>JAQJVK010000001.1:117291573-118786573 GCA_035578135.1 Flexamia atlantica
AATTTTGACGAAGCAAAAATAGTACACCGCGAACCTCATTTTTTCAAAAGAAAACTAATTGAAGCTTCATACATAAAACTAGCAGACCAACCAATCAGTCAATCTTCACTAGAAATAAGGCCAGTATGGCTACCAATATTAAACAAAGAATTGAAAGACAGGGAAAATAAAGTGTCAGAAAATAGGGTAATTACTAACAATTCTGTTCAAAATTCTCATAACATGTTAACCCGTAGCAAGGCCAAGGGGCAAAATCAGGTTAAAAATTAACTAACAAAACACAAACAGACACACGGAATTTGCATATCACATGTCTCTGTTTCAGGTTTTCGCCACCGGTAGCGCGCCGTGATTTGGTTGGCTGTGGGCGCCGCCATTTCCGTTGCCGCCGCCATTTGCTCTCCTCCCACCAGTCTCAGCTCAGCTCTGATTGGGTGTGGACGTGCTCTCTCCTGCCTGGTGATTCTTGATACTTGTGATCCCTGTGTTATTTTGTGTATTGTTTTTCTTTTCAGCTTATTGTTTTCGTGACTGCTTTTACAGTTCTCTGTTTTAGCTGTGTTTTTCTCCAGGTTTTCCTGGCTATGTTTTACTAATCTTGTTATGTTCTAGGTTTTCTTCCACCTGAAGACGGGATCAGATTCCAGATCCCGAAACGTCGTGGAACTTGTTTTTTACTATTTAGTGATGGCAAATGTCCGCAAAAATCCTAATCAAAATATAAAATCACCATCACCAACAATGAATTTCAAACAAAGAATTGATTCTCGGTACGGACCCGGAGTAAGTAATCAATTAAGTGAACTTGAACAAATGCACTTAAAGTTGGCTAGGCACACCAACCATTTAACTTTTCTCACTAAGTGCAAACTCGAAAATCTAATACCGCAGAGTTTCAGAATTAAACCTCCTTTTAGTAGTTTTAAAGCCAGCAAAATAATGTCTGCAGCTTCAAAATCTCTCCTAATTGAAAGAATAAACTTTCATCGTACGGAAAAGAGAACCCTCAAAATCAGAATTGAAAATAAGAAATCTGAATTGGCAACTTTAATTGGTTCTGAGTTTCAGAACATTTTTCAAAGCATCCAAAATAGGTTTGACAAAGAATCGGTTGATATTAAATCCAGACAACAATCAAAGCTAGAAAAATTAAGACCTGTCGAAATTAGTAATAACTCTAAAAATGATGAACAGATTAATGATGCAAATAATCAAGTTGTGAATCTTTCTTCACGAAATTTAAATTCAAATGAAATTTCCGTTTTGTCTAAAGGGCTGAACTTTTCTGTTGTGCCTAAATCAGTGAGGGCGCTTGACTTTGTTACGGGGATTGAGTCCGCTGTGTCTCAGCTCCCTGAGACTCAGGGGGATCAGTTTCGGTGCGAGGCCAGCATCTTACTGAATAAAATTCCTGTCCCAAAGCCCAACCTAAAGAAAGAGGAAATCAAGGCAGTATCTATCCTTGGGAAAGATGATACTATCAAAATATTGCCCGCGGATAAAGGAAACGCTACTGTTGTCTTGGACACAGTAACATATAAAGAGAAAATATTGGAAACTATCCAAGCTGGTAAATATACTGAACTAAACAAAGATCCTACAGAAAGTTTCGAGCGTAAAGTTGCAAGCACTCTTAGGAAGCATAAACAGTTTTTTTCTGATAAACAAAGAACTCGTTTAACACCGCATCACTCGAAAATCCCACACATGTATGGGTTACCTAAAATTCATAAAACTGATGTACCTCTTAGGCCTATAATTAGCTCTCGCGACTCACCGTGTAGGGAACTGTCTAAAGTCCTCCTGGACATCCTAAACCCATTGGTAGGAAAAACTGACTCGTACATAAAAAATTCTAAAGACTTCGTTGAAAAGTCAAAGGACATAGTGCTGGCTGAGACGGATAATCTGGTTAGTTTTGATGTTGAAAGTCTGTTCACGAATGTCCCAGTTCCTGAAAACTTAAAAATAATCGAGTCTCGGCTCGAAAAAGATGAAAGTCTAACTGAACGTACTAAACTTCCTGTTAACGTCATTATGGAACTGCTTGAATTATGCACTCAATGTAACTATTTTGAACTAGAGGGTAAATTATACCGTCAAGATGAGGGGATGGCCATGGGGTCGCCATTGTCGCCTATCTTTGCTAATATCTTTATGGAGGAGTTTGAGCAAAAGGCTTTGTCTTTGGCTCAACTCAAACCGAAGATTTGGTGGAGGTACGTCGATGACACCTTCGTGGTATTTCCGCATGGAGACGATGAACTAAAAGACTTTTTAGGGCATCTTAACAGTATTTCTCCTTCCATCCACCTAACAATGGAAGAGGAAGTCCAAAACAAACTAGCATTTTTGGATGTGTGCGTAGAAAAGGATAGGGACACGCTTAGGACAACTGTTTTCAGAAAAAAGACACACACAGGGCAGTACTTAAATTTTCAATCGAACCATCAAAAATCTGTCAAAGAAGGGGTGGCTTACTCACTATTTGACAGAGCAAAGAGCATTTGCTCAAATCAAGATGGATTAAATCAGGAAATCAAAAAAGTAGAGCAAGATTTGGCTAAGAATGGATACCCTCAATCTGTAATAAGAAAGTGCAAATCCCGTAGGGCTAAACAGAAAGAGTCAGAAAACACTGAAAAATTCGTTCCTATGTCAATCCCTTATGTGCCGGGATTATCGGAAAAAATTAGAAGAGTTGCTAGGAAGTTCAAAGTTAGAACCGCGTTTAGGACACAAAACACTCTTGGGCAATGTCTTGTAAAAACCAAACCAAAAAATGGCACTCAGGGATCAAAAAACTGTGTTTACAGAATAAACTGCAATAGTTGCTCTAGGCCGTATTATGGCGAGACAAAAAGACCTTTAAATGTTAGAATCAACGAACACAAAGATAACACGAGGAAGGGCTTAGTTGATAAATCAAAAATTGCTCAACACTGCTGGTCTGAAAATCACCAGATGAATTTTGACGAAGCAAAAATAGTACACCGCGAACCTCATTTTTTCAAAAGAAAACTAATTGAAGCTTCATACATAAAACTAGCAGACCAACCAATCAGTCAATCTTCACTTGAAATAAGGCCAGTATGGCTACCAATATTAAACAAAGAATTGAAAGACAGGGAAAATAAAGTGTCAGAAAATAGGGTAATTACTAACAATTCTGTTCAAAATTCTCATAACATGTTAACCCGTAGCAAGGCCAAGGGGCAAAATCAGGTTAAAAATTAACTAACAAAACATAAACAGATACACGGAATTTGCATATCACATGTCTCTGTTTCAGGTTTTCGCCACCGGTAGCGCGCCGTGATTTGGTTGGCTGTGGGCGCCGCCATTTCCGTTGCCGCCGCCATTTGCTCTCCTCCCACCAGTCTCAGCTCAGCTCTGATTGGGTGTGGACGTGCTCTCTCCTGCCTGGTGATTCTTGATACTTGTGATTCCTGTGTTATTTTGTGTATTGTTTTTCTTTTCAGCTTATTGTTTTCGTGACTGCTTTTACAGTTCTCTGTTTTAGCTGTGTTTTTCTCCAGGTTTTCCTGGCTATGTTTTACTAATCTTGTTATGTTCTAGGTTTTCTTCCACCTGAAGACGGGATCAGATTCCAGATCCCGAAACGTCGTGAAACTTGTTTTTTACTAATCAGTGATGGCAAATGTCCGCAAAAATCCTAATCAAAATATAAAATCACCATCACCAACAATGAATTTCATACAAAGAATTTATTCTCGGTACGGACCCGGAGTAAGTAATCAATTAAGTGAACTTGAACAAATGCACCTAAAGTTGGCTAGGCACACCAACCATTTAACTTTTCTCACTAAGTGCAAACTCGAAAATCTAATACCGCAGAGTTTCAGAATTAAACCTCCTTTTAGTAGTTTTAAAGCCAGCAAAATAATGTCTGCAGCTTCAAAATCTCTCCTAATTGAAAGAATAAACTTTCATCGTACGGAAAAGAGAACCCTCAAAATCAGAATTGAAAATAAGAAATCTGAATTGGCAACTTTAATTGGTTCTGAGTTTCAGAACATTTTTCAAAGCATCCAAAATAGGTTTGACAAAGAATCGGTTGATATTAAATCCAGACAACAATCAAAGCTAGAAAAATTAAGACCTGTCGAAATTAGTAATAACTCTAAAAATGATGAACAGATTAATGATGCAAATAATCAAGTTGTGAATCTTTCTTCACGAAATTTAAATTCAAATGAAATTTCCGTTTTGTCTAAAGGGCTGAACTTTTCTGTTGTGCCTAAATCAGTGAGGGCGCTTGACTTTGTTACGGGGATTGAGTCCGCTGTGTCTCAGCTCCCTGAGACTCAGGGGGATCAGTTTCGGTGCGAGGCCAGCATCTTACTGAATAAAATTCCTGTCCCAAAGCCCAACCTAAAGAAAGAGGAAATCAAAGCAGTATCTATCCTTGGGAAAGATGATACTATCAAAATATTGCCCGCGGATAAAGGAAACGCTACTGTTGTCTTGGACACAGTAACATATAAAGAGAAAATATTGGAAACTCTCCAAGCTGGTAAATATACTGAACTAAACAAAGATCCTACAGAAAGTTTCGAGCGTAAAGTTGCAAGCACTCTTAGGAAGCATAAACAGTTTTTTTCTGATAAACAAAGAACTCGTTTAACACCGCATCACTCGAAAATCCCACACATGTATGGGTTACCTAAAATTCATAAAACTGATGTACCTCTTAGGCCTATAATTAGCTCTCGCGACTCACCGTGTAGGGAACTGTCTAAAGTCCTCCTGGACATCCTAAAACCATTGGTAGGAAAACCTGACTCGTACATAAAAAATTCTAAAGACTTCGTTGAAAAGTCAAAGGACATAGTGCTGGCTGAGACGGATAATCTGGTTAGTTTTGATGTTGAAAGTCTGTTCACGAATGTCCCAGTTCCTGAAACCTTAAAAATAATCGAGTCTCGGCTCGAAAAAGATGAAAGTCTAACTGAACGTACTAAACTTCCTGTTAACGTCATTATGGAACTGCTTGAATTATGCACTCAATGTAACTATTTTGAACTAGAGGGTAAATTATACCGTCAAGATGAGGGGATGGCCATGGGGTCGCCATTGTCGCCTATCTTTGCTAATATCTTTATGGAGGAGTTTGAGCAAAAGGCTTTGTCTTTGGCTCAACTCAAACCGAAGATTTGGTGGAGGTACGTCGATGACACCTTCGTGGTATTTCCGCATGGAGACGATGAACTAAAAGACTTTTTAGGGCATCTTAACAGTATTTCTCCTTCCATCCACCTAACAATGGAAGAGGAAGTCCAAAACAAACTAGCATTTTTGGATGTGTGCGTAGAAAAGGATAGGGACACGCTTAGGACAACTGTTTTCAGAAAAAATACACACACAGGGCAGTACTTAAATTTTCAATCGAACCATCAAAAATCTGTCAAAGAAGGGGTGGCTTACTCACTATTTGACAGAGCAAAGAGCATTTGCTCAAATCAAGATGGATTAAATCAGGAAATCAAAAAAGTAGAGCAAGATTTGGCTAAGAATGGATACCCTCAATCTGTAATAAGAAAGTGCAAAACCCGTAGGGCTAAACAGAAAGAGTCAGAAAACACTGAAAAATTCGTTCCTATGTCAATCCCTTATGTGCCGGGATTATCGGAAAAAATTAGAAGAGTTGCTAGGAAGTTCAAAGTTAGAACCGCGTTTGGGACACAAAACACTCTTAGGCAATGTCTTGTAAAAACCAAACCAAAAAATGGCACTCAGGGATCAAAAAACTGTGTTTACAGAATAAACTGCAATAGTTGCTCTAGGCCGTATTATGGCGAGACAAAAAGACCTTTAAATGTTAGAATCAAAGAACACAAAGATAACACGAGGAAGGGCTTAGTTGA
This sequence comes from Flexamia atlantica, assembly GCA_035578135.1. Lineage (NCBI taxonomy): Eukaryota > Metazoa > Arthropoda > Insecta > Hemiptera > Cicadellidae > Flexamia > Flexamia atlantica. Next base: position 117,297,462 of record JAQJVK010000001.1, read on the forward strand.
TAAATCAAAAATTGCTCAACACTGCTGGTCTGAAAATCACCAGATGAATTTTGACGAAGCAAAAATAGTACACCGCGAACCTCATTTTTTCAAAAGAAAACTAATTGAAGCTTCATACATAAAACTAGCAGACCAACCAATCAGTCAATCTTCACTAGAAATAAGGCCAGTATGGCTACCAATATTAAACAAAGAATTGAAAGACAGGGAAAATAAAGTGTCAGAAAATAGGGTAATTACTAACAATTCTGTTCAAAATTCTCATAACATGTTAACCCGTAGCAAGGCCAAGGGGCAAAATCAGGTTAAAAATTAACTAACAAAACACAAACAGACACACGGAATTTGCATATCACATGTCTCTGTTTCAGGTTTTCGCCACCGGTAGCGCGCCGTGATTTGGTTGGCTGTGGGCGCCGCCATTTCCGTTGCCGCCGCCATTTGCTCTCCTCCCACCAGTCTCAGCTCAGCTCTGATTGGGTGTGGACGTGCTCTCTCCTGCCTGGTGATTCTTGATACTTGTGATCCCTGTGTTATTTTGTGTATTGTTTTTCTTTTCAGCTTATTGTTTTCGTGACTGCTTTTACAGTTCTCTGTTTTAGCTGTGTTTTTCTCCAGGTTTTCCTGGCTATGTTTTACTAATCTTGTTATGTTCTAGGTTTTCTTCCACCTGAAGACGGGATCAGATTCCAGATCCCGAAACGTCGTGGAACTTGTTTTTTACTATTTAGTGATGGCAAATGTCCGCAAAAATCCTAATCAAAATATAAAATCACCATCACCAACAATGAATTTCAAACAAAGAATTGATTCTCGGTACGGACCCGGAGTAAGTAATCAATTAAGTGAACTTGAACAAATGCACTTAAAGTTGGCTAGGCACACCAACCATTTAACTTTTCTCACTAAGTGCAAACTCGAAAATCTAATACCGCAGAGTTTCAGAATTAAACCTCCTTTTAGTAGTTTTAAAGCCAGCAAAATAATGTCTGCAGCTTCAAAATCTCTCCTAATTGAAAGAATAAACTTTCATCGTACGGAAAAGAGAACCCTCAAAATCAGAATTGAAAATAAGAAATCTGAATTGGCAACTTTAATTGGTTCTGAGTTTCAGAACATTTTTCAAAGCATCCAAAATAGGTTTGACAAAGAATCGGTTGATATTAAATCCAGACAACAATCAAAGCTAGAAAAATTAAGACCTGTCGAAATTAGTAATAACTCTAAAAATGATGAACAGATTAATGATGCAAATAATCAAGTTGTGAATCTTTCTTCACGAAATTTAAATTCAAATGAAATTTCCGTTTTGTCTAAAGGGCTGAACTTTTCTGTTGTGCCTAAATCAGTGAGGGCGCTTGACTTTGTTACGGGGATTGAGTCCGCTGTGTCTCAGCTCCCTGAGACTCAGGGGGATCAGTTTCGGTGCGAGGCCAGCATCTTACTGAATAAAATTCCTGTCCCAAAGCCCAACCTAAAGAAAGAGGAAATCAAGGCAGTATCTATCCTTGGGAAAGATGATACTATCAAAATATTGCCCGCGGATAAAGGAAACGCTACTGTTGTCTTGGACACAGTAACATATAAAGAGAAAATATTGGAAACTATCCAAGCTGGTAAATATACTGAACTAAACAAAGATCCTACAGAAAGTTTCGAGCGTAAAGTTGCAAGCACTCTTAGGAAGCATAAACAGTTTTTTTCTGATAAACAAAGAACTCGTTTAACACCGCATCACTCGAAAATCCCACACATGTATGGGTTACCTAAAATTCATAAAACTGATGTACCTCTTAGGCCTATAATTAGCTCTCGCGACTCACCGTGTAGGGAACTGTCTAAAGTCCTCCTGGACATCCTAAAACCATTGGTAGGAAAAACTGACTCGTACATAAAAAATTCTAAAGACTTCGTTGAAAAGTCAAAGGACATAGTGCTGGCTGAGACGGATAATCTGGTTAGTTTTGATGTTGAAAGTCTGTTCACGAATGTCCCAGTTCCTGAAAACTTAAAAATAATCGAGTCTCGGCTCGAAAAAGATGAAAGTCTAACTGAACGTACTAAACTTCCTGTTAACGTCATTATGGAACTGCTTGAATTATGCACTCAATGTAACTATTTTGAACTAGAGGGTAAATTATACCGTCAAGATGAGGGGATGGCCATGGGGTCGCCATTGTCGCCTATCTTTGCTAATATCTTTATGGAGGAGTTTGAGCAAAAGGCTTTGTCTTTGGCTCAACTCAAACCGAAGATTTGGTGGAGGTACGTCGATGACACCTTCGTGGTATTTCCGCATGGAGACGATGAACTAAAAGACTTTTTAGGGCATCTTAACAGTATTTCTCCTTCCATCCACCTAACAATGGAAGAGGAAGTCCAAAACAAACTAGCATTTTTGGATGTGTGCGTAGAAAAGGATAGGGACACGCTTAGGACAACTGTTTTCAGAAAAAAGACACACACAGGGCAGTACTTAAATTTTCAATCGAACCATCAAAAATCTGTCAAAGAAGGGGTGGCTTACTCACTATTTGACAGAGCAAAGAGCATTTGCTCAAATCAAGATGGATTAAATCAGGAAATCAAAAAAGTAGAGCAAGATTTGGCTAAGAATGGATACCCTCAATCTGTAATAAGAAAGTGCAAAACCCGTAGGGCTAAACAGAAAGAGTCAGAAAACACTGAAAAATTCGTTCCTATGTCAATCCCTTATGTGCCGGGATTATCGGAAAAAATTAGAAGAGTTGCTAGGAAGTTCAAAGTTAGAACCGCGTTTAGGACACAAAACACTCTTGGGCAATGTCTTGTAAAAACCAAACCAAAAAATGGCACTCAGGGATCAAAAAACTGTGTTTACAGAATAAACTGCAATAGTTGCTCTAGGCCGTATTATGGCGAGACAAAAAGACCTTTAAATGTTAGAATCAACGAACACAAAGATAACACGAGGAAGGGCTTAGTTGATAAATCAAAAATTGCTCAACACTGCTGGTCTGAAAATCACCAGATGAATTTTGACGAAGCAAAAATAGTACACCGCGAACCTCATTTTTTCAAAAGAAAACTAATTGAAGCTTCATACATAAAACTAGCAGACCAACCAATCAGTCAATCTTCACTTGAAATAAGGCCAGTATGGCTACCAATATTAAACAAAGAATTGAAAGACAGGGAAAATAAAGTGTCAGAAAATAGGGTAATTACTAACAATTCTGTTCAAAATTCTCATAACATGTTAACCCGTAGCAAGGCCAAGGGGCAAAATCAGGTTAAAAATTAACTAACAAAACATAAACAGATACACGGAATTTGCATATCACATGTCTCTGTTTCAGGTTTTCGCCACCGGTAGCGCGCCGTGATTTGGTTGGCTGTGGGCGCCGCCATTTCCGTTGCCGCCGCCATTTGCTCTCCTCCCACCAGTCTCAGCTCAGCTCTGATTGGGTGTGGACGTGCTCTCTCCTGCCTGGTGATTCTTGATACTTGTGATTCCTGTGTTATTTTGTGTATTGTTTTTCTTTTCAGCTTATTGTTTTCGTGACTGCTTTTACAGTTCTCTGTTTTAGCTGTGTTTTTCTCCAGGTTTTCCTGGCTATGTTTTACTAATCTTGTTATGTTCTAGGTTTTCTTCCACCTGAAGACGGGATCAGATTCCAGATCCCGAAACGTCGTGAAACTTGTTTTTTACTAATCAGTGATGGCAAATGTCCGCAAAAATCCTAATCAAAATATAAAATCACCATCACCAACAATGAATTTCAAACAAAGAATTGATTCTCGGTACGGACCCGGAGTAAGTAATCAATTAAGTGAACTTGAACAAATGCACCTAAAGTTGGCTAGGCACACCAACCATTTAACTTTTCTCACTAAGTGCAAACTCGAAAATCTAATACCGCAGAGTTTCAGAATTAAACCTCCTTTTAGTAGTTTTAAAGCCAGCAAAATAATGTCTGCAGCTTCAAAATCTCTCCTAATTGAAAGAATAAACTTTCATCGTACGGAAAAGAGAACCCTCAAAATCAGAATTGAAAATAAGAAATCTGAATTGGCAACTTTAATTGGTTCTGAGTTTCAGAACATTTTTCAAAGCATCCAAAATAGGTTTGACAAAGAATCGGTTGATATTAAATCCAGACAACAATCAAAGCTAGAAAAATTAAGACCTGTCAAAATTAGTAATAACTCTAAAAATGATGAACAGATTAATGATGCAAATAATCAAGTTGTGAATCTTTCTTCACGAAATTTAAATTCAAATGAAATTTCCGTTTTGTCTAAAGGGCTGAACTTTTCTGTTGTGCCTAAATCAGTGAGGGCGCTTGACTTTGTTACGGGGATTGAGTCCGCTGTGTCTCAGCTCCCTGAGACTCAGGGGGATCAGTTTCGGTGCGAGGCCAGCATCTTACTGAATAAAATTCCTGTCCCAAAGCCCAACCTAAAGAAAGAGGAAATCAAAGCAGTATCTATCCTTGGGAAAGATGATACTATCAAAATATTGCCCGCGGATAAAGGAAACGCTACTGTTGTCTTGGACACAGTAACATATAAAGAGAAAATATTGGAAACTCTCCAAGCTGGTAAATATACTGAACTAAACAAAGATCCTACAGAAAGTTTCGAGCGTAAAGTTGCAAGCACTCTTAGGAAGCATAAACAGTTTTTTTCTGATAAACAAAGAACTCGTTTAACACCGCATCACTCGAAAATCCCACACATGTATGGGTTACCTAAAATTCATAAAACTGATGTACCTCTTAGGCCTATAATTAGCTCTCGCGACTCACCGTGTAGGGAACTGTCTAAAGTCCTCCTGGACATCCTAAAACCATTGGTAGGAAAAACTGACTCGTACATAAAAAATTCTAAAGACTTCGTTGAAAAGTCAAAGGACATAGTGCTGGCTGAGACGGATAATCTGGTTAGTTTTGATGTTGAAAGTCTGTTCACGAATGTCCCAGTTCCTGAAACCTTAAAAATAATCGAGTCTCGGCTCGAAAAAGATGAAAGTCTAACTGAACGTACTAAACTTCCTGTTAACGTCATTATGGAACTGCTTGAATTATGCACTCAATGTAACTATTTTGAACTAGAGGGTAAATTATACCGTCAAGATGAGGGGATGGCCATGGGGTCGCCATTGTCGCCTATCTTTGCTAATATCTTTATGGAGGAGTTTGAGCAAAAGGCTTGGCTCAACTCAAACCGAAGATTTGGTGGAGGTACGTCGATGACACCTTCGTGGTATTTCCGCATGGAGACGATGAACTAAAAGACTTTTTAGGGCATCTTAACAGTATTTCTCCTTCCATCCACCTAACAATGGAAGAGGAAGTCCAAAACAAACTAGCATTTTTGGATGTGTGCGTAGAAAAGGATAGGGACACGCTTAGGACAACTGTTTTCAGAAAAAAGACACACACAGGGCAGTACTTAAATTTTCAATCGAACCATCAAAAATCTGTCAAAGAAGGGGTGGCTTACTCACTATTTGACAGAGCAAAGAGCATTTGCTCAAATCAAGATGGATTAAATCAGGAAATCAAAAAAGTAGAGCAAGATTTGGCTAAGAATGGATACCCTCAATCTGTAATAAGAAAGTGCAAAACCCGTAGGGCTAAACAGAAAGAGTCAGAAAACACTGAAAAATTCGTTCCTATGTCAATCCCTTATGTGCCGGGATTATCGGAAAAAATTAGAAGAGTTGCTAGGAAGTTCAAAGTTAGAACCGCGTTTGGGACACAAAACACTCTTAGGCAATGTCTTGTAAAAACCAAACCAAAAAATGGCACTCAGGGATCAAAAAACTGTGTTTACAGAATAAACTGCAATAGTTGCTCTAGGCCGTATTATGGCGAGACAAAAAGACCTTTAAATGTTAGAATCAAAGAACACAAAGATAACACGAGGAAGGGCTTAGTTGATAAATCAAAAATTGCTCAACACTGCTGGTCTGAAAATCACCAGATGAATTTTGACGAAGCAAAAATAGTACACCGCGAACCTCATTTTTTCAAAAGAAAACTAATTGAAGCTTCATACATAAAACTAGCAGACCAACCAATCAGTCAATCTTCACTTGAAATAAGGCCAGTATGGCTACCAATATTAAACAAAGAATTGAAAGACAGGGAAAATAAAGTGTCAGAAAATAGGGTAATTACTAACAATTCTGTTCAAAATTCTCATAACATGTTAACCCGTAGCAAGGCCAAGGGGCAAAATCAGGTTAAAAATTAACTAACAAAACACAAACAGACACACGGAATTTGCATATCACATGTCTCTGTTTCAGGTTTTCGCCACCGGTAGCGCGCCGTGATTTGGTTGGCTGTGGGCGCCGCCATTTCCGTTGCCGCCGCCATTTGCTCTCCTCCCACCAGTCTCAGCTCAGCTCTGATTGGGTGTGGACGTGCTCTCTCCTGCCTGGTGATTCTTGATACTTGTGATTCCTGTGTTATTTTGTGTATTGTTTTTCTTTTCAGCTTATTGTTTTCGTGACTGCTTTTACAGTTCTCTGTTTTAGCTGTGTTTTTCTCCAGGTTTTCCTGGCTATGTTTTACTAATCTTGTTATGTTCTAGGTTTTCTTCCACCTGAAGACGGGATCAGATTCCAGATCCCGAAACGTCGTGGAACTTGTTTTTTACTATTTAGTGATGGCAAATGTCCGCAAAAATCCTAATCAAAATATAAAATCACCATCACCAACAATGAATTTCAAACAAAGAATTAAGTATACAAATTCAAACCATACTTCCCGATGAGCTAGAGACTTGAAACTTGGCATGGATATTCCTTGGAGGACCCAATCAAAGGGAAAATTATCGAAACTAGCTTTTTATAATTTGAACCCCCTCAAAAAAATTATTAAAAAATCGCTAAAAAACCTTTTTTTAAAGAAATGTTATTTTGAGCTCTAGTGGTCGAACGGATGGTCCTATCGAGAAACGGACTGCACCACGTGCTACGGATTTTTCACGATCTACAGCTTTGGGTCAGTGACTTTTTGCCGTATCTGGTCTCCTTCACCCTTAGATAGCTCTAGAAATGTCAATTTTCGAAGGTCTTCGCTAGGTTTTACAGGCCCAATTGACTTACAATTATTCGAAGAGGGCTGAAAATTGGCACACATCATCGTTACAGCATAAACCTTACAAATCAATAATAAAATAACCAGTTCCTAATGTTAAAATGCGTATAAAGTTAAAAAATCGTCAACATTTTCCAAATGTCAGGGATTTTCTAGAGGTATTTCATTCCGTGTCACCTTGATGTACTGCCTAGAATCCCGTTCAGGCCAACCGTTAAAACCAAACCAAAAAATGGCACTCAGGGATCAAAAAACTGTGTTTACAGAATAAAGTGCAATAGTTGCTCTAGGCCGTATTATGGCGAGACAAAAAGACCTTTAAATGTTAGAATCAAAGAACACAAAGATAACACGAGGAAGGGCTTAGTGGATAAATAAAAAATTGCTCAACACTGCTGGTCTGAAAATCACCAGATGAACTTTGACAAAGCAAAAATAGTACACCGCGAACCTCATTTTTTCAAAAGAAAACTAATTGAAGCTTCATACATAAAACTAGCAGACCAACCAATCAGTCAATCTTCACTTGAAATGAGGCCAGTATGGCTACCAATATTAAACAAAGAATTGAAAGACAGGGAAAATAAAGTGTCAGCAAATAGGGTAATTACTAACAATTCTGTTCAAAATTCTCATAACATGTTAACCCGTAGCAAGGCCAAGGGGCAAAATCAGGTTAAAAATTAACTAAAAACACAAACGGACACACGGAATTTGCATGTCACATGTCTCTGTTTCAAGTTTTCGCCACCGGTAGCGCGCCGTGATTTGGTTGGCTGTGGGCGCCGCCATTTCCGTTGCCGCCGCCAGTTCCCACTGATGTTGGCCTATTGTATGACTGGTTACAAGAGCCAAGGTCAGACGATAGAATCAGTTGGTGTTGATCTACGCACGAATTGCTTCACTTATGGTCAGCTCTACGTTTTGCTGGGGGTTAAATTTTAACCCCCTCAAAAAAAAAAAAAAAAATAAAATATAAAAAGTGAAAAATAAAAAATAAAAAGATAAATAAAAAATCGCTAAAAAAGCTTTTTAAAATAAAGTTATTTGGAGCTCTAATGGCCGAACGGATGGTCCTATCGAAAAACAGACTGCACCATGTGCTGCAGATTTTTCACGATCTACAACTTTGGTCCTATGACTTTTTGCCCTATCTCGTCCCCTTCACCCTTAGATAGCTGTAGAATTTGAAATTTTTAAAGATTTCCCTTCGTTTTTTTAACTCTAGTTGGCTTGATATTAAATGTAGAGACCTGAAATGTCCTACACATCATCTCTACAGCATATATGTTACAAATCACCAATAACATAACTACTTCTTAGCATGAAAATGCATGTAAAGTTAAAAATCTTCGAAATTTTCCTATGTCTCCAATTTTGATTCTTTAATCCAGCCATATAGGTTCTCGCTAATCTTCCTTAACATCATACTGTATCTTATAGTAGAATCTATAACTTCTGAATCTTCGAACTAAGTCGGTAATGCAGTATTAGCAGTTTAGCAATATAGGCATTGTTAAATTAAATACTTTATTATTATACTTTTTTGAATTATCCTGCTATATTTTTATAAAATATATAACCGAAATAATCTAGAACCACAATTCTTTTCATTCTTGCCTTAAAGTATAGTTTATTCTTATGGACCTTACTAAAACATGTCAAATCTCGCTATGTTGTTTTGCATTTGAAATTCGCCGAGTATGCAGGTCTGCTGCAACGGGGGCGTTTTGAAATCGAATTGCTCAATGTCTTTACTACCTGATTTATAAATGTAGGCTTGTATAAACCCTGAAAAAACAGGCAAGACGTTCAGCGGTACTCCCAGCGTGATCCTGATGCCTCCCTTGAGAGGGTTAAGATTTTTCGTTTGATAAACCCGAAACTCTCTGAAGTTAAGCATTTGCCAAATTCGCTTCGCTACCTTCGTGTCCTACTTATGTTTGTTCCTTGTCGTCTTTATCTCGATCTTCTGTCAATTGGTGGACCCAACTGTCGGCACATTCTAGGAACTCACACGGAAACTCGGTTTGGTCGAAGACGAAGATGAGTACGACTACGCGTTGCAAGATGCTGCGCAATTCATGACAGGCCCGAGACTCCGCTCTTTCTTTGTTCTCCTTGATGACATGGGGGCTCCGTAGCAATCTTGTGGGACAAGTTCAGAGACCTCGTTTGTGAGGATCACATTGAAAGGAATCCCCATGATCCTGAGCTGGCCTACCATCTTGCCCTCGTCGAAATTGATCGTAGTTTACGCCGTCAGGGTTCCTGTTTATCCAATCAGGTCTCCCTGATATGGAAGAAGACACTACTGAGTTGAGTAGGGAACTGCTCATCTATGGTGAAAATCAATAAAGAGCGTTGGTTGAGGAGTGGGTAGTCAAACTGTCTGATGATCAGAGGCAGGTTTTTTATTGCATTCGTTCACTTCTTAATAGCCGCGAGGTTTGTAGGTCATACAAAATGATCTTTCTGGATGGGCCAGTTCCCACTGATGTTGGCCTATTGTATGACTAGTTACAAGAGCCAAGTTCAGACGATAGAATCAGTTGGTATTGATCTACGCACGGATTGCTTCACGCATGGTCAGCTCTACGTTTGGCTGAGTAGAGTTAGGCACCGAAATTGCGCCGCAAACTAATCTGACAAGATAAGTTCACTAATCCCTAACCGATATTGCGTCGTGAGGGTGGCAGGTACCTGTAGACTGCAACACCACGCAATGATTTAGGAATATATTTTGATTAGGATTTTTGCGGACATTTGCCATCACTGATTAGTAAAAAACAAGTTTCACGACGTTTCGGGATCTGGAATCTGATCCCGTCTTCAGGTGGAAGAAAACCTAGAACATAACAAGATTAGTAACACATAGCCAGGAAAACCTGGACAAAAACACAGCTAAAACAGAGAACTGTAAAAGCAGTCACGAAAACAATAAGCTGAAAAGAAAAACAATTCACAAAATAACACAGGAATCACAAGTATCAAGAATCACCAGACAGGAGAGAGCACGTCCACACCCAATCAGAGCTGAGCTGAGACTGGTGCGAGAAAGCAAATGGCGGCGGCAACGGAAATGGCGGCGCCCACAGCCAACCAAATCACGGCGCGCTACCGGTGGCGAAAACCTGAAACGGAGACATGTGACATGCAAATTCCGTGTGTCCGTTTGTGTTTTTTAGTTAATTTTTAACCTGATTTTGCCCCTTGGCCTTGCTACGGGTTAGCATGTTATGAGAATTTTGAACAGAATTGTTAGTAATTACCCTATTTGCTGACACTTTATTTTCCCTGTCTTTCAATTCTTTGTTTAATATTGGTAGCCATACTGGCCTTATTTCAAGTGAAGATTGACTGATTGGTTGGTCTGCTAGTTTTATGTATGAAGCTTCAATTAGTTTTCTTTTGAAAAAATGAGGTTCGCGGTGTACTATTTTTGCTTCGTCAAAGTTCATCTGGTGATTTTCAGACCAGCAGTGTTGAGCAATTTTTGATTTATCCACTAAGCTCTTCCTCGTGTTATCTTTGTGTTCTTTGATTCTAACATTTAAAGGTCTTTTTGTCTCGCCATAATACGGCCTAGAGCAACTATTGCACTTTATTCTGTAAACACAGTTTTTTGATCCCTGAGTGCCATTTTTTGGTTTGGTTTTTACGAGTCATTGCCTAAGAGTGTTTTGTGTCCCAAACGCGGTTCTAACTTTGAACTTCCTAGCAACTCTTCTAATTTTTTCCGATAGTCCCGGCACATAAGGGATTGACATAGGAACGAATTGTTCAGTGTTTTCTGACTCATTCTGTTTAGCCCTACGGGTTTTGCACTTTCTTATTACGGATTGAGGGTATCCATTCTTAGCCAAATCCTGCTCTACTTTTTTGATTTCCTGATTTAATCCATCTTGATTTGAGCAAATGCTCTTTGCTCTGTCAAATAGTGAGTAAGCTACCCCTTCTTTGACTGATTTTTGATGGTTTGATTGAAAATTTAAGTACTGCCCTGTGTGTGTCTTTTTTCTGAAAACAGTTGCCCTAAGCGTGTCCCTATCCTTTTCTACGCACACATCCAAAAATGCTAGTTTGTTTTGGACTTCCTCTTCCATTGTTAGGCGGATGGAAGGAGAAATACTGTTAAGATGCCCTAAAAAGTCTTTTAGTTCATCGTCTCCATGCGGAAATACCACGAAGGTGTCATCGACGTACCTCCACCAAATCTTCGGTTTGAGTTGAGCCAAAGACAAAGCCTTTTGCTCAAACTCCTCCATAAAGATATTAGCAAAGATAGGCGACAATGGCGACCCCATGGCCATCCCCTCATCTTGACGGTATAATTTACCCTCTAGTTCAAAATAGTTACATTGAGTGCATAATTCAAGCATGTCCATAATGACGTTAACAGGAAGTTTAGTACGTTCAGTTAGACTTTCGAAAGTCTGACTGTCTCGAAAGTCTAACTGAACGTACTAAACTTCCTGTTAACGTCATTATGGAACTGTCGTTATGTCACATGTCTCTGTTTCAGGTTTTCGCCACCGGTAGCGCGCCGTGATTTGGTTGGCTGTGGGCGCCGCCATTTCCGTTGCCGCCGCCATTTCCGTTGCCGCCGCCATTTGCTTTCTCGCACCAGTCTCAGCTCAGCTCTGATTGTGTGTGGACGTGCTCTCTCCTGTTTGTGATTCTTGATACTTGTGATTCCTGTGTTATTTTGTGTATTGTTTTTCTTTTCTGCTTATTGTTTTCGTGACTGCTTTTACAGTTCTCTGTTTTAGCTGTGTTTTTGTCCAGGTTTTCCTGGCTATGTGTTACTAATCTTGTTATGTTCTAGGTTTTCTTCCACCTGAAGACGGGATCAGATTCCAGATCCCGAAACGTCGTGAAACTTGTTTTTTTACTAATCAGTGATGGCAAACGTCCGCAAAAATCCTAATCAAAATATAAAATCACCATCACCAACAATGAATTTCAAACAAAGGATTCAGGAATGTTACCCTCGTCCCCCCCCCGCCTGACCAGGTGACGAACCACAAAATATTTGTACTCCACAAATGATTTGTCAGTTTTGCATAAGACACCTAAGCGACAGGTAGCTCCATTCACGAGCAAGTGATCCATTATAGTTATTTAGAATTAGTTGTTTATTGTTTGCGATCTTCATTACAAAAATTATAAATCAATGATATCAATACAAAAATAGCCCTTCAGAAAAAATTTTATGAGTTGCTATATTCCAGCACCATATAAAATAAATCGAACGATATAGTTGATAAATTAATTAGTTACCGGAAATAGAAATCAAACAGTACGGCGGTTAATCAAGTGAAATCAAGTGTTAGTACGTTGGGTTCACGTAAAAACCTTGCACTTTTTGATACAGTTTATATCCACTTGGCTAGGGTTACCATACGTCCTCTTTTCCCCGGACACGTCCTCTTTTTGAGACTATGTCCGGGCGTCCGGGCGGATTTCTGTAAAAGCTGCTAAATGCCCGGGTTTTAAAGGAACGTAATATAAGAATATATAATTGGAGTAAAAGATTTTTTTTATGTTAGTCCTATGAAAATGCAGTACTTATTTAAGAAGACATTTTTTTATATTCTAGGATATAACATTTTAAATTTTAATTCTCATTCTTTATAGCTTTTGATTTGGATTTTTGCGGACATTTGCCACCACTGATGATGGGTCACAACACCACTTTTACATTTGAAAAAAATATTTTAGATGCAAATGGCGGATCCAAGATGGCGGCCAAAATTGGGTACCCCCTCAAAATGAAGTATTTACTACCCAATAATGTTTGGGGGTGGTGTGGAATTGATATTTGAAAAAATATAGAAACATTTAGGGGGGGGGACTATTATGGGACACCCGGTATATGAGATCATAGTCTAACAGCCCAGTTTTTTACATTATAAGGTAATTTAATTTAATTTATTGCTTTAGAATATTTAACTTAGGCCTTATAGATATTCTGTTTAACTGTATTAATAATCATAAATTATGTAGTTTGTGAAAAGTTATTCAGACGCTTTAAATTTATATTACCTGGATTAATTACTTTTTGCTTATATCTCAAAATGATAGGTATCAAATTAAATTAATCAAAAGTACTTTGATTGAAAGCTTACATGTTTTTCCTACAGTTTACAAGCTTTAGGTACATTAATTAATGTAAATAACTGATTCTTAGAAGCTTGAAGAACTTTTCAAACTTTCACAACAATATATCTAAAAATCTCTAACCATCAAAATTATTGGGGTGGGGAAGGACTCTTCATTTCCCTTCCACCGGGTCCATATGTCAATGTGTCCTCTTTTTCACCCTCCCCCATATGGTAACCCTACACTTGGCAGGTGTAAAGAAGATACCAGTAGAAGTATTTTTGTTCGAAGAACCAATCTTAAATTCTTGTATAACACCTCCATATCAGCCATTAAAGTAAACCATCTTTATGAATTTTCAAATTTAGCCTGACTCCGTTGCTCACTCGCCACTTCCCTCCAAGGGGCGATAACGAAGGGTTTTTAAGGAATTCCTGTGTTCCGACGTCGAAGGCGAGGCGAGGCGAAGCGAGGAGTTAGTGCTTGCCTCCCTCATGTGATTCTAGGAAGGGCTGCGGCGCAATATCGGTCTACCCCTGGGACAAGATTTAGAGTCACGGCGCAATTTCGGTGTCTACCTGGATTTTGCAGCGCAATTTCGGTGCGCCCATGTGAAGAACATAGTCTTTAACGACCTCCTTCTTTAATCTATATATTAATACGCAAGCGGTTTTCTTTTCACAGTCCAACCGCAGTAACGGCTGGACGGATTTTATCGTTTGAGGTGTCAAATGAAAGGGATTTTTATGTAGATTTGCCAACAAGTCTCAGAATTTTAAAAAAGGGCGTCACTAAAGTACAGTAAAGGGCTGAAGTTTCGGAACAGTGGCGCTGTTCATCGACATTTGAGCAAGCGTAGTTTACTTTGTTTACAAACTGAACATATGGCCAAGCTCTGAAATAGTTCTACAGGTAAACCACAGATAGCAGCAATGAATTACAATAAATTTTTCGAAAAGAGCAGTTTTTATTTGTTCAGCTGGTTTAGCTTTGTTTTCAACAGTTTTCTTTCTTTTGAGATTAATTATGTAATTTAGGTTATGTTATGAAGTTTTAAGGCTCTTATACATTGCAGTTACAAGTTTTACAATGTAGTTTACGATATCTCATAGTGTTTTTTTGAAGTTATATTAACCTGAGTAAATCTATTTTTGGATTTGGTGCATTTATAATGCCACCGATAAGAAGAAGACGAACATAGACCGGTCGGAGGAGTCGGAAAGAACACGATCGCAACCGCTAGCATCACCCTCCCGATGTAACATTTTATGCTTTTTCCAACCTCAGACCAAGGAACTAAAAATGTTTTTATTGCGGTGGGTTGCATTTCAAGAATGAAAAGACTGGTAGAGTAATGGGTCATTTACGCGTTTTTACCACAAAGGAAATGTTGCCTATAAAGACAGCCGTTCCCTATAATATGTGTTTTGGCGATAATTATCAATAAACTGCAGCGGCAATCCCTAAACAAAGGAAGTCATTGTTCACGGCGCCAGTGTTTGCTCTTGGTCAGCTACATGTTGCTGTAAGCAGAACGTGATCTTTTGCCGGTGTTAAAATATACATTTCAGAAAAAAGAGGACATGGGGAAATGAAGGTGTTCCCTAAAAAATCGTTTACTTTTACCAGAAACTCCTGCGGTGGATCAAATTAACTTTAATAGTTTCAGTAGTTAAGCCATAATATTGTTAGCCTAATGAAGTTAGCCCTTTGATTAAACTTTAAAAGTATAAAAGTAGGCTGATTATTCTTCATTATTTTACCACAAGATTTTCGCTCGATTTCGAGCTACGTGTTATCTAGTCTATATATTAATACGCAAGCGGTTTTCTTTTCACAGTCTAATCTCAATAACGGCTGGACGGATTTTAACGTTTGAGGTGTCAATTTAAAGAGAATTTTATGTAGATTTGTCAACAAGTCTCAGAATTTTAAAAAAAGGGCGTCAAAAAAGTACAGTAAAGGGATGAAGTTTCGGAACAATAGCGCTATTCATGGACATTTCTGTTTACTTTGTTTACAAACTGAACATATGGCCAAGCTCTGAAATAAACCTCAGATTGCAGCAATTATAATTAATTTTTCGAAAAGAGCAGTTTTTATATTTACAGCTGGTTTGGCTTTGTTTTCAACAGTTTTATTTTTAAAAGATTTATTATGTAATTTAGGTTATGTTATGCAGTTTTTAAAGCTTTTAAAATTTTTAACATTGCAGTTTCAAGTTTTACAATGTAGTTTACGAAATTTCATAGTGTTTTTTGAAGTTATATTAACCATGAGCAAATCTGTTTTTTGATTTGGTGCATTTATAATGCCACCGGTAAGAAGAACACGAACATTGACTGGTCGAAGGAGTCAGAAAAAATACGATCGCAACCGCTAGTATCACCCTCCGGAAGTAACATTTGATGCTCCTTCCAACCTCCGACCAATGAACTAAATAAAAATGTTTTCATTGCGGTGGGTTGCATTTCAATAATGAAAAGACTGGTAGAGATAATGCTTCATTTACGCGTTTTTGCCACAAAGGAAAGGTTGCCTGTAAGGACAGCCGTTCCCTACAGTATCTGTTTTGGCGATAATTATCAATTAGGTGCAGCGGCAATCCCTAAGCAAAGGAAGTCATTGCTCACGGCGGCGGCGCCAGTGTTTGCTCTCGGTCAGCTACATATTGCTGTAAACAGAGCTTCATCTTTTGCCGGTGTTAGAATATACATTTCAGAAAAAAGAGGACATGGGGAAATTAAGGTGGTCTCTAAAAATTCGTTTACTGGAAACTTCTGCGGTGGATCAACTTAACTTTAAAAGTTTCAGTGGTTAAGCCAAAATTTTGTTATTGAATTTAGCCTTTTGAGTAAACTTTAAAAGTATACAAGTAGGTTGAATATTCTTCATTCTTTTACTGTATGACTTTTGTTCGATTTCGAGCTACGTGTTATCTAGTACTGATAAATACGTCCTCAGTAGGCTAGCGGATCTGCGAGATGATGGAAACTCCTCGTTGTAATTAGACTATTCACGCAGTACGATAGGGGGTCTGCTTAAAAAAGGTCCCCGGTGTTGTACATAGTTGTTTAAAATTATGTTAATGTTTGTTTTAATTGCTTACGGCAGAGGCAAGGGAGCCTGCTTCGTCAAACTCCCCATTAATTTGTTTTTTCGTTGGTGTAAATAGATCTGATTTTTAACCTTTTCACAGGCAGAGGCAAGGGGGCCTGCCTTAAAACGAACTCCCCATTTATTTGATATCTATTTTGTTTTTATAGCGTTGTAAATACATGGTTTCTAAGTTTCATGACCTCCCCGTTTGGCGGAACTGGATACGCCTACTATAAACTATTGCTAGGTAAACTGACAAGGAAATAAAATTTCATTAATTCTTCCTTAATACAAAAGTTATTCGTTATTGAAATCCAACTTTCATTAATCATTTCATCTAAACAATATATTTTAAAAATAATTTCAAAAACCCATCTGCATTCCTCAAAATTCATCCCAATAAAATCATAATCAAAATCTTTAATCACCGACAGCACTAAGTTAAACACATAGGCTCTCTTCTCACATCCAACTTAACTAATTCTCAATAATAACATTCGAATATACACATAATTTTCACCAACCCTTACAATATCCGTTGAAAATTCGTAGGTTCTTCATCAGTTTTCTTTGAAGTACATACACAAAATCTCCAGCTTAAAATTATCTCAACACTGGCAATTAACGCCCTATTGGGGTCCTTCAATATTGGGTATTGTTCAACTGCAGGGAACAGAAACAGGGGCCTGGGGGCGGAGCCCCCAGCGAGCCAAGCGAGTGTATATATATACTTTGTATCATCCCAAAAGTCCCGGACCGGTTTAATATCTTTTAAATTAACCCAGATATCAAAACGATACTTTGCATATCTTTGTTTAATATCTTTTAAAGTAACCCAGATATCAAAACGATACTTTGCATATCTTTTAGTACTAAAAGAAACTACTTTTTGATGTACATGTCATTTTTGCCCCTGCCCCCGAAATTGGATTTTGGGGGGGTAGCCCCAAAATTTTAAAAGTAAACCCCCGTTGTGCGACTGCTTATTTTAAAGGGCTTGTTAATAGAAACACAATACCACAAACCGGAGGTCGATATCATGCTCCAGTCTAAAATGGTGGCCATTCAAAAATTGAAAAATGCCGTCCGTCAACTAAAATTGAGTATTTTCTGTGTTCGGCAATTCACATTTAAATCGAATAAGAATCACCAGACCACGTTTTAGCCACTTAACTGATACAAAAATAATAATTTCTTGTTGTCATAATCAATGCTCAAACCTCCAGAATTGTTTTAGGGTAAGGAGCTAACCTACTTATTAAAATGTAAACTCATATAGTGTAACCACTCATTGAAAAGATCTGCCACTTCTTGAAATGACCTGGTTAAGTTACCTTTAGCCTCTCATCATTAAAATAATCACTCTTTCTTTTTCAGTTAACGCCATGTTGATAACAAATTATAAAAAATACCTAAAAACAAATAAATTCTGTACTTATTTTACGATTTTTCTCAATAATTAGTTGAAGAAAGAAGAATGAACATGCACGATGTTGACACAGGACTAGGTTTAGTAACTAAAATTTTTTTGGCGTATATTTGGTACTTGATGTACGGGGATTTTCCTAAAAGATAACGCATAGATACAGGTATCGACCTTTGCCGCTGAACCAAAGCTCGCATCAAGGCAGATATCTATTAGTCTGTTGGTTAAATAACTTTGACACTAATAAAATGCATTTTTGTATTACAAGTAAAGTAACTTTTATTAAAATTTCATTAAAAAAGCTTTGCTGTATTTTTTTACTCATTCAGCATATTAAAATGAGGGGTTATACGATGTGGGTTGATATTGGAGTTGGTTGGACAAACCCCCCCCCCCCCAAAAAAAAACAATTTTGGAGGGTTGAGTGTTAGTGATAACAACAAGAAATTGTTATTTTTGTATCTTTTAAGTAGTTGAAACGTGTTCTGATTATTGTTATTCGGTTTAATTTTGGATTACCGAACACAGAAAATGCTCTATTTTAATTGACGGGCGGCATTTTTTAATTTTTGAATGACCGCCCTTTTGGACTGGAGCATGATATCGACCTCCGGTTTGCGGCATTGTGTTTCTTTTAACATGCCTTTTAAAATAAGCAGTCATACGATGGGGGTTTACATTTAAAATTTTGGGGCTACCCCCCAAAATCCAATTTCGGGGGCAGGGGCAGAAATGGCATGCACATCAAAAAGTAGTTTCTCTTAGTACTAAAAGGTACACAAAATATCGTTTTGATATATGGGTTACATATATATATATATATATATATATATATATATATATATATGTGTGTGTGTGTTTATCCAACTATCATTGTGGCAACCGTACATAAGGAAAATTGTATGTCAAGTGGCGACCGTATATGGTCGTCATATGCACACTTGGGTTATTTCATCTCAGTAGTTGAAAATAGTTGTTCTTAGTCCAGGTAGGTGGCTCGTAATTAGGTGGCTCGTCCAAAGATCAATTACCGAGATAAGAGTAGCCCCCACCCCCGATTTTTTTACAATTTTTTAAATGAAATTAAAATGTTTTTTATTATTTATTTTTTTTACACCTACAACCCTGAGATCAATTACCGAGATAACTGTACTTAGCCTCAGAGAAAGTGGGTGGCTCGAGATCAATTACCGAGATAAGAGTACTTAGGGTGGGTGGCTCGAGATCAATTATCAAGTAGGTGGCTCGTTACGTAAGAGGTCATACCCCCCCGGATTTTTTACCTTTTTTTCTTACAATTATTGTTTTTTTTATATTTTGTCATACCCCCCGGATTTTTTTTCCTTGTTTTCTTACAATTATTGTTTTCTTAAATTGTTTTTATTTTATTTTATTTTATTTTATTTATTTATTTATTTATTTATTTATATTTATTTATTTTTTTTTATACTAAATCAATATTTTTCCACTGGAACTGGCTGGTAAGGCTGCCGCTTTTGCCGAAATTGGATAACACTCCAAACAGTTTGGAGGCTATCCCATAGTTCCCGAACATACGCCTCTTCTTCTGGTGTCTGTGGC
Source organism: Flexamia atlantica (assembly GCA_035578135.1). Lineage (NCBI taxonomy): Eukaryota > Metazoa > Arthropoda > Insecta > Hemiptera > Cicadellidae > Flexamia > Flexamia atlantica. The sequence continues at coordinate 117,316,767 of JAQJVK010000001.1, forward strand.
TCGTGACATATAGTCGTGGAGTAGTTTGACATTGCATGCTCAAATCCCTAGACCAGATCTTGAGTTGATATACCATTGAATTGATACCGTATATCAGTTTCGACCGTTTCCAATACGTCCACCAAATGACTATCGGAAACATCTGTTCCCCATTGATGTTGGTCTACCTCCAATGCTTGTTGCGATGTTGAAGGCTTAGGCTGAGACATTTTGGACAAGTTATCTCGGTGGTGACTGAACGAAGAATGACGCTAGACCGATAGTTTGGTGGGAGGAGTGTGAATACGTCATAACCCCCACCACATTTTTGGATGTCTCTATGCTAGCGAATAAAAGATCATTTCCAGGAATTTACTAACCCTATTGTGCAATAATTCTTGGAATATACGTCTCCGCCAGTTTGGCGCCGACCGTTAATTGATTCTGAGAAAAGGTTTGAATTCTCAGAATTCCTGCCCCGTCAGCCTGGCGCCTGCCACTAATTAGAGTCCATTAGGGACTTGCTAACATCACTCGTTGCAAACACTAAACCGAGCTATGAATAATAGCAGCAGCTATCAATCACGTGACCATAATGCCCAGCTCAGTGTTATTTTTCTTTATTACTCTTCAATCGTGCGACGCCTCTCATACAGATCAGACATGGAAGCTCACACTACAGTAGACAACTACCTGGCCAAAATGTAATGGTTTCATTTAGGGCTTGGATAGTCAGTTTGGGTCAGGGTGCGGGAGTGGAAACGGAATACAAGATTTAGGTATTTAAATGAAACGAGGGTCATTGAGGTGACTCGTGTATTGACGGAAATGCTACAAACAGAACAATTATCATCGGATTCGACCAGTAGATCTACAGATTTAAAATGTCTGTCTTACTAACAAAAAAAGGACTTTTTACTGAGCCAGTTCCCAGGGCCAGAACACTGGACCGTCACAGGAACGCTCAGTGGCGAAAACTGATGACATAATGGATCCTTCATATAACACTTTAACGAACTCGTTGGAGGTCCACAGAAAATACCAAGGAGGACACATGGGACACTTTGACCTGGGCACAGAATTTAATTATTTTAGTTTAAATCGACAAGCTTTCCCAGCTCGGGTGTGAGACACAGGAGGGCTTTTACAATTTTGGTTTAGGGTACCGAATATGGGGCCGGATAGTTACGGGGCGGTTCCCAGCTCGGTATCGAATCACAGGAACGCTTCCGTTTGCCATTATTAAAATTTAGAGCGACTCCCAGCTCGGTCGAGTCACAGGAGCGCTCGTCTTAGTGGAAAAAATACGTAATTTATTTTAGAAAAGTTAGGGTACCTTATTTCAACGGTGGAGCGGTTCCCAGCTCCAGAGGAGGCACAGGAACGCTCGCCTTATTATTGAATTTAAAGCAGCTCCCAGCTCGACAACCGAGTCACGGGAGTGCTTGTCTGGTTATTTATTTAATTATAATATTGGGGCTTCCTAAACAGTAATCTGACTGTCCCTAGGCACTGTAAATCTAACTTGAAAATTGTACATGTTTAACTATAGATTCGACAAACGTATAACACTTACGGAGGTATGGAGGCGATGTTATCCGAGTCCAGCCTAGGCGCAGACTGCCCCCCTCGAGCACGCACTTTTTGCTTAAATCTGTCTAAACTACAGAAAACCGAAGTTCGGCGGAAATTGCCGAACCGATGTGAGCAGGTTGTGTCGCTTATCAGTGAGGTTCAAGGTCACTTCCCTACACCCTCTCCTTCCTTAGAAAAAGAAAAAAATCATCCCTAGGTGTGAAAATTTGCGCCCACGCGTTACGCACGCAAAACATTGCACACAAACAAAACAACTTATCTTAACTGAAACATTCCATGCTTGAATAATTACTTCAAAAATGTCAAACTGAACTACAGCTCATTAAGTCCCTCTAAAATGTCCAACCAACGGCCCGGAGTGGGCGGAGTACTTATGGGGCTGCAATCTGCTCCGAAGATACACTGCGGGCTACTTCGGTATCTAAATAGCGGAGACGAATTATTAACCCGCTTTTCCAAGTCTCTTCCCGGGGTTAGAGGTAGAGGACTACGAAATACGGCACTCAGCATGGGGTCCGATTTTAAAAATGGGGACTTTGGCGATGCACAAAATTCTCTCAATCCCGGCGAATCTAAATTAAGAATATCCGCGTCAAACTCGCTATCAGTTTGGGTCGCGGGAGATAAGGCACCGGGAACGTTAACAGAGACATCGTTGACTTTGGCAGGCGATGGAAGTCTTTCTATGGCCATCTCGAGAGGACTCCATGATATAATTTCCGCCACGGTACGGGTAGGTCTCGGGTTTCCCTCATCCGCCACTGGTGTCCCGGGCGAGGTGGTGTTGAAGGTAATACGGAGTGACGCTGGACTGTGAGCGTGGCCTAGGACCTGCGAACTCTCACGACGATTTCGCCTAGGGGGCCGAGTTTTGCGGTTACGATGAGGTTTTCGCTTGCCCCTCTTTCGTTTCCCAGCTCGTTTGCTCATTTCCGGAGTTTAATCTATAAACACAAATCGAGTTAATATTTTAATGTATAACAGAAGGTATAAATCACAAAAAGGTAAGATAACGTAAATGCGCACAACGTAACCCCAACGAAATAATATAAAAACGTATATTATTTGAAATACACTGACTGAAAATAAAACACACCGCACTTATAATAGTAAACTAAAGAAAATTACAGTCAATTAAGTAAAGGAGAGAACATACTAATCCTAAAATCTAGGGAGGGTGGAATTCAATCAGATTAGCCAGAGACGAGTCCACGGCTGATAAGAGCTCGCGCATCCAGGATGGGTTTATCACTAAATGACTCATCGCTTGAATGTCCTCTCATTCTCAGTCACAAATTGTTTATTAAACCCACCTATTTACTCGAACCTTTTATTCACTGTGAATTTTTAAATCTTTAACATGCCATTTACCAGCTGATTTCCCCCCTTCGTCGGCTAATTCATAAACATTTAGCCATAAACACTTTTTAATAATGAAGGGACCGACGAACCTGGCAGCGAGGGAGGCGCTGAAGTGTTTTGAGGCGTCAGATAACACGTAATTACGCCTTAACACTTTGTCACCGACATTGAAACGCACTGGGCGCCGCCTTAAATCATAGGATCTCTTTTGGTCCTCTGACGACTTTTTAAGATTTTCACGAACGAGATCGTAAGCGTCCTTTAGCACCTTCAGTTTATTTTTAACAAACAAAGGAATGTCTTTTTCATTCTCGTCAACTACCAACTTACTATCATACTCCTGATAATGCAGTGAAGTTGGGAGTATAGGTTCGCGACCGGAAACAAGGAAGCTAGGTGTGAAACCCGTCGATGTATGGACAGATGTATTCCAAGCAAAAACCAACTGTTCGATGTATTTGTCCCAGTGTTTATGATTGGTTTCACAAAACTGCCTAATCATGCCCTTTATTGTTCTATTTGTCCTTTCAACCGGGTTGCACTGAGGTGAGTATGGGGGCGTGAAAATGTGATTAATTTTGTACTGTTCAGCTAACCCGGAAAAAAGTTTGTTTACGTACTGGCTCCCATTGTCTGTGGTTAAAGTCAATGGGGCCCCCCACCTATACAAAATTAATTTCTCAAACGCATCGCCCACAGTTTGTGCAGTAGCGGTCCTCAAAACTTTAAATTCAACCCATTTGGAGAAATTGTCCTGAAACAGAACAAGGTAACAATTCCCACGGGATGAATAAGGCAATTTACCGATCAAATCCGAACTTATCGACTGCCAAATATTTCCTACCGGCCTGATTTGCATCATACCGCCCGGCTTTTTACTCTCTACTTTGTGTCTCTGACAGGAAGCACAATGTTTTACAAAATCCGTTATGTTTTTATACATGCTCGGCCAAAAATATTTTGCAGAAATTCTAGCTACAGTCTTAAATCTACCCAAATGTCCGGCAGTGGGCTCACTATGATTCTCCTCTAAAACACGCGAAACATCTCGCGTTCGAACACACAATTGCCACTCTTCCGCCTTATCACCTTTGCGTCTCCGTGACTTCCGGTGGAACAAAACACCGTTATTTATACAGAAGGAAGGATTCGCTTCCGGGTTTTCGTGAACCTTTTGCATCATTTCATCATACCAATCAACGCGAGGTGACTCAGCGTCGGTAGCAGATATCGGTTGATTATCTATCTCTGGAATGCGCGGTAACGCGTCGGGTACTTTGTTCTGTGCGGCTTTGCGATATAAAACTCCAAATTTATACTGCTGCAATTCGAGAGACCACCGTGCTAACCTCCCACTAGGATTGTCTAATTTATGCAACCACTTCAAGGCTTGACAATCAGTATAAACAAAAAAATGGTATCCTTCAATGTACGGACGGAACTTGCGCACGGCGCACAGCACCGCTAAACACTCTTTCTCACACGTCGAATATTTCCTTTCAAGGTCTGTAAGTCCCCTACTGAAATATGCGATTACTTTATCCTGTCCGTCGCACTTCTGCCCTAAAGTTGCGCCGATCCCGACGTCACTGGCGTCACACTGAATGTAGAAAGGTTGGGTGAAATCGGGACAAATAAGTACGGGCGCGGTAATCAAAGCCTGTTTGATTGCTTCAAAAGCTGACTGTTGTTCATCTGACCACGCCCACCGTTGATTTTTACGCAAAAGGCGAGTTAGCGGTTCGCTGACGTCTGAATAGCGTTCTATAAACTTTCGATAATAAGAAGACAACCCTAGAAAACGGCGTAATTCACGCACTGTGGTGGGAGGGGGAAACTCGACTATCGCTCGCACTTTTTCTGTGTCAACACCTATTCCCTCAGAACTCACGTGATGTCCCAGATACGTCATTTCCGTGCGACAAAATTTGCATTTCTCTAAGTTAAGGGCTAAACCCGCACTTCTTAATCTCTCAAACACGGACTGAAGCGCCGCCAAATGTTCTTCAAAACTCGGGGCGAAAACTATAATGTCGTCAAGGTAAGGGAACGCGTAGTTGTCTAATTCAGGACCTATGACGCGCTCTAATAAGCGTTGAAAAGTTGCTCCACTAGAATGATGCCCAAATGGGGCGACGCACATCTGAAATAAACCTTTCCCCGGTACTGTAAATGCAGTATATTGTCTACTTTCCGGCTCGAGAGGGATCTGGAAATAAGCATCACGCAGGTCGATTGAACTGATAAACTTGGCGGAACGCAATTTATCGAGTATTGACGAGACATACGGTATAGGGTACGCGTCCGGGATACTCACACTGTTTACTTTTTTCAAATTTAAAGCAAACCGCCAAGCTCCAGATGGCTTCTTGACCATCACGACTGGGGAGTTCCAGGGAGAATGAGATGGTTCGATAATACCCCTCGCGAGATATTTGTCGGCTTCTTCATGCAAAATTTTTAGCATAGCGGGTGACATTGGATAGTAGCGCTGTTTGATTGGCATAGTACCCGGTTTAATCAGAATTTCATGCGTTATGAGGTGTGTTCGACCCGGGACGTCCTTGAACAGTGCTAGTTCCCGCTCTAAAAACTCGTCCAGTTTTTGCTTTTGGTAGTCATTGAGACCCGAGTTATCGCTGACCAAAGCAACGTTTGCCTCTACATTAATCCACCTTTGTTTCACGTCAATATTCACGCCCAATTTACCCAGCCAATCTAACCCGAGTAAAATGTCTACTGTAAGACCGGGAAGTAGTTTAACAATCCCAGAAGCGCTTACATTGTTGACAAACATAGTAACACTGAATGCGCCGGAGATGGGCGCAAGCTGACCATCAGCGACACGAGCAAACGAATTGGTATAAACCTGAAAAGGCACAGAATTTTTGGTACATAGATCAGCGATATATTCGCTAATATAGGTTTCTGTACTCCCCGTATCAACAAGTGCATTGAATAACATGCCAAATAGTGTTACTGTAATAAACATACGATTATCTCTTTGAGGTAGAACATGTGTTTTATCACACAAGGGTTTGTGTGAAATTTGGGGTTTGGACGTATTGGACCCGTTCGCCCCCTCTAGCGGGTCCGACGACCGTTTCCCGAAGAGCACTTGGGGCACGAGCTGACGGTCTTGCCCTTGAACCCGCACCTGTAACAAAATATACCTCTAGGCGCGTTACACATCCTGTGAGTGTGGTCGGTAGCCTCGCAGTTCCAGCACCTAGCAGTGGCGGGCCGCTGTGGGGTTGTGACCGTGGTCGGTGGCGGTGCGGCGGAGGCGGCGGCGGCGCGCCCGCTGTCCCGTGCCCGCGTGTCCGCGCTGTTGAGTGGCGTTGTGTAGTTACGTGCCTCAGCCTTCGGTTTCCCCTGGTACGCTGTGTCTGCAGAGTAGGACTGTGCCGCCCTGGGTGGAGGTTTAAACTGCTTCGATTCTTTACATAAAAGTTCGTACTCAGTACCGAGTTGCATTAACTCATGAATACTTTCGAAGTCATGACGCCTGATATACGTTTTGTATTCAGGTCGTACATTCCGGTATAACAAATCAAGTTGTTTGTTACTAGATACACTCCCGTGCCTTCTCATGAGAGTACGTAACGAGATAACGAAATCACGCAGGGATTCATCAGGACCTTGGGTTCGAGCCCGTATTTCGTCTTCGAGAGAACTTTTATAATCAGGAGGGAAATAGTTTTCTTTGAAGGATTTTAAGAAATCATTAAAATGGTTCCATTCACTTCTATTTATACGATACCACAAAATCGCCTTTCCTTTTAACAATTCAGGTAATGCCGGCAAGATATCGTTATCGTCAATTACGTATGCTGATTTTAGCTCGTCTAGGCGTTCTAGAAACGCGACTGCCCCTTTTTCGCCATCAAATTTTAGGTTCCATTTGCGAATTACATCACATGCTCGGCTTACCGGGTTGGTCATAAATCCGCTTTCTTTACGATCTATATTTAAGTTCATCTTTTTCCCGATAGATTCCCTACGGGAAGTGAGATTGTGTTCGTCATGACTCTCTTTATTTGAATGTTTAGTTTTGGGCCTACTCTTAAAGTGCTCTGTCAGTTTAGAACGTAATTTCCTTAGATCTCCGTGGGGACTCAGTCCTAGCTTAGATAGTTTACTTTTTAATTTTGTTTTACTCATTTTCCCAATTAATTCTAAGTTTTCGATATCGCTTTCTGAGTCAGTCGACATGATTGTTTTTTCCTAAATCTTGTATTAGGAAAGGGTTTTCGGGCGCCGTTAGGTATAAATTTATTTTAGGTATAGGAAAGACAGGTCCACTTGTTCGGGCGTCAAAATGTAAGATCATGGAGGAGATCAACGCCTTGAACGATGACGCCGTAGCACAACCATCACCGGCACCAGCTACAAGCAGTGGGAAGAGGAAAAGAGCACCGCCCAAACTGAAGGTGGACAACAATCAGAAGCCAGGATGGGTGCCGAAACCAACAGCCTATTGTTTCGTGGCGGTAATTTATATGCAGTTCAAAACCCGGCTAACAGTGGACCTTTGCTATTGAAAATGGAACTTTATGATGGTGTGGAAATGGTAAATATGTGCGGATTATATTTGGAAAAAGATAGTAAAATGCATCAAAATGTAAAACATTTATTGAATAAAATGGAAAATATGTGGATCGACAAAGTGACTGGTGTGCCGAAAATTGACGGACTTACACAGACCCTTACGCAACAAAGTATAGTTTCGGCGCCAAAACAGAGGAAGCGAGCACCGTCCAGAAAACAAGGAAAAAATCCACGTGTTTAGACATGTCGCCGTATCACCTAAACACCCAGACATGTCATTTCCCCCTCTACCCCACATATCGACAGCTGCGTGTCTGACCTTCACTCCCTCCCCTCCACCAACCAAGATGGCGCATGGGGCATAAAACCCGAGACGCGAGTCGCAGAGCATCACTCCTCGCCAGCACACCAGCTAGTTTCATTGCGCTCCATCGATCGTCACTACTACAAGATGGCTTGCTCACAGTCAACAGCTGCTACCACCTCTGAGATTTCACCCGCCACCGGCCTGACCATGGACCTGAGGACCTCCCTTAACACCTGTAAATCCAGCTCCCCGGCATAACCAGGCTTGCCGATCTTCGGGAGGAGTGCGGCTACCTCATCACAGCCATGGAGAGGGTCACCACACCGTTCGGCGAGACGGTTATCGTCATCCTGGAGGGCCAAGTCGGGGACGACTTCTTCCTGCGGGTCTACCTTCCTAGGCGGTTCAACACCGTGTTGAGCGACAACGACATCGAGAGCTACAACATGGGCTTCGGGGATCGTCTCCGTATGGTGAAGCGAGCTGCCAGGCCAGGTACGAGTTTCACTCCGCTCGAGTTTGTCTAAAAATTTTTATTTTTTTAAAGCAAGACTAAAGAAGACTGAAGATATATTGTATGTAAAACTTCACACTTGCATATTTTCGATTCAATAATCATTTAAATACTGTACAATCTGTGTTAATTATTGAACTTAACCCGAAACCCCTTTAGCTGTACACAAAAACCGAGGTATAGAATTAAAGTGTTGAAAACTAATCATTACATTAGACTGATGGGTATAGTTTTAAGTGTTGAACAGTCGGTGGTGAATAGTCAGTAGTAATCATGGACTTGAGGTGGAAACACCCGTTCTCAGCCATAGTGGCGGGACCATCGGGCAGTGGAAAGTCAGTAATTGTATTGAAATTTGTAAATCACATTTCACAAATGTGTGATACAAAATTTGCTAGAATAATCTGGCATTTTGGTAACGTTCCTCTGTCTGATAAAAGTAAAAGACAATGGAGCGAATACAAAACCGCTCTTCGGCGAATTGTGAAACCTGGTGAAAGATTGTCCAAGAAGTGTAAGTATATTGTACAGCAAGGAGGTGGCTTTTTTATCCCACTACTATTAAACACAGTACTACAAGCAGCAGTGCAGTCAGTTTAAAACAACTAATACACGGGTAGATATTTCGAGTCTGTGAACAATGACTTAAGAGATGGTTGTGCTAATTTTCTGTCATTTCATTTCGGGACATCGTGCGTGAAGTCACACTTTAGGAAAGTAGTACCAGAAAGAAGCACGCGGTTAGCAAAATGGATCATGCAAGAAAAATGATTGTTGTACCGCAAGAGTTACTTGACCGCCTACAATCTCCATCTGCTAACGAAAAACCGCAACATCCGTCTCCTGTTAAACGATCCGACAAGAGTTTGGATGAGGAAATGGAAGATATAATGAACGATAAAAAGATCGATGACAGTGAAAAGTGGAAATTGTATAACCAAGTATTAAATCTATTTTTAAATATCGCTTCAAGTAAACGTCAACCGATCAACATACCGATTGTGGACACCGATGTAGGTGGTGGTGGCGATGAGCGTAGGAGAACTGCTGTATTGGAGGAAGATTCACTCGCATCGTTTCCGAAGATTTACAAAAACGACGCTCGTAATTTATTAAATGTGTTAGCTCGTAGTGGAAACCGGGTACATTGGAGCAGTGACGGCACTGTTTACGTCAATAATGAGGAAATACCTAATTCCAATATTGAAGACATGTTGCATAGTATAGTGAGAGTACGTAAAATGGAAATCATGCCGGCGGGATTGGAGGAAGTAATGCAAGTACTAAAAGAAATCAATGTTCCCAGAACGATAATCGGCAACAAACAAGCGTTACAGTTTCTCGATGGTAATTAAAACGATTACAAACAGCAGTCGACACTCAGTCTGAGAGCGGCTTTAATGTATCCAACACCTACTCCGTCACCGATAGCGAGTCGAGTAAGATCGAAAACAGCAGCGGTGACAGCAACGGCGGAGGCGGCGGCGGCTTTACCTCAAATAAGATCGCCTAGTACGCCGACGAGAGGACGGTATATAAGTCCGGACTCGCTCATCAAGTGGGAGAAGTTTAAAACATAGACCAGTGGCGGCCGGCCCATAAGGACTCTCGGACGCCGCCGCCCCAGTAAATTAATTTAATATACTGAATTAAATTAATTTACATATGTATCCGACAAAGAGTGAAAAACCACTAATTTTCATTATACTGACCATTAATGATGAATTCATTTCAACTATAAGCATCGAAATATTTTGCAAAAGTATTTAGGAGTCAACTGCTGTTGCGCGACTATTTAAAAATTATAAAATAAAATATGTCACTATGCAAAACCCCGATGTAAAAGCTAGCGTGGTTGAGCGTGTAAACCACACATTGAAAACCCGCATGTGGCGATATTTGACTTATAAAAATACATTCAGATATATCGATGTATTGGACAAACTAGTGAATGCCTACAACAACAGCCCGCACAAGAGCTTAGGCAACAGACTGCGTCCAGTCGATGTGGACGCCAGAAACAGAGAGGTAGTGTTCAGTGTGTGGAAACACATGTACAAAAATATACCGAAACGCACTAGACCGAAACTGAAAGTCGGCGATACAGTGCATATAGCTAAGGAGAAAGGTACGTTTACCAAAGGTTACGTGACCAATTGGAGTAAAGAAGTGTTTATAATACACCGAGTGGATACAATTATGCCATTACCACTGTACACGCTCACGGATCTCAATGGTGAAGAGTTGTCCGGACAGTTTTATGAACACGAAGTGCAAAAAGTGACAATCCAACGTGATCACCTGTTTAAAATTGATAAAATTCTGGACACGAAAGGTCGTGGTCGCAGTAAGCGTTACCTGGTCAAGTGGGAAGGTTACGGAGACGAATTCAATTCTTGGGTGAGAGCGCAAGATTTACAACATGTATAGTAAAAACCAATTTTACTTGACATTGCCCAGCAATAGTTCTATGGATTATTTTCCCAAAAACACCGTGACGAGTTACACTACATACATGCCGAAACAAATACGGCTGGAAGGTGGCGAGTGGGAGACGGCATTGGTGGAAGCGCAATATCCGTGTTCATTAATGACAGTCAACGATAATTCGTACATTTGGGTCGAATATCAATTCCCTCCATTATTTACAAAGGAATCATTGATGGTCAAAATAAAACCAGGATTTTGCAGAAGTATAACAGAATTATTAAATGTAATATCTAGCGATGCGGAACTAAGTGAATTCCTCGAATTTGAATACTCGACCGTTTTAAAAAGAGTCAATATGAGGGTGTTAAAAACAAATGTGAACATAATAAAGATAAGCCACGAATTATCCCTAATGTTGGGTTATGACCCTTATAAAGATAATCTAGCACCGAAAGGTGTTTCTTCGGCTCTCGGCTTATGGGAACCAGATCTAACTATGGGAATCCCACCACACATCTATGTATATTGTGATTTGGCGGAGCCGAAGTTGATTGGTGACACTACAGCACCGCTATTGAAGATTGTCAATATCGAAAGAGATAACTACGTTGACGGTGCATTTAAAACAACGGTTTATACAAGTCCGCATTACGTGCCCGTCATGAAGGCTACATTTGAAACTGTCGAAATCGACTTAAAGGATCACACAGGGAAAAGCCTGTCAATCCTCTTTGGATCGTCGTACGTGAAGCTACATTTCAAAAGAGCGCGGCAGCAGCAGCAGTAATAATGAATTCAAACGATCTCTATTTAGCGTACTACCACCGTCAACAGTTGCAGACCGGCGGTGCGATCGACCGAGTATTTCGAGGAGCGGCATATCAGCGAGGACATGGTGTGGGCAGTTTTCTTGGCGGTATGTTCCGCACTATCGCACCACTGTTCAAGTCGGGAGCGAAAGCTTTGGGTCAAGAGGCTTTGAAATCTGGTGTTGGATTTTTGGGCGACATCGCCGCCGGCACTATGGACCCCAAGGTAGCGGCCAGTGTGAGACTCAGACAGTTTACGGGATCACTCAAACACATAGCCGACAGCAAATTGGAACGTGTGCTACACGGTGGCGGTGGCATCGGCGGCGGCACCCGCGCGAAAAGACGTACCCGCGCAACGCGTAAGACCTCCGCGAAATGCGCTATGTTCGGCGGCCGTAAGACCTGAGTCACACCTCAGTCTTTGGCTAAACTCCTCAGAGGGAAGACGTCGACGAAGAGACGCTCTGCCGCAGCAGGTAGTAAGGTAAAAAAGCAATCTAACCCGAAGAGAAAGAAGAAGAGTTCGTCTATTATAGCGAGAGATATTTTTGGTTAGACACGCACGCACGCACCAACACCGTCACAATGTCTTTTTTACATAAAAATCGTGTGAATGCGTCAAGACTGAGCTGGACTTGTTCTCTTTACCGCCAACACAGACCAGTTGTTCTCTTTTACCGCGAAAATGGAAAATGGGTTCAATACAAACCGATCTCTACTCTGACCGATGACTCGCCCATTGAGTTTGTCGTGCCCGGCAATGGTGACGAATACACGGATCTTTCGCAGACAATGATCCAAATCACCGCGACTATCGTCAAATTCACCGAGGATGCCGAAGCAGACGTAATCGGACCCGTCAACAATTGGCTACATTCACCTTTTAGCCAAGTGGATATGTGTATGAACCAGAAATTGGTCACGCCACAAAACAATACCTACGCTTATAGAGCGTATATCGAAACTGTTTTAAACTACGGATACGATGCTAGAAAGTCGCATTTATCTTGCGCCGTATGGTCAGCAGACGATGCCGGATATATGGACAACTGTACCGATACAATTGACGGACTAAAAGTGAGACGGAAATATACAAACAAAAGCCGTGAATGTGACATGCTCGGCCATATACATTTGGATATGTGTAATCAGAATAAATTTCTACTAAACGGCGTTGAACTCCGTTTCAAATTCATCCGATCAACAGATGCATTCTCCCTGATGGTGAACGCCGGTGATTTCAAAGTGAAAATGATCGAAGCCAACCTATGGGTGCGCAGATGTAACGTCAGTCCTACTGTTTTGCTGGCACACGATAGAGCTCTACAAACGGCCACAGCTAAATATCCAATCACTAGAGTGGACTTGAAAACATTCACACTGCCGTCCGGCATAAGAAGCAAGACTTTGGACAATGTTTTCCTAGGTCAAGTGCCGAAACGTATTATCGTCGGCATGGTCACCAATAAGGCGTATAATGGAGATTTGAAATTTAACCCGTACAACTTCAAACATTTCAAAATGAACTATTTCTCTTTGTATGTAGACGGTGAACAAGTGCCGTCCAAACCGATACAAAGACACTTTAAGGCCAATACAAGAAAATATTCTGGCACAGGTAGTCAGTCTAGCGATAGCGGTAACGTTATCGGCAGAGATGACTTTGACGATGGCTATTGTATACGTGCTTTTGATTTGACGCCCGATCTATCGGCCAGCGACACGACACATTGGCACTTGGTACGCAATGGGAGTGAACGCATGGAGCTCGGTTTTGACGAAGCCCTCACAGAGACCGTCAACTGTCTGGTTTATGCGGAATTTGACAATGCCATCGAAATCGATCGTCATCGCAACGTGAACGTGGACTTTGGCGGTTAAACACACAGACCGCCGACTTCAGTATTCAACAATCACTCGTTCAAGATGGATCGTCTACACAGATCGTCTCGAAAACATAACCTAGCCGCACCCGTCATTGTGAATATTCAATGCTTCAAAGACAATCAACACGAATGCATAATAGAAGAAGTTTGCGTATTGGAAGCGGATAGCGGTGTATTACTCATGCATCATATCGCCGAATCACCGTATGAAAGATCTGAATTATCAAACGATAAACCCTCAAATAAATTATCTCTCAAGAAAGCTACTGGCTCACAAAACATTGTCACAGTATGCAATGGGAGCAAGGTGATATACCGTATTATACACTCTTCAACAAGTTAACTGATTGAGTTTCAAACCGCCCGACAAAACCCGATTCAAACCGCTCGACGAATGTTTTCAAAGGGTTGGAGAAGAAAGAATATTTAAAGCGACATCTCATTATTGATTTCGTCACTACTCATGTCATCAACGTTTGTGATATAGGTGTGGATCACTGCAATCAATCAACAATCTACTGTCAACAAATATTCTGCGTTGCTGCAATCACAACTCATTGCAAACTCGTTGCACACTGACCAATTGTGTCGCGATAAGAGGTTGGCTCCACCTAACACCAAAAATTTACGAAGATGAAAATTATATATTGGAGATAGGGATCCATACTTTTGCTCTTGTTTTCGCTCTTCTGCTACTACTAGTACTGCTGCAGCTACTGTCGGTTATGATACTGTAGAATGAATACTCTGGAAATTGAAAATATCTTTCGGCTCTCCCTGTGCAAAATGTTGGCGTCTACGCTGCCGATCAACTACCATCTCGCATATCACCGTCCACTGCAGTGATTGTAAATACCGATCCGCATAATGAAGATGGTACACATTGGGTGGCATTCTACTTGGACGGCGGAGAAGAGTCAAACGGAATAATTGAATTCTTCGACAGCTTCGGCCAGCCTCCACACTTATATTTCTACCAAGGATTTCTGAGACGCAACGCTCGTCGCTACCTGTACAACGAGCATCGACTTCAGAGTGACAACACAATGGTTTGTGGACACTACTGTCTCGTCTACCTGTACCTACGCATTCACCACAGCGGTATGAAGATGGCGGACTTTGTGCAGCTCTTCGACTTCTCTTCGACTGCTCATAATGATGCACTGATCAAGAGACTCTTTATAAATATATATGGTAAATATTGAATTGTATTGTAATTATTATTTGATGTAATTTGTTTTTTTTTTTTAAATAAACTTGAGTACTCAGTATTAATACATTTCTTCTTATTTATCAATCCTTTCCCAGCATTTTTATTTATTTATTTTTTAAAATATCACATTCCAGAGTTATAGTTTTATGTTCTATTTAATTACAAAATTTAGCTTATTGTTTTATAGAGGAACACTACAAGCATAGGGGTCTGAATACGGTGTTCCTTTTACTTTTACTAACAGTTTATATAAAACACAAAGTAAAGAAATATATATTTATTTATTTAATTTTCATAATGCTTTATACTCTGGATTCTTTATAAAAGACCATTTTAAATAGATTTACTGATAAAATGATATACAGGTAAATGATTTTAAACAATAAATTTTCATATTTCATATTTATTTGCAATCGTTCTTATAGATATAACTACAGGTATATGAAAAAACGATTAATATAAATACTTTTAAGGAGATAAAATTATACAATTCAATTTGATTGATATTCAACCTAGCATTATACAATTTATTAAAAACATACTAGATTTCTTTGGGGTTTCCCCCGTGAGTGGGCTCCCACACACCCCTACACCCGCTCCGTTCCACCCTTTAGCGCACTGTCCGTCGATCACTCGCGCACTGTCCATTGGCCACTTACAGGTCCTCGGCGTCCTGTCTGTACAGCTTACGAGTGTCTGTAAATTTTCGATGGGATCGTCACCATCGACATCCATTAAATTTACGAGAGTCTGTAAATTTTCGATAGGATCGTCATCATCGTCGATGTTATGTTCGGCCCGCACTTCATCGTCGATGTGATGTTCAGCCCGCACTTCATCGTCCACACCACCATCACCGACGTTAGGGATGTCCTTGTGACCCCACGGCAATGTATGTGTACCGTCCGGTAACACGTAGCGTTTATCGTCCGTGGCACTCACTGAAATTTTATCAACCCGCACTGTGTACACGCGATGGTTACGTGACTGAAAATGTGGATTTACAGTTCGCTTAACCACACCGTTAAAAAGAGGAACGATAGTCTTCAGAGGATAGCACATGTTTGATTACGCCTCTAGCGATCCCCTTAGCCTTCTTAACAGTTTTCACGCGTTTAGGTGGTGTGGGTCCGTCGGTCACGATCTCATCATCACTATCTCCTTCGGCAAGGTCTAAACAGTAAAGCTTAGATCGGAGACCTAGATATTCAAGCAAAGGCAAACCGTTATATTCGTCCTTAAACTTTCCTATCACTTTCGCATTGTCACGACTGAAACACGCATGGTCCGTTGGATAATCACTCGTGTCCAAGTCGCCTAAATAAGCCTTCATGTCCTCATACACGTCTTCTGTCAATATCGACAATATAAAACTGTCCGTGTCCACGTAGTCGACTTCCAGCCTATCGGGATAACTATCCTTCATTTTCCACAGGAAATCGTACATGATCCACTTGCTTATGTCGAGGACGCACATACCGACGTAGATAGGTTTTTCTAGCACGATACGCACTTTCGCTAGATGTATAAGTGCGACATCGTTACCGTAGTAGTACTATCGAGAAAGTTCGGTTTTGAAACGAATCGATTGAACCGTTTTTCGGTGCACACGAGTTCTACGTTCAAGCGTTTTCGCACATTTTCTATAGTTTTACCGAAGATTGCATTATTCATCAACTTAAAGAAGTCCTTTTGAAACTTGGTCTTCGCCTGTTTTTGCAGTTCGGTGTTCTTTAAAATGTACTGTTCTAACCACCGAGACTGACAAAACATAACGACACGAGGTATGCGAGTTAACACTAGCCCCTTTCCCATAGCCTGTTGAAGGACTCTGTAGTGGCATATGTAACGACGCTTATTATCTAACGTTGTGATCAGTTTATTGGATTTACCTGTCGGCGGTTTGCGGGTTTCACAGCAAAACGGAACGTCTTTGTGAAGATCATGCAAATGTTGCGGGTAGTGCAAGTCCACCTCTAACACATAACCGTGTGGACCGAACGGATCCACCGACGCGATATCTAAGTCCCCGATTTCCTGTGCGGAGAGCCATTCAAAGTCCCCGGTAGGTAGCGGTTGAGACATGGCCCATCCGTACAGGTTATTAGCGTCGAGATACATAAGGTGACGTGTCGGTTCTTCAGGTACACGATCTTCGACGCGGCACTGATTGTGGTTCGCCTTAGCGAGTCAAGTAATCGCCTGTGATAAACCACCCCTAATACTCTGCTCGAAGAAGAGGAACATGTCAAAGTCTTGAATCGTGTCAAGTCTAACGTCAGTCAACTGTAACATGACATCCCATGCGTAGGAGGGTAGGGTGATATAGTGCGACGGGTCTAGTCCGTACTCTCTAATGGACGAGTTACGGAACCGTTCACAAATATCTGATTGCAACGCGACGTCACACTGTAAGTACACCGACGCATAGTCCCCCAGGTTCGCGCACTGAAAAGTGTCCCATACGCGACGAGCGTGTTCGTAGTCACTGTCCGAGATGTGTTCGAGTGTGAGGTCGTTGTAGAACGCCTCTTTCGGAGGTAGTTCCGTTGTCACCTCCAACACTTCGAGCGATGTTACAAAACTATACGGAAACACGCCTTTTCGTCGCACTAGTTTGAACTTTGCTGGATCGGTGAACGCCTTCTTCGTTTCGATGAGGTGTTCCGGTGGTAGTGCAGCTGCGAGGCTCGTAAGACTGGAAGAAAGGAACCGGTACGAATCCACGAACCGTACGCGGATGACGAGTGCCTTCTTCTTCTTCTCCTCCTGCGGTGCAGACGGCTGCTTCCTCGAAGTCGACGGCTGCGGCGTCTGCCTCGAAGTCGACGGCTGCGGTGTCTGTCTCGAAGTCGACGGCTGCGATGTCTGTTTCGAAGTCGACGGCTGCGGTGTCTGCCTCAAAGTCGATGGCTGCTGCGATGAAACCTCATTTTCGAAGACGAACTTCATAGTGAAGGAAATGTAGCGCTCTTCGGTGTGCGCAATCACCTCGACGCTACCGGGATCCACAGCCAACTCCCTAACTATAAAGTGACCGTCATAATCGGAGAGGTTGTGGAAATAAACGTTGATTAGTCTTTGTTCCCGTTAACGGAGGTTGTACGACCGGTGTGCCGCGCATCGAGAAACTGTTTCCCACATAAATAACACATGTTACACGCGATATACGCTGCCCACTCCGCACGTGAAAGTCTTGGTCGAAGTCGACGCTCGTTGTACAAAATGTATTTTATTTTCTTCACTACCATCCTGAGGCGCTGCATGAAGACCGCAGACGCATCGTTACCGAAGTATGTCTCCGTGCTGCACGCAGCTCCGTAGGTGTTGTGGACGTGGAAGCAGAATGCGTACGGCACGTGGATGTGTGAAGCTGTAGTACCAACTGGCATCTCTGCATCAGGCATCTCGGCTATCGGTTTCAAGGCGCACTCGAAGTCAGCGTAGATGGTAAAACGATCCTTCCTGCTGTTCTCCGGGTGATCGAAAGAGATTATGTTCTTCGGAGATATATCCATTCGAAGTGGCGCCTCTACTCCACAATACCGTCGATGATTGTTGAGTCGTGTTCGACCGTCAATACCTAGTTTATTCGGCTGATCGTCGAAGTGGGCAAAACAACGCTTACACAGGTACATTTTGTTCGTATGCGCATTCAACTGCGGTTTCACTAGACAGCCTAAGTCCCTGATATAACAGTAATGGGCTCGTCCATCTTCCGCGGTTAGGTACAAAAAGTCCCTATGATCGTCTGATTCCTGCCGGCAGGTACTTAGCGGATACACCGTGTACGTAGGGTTACCAACAACTATCATAAGCTCGAGTGCGTACACGTTAATACTTACTCCGCGATTGTTCCGTTCAAACTTTTCGGGATAACGGGGAAATCGATACCAGTCCAATCGTAGCGGGCGAACAACTCCGGCGTGTACGATACCGGTCTGTGTGCTTTATGTCCGACAAACTTGGACAACGTGGCGTATGCAAAACACCGATTGTCTGTATTTTGCACGTTGACCACAGCATGGGCGCCTGCGAGACCCTTAGGAAGAGTTATATGCGAACCTCCACCACTCAACGGTGCGTAATTTGTTTATACGCACTTCGAGATTTCTCACTCGCAGAAATGTTCAACCGGATCCTACCATCTCTCACTGCTCATTCTCACGCATGAGCTTTTCGAAAACGCCTCGAGCGAATTTGTCTAAGTCGCTCATGCAGTCGAGAGGTGCGTTCATCGCTTTGAACGCCCGCAAACATGTCTTTTCACCGAATATACCGATAAATACGCACTCGAGCACCATATTAACCTTAATAGGGTAGGGTAATAGTAGGGTATTATTATTATATTAGTATTGTAGGGTATCCTACAATACTATCACGCAGGAGTTTGATTAGCTTATCAAGCAAGTCACTCATAACCTCAGGTACTGTCCTGAGCACCGGCATAGGCTCCCTCAATCGATACGTTAGGAGCCTATTTCGAAACCCGGCCTCCACGAGCACGAAGGTCGGGCTGTCACTGTCGGCGCACAAATCATCGGAGGGTTGAGGCTCCGTGCTTGGCCCCGGTTGTGGGTCTTGCGTCAGCTGAGAAGTCGACAGCTGCTCCTGGGAAGTCGACGGCTCCTGGGAAGTCGCAGTCTCCTGGGAGGTCGACGGCTCCTGGGAAGTCGAAGGTCCCTGCTGCGACGGCTCCTGGGAAGTCGAAAGTCCCTGCTGCGACGTTGACGGCTGCAAAGACAGCTGTTGATCCACTCCTGGCCGGGCTCTGCGCGATACTTCATCTCCCCACATCTCTACCCTTTTCACAGGGCAGGTAAACTCTTCATGTACGACGAGGTTTGCTCGACGTGTGAATTGTTTACTGTACTTTGAACATCGGTGTTTTCGCTCAAAGTCCGGATCATGCTGCTCCAGCATAAGTCTATCAAGTGCGATTTTAGTTTAGAGAGATGCTTCGCACATTTCACAAGTCATCTTCACAGTAGTTGGGGTTGGTGTCAGTCCCGCATTACGCATGTGAGTCGTTGTCGACCTATGCTTCTTCATCAAGTCCTTTCGTGCAGTGGAATATCCGCACGGGACGCAGGTAAGCTTCGGCATAGCGTGCTCAGCCCGGTGACGACGAAGAATATTCCTGGTCGTAAATACCTTCCCACACGTTTCACAGCGGAACTCCATTCTGAAACACAAAACAAATTTCGCGTATGGGAACAATAGTTAAACGCTACTCTCTCTGTCTCGATATAGAATGATCGCTGTCGTACAACACTAGTCTATTTATTTCTACCATGCGTATAAACTTGTATAACCCGTAAACTGACCCGAGTTTGACCTGAGCCCAACACTGAATGGTAAAAAATAATTGTTAATAAATTTTTAATAAAAAATAATAAATCCATTCAGCGTCAAGCCGCCCCTCGTTAGTATGTCAGTCAAGTTTTACAAACTTTTCCTTATCAATATCATGTAAATACAGTTATTGTAATAGCATCAGCAATATCATAATACAGTTATTATGAAAAAAAGGGGGTCCTTATCTCGATAATTTATCGGGGGGGTCCTTATCTCGATAATTAATCGGGGGGGGGGGTCCTTATCTCGATAATTAATCGGGGGGGCTTTGCGGGTGGTCGCTACATGGGTGGTCGCTACGTGGGTGGTCTGCTGGAGTAACCGAACGCAAGCGGTTAAACTATGGACTGCATAGCAGTTTGAAAATCAAAATTCTACTCGTTTAAACATTTTACTTCATCTCAACCATATTCAAATAAACAGCAAATACTACTAGTTTATTCTTTTTTAAGGGTTATTTTTTAGAGAAAAGGTTAATTCTTTTTTATTATCTAACTATTTATTGATTGATGTATTACATTGATTATTCACAATTGAAATACTTACTTTCCTACAGATAAATAAATATTATTGACTTACGTTATTAATATCCAATTTTCACGATCCAATAGAGTTATATCACGATTGCACAACACAAACTCGCGAGCGCGTAACTGCTATGCGGACTAATCGCGACGAACTTCTAACCCAAACTAAACCTTCAAACACAGGGAAGGGTCGGGGAGTGGTAGAGTGGAATTTTCCAGAGGGTTTCAAGCAACGGTTCGGCATCACGTGGGTTTGGCGCCGGCCTGGCGCGTCAGCCCATCGCCAGTCGCATTCCACAGAAACCCTAACACCTTATCTCATAGTCCGATCAGGCGGGGGGTCAAGTGACCTTCGTGGGTGACCTTCGTGGGTGGTCTACGTGGGTGGTCGTTGCTATGGTGGGAATAGTGAAAGGGAAGGGCATCGCCTCGCCTCGCCTCGCCGCCTCCGCTCCACTATCACTCTGCCGGTTGCTTCCCGAGTTCTAGCTAGTGTTCGCTCCGCATTCATTTTAATTTTAAATTTATTTTTCTTTTTTAAATTTCATTATGTCGATGCCAACGATCACTTTTGACGAGGAGGAGTTAGTCCTCGCCATGAAGGCATATGTCCCCGATGAATATTGGGGGACTGATTTTTCTGATTACGATCTCATCAAAGCGGTTGAAAAAATGGATTTCGCAGTGGATTTGTTTTACACATGGCTAACGCCAAGCCCGTGGGGAGCAAAGATCTCCGATGAAGATCTATTCGCGGCATCGACGGAGGCAGAGGAGCTACTCCAGGCCGATCGTGAAGAGCTGCAGCTGCTGCGGACAAGAGAGGTCGGTGAGCTGCAAGACATCGCAGAGAAGCCGGTGACGACGGTGGCCGAGAGGACAGCACTGGAGGAGTGTAAGCTGCGAGTGAAGCTTGTACAAACAGCGATGGAGCTCGATCCAGTGCCGTCAACCAGCACCGGCGGTATCACCCGGCGAGCGAGACGCCGCAGAGCTCCACCAAGTATGCAAAACAAAAGGAGGAAGGAGCAGGAAGAAATAGAAATAATAGTTATTGATTAAATATATTTTAACCCTATCCTTCCTTCTTTTAATGTTTTATAATAAAATAAATAAATAAATAAATAATAACAAAACAAAAACAAACAATTACAAAATAATGTTATAATTAACCGAGTGTTATAAAATAAACACTTGGTTATTCAAATAAAGGGAGCCGCAGTGGGCAAAGACCCCTGACCGTGAGCCTATCACCTTATCTGACTATACGATCAGGGGGGGGGTACTCAGTTTTTTCATGGAGGGGGGGCTAAGTACTCTTATCTCGGTAATTGATCTCTGTCATCACGAGCCACCTCATCACAAAAACCTCTCAAACCTTTCTGTCGCGGTCGATATGCTTTAGGGTGTGTTCGTCGTGAACGAGCCTCTAATGGGTCCATTAGCCCGGTCCATTAGCAGTGGGTGGTCCATTAGCGGCCGTCAGTCAGACGGGTCGGGAATTCTTAGAACTGATATGCATCGTGATGGTAGGGACAGGAGTACCAGGAACTGCTTCAAAACTCGGGAGCGTTAGGCTTGTTTGCTTACATACAATACTCATTACCATACTCATTACCTCATTTACATGTTCATAACCTCATTTAAATATGAAAGTATGACCTAATTTACATATCAAAACCTCAATTACATAATTTCATATTCATAACCTCATTTGCATATCAAAATATTGATAGGCTCTTGAGCTATCCTTATCATCCTTATCTAAGTAATTGATCAGGGGGGTACTCAGTTTTTTCATGGAGGGGGGGGCTAATTGGGATCTTATCTCGGTAATTGATCTTTGGACGAGCCACCTAATTACGAGCCACCTACCTGGACTAAGAACAACTATTTTCAACTACTCATCTCCTTTTGACCTGTAGATACAAATAGTGATGACTTTGAAAATAGATTTTGGTCGTCATATTGCACCTGAAACGAATATTAATAGTTCATGTAATGGCCGTGGGTGCGCTAGTGTCGCTGAGTGTATATCAATATACGGTATTTGGCGTATTACTGCGACCGGACGACTTGGCAACACTGGTTCTCTCGGACGCGTATATTCCTCGAGTCAAGGAGCTGAATTATTTTGAGCATTCATGAAACTAGCTTTACAAAGTATTTTTGCAGAGTATTGTAAAGTGGGCTGTGGAGATACAAAAGAAGCATGTCGCCCGCCTATTTTCCGGGTGGTCGACAACGAAGGGGGACATAGCGGGGAGCGTTGTGCGTTAAAACGCGGAACTCTTGAAAGCAGTAAATGATTCGGTTAAAACGTCATTTTAATAACACAAATTTGGACACCAATAATAGTTGTTAGGCCCGAGGTCGTATGTATTGAATTGAATAGGGTCTAGTAAACGAGTTATGAAATAAGTTGTAAAATTGGTTTCAGTTGAAGTTATTGTAATGTTTACTTTTTCGCTGCTGGGCAGAACGTACAAAACGTACATAAAGCATAGTGATTGTTTTGATAACTACTACGTCAACATTATTCTCAGTGCTGACATGATGAGCTTATTGCTGATTAACAATATTTAACTTTTTTTGGTTTGGGTAATGCAGTTGACTGTGAATTCTAAATTTTCTTAGAATTCACAATCAACGGAAAATACATAAGGAAAATTGTATGTATAGTGGCGACCGGTGTTTATGACAACCGTATATGGTCGTCATTGCACATTTGGGTTATTTCATCTCCAATCACCGATAACTTAAATGTGTTATAGTAATATACAAAGCCTTTCATAAAACTTTGATATGCTGGTTAATTTATAGGTATTAAAATCAATGTAAGATTACTATGTTAAATGTGAAGTACATAGTCTTAACTTTGGAACTTCTAAAGAGTGCCGTGTAATTTTTCTTACAAATTATAAATTTTATAACTACAAAATAACAAAATAACTTGTTTAGTTTTTTTTAATTGAAAATTATTTTACAAGTATTTCTTATACAAATAATGCCAAAACGGGACAAGTGCGCGTCCCGAGAGAGTTCGTCGGGACACCGGAATGCGTCCCTAAAAAACGGGACTGTCCCGTTGTGAACGGGACGTCTGGTCACCTTAAAACGGTGGTCTCCGATTATCGCCGACATCGCTGCCTTCTGGGAGGTAGAACACAGATAAGCAGAGGGTAAACCGTTATTTGAAATGAATGATATAATTTATTTATTTCGACAAACTTTAGCGACTTTAAATCGGGCCATTCTTTATGAATTATCCTGTACAAAGGCAACTGGTTAGGAAGGTTGGGAATGATGGCTGTAGGACTTCCGTAAAGTGTATTGTCAGTTAGCGGCCGCGCCCGGCAGTGTGCGGTGTGCACGCCCGCTGAGTGGCTGGACTCGACTGAACATGATACTCGCCTCAATACTCACTACTGTATTCCTTCTTGAGGCGTTATCACAAATTATATTACAAACAATTATCAAGGGGCAAATAATTAATAAATATTACGTTTTTCGTTATTTTTGAAAAATATAAACAAAAATATCCCCGTTGCAGCAGACCTTCTCCTGACCTCCGCTGACGGTTTTCAATCCGTCATAGCGAGATGGGTTTGTAAGCTCCATGATAAGAATAACATGGGAAATGAGTATGCAGGTTTGCTGCAACATGTATGTTAAAACTGGGTGGTTTATGTTCAATATTTAGTAAATCTGAACTAGAAGAAGCGATAAAACAAGTTTTATCAAGATATGTTTATAAATAAGAAAGATATAGCATTTTTTTATTTCCCATAAGGATAACATGAGGAATGAATATGCAGGTTATTTTTAAATTTTTTAAAGTGGGCTATGGCTTCTCCTGACCATGGTAATGCATCGCAGCTAAATTAGCTTATTGTGCACCCTCATTAACAGGTCCTCAATCTCCGTCAAATCCCAGGTCCTTAACGAATCCTGGGATCTTCTTGACGATGTTTACCTGTTCCCCTCCTAAAGTCACTCATTGGTAGGCCCAGGTCTCGTGCGCAGACCCTGTAGGGCTGGGCACTCAAAATCACGTGGAAGGCTGTTTCCTCCTCCTCACCGCACTTCCTGCAAATTAAGCTACCCCACAGGGATTCCCATCTTGTGCAGGTGACCGCGGAATTCCCAGTGGCCACTTATAAAGCCGACATCTTTCCGCAGGGTCCTCCTATTCAGTCTTAGGGCCTCCGCCGCTATCACACCAGATGGTGCCCGCAGTATC
This sequence comes from Flexamia atlantica, assembly GCA_035578135.1. Lineage (NCBI taxonomy): Eukaryota > Metazoa > Arthropoda > Insecta > Hemiptera > Cicadellidae > Flexamia > Flexamia atlantica. The sequence continues at coordinate 117,341,545 of JAQJVK010000001.1, forward strand.
CTCTTAGACTGAATGTTTCCTTCTACCCGCTCCCAGCTCCTTCGATATTCGTTTCCAATCCAATGGCGAACGGTTCTACGTACTAAGCTGTAAGCAACTTCGCAAGTAGGTTCCGGGCCTATGAGCGGGCTGTCAGCTCCTCTGTTTGACCACATGTCAGCCCCCTCATTGCCAGCAATTCCTTTGTGCTCTGGAAACCAACTAAGTATTGTACTTTGTTGCTCTCTCCCAGGGTTTCCATGGCCTGATGACAGCCCCAAACTGCCTTAGAGGTGAAGTCGTAACTGTCAACTGCCATCAGTGCAGCCCTGCTGTCTGAGTTCATGTATCTGGTGTGGCCTCTGAGGCCACGATCCACGATTCTCGCACACTCAGACAACGCTATCACCTCTGCCTGGAATACGGTAGCCAGTTTCCCCCAGGCTTATGCAACAACGCACCTTGGGTCTGACTCCGTATATCCCCGCCCCTGTTCCGGATCCCTTTTAGAGCCATTCGTATACCAGGTGATACCCCGCTTCATGTAATCGGGTTCACCCTCTTCCCAGACAGCCCTGTCAAGAATGTTGACCTGGTATGGCTTCTCCAGAGCAGTGATCTTTCACATCCTGTCTGGTGTCATTTCCAAGGATTCCATCTGAAGGATATTCACAATCCTTGTATGCTCACTCGAGGCGCTAAACTTCCAGTTGCCACCACAGCTCATCCTATATGCTGCCATCCTTGCCTCTCCCTTCATAAAGATATCAAGAGGCGGGAGGTTTAGCACTACTTGCAGAGTTGCAGTAGGAGTGCCTTTCATAGCACCTGTGATACTAAGGCATGCCACACGCTGGATCTTTTGCAGTCTCTTCACAGCGGTTGATTGCATCACCTTAGTCCATCAAACGATCGATCCATAAAATAATGTAGGTTTGCTGCAACAAAAATGTAAATGTCGAGGAATTTAGACTATCATACATTAAATCTCATCCAGATTATGCCACATATCAAGTTTTATCGATATAATATGTTGAGAAATAAGCGAGATGTAGAATTTTATTTATTTCCCCTTAAGGTTAACATTGGGACAACGTACTGTGTTTACCAATTCAATATCCCGGTAACCAATGGACGTAAAACAATAATTGTGAATACTAAGTTTTTGTTTTTTTTTAGCTTAATTCAATGGTGCAAACGAAAATTGAATTATTTTTATTTTCCTATGTAAAAACCTTAACAAACCCATTTTTGGAGGGGTTTATCCCCCAATATCCCCCTTCCGATGGTCCGGTCGGATATATATATATATATATATATATATATATATATATATATATATATATATATATATATATATATGTGTGTGTGTGTGTGTGTGTGTGTGTGTGTGTGTGTGTGTGTGTGTGTGTAACAATTAAAACGAATGGTGGTTTTAGCACTGGAAGTATTCTTCGGACAAAAATGCTTCTACCGGTATCCTCTATACACATACCAAGTGGCTAAGCTGTTTCAAGGTTTTTACACTAACCACACGTACTATAGCCTGGGAGATTCTTTTCTCTCATTAGTTCAGGGAAGTTCTGCATTCTGTTGGTACTCGCTGGAACTATTTCATACTATCGTCATATGTGTTTATACGGTATTAACTAATCCTACCCAAAGCGTTTTATAAATTATGAACATAGATTTAAATTTTACAGGGCAAGGGCCCTTGACAAAGGCCCTACTGCGACGCCCTAAAAATTATCGAGGCCTAACCATAATATTGATTGCTTTTCCATAGTAAAAATTATTTCCGTGGTAAACAACACAAAGATGAAGTTTCGCAAGTGATAAACACAACGAAAAACAAGTAAATACAGAGTAGTGTGATAAAATAAAATTTTAAGTTTGTTACCCAAAACCTAAAAAATAAATATAATTTTGGTGACATAATGTAGTGTTTTGTTTGTATGGGTATGTCACATGGACTGCACTGGTGTCGGCTATTGCCGCTGAGTCACGCCACTGGTGGGTTCAGACCCAAGACTACGGAGAGAAGGGCTGAGTCTACAGACCCACCCCTCGCTCGACCGCGGCCGCGCCCACATCTTCCGAGATCTGAGCTCCCACGTCATGCTTAAAATAAATTTTCATGTCTTCTTAAAAATGTACGTTAAAAAAAATACATTTGTTCAAATCTGTACGCTTACCAAAGTTTATTCAACTTCAACAGTGAAAGGGCGCTATGACATCGTCGACGCTAGAGGCAAGGCAAGGATGAAGTGTCAATTACATGAGTCATGAGTGACGTAATACGTTCATTTCCATCGCACCGCCTACGTCCTGCACCGAGGGACGAGGCATGAATAAGCCACCAGTCCACAGGCCTACTTCCTGGCGGTCTTTCAACGCTGAGATATGTGATGAGGAAAATAAGTTGACATTCACGATCACGATGGAGAATGTGAATTCAAAAAAGTTGTGTAAAGAGCTATACAAATTACATGTTCTTATAAAGTACCAACTGCCGGTTGATTCTGTTTTTCATAGGATGCTACAACGGCTTTCAGCTATATTAATAGTTAATAGGCTTATTTATGTATATATGAGAATACGTAACAAAGTAAAAAGTCTGCCATTGCTCTGAATACATCGCAATTTTTCAGTCCATAACCAAAGAAACAACAGAATGCTTCGAACTGCGCTATTAATTAATAATTTGTATTCGGGAAGGAATTACTTACTTCCTTAGTGGGATCCAGTAACTTCAGTTATCGTTGTTGTAAATAGAATACTAAAACTTAACCCGACTGAATCCGATAATCACCTTACATGCATGTAAGAAGAAATATCCCTACTCTATCGTGATATCACCTTCTACTTTACTCTAAATAATGGGCTACAACAAACCTAGCTCTTTTAAAGTACCAGATCTTTTAACAGTTAAAATGGGTTATCACCTTTTTCCATTGTTAACAATTTGATGTATCATTTTTGTACGTAGCTCCTTTTAATTAAAATATATTTTTCAGGATAATTTTTTGTAATTAGTTTCAGTTATTACTTTGTATTAGAAGATTTTTTTTGTGTGTGTCAGCTGGTCAATATTGCAATACGATGTGCGCTGATACGAACTCATTCCCCGAGCACGGACTCAAAATCTATTCGGGGAATTAATTCCTGAAATATATAAGTATTGTAATGTTGTATCTTTTTAAATCTTGGAATAAACATATTTGATTTGATTTGATTTGATTTGATTTTTCTGAAAAAACACTATTTCGACAAAAAGGGTCAGTTGATTTTAAAAGTGTTATCAGTAGTTATTAAGTTTTTAGAAAACAATACTTCTTACTACTTACTACTGTACTTAAATACAAACCTTTAATGCTCTTTGAGACACTCTTCACGAAATTCATCATTTTTAAAATGTCGCAATTTAATTAATTATAGTGTCCTTGCAATGTAAAGGATGCAAAAATACGCACTCTAAGTACAACTTCTTTAATAAAGCGATATATGAACATTCAAAAGTGCTAATTAAAATAATTGGCACATGGTACATGTATTATCTTAGTTGCATGTATTTGCTCGGCTGATATACATACATGTCTTGTTTGCTGATTGTATGGACCAGATTCTGTATTCATGTACTCTAAGGTTTAAACGGGTTTTCTAGGCTTTTTTCAGTGAAATATACGACCAATTAAAAAAATTGTCATCCACAAAAGTCCAGTGTATCTGTGCAACGTTTCCTCTCCTCCTGCAGCGAGGGTCGGTGGAGCGTGACGCACCATCCGTGCCAAGGCCGCTGACGTCACACCAGCTCCGGCCAGAGTCCCACCGACACGTCTCAACATACGTCCTTCATCATGTTTAGTAAGAAGTAAAAAATGAGCAAACGGCCTCAAATTTGAAATCTTTCTCTTAATTATCATCTTTCTCTTATTAATTTCTCTTTCGCCAGTTTTTCTTGCAAACAAATGTGTGTTTTTCTTTACAAAAGTGATGGAATTTGTAGGTGACCTTTAGAACTATTTCAAAGCATAATATGTTTAGTATCGCCTTTGTTCCAATTATACAGCCCTTTACTGTAATTTATAAGCTATGCCCTTTTTAAAATTCTGAGATATATTGGCGTTGGATAATTTACTAAGAAATACTGTACCGATAAATTTTTATTTTAAACCTATAGATATTATTTGCTGTTATCGATTATGGCTTCGAAAAGTATTAATAAGTAATTTTATATTATTTACAAATATAGTCTACTAGCTTAGGTAACAACATATTCAAATATTAGACAAACTAGACAATAAAGACCAAAGTTTCTTTTTTTGGCCTCTTTTGTAATTTTATAATTTAATATATACAGGGTAGATAGCATTTACATAACATGCTCCCACCCCTCGAGCAAGGGTGTTCTTCCTCGGGTGGGTGGGATTCACCGGACAAGGGCAGGTGGGGTTCAGGGGTTCCCTGGACAAGGGTGTATTTTCCCGGGCGAGTGGGATTCCAGACAAGGTCAGGATTCAGTTGATGTCCGAAAACTGATCCTTCGGACTTGGAAATTACCAAACAACTTTTAACTTGACAGCTTGACCGAAAACTTTTAAAATTTTGAACCAAATTTTTCTCCGATTGTGTATTTTGTGTTGAAAACCACCATTTATGCACTACTTACTAAGTATCTTTCTTTAAATTATATTATCCTATTTAATATACTTATGGGAGAGAATTGAATACCCCTTTAACCATTGCGTTTATATACAAATTCATAAAATAAAAAGGTCTCAAAGGTAAATTTAAAATCCAATGTTATAGTAAATATTGAAAATGGTAAAAGGCGAAAAAAGAAAAAAGCCAAATTTAACAGTATCAAAAATTTAAGCAATTAATATAAGTTTTTTTTCAATTTCCCATAGTTTTTAAGTAAATTTATCAGGCCCAATCCTCCTGTACTGCCATTCGGAAATGAATTTAACTGAAAATAGGCTCATATATTAAACCCCTTATTGTATTTCTTCGACAATCTCTTATAATTCCTATTTTATTTTTATGAATCCATCTTATTAAATTAAGAAAAGCAAATATATACATTCTTACTGTTAAATATTAAATCTTAATGAGTTAAACATTGTGTGTTTGAAGGGTCGATTTATAAACGAGGCAAGCAAGTCCTAATTAACCCAGGTATAATTTATAATACGTCATGTAATTTTTTCATTGTCTTGTTACATCAGAGGCCTATGTGATTTTCCGTTGTGAAATGACAGCTATGTAATATGTAAAATATAAATAATAAAAATTACTAATGTAAGTTATAGTATGTGTTAGAAATTAATATGTAACCAAGTGAAATTAATTTTTGAACAAATTGTTGTTTGCTCTACAACAAAACAAACACTATTGACAGCTTTACTGAGTTAAGCTCAATGTTGTCAACTTTTATTTACATAATCGATATAACTAACGCAATTATTTGATTTCTTAATGCGCTTTTATTTATATATTTTTTACGGTAAGCACATTTTATATTTTTTTATCACAGCCTCCATTATTAATTCTCTTACATTGTCATCAAAGCCCGTACAGTATACTGTAGTACCTTCAATACAGCCCAGGCCTGACCTCAATACCGTTCAGCTTGTATATTGCACAGCAACACATTGAAGGCTTTACATTTATTTTGCAATTACTCAACTCTCTTCATCTTTCTTATATCTAGTTTACTCAGTAGTAAAAAAATCTTCTTTTTATTTGTAATTATGCACGTACATTTGATTGTAATCGTATTCATACAAGTGTTCCCAACATTGTTAATACTTTGATGTTGTCTGTCATTTGGCAAAATTATTGAGTCAGAATCTAATTGATCATATAACCCTATGGAATTTCAATTGAAGAATTCTCTAAAGGATTTATTGTCAAATTTAATCAGAAGAATTCATCAACGAGAGGAATATTATCCTACTAATATCATAAATGAGAAAGTGTGTGAGTATGTTTGTCGATTATTATGTAAGTCAGCTGTAAAAACGTATCCCATTGTTAAGCAAACTACTAGCTGCTTGATTGAAACAAAAATAAATTATTTATTTATAAAAAATAATAAGAATATTTTACATGTACATATAACCATTGTAAATAAAATCTTATTAAGAAAATATCCTACTATACTTACTTGTGAACGTGGGCGAAGCCACGGGTTACATCTAGTAATCGAATTTTGTATAATGTAAAACTTGGGTTGAAAGCTATAAAGTTTTGTCCTGTAAGGTGAACAATGTAGTTTTTAACCAGAATATGGTAGGCGTCACTCAGGTTCACAATGACGAGAGGAGGGGTAATAAGGCAATTAAGTAAAAGTGCCATATAATTTTCATCATTGCTGGACGAAAATTCTGTCAGTAAAGGGTTGTAAAATAACTTTGAACATTATTGTAAAAATAGGCACAATACCGATTGTAATCAGTAAAAGTAACGCTTATAAAATAACTTTTTCTAAACTTTCAACCGTAAATTTGGGAAAATTTAATAATTTAGCAAGTAGTAACTTAATACAAATTGAATTTTCTCCGTTATTAGTGTTATGACCCTATACAAATTGTACATTATTTCCTTGAAGGAAATTAAATTTTGCACCTTTTTTGTCTCTTGTTATTTTTTATGAGATTTTATAGTTCCTGATTTATTAAGCTTTTAAAATTAAAAACGGCCGCCATTTTGAAATGGTAGAAAGTAGAAACTTGAAACTCCGCATAAAGATAGGTCCTATTAGCCAACTTATGTGTTCCAAGTTTGAAGTTGGTACCTATAGTAGTTTGTACCAGATAACTCTACATGATTAGTCATGTAAAAAATACGTTCAGACCGAGAGACGGAAAACGGAGCGAGATAGGCTACATACTTATATGACATTTTTTGTTTGTTTTGCCCTCAGGAACAATATCCCAACGTTTTTCGGTGTATTTCGGATACACCCTATAGCAAGATTACATATATTTAAAGTTAATAGACTAAGAGTTGTATAAAAAAGTGTATATTATACTGTAAAGAAAACCAAAGTGACAAAGTGATCTCCTTGTTAATTTTCCTCATGTCTACAGCTCATGATTATTAAAAATAATATATTTATACAACATATTCAAAACAATATTTTACACTACATTTGTTGAATATACTCACAGATACAAAATAAATCCTTTGGAAATTCGCTGAGTACGCAGGTCCTACACAGAAGAAACAATTAGTTCCGAACATGTGTGGTACATGTTCATTCAGATCAATTACGAAAAATGCCCAAGTGATATGTGAAATTGTTTACAATTCCGAGTTTCTTCAAAGACATGATTTACAAAAATAATTCTAAAACATAAGTTGCTTAAAAAATCATACTCTAACATTTTTGCTTTCATCGTTTAAGTCCATTGGTTGATTTTAGGTAATGTTTGGTAACATAATTTTGAATACTTTGATTTTTTTACAACAAACAAACCTCCAAATGTATCTTTTTTGCCTTCAAATAAAAATTTCAAAATGTCTGTTTAATTTTGTGTTTATTTTCTACCGTTATTTTTGAAATCATATTCTCCTTATTGTTAATATCTCTAGGAAACCAGCTTCATAAAATGTGTAATTGCATTGAATGTGTATCATTTAGTTTTATCTAGATGAGATCTAATGTATATTAGTCTAAAATCCCCTATATTTCTATATTCGTGGCAACAAACCTGCATACTCATTCCCCATTTTATCCTTATAGGAAATAAGAAAAATCTAATCCTTCCTTATTTCTTAACATATCTTGAAAAAAACTTGGTACGTGGCTTCTTCTAGTTAAGATTTAGTAAAAATTGAATTAAAACCACCCTCTTTTAAGGCCTGTTTCAGCAAACCTGCATACTCATTCCACATATTATTCTTATGGAGATTACAAAAAAATATGTCATATCTTGCTATGTTCGACTGATATACGTTTTTACACATTTGAAATTTTCTGAGTATGCAGGTCTGATGCAACGGGGGTATTCTTAGTAGTGGACAATAGTTTCTATTTATGTTCCATTTATAAGACCCTAAATTTTAAAATGCAAGGCTGGCGCTTAAAAAGCGTAAATTTCTTCTAAAGGCATTTAGACGATAAAACGGCATGAACTTATCGAGGCTGCTGGACAAAAGAGAAAAGAAAAATGCGAAAAAGTCATTAAACAATTGGAACCTTCATTAACACAAACAACAATGCCTCCCTTTTCTTTACACAGCTATGTCGTTCCCCCACCTTATCCTTGGCATCTAGAGATCAACCTTACATCTAGTTCTTTTCCACTGATTTAAAAAAAAAAAACACCTTCGATGACCGTACACTCTTTTTTCGACAACTTTACCAACCTCTCAAGGAAGTGTCCAATATCCCGGTTTGACTGCGGTGGAAATAAATCCGTAAGCACTGGTCACATGTTTGATTTTATTTTCTCTCCTTAAAAAACGATCTAACCCTCTTTTCTGCCTTCCAAAGATATTCAGTATGTTGTATTCCCCTATGTATTTCATCTAATGAAACGCAAATTCGTCTTCACTTCCAACACTCTTTTGACATATCTATATCTCTGATGTTCATTTTTCTTAGAACATTTGTTTTTATCTCTGAGGTGCTAAAAAGTCTTAAATTGAAGGCCTAATAATAGTTTCTTAACCAACGATTAAGAAATTGGTCCTTTCTCCCACGTCTCATTAACTGTGCCACGTCAGCTTATCCCTATCAACGAAGTTTATGAAAGACATAAACTTATCTTGTAAATTACGTCGAAGCCTTTTTCAATTGCAAAAAAGTTTCTTTCTCAGCGGCGCCGGCGAGTAGTCTACGCAGCGAATGGGCAGAAATTTGACCTTGAAAATCAGCTGTTAAAAAAAAACGCGCCAAAAACCCGAAAAAGCGCGCCAAAACGGAAAAAAGCGCGGGAAAAACGGAAAAAAGCCCGCCAAACAGTGTTGCCAACAGCATAGAGTAAAAAGCATATACTATAACAGGTATACACTATACTATAGTACATATAACATACCACGTCACGCTACCCCTATTAGAGTAGGATTCACCTAAGTTGGCCAAAGCGAGTACTATTCATTTCATCAAAAATTTTAATACAAGTCACATTAAAAACATTGTTGGCTACATATGGTGTATGTTTACAATTTCTCAGAACTGTCAAATCGCCACGTTGCGTTTGTTTACAATGTTGTTTATAGGTTATAGAATGTTTACAATATCGCCTATTTTTAGAATTTTATATTTTTATTCAACCTTTTTACATAGCTGTCAAGTTTAACTTGATTCTATTTCTTGATTTACATATATTTAAGTTTGTTTAACTGCTTCTTTATTTTTTCCTGGGCCAATTTTAAAAGGCTTTGACCGAAATATGAAACAATCTCTCTTTTCAGATGCTGACTTGCAGCAAGTAATACTGGTTATTAAAAAACTCGCCTATTTCCCTTTGTAAATAGTATTTCATAAGAAAATCTAACACTATTAATCATGCCGCATCCTTGACACACCCATTCCCTTTTAATACATACTTAATTTGGAAAAGCCCCTCAAAAATAGTTCAAACTGCGCAAGAGAACTTCCAGTTGCAATATTGCATCGGGTCTCTACCTTTATTGCAAGTGCTATTATACAGATGTTCGTTGACAATGTTTTCAGCACAGCTGGATTTTATGGTTAAGGTCGTAAGAAGATAATAGTTTGTTTACTTTCGTTTTGGCCAACTTAGGTGACTCCTACTCTACATATGTATTACATACGTACTTCCTACGTCACGCTACCGTATATTATACATTTATATATGTATAATGGTATATTATAATGGTTTATGTCATACTACCTCCTATCATTGAATGGTATATTATAATAATGGTGTATATTACGTCACACTAGATATATCAAGTGACCTGTATCCCTGAAGGTGGTGTCTTATGCTATGCCGCAGACTTATGCGTGGGAGCGCGTATTGAAGGTAAGAGTGAAATGTTATTTTCTACTTATAAAAAATACATTGTGGGTTTATTGGGTCAAAATAACTATTGTACAAGTTAAACTTGTATGAAAAATAAAGCTAGTAAAATACCGTTCCAGTCAAAAGGTTATTGAGACACTTGGTCCCAAAGTATTATATCATTACATTTTATTCGAAGTAATATAAATTATGAATAAATCAAGAGAGAGAATAATTTAACTTTGTAAGCTAGAGTGAGTGAAGCAGATGATTGTGGATTGCGACCGCGGGCCGCGGCCCGCGGCCTGTGGCTGGTTATCGGCCGGCCATCCGGTCTCCTTATCATCAGCGACATCCGCGGCCGCCGTTCAGCTGAGCTGTACTTCTTTGCAGTTGAGATATATTCTTTACAATCAAATTATAAATTTAGGAAAGTTAAAAACTATTTGGAGTTTATTAATAATTATACTATGCTTTATATTATAATATAGAGAGTCCCATTTTGGGACTCTCTATTTCCGGTGCTATTTTACGATTAACTTACGTTTAAGATTTAAGAGAATAATTAGTAGGGGAAGGACAAGGTTAATAAAAACCTATTAAAATCACCACCGTAAGTGCTTTTTATTATTATAGTTATACTATGAAAAAACTTAATTATTATTTTATCATAATATTTGTAGGAATATTTTTAGAGTTACCAAAACCCATGTCAGGTTGAAGTACAGTAAAAAATACTGCAAGTAAATGAAACTATTTTTCGGTGAAAAAATAAAACCTGGTTTTATAAGAGTTAAACTAGTAGTGGCAGTTTTGGGGTGTATATGATACGCCCCATGCTTTGAAATGCTATAATTTGTTCTATCATAACAAAAAAGGAGAAGGCTACAGCCGTAGACACTGGTTTTCTGACAGAAAAAATAAATGTTAAACTTATTTATTTATAGTTGATTTTATTTTAGTTGAGGTAAACTTAGTGGAACTGTCTCTGACACCGTCGCTGCCACATGCGGCCAATGGTGGAGTGGGGAGAGGAGGCGGGAGCACTCACCATATCTCTCACACTCTTTGTCATGTGTCTGCATCCAGCAGACCGCTCCAGTTGTGCTTAATTTAATCTAGGAATATAATGTAAGTATTTTCACTTACTCAATATGATTGTAAATAGATATAAGTGCTTATAAGTATAGATAAGTCCCTAGGGTTCCTTTTTATTTGGACATATAATACTTGTTTATCCTATATGGTTTCGGAATTATTAATGAAATGTCAGAGCACTGCTCGCATGTTGCAATGTTTAGCTCGCTTGTCATCATATTTGGTTTTTTCTATGTCTTGGATATTTTTTGAGACCCTATATCTTTTAGAGTCCATCCAAAACCGAGGTGATGGTTTTGGTTTTTTATGGCGATAAACTTTTTTAAATGTGTGATGATTTCTTGTAAAATGTTTTGTTGCTGTGATAGATATCTATAAACCTCTGGGTGGATTGAGCAGCCCTGAGTTTATTTTCTTGACTGGTTTCTTTCAAACTTAATTCACTAAATCGTTGAGAAAACTTCTTAGCATATTTGAGTAGGTTTTCAGGGTAGTCCTTTCATTTTCAGTAGAATTATATTAGGGTGAGAAGCCAACGCTCCTGTGTTGTAGTAAAGGACCTGACCTCCAAGAGCATCAAGGTATTCGTAGAGTTTCAATCTAGTCTGAGCTGTAGTGTAGGCCGCAATCACTACATTTACATTACTCAAAGGCTCGCCAACTTCTTCCAAGTACTCCCAGCTTACAACCAATACTTCTTCATATACCTAGTATGAGTTAGCATGTGTTTTTCAAAGTCCCCAGTTGAGTAAATGATTTACAATTTTACTACATACAACAATTAATACTACATATAACACAATTATTACTACACATACAACAATTATTATTACTTAATAAATAACACAATTATTAATAAATAAACAATATTAAGCCCCCCTCTGTACTTAGCCTATATCTGTATACAGTCATATTGAAACAAAACCTTTCACAGGTGGAATTCAGGGCCTTTGCTGAGCAACACTACCCTACCCATGCGGCATTTCCAGGAAACTTCTCTGCAGACCAGAGTAAGGAGGCACGGCGAGAAAGCTAGCACCTGAGGTGGGTAGTCATGATATTTAAACAATTTTTAGGGGATACTAATAATGTCCCTGTAGGTTTTGGTAGGCCAGTATATTTAGACCATATGATACGTTAAAAATTTTGAACGTCCAGTTTCCACACCACGGTAGTTCGTAACCAGGCCGTATGGACGCCGGCGCGTTCCCCAGTAGGCCTAGTCTCACTTGTTTTTTTTAACCCACTGCCCCATCCATCGCAGTGAGTCGTGACAGCCATTCCATAACAATTTGCTACCTCCGAAATATTTTTTGTATTTTGTATTTTATATTTTTTTGTTCTTCTGTTGGTCCGTTCATTGTGTGTTTAAGGTAGGGACTTTGTCCTCTACCCGTATCTCTCTCCATTTACTGAGACCAATAGAGGATTTTTTAAAATTTAATATATTTTTTTGGTCTCTTACAAATACTAAGGTAATCCTTAGGGGTACTAGAGGGAAACATTTCACGTTTTCCGGCTTTTTACGGCCAACCTCATGTTATTATGTTTACCCTTGGTCTTACAGGTTTTACGCCGGCCTGATGGTGAACTTTGGGAGTTGCTCTGGAGGGAAACATTTCACGTTTTCCGGCTTTTTACGGCCAACCTCCATACTCACCCTTGATCTTACAGGTTTTACGCCGGCCTGATGGTGAGCGGCAATCTCCCCACACACACACACACACACTGGGCTGTTCAAAGGTGTAGCCAAAAACCTCCTCGGTTCTAGGCGCCACAGTTTACTTAGCCCTACATTCACACATATATTCCCATCTCGGATATACCAAAAATATATGGAAGAGACCTATAATATTTTCTCAGCATAGAATTGCGCCGATTTTAAGGCACAATTCTCTTTATTTATTGTATGTTGATTAATAATGCAGTCTACTGTAATATCATTATCATCTATATACAAACTTTAATCTATTTCCAAGACATTATAGTGAAACTGGCGAAGGAACTGTGCCTTCTCTAGCCCTTTAGTGTATATAGTTGAGAAAGGTTGAAACAAAGAGCGTATAAGCTCTTTGTTATATTTTACATTGCCATCATCCCACCTAAGGTGGTGATAGTGGCGAGTCAACCAGCGGGCTGTTCGCTTCATTTTACTATTTAAATTGTCATAGTGAAAGGGGGGTCGGAACACTATTTGTGTTTTATACGACCTCCCAACAATAGCGAGTTCCTTGATAATAAAATTATTTTTATTATCCTTGAACCCCTGGAACTCTACTACTGCTTCCATCTGACTGGTCCAGAAAAAACAAAACCTCTCTGTTTAACCTTTCTATTATGTGCCTAGGTAAGAGTTCAAGATAATTTTTGAAAATATTGTTTATTACAATATTTTCAATGTAATCCTTGACAAGGTCTTCTATATAAAACAATTCCAAGAGGTCTCGACTAATTAGATGTAAATTGAAAATAAACTGATCCCATTCGTCTTTATTCAAAGACAAAGTATGCTCCCCATCAGTTGAATAAGCATGTTTTCTGTTAAGAATGCATGCAACTTTGATCTTGTCTTCGCTTTGATTTTCTTTCTCAACTATACAATCTTTTTCATAGTGTAATGCCAATGATATATCGTGGAATTTTTCAAATAATTGGCAAAAAGTATCGTAAGACCACCAAACCCAACCTCTCCTTCCTTTAATCAAAATACCGAGACTGTTGTCTCTGTTTTTGAAAATACCTGTGATGATTGACTTTGTCCCCTCACAGTTGAGAAAATAGACTGTCTTTAAAAAGATGCTAGTCTGAATATTTATAGGTTCTACCATTTTAGGAATCGGCATAGGAGCAATCTCTTTGGTCGGATCCATCTCCCCGAATGAACAAAATTTTAATTGTTTTTACCTCCCTTAAATTTCCCCCTCCACCTCCCGTGGTGGGACATGTTTTTGTGTCGCACCTTCAACTGAATTTCTTAGTTTGTTTTCAATCAATTTAATTTTTCTTAAAAACCTAAACCTGTCTGCAGCTATTTTTTCCCACTCTGATTTTCTATCTTCCATGGGTAAAACATGTACACTTGTAACGATAGGGTCTGAAAAACTCACTTTTTTCCTCATTGTGAAACTTTTCTAACATCCCCGGTGATGGGTGTGTAAGTGTAATGGGTATCATGAATCAAAAGGCAATATCCCCAAGTATGTTCCGGGAAGGCGGTTTTAGTTTCAATCTCTAACCTCACATCCACCGGTCCCGATTTAATGCTATCGTCTTGCTTTGAACAATCAATAACATAAATCGGACACTTTGTTTTATATTCGTCAAAGTCTAGTACGGGGGATCCCGCTCTCCCATAGTAAGAACTTTGAAAATTAGCAAACATGACATAGAACAAGCAAGTATTCCCCCGTAAATTATCATAGGGGTAAAATGAAGAATTAAGAAATAGTTTTACATCCAATAGATCGCACGCATCAAACTCACTCATATTTTTAGTCAAAACGCCTTTTCTCCCTGTCTGGAATGCCAAGATAACATATCTTGGCTTTTCAGTCTGATTACTTGTTCTCAAAGTCCAGCTGAAATTCTTTGTACTCGGCAAATTAGAGTACTCAATTAGCTCCCATTGTCTGAATGGTACATGGATAGCAGGGTCTTTTTCGATAAATTTATAAAGTCTTAGCTTTTGAGCATCATTTACTGTTATGTGCGGTATCAGCCAATATATTTTTTCAATAACTAGGTTAATTGTGCCGGCTGTCGCTGTTGTTACGGCATTAATGTCTGTGGCTGAACGCAAAATAACCAATTCCTGCTTAATATTGACCAGTACTTTTCTGTAATCCTCTGCAAAACCCAGTAAATGTTTAAGTGGGATAGAGTAAATAAAATCTGTAACTGTTTCAGTTTTGCCCGGTCCTAACCAACAAGAATTTTTCAAATAGTTTTTCTCCTCTTCCCGAATAGATAGAATATTCTTTAAAGTTGTAGTGATACCGACGTTTCTCACCCTATCGATCTCCTTCCCACATATTTCATATCTGATTTCATCAAAGAGAAACGCGATCGCATATTTAATAAATGAAACATCTTGGGCGGTATTGTCAGCTTTTTTCCCACTAACTTTTCCATGTATAACAATATAGCTTTCAAACGGAGCTGTAATTATGTCTTGTTGAAGGATAGGAATACGTAGTTCATCCGAATTACCATATGTTGTTGAAGCGTAAGGGTTGTGCGTATGATATTCCATACTAGTTATCAAATCATCGTACAGTGCTTTACTATCTATTGCTAACATGGCCATTTTGATAAACTTTGAAACCGAGAGAGCGTAGGAATTGAATATTTCTGCGAGTTAACACTTTGGCTTTCTGAACACCACTGAATTTACCCTCCAGGGGTGTATCCCTATATACCAGTCCCATTACTGCGTCTGAGATGTAGTCTCACTGAGATTTTTTCTCCGCGAAAATTTACAATTTCCCCGTCTTGATCTTTTAAACTGACTGTCAGGTTGTTTATCCTCTGACTGATTACCGGCAAATAAATTACATTCCTAGGTGTCTCTATAATTTTATAGCCTGGAGGATCGGACGGGTAAAACTCGTGTATAACATGCCCCTCGATACCGTTTTGGTAAGATCTGCGTGTAATGTTACACTCTACTCGTATTGAATTAACTTTGACTATCGCAACAGGCAGTTCCGAAATATGTGTTTTATTCGCATCGTATACTTTATCTTTGAATCCCAATAGTTTTCCCAATGAATGATCTTTTTTAAAATCAACCTTTTCCGAACAAAACAATTCAGACTTTAAAGTAGTATAATTGGGTTTTAATGTAAATTTTATATTTTTCGGTAACTGAGATACTAGATATTTTTCAATGTCCTCGATTTCATAAGACCCCTCAGGAATATTTATTTCCTGCTGGTCACCATAGTAAAACCTGTCATTTTTATTTGTTTCTATATTCGGTATAGAGTTTTATGTTGAGAGTTCAATTAACCCTAGCTCCTATTCACCATTGCTAACATCAATCGAAAAAGCCAAGTCATATGATAGTTCAATTGTTATTCCCGTTAGACAAAACATTATTGCACAGAAACTTAAAACACAAGTGCCCGCAAATAACTGAATCGAAACTCTGTTGTCTCTCATAATTATAGTAAATTTCACATCCGTTAAAATACTTTAACAATTCATAGGGTGGTTTGAGATTGCCAAAGCTATCGTAATAATAAACCTTTTCCTTCAACTTCTTATAACAGACCCAGTGGGTCCCTGGACCACTTGATGTATCCAAGTTAACAATTGCAGTTTCATATCCTTTAGACTTTTTGGGGAATGAATCCCTCATGAAAACTCCTCTGAAATTAGGGATATTCAACAATTTTGCATACTTGATTAAATCAAAGTTTGTAAGTGGTTTTATCGGTATTGATAAGCTTTTTTTTCTTCTTGCAACACTTTCTTTTCTTCCTTTTCTGTCCGCCGGCACCTCGTTTTGGATATGGTCTGAGATACAAGCCTTTGCCCTTTGGACGTCTTACGTGGCGTTTTTTCTTACGTCCTCCGCCTAATTTCGTCTTTGCCTTCATAGCTGTTGTCACCGCCCAAGCCGCGGCTCGTTCTCCTATAGATGAGTCTGAAGCCTTAAATCTTTGCCAAGCACGTTCAGCTAGCTCTTTGTCATCTTGTCTCCGCCTCTCTGAATCCTTATATCGCGAGTAGGCAATGTCGTGTACCTTACAGGCTTGGTCCAATTTATTGATTCCCGGGTCTCCTCTGGCTAATCTCTCCCTTAACCTAGTTCCAGGTCCGCAATACTGATAACCTCCGGGTAAATGAAGTTCTACAGGTAATAGGTCAATCGCCTTGTTCAGGACCGACGAAACTATACCTCCACCCACTTTCAGTGCTCCTTTATGTCTGATTGATTTCCTCTTGGTCTTTCGCATTTTATTGTAAGTACTTGATCACCTCGTACAGTTTGTTTAACAGTGTTTCCCTGATACGCCCAATACCAAACACATCGAATGTAGTAGGCACAGTCTGAACCGAACCACAGAATTTGAACTCGTTAAACTCCAAAACACCACTGTCAGTCATAAAGTAAATCATGCCATTTATATATTTGAAAGCACCGTAAACGTTGCCCGGGATACCACTCAATACACTGGGGACCATACCCATAAAAGACCCAGAAAAGGTACACTCATAGATTTCAACCAGATAATAATCATTATATATCATAAGTGTTTTTGCTTGGTTTGTGGAAAATACAGCATTAACTTTGTTAATCTTTCTACCGGCAACCAAGTCGACATTATATTTATACCTAAGTGATAGTGCTGGGTATGTAAATACATATACATCATTTCCGGCAAATAAGGCAATACTCCCATCTGGCCCCTGGTAAATAGCTGAAATTTCTGTGAAATCCCCAGGAAGAAATCCAAGCCAATCGGTGATTTTCTTACCTCTGTAAATTGATCAAGAGTTCTTTCAGTAGGATTTAAACTTATAACCCATACATACCCCTTATAAAAAGCAAATATTTTACGGTTGACAATTACATACTTGGTAATTTGGTTATTTTTAAACTCGCAAATATCTTTCTCTTCTTTTAATTTAACTAAATCGGTTTTAGGTGTTGTGGAGGTTGTAGTAGTGGTAGTGCTAGTGGTACTAGTGGTAGTTGAGGTGGTTGATGTACTGGTTGTCTGAGGTCTACCATACAAAAACCGTATTGCCAATATATCGTCTTTACCAAGATCAAACTCGGTCAAGTTAACAATACCCTTGGGTGTTATTGGGTAGGGATACATGACTGATTTTTCATCACTAGAATGGTCCAAGCCCAAGGCATGACCGATTTCATGCACTAAAGTTTGAAAGAATGATATGTTATTACCTCTTGTTAGGTTCATTGTAAAATCCCAGGGTTCTTCAGAGTCTAAATGAATATCGGTTTAGTTATACTGACTGGTAGGCAGAAAAGCATGTGCCAACACACCTCCAGGTCCGTCAAAATCATAATAACACATGTCATTTCTAGAGTAAAACATGTGTTTTCTATCATCAGCAAATGAAATTATTATTGTTGGGTTTTTAAAGTCTTTTTTAAAAGTAAGGTTTGCATGTTTTCCCCACACATTAAATGCTTTTTGTATTAGGTCACTGTACTGTGGCCTACCATATTGATACCATTTAATAACTGAACTGTTCCAACGTCTACCCGGTAAAGCAGAGAATGGTTTCGTATTATCCTTAACACCACATCTAGGTAAAGCCATGAGTTCAAGAGTTGCATTATCTAAAAGCCCAGTGGGCTCAATACTAAAGGTCTCTTGGAATTGTAAGACTGCAGGTGTTATGTTTTGTGTTAAATATGTATCACCCATATATCCATAGTGTGCTAGATATTCTATGGACTTGTTGTTGCATAAAGCAACCGGTATAATTGATAGAAGTAGAACCAACATGTTTAAAGGTTGAATAGCTTCTGCTGATAAACTCTACTAGAAACTCTACTTATAAGATTAAATCCTTCTATCTCTGTAATAGTCTGTATCGTCACCTTCCTCTAATGGAAGATGTACATTAAGTGGTAGTCTACCACTATTTTGAGCTGGTGGTTGAGTAGGCAATTTAAACAATTCTTCCCAATTTAAGTAATAATTTTCTCCAGCTTTTGGTAAAATAGCTGCTCTACCAGTCTGTTTTTGATTGATATAATTGTATACATATACTCCAAACTTTTTCAGTTGTTTATCGTGATAGTCCTTATTACTACTGATTAACCCTTCGCATTTAGCCAGTCTAGTATTAATTTGAGTAATACCAGACACTACCTTTGCAAGGTTAGTACTTAATGATAAAATATTGTCACTACATGTTTGGTCAACATATCCTTTGTTAGCTACATCAGTTGATTCAGTGGGTATCGCAGTATTTTTTACTTGCTTGTTCTGAGCATCATAGTGCTCATTACTAATATCATACTTAGTTTATTTAGGCTTTGCAGGTTTACAGCATCCATAGGATCTACTGGGTCACCGATATTAGAAACTCTTCTCATATTGTATTTATACTTTGTATAAGGTATACAGTTTTCATCCACATAGCTCTTTGTTGCTGCATCAGGTGGTTCCAAAGGTATAGCCAAGTTACAAAGTCTTTTAGTTGGCATATCATAGTTACCATCGGGTGTTAAATTGAAACCTTCACCCTTGGAGCCTCTAAGGCTCTTGGAGTGGGATGTTAGGCTACGTCCAAACTTGTCAATAGTCATCGTAGTAATGCTTTAAATCTACTGTTTCCTGATCCTTTTATGTATGTTAATTCTTCTTCTATCACGCTCAATATATCCGTGGCTGCGGCTGTACCTGCGGCAGCGGCTGCGGCTGTGACTGTGACTTCAATATAGTAACGCTTTAAATCTACTGTTCCCCGCACCTCTAACATATCCAGCTTCTCTCAATTCTTCAATTATACTTAATATTTCATTAGTATGCACTCCTCTGTGTTCCTTGTTTCTCGGTGGACATGGCGATATGCCTTAGTCTCTCAACCAACTCATTTGGATTGTCCCAGTGTATAATGTCATAGGATTTTGCCTTTTTCCAAAGTAATCCCGTGCCCTTTGCTGAAGGAAACAGGTTTTTAATAATGTTCATGTACTTTGTACTCTTACTGGATTTAATCCTACCATCAAACTTGTACTCACTCCTGTAAGCATTAGTATTAATCATGATACTTTTATAAGTATTTTAATCATCACCATTGAACACTGTACTATCAGGGACTCTTTTGAAAATAAGTTCGTATAGACCAAGGGATTTTCCATACTTTGTACCACCGATAATTATATTTCCGTCATTATCAAAGTCCAAGACTTTGTCACCAATCAGTGTGTCATTTTCATAACGTGGCCCAAAAATATTGTCAGTCATTCCCCTTTTTCCGGCATCTCTAAAGTCATATACTCTTTGGTAGTAGGGTTTTGGAAATATTTATCTATAAACTGGGTGGTTGAGGCTAAGTCTTCTTCAGTGGATACTAGTTGTGACAAGTCCCTGGAATTAGGTGTTGAAACCACTGATGGTTCAGATCTGTCTCTTGCTCTTGCTGTTGTTTCAAACGATTCTTCAAATTTCTCCTCCTCCTCCTCCTCCTCCTCCTCTTCAGAGTCTGCTGTATCATAATCCATAGATTCTTCCTCCTCCTCCTCCTCTTTTTTAATACTCTTTTGCTCGGTTTTAATATTATTTAATGAATCTGGTGTATTGGATTTTTGTCTAAGTTCTTTTAATAAAGGTTTATTCTGTTTTTCAAGCACAATATCGCTTTCCTCCACACCATCCTTAAACCTTTGATACTTGCGCTTGATAGCATTTCTCAGCTCGATGAGCTTTGACGTAAGCTGTTTACTGTTTCGCTTCATAATTGTAAATGATAGGTTTAATTATTATACTCGCCGATTTATGGCATTTCCACTTGTCTAAAAAAGAGAGCATGCTTTTTATATCTTTTAACATAGTCTATTATGTCTAACAGTGAAACACCGGTCCTAAAATCCAACCCTCTATAGTAACTTTCCTCTCTATTATCTAACTTTGGGATAACATACCGTTTGGTAAAGCTTTTGAATACAAAGGTTCTCTTCCAACCATCTCTCCACTCTGGTATCTCAGCCACTGTATACTTGTCATTTTCAACAGTTTTTTCCATAAATCTCTTTAATAGCTCCATAGGTCTAGGTTCATTTATATTTTCTAAAAGGTATGAATTTAGAAGCCAAAACTCACTCGGATTGGCTCCTGTAAACGATCGCCACTGTTCAAATAGGCCTCTGTTAGTTATACTGCATTATTTAGAGAAATACCAAACTTTTCACTCTGCCTTGGCAAACATGGTAGGGCTTCTTTAAGGAATTCTACAGTGTATAACCCTTGACAGAGGTTATTAACTCCGTTATACGGTTTATTTCTACGACGTTTAGGAACACTATCTGGTACTTTGGAATATCCAATGTTATAACTAATATCGATATAACACTTTGACTTGATCGCCTTTTTATAAATCTTTAATGGGTCTCTTATGGGTATAGTTCGCTCAGTTAGCAGTATACATCGAGAGGCATTGGGTATTTTACAGCCATATTCCAACATTTCATTGCATATTTGAGTAAAGTTTACACTTCCATGAAGGTTACGCAGCGGCAATACTTTGCCAAACAAATCGGGGAAAGGTCTGAATCTTGAAATCATATTTTGGGGGTCTCTCACAGTTCAATTTCCCATGTCCTCATGATATATCACCAGTTCCAGGGGTAAACCTCTTTTTTCACATTTACTGAGAAATGTCAACCATGTTTCACGGTTGTACGTTCTCTCACTCGCGGAAATCATTAAAAGTACAACAGGGGGAATCATGGCTGAGCTCTTTGGTTTTTTATGTCGCCAACATCTTTTATTAAATTGATAGCCGTGAGGGGGTTTTCGACTACAGTAGTTGCCACAGAATCTCTTCTTGTCTTTATAAAAATACGAACATAGGTTTGATTTTACATTATGTAGTTTGGTGTTGTAGCCTCTCAAGTCGTTATATGCATAGATCCTAACCATTATGCCTCCGTCACAAAACTGTCCAATCCGATCCTATATCTACCTTTATAAGGGTCAGAGGTTTTGTCAATAACCAAGAACCCAAAGTTATCCTGCCATGCCTTGGCACACAGTTGTTTAAATTTATCAAAAGACATGTCAGTTGTGACATGGTCGTTGTATATGTGTTTTAAATTCATTTCATCTTGTTTGAATTTAACAACAAAGTTTGAATTATCTCAGATGAGCTGTTTAGGTATTGCACTATATGTTTGCCCCAAGTAAAATGTATCGATATTTTTATGTCTTGCCATAGTAAAATAACTCCTTATGGCATTATGTTTCTCACAGGAGATATCATCAAAGATCATAATTGAATTAGACTTAGCTGCATTAGGATGGATAACTAGACTGCTGTCGTCATATGCAAAATAACCGACTTCTTTTGGTAATACCTTCCTTAAAAACTCATATTTAGGCTGGTATAGTGATTTTGAAATTCTCAAACCTCAAACCGTTAGGGTCGAATAGAAAATTAAACAGTACATTTGTTTTGCCCGAAGAACTAGGCCCACAAATTAAACAACGTATAGAGTCGGGTAATAAATTACCATGTTTATTCTTTTTAACCATGCCTGATCCGATATATTGGTCAAAGTTTCTAACGGGGAATTCAACTTCCTGCTTCTCGATCCGCATCGTTAATGATTACAATATCTAATCTACAACATGATGTATACTTTCCCTGGGCATTGTAGTTTTCCACTGTAGGATCAAGCCAAGTCCTTTTTGTCAATCCAAGAGTCATGGCTACTATCATACTCCTTCCATCTTACAAGTAATTTGGAACCTTTTCTCCGTAACACTTTTTCAACCAAGAATAAATCACCTGTCTTGGACTTGCTAATTTCTTCAGCATAAAAACCCCCTTTAAGAATTTCACTTTTAGAGTCTTGTAGTATATATGTCACGGGTCTTGTAGGTTTAATCGCGTATATTTTAAAAGTCTCTTCGGTCCAATTGGGGAGGTAACCCTTTTTAAAAACCATTTTAGCCTTACTAATCCTAACACTGTCCCCCAAATTAAACTTTTGCTTTTTAACTTTTTTACTTTTCTTGACTTTATAAATTCTTTTTAAAATGTCTTTAACATGTTTTTGTCTGACATTTTTTGGTTTCATACCTATAGTTCTATGTTTAGTATTGTTGTAGGACCTTACAATATCTGGCAATATACTCAACCATTCATAACTACCTCTAGCTGTAAACTCTTTTCACATACGTGTCTTCAAAGTTCTGTTGAACCTTTCTACTATAATCGCTTTAACCTCAGAAAAAGTATGATAGTGATTGATTTTATATTTTTTCATAAGAGCATTTACATGCTTATTAAACCATTCAGTACCTTGATCGGTGTGAAAGTTTTTCATTTTGTGTTTAGCTAAGATTGGTTCTAACGCCTTGGCTACTTCAGGCCCTGACTTGTCTTTTAAGGGAATAGCAAAAGCAAATTTCGTCAAACAATTGATCATAGTAAGAATATACCGAAAACCCTTATTAATTTTGGCATAATGCTGCATTTCTACGAGATCTACCTGATAAAGGTCATTAATTCCTTTTAGTGTCACCTTACGTCTAGGATAATGTTTCCTCGCGGGTCTGTGTAGCTCTTCAGCTATTGCCCTCTTTCCATCCATTTTAAAAATGATGGGTTTTAATCTTTAACATTAGTTTTATAGAGTTATTCAATGCACTTACATCTGTATCACATTAAATAAATATCATGTAAGCTATAAATACAGCAAGAACAAATAGCTTATCAGTCAACAAAACCACCAAACAGGATACCGTACTTCCTGTCGATAGCTGAACCAATACTGAGTCAGTCTTGAACGCAATGTGGTGTTTAGTGCAGTGTTTCGATTTTTCACTCGCTTGCTTTAAGGACTCGCCACCATCGACCTCACAGGAGCCAGAGTACGCGGAAATAATCGATAGGCCCCCGCCGTTACCTCATCGGAGCCCGGTCAATGCTGTCATGAATCCCAGTTACTCTGAATAAGTAAGTTAAAGTTATTTCTGTTTGCTTGAGTGGGGTTTGAGACCACTCGTGTTTACACACCCAGGTTAAACATTATTTCACACATAGGGAGTCTAGAAAAACTTCACTCAGTTTTCCCGCTTTTACACAGTATGAACTAATGTCCTCTCCCTTTTAGCAAACAAAGGACAGAGGTTTTTTGTTATTTTTATGTAACCAATGGCCCCACACCGCCAAGGCTCGTGGAGGCCTTCCACAAACAAACTAGTTGCCTCCTCCGTATTTTTAAGTTTTTTTAGTCACCCCACCGGGCATATTAATTGAATGACCCAGAATTTTTAATGTTCTGAGCCAAACTATTAACTTTGCCCTACCATTCAAGGTTTACGGGTTTTTACACCTCGCTAGTGACCATCATTCAGGTTTACGGGCTTTTACACCTCGCCAGGGACCTCCATACACATCAGACGTCAAGTCCTTGTCTGTGGCAGACGCAAGAAATCATTTTCTACGGCAACTAAGCCAACTTGCCATCCACATATGGACTTACCAGGGGTTAGCCCAGCCAAAATGTGGGTGTCTGTCCACAGAACAGAAGCTTTCAAGACTCAGCCTTACTAACTTCTCACATACAAACTCACATTCACACAGTGGGGTGATTTTTTCTTTTACATATTTAACAATATTTACAGATTTTACAATATTTACAAAGTTATTATACAAATATCAGATATATTCTAAGTGATTGAGGACCACACCTCCTGGCTCCACCCGCTGTTAAGTGAGGGAGCCAAAGGGAGAGCAGCGGTAACCTCTACAGTGATGAGTTTTTTTAGTTTTCGTATAAGGGACAATTGAAGCTATAAAAACAATTATATAAAATTGAGTGGTAGGATGATTGAGGGGTAGGATTAGGTAGTGAGTTTTTGAATTTTGAAGCCGAAAGGCACAGTGTCATTATTTTCTACTATTTTCCGCTTTGGTCCAGTGATTTTAAATATTTTTGTTTCACTGATAGTTACAATGTCTCTATCCTTAGTCCTCCGAATCCTTCTTTCCTCAATTTCCAAAGTTTGCTTTGCTTCACTTAAAACCATCTCTTTTAATTTTTCAAAGTTTAGGGTCTTGGATGTTTTACAATTTAATGTGAGTCCTTTTATTTTACAGACTGAGACAAGGGCTTGCTTGTTAGTTGACCAGACAAGGTAGGCATAGGTTTTAGGTCCCCAGAGACAAACTCTACAATATACGAACCTGGGCCATACTCTGCTAGTACATCTGTCATTTCCCCAAGGTAATCTCCTGTAGGCACTCTGTATAATCCGGACCGGAAGTAGTAGACCACACTGTCAGTGTCGTAGTAGCGCACCTGACAACCCAAAGCATCCAAATGTTCGTACAATTTTAACCTCGCTTGGGCAGTGGTAAAGGCTGCTACTACGACATTGACATTGCTGAGGGGCTCCCCGACCTCTTCATTATACTGCCAATTTACAATGACTACTTCTTCATTTACAATTTGGACTCGATTAACTTCAATTTCCGGACTAATAATCATGTCGAACAGAATTTTGGATTCCCTGATGATTGTTGCTTTAGTCTGATTCTCCCGCTGCCCAAACTTTTCCCAAAATGAATTTCAGCATCAATTTGGCTAGTGATCGCAAACCCCCATTCTTAGCAATTTTGTCCTTTTCCAATTGAATCCCTTCATGTTGAAAATAGTCTGCAATGTACTTGTCTTTGTCCTCCTCAGTCTTACACCATTCTGGGTACCCCGATGCTTCCTGTTTCATTTTCAAAAATGTATTGATGAAATCAGTAAACAGGCCTCCTTTCTCATACGTGGCTACCTCGTACTCCCACAGCTCGTACATGTCCAACACCACATAACCCTTCTCTACTGCTTTTCTAATTTCATCCATGGTCCATGTTCCCACTAAAGCCCTTTCATCGCTGTTGTGGAGGCATGGACGATGGCTCATTTCCTCACAAGTTCGGCATAAAACAAACATGAATTTATCGTTCATCTTTGCAGGGAGTACGGGGTGGTAGAGATCCAGAGGGGGCAGGACTTTACATTTTAGCAAACCATCTACTTCCACACCTCTCTGTCTACACTCCCTATCACCAACGTAGATTGTAGAGTGACCAATTGGATATTTCCCATACTTACAAACGTACGGGTAGGGGGAACATACATCTACATTCTGTATGGACTCTCCCCCTTCACATTTGTAGTATGTTTTACAATTTCCAGTTCTACCTCCAAAGAATGACTGTCTCGGGTCAAGGGGAAGGGTGTTGAGGATAGGCAAACTGTCCAAATGTTTCAAATTTTTTTGTTTTTCAAGGCTCTGAACTAACACTCCCACATCTGAACAACCTCGTACTCGCTGATTTTTGACATCTTTCTCAAAGTCCTCTCGTACCTCAAATGAAGTGAATCAGAGGGATCCTCCTTCAGAGGAGCCTCTCTGCTGTAAGGAAAGCATTTTGGACACCCATGCCAATAACACCCGTGAAACTCATACACATTCTCCCCGTCGAACCCATCGACTCTCAACCCATTAGTTTTTACTTCTTTCCCTCTGCCTGCATGCTCTATCCTCACACCTCGCTTTTCCTCTTCCCAAGATAACCACTGAAGGACCACTTTTGATTGATTATCGGTCAATCTGTACCCGTCCTTTGGAATTAGGCCGATTGTGTTTGGTTTTAGAACGTTTCGGCGGAAGGCCAGGTTACAGGCACTAGCAATAGTGACTGCTTCAAGGAACGGGTCAACATTACATTCCTCTAGGAAAATCTTTCTAAATTTCAAACAGGCTTGAGCCAGGATTTCCACATCAGAAATACAATACAACAAAATTTCTTTTTTAAAGTCAAACACATAGTTTTCAGGTACTAGTTCACTGTACCATTTCTCAAAGTCTATGTGACTTTTCTCAAACATAGACTCTGGGCAATAGTACTGTTTGTCTGGCATAGGGCCCACATAATTTTGATTTGCCAATGTGTTAAACAAGTGTGGGAAGTAGCCCTTCTTTTTCTCGGGAGGCAGATCAGAAGCTTTAGGGAGTGCAGAGAGGGCCATGGGGAAATAGCTCAAAGAGTCCACAAACCTTACATTGTCAATTTCCATCAAAATAATTTTGGTTCCCCTCATGATTAGCTCCGTTGTGAATTTGGTTTTCTCTAACAAATACTTTACCAAAAACTGAAAATCAAAGCCCTGACCATTGTGAGCAATCACACAGACATTTTTAAACTGTTTTCTGACTGACATGACATAGTCCATAAATTGTTGAACCGGGTCAGAGTTGAAGACTCTTATTCGGTTCTGGCAAGCCATACAGAATTTTCCTTCAATGCATTGGTAACAAAACTGTTGTGAAACACACAAGTTACCTTTGTGAACATTTTTACTAAGATCAGAAGCCAAAGTCTCATCTTGACGTATTTCCAAATCAAAGAAAATATACAAGAAATCTTTAGTTTTCGGCTTAGATTTATTTACCTTCATGTAACATTTGTGGTTGGGATCTTTAAATTCACTACAAGTTTTACAAAAGACTTCTCCACACTTGTGAGGAGTTGATCTTTCACTGATTTGAATAAGTTTTCCACAGTCAAGACATTTTTTTACAGATTTACATCTGTCAACTTTGTGAGCAATAAAACAGTGCTGGTTTCTAATAGTCATGTTACAGTCAGGGCAAGTTATTCCCCCATGCTCCTCTTTACAGGGAGGTGAGATGGTTTGGCAGTAGGGGCAAATGTTAGAGCACCTATGGTAACCCTTGTGATCATAGGGGACATCGCATGCCTCGCAAAAGTAGTTACAGGCAAATGCCGCAGTCAAACTATTGATTACATTGTAGTGCCGATTGTGAAACAACAACTTAATTTTGAATTTTGGGTTGTCTACCCGACCCTCAAAGTAGACTTCACGACCTTTATTATCGTAGTTATACACAGTGATTTTGTAGTCTTTCAACAGATCTTGAAATTTTTCCAATTCAGGGATACCTGCACCACACTCTGGGATCTCTAACCTAGCTCTACGCATGAGTTCCCGAGCCATTATGGTCTGCCGTTTTTTATCATCTTGTAGAATCGCTTTGTACTGGGGGTCATTTGTTACTTTAGCTATGGCCACCACAATGGCCCGGGGGAGGCACAAGTTGTCTTTATTATTAATCACTACTACCCCCCTTCTTGCCTTACACTCTTCTTCAAATGAATTGTAGAGGCCGGGGCGCCTACGGGCACCTGTGCCTACAGGGAGATTTACCCGGGTGCACTCAACTGAGAACGTATCTGTTGATTTGATCGATTCGCTGTTAGATTGCACAATCCCCCCGAAAATTTGCCAAAGGATGTCTTCATTAATTTCGGTTGCAGGTCGAAAAGTAACAAAGCCAGGTTCTTTAGATTTTAAATTTAGACTGTTTAAAGTAAATCCAAGGTAGTCACTGGCTGAAGCTTCTTCTTTCATCATGGTTACAATCTGCCCAAACCCCTGTCTCAGCCAATCTATCTCACTGGTTTCAGGAGGAGGGTTAGAAAATTTAAAAGTAATTCTGGATCCGTACAATCTAAATTTTTTGACATAGGCATCGTCTCTAGAAAACAAATAAACAGGTTCAACCTTTACTTCTTCCTCATCATCAGGACATATGGGTGCAGACTCAACAATATCAATTTGTTCCTCATCAGAGTTAACAACAGCCATTTCTCACAAAATAATAATAATCAAAGGACCAAAGAGGAAACTAGATATACAAAAAAGCTAAATCGAGGATAATATACAAGGGCAATTAGGTAATATTATACAAAAGTGAGGTTATGTTACACTAAAGTAAGGTTATATTTAATAAAAGTGAGGTTATGTTACAAAAAGTAAAATTATATTTAATAAAAGTTAGGTTATGCAATATCAAAGAGCAAAGTAACGCAGGGACGTCTTACTAGCAAGGGAGCAAGTAAGAGAATGAGCCGGGGGAAGAATCCAAAAGGGCGCGGATTTCACGACCAATGAGAGAGCAGGAAATTTCGACCAATGAGAGAGCTTGAAATTTTCATGTTGCAACAGGCAAAAGGCGCGGATTTCATTCTTTCTTACCCTCCCGCGCATGCGCGACAGCTGTCACCTTGATTTTGTTCTTCTTGTTACAGGAGGCGGGAAAAGAACGAGCGAGGGAAAGAGGAAGGTATTGTAATACATCCATTAGTACGTATTACTCTGTTTTATCTTACCTATATATAGTATTATATGTATATGATATTCTAACGTAATATACACCGTTATTATAGTATACCAATCAATGATAGGAGGTAGTATGACATAAACCATTATAATAAACCATTATACATATATAAATGTATAATATACGGTAGCGTGACGTAGGAAGTACGTATGTAAATACGTATGTAATAGGGGTAGCGTGACGTAGTATGTTATATGTACTATAGTATAGTGTATACCTGTTATAGTATATACTTTTTACTCTATGCTGTTGGCAACACTGTTTGGCGGGCTTTTTTCCGTTTTTCCCGCTTTTTCGGGTTTTTGGCGCGTTTTTTTTAGAACAGCTGATTTTCAAGGTTGAATTTCTGCCCATTCGCTGCGTAGACTACTCCGGCGGAGGCAGGGTGAAACGAGAAAGAATGATTAGTATGAGTAATTTGCCACAAAACCAAAGTATCATTTAGATATATTCATTTAAAACATTAATAGTCAATAGCACAAATAATAGAATTGCCTTCTAAAAAGCTATAGCATTTATGTAGAACATTTTGATGTAGAAGCTAATTGGTATTCCCTACTACTATTTCGCAAGATCATTAAATTGCTAAAAAAATTGTTAAAGTCATTAAGTTACGGTGGTCCCGTGCTTATAAGTCTAACCAAGCTGCCTACGGTAATAGCTACTTCCTTACGGGGGGGGGGATTCGCCAATATTTTCCTGTAGGTTGAAATGCGCTAAAATAGAAAATTTAGTTTTCATCATACTGTCCGGAAAACAGCCGTTTTTGTTCTCTAAATCGTACGCAAAATGATCGTTTTTTTATCTCTTCGAATAGAAGTACTGAAAAAACATATGGAAAATTTTGCCGTGCTCTAACATAGCCGCCCAAAATTTGTTTATGTTACGTTTGAAAGGTTTTTTTAACAAACTTTATTCTGGATCAACATACAATGTTTTACACAGAAGTTATAACTATATTAAAAATAAGTAACATAGTGAGTTGCATATCGGGGCCGTTCCGTTAGGAGACTCCCTTTAACTTGACAGTTGCTTATAAAATTTAATAGTGAACTTTGATAAGTGTCAATGAATTATATCTTGAAAAAGTCTTGGTTTCAATCTCCTGTTTTGCAGTGGCTGGCCGATTCCAAAATGCTCAGCACCAGGAATATTTTCCAATCGAAGGGAGAACTTCTGTGTTGATGTATTAATGTATTCTGGATAGTGTGCAGTCCGACTTCACGATGTAGTTGTGAATTTCGAACGAACCACGGAGAATTTAGAGCTATTCGTAATACTTTATTTTGAAAAGCTTGAATTTTCGACATCATGCTGGATGAAATTGAGAGTCCCCATACTGGACAGGCGTACAAAATAAGAGGCCTGAGAAATGTTTTATAAACTAAAATTGCATAAGATGACCGAAGTGTTGAATTTCTGTTGAGGAGTGGATAAAGGATAGAAAGCCGGGAGTATGCTTGACGTAATTAGGAATTTACGTGAAGATTGAAATTTAGCTTTGTATCCAACAGAATTCCCAAATACTTCACACGCTAAAATTGAAAGAGTGAAAAAGTCATTTCTTTGTCGGAGTGAAAAGGTTTTCACTCCGAAAGAGTTAATATTCACTCTAAATTAGTGAAAAATATCCAATCTTTTAGTTGAGTGAAGATTTCTCTCATAAAAAAGTGAAATTTTCACTCATTGATTATATGGTTTTGAAACCACATAAGGAAAGAGTGAGAATTCACTCTCAATTGAGTGAGTTTTTGAAAGTGGTGGGAAGAAAGAGCGAAAAGAAGGATCGCTTCCGGCGACGCGACGACGCTACTGAGTCGCCATTTTGGTCATTGATTTACATGCACATGGATATTACCGGTTTACATACAGGTAAGCAGAAAACATTGCTTTGACCACTTACATGGTTAATGTTAAGGTAGCTAACGTAATTTAAAGATGAACAATTGTCTGTAGAATCAAGGTTAGGGTGGAGGGGAAATTCAATTTTGTCTCAGCAAAGGTTCTGTGTCACTCGTTGAATATGCCTGCGCCGTTACATTTTAGGGGCCTTTAGTTTCAATCATCAAGTTTAGGTACCAGTTGTCCACAACAAGTGTCGGCAAAGAGTCAGAATTGTAGTTCATAGATGCCAATGAGAGGTTAGGTTAGTTGAGGTTAGGTGATGTCACTCTATTAAAGTTGAACTTCACTCTTTTAAAGACTGAAATTCCACTCTGAAAAGAACAAGACCCAGTCTTTCATTGAGTGGGGATATTCCACTCTTTTCATGAGTGAAAACTGTTCACTTTTTCAAAGAGTGAACCTTCACTCTTTCAGAGTGGCTCAATTTTCTCTACCCCAAAGAGTGAATGAGTCACTCACAAAGAGTGAGTATTCACTCTTTCGATTTTAGCGTGCACCCCTTGATCAGGTGGATTCCAATTAACGATTGAATTGTTAATAACGATTTCAGGTGGAATTTGTGGTCTCCGTAAGGTAAACATCTTTGCTTCAGTTTTATTTGCGTTCAAGCGCAAATTCCACTTATTAAACCGTTTGTACTACTTCATCCGTTGCATTTTGAAGATTCTGACGAGTAACTAGAGTGTCAGAGCTTTGGGTGATGATCGTAGTATCGTCAGCATATAAAGCCAGAATTGAATTTTGAGGGACAGGGACGTCATACATGTAGATGTTGAATAGTATAGGACCCAAAATTGATCCTTGCGGCACTCCAGCGGAAATAGGCCGGTAAGAAGATGACGATGAATTAACTTTCACACAAAAATGTCTGTTCGATAGAAAGGATTTTATCAAATTTTTCAGATAGAGTGGAAAACCAAGATGATCAATTTTATAAATCAGTCCCTCGTGCCACACCTTATCAAAGGCCTGTGAAACGTCGAGGAAAACTGCGGCAGAGTGCTCCTTTCTTTCAAATCCTTTTAGTATGGATTCAACAATGCGTTGGATTTGGTGCGTGCATTTGGAATGTTTGGGTCGAAATCCAAACTGGTGAGAAGGAATAGCACCCGAGTCTTCAAGAAAAGAGTTCACTTTTTTTGGATGACCTTCTCGAATAGTTTTGATAAGCATGACAAAAGACTAATAGGTCTGTAACTTAAAACCGAAAATTTAGGTTTGTTAGGTTTATGAAAATTATTACTTCCGCCTTTTTCCAAATCAGGAAAGTAATTTTGGAAAATGCAGGCATTAAAAATTGAAGTCAAAACGGAAAGACTCTTGGTGGTAAGATTTTTGATAACAATATTTTGAATAAGATCTGGACCAGGGGATTTACGGAGAGGAAGCTTCTTTATCAGTTCCTTAATTTCACCTGGGGAAGCATAAATAATTGGAAGCTCAACTGTCGAGGTCGCATGTGTCATGGTGTAGTTGACAAGGCTGGCAGTGTCTTCATCTGTCACATCGTTAGTTGAGAATGCTTCCTCAAAAAAGTCAGCAAGAATATTACACTTATCGAGATCACTTTCAAAGACATGATCACCATGCTTTAGAGGTGGGATATCCGTTTAGTTGCCTGCCAAAGACTAGAGTCATTTGGATTTACATCGCTTAGATAGGCTTTGTAAGACATGATTTTGTACCCATCGATTTCCGTTTTCACTTGTCGTATAAGTTGATTGAGCCTTCTTCGAGTTTGAGGGTGTCTATGTCGAATCCACTGACGTCGAGCCTCGTGCTTAGCTTTAATCAAATTAAGGATTCGTAAGGGAGGATTAAGGAAGCTATTGGTCCTAACGGGAAATTGTCTGTAAGTTGCGGATCTAACAGCTTTACAGAGGCAGTCTGTCAAATTTTCAATGGCCCTGTTGATTCAATGAATAGGGTTTAAGTTTTTTGGTGGCTCAAGAAGTTCATCTGATTTTACGCTAAAGACATCCTAGTCAACTTTCCCAGTTATTAGTCTCCGAGGAGGTGAATTGTGGTCGGGTTGTAGGAAGAAACTGATTACAACAGGGAGATGGTCTGAGTCTAATTCAGGTAAAACAATGTGATGGATAGGAGCTACAAAATGGCAATAAACAATAATATCTAATATATCGGGTTCACAGTTCAATTGAAACGGGTAAAAGGTAGGTTCTTCAGGCGCAGAGATATTCGTCCGTGACAAGTTTTAAAAGTCGTGCACAATTTGGATTAGAGACTCTGCAGCCCAAGTCCTGATGTTTACAGTTTAAATCACCGATAATTAAAGTGGGCTGATTTCCTGTGAGCAAGGTAACGAAGTCGTTCAAGTAAAGTATTCGATTAGGGGATTTATAATCTGAAATGATAGTTACAGAAGTACCATCGTTTAAAAAGACCTTTATAGCAGTGGCTTCAATAGACACAAGGTGAGGTAAACACAAAGAATTATGTATAGATTTCTTGATAAAAATGGCTACCACACCTGAGGCGACAGGAGCAACGCGGTCTTCTCTGTAGATGTTGTATCCACTTACCTTAAAATTTTGATTAGGTACGAAATGAGTCTCTGAAACACAAGCTATGTTAATATTATGCCGCACCAAAAAAACCAGAAAAAATAGATTTTTGTTTGTTTAATCCATTTGCATTCCAATTAAGGATTTTTAAGTTTTGAAATGCAACCCCATTAGGGAGAGGCATTTTTCAGGAAAGAACTTATAACGCTGGTTAGAATTGTTTTAATCATAGCGATAATTGATTTAACTAATTCTACTATTAAAACTTCTAAGTTGGTTGAGCTCGATTCATTAGATGTACACGGCGATTCCGGGAGTTTCTCATGACCCGTTTGGGCTTTAGGGATGGGACGTGGATTTTGGGATGGTTTTTGTAAAGTATGTCTACCATTCAAAACATCAGCGTAGGAAATCTCGTGTGTCTGATGCAAGATTTTCTAGGGTATTTGTGGGTGAACTGAAGCGGCAGGTTCCTGGTTAGCAGCCGATAAGAAATCAGGGATCAATCTTCTTGGGTTTAGTTTTCCTATGAGTTTTAGTTCTCGACAAGAGATTTTGGTATGTGGAACAACCCTTAAAATTAGCAGTGTGACCGTCACCACAGTTAACGAATTTTGGCGGGACATTTTTGGATAATTTGCACTCAGAAAAATGGTGGTCACCTGTGCAAGGCGACAAAAGTTTTTGGTATGACCGTACCTTTGGCAGCGGGTACATTGAGGAATATTCCTGTTTTTTCGCTTGGGTTCAACAGATACAATTGAATGACACCATTTGTTGAGATTAAATATTTCTTGACTAGCATCATTGTTTTCAAGCTCAACAACACACAGAGGGATTATGTATTTCTCTTTATTAAGAAGTCTAACTACTTTACAAACTGGGAGGTTCATTTCTAAAAGCTCTGTTTTTTTCATCCTCAGACAATGAACAAGGAACATTTCTGATCACAACTTCGAGTTTTTTTTATCCTGGATAGATTGAAAAGTATGAAATTTGACGTTGCACTGATCGTAAAAGGATGTTAATTTCCTAAAATCTGATTTTAAGTGACTTCCCTTTGAGTGATGTAGTGAATTCATGTGACACGTTATTTTTAATGTCTTTTACGGTTTCTTGGTGATTATTTACTTCATATAGAAATATTGGAGGAATTTTGACAGGTTTACTTATGAGTTTAATAGCATCATTGACATTATTGTTGGAAGAGACGTAATTGTGATCAGAAAGGACATTGAATTGATTTTGATTAGAAAGTTGGGAAGGGTCTAACATATACCTTAGATGGGTTGATGACTGTACTGCTCCTCTGACCATTTTACGCTCAGGAGATGAGACGAATTGTTGGTCATCTTCTCTTTGTGCGTCCATTTCGCTTGAGGTTTCATCAAATAAGTCGTCAACGCTTACAGGAGCAATCTGTTTAGAGGATGAGGAACAGTTTGGTGAGCCAACTCCTCGACTGACATTTGAATGCATACTTATTGCATTGGTTTTTGCTTTAAGGTTAGTTTTATGTTTGAACAAAGAATTCTTGTTAGATATAGGAGCAATAATTACAAAATATATGAATTTAAAAGACAATTTCTAAAAAAGTCTTTTTGATAAGTTTATAAATCAAATTCACTTATAAAACGATTAAATATCAGTAAAATTAAGGATTATTAAAAAAGTTAATGTGTAAACAACCACGAATCACGTCGAAAACGTAAAAAAATGATTTCTTAACTTGTGTTTGTAAACAACTAACAGATGTGTAAATGACGATGACTATTTTGGATAACCTCAAAATTATCTATCTATTATACTAATTCGCTAAGGAATTTCTTGTGTACAGCAAAACTCCTTTATTTGTGAACCGATTTTGATGATTGAGGTGTCAAATTAAAGGGAATTTCCTGCAGAAGTCATGGAATAATTTTCATCACCCTCATTTCAATGTGATTTGCCCCACTGGACATTAAAGTTCCTATATATTTTAAATGGAAGAAGATTTTTACCCAACACATGGTTGATCCAAATTGTTTTTGTAAATAATCAGTTGTCTTTAGAAAAGTCTTCTTCCTTCTGTCACTTAGTTATTTATTTACATTTATGTTTATTGTTTTTTACTGTATAACCTATGAAAAAAAATAGATATAGAAATCAAATTAGTTAAGGAAAATTATTCATTAATGTAAGAGGTTCAGTTGAAGAAATGTTACAGCTTCCAAGTTTTTTTCCAAAAAGGGTTTTATACTCCTACAAAAAGCATATAAAAGATTCGTACGAAGAAGAAAAGGGTCTTATCAAGAAAGAAGTAAACATTATTTATGAAGAATTTGTAGACAAATAATAAAATCAATTAACAAAGTATGAGTAAGTCAAAATCCAAACGAATGGTTGCTAATAAATATGGACATCACGAGGGGAATGGAGGTTGAAGGTATGGTAGCAGAAGAAGACCATACCTGACAGATTCCCTTACACAATCAACAGAGGCTCAATCAAACTGTAGTATAATATTAGCTGTCAAAAATTGGGTGACAAATAACAAAAGCTTCGAAGTGTGTAAGTAAAACCTATAGAGTTTTAATGGGGATTGTGAACCACCCATCCACAAAAAGGGAAGTATTAAAGTCCCAAATACAAATGGAGTAGAAGAAATATGGACTATACAGGGAGTGGCGGGATTGCCTGAAGACGGCCTCTAATATTATTAATAACTATAGAGGCCCTCAAACAAACTGCTTTAGATATTGGAACGAATATTTACCTCTTGCTCATCTGTTGTTGCTTGGAGGGCACGGTGAACTTCTCACTAATTAGAAGCACAATGAAATTCATACTATTATCATTGAGGAAGAACTCTAGAAAGAAATCTGGGAATTACATGGACACTATACGCATCTCAGTCAGAGGGAGACCAAGGAAAATTAATATTATAGCCATAATCAGAATGAATGATGGAGTTAAAAAACAACTCCAAGAAGATGGCAAATATAAAAATCTATTAACACCGAAACAATTACATACCTCGAGGGAAAGCTCAAACCAATCATTAGACTTCATTTTGGTTCATAAGGAACCCTAAACAAGAACTATATGCAATTAAAAAAAAAAAAAAAATTCCCAAGAGATAGTGGCCAAAAGTTTAGTGACAAACATCCTCAACAAAACTGTGCTAATTCTGAAAAAAATTATCCGTATAATTATTATTCATTTTGACAGATTGTTCTCAATTCACACTCATACTCATTGAAATAGTTAATTTTATTAACTGGAAACGACCTAGTATAGTCTAATTTTTTAACGATTAAATGGTTTTTTATACATAATGATGAAAATAGTTGTTCATCACACGGAGCAAAAGTGTCTCCTTGGTACTCGATCGCATTTCCAAGCTCGGATGCGCCTCGCCTGTAAATTACGATCTCGTACCAAAAAGAGCCACTTTCGCTCCTATTGATGAAAACTACTATTATGTAACGCTATGTGTCGAACCGATATACAGAAATAGATTCAAAAGGTAAAACCCAACTTTTACCCTTTGAATCCATTTCTGTATATCGGTTCGCCTTGAAAACCCTAAATTTCATTTGCCACCTTTTGATGGGTAAATATTTACTCAGTGAATTATTACATTTTATATTGGGCAAATAAGACGTTTGTAGTATTTCAAACAAATCATATGGGTATAGTATTGGATGATTGGATTAATATGTACATATAATTTTGAGGTATTACTCATTATAAATGATTTGTAAATTACAAGATATCCCCTTTATTTACGTTTTAAATAGATGGAGATAAAGCTGCTGCTAAGTACATTCCACTTTATTTCATAAATAGAGTTCGTTCATGAAAATCATCAGGCATTGAAAGGGGAATGATAAAGAAAGGGTGAGGAACGTGCTATTGCAAGGACGTCAATTCAGTCTCCTTATGCTTACAGATGTTTGAGGCCTCGTCATTTCTAAAGCTGAATAACATCCGCAAAAGACGACCGTCCGTTACCATCATTAATTTATTTCTTTAAACTGAATTTCGTAATTTAGTCCAGTCAAAACAGGGTTTGACCTGGAAAAAATTCCGTTAATTTTGAAACTTTGCACACTTATTTAGAAGTACCTAAGGATAAAAATACCAAAAGTCCTGGAAAATACGTGGCGAGCTCTAGTGGCAATTGATGGAAACAGGGTACTTTTTTGGGTTTTCGTAAAAATCTCGAGAACCGTTGGTCGGAGGTGAGAACTTTAAACATACAAAATAAAGCTTATGAAATTTGCTTCAAAATGATGTGGTACAGTTTCTTTGCACTCCTAACGGTTACCGATTTATAGGGCGCCAAAAATAAGGATCTTTTCACGATTTTTCCCTAAAAATAAGCAAAATTTTTTTTTAGTTTTAACGTATGAAAATAAAAATTATCTAATTTTCGTGGGCACTATTAAATTCAGCTCCAAAAAAAAAAACAATTTAGTATCCTGAATTATTGCCTTATGTCCGTTGGTCACCAAGATAATGGAGGCGGTAAACACCCCTACAATGTACCTATGTAATCCTTATGGGAAATAAAAAACGTTCTTATTACGTTTTATTTATTATTATTTTTTATGTTGTAATTATTAACAA
Organism: Flexamia atlantica; assembly: GCA_035578135.1. Lineage (NCBI taxonomy): Eukaryota > Metazoa > Arthropoda > Insecta > Hemiptera > Cicadellidae > Flexamia > Flexamia atlantica. The sequence continues at coordinate 117,379,573 of JAQJVK010000001.1, forward strand.
CTTTATATTTTTGTAAACTATTCTCAGGGTAAGTCCTTTGCCATCGGCAGCGATTCACAAATATAGGCTGGGTTTGATATAATGCCCTATCTCAGAAAAGACCGCAGCATCAGTTAAGATGCAAGAGCTAGTGTCTTTTATATTTGTAATGTTAGGATCACTACGTGTGTGTTGTTCAATCCAGATGCAAAAGAAGTATGCCGAACGTGTAGTGTTAAGGTCGCAGCTCCAACGGACAGCTGGCGCAGGCAAAGTACCTTTGTTTTGTTTGTAAACTGTTAGTGTCACTAATTGTGGGTGTTATTCGACCGCAGCATTAATTAAGATGCAAGAGTAATATGTCGAATGTGTAGCGTTAAGGTCGCAGCTCCAGCGGACAGCTGGCGCAGGCAAATTAACTTTGTTTTGTTTGTAAACTGTTAGTGTCACTAATTGTGGGTGTTATTCGACCGCAGCATCAATTAAGATGCAAGAGCAATATGTCGAATGTGTAGCGTTAAGGTCGCAGCTCCAGCGGACAGCTGGCGCAAGCAAAGTAACTTTGTTTTGTTTGTGTAATAATGTGAAATTTACTTACCAGAACCACCCAAGCTTTTAAAAGTATTTAAATCGAATAAATAAGGAGAGAGGGATATTTTATTTTACTGACCTTTATTTCTTTTGTTTCACAAAAAAAAGAAAATCCAAATTTAGCGGGTGACACTAGTCACCATCAACAATAACTTAGGATGCAGAGCAGAATGCCCTCAGGGAGGACCGCAGCATCAAAAGTGTGAAACGCCTCTGAAATACCTGGAGACGGACGTCTCCTCATATAGGAAAGCTCAGCTGACGAGGAGTCACGTGATCCCCCTCACCTGGCTGCGAGTTGCAGTTTTACCAAAATTGTAGTGTCACACTGTTGATCCTTTACAACGTAAACAAACTTATTTCTAATTTACAAATTTATTGCTAATAGCTTATTATGTCCTTAAAACTAATAAATATTAACTATTATACAATAGGGACAACAATGTACATAATAAATACTAGCAAAATATAAAATGTGTTCTTATTTGTAAGTGATGATAGCGGATTAACCTAACTTCTCACGTAAGTACTTACTTTACATATTTACATATTTTTGAACTATTGTTGTGGCTGTAATCAAATGAAATCAAACAATTAATAGAATATTTTTAACCTTAGCCTACATAGAAATAAACAAAACATAGTAGTGTCTACAGCTAGGCACAGGAAGCTGATAACTAGGCTAGCAAAATCTGAGTGTTTTGGGTTAGGGCTTAGGCCTACGAAGAAACATTACATTGTCCCCTTAATTTGTATATAAAAAAATAAATAATAAATTAATAGTATGTACATTTTTTTATACAAATTACCTTATACCTTTTGGCTTTCATTTACTCTTCAATGTCGATGTAGTCAGTACTTATATCTAAATCATCTTCAGTGATCATTTTTTCTAAGTCCAATTTATTTAGTTTATAATTTTTGATTTCTGGCTTCATAAAGTCTGTCACAAGCTCCAAATCCCAAATCATTTCTCTGAAAATTTCATTCAATTCCTTCTCTTTGTCAAGCTCCATATATTCTTCCTTTTTCCTTACATCTTTCACTACCTCCGTCTTCCTCTGTGGTACCACCGGTTTCTTGAGCACGTCTTCCTCCTTCAATACTTCTACTCTTTTCTTTACTTCTTCCTTCTTTGGCATGACTATAGGTTTCTTGAATTTTTCTTTCTTCTTTATCACCTCCACCTTTTTCTTCACTTCTTCCTTCTTCGGTATGACTACAGGTTTCTTGAAGTCTTCTTTCTTCTTTATCACCTCCACCCTTTTCTTCACTTCTTCCTTCTTTGGCATGACCTTAGGTTTCTTGAATTCTTCTTTCTTCTTTATCACCTCTTTTCCACCCTTATCCTTTCATCTTGCTATTTCTTTGCTTTCATTTGTATCGTCTCTTCTTCTCTTCTTTCGTCTTGTTCACTTCCTCCTTTAATTGATTTATTTCACTTTCCATCTTACTCAATTCATTATTTTTCATCACGTCTTCATACTCGTTCCAACTAATGTCCCATCCCATACATTTTTCCAAATCTTCTTTCATTTTCTGTCTTTCTCTTCTAGCTTTTTCTCTTTCTTCTACATACACTTTCTTTCCTTCTATTTCAATTTTATTTTCTTCATTTCTTGATATTATGTTGGTTTCTTTTGACTTCTCCCTTACTTCTTCAACTATTCCTTTTTCCTTAATAACGATCCGCCTTTCATCCAACGAAGCCTTACTCTTGTGTACGAGCTCTGCAAAAACTCTTTTGTGATTGTAATGTTCCCACGTCTTCTTACAACGTATGTGATTTTTGCCGCCTCTTCGTAAGGGCATCTATAAAAGGAGGACAGGATTAGGAGACAGGACATAAAGGTAAGTGGAATATATTTGTTTATTATGTGAGTGAGGGCTCTAAGTATTTCTTTAACAAATTTATGTGATAAGTTCCTTTGAGACGGTGTGGGTGTGGGTATGATAGTTCATAGGTATTTAAACCGATTCTATCCATTACCTCATATGGGCCTTCATAAATATTAAATAATTTTAATGTTTCACCGAATCCTGCACTTGACAATGGATTACTCTTTAATAAAACTTTGTCCCCTATTTCAAACATATCATGTTTTATTTTTTGATTTAATTTATTTGCATGCTTATTTTGTTTTGACTTTATTCTATTTTTAGCTATTTCAAATTTTATTTCCCAAGGCAAATTTGAATTATTGTCATTCGGTATACTTAAAAAGTAAGACCGAAATCGTCTATTTCTCTGATTTAACTGTAGCTCATTTGGTGTGTAACCGGTAGTTTCATGGGTAAATTCATTTATGAATTCATTTAATTGTGGGTAAGTGTTTTGACCATTGCCTTTGATTCGTATTACAATACGTTCTTAAACACCGCTTTACTTCTTTGATAACCCTTTCAGCCAAGTTGCTTTGTGGTCTCTCTTATTGCAGAGAAAATTGCTAAAATTCCATTGTCTTGTAGTTGCTTAATCCATATTTTATTATTAAACTGTGTTCCGTTATCTGTTTGTATTCTGAGAGGCTTCCCATAAGTAGGTATGTAATCTTCAAATAATTTCTTTAATGCTATGTTTCTTGTAGCCCTCTTCATTGGGTATAGTTTTACAAACTTTGTAAAAATGTCAACAATGACTAAGATGTACTTTACTCCACCAGTACTTGTGGGTAAAGGTCCAGTAAAATCCATAGCTATCTGATCTCCTTTTTTAGTACATTTTACTCCTCTAGCTATTCCTTGGGTATATTTAGATGGTTTCACCCTTTGACATGAACCACAATATGCTAATACTTTCCTTATTCTTCTTCCCATATTTTTAAAAGTAAAAGTCTCCTGTAAGGTTAATAAACATTTATTTGCTCCGGAGTGTAAATAGTCAATAGTCAAACATTCTTTATTCAAAATAGTACATATGTTGTACATGAATGGCGTCAATTTTTTAAAATATACTAAATGCTAATAAAATAAGAAAAGAAACGTCTGCTTACATAAATGAAATAAAAATATTAAAACAGTTTATTGTGGAATCCTACATGAATTATTTAAAAATAATTATTTACAGAAGAAAAAAAATTCATTTAAAGAATAAAGTGGCTTGAGCAGTAAGTATTTTTTTAATTCCCTCTTAAACCTATCTATGTTTTCAATTTTTGAAATACTTTCAGGCAAGAAATTGTAATATTTAACTCCGGCATATGAGGGCTTCTTTTCAAGGAACTTAAGTTTATGTTGTGCAGATTCTATTTTATTTTTGTTCCTCGTGTCATAATTATGATATGAGCCCAATGATTTAAGCTCCGATAGTTGTTGTTTTATGAGTAAAATTAATTCAAAAATATACTGATTGAAAACTGTAAAAATTCCCAGCCTTGAAAAATGAGCTTTAACTGAATCCATCCATTTTAACCCTAACATAGTATGAATGGCATTCCCATAAAAGTTTTTCTATTAAATGTTCGGGTACCATTACTTTCCACTCATTTTTGTATCTCTTAAATAAAATTTGTTCTTGTATTAAATAGTTTTCAAATTCTTCAGGGTTGGATATTTTCATGTCATATATTCTCTTTAATTTTGGATCTTGTTGATATATGTTCCAATCCACTAAGTTTTGTATGAATTCTATATTAGCCTGCCTATGGATAGTAGCAGTTATAAGATCAGGGGTATTATGTTTTTCTCCAACATTAGTAGAACATATTTGCCTACTTAGTGTATCTGCCACAATATTCTCCTTTCCAGTACAGTAAACAATTGTAAAGTTATATTCTTGAATAGCAGGTATCCATCTCGTTAACCGAGAATTCAATAGTTTACATGTTTTTAAAAACGTTAAAGCCTGATGGTCTGTAATAATTTTCAATTTTGCTCCTAAGACCAAATACCTTGCTTTCTCCAAGCAGAATACAATGGCCAATAGCTCCTTTTCACTAGTAAAATAGTTAAGCTCACTGCCCTTTAATGTTCTACTCATGAACATAATTGCTTTCTTTTCTCCTCTGTCATCATATTGGTACAAATGACCTCCAATAGCAAAATCAGAACTATCGGTTTGTAAGAAATATTCTTTATTGGGATCAGCATGTTTTATTACACATGTATTTTAAAATAACTTTTTAGTATTTAAAAATGCACTTTCCTCTTTATCAGTCCAAATAAATTTATTTTTCTTTGATGTAAGTTTTAGTAAAGGTTGAACGGTTTTAGAATAACCTCCTACAAATTTACTGTAGTAATTTATCATCCCAAGGAAGCCTTTTAATTGTTTAGGATTACGGGGTGTGGGGAATCTTTCTATAGCTTCGAGTTTGTTTGGGTCTGCCTCTATTCCTTCAGTTGTTATAATAAATCCTAGAAATGGGACTTGTTCCCTACAAAAGAGTGATTTTCCAAATTTAATTGTCATTCCAGCATTTCTAAATTTATGAAATATATTTCTTAAATGTTCCAAATGTTCTGGGAATGTTTCCGAGTGACATAATATGTCATCCACATAAATAATTGTGTAGTCTTCTACCTCGTCCCCTAATATAAAGATGAATGCTCTAATTAAAGCTGCTGAAGATGTGGCAAGCCCAAATGGTGTAACTTTGAACTGGTAAACGTTTCCTTGAAATATAAATGCTGTGTATTTTCTTGAATCCTTAGCTAATGGAATCTGCCAAAAACTTGAGGTAAGATCTAATGTAGTCAACCAGCGTGTGTTCCTTCCCTTAGCTATTATTTCATTTATTCCCCTGTTACACTCATGATCAGGAATAATTATGTTATTTACTTTCCTTGCATCAAGGCATATCCTTATGTTGCGTACAGAGAAGGCACCATCACTTTTTATCACCCACCACTTTCATTTTTATATATATACTATGTTATTTTCAATTCTTTTCAATTCATAATCTTTTCTAATTTCTTTAACCTAATTTCTTTCCATATAGTAATTTATATTCCTTTTCTATATTTTTGATCATATGTTTCAATTTAAATTTATTATGGTTTTATAGTTTATCAGACTTTTCCATTATTAACACTGTTTTCATTTAAAAAATAATCATGTATATTTTGTCCTTTTTTGTTAAATTATTTTGATGAACTATAAGTAGTGAATCAGCAAGAAGTATGAAAATCAAGAAAGAAAATTGTGAGAACTCGTGAACATTAAACACAATGTCTGAAAATGATGTGGTACCGTATTGTAGAATATTAATTTAGAATACATTGTCAATTGTTTATTTATGTATAATAATGATTCTTAATTACAAAAAGGTACTCCTCCATTTCATTAAATACCCCATTTTTTCATATGTGGTATTGTACAAGTATTAATTTAATTTTTCTGTTAATATATGTTCAATTGTTTACTGTTTAAAATGATTCTTAATTACAAAAAAAGGTCCTCCACTTAATTAAATACCCCAATTTTTCATATGTGGTATTGTACAAGTATTAATTTAATTTTTCTGTTAATATATGTTCAATTGTTTACTGTTTAAAATGATTCTTAATTACAAAAAAAGGTCATCCACTTAATTAAATACCCCATTTTTTCTTGGTCCTAGCCGTGGCCGATAGATCAAAGCTCTTTGGAACCTACCGTTCATTTTTTCTGAATTAATTTCCTCTTTTTTATCTCTTTTTATCAATTTTCCCCATGTTATTTCCTTTATTTTATCAATATTTTTCCCTGTGTCTGTGCCTCTCTGTATGTACATAACCGCATAATATTATTAGATCTAAATACAAATACTTGATCTAATCTCTCCACGATGGTACCTCCTAGAAGTGAATTCAAGGTCGAGACGTACCAACGTCTCACTGCATTAGCTAAAACACGTCTATTAAATATAAAGGCGATCGTAGATAAGTTAGTTACTCAAACCAATCCTTTATCTGTTGTACAACTAAAAAGCTTGAACACATACAAAACAGAGGTGCAGAGAAAAAGGGATGACTTTGAACTAAATGTTCAAAGGTTATTAAATGTTTGGGACGAAGAGGTTTTATCACTAGAATCTTTGTCCACAGACCAAGAGGAGATTAATGAATTATATGATCACATTTCTAGCCATATCGAGTCCTTGATCTCGATTAATGAGCCACAAGGTAACGGTGATAACAGTAGTGTAAACAATGTGTCCACTACATCTAATATGCATTCAAATGTCAGGTTACCTAAGTTTGAACTTCCCAAGTTTTCTGGTGACTTGTCAACGTGGACATCCTTCATCAATCTTTATGATACCACAATACATAATAACGATTCTCTTTCGGAAGCTATGAAGTTTCAATATCTCTTAAGTACATTGGAAAATGTACCGCTCAATTTGATTCGTAGTCTCAACTTAACCGCACCCAACTATATGATTGCTTACAACTTGCTCAGGGACAGGTACCATAATGATCGTCGACTTAAATTAATACATCTCAACATTTTGTTAGATCTGCCTAACATTTCTAGTTCGAATATACCTAGTGTTCGACAATTCATTAATTCGTTTAATGAAAATACGCAAGCTCTAATTGCTCTTCAATGTGATATCTCCCAGTCGGATCCTTTGATGGTAGCAACTATACTAAGGAAAATGGACGTGAAACGTCGCACCCGATTAGAATCTTTTTGTTCAACTTCATCGTTAACCAAGCATACCCTACCTACCACCAAACAAATCATTGATTTCTTAACTTCTGAGTGTACTCACCTTGAAGATGCAACTTTGTCCCATAGTATTGAATATAAGGAACTTACTTACACTCCTAATCAAAGTAAAGCTTTCAAACGTGAAAAACTTCCTTTGAAAAACTCTGTGAACATAATAGCCGCTCAATCCTTTCCGCAGACTCAAACAAATCTATATCTATATACTTATTTAATACACGAGCAGTTTTTTTGTTACAAAGACTCCTCCTAAACTACTGAACCGATTTTCATGTTTTTGGTGTCATTGGAAAGAGCTTGGCATGAAGTTTTGCAGGAAATAAAATTTAAAAAGATTTGACTAAAGGGTAGAGCCCTAGACGCCCTTAAAGTTTCGTATTACTCCATAAGATTTAACATGGGAATAGAAATTTCAAATAAAGCAGCTGATTGGAGCAAACAAGTTGTTCAGCATATGTTCCATATGTTGTTAATGGAATTGAAACCATTGAATGTAGAGCTGGAGGCATTTCAGTTGATGGAAGATGTAAATAAATAAACTATTATACTAATACATACTTAAGGTCAGAATTCAGTTTCAAAAACATTTATTTTGAATCACATGTGTGAAGATCTTAATATTTACATATGTTTATATTCCAAAGAATAATATTAAAAGGAGAAATAAATCCCTATGTATAAATTCTATAAATATAATTATAAATAAAAAGAAAAAAGAAACAGACTTAACATTGATTATAAGTAGATTTATTGAACCATTTTAGTTGGGTTTGAGATTAAGACGGGTCATACGCTACTTAGGGCCGCAAAACATGGACATCTCCTTAAAGATGTCTGAGTATTCACAAAAAATTTAGTTTTAAAAAGTTTTTGTACAAAATTTCAGTACAACAGGAAGTTTAACCATATAATTAATAAAATAGATCTAATACTGAACCATAATTATTTTTATTTTGAAATCAATACATAACAATTGCTCGATTTCGAGCAACAGGTTTACTAGTAATAGCATAAATATGCAATGTTTTGGGTGTAATCAAACTTCCCATAAGGTCTATGCTTGCCCTATTTTCAAGAGCAAAACACCCAAAGAACGGTATCAGCTAGTAAAACAACAGAAAAAATGTGCTTTATGTTTAGGAAATCATGTTACTAAGTCATGTCAGTCACAATCAATGTGTAAAATCTGTAATAAGCATCACAATACTTTACTACATTTTAATGAAGAAACAAGTAACAAGGGTAATCATCCTCTTGTTCAAGCTCCTAGTAAGCAATCCCCTGTTAAAGATAATCCATTATTCAAGTCTGACTCTGTTATACCGGTTTTAAAATTTCAAGATAATCCCCAGACTCCAACAACTGATACTACAGTATTATTAGGGACACTATTGGTACAACTTAGTTCCCCTAACGGTAACTCGCATGTTTTTAGAGCGCTTCTTGACTCCGGAAGCATGTGCAATTTGATTACCGAACATGCAGCAAACATTCTGAATGCCAGGCGTCATAAATCTGACATTCAACTCTCAGGCATTGATCATCATGTTACTGGTAATAAAGGGCAGATATATGTCGACTTCAAAACTTTGTCTGGAAAGGTTATAGCCCCGAATCAACCTTCATTAATCCTAGACAAGCTCACAGTTGACCTTCCCCGTGTACCTCTATCAATGGACTTGGTAAAACTAACCAGATCCTATACTCTTGCTGATCCTTCTTTCCATATTCCCAGCCGAATTGACGTTGTCATCGGAGGTTCACTCTTCCCGCAGTTGTTCACCCAAGAACAAATTTCTCTTGGCCATAATATGCCTTACATTTTAGGCACTCATTTTGGATATGTCCTCATAGGCACTGCACCATGTATGCCAACTCATTCCACGATTTCTTCTACCTTACCATCTGCTACTTTTAACGTTTGCCTTCATTCAATAAGTGATGCAGATCTTCATTCCTCAATTCAACGTTTTTGGCTTCAAGAAGAGCCTCCCGCATGTTCGACCAAAACTCACGAAGAACAATTTTGTGATGAACACTTTCTTAAGACACATTCTCGTGACACAAATGGACGTTACATAGTGCGTCTTCCATTTAAGGATTCTGGCTTTGTCCTTGGTGAGTCACAAACCGCTGCCAAACTTCGCCTTTGTGCAATGGAACGTAAATTCAATTCCAATCCGCATTTCGCTCAACTGTACCATGACTTCATGGACGAGTACTTCTCTCTAGATCATATGTCAGAATTAAATGACTTAGACCTCTCGAAACCACATTACTACCTCCCTCATCATGGAGTGCTTAAAGAGGGTAGTAGCACTACCAAACTTAGGACTGTTTTTGATGCCAGTTGCAAATCTAGCTCTGGAAAATCTCTTAATGACATCCTTTTAACTGGGCGAAAATTGCAAAACAACATTTGTGACTTGCTCATGCAGTTTCGCATACACAATGTTGTATTCTGTTGTGACATTGGTCAAATGTACCGCCAAATTTTGGTTCATCCTGAAGATAGGAATTTTCAATTGATTCTGTGGCGGAATCGACCCAACCAAACGGCTACTACCTATCAGCTGAACACCGTCACTTATGGTATGAATAGTTCTCTATACCTTGCTATAAGGACATTACATCAACTAGCTGAGGATGAGGGTAAAAACTTTCCTGATGCTGCCCGTGTTTTGTTGAACCATAGTTATGTAGACGATATAAGTACAGGAGCTGAAAACGAAGATGAAGCTATCATGTTACAACAGCAACTTATTTCACTCCTTAACAGAGGTTGTTTCGAGCTACGAAAATGGGTTTCAAACTCACCAAAACTGTTAGGCAACTACCAGAAACTCACCTTGAATCACCTAAGTTTCTTCAAAACTCTGATACTCCGCATTTTAAAGCATTAGGACTCCAATGGTCACCCACTACTGATGCATTTTCTTACAATGTTCAAATCCCTAATTCTGGTAAACCCCCCACTAAACGTAGTGTTTTAAGCACTATTGCACAAATCTATGATCCATGTGGATTTCTAGTAACCTTCATCATGCTCGCTAAGTGCTTTATGCAATTACTTTGGACAAAAGGTTTATCCTGGGATGCTCCACTGCCACTTGATCTCCGTGCACAATAGAATTCTTTCACCGACAACATCAAATGGTTAACCAACATTTTAATACCTCGGTCATTAAACTTTTCCTCTTCGTGCAGTGTAGAATTACACGGTTTTTGCGATGCTTCAGAGCTTGGATATGCTGCAGTGATTTATTTGAAGTTTGTATCTAGTGCTCAAGATGTTTCGATAAAACTCTTAATGGCTAAAAGTCATGTAGCCCCTCTAAAACGTGTTACCATACCACGGTTAGAGCTGTGCGCAGCGCACTTATTAGCACAACTGGGATCTCATTGCAAGTCTGTATTTCCTAATAGATTCTCTCCAAGTAACATATACTTGTGGTCTGACTCTACCGTAGCGTTAACATGGCTTCAAACTCCACCATACCGATGAAAGACCTATATTGCAAACCGTGTGTCACAGACACAAGAAATGGTTCCAACTGAGTCTTGGAAACACATTTCATCAGAAGACAACCCCGCTGATTGTGCTTCCCGTGGACTTTTGGTGTCACAGTTGAATAACCACCAACTCTGGTGGGAAGGTCCTTCATGGCTTGTACTCCCTTCTTGTAAATGGCCGAAACCCAAATTTGTTCCTGTCACTTTAGATGCAACACATGAGCTTAAAGAAACCTCTCTCACTGTATTAACAGCTTCCCCACAAGAAAAATGGTCCCTATTAACCAAATATTCTTCATGGTCAAAACTACTACTTTGGGTAATGTCTTTTGTACTACGGTTTATATATAACTGTCGCAATTCATCACGACGCCTTGATTATCTTGGAACAATTGAACTTCAAGAAGCACGCTTTAAAATATTTGCTTTGGTACAACGCACAGCATTCGCAGACGAATTGATCTCTCTTTCAAAACTGCAAGATTGTTCAAAACGCATTCAACGATTAAACCCATTTCTAGATTCAAACAATTTAATACGTGTAGGTGGACGTCTCAGTCAATCTTCCCTTCCCTATGATGCACGTTACCCAATTCTCCTGCCTAAACAACATCATATTGTTAATCTAATTATCGATTATTACCACAAACAGTACCTTCATGCTGGGCCACAGTTGGTCCAATCTTTAATCTATAAACATGTATGTATACTTTGCGCTAGACATGTTATCCGTCTTCGCATCTTTAAATGTATAACATGCTTCAAACATCGTCCAAGAAACACAACACCGTTAATGAGAGATCTGCCCGCTTGCCGCATAACCCCTGCAAGGCCTTTCTTGTCAACAGGAATTGATTATGGTGGCCCATACAATGTCAAGGTGGTCAATTTACGATTTATCAAACAAATCAAAGTTTACATATGTATTTTTATATGCATGGTAACTAAGGCTGTACACATTGAAGTAGTGACGGATTTATCTACAGACGCCTTCATCGCAGCTTTAACAAGATTCACTTCTAGGCGAGGATTGTGCGCTGATATATATTCAGACTGCGGTACGAACTTCATTGGAGCAAATACATTACTTCGTAACATTGTTCACTCAACTATTCGTAATCCCTAGTCACAAGATCAAATTAGTCACTTCACTTCCAATCATGGAATAACATTCTATTTCAATCCTCCTGCTGCCCCACAACAAGGTGGGTTATAGGAGAGTGCTATCAAAGGAGCTAAACACCATTTAAACCGTGTGTTAGGTGAATCTATTTTGACTCTTCCCGAATTCATTACGTTGACTGTACGAATCGAAGCGATGCTAAACTCCAGGCCGTTGACTCCTTTGTCGTCTGATCCATCCAACCTATCTGCTTTGACGCCAGGACACTTTTTGATTGGCGCACCTTTAATATCGATGCCTGAGCAAGATTTAACTCAAATTCCTTCCAATCGACTGAAACATTGGTACTTGGTGCAGCAGTTCTTCCAAAATATTTGGCGTAGATGGAACCTCGAATACCTTCATACCCTTCAACAGCGGTCCAAGTGGATTAACAATGGAAAAAATTTGAAGATTAGAGACCTTGTTCTGGTGAATTCACAATCCAGCCCTATGAAATGGCCATTGGCAAGGATTATTCAGGTCTTCCCTGGAAAAGATGGAATCGTTCGAATCGCAAAAGTCAAGACCGAAAATGGTATTCTTATACGACCAGCAATCAAACTATGCCCCTTACCAGTTTAGTGTCTTGTTGAAGTGATGGGCACTTCAAGGGGGCCGGTTATGTTGCGTACAGAGAAGGCACCATCACTTTTTATCACCCACCGCTTTCATTTTTATATATATACTATGTTATTTTCAATTCTATTCAATTCATAATCTTTCCTAATTTCTTTAACCTAATTTCTTTCCATATAGTAATTTCTATTCCTTTTCTATATTTTTGATCATATGTTTCAATTTAAATTTATTATGGTTTTATAGTTTATCAGACTTTTCCATTATTAACACTGTTTTCATATAACAAATAATCATGTAACGGGTCAAATTTGTAGGGGGGTGTAAATTTGCCGGTTATGAACTAAGAGAAGGTGATTTATCAAGGCTAGATGCCTTAGGCCTAGTTAGCTAGGTAGACAGGTTACCTGGTGTAAGTGAAACCGGGTTGAGCCCTAGTTTAGGCCTATACTTGTTATAGGCCTAAACCCTGATCCTTTTATTGGTTGACCCTGGGTAGCTTTAAATATTGGTTTTGCAGTGATACATAACCTAATCAACACTGGGTGCCACTGTTAACCAGGCTATAAGTCCCTAAACCAATAAAGGCTAACCTTCTTGCCGGCAGTACAGACCATAGTGAGTGCATAATGTGGCTATTGTGTAACTTCGCTTGAAACACTTGTGTTATTGAATAGACACTTGTAGTTGTATACAATTGCCACCACACTTGGTTATTAATCGCTAAAAACCCCTTTTAGACGCTAGGAACCCTCATCGACTTTTGTTTACAAACAACGATCGACATAACCTCAATCGCTCTTGAGGTGACGGTCGAAGGTCGATGTCGGCTGAGCTGATAGCCTTGACCGTGGTGAGGCTGACGTCACGCAGCTTGGGATGTCAACCATGGTCGAACAGCTGATCTACCCCTCTCGGCTCCTTCCCCTGGAGGGGAAGGCTGGAGGTATATAAACCTGGAGTCCAGTGGCGGAAGGCCTTATCTGCCCAGTTCTCTGCTGTGAAAGGTAACCTAGTGATTTCTAGTGTCTAGCGATCGTTTTGGACCCTTTTCTTCAGTTCGACAGGTTAGTCGTATTTTTCTGTTCAAGTTTTCTAACGAGCTTCTATAAGTTAGGAAACTTTTATTCTAACGTGCCGTTTCGCACTCACTGTACGAACTCCCGTCCCTATTAGGTACGGGGTGATTTCATTCGACAAAAATTGTTTTGAATAATATCTTTGCCTATTTTATGAAAGTTCTTTTAAAATTCATATAAACCCCTGTTCCACTCCGGCACGGGGTGTGTAGATCAGGTTTTACCTTGTTTCGTTTGTAGTTTGCCGGGTCGCAAACTATTCAAGTAAAACCCCTGTCACCTTTTGGTACGGGGTGACCAAAGTAGACCTAGACTTAAAGTAATTATTTTTATTCTAAATTATAGGTAAGTTGATTGTTGAACCATTTTTGGTTCAAATAAACTTATCATTTCCAATTGGCTTTACCTGCAGGTGTGAGCAATGATGAGGGTGCAGTGAACGTGTTGTTGAGTTCTATTTGCGGGCCTGAGTTCACACCTGACTTATTTTAATTAATTTCTTTGTGTAGAAATCTGCACCTGTCCAAAATTCATATTGAGAACCCTGGAATAAACCCAGCTGCCAGACTTGAGCGATTCCGCTGGCATAAGTCTGAGACGATTTCTCGGGTTGTAGGAAAATTCATTTTATTCCTTTTATGAGAAATTCGTCACAGTAACATGGCGCCCGAACAGGGACCTTGTTTTTTGAATTTATTGGCAGATTTAATAGTTTTTTTTTTGTAAACGATTGAATTTATTTTAAATTCAGTTGTGATTTGTGGTTAGCCTATCCTAACAAATTAACCGTAAAGCGTCTGGGTACGTAGGTGGGTTAGGAGAGTTAATAAAATAATTGATTGGCCTTTCTAAATTATTTCAGTAAACGATTGAATTTTTTTAATAAATTCAGTTGTGACAAATCACAATCCTGACTATTTAACCATAAAGCGCCGTTTAGCGTAGGTGAGTTAGGAGTGACAGTTGTTTTTAATCTATTTTCAAAATTTAATTTTTTTTAACCTACTCTGGTCATGAGGGGTGTTTGAAAAATTCTTTTTTGCATTTTGTTGTGATTGGTTTTTTTTACAACCCATACCTTTAGGTTGGGGTGGTGAATTTGCTTGGAAGTATTCTAGGCCTACTTACTGTATTAAGAGTTGTAGTACTAAACCTTAATATAGGGTAGTGATTTATTGTTTGCTGTATTCTGATAATTGTTTCAACTTGAACCTGCCTTTAGTAAAAAGAGGTGACTGGTAAATTCCTTTAATTCATTTTACTATAGGCCCTATTCTGATTATTGATTTGATTTCAAACCCGCTTTTAATAAACGGGGGTGACAGACTAGGCCTATTTTATTGAAATTTATTATATTGGGATTGTTAATTTAGTCCCAACCTACCTTTGGTCAAAGGAGGTGACTGACTGTATTATTTAAATTTATTTTACAGTACTCTGATTGGTAATTTGATTTCAACCTGCCTTTACTTAAAGGGGGTGTCTGATCATAAATCCAGGGTGATATTTATTAACATTTTGTTTTGCTTATTGGTTTGATTTCAACCTGCCTTTATTTAAAGGGGGTGACTGATTGTTGATTCTTTTGAACGTGTTCGTGGTGTGTCAGGATTTTGTCGTTGTTTTGATAAAAATGCCTATAACCACTGAACCTTCGACAACGGGTGATAACGCCCCGGTCTCTACACCCGCAGTGGTGACGACGAGTGCGGCTCAGTTTACAGTTTCGACTCGTCCAACTGACTTCGGCCTAGCTCAAACCCTCACCACTGCAGTGGCCCCTGCCTTCCCTAACCCGACTTGGGCTTCGGCACATACACCCAGATCACCTTATGATGATCCGCGAGTTGGGTGGATACATGAGTTACGGAAGGAGGAATTGATAGGGGAAATGGCAAAATTCAACCTCGACACCTCGGGTAACGTCGAGGAACTGAGAAGGAGATTTTGTCAGTTTTGGAAAGACCCCTTGCATTGGCCCCAGCTTACAGGTGCGGCATCAATGCCGATACGCCAACCTGACGAGGCCCCTCTAGCGACTCCTACCTCAACGGAAGTAGCGTTTCCAAGGGATAACCTCTCACAGTTGGGTCGAGACAAGGCGTTCGATGATCGAGAGGTGGGGCTTTCTGACTTAGTGAGGGAGTTGGACCGTATCCGAGAGGTGTTGAACCTGCCACCCAATACTGACATCCGATCGGTCAGTGATGTGGTAGCCGAGA
This sequence comes from Flexamia atlantica, assembly GCA_035578135.1. Taxonomy (NCBI): domain Eukaryota; kingdom Metazoa; phylum Arthropoda; class Insecta; order Hemiptera; family Cicadellidae; genus Flexamia; species Flexamia atlantica. The sequence continues at coordinate 117,395,356 of JAQJVK010000001.1, forward strand.
TGGTGACAAACTCTCGACGGCCAATGGTACCAGCAACCAAACCTCGCTATGAACCAGATAGCCCGAGGGATTTCACCAGTACCCATGTGACTTTCAGTGATAGTTTTCGTAAACCAATTCCGACGGAACACTTTGAACCTCTGCCGACCCTACCCCGAGCGAATCCAGATTTTATAGACTGGGGCTCAGGAGTTGGTAGGGGTGAGGTATACCCTCAGGTGAGCAACTCATTCGCTCGACCCCATCACGGGGGCCTAGGTAGCGAGAAGCGAGGTGTGCGGGTGAACGTTGAAGAAAACCCGTGGCATCCAGTGAGTGATGCAGGTTATCAGCCTACTCATACTATGTCTGTCTCGCGCATGACCCACTCCCTCGCTCCGGCCCACTATGGGGGCCTAGGTAACCCACCACATGATGTGCGGGTGAGCCTGGGTGACAACCCGGGCTTGGAGAGTGGGGCTAGGTACAGACAACCCTCCGTCGCGGTGACTTCACACGCGGCCAATGACTCTGGCTGGCAACCGGGTGGGATCTCTAACCCAGGTTGGCCAATTAGAGTTAGTGAGACCGGTCGTTTGGGGCCAAACCTAAACCCACCAGGGGATTGGGTGCCTACCTCCCGCTACCGAACGGCTGAAGGGTGGTACCCAGGGACTGCAAGGTCGGTGTGGAACCAAACGCAGGACCCTGGAAGAGTGATGAGTAGAGGTTCAGGCCGCGACTTTGCATCGGTATGCACTGCGGTTCGGAAGTGGAACCTGAGGTTCGATGGAAGGAAAGACGCCGTCTCTTTCCTCGAACGGTTCTCTGAACTCATTGAAACCTATTCTTTGTCCGATGAAGATATCTTAAGAGCCCTACCCGAACTCCTACAAGGTGAAGCCATATTGTGGTATAGAAACCTGAAGGGTTCCTGGCGGGACTTTGCGGACTTCCGGGTGGATTTTGAAACCCAGTTTTTTCCGGCAGGTTATAAGCGGAACCTGGACGAAGAGATCAGGAAGCGGACCCAAGGTGAACGCGAACCTTTCCGCAGTTATTTAACCGCTGTCTCCACTCTAATCAGGAGAAGCGGTGAATTTTCGCCACAAAAGACGTTGGACCTCGTCTATAAAAATATGAGGCCTGAGTATAAACTCATGGTGCGACGCAGCGAGTTCGCTACGATCGCTGAGTTGATGCGGTTGGCCGAGGAGTATGAGGCCTACCTACGGGACCGACAAAGCTTTCGGCCCCCGCCTCCTCCTGCACAGGCCTTGGTCCCCGAGACCGCTTATGACGGTAAGCGGGGACAAGATCGTGCCATAGACCATGCGGCTGTAGAACCACTTCAGGGGCAAAACAAGGGATCAGCCGGTGTCAAACCCAGTGCCGTAAGTCCCCATGTGCAGCCCAGAAGGGAACAGCGTATGAATCACCGGTCGTCGAAGGGTGACAACACTCCTCAACCCCGGCGGCGGGCAGGGGTGAGTCCTGAACAGGCCCGAGCTCCGGAAAATCACTCTCCAGGGCCTCGGGCACGGACAAATAACCCTGAGCGGGGGCGCATGATTTGTTGGAACTGCGATAGACGCGGTCACGGTTACCGGCAGTGCCCTGAACCCCGAAGGACGAGGTGTTTGGTCTGCAAGAGAGAGGGCGTAACCACGGCCCAGTGCGGTTGCCGTGCGGGAAACGGCAGTCGGGTTCGGAGTCCGGGAGGTCAACCGAACCCGCTGCCGCAGCACGACGAGAGACCTCCGACGAGTGGCCCCGCTGGCTCGAGCGGGTAAAGAACTTTACCGGAGCGGTGTCGGGAGCCCAGGGGGGTGATATAAGACCCTACGTGGAGGTGAACCTGTATGACAGAACCTTCAGGGCTCTCGCAGACACCGGGGCCAGTACAAATTTATTGGGCCCCGGAGTGTACAAACTCCTGACTGACCAAGGTGTCGAACCCGAGCGCGTCAGGGTGACAATGCGGATGGCGGATGGTTCCACTCAGGAATCGATGGCGCTGTTCCGTCTTTCGGGTGAAGTGGGTGGTACAACTCACTTCTGGGAGGCTTTTTACGTACCAAATCTGTCGTATGACCTGATTCTCGGTATGCGCTCTTTAGAGGAAATGAACCTGGTCCGATTCGACCCTAGGGTGATTTTGCCTCCGGATCCCACCAGGCAGCCTGGACCCGAAGTAAATTCCGTAGATGCCCTCACGCCCGAGGAGGACCGGGAGTTGTCTGAGTTCCTGGAGCGGGAACTCCCGAAGTTCGACGCTGTTGCTGGCAAAACTACGTTGATTGAGCATCGTATAAGGCTCAAGGAAAACGTTGAGCCCGTAAAACAGCGATATTACCCTAGGAATCCTGCAATGCAGTCGATCATTGACCAAGAGGTTGATGCGATGTTGCAGCAGGGGGTGATAGAACCCTCCACCAGTCCTTGGAGTTCCCCTGTGGTGTTGATAAAGAAACCTACTGGGAAGTACCGCTTTTGTATTGACATGAGGTGTGTCAACGACTCGTCAATTAAGGATGCTTATCCATTACCACGCATAAATGGTATCCTGGAAAAGCTCCGAAAGGCGAAATACATAAGCACCCTAGACCTTAAGAGTGGATACTGGCAAGTGCCGCTGGAAACTGAGAGCAGGCCCATTACTGCGTTTACAGTACCTGGCCGAGGGCTCTATCAGTTCACGGTAATGCCTTTCGGCCTCCACTCGGCTGGTGCGACCTTCCAGAGGCTGCTCGATAGGGTTATTGGTGTGGAACTCGAACCCCAGGTGTTCGCCTATCTGGACGATCTGGTGGTGGTGTCGACGACTTTTGAGGAACATCTCAAGCTTCTCGAGCTTGTCTTTTGCCGACTCCGTGAGGCAGGCCTGAAGCTCAACCCTGAGAAGTGCCACTTCTGCCGACGGCAGTTAAAGTACCTCGGACATGTGGTGAGTTATGAGGGCATAACCACTGACCCTGATAAGGTACAGTCCATTAGGGACTTTCCCACGCCCACGACGGTGAAGAAGCTGCGTAGCTTCTTGGGTCTGGCGTCGTGGTACCGGCGGTTCATTGAGCGTTTCGCCCTTGTATCCGCACCGCTGCGGAACCTGTTGAAGAAGAACGCTAGGTGGCACTGGGGTGAGGAACAGGAGGCAGCATTCCAGAAGCTTAAGGACCTTCTGAGTTCAGCTCCGGTGTTGGCTTGCCCGGATTTCACAAAAACCTTCACTCTGCAGGTCGATGCCTCGAACATCGGCCTGGGGGCGGCCCTCACCCAGGAAGTGGAGGGGAAGGAGGTGGTGATCGCTTATGCAAGCCGACTGTTAACGGACCAGGAAGCTAAGTATTCCACCACCGAGAAGGAACTGCTTGCTCTCGTGTGGGCAGTTCGCAAGTTTAGGCCCTACTTGGAGGGGTATCACTTTGTGGCGATCACTGATCATATCGCGTTGAGCTGGCTTATGAAGCTACGGGAACCGAGCGGGAGATTGGCTCGGTGGATCATGGAAATCCAGCAACACGATTTTGAGATCAAATATCGCCAAGGGACCTTAAACCGGGTGGCGGACGCCTTAAGTAGGTTCCCGGTGGGAGTAAACCCGGACGATACGGGTGATGACGAGGACGATGGGCCTCCTGAGGTGGCCGCCTTAGAAGGCGGCGATCAGAGTCGCCAGGGGGTGCCTGAGAACCCTTCTAGTGAGGCGCTGCCGACAATAACCCCGGCGGACGGTGACTCAAACCCCGCGGTTCCGGTCCCTGAAGGGGGCCCCATAGCTGAGGAGAAGGGGTGGTATAACCGCATGTTTGGTTTGGTGTCAAACCACCCGCAGCGATACAGAAATTACTGTATCCGCGCCGGCCTATTGTATCGGTCCTTTGGAGCGCCCGGGGGGGTAAACCCAGAGTGGAAGATGTGTGTCTCCCCTGAGCAGAGGCAAGCGGTGTTGAATGAGAACCATGACTTGCCTACTGCCGGACACCTGGGTGTAAAGAAAACGACTAGCCGTATAGCAGTTCGTTACTTCTGGCCCGGTTGGAGGAGGGACGTTAAACTCTATGTCCGGAGTTGCCCTCAGTGCCAATCCTATAAGGTGGCACAGTTAAAACCGGCCGGGAAGATGTATTTTCGCCGCCCTAAAGGCCCGTGGACTACAATATCAGTAGATCTGCTAGGCCCGCTCCCGAGGACCCGATTCAACCACAAATTTTTGGTCGTGATTCAGGACACGTTCAGCAAATGGACGGAGCTGGCTCCTATCGGAGCGGCTACAGCTCAGAACGTCTCATCCAAGCTGAAGTCTGTCCTGTTGCGGCTTGGAGCCCCCGAAATCATGATTTGTGACAACGGGACGCAGTTCGTCTCTAGGGTAGTCAAAGCCTTGGCGGCAGAATGGTGCATCCAGTTGCAAACCACTGCCCCCTATAGCCCGCAAGCTAATCCCGTCGAACGGGCAAATCGGGTTGTCAAAACCATGATTGCTCAGTATGTGCGGGATAACCACAAAGCTTGGGACCGCTACCTGGAGGAACTGCAGTTCGCTGTAAACACGGCGACTCATGACTCGACCGGATTTTCGCCAGCCATGCTCTGTCTGGGGCGAGAGCTCAAAACCCCAAGAGCGATTTGTGGCTCAACTCTGGTAACCTCTGAGGATGAAGCAGATCCTACGGTAGGTGAGGTCCACGCAAACCGGACGAGTCAGTTTAAAGACCTTTACGAGCGGGCCCAGAGTAACCTCAAAGCCGCCTATGTCCGCCAGTCCAAATATTATAACCTGAGACGGCGAGAGGTGAGGTATGAGGTGGGCGACCGTGTCATGCGTCGGTTGCATGTGCTATCCTCGGCGGCTGACGCCATTGTGGGTAAATTGGCCCCGAAGTTTCACGGCCCCTGCCGAGTAACCGGAAAGAGGGGTGTGAGCCTCTACGAGGTGGAGGACCCTGACACGAAAGTTACGAGCGTAGTTCATGTCAAGGACTTAAAACCTTTTGTAGAGCGAAACATATAAAACGTTGACAGATAATTTTAGCAAACCCTAGTTAGGTATGTAGTGGGGTGTGATGACTGTCTAATGTTGGCATGTTTTGTTGCAGGTGCTGTAGTTTGCTTTAGTTGCTTGCCTGGCTTGTGGTTGTTTGCTGCTTTGCTTGTATTGCACGCTGCTTATTCACTGTTGTACTAGACCTAACAGTCATAATGCCGGCAACGGAAAACCTGCGCCCCTTGGTGAGCCTGGACGCCGAGGACTTCACGGCATTGGAGGGGGAAAACCTGGTGAACGGCCGGGTGGTACATGCGTTCTTCCGCCTCATTGAAAGGAGGAGCGCCTTCTACCCCACCTTACCCCGAGTGATCTGCATGGACACGGAGTTCCTCTCTGCGTGGGAGAGAGGCCGTTATCAGGCTACCCGTCGACGAGCAGTAGGGCTTGAGATCTTCGCCCACGAGATGATTTTCTTTCCCCTGCACTTACAGCAGGTTAAACCCCAAGGGCATTGGTCCTTGGTGGTGGCTCGCCCGGAGACAAAGGAGATCCAGGCCTATGACTCCGTGGGTCTGCGGCGGGATGCGGAGATGAAGGTGGTTCAAACCTTCCTCGAAGCGGTGGCCGACGACGAGGGACTGACCAGTTACCAGGCGGGGTGGCGCATCCTGGAAACCCCGCTGCGGTGCCCAAAACAGAGGGACGGAGTGTCCTGTGGTATCTTCACTTGTGTTTTCGGTGACAAGCTGGCCCGAAACTCCCGCCTCTTGGGGACCAATGTCGAGGTTGCAAGGGCTCGCCGGACGATCGCCGGGGTGTTGCGGAAGGGCAGGTTCGACTGGGAAGCCTTTCCGGAGGAGGACTCGTCTCGACGAGAACGCCTCCGTTCCTTGGGGTGTTCTGTCGAGGTGGTCAACCTTGACTCGCCCCTGTCGGATCCCTTAGTCGACGCCCTGGACCAGGAGATTGGGGACAGAGATGGCAGACCGGTAGAGGGTGAGGAAACCCTGGCGGGGAGTCCATCCAGTCCATCCAGTTTGTCCTCAGGAACCTCGGATTGTCCAGAGGTGGAGATGGAGGAGCCAACCCCCGAGGGTGAGGAGCCAACCCCCGAGGGTGAGGAGCCAACCCCCGAGGGTGTGGAGTCAACCCCGGGAGGTGAGGAGCCAACCCCGGGGGGTGAGGAGCCGACCTCGGAGGGTGAAGATCTAACCCCCGAGGGTGTGGAGAAGTCAACCCCGGAAGGTGGAGCATCGACCCCTGGAGGTGCCGGGTTGTCGATAGCGGCTCATTCGAGTCACGGAGCCGCGTCCCCTTACCTGAACATGGATGTTTCAGATATGGAAGGTGTGGAAGATATATTGGTGGCGGGGGCCGGAGTCGCACCACCCGTCGAGGGTGAGACAAACCCTGCAACCCAGGATGTGGTGCCAGTGGCCTCCGTTGAGGTTCCAACTCCTTCCACGGGGAAACAGCCCCCCAAAAACCCTCGTGAGCGGACCCAGTCACGGCCCAGTAGGGGCGTAAATCGACGCCACTCTCAACAGGCGAATCCGAGGTCCGTGAGCCAGGGTGAAGGGGCAGGGAGAACCAGACCTTCTGGTAGACGGGAGACGGAGAGGAGAGGCGAGCCGTGTTCTCAACGCCGCCCGAACCAGCGCCCTGAACACCGGCGCAGGGTCGACCGGCACAACCAGGGGCGCCGTCCAGCAGAGGTATCTACTCAGCGACCGCCGAGGACCAGGCAGCCTGTGCTGTCCCGAGAGCGGCCGAGGGTGGTAAACCCTGCCCCTGTGGTTTCTGCACAAGGCTCCAGGAACGTGGGTGGGTCAAACCCTCGAGGGCGCCATGGTGGGCGAGATAGGCGCCGGGGCCCCACGGACCAGAGACCCGGGAGCGGTACTGTCGAGAGGGTGAGACGCCGCCCCCAAACCCCTCGGCAGGTGCAGGAGCGACAGTCACGCCTCATCGTGACGATACATCGCAATGGTCCCAGGAGGAGGTTGGTGACGCCCTACCAGCCTGGGGTGGCCGGACCTCAACCCTGGATCCCGGACCAGATTTTAGAAAGACTGGCCGCTGAACCCGCCGCACAGACCTCCCGGCAGCGCCGGAATAGGAAGTGGCGGGTGTACTTGAGTGACGGGACCAGGGTGCGGGTGCGCCCTGCCATGCTACGTCGTAACCTGGGGTGGGAGTGAACCCCAGGGGAATCTGTGGAGGCGGCCATGACTTTTTTTTTAGATTGCTATTTTGTTTGTTTGCATGGTAGTTTGCAAATTTTTTTTTAAGCATGTGTTTGCTGTGTTTTTATTTGGTTTGCTGGCATGTGATTGCAACTTTAGTTTAGTTTGCTTGCTTGCACGCATATTACTATCTTTATTTGTTTTTTTTATTGTTTTATTGGCACAAGTAAAGTAGATTATGCTTTTATTGTTTTGGTTCAATTTAAACCCCCTAGTGTTGAATTTTTTTTTTTGCTCGTTTTTTTTTGTTACCCGGAGTGAGGAGGGGGTGTAACGGGTCAAATTTGTAGGGGGGTGTAAATTTGCCGGTTATGAACTAAGAGAAGGTGATTTATCAAGGCTAGATGCCTTAGGCCTAGTTAGCTAGGTAGACAGGTTACCTGGTGTAAGTGAAACCGGGTTGAGCCCTAGTTTAGGCCTATACTTGTTATAGGCCTAAACCCTGATCCTTTTATTGGTTGACCCTGGGTAGCTTTAAATATTGGTTTTGCAGTGATACATAACCTAATCAACACTGGGTGCCACTGTTAACCAGGCTATAAGTCCCTAAACCAATAAAGGCTAACCTTCTTGCCGGCAGTACAGACCATAGTGAGTGCATAATGTGGCTATTGTGTAACTTCGCTTGAAACACTTGTGTTATTGAATAGACACTTGTAGTTGTATACAATTGCCACCACACTTGGTTATTAATCGCTAAAAACCCCTTTTAGACGCTAGGAACCCTCATCGACTTTTGTTTACAAACAACGATCGACATAACCTCAATCGCTCTTGAGGTGACGGTCGAAGGTCGATGTCGGCTGAGCTGATAGCCTTGACCGTGGTGAGGCTGACGTCACGCAGCTTGGGATGTCAACCATGGTCGAACAGCTGATCTACCCCTCTCGGCTCCTTCCCCTGGAGGGGAAGGCTGGAGGTATATAAACCTGGAGTCCAGTGGCGGAAGGCCTTATCTGCCCAGTTCTCTGCTGTGAAAGGTAACCTAGTGATTTCTAGTGTCTAGCGATCGTTTTGGACCCTTTTCTTCAGTTCGACAGGTTAGTCGTATTTTTCTGTTCAAGTTTTCTAACGAGCTTCTATAAGTTAGGAAACTTTTATTCTAACGTGCCGTTTCGCACTCACTGTACGAACTCCCGTCCCTATTAGGTACGGGGTGATTTCATTCGACAAAAATTGTTTTGAATAATATCTTTGCCTATTTTATGAAAGTTCTTTTAAAATTCATATAAACCCCTGTTCCACTCCGGCACGGGGTGTGTAGATCAGGTTTTACCTTGTTTCGTTTGTAGTTTGCCGGGTCGCAAACTATTCAAGTAAAACCCCTGTCACCTTTTGGTACGGGGTGACCAAAGTAGACCTAGACTTAAAGTAATTATTTTTATTCTAAATTATAGGTAAGTTGATTGTTGAACCATTTTTGGTTCAAATAAACTTATCATTTCCAATTGGCTTTACCTGCAGGTGTGAGCAATGATGAGGGTGCAGTGAACGTGTTGTTGAGTTCTATTTGCGGGCCTGAGTTCACACCTGACTTATTTTAATTAATTTCTTTGTGTAGAAATCTGCACCTGTCCAAAATTCATATTGAGAACCCTGGAATAAACCCAGCTGCCAGACTTGAGCGATTCCGCTGGCATAAGTCTGAGACGATTTCTCGGGTTGTAGGAAAATTCATTTTATTCCTTTTATGAGAAATTCGTCACAATCATGTATATTTTGTTCTTTTTTTGTTAAATTATTTTGATGAACTATAAGTGGTGAATCAGCAAGAAGTATGAAAATCAAGAAAGAAAATTGTGAGAACTCGTGAACATTAAACACAATGTCTGAAAATGATGTGGTACCGTATTGTGGAATATTAATTTAGAATACATTGTCAATTGTTTATTTATGTATAATAATGATTCTTAATTACAAAAAGGTCCTCCTCCATTTCATTAAAAACCCACCTTATTTCATCATTCTTTTTCACAACTACTACTATTGGGTTCATGTATGGGCTATTACTCCTTTCAATAATCCCCTTTTTTAGCATTTCATTTATTTCCTTTTTAACGGCGTCTTGGTATTTTAAAGGAACAGGATAATTCATTTGTTTGTATGGTTCATTACTTTTAAATTCTATTGTGTGTTCATACAAGTTACACCTACCAGCTTCGTCTGAAAAAACATCTTTATATTCCCGTATTAAGTTTGATAACTGATTCTTTTGTGAAGTATACAAGTGATTTATTTTGTTTATTTCTTCCATAAGTATCTCTTTGTTTAATTAGTTATCCTCATCTTCTTCATCCTGTATAATATGTTCTTCTGAATATAAAATATTACACTTCAAACTTTGTTTTAAGTTACTTCGAAACTTTATATTTTCCTCTCCTATTTTTATATGATTTTTACTAAAATCAATTATCATGTTCAGTTCCTGTATGGTATCGATTCCAATCACTATCTCTTTAATTAAATGATCAAACATTTCATTTGAATGTTTATATTGTTTATTTTTGCATTTACCATAATAATATTCCTAATTTGTTGAGACTTCTGATTTATGGCCGTATTAATTAATAATAATAACCGGACTCATCATCACGCACAGGTTTAAACCTTTGTGATGATTAGTTTCAAATAATTTTAAACATCCTCCTTGTACAAATGTATAATTTATGAGAAATAAAGAAGATGTTTTGAATTGTAGTATTTGTTAATGGGAATTCTTCATATTTTCCTAATTTGTGTTTATTTTTTAAAAACCACTCCTTTTGCATGCAAGTGACTGAATTTCCAGTATCTATTATAGATTTTGCGCAGACACCTTCAAATTTTATATCAATTTCTGGTACATAATAGATGTATTTGTCCTCATCCGTTATTTCATTAATTTTATCCATTAAAAACTCTTTATCACATAAGATATTGTTTATAGGCCTAATATTTTCCGATTCATTTTGCACTGGAAATTTATTATTTTTGTCTGCTGTTTGTTGTATTAGGCCCCCTTTATTTCCAGTGCTTTTTAGTTTAAAGGGCGTTGTTGAGGCCTCTCTCCCTGTCTATTTTGAGAGGGTCTCCACTCTACAGGTATCATTTCCCCTATTGTTTCCATTGTATCTTGGTCCTTCGTACTGTTTATTGAAAGTTTGTCTTCCATTATATTCTCGTCTCGCCCCATCGTTAAAATTATCCCTCCTATCAGGAATGTCTCTCCTTTCTTGACTTTGTTTACCAATGTTATCTCTTACCAACTCCCTTCGTTCAAACGGCGGTCTGTCCCTTGGCTTATTATAATGAGGTTCATTTTGTTTGTAAATTTTTTCAACGTCTCTTCTTAGTGATTCGTTTGTTTCTTCGGTATCTTCATTACCTAGTAATTTCTCCATTTGCCGTATCGAATTTATATTCTGCACTTTGCATGCTTGCTGTATCGAATTGCCAAATGTCGAGTCAGGTGACGAACAATCTCATTTTCAGTTAATTTCGTTGTCATGTTTTGCATTAGCACCACTCTCTCAATGAAATATTCGGTTCTTGTTTGTCCCCTCTGTGGTTTGACCCATCTTGAATTTCCTCGCTCCAGTATTTCTCAAGAAAATACTTTTCAGAATCCTCAAAATCATGTACGGAGATTCTTATCATGTCCCACCATCTAGCTGAGGAACCTTGTAAACAGATATCCAACAGCTCCTCTAAGTCTATGGCTACTTCATTTCGTAAGGCTTTTCGTTCATTTTCCTTTACGTAATAATTTTTCAACTTTGCGAGGAATTCATTTGGTTTCTCCATTTTTCCATTAAATTTAAGAAATTCTTTAATTTGGTTACCGGGGCAAGTAATGTGTACGTCAATCGGTTTGTTTGTTTTATTGACATTAGGTTTTGCCCCTAAGCTCTCATAAATTTTCTCCTGGATCGTATGATTAATCTCCTCTCTCAATTCTGCTATTCGGTTATTGAACCTAATTTCGTTTTGTTTGATTTCCGAGCGTAGTTCCCTCATGATCTCCTATCCTATATTGTCCATCTCGGTCCTTATTATATCCCTCATTTTGCCTTCTAATTCTTGGAAATTGTGTACTAACGTTGTTAACAATTGTTGTGTTTGTGTTGGTTGCGACTTAGTAGCCGGAATAGGTGAACGATTGTAGTTTTAATTGGACAACCGTTGTGTTTCTCTTGGTTGTAACTTAGCCGGACTGGGTGAACGATTGTGGTTTGTATCCAACAACTGTTGTTGCATTTCTCTTGGTTGTAACAAAACCGGACTAGGTGAACGACTATTTGATCTACGATTGTCGCCAGATGTCAAATCCTGGTTATCTGCCTCAAAATATAGGCCAACAATATCTAAACTGTTATTACTTTCTCCCATGTTTTCGTCTACTGAATTTAAATTTCGGTTCAATTTTAAATCTGCTTCTTGGGCTTTTGTAGTTGGCCTAATATTTTTACGTAAATTATAGTGACTCATTTAATTCAAAATAATTTCAATAATTAATTTCAAAACCTAATTCCGTGAATCGAGCCTAATCCCGTAAAACGTGCCTATTCGTCGGGCGCCAATTGTTTTGTTACGTTTTATTTATTATTTATTTTTTTATGTTGTAATTATTAACAACTTTATATTTTTGTAAACTATTCTCAGGGTAAGTCCTTTGCCATCGGCAGCGATTCACAAATATAGGCTGGGTTTGGTATAATGCCCTATCTCAGCATCAGTTAAGATGCAAGAGCTAGTGTCTTTTATATTTGTAATGTTAGTATCACTACGTGTGTGTTGTTCAGCCGCAGCATCAATCCAGATGCAAAAGCAGTATGCCGAACGTGTAGTGTTAAGGTCGCAGCTCCAACGGACAGCTGGCGCAGGCAAAGTACCTTTGTTTTGTTTGTAAACTGTTAGTGTCACTAATTGTGGGTGTTATTCGACCGCAGCATCAATTAAGATGCAAGAGCAATATGTCGAATGTGTAGCGTTAAGGTCGCAGCTCCAGCGGACAGCTGGCGCAGGCAAAGTACCTTTGTTTTGTTTGTAAACTGTTAGTGTCATTAATTGTGGGTGTTATTCGACCGCAGCATCAATTAAGATGCAAGAGCAATATGTCGAATGTGTAGAGTTAAGGTCGCAGCTCCAGCGGACAGCTGGCGCAAGCAAAGTACCTTTGTTTTGTTTGTGTAATAATGTGAAATTTACTTACCAGAATCACCCAACCTTTTTAAAGTATTTAAATCGAATAAATAAGGAGAGAGGGATATTTTATTTTACTGACCTTTATTTCTTTTGTTTCACAAAAAAAAAAGAAAATCCAAATTTAGCGGGTGACACTAGTCACCATCAACAATAACTTAGGATGCAGAGCAGAATGCCCTCAGGGAGGACCACAGCATCAAAAGTGTGAAACGCCTCTGAAATACCCGGATTCGGACGTCTCCTTATATAGGAAAGCTCAGCTGACGAGGAGTCACGTGATCCCCCTCACCTGGCTGCGAGTTGCAGTTTTACCAAAATTGTAGCGTCACACTGTTGATCCTTTACAACGTAAACAGACTTATTTCTAATTTACAAATGTATTGCTAATAGCGTATTATGTCCTTAAAAGTAATAAATATTAACTATTATACAATAGGGACAACAATGTACATAATAAATACTATAAAAATATGAAATGTGTTCTTATTTGTACGTGATGATAGCGGATTAATCTATCTTCTCACGTAAGTAATTACTTTACATATTTACATATTTTTGAACTATTGTTGTGGCTGTAATCAAATGAAATCAAACAATTAATAGAATATTTTTAACCTTAGCCTACATAGAAATAAACAAAACATAGTAGTGTCTACAGCTAGGCACAGGAAGCTGATAACTAGGCTAGCAAAATCTGAGTGTTTTGGGTTAGGGCTTAGGCCTACGAAGAAACATTACACTCTATATCTCGCTTATTTCGCAACATATCATAGTAAAACTTGATTCACGGCTTGATGTAGTTGAGATATATCGTATTAGAGCCTAAAATCCTCAATTTTCACATTTACGAGTCAGCAAACCTGCATACTCCATTGTTCGTATTATTCTTATGCAGGTGATTATGCAGGTTTGCTGACACGTAAATGTGAAAATTGGGGATTATAGGCCCTAGTACGATATATCTCAACAATATCAAGCCACAAATCAAGTTTTACTGAGATATGTTGCGAAATAAGCGAGGTATAGAACCTTTTTTATTTCCCATAAGGAAAACCAGGCCCGCCCACAGGGGAGATTGATGACGCAAGTTGCGCCATTGACAAAAATTTTGGGGGGGAATTGAAATTTTTGGGGGTGGAGTAAAAAATATTGAGGAAATAAAATTAAATAATATCTTCAAGAAAAAAACTGTAGTTGGTACTATATATTCTCTGTAACCGTGAGTATAGAATGATAGAAAGGTAAGCGTTCACTAATTTCGGCAATTGGTAGTTTTATTTTAAATTGCGTCAATCTGAAGTATAGGTTGTCCGTTTTTAGCGAATTTCCCCTATAGGGAATAAGCTGTTACCGTAGTACTCATGGTAAGACCTAAGCCCGAGATCATGATAACTTTTCGTTTTCGGGCCCCCAGAAGCAAAAAACACTATTCGTTCATTTTCATAAATATATATATATCTATATATATATATATATCTATATATATATATATATATCTATATATATATATATGTGTCTTTAAGCACGATAACTCGCGTAAAAATGGTCCAATCTTAATGAAATTTGGCATGGATGTGTAAAGTAGTAATTATTCGGACGAGTTCGTAATCCAGCCCAATCCGACAACCGGAAGGGGGGGTAAAGGGGGGTAAACCCCCCCAAAAATGGGTTTTTTGAGTTGTTTACATAGAAAAGTAAAAATAATCAAATTTTTGTTGGCACCATTGAATTCAGCTCAAAAAAACAAACAATTTAGTATTTTGAATCACTGCTCTATGTCCATTGGTTACCGAGATATTGAAAGTGGTAAACACAGTACGTTGTCCCAATGTTAACCTTATGGGAAATAAGTAAAATTCTATATCTCGCTTATTTCTCAACACATCTTGATAAAACTTGGTAAGTGGCTTCTTCTAGTTCAGATCTACTAAATATTGAATTAAAACCACCCAGTTTTAATATACCCGTAGCAGCAAACCTGCATACTCATTCCCCATGTTATTCTTATGGAGCTTTCAAAAACCTGTAAAATCTCGCTATGTTGGATTGAAATATGTTGTTTTGTACTGGAAATTCGCTGAGTATGCAGGTCTGCTGCAACGGGGGTATTTCTTGAGCTATAGCCTACTCCGTTGCCGGAGCTGTCAAATGTTGTTTACTCTCAATTATCAGGAACAATAAACAATGCAAAAATTAATTTCAACAAACTTCAACTGTGTTTCAAGAATTTTATCATGTCAGGCTAGTACAACTTCATTGATCAGCTGTGATTTTCTGTTGCCTTTAACTCCAATCCAACTGCTTCATGTGTAAACAATTCCGTAACTCAAGATAAAACCATCGATGTAAATAAATACAACTGGATAGCGCACTCCCCGAAAGGCTCGTGTAGTGATTTCCGAGCCAACACAGCTGTGCGTTGGGGTTGCAGCTGGGCCGAATTGAAGGGGCATTGGGGGAAAAGCGCGAAACTGTATTGTTAACTGTATTGAAACTGCACGGATTTGGGAGCAGTTTTACGGATAAAGCTTGCTATAATAGATGTATTTCTATAACTATTTAGTAATTACAATTAATATTTAACTAGACGGTCAGTACAAGTTGGCCGGCAAAAGATGCATTCCCCATCGCCCCTGCAAAATCTTAAACGCAACCACTGCCGGCGGCTCGCGTCGCGGGGCCTGAGTTACCAATCCAGTGTGTATTTATTTACATCGATGGATAAAACAGACAAACTGTAAACTCCTCCCCTCCCCCCGAATATTTAAGAAGTATTTCATATTAAACAAATTGTAGGCCTACCTTGTACATCAATTATTGCAGATATCTTCAGATATGAAATTTGTTAATATAAACTAGCAGTCACTTCGTGACTTAAAAACGACTTGGAACAATATGGAGTAATGGTAGATGCGTGTCACCGTGTATATAGGAAAGCGGGAGAACGCGTCGCGGCCTCGTGGCATTATTGTGAAGTTTGTTCGGCGCACGGACAAGAAGCTTTTATTTAAAAAAAAGACGTGAGAAAAAAAGACTTTGCTACCAGACACATTGGTTTTCCAGATGATAAGCCTGTTTTCATTAATGATTCTCTTGCTTCGACAAGAAGACGACTATTCGCGATGGCTCGGGAGGAGAAGAGGAAACGAGGTGTGAAGTACTGTGGCTCCGCGGCGGCTCCATCGTGATGCGCGCGAAGGACGGCTCCCCGGCGATCGAGATTCAGACGGCTGCGGATTTCGAGAAATTATAAACTGCTAGCAAAGGTCAACACAATGAAAATAGACTATATTGTGAACATTAATTGTAAAATTTTAATTTTACTTTCCTTATTTATTTATTTTTTATGTCTGTATTTTATGTAAAAGTGCTGAAAACAATTAGGCCTACTATAATGAATTTGGAATTACATATTTTTTGTATGAAAAAAAACTTTAATCATGAATGGACTGCAGTAATTGTTTAATTTTACATCAAAATAACCGTAGTTTAAGGAAAAACTTTGATCAATTTGTGGCTGAGTAGAGTGCATTAAATGAATTTCCTGAAATTGTTATCTTGTCTGAGGTGTGGATAAAACGTAATGAAGCTATGTTTTACAAATTACCCAATTATGAGCTATTATTGTGTACGAATGAAGGTTATCGTGCTGGAGGGGTAGCGGTATATGTAAAATCCAATTCTAACGTTACTGTTATGCATAATGAACAATTAAATCTTACATCAGCTGATACATTAAAGTAAATCTGAAGATTAATGAGTATAATTTTGTTTTATTAGCGATTTACAGGATTCATAGTTATACTGTCCAATCTTTTATAAATGAATTTGAAAACTACTTAACTAATAACAATAACCAGATAAAAAATTTAGTTATAATAGGTGACATGAATATAGACTTGTTAAAATGTGATGAAAATAATGTTGATAATTGTAAAATAGCGATGGCTGGTTTTGGGTTAGAATCGCTTATAAACGAGCCTACAAGAGTAACGGAAACGACATGTTCCTGCATCGACCACATATTTGCTAGATGGTCTAAGCGGCCGTATACGGCGGAGGCAGCGGTGGTGAAGGCCGTCGTGACCGACCACTACATGACATCGCTGCGGCTACGGTGGGAGCGGGACGGACGCCGCGCCGCGCTGCCGACGACGAGCCCGCCACACTCACCCGCACTGTTCTCTGCTATGGTATGCTCGATGCCTTACTGGCTGACATGAACTAGTCAGATGTTTATATGCAGAATAACGCTTCTCTAGCTTATGATATTTTTTTAAATAAATTGCAGGGTTGTATTATAAAATGTAAGAAAGTTCGTATTATGAATAATAAGTGCCGTAAATTTAAGCCCTGGGTAAATGATTATATTTGTAATTAAATTAAAAAGCGCAATTTTTTGTACAAAAAAGTAAAAAATAGACCACAAAATTATAGATTTAGACTATATTACAATTCATTTCGAAACAAATTAAAACAAAAGATCGAATTGGTAAAATGATCTTACTATAAAAATAGACTAGAAAATAACATTGAAAACCAAAAAGCAACTTGGAGTACTATAAGGGATTTAACGGGCCAAAGTAGTAGGAATGATAAGTTCTGTTTGAAAATAAATAACGATTTAGTTAGAGACCCAAATGTTATTGCAAATGAATTTCATAATTTTTTTATTTCCGTTGTTGAAAAAACAGTTGAACAAAATCTACTTCTAGATGGATCTTATGATTTTCCTTATAAAAATAGTTTCAATAGTATCCATGAGAAATCAAGCCTGTTTATTGAGCTAGTTTGCTGTGAAGAAGTAGTTAGGGTAATAAAGAGTTTAAAAAACGGGAAGTCGCCTGGTATAGATGGCATAAACTCATTAATGATTAAACAGATATATCCTAGAATAGTTCATGTCTTTACCTACATAGTGAATTTAAGTTTATCTCAGGGAATTTTCCCAGATAGTTTGAAGCAAATCGTAGTAGTACCTATCCACAAAAATAATTCATCCAGGGTTTGTTCGAATTTCCGTCCTATCTCTTTGATTTCCTCATTCTTTAAGATAATAGAAAAAATTATGAAAGCAAAGATAATAATTTTTTTAGACAAAACAAAATTTTTCTGTGAGAACCAGTACGGTTTTAGAGTGGGCACAGTACAGAAACAGCTCTTTTTGATTTCATGGAAAATGTTAATTTTGGTATAAATAGTAACAAATGTTAGTAGCTCTTCCTTGATATTCAGAAAGCTTTTGATACTGTGAACCATTCAATTTTGATAGATAAGCTATATAATAGTGGGGTTAGGGGTGTAGTTCATGATTGGTTCTCAAGTTATTTGAACAACAGGAAACAATGTGTAAAAATTAACGGGGTACTTAGTGAGATGGGAATAATTAAACACGGGGTCCCACAAGGCTCGGTACTTGGGGCTACCTTATTTTTAATCTATGTTAATGACCTCTGTGGTGCTAGATTAAATCGTCAAATAAAAGCATTTGCAGATGATACAGCCCTCTGTTACATCAGTAATTCTTGGCAGGAGAACGAAAGGCAAATTTTATCTGATTTAGAATCTCTCAAATGGTGGTTTTGTAAAAATAAATTAGTACTTAGTGCCCAGAAAACAAATTTTATTAACTTAAGTCTGAGGTTGTGTAAATTTTAGCAAAAAATAATGTACAAGTGTTCAGAATGTTTAAAGTCAGGATTCACATGTTCAAAATGTTGCGAGATCTAAATTGTTAAAGAAGTAAAATATTTAGGCATAGTTTTGGATAGCGAACTGAGCTGGAAAAGCCATATTATAAAGTTAAAATCGAAGCTTTTGTCAGGAATCAGATTATTTTATATTTTTAGAGATATATGTCCGATTGAAACAATGAGAAGTCTTTATTTTGCTTTGGTAAATAGTAGATTAGAATATGCTATTGTTTCTCGGGGCGGAACGTATAAATCCACTCTTAAGCCGATAGAAACCATACAGAAATATTATGTGAGAATAATGTTAAGGAAAAATTGTCGTGAGCCCTCGCAACCAGGACTCCGAAACCAAATTTAACATATTTTACTAAAACATTTGAATATATAGCACCAAAGACTTTTAATAGAGTTCCCCATGAAATAACAAAAAAAAGTTTTCTCAAAAATATAAAAAATTGGCTACTGAGCTTAGACAGGGAAGAGATTGGGAAACTTTTTGATATTCCTCAGTAAAGAAGATGCCAAATTAACATATTTTACCACTTACAAATTTTGATCATGAGCTCGTGGATGTTTTTGTTTTATTGTACATACAATTTGAATTTTTACTTGCCAAATTATATTATTTTTAATTGAAGGAACATACAATTTTGATTATATATAGATTTTTGCAGCGTAAAATACCCTTCAATGAGTACACTGAGAAAAATTTTGTCCTGAAATACGTGGAAAATACACGTAAATAAGGGTGTGCGGGTTACCCACTGCAATCTGGACCCGGCTCAATGCTCCGGCAGTGAGGCCGCCACACGGAAAATCAGGACTTAGTTTGTCTACATAGTTATGACGTCACTGGCTATGACGTCATTACTGTCGGTTGTAAGTCCTGCCGATCAGAGTTGCCTCTCGTAATTGCAGAGACTTTTCTCAGAATATCCTGCGATTCATTTTGCCTTTACCACAGTTTATCACAGAATGTACATTCCTATTCTCGTAAAATACAACCGATTTCTATGCACTGACTTGCCTAGTCTCTGCATTTACCGGTATTTTTTATTTAAAATCAGTAAAAGATGTCTGGGTTCTCCTAGCGGTCACCCATCCAAGTTCTAACCACGCCCGATGTTTCTTGACTCGTATGTTCAGGTGAAGACTGCTATATCCACTGCGTTACGGCTGCCTGTTGACGAGTGTAGTTGTTGAATAGCATCTGAAGAATTGATAAGTGTAGTTTTACGCCTAATGGTACTTCTCTACAGTGACAATTTATTGCGTGATAGAGTCTAGAGTACCCGGTATCGGAATTTTTATAAAAAGTAATGTTTGTTCGTTGTGTGCATCTGTCCGTTTGTGTTACGTGGGTATGTGCCATGATGGTTTTTAATACTTCTTGACGACTTCCACTGGAATGAAATTTGATTTCCATCGCCTGAGGAAGATCTCTCTGAGATTGAAACTATCGTAGCCCATAATATGAGACTACAAAGGATCACTTTGACAGTACAAGGTATTTACACCATTAATAGTTACAATTTATTACCCTGACATATTTATTTGATACATTTAAAAGTGGCAGCAAATCAATGCAAGGTTATACTCGACCTGCATTCTATTTTTTTACAATTCATCTTATTTAAGACTTTGCTAAAAAAATACCTGAGTTATTAAAATCTTAAACAGTGCAATTACTTTTTTTGGTAATTTTTTCGTGTAAACTATGGACAGATAAAATTAATCTTAGGTCTAAAACTGATCAATGTGTCCTTGCAACTATTTAAAAATAAAACAATATTTAACAAAAGTAACTGCTGACAAATAAAACGATTTGATTTTCTTCAATAATCTAAGCTTTTTCTCTGAAAAATTGGAAATTTGATATTCTTTTTTGTCGTTTCACTACCATTTACTTTATATGTATTTACTATCAATGGTACTACAGTAAGTAAATCTACAAAAAAAATTAATAAAATATGTATTATTGAAACCAAATGTTATTATTCAAACTTGTATCACATTAGTAAATTTTCAATCCCAAATATAAAACTAACAACACAACGGACCTAAAATCGATCCAGATTTGGTAAAAAAATTTATTCGATTCAAATAAAATATTTGATGAGAGTGCGAACTAAAACAAGGTAAAGACTACCTGCTTTTACCAAATCACATGGAAATAATTTGAAGTTCTCATCCATACACCTACCGTAAATGCAGTGGGCTGCATGCAGAAAGTAATCATGGATAAACTTATGACGTGTTTTGTGACGTATACAAACCATCCATGACGTCACTCTAATGTTTTTTCCTTAAAATCACGGTAAATTCCCTGATTATTTGCAAATACGGCAGTTCGAGCGTAATTGCAGAGAAACAGTTCTTAAAGAAGGATGCGAGTCCTGCGTCTGTACTAATGCCCAAAACTCTGCCGAGTCATTGAGCTGGGTCCAGACACAACACTCCTGTAGGTGAGCCAAGTCCTTATTTACGTATTGCGAGTACAGATTCTAGATTTGGGGCAAAAACTCTGCTTTTCCGCTAGGATATTTTTCTCAGTGTAAGTGTGTAAATGTTTATGATTTTTTTAAATTTTCTATACAAATTCTTTGAGTCATAGAATTGAAGTAAAATTGTCACCAGTCAATTAAACTTCTCGTCGGGGCAAACTTTCAAAAATAACTTATTGCTTTAGAATTGAATCGTCAACATGGGTACGAAATTCATCACAGAATTTCAAATGTTCATTTATTTCATCTTCTTTAAAAGTGTCTATGTATACGTTCTACACTTTTAAAATTTCGACAGTGCGACAACATTCATTTAGCATATAATGGGGGTTAGTTTACATAGATCTTCATTGCTTGGTGTTTCTTCACGTCTCTGTTTTAGAATTTTCTTTTCAAAAGTGTTGAATTTTTATGTTAATTCTACACAACATCTACGTGTCATTTTTTTTGCATTCATCTTTGTTAGGTCTTAACAACAAATGGTAAGAAGATGGACAAGCCTCTGATCTCCTGATGAATCTCTAATTATCATTTATAAAATATCCATTCGCATTAGAAACAAATTATTCAACACTCATAACGGCCAATAAATTAAATTTTCAAATTGCCCCTTTTTTGCTTCGGATCTTAAATACATGTTTGGCAGATTTATGCCCAAGCAAATAACATAACTTTCTATAAAATTCCTTCATTAAGTAGGCTTGTTGTTATTGGTAAATTTCAAAATCGTGTAAAATAGGCAGGCTAACCGTTAACACTTCAATATCCTTCGCATTCCAAATACATTTACAAAAGGTTTTAAATTTATATTGCGTTTTAAAACTTGAATTTTTTAGGTTTATTGATGTTTTAAAACTCTAAACTTTGAAATATGCATCAATGTGTTGAAACATGTATCAATGTTTATTCATTGTCAATAGGTAGGGACAAAACCCATCTCCAGAGCACTACTATTTAAGTTACATATGTTTCTTTTTAAGTTCCCTTTTTAAGAAAATAAATACGGTAAATTAAGATGATTACAGACTATTGGTCTTATTAGTTTCAATAGGACAAATACTCTTCCTTACTTTCAGTTGTCTCAAAAAACATAGGCCTAAATATGAAAAAATGAAAATCACAATGTGGATGAATGCTAACTAACTTTTGCAAGCCCTGCATTCTGTGGTATATCTCTGGAACTATTTCAAATCTTGATCATATGTTTTGTTACAAATAAATATGAATTGGAATAAGGTCCACAGGTTTTACCTCAGATAGTAGCACATTCGCTGGAATTTCAAAAGCCTCATGTGTGAAGGCTTTTCATGAGATATTTTCCAAACTCGCAAAAGGAACATCTAGAGAGTAATAGCTTTATTTGATACCAAATTTGTGTAGAAAAATTAATTTCTAGGGGTCGATTTGCTCTGTACTAAATCCCAGAAATTCTTTTAATAATGTAGAAGATAGATTAACTGTTCTGGTAAAAAAGCTCCGTTATTTGAAAGATCTAGGACAATGTTTGAAGAAGAAATAAGAGTTGACTGGTCCTATGCCTAGTGGTCAATCAGGATGACGTGGGATATGTATGTATGTTCAACATTAAATTATTGTAACGCAACAACTCATTGTAATTACTCCCTCCACAGTAGTAAGAGTAGATTTTAGTTTGGGGGGGGTACTGACTGTTTTTGGGGGGGGGGAATGCGCCATATACCTTGGGAGGGGATGGGCACCCCTGAGGAAAACATAGGTTCAATGTAAGAGGTGTTTACCGCTTTCATTATTTCGGTGACCTGTGGACATAAAGCAATAATTCAGGATACTAAATTGTTTGTTTTTTGGAGCTTAATTTAATGGTGCCCACGAAAATTAGATAATTTTCATATTCATAAGTTAAAAACTAAAAAAATTTGTTTATTTTTAGGGGAAAATCGTGAAAAGATCCTTATTTTTGGTGCCCTATAACTCGGTAACTATTTGGAGTACAAAGAAAATGTACCACATCATTTTGTAGAAAATTTAATAAGCTTTATTTTGTACATTTAAAGTTCTCACCTCCGACCAACGGTTCTCGAGTGTTTTACTAGAAACCAAAAAAAGTACTCTGTTTCCATCAATTGCCACTAGAGCTCGCCACATATTTTCTAGGAATTTTGGTATTTTTGTCCTTAGGTACTTCTAAATAAGTGTGGAAAGTTTCAAAATTAACGGAATTTTTTCCAGGTTGGGCCATTTTTTTAAGTTTTTTGACTGGACTTTAATGATTTGACATTAAGTAAAATGTAAAGTACTAGGAAACCTGTTGCTCGAAATCGAGCAATTGTTATGTATTGATTTCAAAATAAAAATAATTATGGTTCAGTATTAGATCTATTTTATTAATTATATGGTTAAACTTCCTGTTGTACTGAAATTTTGTACAAAAACTTTTTAAAACTAAATTTTTTGTGAATACTCAGACATCTTTAAGGAGATGTCCATGTTTCGCGGCCCTAAGTAGCGTATGACCCGTCTTAATCTCAAACCCAACTAAAATGGTTCAATAAATCTACTTATAATCAATGTTAAGTCTGTTTCTTTTTTCTTTTTATTTATAATTATATTTATAGAATTTATACATAGGGATTTATTTATCCTTTTAGTATTATTCTTTGGAATATAAACATATGTAAATATTAAGATCTTCACACATGTGATTCAAAATAAATGTTTTTGAAACTGAATTCTGACCTTAAGTATGTATTAGTATAATAGTTTATTTATTTACATCTTCCATCAACTGAAATGCCTCCAGCCAAGGCCACACTACACTACAGGCCGGAGTCTTTTTTTGGTGACGTCACATTATCAGACGGAATCGCAGACGCTTTTATAATGTACTCTTATGGCGATTCACTGTCGCACTCTTAAAACTATCGTGCCCTAAGTAATTCGTTTCAGTTTTCATTTAGAAACCATTATTTTTTCGAATCTGCATTAATTAATGAATAACCAAATACGGTCGAAAACATTTTTAAAGAAAACATGACTTTATTTCATAATCTTAAAAACCGGTAAACATTACACGCAAGTAATTTGTTTACTTTTCATCAGATGATTTATTGGAAATTTGACAGTTTTGTTTCTTATTGTTTACATTTCAATGTTCTAATGTCATAATTTGTTGGTAAATGTTTACGTTTTTCGTATGATTTTAGTTGTTATTTCCAACACAGCGCTAGTAGTTCGGCCGGTGTAGTGACGTGGCATCAGGGAGGAGGGGGGGAGACTCCGGCCTGTAGTGTAGTGTGGCCTTGCTCCAGCTCTACATTCAATGGTTTCAATTCCATTAACAACATATGGAACATATGCTGAACAACTTGTTTGCTCCAATCAGCTGCTTTATTTGAAATTTCTATTCCCATGTTAAATCTTATGGAGTAATACGAAACTTTAAGGGCGTCTAGGGCTCTACCCTTTAGTCAAATCTTTTTAAATTTTATTTCCTGCAAAACTTCACGCCAAGCTCTTTCCAATGACACCAAAAACATGAAAATCGGTTCAGTAGTTTAGGAGGAGTCTTTGTAACAAAAAAACTGCTCGTGTATTAAATAAGTATATAGAATATAGATTTGAAAAATTTGTCTCCATACGTTTTTGACTTTTACTATTTGTTATATTTAATCCCGCACAAAGTAAAAATACTTAGAAATGGGCATAGACCTAGATTGGAAAGGATAATAATTAATTAGCATGAGGTACCCACGAATGTTACCCACGAGAGAGGCAATCAAGTTGCCACGTTATTCAGATTTCCTGTATTTGATGTCGAACTGAAACATCTGTAAGAATAAGGCATAAGGTAGACCGTATGAAGAGAATACTTGTACCTTTATTATACTGTAAGCCATAACAGAATAGGTTGCTTCCATTCCGGTTCGTTTTCATTCCACTTCTCAGTGGAAACCATTCATTTTCCATTGTAGTCAATTCACATTTTACACTATATACATAACACTCCTTCCTCCCGGAGGTTTTTTTAGAGGTTCATCCGTTGGGGGGGGGGGGCTTCCGGGATCTTCCAGACCTTCTCTGAAGCTTGAACTCAGGTGTACGTCTTGGAACATCTTGATTACTGGGACATACTATAGTGCTCACTTCAATGGTAGGACGAGGCATCCTTGTTTTCACTGGTGGAGACGAAGGTGGAAATTTTCAAGTCCATGTACGGTAGGTTGATGGTGCGACGAAGTTGTTGTTGCATTAAGGTCTTCACAAAGTTTTGTTTTTTCCTTCTCTGAGTTTGCCCGATTTGAGTTTTGTAGGCCTACTAACTGACCTGATAAAACAGGATAGTAACTTAAGGGTGTCTGACTTCCAACAGGTCTGTTTTGGTCCGTGTGACGCCTACATAAATTACCATTGACCATAACGGTATAATTTAGTGGACTATCTTTACTAACGATTTCACCTACCAGCCATTTTTTGTTTGGGGAACTATAATTTCTAACAGCCACCTTTTGTCCTTCTACAAAGTTAGGACTTGCGACAGAGTACGCATCACCTCTTTTACGTTTTGTGACATATTCTTGTAGGTTGGGACGAAAGACATCCAACTTTGACCGCAAGCCCCTCTTCAAAAATAGCCTAGCCGGACTCTCACCTGTAGTGATGTTTGGGGCTCTTCGCTGTAAGAAAATAACAATGTATTTAAGTTTTCCTGAACTGACTTTTTATCATTGCTCATACTTCTCAATGCTTGCTTCATTGAATACACATATCTTTCCCCTTGCCCGTTAGAGGCGGCATGGAAGGGCGCTGATGTTATGTGTTTTATGCCATTGGCCTTGATGAACTGCTGAAATTCAAATCCTGTAAAAACTGCAGCATTAACTTTCGGTAGACCGTATGAAGAGAATACTTGTTCAAGCTTCTTAATAGTTGAGTGGGAAGTGGTTGAGTGGACAATGAAAATTATGAAAATTTCAGGCCATTGTTTGTTTGTTGTTTTGTTATTTTGAAAAGGCATTTATGATCAAAAGGAAAGTATGACAAAAAAATGGCCCGACAAAATCGATATGTTTCCGTTCCCACGGTTGAGAGGGACATTCCCAAAAGTGAGTTTTGACCTTTTTGGGTTCTCTTTGTACTTGAATGCAGGAAGTAGGCTACAACTCCTAGTCAAGTTCTCTAGATCAAAGTCAATATTCGGCCAATAAACAAAGGAATGGGCCAAAGCCTTCATTTTTACAATTCCCAAATGTCCGTAATGTAGTTCTTGTAAAATGGCATTCCTGTATTTTGTAGGGATGTACACCCGAGTACCGAAAAGAATGCAGTTGAACTCTAATGACATAATATCTTCCTTCCCCTGTAGTGGAACTCCTGGGAGTAGTGGGCAAGTGGCGTTTCTGGCCCAATCAAACTTTGACAGGCAGTCAATTTTTTGACAGCTACTTCCGGTCACGTGACCGGAAGTGACGTCATCAGCTGTGACGTAGCTGTGACGTGTTGTAGGTGGGTATTTAAAGTTTAAATGGCCGGAAGTGTGTCAAGGTCGTTTGGGGATGTTTTTAAAAAAGATCTTGCATTTTCGGAAAATCCGAAAATGCAAGATAATTTTTGTTTCTTTTTACAAACTGTTGTTTTGTTGATTTTCACGTCTGTTAAAATACCATGTAAAAAATGGAATTGACAAATTAACAAGAAAATATCCTGCTACAAAGTATCCAAATAAAGATGCAATTACATAAACATAAACTTTAAAATATAGCGAATGTTCTTCCTTTTTATCTGTTAGCATTTCCTGAACAAGGTAACCAAAATTGTAACCACATAAAAATGAAAGTAGGCAAATAATAAATTTCGACGGGTTCACAAAAACCAAGTTGTAAAGTAGCGAATTTCTTTCTTCTTCCATTGTTGAATTTTTAGTCGAAACCAATTAATGATAACATTATTGCTTGCGCATCAGAACTAACAGTTGATGAAATTTCATTTACTTGTAGACTTGTAGTAGTTTCATTTGTAGTAGGTAATTGTTCGGAAGTTGGTGTAGATGTAGAAGAAACAGTATTATCTTGAAGCTCAGAGTCCATGTGTGCTCGGGTAAAGAGCTGAAGCTTTAATGACGTGTGGTAGCCGTGTCCTACTGTGCATCAGGAGTTGTTGGTGGTGGGGGGTCGTTTGTTTCTTGCACTGAAATGTAGATGGAATCATAACTTTCTGGAGGATGTACTAAAATTTGTTGTATAGGATCTGCATCAATAGGAAAACTTTGCGTTTCAATGCAAAGTCCATCTTTAATAAAAGAAACATATAAAACAGAACTCATGTTTATTTAGATGTTTACTCTGCCAGTTCTACTAGCAAACTGATGTGTCAGTAGTGGCGCTGCAACCTCCCTTGACATGTGCAGCTCGGAACATCTGCCCTCCCCCCACCACCATGAGAGACTCCTCGCAATTTTTGGATTTGTAGTGTTAGTTCTAACGTAGGTGTTGTAGGGTGAACATCTCAGTACTAAACAATTGTTTTTTAACATTTGGCTTAAAATACTTATTTAACTTTGTACAAGTTACAATATTTTTAAAGATGCTACTTTATTATATTACCTTAATACTTAGTTATAATATTTAGTTAAAGAAATCTAAACTGTAGTTGCGATTAAAAATAGAAACATGGTTTCTTAACATTTGCCTTAAAAATATTTGTAACAAAATATCGTAAGAAAACTTTTACAACATATTTGAATTAATATGTTTGCAAACCCTATCATGCGAGTTTTAAAAGATAAACGAGACCGAGTGGGCCGGGTTTGACCTCGCATGCTTTCGCTTGTTGCCGACCAGTTAGCAATACAACTGGTTGACCTTGCGCCGCACTTTCGCTTGCGGCCGGCCGGCGAATACAGGTCGTCGTCCTTGTTGCATCACCCGGCACACCTGTCCTTGATTGTTTAACACACTCTACACTCTACACTCGACAAGTTATTCTTTCCTTTGCCACCGTCCTAACAACACCTACTTCAATTTCACAATGAACCGCTCCGAGTATACCGAGATTTGGTATAACTGGTTTTCCTATCTTCAACTGCTTGGGGTACGAATTATTCAATCGAACAACAATCGTGATTGGTATGATGTTACAACCACTATTGCTCGAAAACCTTTTCAGCAAGTTTGGAAAAACATTCTTAC
The DNA here is from genome assembly GCA_035578135.1 of Flexamia atlantica. Classification (NCBI taxonomy): domain Eukaryota; kingdom Metazoa; phylum Arthropoda; class Insecta; order Hemiptera; family Cicadellidae; genus Flexamia; species Flexamia atlantica. The sequence goes on from JAQJVK010000001.1 coordinate 117,423,115, forward strand.
CGGCACCAAAATTCGCACCGAACCACCCAAAATTCGCACCAAACCACCTCAATCACCTGTATCTTCAAACGTACCCCAGCAAAAATTTCATCTAAAAAAACTGAAACTTAACCGAAAATATGAAATCTTAAGACATTTATCTTCTTCTATTTTCATTTTTAATTCTGAAAAAACCAAAATTTATGTCATTGACATTCCCAAAAAAATTCCTATTCCCCTTAACCCTCGACACTTGATAATAAATAAAAAAGGTGCCAAGTTAAACATAAATATTACCGAGTAAAACCTTTTCCCACCTCCAAAGTCCACCCTGGTGGCAAAAAAAAGGCCCTTCTAAGGGCCGACCTAAGACTTTCAAATTTAGGCTTAAGTTTAAGTATCAACCCTTGGTGACTAACAAGGGGTGGTTTGCGAAAGCCCCTATGGGACTTAGAGGTACACGGACCTCTTGTTAGTCACCAAAGGTTAAGGCTTTAGCGAAAGCTCCCCGCTATTGACTCAACCTTTGGGACTTAGAGGTATGTGAACCGCTTGTTAGTCACCAAGGGTTGAGGCTTTAGCGTCCAACCCTTTGTGACTTAGTGGTACACAGACCACTTGTTAGTCACCAAGGGTTGAGGCTTTAGCGAAAGCCCCCCGCTATTGACTCAACCTTTGGGACTTAGAGGTATATGAACCGCTTGTAGTCACCAAGGGTTGAGGCCCTAACTTAAGCCTAAATTTGAAAGTCTTAGGGTGGCCCTTAGAAGGGCCGATTTTACCACCAGGGTGGACTTTGATTGAGGAGGGGAAGGAATATAAGGTTTAATTTAATATATTTATTCTCAATTTTCCACCCTCCGCTGTTACTAGTAAAAATTTTGGATCTGTTGGGACAAGTGGTGGTTTGGTTTTTGGAGTTGTGAGTATATAAATTTTCGTCCTCTCCTCGTTGTAGATATAAATTTTGTTTTCTTCAATTCTGTACAGGTTATATTTTTTGTTTTTCTTTAATTCCTTTAGCCTGATGTTCTTTACTGGTGCGGGATGAATTGTTTGGGGGGTGGGGGTTTCTTTGATTGGTGCGGGTTGAATTTGTTGGGGGGTAGAAGAAGGGTGCAGTCCGCACAACTCCATCCAGTCTTCAGTTAAAATGTCGTCACAAATTGGAGCGATCGGAATCTCTTCAATTTGCGGCGTTGATGTTTCTGTAACTGGTGTGGGATTCTGAAATAATTGGGGTTGATCTTCATTAACAGCATCAGCTATTATTTCGTTAATGGAGGAGGAGAGGACGGGAGTAGAAGATTTTTGCGGAATAAAATCGTTGATTGCAGAAAGGCTGATTGATACCGGGATGGAATGTTGCTTCATCAGAGGTTTCTTGAGCAGACCCAGAAGAATAGGGCAGGATGAAGAGGCAGATGAGGAGTCCATAATTAGATAAAGGAAATAATAAAATGGATATAATGAAATAGAAAAACGTGGGAATGGATAGTAACAGCGATGGTAGCGAGTGGCAGAATAACACAAGGCGGGCGAATGGGGTTCTTATAGGCAGCAGACACAACAACCTTGTAGTCAAGGTAGTGACCAGGTCCAAGTAGGCACACAACAACCTTGTAGTCAAGGTAGTGACCAGGTCCAAGTAGGCCAGACGAAGTTGTGAGAGCGGTGGCTAGCGACCCGGCCAAGGCTACCGGCCTCGGCAGAGTGACACGTTGACCTACTAGTCAAGGCTCGCTAGCGAGGTCGAGTCTCGAGCTCGCTGATATAAGCAAGCGCGCAACGTTTCTCTTTGGCATTACGGTGAAGGTGTAACTGGTCCGCTTACGTGGAGGGTTATGCTGTAACGTAATGTTCGCCATGGTGTGTGGGATGGCTTATGTCAAGCACACACTGCGTTCGGCTATTGTGGGAGAGGCGCCCTCCTATAATAGTCGGTCGCAATGGCAATCCACCTACCTTTCCATTTCCTGCGTGGTTTAATTGTCAGGGTTAATATTACGGTGAGGTGTGTGAGTTCGCTTACGTGATGATCACACCGTAACTGTAATATTACATAGTATAAGATAGAATAGGGGGAACGTTAGGTAGGGGTTAAGATATGATAGGGCGGTGAGGTGTGTGAGTTCGCTTACGTGATGATCACACCGTAACCGCATGCATGATAGCATTTAAGGGGTAGCATAAGTTATAATAAAGTAGTATAGAAATAAAGTAGTAGAATAAGGTAGGCACCCCACGCTTCCCCACCCCCCTTTTTTATAATTTTTAAATGACCTTGACCTAGTTTTGATTGTTCTACTTTCGGACTTAGAATTATTTTAAATGACCTATTTTTTAGACTTAGATATTTTAATTTCAAAAGACTTACTTGTTTGACTTATATATTGATTGATTTTAAAACTCTACTTTTGAGACTTAAATATTTTGTTAAAGTTTTAAATAACCTAAGATTTTAGTTTTGTGTTGTATCTTTTATTAAATAATTATTATTTTTAACATTTGGGTTTTTGTAAATGTTTTAATTTCTGTTGATGGTGAGTTTAGTTTTCGCGTTGGTTATTAATATTTTTGAGTTTTTTCGTCATAACTTTTATACCGTTGGTTTAATCAAAAAATGTTACTGGACCTTTTTTGTTTGTCTTTTAATTCCGCTTAATTTGACTACCCGCACGATAGATTTGGAGCATTTTTTGTTATATCCCCCCCCGCGAAACCCCCCCCTCCCCCCCTCCCCCCCATTCCCCCCCCATTCCCCCCCCTCCCCCCCGGAGCGGAATTAAAAGACAAACAAAAAAGGTCCAGTAACATTTTTTGATTAAACCAACGGTATAAAAGTTATGACGCAAAAACTCAAAAATCGAGGCTATAGGCAGTGGATATAACAAAAATGCTCCAAATCTATCGTGCGGGTAGTCAAATTAAGCGAAATTAAAAGACAAACAAAAAAGGTCCAGTAACATTTTTTGATAAAACCAACGGTATAAAAGTTATGACGCAAAAACTCAAAAATCGAGGCTATAGCCTTGGGCTCACAGTATATATAAGGTGTGCTGTAGTCTTGTGGTTACATTTGCCATGGAATCCCTCATGATCTTTGGTGCTGTGCACAACTTTGTCGAAGCCAAAAAAGTACTATGGTACATAAGAACGTATCATAGCAATCTGAAGTGTATTAGTGGAGTACTTGAAGCTGTTAAAGCAGACGGTACAAAAATCTGTTGCACTTCGGATTCTATGGATTACGAAGGACTCGAAACATGGGTCCTTTATTATGTACAATTTTGTACAAAAATTCACATCAAAGTTGACACGGACTAAAGGGGTTTTCTAGGAGGAAAGAAAAGAATAGATACCAACAATGCATGTTGGTAGCTATTCTTTTCATTCTTCCGCTAAGATTTAAATGACCTTGACCTACTTAGGACTTAGAAAATTTTCACTAAGTTACAATTGACCTTCAAAATAAGTAGGTCAAGGTCATTTAACTTTAAGCGGAAAAAAGAGAGGAACAGTGTTATTAATTAACACTGTTCCTTTCTTTTTTCCTAAAAGGCAGGGGGAGAAGTTCCGTTAATGTCTACTTTTATGTGGCAGAATCATATCCATCATCATCTGATTCATTTTGAAAGTTGATGTAATCTACATCAACCCAAAGATAATGGAATCCTTGTTCAAAAGCCATAGTATCAATGTATGTTTCAAGTGTTGAAAACCAATTCGGATCTACGAAAGGGTTGATGGTAACTAATAAACGTTGATATGTTAAATTTACCATTCTTTCCCCAGTAACATTAATCGTAAGAAAATTAATATTCTGGAGGACATGGATTAAATTTAACATAAATTGAATATGTTGTTGAGGAGTGCAAAAAACATTGTAAAACATACAGAAACTTTCCATGATTATCGGTGAGGGAAGTGATGCCTCTTCATATAATCCACGGTTTATATATACATTTTCCCCACCATAAAGTTTTAAAAGTGGGTCAAGGTCATCTGAAGATACCCTATGAACGGGGAACAGAGCAGTAAGTGGTTAGACCACAAACTGCTCTGTTCCCCGTCCCTATTTAATTTCTCATAATTATATGTGTTTATAAACACATACAATTAATTTCATATTTTGCCAGGGGGCAGAAATTGCAGAGATGACATTTTTCTTGAGGTGCCGGCATTTGTAGTTTATACCCAATTATTCCGCTTCTATAAGCAATATTTCGATAAAGCTCGTCCCCCGGGCCGGCAAGAGGAAGCGCCTGAAAAAAAATTATTAATTTAAAGAAATTAAAAAAATATATTGTTAACAAAATAAACAATGCAGTTAGTGAAAAAACGTACCATGTGACATACGGCACATATTCTGCCAACATTTGGCCCTTCAAACCAAATTTTGGTTTTGTAGACGCATCGTCTTTTATGCTCATAAATGAGCTCTCCTTGCAAAATTGGCGGCAGCGGCTCTGACACCCTTCTGATATGCCGGAGCATAGGGTTATCGGTGCAGATACGCTGCAGACACAACTCGTACAAGGAGCTCATAGTTATGGTCTGGCTATGCAAACCTCAAAGCTTTAAATACGTACCAATCACCTTGATGGCGAAGGTGATTCCCCCTCCCCCCGGGTTTCCACTATATATTGAGCGGATAGAAGCTTTATAGAATTAATAGTTTGCTACATTTTTGAATCAACAAAACGTTATGGAATCTTTCCAAAAATACCTGATTGATCAAAGATTAAGTAGAAACCGAAGGGAACAAAGAAGACAACACAGATTAAAAAAAGCTTTTGAAAAATTAAAATTAGTTGTACCGGAAAGTCAAAAACAAAAAAAAATTAACAGACAATCTATAGTTCAAAATGCAATAGATTACATTAAAAAATTGGAAGAAGACTTGAAATCACCAACATTTAACTTAGAACAACAAGAATTTGAACAATCCGAACAGACATTTTTACAGGATATAGAAGAATTCCAACAATTCGAACAGAAATTTGTACAGGAAATAGAAGAATATCTTCAAACTTCGCAAAATTTAAACCAAGACATTTATGAAATTTTGTATCAACCTTTTGAAACTGTTTCCTTGCCAGTGTTAGAAAGCTTGGATGAATATTTTTTTGACGTCGAAAAGTAGAGGGGGTAAATGGGTGGGGAGCTGTTATAAAGGCAGGGTAAACAGAGTAATCTTTACTTTCTTAGGATCCAGCGCTATGGCAGGCACTCCGTCTTCGTCCAGGTCTTCTTCCTCGTCATCAAGAACATCATCATCATCTGTTGTTTCTATTGTGAAACAAAAATCTCCTTCTCCAAAAAAATCTTCACCGAAAAAATCTCCTTCTCCAAAAAAATCTTCACCAAAAAAATCTCCTAAAAAAATTTCTGAAAAACTTCAAAAACTTCAAAAATTAAGAAAATCCTGTTTTAAGAAAGAACAATGTGCTCATATTTTAAAAAAAGGAGCGAACAAAGGTGAAAGGTGTGTGAAGTTGTGTAGTGTAGGTGAAAAATTGTGTAATTTGCATAACAAACGTGAACCTTCCGAAAAAGTCAAAATTCAACCTTCTAAAAAAGTCAAAATTGAACCTTCCAAAAGTGAATTGCCAGAAAAAATTGAAAACTATAAAAGAATTAAAATCAACAGATTGAAATTAAACCACAAATATGTTTTTGTAAAAAAGATCAGTAACAGGGATGTTGTTCTTAGATGTTGTGATGAACTCTACTTGCTCAAATTACCAGTAAATCTTCAAATTCCAAATATCAGTAATGTTCATTATTATTTAGTAAGAAAATCTCCATCTGATAAAGTTAAATGGTCAAATTAAACACAAGACAAAAAAAAATGGAGCGGGGGAATAGACCACTTTGTAATTCCAAGAGAATTACTTAGCGGTCTATTCCCCCGCTCATAGGGTATTTTTGAATGACCTTGACCTATTTTCAAAATTTACAATGGAGGGTTAATTTCTTATAAAAGCGGGATGACAAAATGACTTTTTACTTTTTAGAATCTAGTCCTAAAAAGAACAATGTTCGTGTATTATTAAAAAAGGGTAAAAGATGTGTTGTGTAAATCAAACATTATGCAGTGCGCACAACAAATACCTCCTTTTGTTAAAACTGAGAGGTTAGTGTAAAAATGAAATAAAAAAAATAGGAGCGGGGGAATAGACCACTTTGTAATTCTAAAAGAATTACTTAGCGGTCTATTCCCCCGTTCATAGGGTATTTTTTGGTGACCTTGACCTACTTTTTACACTTATAAATTTTCGCTAACTGCTATTGACCTTGAAAATAAATAGGTCAAGGTCATTCAATAATTAAAAAGAAAATGGAGGTGTACGGTTTTACAGAACCGTACACCTCAGAAACCTAACAGAAGAAAAGCTAAATCTACCTATATATAAATGACCTTGAGACTTAGAAATTTTCGCTAAGTCTTTTTGTTGACCTTGAAAATAAGTAGGTCAAGGTCATTCGATAACTAAAAAGAAAATGGGGGTGTACGGTTTTACAGAACCGTACACCCCCGGAAACCTAAAAGAAGAAAAGCTAATTTACAATACAATCTGCCTAGAGTTTAAGAATTAATAAAAATAAAAAAATAAAGAAATAAAATTTAGTTTAAAAAAAAATAGCTAGACAGCCCAGCGCTGCACATCATGATTACAGTGTGATCATCACGTAAGCGAACTCACACACCTCACCATAAGCGCACAACGCTAAGCTAAAACAAAAATGTTATTTTGAAATAGCAAGTTGCTTAATTAAATTTAGGAAAAAATGTTATACAAATATGTTTTTTATTTCCTAACACTAAAGGAGCCAGTGTCTCGCCATTAGCGACGCAGAACAACTGAGGTCTAGCGAAACTCCGGAGGTAGGCGAACTACCCATCCAGCACGTATAGAGGTTGTAAGTGAACCGCTTTGGTGAGCGTAATCACTACAAAAGCGGTAGCCGGTTTTACCATTATTGGTTTTACCATGCAAAAGATGGAAGGAAAAAAGGAAAGGAAATTGGAATTGAAAGGTGTCCCTAACTAAAAAGGAGTACAAGACAAGAGAGGGAATGCCCTCAACAAGCTTGTTGGAAAAAGGAAATTGGAATAGAAAGGTATTAAAAACATATCATATAACATTCCTAAAAACAAAAATTTTACTTTAAATTTAAACATTCCAGGCAGAAATATATTGTAAGTAAAAGAAAGATTTTAAAATAATACTAACTACCAAACCAGCAAATTAAAAACAAACTACAAACCCTAGGGTATCTACAAGCACAAACAACTACCATGCCTTAAAATTAATCAGTCCTACGTCAAGATGTTATTATACAAATAACACCAAGATATTTTCACCAAACAGCAAAAATTATAAAATGTTCAGGGCGCCTTCTGAACATGTTACCACCTCACTGTCTAGCGAGCAACTGATGCCGAACCACACGCGCAGATCCCGGACCCCAACTCGGCTTGAGGTCATCCCCCCTCCTCGCTTACCCCCTCCCAAACCACAGGACCCTTACTGCGGGTTTGGTTTCCATCATTCTTTTGCCATTGTTCCAACAGGCAAAAACATTTCTTTCTTTACTTTACATTGGATTTGTAAATATTTTAAGTGTTAAAACTTCTCAATATTTAATATTTTAGGACTTTGAAAAATTTTCAAACCTATCATTCTTTTGCAACTGTTTAAACAGGCAACAACACTTCTTTCTTTATTTTTACTTTACATTGGACTTGTAAAACTTCCTAATAATTAATACTTTCGGACTTAGAAAAATTTTCAAACATTTGCTTCAACATTTATTTTACAATATCAAGTTTCTTTTATAATGCCTCCAACAGACAACAATTTTCCTTTTGGATGTACAATTTGTGAAAAAATATATAAAATAGTTGAACCAGAAGACTTAACGGATGACGAAAGTATTTTTGAAAATAGTTTGATTCCAGTAGAAGATACATCTGATGCTACATCCGATGCTACGTCTGATGCTACAAGTGATGAAGAAAATATTTTGGAAGTACCAGTAGCAATAGGCGAAGAAACACCGTTAACACATGTTGTAACAATTAACTATGATCCAGTACAATATATACATGCTCTTGTTCGGCGACGTTTGTTTCCGGCATCGGACATGGAGGAAGATGAAAGCGATAACGATTTGGAAATAACATATTTAAACAACAGCAATGATGATCACACTTACGACGCATAATATATGTATTATTTTGAACTTAAATTATTTGACGTTGGCACTTAGATTTTTTTAAAACTTCCATTATTTGACCTTGAGACTTAGAATTTTTTTAAAACTTCTATTATTTGACCTTGAGACTTAGATTTTTTCAAAACTTTCATTATTTGACCTTGACACTTAGATTTTTTTAATACCTGCATTATTTGACACTTAGAGGTTTTTTTAAACTTGCATTATTTGACCTTGACACTTAGGAGTTTTGAAATATAAGAAATTTAACTGTTATTAACACTTTTTGTGTTTAATACAGAAAAAGTGGTGGGGGGTAGTCTATAAATAGGGGTAGTTTAAGAGTGGTTTTTATTATTACTGCAACTTTTGTGGAGAGCACACCTACGTCATGTATTACTGCATCAGTTGTGAAGAATCTTTTGAAAATGAAAACTTACTACAAATACACAAAGAAGTGTACCATAACGACGAAACAAGAAACAATGCAGAAGAAGAAGATTTAGAAGAATTAGATCAAATGCTGGCTACCCATCAACAACAACTAAATTCAAGACCAAGTGTTATTCAATACGCACCCGGACCATCTTTGGATGTGGAATTATACGCCCGAGCTTTACCAGGCAGTGTAGTAACTCATTTTAAGATTGACAATGCTCAATTGCAACTAGCACAATTTATATTGAAAGCAAAAACATTAGTAACAGAAACATTGAAGAATGAACTAAGAAGATTAAATTTTATAAAGTTTGGAATATTATTAGATACTGTATTTACAAATGTTCAGAATGAAACATCACCAAGAGGATTTTTAACTAAAAACAAAACCATCATGTTTGCATCGGATATAAGCTCAATTGTGGATGATTGTTTTGAAGAACTTTTAACAAAATTACAAGAACATGAAGGAAGAGGTTCTGGATGGAGTTTGTTAAGTATAACAAGCTTAGATGTGAGAGTTCATAAACATGGATATGGAATGAGAGGTAGTAGTTATATTGCTTTGCCAAGGAAGATTCGAGTAACCAAATCTTGTGTTAATGTACAAAATGAAAATGCTGAATGTTTCAAGTATGCAATGCTAGCAAAATATGTAGAAGATCATGTGGAACGACCGAGTAGAGCATACGATGAGGTTTCCTATATGTATAACTTTCAAGGCATGACTTATCCTGTTTCAATTCAAGACATATCAAAATTTGAAAAGAAAAATCCTTTTGCATCTGTAAACATCTTTGGCTTAGATTCATCCAACAATGTCTATCCCTTACGTATAACACCCACCGAACGCAGAGATCATACTGATTTATTATTTATAACTAAAGGTGATATCTCACATTATGTATATATTAAAGATTTTGAAGCTCTAGTTTGCAAACAGTTATCAAAACGTGAACAACCAAAAACAACTTGTAAAAGATGTTTCTGTTTTGTAAACAAACCTTTAAGAAGAGGAGGTTCAGAATGGTTAACAGAACATAAAAGATTATGCAATGGAAACTATGAAGTAAGAATTAAATTACCACACCCTAGCAGATCACAAGTAAAATTTGATAAAGTTATCCAACAATACAGAATTCCCGTTGTAGTGTATGCAGATTTTGAATCTTCATTGCTTCCACTTGAACAAGAAGAAGGAGAGGAAATTACAAGCAGAACAAAGTATCAACTTCACAAACCAAACAGCTACTGTTTAATAGTAAAATCCACTCTGCCTGAAGAACATCTTCAAGAATATGGTTTGACATCTACACCAAAGATCTATCGTGGAGAAGAAGCAGCTCGATACTTTGTTGATGATTTATACGACATCGCTGGGAAAGTGGAAGCAATGTATAGCAATGTGGTTCCTATGTCACCTATGACACCGGAAGAAATTTATCTTTATGATTCGACAACAACATGCTATTTGTGTAACAATCAATTTACAGAAACTAAAGTTAAAGTTCGCGACCATGACCATCTGACAGGAGCCTACAGAGGTGCAGCTTGCAACGGATGTAACATCAACGACAAACTACCATCTTTTATTCCCGTGGTTTTTCACAATCTTAGCGGATACGATGGACATTTTATCATTCCTGAATTAGCAAGAGACAACGGTGAAATAGACGTTATAGCACAAACTATGGAAAAATTTATAAGCTTTTCAAAAAAGGTGGGCAAAATTAAACTTAGATTTGTTGATTCTTTTCGATTTATGCCTTCCAGTCTTATGAAACTTTCTGAAAATTTAAGAAGACAAAATTTAATAGAAACAAGCAAAATTGTACCTGCAGAAAAAATGGATTTGGTTCTTCGGAAAGGAGTTTTCCCGTATGATTACATCGATGGACTACATAAATTTCAAGAAACGTCACTTCCTCCACCAGAAGCTTTCAAAAGTAAACTTACCGATTTGGACATTTCACCTGAAGACTATCAACACGCATGCAGAGTTTGGGACGAATTGGAAATGAACACTCTGGGAGATTATTCTGACTTTTATGTAAAACTTGATGTGACCCTTCTCTGCGATGTGATGGAAGAATTTAGAAACACCTGCTTTGAAGCTTACGGATTAGACCCTCTTCATTCTTATACTTCTCCAGGACTAGCTTGGCAAGCTATGCTAAAAGAAACAAAGTGCAACCTTCAATTATTAACAGATATTGACATGGTGTTGATGATCGAATCGGGCGTTAGAGGTGGATTGACCCAAAGTGTTACTAGACATGTTAAAGCTAACAACAAATATCTTCCAAACTACGATAAAGAAAAACCATCAGTGTTCTTAGGATATTTCGATGCCAACAATTTATACGGATGGGCCATGTCTAATCCACTTCCTTTTGGAAACTTTGAATGGGTTAATCCAGACTCTATTGGTGATATTTCGCAAATTTCAAAAGACGGAGACACCGGATACATATTGGACTGTGACTTTGAATATCCAGAACACTTGCATGATCTTCATTACGATCTTCCGCTCCTTGCAAAAACAGAAGTTTCACCAATTGGCAAACATCCAAAATTAATGATGACTCTTGAAAATAAACAAAGATACGTAGCTCACTTTTGGGTTGTTCAACAAGCACTCCAATTGGGTTTACGTATAACCAAAATTCATAGAGTTTTAAAATTTTCCCAATCTTGCTGGATAAAACCGTACATTGATTCAAACACCAGAAGAAGAGCAGCTGCAACATCAACATTTCAAAAGGACTTTTTTAAATTAATGAATAATGCGATATTTGGAAAAACATTGGAAAACAAAAGAAAACACAAAAATGTTAAATTAATTACAGATCCTATAAAACTAGAAAAACTTGTACAAAAACCAAACTTTGGAACATCCGTTATCATCAATGAAAACCTTGTGGCAGTATCTATGAAGAAGACAAGCGTGAAAATGGATCGTCCGTTGTACGTTGGAATGTCAATCTTGGATATTTCCAAAACCCACATGTATGATTTCCACTACAACAAAATGGTCGCCTTCTACGGTAGAGATAACATCGGAATCGCCTACATGGACACGGACGCTTTCATCTACTGGATTCTTACTGAAGATATGTATTTGGATCTTCGAACATTTGTTCACAAAAATGAATTTGATTTTAGTGACTATCCAAAAGATCATTTAAATTATGACAATGATCGGAACAAAAAGAAACTTGGAAAACTTAAAGACGAAGCAAATGGAATTTTACTGAAAGAACTTATTGCACTAATGTCAAAATTGTATTCACTACAATTGCATAAAGAAGAAAACAATATTATTAAAAAAGCTAAGGGAGTAAAAAGTTTGTATCTTAAGAAGAATGTAAATTTTGAACACTACAAGCAATGCTTATTTGAAGAAACGACTATAACTGCATAATTCAACACCATCAGAAGTTTCAACCATCAACTGTACAGCGTAACAGAAGTGAAAAAAGCACTCTGCTCCAATGATGACAAACGACACATTCTTCCAGACAAAATTCACACTCTACCATTCGGCCACTACTCTCTCAATACTATCAATGAGTAAAAACAAAAAGAAAAAAATAAAAAAAAGAAAAAAAGAAAAAAGAAAAAAAAGAAAAAAAGGGGAAATCACAGCATGCTCGCTGTGATTTCCCCTTTTTTTTAAATATGTTGAAATGACCTTGAACTATAAAAGCGGATGCAGAAAAAGAAACACTCAATACTAACTTGACTTTGTTAGTAAAATCATCATGACAGACTTAAAGGAAAAGATTGTTAATGAACTTCATAAACCTGCAAGAATAAAGTTTCCACGACGAAATACTGTTGTAAAAGGAATAAATGATTTATATCAAGCAGATTTAATTGAAATGCAACCGCATAGTAAAATAAATAAAGGATTTAAATACATACTTACGATTATTAATTGTTTTACTAAAGTTGCAGATGCTTTGCCATTAAAAGACAAAACTGGTAACAGCATAACAAAAGCTATGGAAGTAGCTATAAAAAGAGATAAAAATAAAATTAAACATTTACAAACTGATGATGGGAAAGAATTTTTTAATAAACCTTTTGCCTTATTAATGAAAGAATATAACATAAATCATTATTTCACAAATTCTGAGAAAAAGGCAGCTATAATTGAAAGATTTAATAGAACCTTAAAAGGTGCAATGTATAAAATGTTTTCGAAAAGAGGTTCTTACGTATGGGTTGATATCTTACCAAAATTAATAAGCGATTACAACAACAAGTTTCATAGAACTATCGGTATGGCACCTAACAAAGTGAGTAAGAAAAACGCTAAACTAGTTTTACAACGAATTAAAAAGAATACACAGCCAAAAGCGGAACAAAGAAAACCAAGAAAATTTAATGTAAATGATAAAGTTCGAATTAGTAAATACAAAGGAGTGTTTACTAAAAAATACCTGCCCAATTGGACAAACGAAGTTTTTACAGTGTATAAAGTACAACCTACTGTACCGGAAACTTATATTTTAAAAGATAACAAAGGAAATTTGTTACAAGGCGGTTTTTACGGACATGAATTGTTAAAGTCAACAGTAGGCGATGTTTATCTTGTTGAAAAGGTGTTGCAAAGGAAAAAAGACCAAGTTAAAGTACGTTGGTTGGGGTTTGATAAAACTGAAGATTCGTGGATACCTATAAAAGATTTGATTTAGTTTTAAATCAACTTATTTACTCTTCTGCCTTTGAATAAGATGGAGATTGTTCACCATAAAGATAAATTTAATATTAATAACATTGATGATTTAACCGTAGATAACGTTAAAATCAACAATGGTAAACACGGCAGTTTATTTCCAAACACTGTACGATGTATAGTCAGCGGTCCTTCAAACTGTGGCAAAACTAACGTTGTGTTTAACTTAATTACAAACACAAAAGGATTGCGATTTAATAACCTATATATTTTTTCAAAGTCCTTACATCAACCAAAGTATCAATTGTTGGAAAAGATCCTGACTGATGTGCCTGATGTTAACTATTACAAATTTAATGCTAGTGACAGTGTTATGCAACCAGACCAGGCTAAGCCGTATTCTGTATTTGTATTTGATGATGTATCTAGTGAAAATCATGATACTATTAGAAACTATTTTGCCATGGGAAGACATAATAATATTGATAGCATATATATCGGACAAACATATAGCAAAATTCCAAAACAACTAATTAGAGACAATGCAAATATTTTAGTTTTATTCAAACAAGACGATACAAACCTAAAACATATATACAACGATCATGTAAATGCTGATATGTCATTTGATAAATTCAAAGAGCTTTGTGGAAAAGCTTGGGCGGAAAAATATGGATTTTTGGTAATTATGAAAGATAAAGCTATAACAGATGGTCGTTACCGCATAGGTTTTGATAAATTTGTTTTAATACATTAATTAACAACATTATCGTACAAGTCTTCATGGTGTAAACATGGTTAATCAGGAAAAGCTATTAAAAGAAATAAAATCACTTAGTGATTCTATTAGACATAAAAACAGAGCGTTAAGATTAGGAATAAGTGAAAGAGAGAAATTTCTGGAATCAACATTTAAACCTATTACTGAGCCATTAAAACAATTAGGACAAAATGTTAAACATTCGACATTTAATTTTTCCGGAGATGCTATTTTACCCATTTCAAAATTTGAACAAAAAGAAGAATATGAAAGTGATACAAGTTTTACACAACAAGGAGAAACAACTGAAGAAGAAAGCGAACTAGGTGAAGAAACGGATGTTTTAACAGAAAAAGAAGGTCTTTCTACAAGCGAAGAACAACAACAAGAAGAAGAGCCTATTAATCCATCCAACTTGAGCAAATTGGGCTCGGATATTGCGTATAAAGGGCCGCTTGCAAGACAATTTGTATTAAAAATGTTACATTCTGCACAAACAACTCGAAAATATCATACTTTTGGTGCTAGAATAGAAGAAAATGGGCTAATGATTGGAGATAGCAAACTTGATGTAGACGAACATGACAATATTATTATAAATAATAAACAATACAAGGGTACAAAAGGATTGTTTGAACTTATTTTTAAGCCGAAACCTAATAAATATACTAAAAGGATTTAAACATTTTTAAACAAATATTGGAGGATACAAATGCGCATAAGAAAAATTATTCTAAAAATTTCAATGTTCATAGAAATGCATCAGAAAAATATAAAACTATTATTGCTAAACTTTTCCCACCAAAAATAAGGGAACCCATAAAAAGAAAATCATTATCTTCTGCTGAAATAAATATTTTACATAAAAGAAGAAAAACAAATCAATCAAGTTTATCAGGAAAAGGATTATTAAAAAACTTGTATGATACTAATATAATATACTACAACGATATAAACAAATTGGTTGACAGAATGAAGTTGATATATGAAGCTAAACAAGCCGGACATAGTGGTTTAGAAAATGAATGGGTAGCCTTGGTCGGCGAACTGCGAAATCGAGGAGTAATTGCATAAAAAAATATGAGTATATATATAATACAAGTATAACTGATTAAATATTTAGTATAACCATGAGTGTGGATAAGTTTGGACGGTATTCCGAAACTGGAAGCAAATCAGGATCTTATGGAAAAAGAGGTGGTTTACCACTAACATCCGATGGAGATTATGATATAAATAACAAACGTTTAAAGTTTGTAAATGATCCAAAAGATGATAATGATGCGGTAAATCTTAAAACTTTAAGAAGTGAAACATTACCTAGCTCAAAGCTTCAAAATGAAGTGTATAACGCTAATTTTTATAGAATTGCAAATCTTCCAAAACCAATAGATAAGAATGATTCGGTAAATAAAGAATATTTAATGTGGTACATAAACCAAACCTTAAGATATGATCCTAAAAGTAATAATAAAGCATATGATGCAAAAGATCTTAGAATAGCCAATATAGCAGATCCTGTTAATGATCAAGATTCAGTTACCAAAAAGTATTTACATTCAGTCATACCTGAAAAAACAGATAAATTTTCATTTTACAACTTTGTAATACACGATATTGGAGACCCTAAAGATATGAAAGATGCGGTAAACCTTCAATATGTTACAGATCATTGTATTACACATGATATTAAGTCAATTGATTGCAAAAATAAAGTGTTAACTAACGTTAAGGAAGGAACTGCAAAATCAGATGCAGCTACAATAAGTCAAATAATGAAATTAAAAGATAACAAATGGAATGCGGATGCAAAAATAATTACTAATGTTAAAAAAGGGTTGGATGAAACTGATGTAGCAACAATTGGACAAGTTCCTGTAATAAAACAATATGAAGACGGTAAACAATATTTTGATTGCAAAGGGAAACCACTATTCAATGTTGCAGAAGGAATAAGAGACAGTGATGTAGTTACAGTAGCACAAATGCTCGAGAGGGGAAACATGTACTATAATCTTTTTCTAAGAAAAGATTTAAATAAGCAGTCTTTTTTTTGTGAAGACTTGCGATTGACTAGCTTAAAAGACCCTATTAATTTTACTGATGCTGTTAATGTAAATTACATTGTAAGACTCTTAAGTGTAGTATTATATGATATTTATAACACAATAAAGCCCATAAAATCTGATCAAAAATTAAATTGGGTTAAAAAGAATGTTATGGAAAAATATTTTTTAAATAAGGAAACTGATACTTTAAGAACTTCTAAAGATGATGATGAAGAAGATACAATCCTTCCACAAAACTGGAAAAAAATTTTTTACCCATAAACAAACATACTTATAAATAAACAATGTCAAAGGATAAGTGCATCATTCATTATAAAGCATTTATAAAATAAACAAGTATCGACATTTCCTTTCACTATAAAAGACCATGTTGAAAGTTCAACGCATCAGTCATAATCGACACGTTATAAAGAGAGGAAGAGGAATAGCATCAACAGCACTTTCTCTTATTACTAAGCCGGTTGGAGCTATAGTTAATAAAGCTATCGATTTATTACCTGTAGAACTACATTTACCCGGAGGTTATCAATATTGTGGTCCTGGAACAAAATTGAAAAAAAGACTTGCTAGAGGAGATCTTGGAATAAATAAACTTGATCAAGCCTGCAAACAACACGATATAGCATATTCAAAGTTTGCAGATACTAAAAATAGATCAATAGCGGATAGAGCACTTGCTGAAAAAGCTTGGCAAAGAGTAACATCCAGTGACGCTAGTATCGGTGAAAAAGCAGCAGCTTTAGCGGTATCAGCAGCAATGAAGGGTAAAACGATGTTTGGAGGTGGAAAGAAGAAAGGAGGTGGAAAAAGGAGAAGAAAACCTGCAAAGAAACGTGGAGGAAATATAAGAAGAAAACGACGATCCACCGCAGGTAAAAATAAAAAGAAACAAACAATATGGTCAATGATAAAAAAAGGAGGAGGATTATACCTAAGACCGTATCGTGTGTATTAAACAGAAAAAAACAATTACTAATTCCAAATAAAGAATTAACAGATAAAGAATTAATTACTTATGTTTCTTGTTTAAAAATTCCATTTTTTAGAGGAGTGTTTATGAAAGATGCATTACCTGTTAAAATATGGAAAAATGAAACCGGAATAGTAAATTTAGATAATAGTAAAGGATCAGGCACTCATTGGGTATGTTATAAGAAACTAGGATCAACTATTTACTACTTTGATAGTTTTGGTAATCTCCCACCACCAAAAGAACTACAATATTACTTTAAAACAGCTAAAAATGTACTATACAATTATAAAAGAGAGCAACCTGATGATACAGTAATCTGTGGACATTTATGTTTAGATTTTTTAACAAAAAGCGTTAGTCAACTTTAAGATGTCTTCCTATACAGTATCATTAACTGGAACTTCATCTACTTTGCGAAGTGTTCTTTTCCCTGCGTTACGTTTGGAAAAAGATAAATTATGGGAAGCCGCATTATTAGATATAACAACTTATAATTCTATTCCCAACGTTACTGAAAATGTTAATGACAAAATACATTATTACAAAACAAAAGATAAAAATACAAACAAATATTCAGATATACAAGTATTTAGTTTACCCACTGGAGCATATGAAATTGATGATATAAATGAAGCGATACAAAATCATATGGGAAAAGATAATATAACAATAAAAGGAAATAACAATACTATGAAAGCTGAAATTAATTCTAAATATTATATAGATTTTAGCAAAGAACATTCAATTGGTAGTTTATTAGGATTTCCTAAAACAACAAAAATTTTAGAACCTAATATTAACCATTCAGGTGCTAGAACTGTAACAATAATGAAAGTTAACAGTATAGATATTACATGTAATATTATACATGGTTCTTATAGAGATGGTGAAAATACTCATATATTGCACACATTCTATCCAACGGTCGCTCCGGGTCTTAAAATTGTGGAAAAGCCACAAAACTTGGTGTACCTACCGTTAAACACCAGTTTTATTTCAGACATTGTGGTGAACATACTAGATCAAGACGGAAATCATATTGATTTTAGAGACGAACCTATAACTATACGAATACATATAAAATCAACCGTATAACAATGGGGTTATCATTTAAAAAGAAAGAGCTGACTGGTAAACAAGTCAGTAGCACGTCAGCTATAGAAGGATTAACAAGTGATAACATTCGTTTTCTAGAAGAAATTGGATTAAAACTTATTAATAATGGAAATATTGGATATAGCGCAGGGTCCGACATTCGACGAAACCTTATGGGAAAAGGAATATCATACGCACAACCCTTACGCTTCATCAAAATTAAATAATAATGATGAAATTAGAATTCCCATACAACAACAGGATATTTATACACTTCCATGTGAAAGTTATTTTTATATCGAAGGAAGAGTAACAAAAAGAGATGGAAGCACTGCAAGTACTGTTCCGTTCATAAATAACCCCATGGCATATTTGTTTGATGAAATAAGATATGAAATTTCCGGAGTTACAGTAGATTCAACAAAAAAGGTGGGAATTACAAGTACATTAAAAGGATTAGCATCTTTAACACCGAGTGAAAAAAATATGCTGGCCGCCGCAGGATGGGTAGCACCCGATTCCAGTACAATCACTCCAAACACTTCAGGCAATTTTGACTTTTACATTCCTTTAAGATTACTTTTAGGCTTTGCCGAAGATTACCGAAAAATAATAATAAACGTAAAACAAGAATTAGTTTTGTTAAGATCATCAAACGACAAAGATATTATTCAAGCAACTGATGGAACAACGGAAGCTACTTTAGAATGGAAAATGCAATTAGACAAAATTGTTTGGAGAGTACCGCATGTACGGTTAAACGATCAGAATAGAATTTCATTATTAAGAACTTTAAAATCAGATCGTGATATCGTAATACCATTTAGAAGTTGGGAGTTTCATGAATATCCGGTTTTACCGGAAACACAACGTCATACATGGACTGTAAAAACTTCTACTCATTTGGAAAAGGCAAGATATGTAATATTTGGATTACAAACAAAAAGAAGAAACGAAATAACTAAACATGCTGGTGAATTTGATCATTGCAAACTTACAAATTTTAAGGTGTTTCTAAACTCTCAATTCTTTCCATACGACAACTTCAACATAAACTTTACAAAAGACAGGTTTAGCGTTTTGTACGATATGTACGCAAGATTCCAAAATTCATATTATGGAAAAACAAACACACCTTTATTAACGCCAAACCAATTTAAATCTAACTATCCGATTGTTGTAGTTGATTGTTTAAAACAAAACGAATCTGTAAAATCTTCCAGTGTAGATATAAAAATAGAAATGGAATTTGAACAAAATGTACCCAAAGATACATCTGCTTATTGTTTAATTTTACATGATAAAATTGTTACATATACACCTTTAACAGGAATTGTAAAAGCAGTTTTGTAAAATGAAAAGGAAAAAAAATACCCCCACCACTCGGTTATAAAAGCAGGAGCGGGAACGAAAATTGTTTAGTTTACTGTCTACAGTTGTATGGGTAACATCGTCTACAGCATTATAAACAAAATGAGTTCTTTATCAGTTGTACAAGACGTTTCCGAAACAGCACCTTTATTGGAAAATGATGATAAACATTTTGAAGAAAATATTGTAAAGGAAATTGATGACTTTTTAAAGTTTGGAAAACAAAATAAAAAGTTGGAAAATAATAAAACAAACGTAAGAAAGAAAAGAAAACTTGAAGAAAATATTCCACCAAACATTTTAACTGAAGTTTTCCTTCGCATCTTTTATCCTATTTCATCTTGCATGAGTAAAAGTGTGTCGTTAGGATTGGTAAAATCATTAGACTACTCTCCCGCAGTAATACTAAGCCATGGAACAAAGATGGTTTTATTTTCAGAAAATGCTTGGGATTCCTTTTTAAAACATCTACATCTTATTGAATGTTATTTAGCCAACAGTTTCTTTGGAAGAAAAACTAACATTCGACTTTTGGATTGTGACAATGAAATTGACATTATTAAACATCGTGGTCAACAACAAGTAAGAATTAGAGACTCGACACAATTTGAAAATAAAATTCTTCTAACACGTGAAGAATTTTACATTTTAAACTATGCAACATCACCTATTACCAGGTATATGAAACAATTAGTATTTTCAAGCTCTGTTATTAAGGAATATCTGGTAGATGCATGCGAAAAACAACCAGAAAGCACTTTACAATACGGACCAATAGATACATCCATCTTTAATAGAATACCTCACGAAGTGGAAATGTGGAGGCAGTTAAGAAACTTTGAACCTTTTACGAAAGTTGCAACGGAAGCTATAGAAGAAGAAGAAACCAACAACAACAACAGTACAGAAGAAGAAACCAACAACAACAATAATACAGAAGAAGAACCTTTGCTAGTTTAAAACTACAATGTAATTTAACAAAACTATAAACCGTGGGGTAGGCCTACTGGGGACGGTGCCCACGTTAAACATTCACCAACGCGCCTACAACTGTACGGCCTAGTTTATATATCTAACCTACCGTGGTGTGGAAAACAGTTGATCAGCAGACACCATGATGAGCAGACAGGATGAAGAAATGGCAGCAAAACCTTGTGTAATTGAATTTCAAGCATTTCGCGGAAACGATGATAGATTTATCATAAAAGAATTGGTAATTTTGGATTTGCTTACACAAGTAGCATACCCGTTTTTATTTGAAGCACCGTGTTCTGTCCATGAACTAAAGTCAAAAGCTAAAATAACAAACAGATGGCTAACAAATAATTTTCATCATATCCATTGCAAGTTGCAACGGAGGCTACAGAAGAAGAAACCATCAACAACAACAACAACAGTACAGAAGAAGAAACCAACAACAACAACAATAATACAGAAGAAGAAACTTTGCTAGGTTAAAACTACAATGTAATTTAACAAAAGAATAAACCGTGGGGTAGGCCTACTGGGGATGGTGCCCACGTTAAACATACACCAACGCGCCTACAACTGTACGGCCTGGTTTATATATATCTAACCTACCGTGGTGTGGAAAACAGTTGATCAGCAGACACCATGATGAGCAGACAGGATGAAGAAATGGCAGCAAAACCTTGTGTAATTGAATTTCAAGCATTTCGCGGAAACGATGATAGATTTATCATAAAAGAATTGGTAATTTTGGATTTGCTTACACAAGTAGCATACCCGTTTTTATTTGAAGCACCGTGTTCTGTCCATGAACTAAAGTCAAAAGCTAAAATAACAAACAGATGGCTAACAAATAATTTTCATCATATCCATTGGTATGAAGGTTTCCTACCGTACAACAATGTACACAAAATTATGTTTCATTTTTGCAAACAATTCACACACATATATACCAGAGGATTGGAAAAAAAGAATTGGATACGACAGTACACAAACAAAGAAGTTTTAAACATAAAAGTTGACAAAACATTTCACTTTGATGCTAGAAATATTTGTGTTTCTACAATAAATCCGAAACACAACCAATCTCAATGCGCATTACAAAACGCGTATCACTTGGCTGCTTACTTACAACAACAAACGGAAGAATGTAGTGGGGGTTCCGAAGGTTATATAAACGAAGAGGCAACACACCCCGAGTATCAGTCTCACTCCATACTCCGAACAGACAACATCTCCTGTGAAGGATGGCATCACAACAGTTTCTTCAATGTTTAGTTGAACAATTCAACTTGCATTCAAAATCAAATACTCTAATTATCAAGAAATGTTCAGAATTAAAAGAACAGAAACATTATATAGTTCATGAAATGAAGAAAATTGATACAACGCATGGAGACGCAGTCGTCGCATCTTTATCCGATGCACCATATACACCGGGTGATGAACCAAAGTTTCAAGTATATCTTCCAAAACGATTCGTCCAGTTGTTGCAAAATGAAGATCTGCGGGAAATTCAACCAGGATCATTATATTTGGTGTCACACGGAATGAGCGGAAACAACTCTACGGAACTAACTCTGCACATCACACAAAAATAACATTGTAAAAAAATGTTTTAAATAAAAAGATAAAAACAACATATCAGTATATGTTTTTATATACTGATATGTTGTATTTTTTTAAAACCTCAAACGGATGACCTTGAACTTTTAATCGATAGTATTATTCGATTACTTTATTCGATAGTTTTATTCGAATACTTTACATAAATACGAAACTTTAACGTTGAGAGGCTCAGTTCTGTTTAAGACAAGCTACAACCAACATGTCATCCAAAAGAAATAATCTAACACTTATAACTTATTGTTGCAAAGAAAAATGTTTTAGAATACCTGAAGATCAAGTTGACGGAAAAGCTTGTACAAAATGTAATTCTTTCAGCTATTGTAAATGTAGTTGCAAAACATATCAAAAGAACCGGTTGGATAAACTAGAAGAATTGCAACATCGACTCGGTCTATTGTGGCAACGATTAAATTCAAAGTGATTAAACAAACACCTGCCATTACCCCCACCACTACCCCCACTACCATCGGAGGTACCTGCAGCACCGGCTTTGCAATAGTCATTCCTGCTACACCTCTCGTCGAATAAAACAACTCTAGTCATGTCTCTCAACATTCGCGGGATTCACTACAACACTATCAATCTTACAACCTACAAGGATTTGGAAATTTTTAGCGAAGAACTAAAACAACTTATAACCACTGGGTTTGGTTTATCTTTAGAACTTTATGCAACAAACAATCAAAACGAAAAAAATGTGTTTTTGCCAACTTACAACAACAAGAAGAATGAAAATAAACAAGAAATTTCAGCACCGACAACAACTTACTTTTCAAATTTGGGAGCAAACTTTACTAACTTGTAAAATAATACTTTTGTAAAAAAAAACAAATAAATAAAAAAAGAAAATATCTTGCATTTTTCGGATCTTCCGAAAATGCAAGATCTTTTTTAAAAACATCCCCAAAAGACCTTGACACACTTCCGGCCATTTAAAATTTAAATACCCAGCACAGCAGGGCATTTAAACTTTAAATACCCACCAACAACACGTCACAGCTACGTCACAGCTGATGACGTCACTTCCGGTCACGTGACCGGAAGTAGCTGTCAAAAAATTGACTGCCTGTCAAAGTTTGATTGGGCCAGAAACGCCACTTGCCCACTACTCCTGGGCGCAGCTTCTCATGGATTACCTTAAGCTCTGGATCTTCCTGGGTTGCCTTGGCAATATCTTCAATTCTAATAGGCATGGTGTTCAACTGATTGAGCTGAAATAATGACACATCATCCATTGTATATAATTCTTTAGGCCTGCTCGAAAGCCGAGAGAGGCAATCAAGTTGCCACGTTATTCAGATTTCCTGTATTTGATGTCGAACTGAAACATCTTGTGAGGAAATTTACTAGTCGACGTAGTTTTTGTTCCTCTTACTCGGATAGTCCAGCCTAGCTGGGCTACAATTTCCAGGGGTCGGTCGAAAAGTCGTGAGAACAAGTTATTCGGTATAATTCTAATCTCAAATTATTAATTTATCTAGTGAATCTATTTCAGGTAATTATCCTAGCAAAAGAGAAGGCAACTCAGACTAAGGGTCCAAGCACAAGCTATCAGCGACCAATCATCATCGTTGCCTTACTCGTATTCAATCCTAAAAACCTTATAGCCCCGCTAACCCCTTGACTAGAATTAGGAATGGGATAGGTTGGCATACACTGCCCACAGGATGCTGTTTATACATCAACAACAGGTGGTGGAAGGTTGTCAGGGACAACCCTGCAAACCCCAAGTTAAAGCCCTACTCGCTATCTCCAAGTTTCCCTGAATCGATGAGTCAGAGGTTAGGATAGGTCGGATTGGCATACGCTGCCCTCGGGATGCTGTGTATCCGTCAGCAATGAGAGAGGGTAGGTAATCGGATCGATGGGAACATACGTGTGAACCCCACAAAGAAAACCTAATCGCTATCCCTACGCTTCCCCAAATGGACAAGTCAGAGGTTAGGATAGGGTAGGATTGGCATACGCTGCCCTCGGGATGCTGTGTATTCGTCAGCAATGAGAGAGGGTAGGTAATCGGATCGATGGGAACATACGTGTGAACCCCACAAAGAAAACCTAATCGCTATCCCTACGCTTCCCCAAATGGACAAGTCAGAGGTTAGGATAGGGTAGGATTGGCATACGCTGCCCTCGGGATGCTGTGTATTCGTCAGCAATGAGAGAGGGTAGGTAATCGGATCGATGGGAACATACGTGTGAACCCCACAAAGAAATCCTAAACGCTATCCCTACGCTTCCCCAAATGGACAAATCAGAGGTTAGGATAGGTTAGGATTGGCATACGCTGCCCTCGGGATGTTGTGTATTCGTCAGCAATGAGAGTGGAAGGTTGATAGGAGTAATGCCATAACCCCAAAACAATGTATAAAATACTGCTAAATAACAGCCCGGTCGCTAACCTAAAATCCCCTTTCGCCTATTTATCGAATTAGGTTAAGAAAGGAATTGGCATACGCTGCCCTCAGGATGCTGTGTATTCGTCAGCAATAGGTGGTGGAGGGGTTTTAGGATAGTATTATAAATCCTAACAGCAGGCACTAGCCATAATCATTAAGTTTCCATTAGTTTAGGTTAGCTTATTACTTTCGGATATTTTTGACCATTATTATTAGGCCTAATGCTTTAGGTGTACTACGGGCTATAATAATGCTTGTATTCCAATTATAAACACTCGCTTTACGATAATATCAAAGGCTTAACAAAAGATTAACTCATAATAATCACTTCAGTAAAACTGGGTATATGGATGAGGCTGAGGTAGGTGCAACATATGGATCAAATTATAATAGCAAAGGTTCATAGCAATAAATCACAGCAATACGGTAGGGGTTTACTCAGTCATAGGCTTACCTGTGAATGTTGCACCTAAATAACAGACAACATAGCAAAATACAAAATCACAATGCAAGCATAAAATAACAAGTGCAAGTGTTCA
This sequence comes from Flexamia atlantica, assembly GCA_035578135.1. Taxonomy (NCBI): domain Eukaryota; kingdom Metazoa; phylum Arthropoda; class Insecta; order Hemiptera; family Cicadellidae; genus Flexamia; species Flexamia atlantica. The sequence continues at coordinate 117,448,246 of JAQJVK010000001.1, forward strand.
AATTATAGCAGTATTCTACAATAAGCCTTTAAGCAGAAAGCATTATTTAAATAAAGCAGTCATTTAAATCAGGCATTCAGTATGCAATCAATTACAGCTTCTAAATAAAGTCAGCAAATGAAATTGACAATTTGGTCACATAACCTCAAAATCTGACAAGTCGTTATTCTCTCATAAATAATCAGTATGTGATTTAAATCATTCCATAATGCCAATGCAAGTAAGCTAAGGACTCAAAAGTGGCAAAAAGTTATTTCAGCAAAATTAATAATTATTTTTGCAAAACAAGTCGATCGGGTAGGCACTTACCTCAAGAGGCGAGTTGTCGTGGCAGGATTCGGTAGCACAACTCGCCGCCCGCGGCGGTCCGGCTGGTTTTATTAGCGGCTCTGGCCGGTCATGCGCAGAAACGCCTTTTCGCAGTCTGCTGCCGGCACGGCGACGGCAACATCGGGCCGCGGCCGCTAACTGCCCATGCCCAGTAAGGGTCAAATCCTAACCTCTGAGTTTATTATCGATGATTGATTGTTACTGAAACCTGTTCTGCTTGGTGGTAGAAACTAATGAACTATCTATTGTGGGGGTTATGCTCAATGATTTTATAGAAAATAACAAAAACATTACGGGTAAAAAAATGAACCCTTACAATCTGTAAGAATAAGGCATAATGTAGAAGGCGTGTAGCACGTAACACAGGAAGTTTATTCCTTGTACCAAAAATATGAACCAGAGGCTGATGATCTGTTAGTAATGTAAATTTTCGACCATACAAATAATGAAAGAATTTCTCGACACCCCATTTGATAGCTAGGACCTCCTTATCTATTTGCGAATATCTTGTTTCACTTGATGTAAGCGTGCGCGAGGCGAAGGCTATAGGCCGTTCAGAACCATCCGGCATAACGTGAAACAAAACTCCACCTAGGCCTACCTTTTTTTCAAAGACTTCCTTGTAATCATCATATAGTCCAGCTAAGCTTAAATTAGGCTGATATTTAGCAAGTAAGGTTAAGCTAGGTTTGATAAAGTGCAATTCTTTAATAGTTGTCTAGTCTATTTTTAAACTTCTGAGCCAGTCACGCCCAAAATTAGGTGAAAAATATTCCTTTACGACATATAAGGTTACAATTTTTATTTGGTCATTGTAGCCTACCTCTACTTGGCATTCACCGATAGGCAGAATCCTGCTGTTGTAACTACGGAATACGACTGCAGAGGGTTGTAGTTCATTGTCGCTTACGCTTTTGAAATCATTGAGGCTAATTAATTACGCTGGCAGCACTCCCAGTGTCTAGTCCCATCAGCAGAGGATTATTATCAATACTGACCTTAAGCATTATAGGCGGCTCAGAATCACCATGTAGTTGGCGCAGAGGCAATGTATTTTCGATCGAGAAGTCCAGGGTCCTGTTGTCATTTGGGTTTACTTCTACCTGTTTTACGCACTTGGCATTATAATTACCTGACTTACTAGGTGTCCTTGAAGGCTGGCCGCTAGTATTACGACCAAGGCTTAAACAGACTTCCTTGACATGGCCTTGTTTTTTACAGTGCTGGCAAAATAAATTCTTGGAATAACAATCAGGTGCTTTATGGCCTAACTTACCACAGCGCATGCATTGGGTTTTATTGTCTGGAGGACCAGTAGGGTTTGTAGGCTGGCCCGAATTGGGCTTGGGACATGTTTTATTTTTATTTATAAAACTAGAAGAAGCAGTAGGCTTATTACTACCGGTACCTTTCTTGATTTGGTGTACAAGCCTATGCGGGTGTAAGATCTCGCTAGCACCTAACGTAGCCTTTTATAAGGCTAAGGCAATTTCAACTGTTTTATCAAAGTCTGGATCATTTTCTTCAAATAGCCTATCTAGTAATCATCAACACACACATTAGGTTGGTTATTAGTTTTTTGTTTGTCCTTGCATTGAGTACATTAACAAATACATCTCTTAACATAGTATTAAGCATAGTTGCTGGATACTGGTAAGGAACAGCAAGTTTCCTAAGTTCCGCTACTTATTCACTTATATTTTCACCCTCAGTTTGTTTCCTATTCAGGAATGCATGCCTACTAGGTATGATAAGTGGCTTTGGATTTAAGTGTTTCCTTAAAACTTCAGTAAGTTCAGTAAAAGATTTGTCTGAAAATTTAGCAGGGTACAACAGGCTTTTGAGCAAGGAGTACAATTTCGGACTTAGAAGGGCGATGGGTGTATTAACCTTCTTTTCATCTGTACTACGCCCCTCAGATGCCAATTAGGGACCAGTACCTTTATTTGAAATTTTTGTCGACAAGACTGCAATTAATAAGAATCAACCTTTGGATGTGAGGTTAAAACAACTTATATCTTTTAATAACTGGTAGGCCTAATAATAAACTGGACATATTCAATAAATCATTCTTGAATTCATGGAGTACTTGTATTTTCATTTAATTGGTATAAACTGTCCGTACATTTACAAGCCATTAAATTCCTTAATTTGTATTACTATATCAGTAATCGTACAAATTCACTCTATCACCAATATCGCCGTGCACCGGGGGCTCGTCTGAAAATTACCAAAATTTAATAATACAAGGTAACTAAAATAGTATAATCCCTACGTCTTTTACTTTCATTCAAAATAAGAAAATTTTTAAGAAATCTGACCTAATAATATACAATTCTGGTAGAAAATAGTTACTTTGAAACATGTGCAAAATCCTTGCAAAATCATACATGAAAAGTCTTTACACAAAAATTACTCAAAGTACAAAATTATAAGTTGTTATGTTGAAATGAACAAAATTATAATACACTAAGCAAATTTACATACTGGAAATTCAGAATAAACTATACATACAATATTTGATTCTTTCATTTATACAAATAATATTATTTTAACTTACTTTTTCAACGAGCAGTGCTAATTTTGGGGAATAGTGGAAGAGTGAACTTTATCCTAGCTCCTAATTAATAATGCCTCCAAATCACAAGAATGCACAGGAGTGCCAATAGGTCAGTGTTGAAAAGTAACAGTATTGTAAATGAATATAATATTTTATACACATAATTATTTGTTTGATTTTTCTTTAACCTGGTTTTAAGTTTATTCAGTTTTAAAATAATTCAAAATTAAATTTAATACATTAAATCAGTACACATCCTTAATGTTTTGCAAATCTAAGAAACAAGTAAGCCTATCAAGATAATCATCAAAAGATTCAATGTCTCCATTGAGTTTATCAAATGACAAACCGTGTACTGGCCTATCTTTGTGAGCTTGTTTTTCCTCTTGAATTTTTGTTAAGAGCGTCGTAAGGTTGGCTTGTATTTCTGTGCTTTTTGTTAATATATCTTGTACATCAGGATCCATGGTATGGTTGTAAATTACGTTGAATTATTACATAGGTTTGTTTGCCCTTGAATAAGTTGAACACATTCACTGTGGCGTGTAAAAGGCCCTTGTGAGTAATTGTACGTATTTCATAACTGTAATATCACTTGTCACTTTGTCAAGTGTCCTACCGACTGCGCCAACTGTTATATTTAATCCCGCACAAAGTAAAAATACTTAGAAACGGGCATAGACCTAGATTGGAAAGGATAATAATTAATTAGCATGAGATTATTATCTTTATTGTACTATAAGCCATAATAGAATAGGTTGCTTCCATTCCGGTTCGTTTTCATTCCACTTCTCAGAGTAGCCAACATTCATTTTCCATTATAGTCAATTCACATTTATATTTACACTATATACATAACACTATTAAAATCTGAAACATATGTTTTAAGTAAAAATTAACGGTTTATACGTAGCTGCACGTATTGGCTACTTTGAAAATTAAGTAGCGATAGGGATGAGAAAAATCTTTGTAAAAAAGGTGTCATTTTGTTTGTCATCTTAAGCACTAAAAACCATAACATTTATATCAAAATCGTTAGAGCTGTTTTTGAGAAATTTAGTTTTTTGTAGTTGTTATGGGTTTTTATGGGGTTAATACCCTTAAAAATCAAAAATCAAAAATAAAAAACCACCTGAAGTTATTACGGATTTATACCTACAGGTTAAATTTCACGAAAATCGGACCATCGGTGTCTCCTCTACCTTTGTTTGCATCCACACATGCACACACACGGACAGACAGACACCACTCCGAAAACAACTTTTTTTGGATTCAGGGAGTCCTGAAATGGATATATCCACTAACAACTCAAATTCGAAAGTTTGTTCGAAAACAATAGGCTTCTTTATCCATATATTATGTAGGGGAGAGTGGGGCTAGGTTGATAAAAAATTATTATTAAAATTAAACGCGCGTGCGAACGTTCAAGAGGTAATTGGTATAATGTTCCTCAAGTGATATAAGCGGTTTTATGGCCCAGCTACCGTTGGTTACTGAGTGACGAAATATTTGTGTTTTTTTGCCAAATTAGTAAATTATTTTTCACTAGTGGCTTGAAGGGGCTAAAAGCCCCTAATGAGGGAAAATTCAAACAATCCTTATTTATTATAGTACAAAATACCTTTATAGCAAACTGAATCTACCTTATAGATATCTAGCCTACCACATGGTTTTCAATGAAGTGTTAGCATCACATGTTTTATGTAAATAAAGCAGACGTTTTTAGATCCCAATGCTTTTTAAATGGCAGATATTTTACGTTATTTCTTGTTTTCTGGTAAATTTCAAGCAATTTCATTATTTTTCCCGCCATCAAGGGATAGAGACCTTTAATTTGAGCCCTCTCCCATCTGTCTACGATTTGCCAGACGCCCACAATTTTGACGCAAAGAATCGCCTTACGAAATTAAATATATGATATCAAGATTGAGTGGAAGTAAGTGGGCTAAGTCTTAGTCGGGAACAGTGAAATGCGGGCTCGTCGTATTCAGCACTTCTTATTGAGTAAATTAATATACTTTTCAATTACTCAGGTATCATATTTAATGTACAACAGCGATGGATGAGATTGACTGTGATTCAAATGTTTAATGTATTGAAAGGGTGAATCATCTTACCATGAGGAAGCGAATAAGCTACTCCAACTCAGAGGGCAAATCTATTATAGAAATACGATAACGGGTTATTGGTATTTCGGTATTTCAGGCTTGCTCTAAGGTTTGATTGTGATCTACTACAGAAGTGGTATAAAACGAGTGACAACATGGGCGAACAGACCTGATGTCATTTCATATTAATCAGCGCTCAGCTGGTCGTAGCCCACAACAAAGCTCCCACACAGGTAAAATCAACTTTTGTCTATCAATTTGTTTTAGGGAAAGCTTAGTTTTGGGAAAAAGCTTTGCAACAATTTTCAAAAAGCCATTGTAAATGTGCGTTATTAAAAGTGTGGGCTTTGTGACCATGAATTCGATCGGATAATGTTTACATTATGTCATACAAATCTTCTATATATTAAAAAAATTTGGTTTTTCTTTTCCGAGTCCGTCCGGCTCTTCTACTCAACCGATTTTCATAATTGAGGTCTTAAATTAAAGGTATGCACGCGCAGATTTGCCATCAAGCATCAGCATTCATTTATCTGCCGTATTACTCGAGTTATGCACAAAAGCAACTTTCTCCCTGTACATTTCTTATGGGAGTTAAATATGGTTTTCCTTTTCCAAGTTCGTTTGGCTCTTCTACTCGACCGATCTTCATAATTGAGGTCTTAAATTAAAGGTATGCACGCACAGATTTGCCATCAGGCATCGGCATTCGTTTATCTACTGTATTACTCGACCAAAAAACATTAATTTTATTATTTCCGGGATTTTGAATTCAATTTAAGTTATATTTCCCCAGTTCCAATTACGTAAATCTGTATGTTTTGGTCTAAGAACCTTCAGCGAAATACCACCTTTCATTTCAGCTATTGATTGTTAAGATCGGACGTACCTGAAGCACGCTGCTAAATTCCGAACAACACAAAAAAAAATTTGTTTTTCTATTCCGAGTCTGTTTGGCTCTTCTACTCGACCGATTTTCATAAATAAGGTCTTAAATTAAAGGTATGCACGCAAAGATTTGCCATCAAGGATCGGCATTCATTAATATACTGTATTACTCGACCAAAAAACATAAATTTGATTATTTCCCGAATTATGAGTTCAATTGAAGATATATTTCCCCAGTTCTAATTAAGTAATTCTATATGTTTTAGAACCTTCTATATGCTAAGAACCTTCAGTGAAATACCAGCTTTCATTTGAGCTATTGATTATTATGATCGGATGTACCTGGAGCACTCTGCTGAATTCCGAACAACACTAATCTTTTATATATATAAATTAGGTTTTCTTTTTCTGAGTCCGTTTATGGTCTGATCGTAATGAAATTTTGTACAGACATGTAAAGTGGTAATCAATTGGACGAATTTGTGAACCAGCCCGATCGGACCACTGGAAGGGGGGTAAAGGGGGATAACCCCCCGCCAAAAGTGGGTTTTTGAATATTTACATAGAAAAACAAAATTTATCCAATTTGTGTTGGCACCATTGAATTCAGATAAAAAAAGAACAATTTAGGATTTTGAATCACTGGTCTATGTCCATTGGTTACCGAGATATTGAAAGTGGTAAACACAGTACGTTGTCCCAATGTTAACCTTATGGGTAATAAGTAAAATTCTTTATCTTGCTTATTTGTCAACATATTCATCTTTATAAAAATTGGTTTATGTCTTCATCTAGATGAGATCTAATGTATAATAGTCTAAAATCCCCGATATTTCCATTTTCATGGCAGAAAACCTGATGTATACTCATTCCCTATGTTAATGTTATGGAGCTTACAAAAACACATCAAATCTCGCTGTGTTGGCTTGAACTATGTTCTCTTGCATATGAAATTCGCTGAGGCATACGTTATTAATTTTGTAATTGAAAAATTATTTGATTTGAGTTGATTTTGTGTCTTAGTGCCAAAATTTACTGCTGCAAAGAAGCGTGGGTCCTCTAGTATATTTAAAAAAATTGGTTTTTCTTTTCCGAGTCTGTCCGGCTCTTCTACTCAACCGATTTTCATAATTGAAGTCTTAAATTAAAGGTATGCACGCGCAGATTTGCCATCAAGCATCCGCATTCATTTATCTGCCGTATTACTCGAGTTATGCACAAAAGCAACTTCCTCCCTGTATATTTCTTATGGGAGTTAAATATAGTTTTTCTTTTCCGAGTTCGTTTGGCTCTTATACTCGACCGATCTTCATAATTGAGGTCTTAAATTAAAGGTATGCACACACAGATTTGCCATCAGGCATCGGCATTCGTTTATCAACTGTATTACTCGACCAAAAAACATTAATTTGATTGTTTCCGGGATTTTGAATTCAATTAAAGTTATGTTTCCCCAGTTCTAATTACGTAAATCTGTATGTTTTGGTCTAAGAACCTTCAGCGAAATACCAGCTTTCATTTCAGCTATTGATTATTAAGATCGGACGTACCTGAAGCACGCTGCTGAATTCCGAACAAAACAAAAAAATTGTTTTCTCTTTTCCGAGTCTGTTTGGCTCTTCTACTCGACCGATTTTCATAAATAAGGTCTTAAATTAAAGGTGTGCACACAAAGATTTGCCATCAAGCATCGGCATTCATTAATCTACTGTATTACTCGATCAAAAAACATAAATTTGATTATTTTCCAAATTTTGAATTCAACTGAAGATATATATTTCCCCAGTTCTAATTACGTAATTATATATGTTTTATTCTAAGAACCTTCACTAAAATACCGGCTTTCATTTGAGCTATTGATTATTATGATCGGACGTATCTGAAGCACTCTGCTGAATTCCGAACATCACAAATCATAAATATTTATATAAATTAGGTTTTCATTTTCTGAGTCCGAAAATGTCTGATCTTAATGAAATTTGGTACAGATGTGTAAAGTTTGGTAATCAATCGGACGAAGCCGCGAACCAGCCCGATCGGACCATCGGAAGGGGGATAAAGGGGGATAAACCCCCCAAAAGTGGGGTTTTAAATTTTTTACATAGAAAAACAAAATTTATCCAATGTGTGTTGACACCATTGAATTCAGCTAAAAAAACGAACAATTTAGGAGTTTGAATCACTGGTATATGTTTAATGGTTACCGAGATATTGAAACTGGTAAACACAGTACGTTGTCCCAATGTTAACCTTATGGGAAATAAGTAAAATTCTATATCTTGCTTATCTCTCAGCATATCTCGATAAAACTTGGTTTGTGGTTTCATCTAGATAAGATCTAATGTATAATAGTTTAAAATCCCCGATAATTCCATTTTCATGGCAGCAAACCTGCATACTTTTCCCCATTTTAGCGAATTTCCCCTATAGGGAAGAAGCTATTACCGTAGGTCTCATTGTAAGACCTAAGCACGAGACCATGATAACTTTTCGTTTTGGGGCCACCAGAAGCAAAAAACACCATTCGTTCGAATTTATATATATATATCTATATATATATATATATATATATATATATATGTGTGTGTGTCTGTGAGCACGATAGCGGCCGTAAATATGGTCAGATCCTAATGAAATTTGGTGCAGACATGTAAAGTGGTAATCGATTGGACAAGTTCGTAAACCAGCCCGATCGGACCATCGGAAGGGGGGGTAAAGGGGGAATAACCCCCCCAAAAATGGGTTTTTTGGGGTTTTTACATAGAAAAATAAAATTAATCAAATTTTTGTTGGTACCATTGGATTTGCCTAAAAAAAACAAACAATTTAGTATCTTGAATCATTGCTCTATGTCCATTGGTTACCGAGATATTGAAAGTGGTAAACACAGTACGTTGTCCCAATGTTAACCTTATGGGGAATAAGTAAAATTCTATATCTCGCTCATTTCTCAACATATCTTAATTAAACTTGGTTTGTGGCTTCATCTAGATGAGATATAATGTATTTTAGTCAAAAATCCCCGAAATTTCAATTTTTGTGGCAGCAAACCTGCATAATCATTCCCCATGTTATCCTTATGGGAAATAAAAAAATTCTATATCTTACTTATTTTTTAACATTTCTTGACAAAACTTGGTATATGGCTTCTTCTAGTTAAGATATACTAAATAATGAATTAAAACTAACCAGTTTTAACATACCTGTTGCAGCAAACCTGCATACTCATTCTACATGCTAACCTTATGGGTAATAAAATAAGTTGTGTAGTTCGCTCATTTCTCAAAATATACTGATAAGAAATGGCACGAGGCTTCATACAGTTAATATCTACTTGATTATGGCTTAAAATATCCAAATCATCAAATTCCTGAGGCAGCAAACCTGTGTACTCTCTTTCCCAATGTTAACCTTATGAGAGGTAAATGCAATTGGATAGCTTTCTTATTCCTCAGCATATCTTGATAAAACATGTTATGTGGCTTTATATAGTTTAGATATATTGGATTGTAGCCTATAATACCTCATTTTCAAATTTCTGTGGCAGCAAACCTGCATTTTTCCATACTAATCTTATGAAGAATAATTTATTTTTGAATACCAATTGTGGGCATTTGGCAAATCACAGGATGAGGGAACAGGGCTCAAATTAAATGATTTAATGTCAGGGACTCAGGAAAAGTACTGCAATTTCTTAAAGTTTGCTAGATAACAAAAAATAACATAAAATAACTGCCATTTAAGTAGCATTGGGAAGTAGCATTGGGATCTAAAACGTCTGCTTTGTTTACATTAAAACATATGAGCTGATGTTTGATTCAAAGCCACATGGTGGATACAGACATATGGCTTACTTAAAGGCCAGATAACTAAATATGTCAAATAAATGTACTATAGCGAATACAGATTTTTACTGATGATGTTTATGAAATTTTTTACTGAAACTTAAACAGCTGGTCATTTCCCCATACGATTAAATTGGAAAAGCCAGCTGTTTTGAAGTTTTTAACATTGCATTTTCATGCCAAGTATAGGCTATTTTTTTTATAGCCTGTTGATCTTAAAAGCCACTAGGAGAGTATTTTTGCACGCTTTCTTTTGAATGTATATTGATTTTACTTGATGCGAGACTTCATTTAAATTATTTATTCATGCACTTGAAATTCGCTGAGTATATGCAGGACTGCTGCAACGGGGGTATTTATTCTTATCCGGAGCTTACAAAAACACGTCAAATCTCGCTGTGTTGGCTTGAACTATATTCTTTTGCATATGTAATTCGCTAAGTATGCAGCTCTGCAACGGGGGTATGTTAGCATGGTATATAGTTAGTTTTAAAAGTCGTATGTGCCGGGCTGACAAGTCGCTGTCCCGAAAACCTAAGTACAGAATATCTCATTAAAGTCCTACGTTTTCCTTTGTGGAACAAATTATTACCAATTTGGTAATTAATCGTGGAATAATTGGTTTTCTGAAATCCCAACATAACCTGGCCCAGCTACATGCAACTCTTTTTCAACTTAGGCAAGTGACGGGCAAGTCACATTGAAGTGACTTGAAGTATGTGAAGCTGCTTGAAGTATGTGAAGCTGCATTGCATGTAACATTAATGACGAAGAATTATTTGATTTGAGTTGATGTGGAAAATTATTACCCATTTGGTAATAAATCGTGGTATAATTGGTTTTCTGAAATCCCAACATGACCCGGGCCGGGGTAGCGGATTTGTAACCCCCGGATTTGTACCCCCCACAAAAAACGCTACGTCATTTTGACGTCACAGGAGGCGGGGCCTAAATCACTCGAGAAACAGACCGTGACTGGAATTGTACTCCCCAATACATTATTAAATCATCAACACCTAATTGGTTTCAAATTAAATTATTTTCCTTAAGTCTGACCCCGGAATTGTACCCCCCGGATTTGTACCCCCCGTCGCCAAATGCTAAAGTCCTACCCCGGATTTGTACCCCCCGGATTTGTACCCCCCGTCGCCCAATGCTAAAGTCCTACCCCGGATTTGTACCCCCCGGATTTGTACCCCCCGTCGACAAATGCTTAAGTCCTACCCCGGATTTGTACCCCCCGGATTTGTACCCCCCGTCGTCCAATACTAAAGTCCTATCCCAGATTTGTACCCCCCGGATTTGTACCCCCCGGATTTGCACCCCCCGTTGCCAAATTCTTAAGTCCTACCCTGGATTTGTACCCCCTGTAATCAAATCTATTCTGATCGACCATGGAAATTCACCCTACAGTCCCTTATTGGTTGAGTTAATACAATTAATTCCTAACGGTGAGTAAAATTTCAAGTAAAATAGCTGACTGGAATAAACATCACAAGCGAAGCTACGACATTAATCTAGTGTAATGAGTAAAATGAAAACACTCCTTTACTTCATACAGCTTATCATTTGTTGAAATTGGATTGTATATATAAAACATTTGTTGAGCTGTTGTACAAAAATATTTTGCAAATTTATTTCTGATACCGTTCGACAACACTGAAATTAACTTTTTCACAAGGTAAAAATTAATTAACACCTAATATTATCTCATTATATAACTCAAATTTAAGCTTTATTTGTTTTTTATGTTCCTCAAGATTGGGAGTTTATTGCTCTATGAATTGTGATTTTTAATCTGATTTTTTTTTCTTTTATAACTAGAGGATTATTGATAGGGTTAAAAAGCTTTACTTCAATCACTGTTTTCATATCATAATAATTTTAAGTTCATGTTTTACGATATTACAAATGTTATGAATGAGTTAATAGAAACTAATTACTGTCAATACTATAGTCCTATGACACGAAACCACTCGTAAAGTAAATGGTTTATCCCCAAACAAAGTAACTGTAAACACAAAATTTAATGGCACTTAATTTTTGCATGAAATTATTTAAGACTAGGTTCTAATGTTGGCCGTCCCGGTGACATCTGAAACAATTTAGTTTCAATCAAATAATTTATCATGACGTTTTTTTAGGGAAATGGTTGCTCTAGTTCCCACTAAGACCTTGATTGTTGGTCTGCAAAATATTTATTAGAGATTGAATTAGATAAAATATTTTCACAGCGATTCAATGTACCAAGGACAAATTTAGAGATATAATCCCCTAAAACGAATAAAATGTGTCAATCGAACAGAGCAAACACTTTTCTTTTATTTAAATTTAATATTTGTTATATATATATATATATATATATAAAACGGATAATTATAAAAAAGTTATATATAATTGAAAACAATTTAACTATTCATAAACATCACAAATTACAATATGCACTTTTATTAATTACTCCTTTAATGATCAGCAGCTGTTCAAATAAGCATGTCATGAGTTTTGATATAAACTATATCTTTATATAAGATTAATAACCCCTTGGACTATGGGAAGGAACCCGATTGAGCCTAGGACGAAATAGATGGCTTAAGAACCTTATCCGTGAAATTTTACATATTTATACCAAGTTTCATGGCAAACAGTCCAACGGAATATGAGTCCATAAACGTGAAACATTTATAATCAAACTAAAAATTTTTTATGAATTTAGATATTCAAAACAACCTTTTATCCAATACTTTCATCGCGTATTATTGACATATTCTCAAGCCCACTTAATGATGAGCAAGACTACACAATATAATAATAATAATACTAAAAATACTAATAATAATAAGACATATTTGTAGAATAATATTAGGTGATAACTAAACGAACAGCCGTTGATTTACGAGAACTAATTAAAAAAGTCAACAACAACTATGAATATTCACCCGGTATATTTCCATAGTCGGTCAAAATGGATTTGAGCACAGGGGGTACAAATCCGGGGGGTACAAATCCGGGGTAGGACTTGAGGATTTGGCCACGGGGGGTACAATTCCGGGGTCGGACTTAAGAATTTGACCATGGGGGTACAAATCCGGGGGGTACAAATCCGGGGTAGGACTTGAGGATTTGGCGACGGAGGGTACAAAACCGGGGGGTACAATTCCGGGGTCGGACTTAAGAAGCCAGGTTTAATTGGATTCATATAAATTATGCAACTGTTCAGCCAACCGTGAAATGTCAGTTGATTAAAATACATAATAATTTATCCCTCCTAAAAGTTCGCGGCCGGAAGGGTCGCCGGAATTGTACCCCCCGGATTTGTACCCCCCACAAAAAACGCCTACGTCATTTTGACGTCACAGGACGGGGGGTACAAATCCGGCCGCGAACTTTTAGGACGGATAAATTATTATGTATTTTGATCAACTGACATCTCACGGTTGGCTGAACAGTTGCATAATTGATATAAATCCAATTCAACATGGCTTCTTAAGTCCAACCCCGGATTTGTACCCCCCGGATTTGTACCCCCCGGATTTGTACCCCCCGTGGCCAAATCTTAAAGTCCTACCCCGGATTTGTACCCCCCGTGGTCAGATTCTTAAGTCTGACCCCGGATTTGTACCCCCCGTGGCCGTATCCGTAAGTCCTACCCCGGATTTGTACCCCCCGGATTTGTACCCCCTGTGCTCAAATCCATTTTGACGTCAATGGAAATATACCGGGTCAATATTCATTGATGTTGTTGACTTTTTTAATTAGTTCTCGTAAGTCAACGGCTGTTCGTTAAATTATTACCCAATATTATTCTACGAATATGTCTTATTCTACGAAAATCGTACGTTGCATGGGTGACTTATGACTTTTATTCAAGTATTTTTGCAATTAATTAAACATTTAACGCAAGCCAAGTAAAAAACGTCGCTTTTTGGTTTCGTTTTTAGAGTATTGTAAATAAAACTAAAGTTTTTAACAGATGAATTGAAAAAGAAGTTCAACCTTAGGTGTTTAACGATCAATCTGGAATGTAATTGAACTCTACGTAGAAGGGCGGAAATACATTACAGTTTTCTTGCCGTATGAGGGTTTCCCGGGAGGCAGGAAAATAAATTTGAACTATTATAGATCCCTTAAAAGCATGAAATACTTTTCCGCGAGCAAAGAATTTCCAACTCCATTGTACCTAGGAACAAATTGTGATTAAGTTGGAACACGTGTCAATCAAATAAAGCAAACTCTTTCCATTGAAAACGTCCAAAACCCATTACTTGCACATACAGTGGGAGGAACGGTACATTCCATCAGGTCCACTTAGGAATTCTGAGGGCATTTGAAAATATTTGTTGAACACCTGCCTCCCGGGAAACCCCTACAAGGCGCGAAAACTGTTATGTGCGTTGAAAGTAATTAACTATTACGAAGAACATGTGTCAATCAAAGGAAGTAAACTGTTTCCAGCAATAACGTCCAAAACCCATAAATTGCACTTACAGAGGGAGGAGCGGTACATTCCATCAGGTCCACTTAGGAATGCCGAGGGCATTTGAAAATGTTTGTTGACCTCCTGCCTCCCGGGAAACCCTCATACGACAAGAAAACTGTTATGTACTTCCGCCCTTCTACGTAGAGTTCAATTACATTCCAGATTGATCGTTAAACACCTGAGGTTGAACTTCTTTTCCAATTCATCTGTTAAAAATGTAAATTGTATTTACAATATTCTAAAAACGAAACCAAAAAGCGACGTTTTTTTACTTAGCTTTCGTTAAATGTTTAATTCATTGCAAAAATACTTGAATAAAAATCATACGTCACCCATGCAACGTACGATTTTCGTAGAATAAGACATATTCGTAGAATAATATTAGGTAATAATTTTACGAACAGCAGTTGATTTACGACAGCTAATTAAAAAAGTCAACAACATCAATGAATATTGACCCGGTATATTTACATGGTCGGTTAAAATGGATTTGAGCACGGGGGTACAAATCTGGGGGGTACAAATCCGGGGTAGGTCTTGAGGATTTGGCCACGGGGGGTACAAATCCGGGGGGTACAATTCCGGGGTCAGACTTAAGAATTTGACCACGGGGGGTACAAATCCGGGGGGTACAAATCCGGGGACAGACTTAAGAATCTGACCACGGGGGGTACAAATCCGGGGTAGGACTTTAAGATTTGGCCACGGGGGGTACAAATCCGGGGGGTACAATTCCGGGGTCAGTCTTAAGGAAAATAATTTAATTTCAAACCAATTACGTGTTGATGATTTAATAATGTAATGGGGGGTACATTTCCAGTCGCGGGCTGTTTCTCGAGCGATTTAGGCCCCGCCTCCTGTGACGTCAAAATGACGTAGCATTTTTTGTGGGGGGTACAAATCCGGGGGGTACAAATCCGCTACCCCCAATTCCGGCGACCCTAACATTAATGACGAAGAATTATTTGATTTGAGTTGATTTTGTGTCTTATTACCAAAATTTACTGCTGCGGAGCAGGGTGGGTCCTCTAGTTCTAATTAAAATCAATGTAAGTAAAGCTTTGTTTGTTTTTTTTTGGGGGGGGGGGTTCGAGAGTTTAACTATAAAAAGAGAATATCGCATATTTTGCGTAAAAAATGCCGGAAAAGTAAAAACTTTCACGGTTTGAAACGTTTATCTTCATTAGTGTTGTATTATCCAAAACATTGCACTTGATGTGAATTGATTTGATTTTAGCAAATTTCCCCTACATGGAAGAAGCTATTACCGTAGGTCTGATGGTAAGACCTAACCCCCAGACCATGATCAATTTTTGTTTTGCGGCCCCCAGAAGCAAAGAACACCATTTTTTCGAATTTTTAGATATATAAATATATATATTTAAATATGTCTGTTAGCACGATAGCGGTCGTAAAAATCGTCTGATCTTTATGAAATTTTGTACAGACATGTAAAGTGGTAATCAACTGGACGAGTTCGTAAACACCCCAATCGGATCACTGAGAGGGGGGTAAAGGGGGATAAAACTCGTTTTTCGCAAATAAAAATAATACAATTCTGGTTAGCACCACTGAACTCAGCTCGAAAAAACAAAAATTATTTTGAGTCATTGCTGTACATCCATTGGGAAGTAGAAAGTGGTAAACACAGTACGTTGTCCCAATGTTAACCTTATGGGAAATGAGTAAAATTCTATATTTCGCTTACTTCTCAACATGTCATAATAAAACTTGGTTTGTGACCTCATCATAATAAGATCTAATGTATATTAGTGTAAAATCCCCAATAATTACATTTTTATGGCAGCAAACCTGCATACTCATTCCTCATGTTATCCCAATGGGAAATGAAAAATGCTATATCTTCCTTATTTCTGAACATATCTTGATAAAACTTGGTATCTTCTTCTAGTTCAGACCTACGAAATACTGAATTAAAACCACTCAGTTTTAACATACATGTTGCAGAAAACCTACATGCTCATTTCCCATATTATTCTGATAGAGATTACAAAAACATGTCATACCTCGCTATGTTAAACCGATATGTGTTTTTTTATTTGAAATTCGCTTAGGATGCAGGTCTGCTGCAACAGGGTACTTAAATTTCTGTGGCAGCAAACCTGCATACTCACTTCACATGTTATTCTTATGGATAATATTTTTGCATAGTTATTTACAGGTGTCCATTGATTGTACAGGGTGTTTTTTTAACGCAACTTAAAACTTTATTTTATCAGTGGAGGATTATTCCCTCACAAGATCCCCAGATTTGACCCCACTATATTATTTCCTTTGGGGATACAAAAAAGGTAAGGCCTACGAAAACAGAGGATATTCAGCACCTCAAAACAAACATAACAAATTTAATACAAGAAATGCAAAGAGGTACTTGCAAAACGTGTTAAGGAATTTGATGGAGAGAGCACAAATTTGTATAAATTTCAATGGCAGACTGTTTGAACACGTAATGTAAGCTAAATATGATAAAACTTAAATAATAGGTCGTATAAAATTTTAAAGATTATTGTTAATCTTTGTAACACTTATTGTTTTGTAACAATGCTCATATCATCTTTATATATGCATTATTCAATCTTAAAAATGGCTTGTCTTAAAATAACACCCTGTACTTGATGTGAAGCTTTCTGTTAATGATTTAATCAAGTACATGAAATTCGCTGAGTATGCAGGTCTGCTGAAACGGGGGTATTTTTATAATCTAAAGAAATAATCAAGTTTGAGAAAATCGGACAAATAGTAGCATGTTATTTAAAACCAAACCAATGTTACATTAAAAGTGAGCCCTTTTATAAAGAGTGAATGGATCGACCATTCACTCGCTTGAAAATGTTGAACCTCTGTCTGTCCGTTCAGAATGCTGTTAAACTTTCCAGTAAAATTTTCCGAGCGAAATCACTCCAAACAAAAGCGTTAATTGTTTAATCGTTGTTAATGAACAGAAATGGACCGTCTATAAGTTTTCAAGGTTGCTGGACAAAAGGAAAAAGCAAAATGAGAAGCACTCATTAAGCTATCGGAGGTGAAACCCCAGCCACCTTCATTAACACGAATCCTTTTCTCCCACGGCCGTCACCCCTCTCCCTGCACAACCGCGTGCTCTAAACCGAGCTGTTCTTACTTAGTTCTGTTAAGATACTAATGAAATTGGTATAGTATACAGGGTAACCAGGAACGACTTCACGTAGAATCAAAAATTACATTGTGTGCCATCCAGAGAACTTCGCGATTCCTTACAAACTACCTGTAGGGAACCACTGAAGTAAAAGACTCGTTTGATTTAGTCTAATTTTTTCTTAGTTTTAACACGAGTCATGAACCAAATGACTTGGGTTGCCCGTATAGTACTTTCAATCAATCAATCCATCAATCAAACAAACATCTTTATTTGTCTTTGCACATAAAACACAATAAATGGCGTCAGACATTTGTTTAATATGTCTGATACACATTAATATAGGATCGAGGTACGCCAACCCTAAAGCGAAACACGCAGTTCAAAATGCAAGTTTCATCTAATTTTTATTACAGAACTCCTGAAAAAAAATTGTTTATCTACTGTAAAAAATTTTAATTTTGATTAAAATTTATTTGAATTGCTTTCCAAAGTTAGTTCACCTGGGAGTGCCTTAAAAACTTTTGTTCCCCACATATATAGTTTTTTGTGAAGAATTCTAATTTATGTTTTTTAGATTTTTTCCATTTTAGCGAATTTCCCCTATAGGGAAGAAGCTATTACCGTAGGTCTCATGGTAAGACCTAAGCTCGGGACCACTATAACTTTTCGTTTTGGGGCCCCCAGAAGCAAAAAACACTATTCGTTCGAATTTTTATATATATATATATCTATGTGTCTGTTAGCACGATAGCGGCCGCAAAAATGGTCCGATCTTTATGAAATTTGGTACGGACATGTAAAGTGGTAATCAATTGGACGAGTTCGTGAACCAGCCCGATCGGACCATCAGAAGGGGGGGTAAAGGGGGATAAACCCCCCCAAAAATGGGTTTTTTGAGTTTTTTACATAGAAACATAAAATTTATCAAATTTTTGAGGCCCCATTGAATTCAACTCAAAAAAACAAATAATTTAGTGTTTTGAATCACTGCTCTATGCCCATTGGTTACCGAGATATTGAAAGTGGTAAACACAGTACGTTGTCCCAATGTTAACCTTATGGGAAATAAGTAAAATTCTATATCTCGCTTATTTCTCAACATATCTTGATAAAACTTGGTAAATGGCTTCTTCTAGTTCAGATATACTAAATATTGAATTAAAACCATCCAGTTTTAATATACCTGTAGCAGCAAACCTGCATACTCATTTCCCATGTTATTCTTATGGAGCTTAACAAAACATGTCAAATCTTGCTATGTTTGCTTGAAATACGTTGTTTTGCATTTGAAATTCGCTGAGTATGCAGGTCTGCTGCAACGGGGGTATTTTCTCTTGCGTCGTACTGATGTAGTGTGCAGTTACAATTTGTAATTTCGCGTTAGTTTGAAAATTGATTACACTTTTTAAACGAGATTCGTCTCGTTTTATATTGAAAAGTCATCTTATGGACTTTTTATTTATTTATTTATTTATTTGCATACGGATTCACCATTTTTTACAACTCTAGTACATATTGGCTTAAACCTAATACTTAGCATAACTTATTGCAGTGCATAACAAACAACAAAATTGCTCATGCAGAGAGATTTCATAAAGCTAGAATAAACAGGCATAAAAACAACTCAACCTTTTGATTGGCACAGCGAACCTTAACTTCTTCGTTTCATGATTGACAAAGTACGATATAGAAAGCATATTCAGAACATTTTGTTACTGTTAACGTTGACCTATCTACATAAAGAAGCAATCAGCTGGCCAAGGAACAGTTTAGGGGGTATAAAACGTTCACTGAATGCAATGTTTATCGCCCACCGAGACACGCCACTGCACGAACTGCTCAAACAATAAAAACTGCAACTTGTTTACTCCTTGAGAGGCATAAAACCACGAATTTGCTCGTTCCAGTTTCTGTTTGTTGACAGTGAATTGAGATTAATGCCATTTTAATTAGAGACGTTTTTGTAAGCGTATTTCGTAAGCTTTGGCTAAAACATAGTGAACTGTTGATTATTCTCAGATTTAAATACCCCCGTTGCAGCAAACCTGCGTACTCAGCGAATTTCTAAAGAATTAATTTTTATATGGAGCTTATTTAATTTATGTACAGGAAAATGTTTCAAACATTTTATGTAATTAATGCAAAACGTATATTACACATCAATTCAAGAGCTTTAGATATAAGGGAAATGATCA
Source organism: Flexamia atlantica (assembly GCA_035578135.1). Taxonomy (NCBI): domain Eukaryota; kingdom Metazoa; phylum Arthropoda; class Insecta; order Hemiptera; family Cicadellidae; genus Flexamia; species Flexamia atlantica. Next base: position 117,467,788 of record JAQJVK010000001.1, read on the forward strand.
TGGGAATAACATCGGTATCCATTCCAGCAATACTCTTTTAGCGAATTTCCCCTATAGGGAAGAGGCTATTACCGTAGGTCTCATGGTAAGATCTAAGCCCGGGACCACTATAACTTTTCGTTTTGGGGCCCCCCAGAAGCCAAAAACACTATTCGTTCAAAATTATATATATATATATATGTGTCTGTGAGCACGATAGCGCTCGCAAAAATGGTCCGATTGGAATGAAATTTGGTACAGACGTGTAAAGTAGTCATTATTCGGAAGAGTTCGTAAACCAGCCCGATCGGACCATTGGAAGGGGGGGTAAAAGGGGAAAAACCCCCCTAAAAATGTGTTTTTTGAGTTTTTTACATAGAAAAATAAATTTTATCGAATTTTTGTTGGCACCATTGAATTCAGCTCGAAAAAACAAACAATTTAGTATTTTGAATCATTGCTCTATGTCCATTGGTTGTCGAGATATTGAAGGTGGTAAACACAGTACGTTGTCCCAATGTTAACCTTATGGGAAATAAGTAAAATTCTATATCTCGCTTATTTGTCAACATATCTTGATAAAACTTGGTAAATAGCTTCTTCTTGTTCAGATCTACTAAATATTGAATTGAAACCAGCCAGTTTTAATATACCTGTAGCAGCAAACCTGCATACTCATTCCCCATGTTATTCTTATGGAGCTTACAAAAACATGTCGAATCTCGCTATATTGGATTAAAATATGTTGTTTTGCATTTGAAATTCGCTGAGTATGCAGGTCTGCTGCAACGGGGGTATTTGCTATTCTTATCATTATAAGGCCCGCATTACACTATCAAATATCAATGTATACAGAACCGTCTAAGTAGGGACACCTTATGGAAAAATGTAGTTCCCGCTGCCGAAAAAAAGATGGCGCCTCTTAGTCCAAATGGAATTGTAATAGGAGTTTCCACCACACTACGACGAAATCACCTGTTTTACAAACGTCAAACGCGGACCGAAACACACCGTTTGCCGCCACAGGACCGAAAACGTTGGGGGCCCTAGGGCCGAAAGTCAGCTGATCGTTTATTTGCTTGAATCAACGTCAGAACATCACAAAATTATACGGCATTCAAGACAGGATAGTTGCGATCATATGATTGTCATAGCTGTGTTTTGTTTTCAAGTGAGTCAAATAATAATCAGTTTTGTTTAATTATTTAGGGTATATTTCATTGTGTAGTGTGGTGAAAAATAGCGTTCGCACCTCGGCCGAAAGGGTTTTGCAGCTCTCGATCGTTTCAAATTCTCGACTTCGTCTCGAATTTGAAACACGATCTCGAGCCTGCAAAACCTCATTTTTTTGGCCCTTGTTGCGAAATATACTATTTCGGATCAAGCTGATTTTCCAAAGTCAAGCAGCTGGTTGTAATAGTTTGACAATTTTTTTGTATGTTATTGTTTTGTATTGTTGTGTCTTTTACCAAAATGTTTACCTTTTTTTGTTTACAAACATTCTCATTTTGACATTTTGGATAGTGAATAGAAGCGCTGACTATACGGGGCCAGCTTGAACTATTCCATCCATCAGCGCGAATTTCTGCTCTACTTTTCGGCGGCGGAACTAAACAAATTAACATTGGATGTCCCAACATTGCAAATATTTTATAAAAGATTTGATGTGACCAATCAAAATTCAAGCCAGCTGATTTTCAAAACAAAATCTTTAGTTCTGATTGGACAAATAAATCTTTTATAAAAGAATCTTTTATAAAATATTTGATAGTGTAATACGGGCCTTAGTCTAGTATTTTTTAAAGTGTATCCTTGTTATAGTATAAAAATGTAAACAAACATACAATCATTTTTTTATTAGGTTTTATTTACAATCTGTTCAACGTTGGAACAATAAGTAAATATGATAATATATGTACAGAACATGAGCTGTACAAACACATCATCACTGTACATTAAACACCATTGTGCTAACTAGCATATTAGAAATAAACTATGAAAAAAGAAAAAAATAAACAAAACTGTGTACAAGGTCAAGAACCTTTAGGTACACTGACTATTGTCCAGGAGATTTAATGCCAAAAAGTTAGGGTGATCTTCAATTTTACACTGGTAATTTTGACTAAATTTTGAAATTTCTTCTCGAACAAATGGAATTTTGCAATCAGCATGGATGACTTTGTTTGTAACATACCATGGGGCATTGAGGATTCTTCTTAACGTTTTAGATTGATAGCGTTGTATTATATCAATATTCGAATTTGACGCCGTCCCCCAGGGCTGGATTCCATAGGTCCACAGAGGCTTTAACAAAACCTTGTACAGGAGCAGTCTGTTTTGGACTGATAATTTTGAATGTTGGCCAATAAGCCAGGCCAATTTGCTGGTTCTTAGGTTTAAATTCAATCTTTTGTTCCAAATGTGGGAGCGCCAAGTAAGTCGTCCATCCAGGTGCATACCAAGGTATTTAACTTCACCTGCTTGAGGAGAAGCGGTATTGTTTAACTTGACTGGAGGGCAAGTCACAGTATTCATGGTAAAAGTTACATGAAGTGATTTAGTTTCATTTACCTTTATCTTCCAGTTCTTAAGCCACTGTGAGATTTCGTCAAGAGCAGTCTGCAAATGAAAGGATGCCAATAAAGGGTCTAGATTTGATGAAAGAAGTGCAGTATCATCGGCGAAAGTTGCAACCGTAATACCTGGTGTTTGAGGGAGATCATTGGTATATAGAATTTAGAGGATAGGTCCAAGGACGCTGCCTTGAGGTACCCCAGACGAAAGTCGGTCAGATATTCTTGGTACTTAATCTGGAAGAGTCTTAGAAAGATATGATTTTAGGATACCGTAATATGTGTGGGGTAGTAGAGTCTTGACCTTGAACAGTAGACCAGCATGCCAGACTTTATCAAAAGCCTGTGCAACGTCCAGAAATGCAGGCGAACAGAGACGCTTGTTTTCTAAGTCTTCTTTGATTACATTGTATATTCGGTGAACTTGCTCAATAGTGGAGTGTTTGCGCCTAAAGCCAAAGTGGTGTTCTGGTATTAAGTTTCTTTCGTCAAGTAAAGGTTGAATTCGTTTTAACCCTTTCGGTCCCAGCACTTCAAAAATCAAACAAAAAATCTTTCCTTTTGTATTTTGTTTAATTAGTGTCTAGGAAGGCCAAAAATAATTTATAATAATTTTTATCATTATTTATATAAACAATTTAAAATGTCCTTGATTATGGACAAAGTAACTGAATGAAATTTTTTTTAGTCAAAAATAAAAAATAAAGATCATAAAAAACTTGCAAAAATTTGTTTTATTGACAATAAAAACATCTAATAGCCTTAAAGATATACTTTGGAGCCTATTTGGTACAATATTTCCTACGGTTATCATAAAAAAGGCATTGTCTTTAGACAAGCCCACACTTTGCGCACTAAAAATCAGATTTTCCCTGAGCACAAAATATAATAGGAAAAAAGAAAATATTTTGTACCTTCTAAACATATGATAAAAATAAACAAAAGCTTTGGTACCACTTTGGTAAATTATTTATATAAAAATTATAAACTGTCCTTGAAAATGTTTCTCGACCAGATTTAAAGAACACATACAAGCCCTAAAGTCAGGAAACAAAACGACGATGAAATCCAATTTCGCAGAACATCTAATAGAAACACGACACAGCTACAAAAATATTGGAGAAAACCTAACTGTATTGGAATATGAAAAAGAAAAAGAAAAACTATTTGTAAAAGAAGATTTTCATATATATATTAATCATAAAAAGAATCCTAACAATTAGTTGAACACAATGCATATTAATCGAGAAAATCTAATCTTCGATTTTCTCGATTAATATGCATTGTGTTCAACACATTGTACATGTGTTCAATGTGTGTGCATTGTGTTCATTAATATGTATCTTCGATTTTCGATTTTATAAATTATAAATATAATAATCTTATTTATAATTTAGAAAAGAAAAGATAAAAATAAGTATTTAGAAATATACATTGAGAAAAATATATGAATATCCCCCAAGACCTGCATCTATTTGTCAAAACACATGATTTTTAAATATTTATTTTTAGGTTATTATAAAATTGAATTTTTAAGTGAAGTTATTATGACATGACTATGATCTTATGATCCGAAACTAGTCGTCAAATAAATGTTTTTTCAAACAAAAAGGGTACTCTGTTAATATATAATCATTATAATATATATATATACATATGTATGAAAATTAACGAACGGTGTTTTTGGGCTCTAGAGACCTCAAAACTAAAAAATAACATGGTCCCGGGCTTAAGTCTCACCATGCCGCCTACGGTAATAGCTACTTCCCTATAGGGGGAAATTCGCTAAAATCCCACTGTCTTCTATTTTAATAGTGTTGGTGGGAGCATAAAGATAGAATACAACATAAGTGTTTTAGCGAATTTCCCCCTATAGAGAAGTAGTTATTACCGTAGGCGGCACGGTAAGACTTAAGCACGGGACCACCGTAACTTTTCATTTTGATGCCCCCAGACCCCAAAAACACCGTTCGTTCATTTTCTTATACAGGGTGAGTTTCTACTTACACCATTAACTTCACCAATGGATTCTACTCACTAAAACAAACAAAAAAGTTCCTATGAACCCATGTCCTATTCTCAACCGTTTAGCGGTTATCACATATTATACGATTTTTTAAAATGACTTGACTTGGATCCACTTTTTGAATTGTACCGAGGTAACCAATTGTTCTATAGAGTTAAACTTAGTACCACTAGAAAGAGCATTCAATTTTCTATATAAATCTATGGTTTTTTACATAAAAAGTTATCAAAAGCTTCCGTTTATGGTGAATGCAAAGTGAAAAATGTGTTCAAATGAATTTTTTTCGTAACATTTCATGTACTATTTGTCCACATCTGTGTGTTACTAAGAGATGTCGAGTTGATCGAAAAACTTCCTCATTTAATAAGCTTTCAAATCATGTACATGTTTAATATTTTACTAGTACGTACAATAGGGAAAATTCAGCAGATCTGGAGCAAAACACCTATTATTATTATAGTTTTAACAAATTCTTACTTTATTTAGTGCAGGAAAATAGTGTTAGATTCTGGAATTTCAATGGAGCAGGTTGAAAATTGGTGGAGAGGTCGTAAATACAGCTGGGATCATCATACTAAAATTCGCAAAAAAACCCACTTGGGCAACATGCCGCCATCTTGAAAAAAAACCATTTCCGGTCCACGTTTCTTTCAACATTTTTTAATTACCACGAAAACCATAACAGATACAAAAGAAGTGCAAATGACGTTTTTTGTAGAAAATAAAAATTTTGATAAAATGAGTATAAATATGTACAAGAAATATTGATAATAACTGTTGATTTTATAATTTACTAAAATATTGCAAATTTAAATACCTCTTCCATAAGAATACACGTAAAATTTGATGTAAAATACTTTCTCTAGGGGCCGAATCCCTTTCACTTAATAAATAATAAATTATGCCCATAGAATCCTCATAAAAAGTTCAGATATTTGACACCTCAATCATCAAAATTTGGTTCCCTATCAAGGCGTGGGTAAGCTCACAAAAAAGATATTCCTTAAGGATTTTTTACAAATGTTACCATGAGGAATCATTTTTTGTGAGCTTACCTACGCCTAAATAGTGAACCGATTTTGATGATTTAAGGTGTCAAATATCTGAACTTTTTATCAGGATTCTAAGGGTATAATTTATTATTCACTATTAAGTGAAAGGGATTCGTCCCCTAGTGAAAGTATTTTACATCAAATTTTACGTGTATTCTTATGGAAGGGGTATTTAATTTACAACATTTTAGTACATTTATAATATCAACAGTTATTATCAATATTTCATGTACATATTTATACTCATTTTATTAAAACTTTTATTTTCTACAAAAAACATCATTTACACTTCTTTTGTATCCGTTGTGGTTTTCACGGTAATTAAAAAAATATTTAAAGAAACATGGACCGGAAATGTTTTTTTCAAGATGGCGGCACGTTGCCCAAGTGGGTTTTTTTGCGAATTTTAGTCTGATGATCCCAGCTGTATTTACGACCTCTCCACCAATTTTCAACCTGCTAAATTGAAATTCCAAAATCTAGCACTAGTTTCGTGCACTAAATAAAGTAAGAATTTGTTAAAACTATAATAATAATAGGTGTTTTGCTCCAGATCTGCTGAATTTTCCCTATTGTACGTACTAGTAAAATATTAAATATGTACATGATTTGAAAGCTTATTAAATGAGGAGGTTTTTCGATCAACTCGACATCTCTTAGTAACACACAGATGTGGACAAATAGTGCATGAAAAGTTACGAAAAAATTTCATTTGAACACATTTTTCACTTTGCATTTACCATAAACTGAAGCTTTTGAAAACTTTATAAGATTTATAGAAAATTTAATGCTCTTTCTTATGGTACTAAGTATAACTCTATAGGACAATTGGTCACCTCGGTACCATTCAAAAAGTGGAACCAAGTCAAGTAATTTTAAAAAAATCATAAAATGCGTGATAACCGCTAAACGGTTGAGAATAGGACATGGGTTTATAGGAACTTTTTTGTTTCTTTTAGTGAGTAGAATCCATTGGTGAAGTTAATAGTGTAAGTAGAAACTCACCCTGTATACAGGGTGTTTACGAAAAACTTTAACAGACTTCGGGATATGGTTACTTACATCAAAACTAAGAAAAAAAAGGTCCTATGAACATGGGTCCTAAAATGCTCGGTTATCCGTCTGTCGGTCTGTTTGTGTTTTTAACATGATTTTGCATAACTTTGGAACCACTAGAGATATCAACTTCAAACTTGGTACGTATATGCTAACTAATAGGACCTATTTTTTGCGGAGTATCAAGTTTCTACTTTGTACCATTTCAAAATGGTAGCCATTTTTAAATTTTAAACCTTAATATCTTAAAAACCGAAAATTTTACGAAAATTTTAGACACAAAAAAGTTGCGTAATTTTTTTTCTATAAAACCATATAAAGATCATAAAGATCATAAAGATCGAACCACAAATAACGGAGTTATTGCAATTTTTCTAACAAAACAATGCGAATATTTTTTTTAACAGAGGGCCAGGCTTCGAAGTAACCGTGGAATGCATCGCAGCTAGAATAGTTTATTGTGCACCCTCATTCACAGGTCCTCATTCTCCGTCAAACCCCAGGTCCTTGATGAACCATGAGATCTTTTTGACGATGGTTACCTGTTCTTTCTTTGGTCTCTTGTCAAAAAACAAGGGTTCCCACACGCAGACCTTGTAGGGCTGAGCACATAAAGATCAAGTGGAAGGCTGTTTCCTCCTCCTCGCCACATTTGCTACATAGGAGGCTTTCAACTTGAATTCCCATCTTATGTAGATGTCCGCGGAATACCCAGTGGCCGCTGATGAAGCCAACCACCTTCCGCAAGGTCTTCCTATTCAGCCCAAGGGCATCTGCCGCTAACGCACCGGTAGGTGCCTGCAGCAATCTCTTTGACTATATGTTGCCTTCTGTTCTTTCCCAGCTCCTTCGATGTTCTTTGCCCATCCACTGGCGAACAGCTCTCCGTGCAGTGTTATGAGCAATACCACACGCCGGCTCCGGACCAATGAGCGGGCTGTCAGCTCCTTGATTTGCCCACTTGTCAGCTCCATCATTGCCAGCAATGTCCTTATGCCCTGGAACCCAACTAAGGATAACCTTGTTGCTCTCTCCCAGTGTGTTCATGGCCTGATGACAGTCCCACACTGCCTTAGAGGTAAAGTCAAAACTGTCAAGTGCCATCAGCGCTGCTTTGCTGTCCGAGTTCATGTATATGGTGTGGCCTATCAGACCACACTCCAAACACTCTTGCACACTCAGACAGGGCAACAACTTCAGCCTGGAATAAAGTAGCCATTTTCCCTAGGCACCTTGGGTCTGACTCCATTTATTCCCGCCCCAGTACCTGCTGGCTTTTTCGAGCCATCAGTGTACCAAGTGATCCCTCTTTTCATGTACTCAGGTTCACCCTTTTCCCAGACAGCCCTGTCAAAAATATTGACGTCGTATGGCTTTTCTAGATCAGTGATCTTCACCATCCTGTCAGGAATCATTTCCAAGGTGTCCATCTGTATAGTGTCCACAATCCTTGTATGCGCACTGGAGATATTATACTTCCAGTTGCCACTGCAACCCATTCTGTAGGCTGCCATCCTTGCCTCTCCTTTCACAATGATGTCGAGAGGCGGGAGGTTTAGCACTATTTCCAGAGTCGCAGTTGGAGTGCCCCTCATGGCTCCTATAATGCTAAGGCATGCCACTCTCTGGATCTTTTGTAATCTCTTCACAGCGGTAGTTTGCATCACCTTAGTCCACCAGACTATCGAGCCATACACCAGCATCGGTCTTGCAACCCTAGTGTATAGCCAGTTAGTCATTCGCGGATTCAGACCCCATGTCTTCCCAACCGCCCGTCTCATCATCATGAGTGTGGTCTGAGAACGTTGCGTTACATATGCCAAATGACTGTTCCAGGTGAGCTTGTCGTCCAACCTTACTCCTAGGTACTTGAACTCCCTCTCAACCTGGATCTGATTGCCGAAGAGAGTTGGTACCCTAGCGATATCAACCTTCCTCTTCCTCGTAAATGGTACCATTACAGTCTTCATTGGATTTACCCTCAGACCCTCCTGATTGCACCACCTTTCCACTATGGACTATGCCCTCTGCATGAGCTCCAGGCAAGTGTTCATAAACCTTCCTCTAATGAGGACAACAATGTCGTCAGCATACCCTTGAGCGTACATGCCCTGTGTATTGAGCTCGGAGAGGAGATCGTCAACCACCAGGTTCCACAGATTTGGTGACAAAACGCCACACTGTGGACACCCTCTTTGGGCCTTGACCTCCCTCACCGTCCCACACAGAGATGCTTGCGCTCTCCTGCTTTCGAGCATGTTGCCTACCCACCTCACAACAGTGCTTTCCACATTCCTTGATACCAGCTTTGATGCAATAGAGCGAGTACTGGTGCTATCAAAAGCTCCTTCTATATCAAGAAATGCCGCCACAGCTATTTCCTTGTTCGAGATAGCATTTTCAATCTTGCAAACCAGCGCATGCAGGGCTGTTTCGCATGACTTTCCCTTCTGATAGGCATGTTGATTCGGGTGTAAAGGATCCTTTATTCGCCTATCCACTAAATTCTCCATGGTCTTCAGGAGAAACGATGTAAGACTAATAGGTCTAAAAGCCTTAGGTTCAGCATAGGTATCCCTTCCAGGCTTCGGTATAAATACCACCCTTGAGGTCCTCCATGCTGTTGGTATTACTCTACTGGCTAAACTAGTCCTGAACAGACGTACCATGTGGAGTATCAACTAGTCCCCACCCTCCTGCAAGAACACAGGATGGATGCCATCGGTACCAGGAGCTTTAAATGGTTGAAATGCCCTCAGGGCCCATTTTATTCCCGTATAGGTGATCACAGCCTTAGCGCAATCCCAGTCCTCCCTTGTCGTCCGCACCTTAGTCTCCCTCTTCACCTCGTCTTGGACTGTGTTCTGCGGTTGCAGGGATCCTGGGAAGTGAGCGCTTAGGAGGCTCTCCAGCGTTTCTTCTGGGCCCTCCGTATACGTACCACCCTCCTTAAGCAATGTGCCTAAGGGGTTGGCTGGACCTCGAGCTAAGACCCGATGGAGCTTTGCACAATCAGAAACACTTTCCATGTTCTGACAGAACTCTCTCCATGACTCTCTCTTAGCCCTTCTAATTGTCCTATTATAAACAGTGAGCACCCTTGAGTAGTTGTTCCAGTTTCCTAGACGCTTTGCAGCATTATACAATCTGCGAACTTTCCTCCTCAGGGCCTCTAACCCACTGTTCCACCAGCAGGCTTGCCGGCGCATGTTCTTCACAGTCTCTGGGCAGGTTTCTTGGTACGAGCTTAATATGGCCGCATTCAAAGAATTTGCCATACCCTCCACCCCATGCCCTTCTGTGTCCTTTAGCTGGCTCAGTCTGTCCCCTAGCACCTCTCGGTACTGGTTTCAGTCTGTCCTTCTCACGTTCCTATAGGTCTCTTTTGTACAGATCGAACCCAGAGTAAATTCAATGTGACTGTGATCCGACGCCGAGTGGTCATCTGATACCCTCCATTTTGCAACCTTTGTCGCCGCATAATTGCTAGCCAAGGTTATGTCCAAGACCTCTTCCCTTAGCACCGCCCCTCTCCTTTGTCTAAAGGTTGGTTTGGAGCCGTTGTTCAATATAACTAAATTACATTCAGGTATAAAGCTTAACAAGCTCTCACCACTCTCGTGGATATCGCTGCTCCCCCAGGCCAGGTGGTGGGCGTTGGCATCGCAGCCCAACAACAGATGTCTTCTCTCTCTGACTCCGTATTCTACCACCATCCTCATTTCTCTGGTCGGTGTTGGTTCTCGAGAGTCATACGGCAAGTACACCGAAGCAAGAAGGATTCTGACGTCACCGTCACCCATCTGCCCGTATACTTCTGTCACGACACAATCCCTAGAACAGAGATTAGTGACTTTCAGTGTCTTGATATTTCTACCGACAAATATGCAAGCCCTAGCTTTGTCACTGTCAGTATCATGTATCAACTCACCTTTTGCGGTGCTCATCCCCAAGATTCTGCCTCCTGCGGTCCATGGCTCCTGGATCAGATCCAAGTCTATGCGGTCGGCCAGGATCTTCTGGCAAAGCGTAGCCGTAGCCGCCTTGCTGTGCTGGAGATTTATCTGGAGCACCGCAACCATCCTCTATTTAGGGGGATCCTTACTCCCCTGCAACCTGAAGGTAACCCTCTCGCAGCCCAGGAATGGGCGCATCGCAAGAGACTTCAGCTTCTGCAGGGAGTTGTCATCAGATCGTGACCAGGAATTGGCCGTCAGGGTTGGTGTTTCCCCCAACAACCGCCCAGTGGTCCGTGTCAAGGCCGTTCTGCAGCTTGAGGCCCAACATCACGTCCTTCTTGGTTGTTGCCCCCGTTGAGGAGGGAACAAATGTTGAAACCTTCACAGCTGTCACAAGGTTTCTGGCTGGGGCAAGCTGGAGCGAGATTCCCCCGAAGGGACTCAACTCCTGTACTTGCTTTGCCAGCCAATCCATTGTGGCTGCGTTGGCACAACCGACCACCAAGACTCCACCTTCAAGATGGTAGCTGCTTATACTGACGTCTTTGCCACGAATGGCACGCCTGGACAGCTCCCCCTTGATTTTATTGGCTTCTGCCTCCGTCAGCTTTAAGACCGGGTGTTCAGATCTGGCAACAGCCATCTTGTCCACGGACAGCTTCTCTGAGTAGGTTGGGGCCAGTGTCCTCTTGGAAACACTCGACTCCTCCCCTCATTCGTCCTCGTCTTCTTCTTCTCACCTCCAGCGTCCTCAGGTGCCAGGTGCTCTCGCGCCCTCTTACCACCCTTCTCCCTGGAAGCATCCTGAGATTTAGCTTTGGGGGTGCCACCCTCACCCTAATTCTTTCTTAGCATCCTGTTCCCGGAGGGACCGACTACGCTGGGGGCAGGGTTCGGGTGCTTCGCAGCCCACGCCAGCCTCCTCTCCTTTCTAGATAGCACCTTTTCGCCCCTGGCTAAGGCCTCTGCTATCTTCTGTTTCCGCATCTCGCCCCTGGAAAGTCGTTTTTTCCGTTCCTTTCCGGCATCTGCGAGCTTGCTGTCGCATCAGATTTCAGTAGATTCTCCTCCTCCATTGGGCTCAGATCATCTACTCTCAGTTTAGCAATAGGAATGCTTTCGACCTGCCGGTCACACTCCTGTTGCGCGTCATCAATGGTTTTGTTGGTTTGTTTTTGTTTTTCATCAACTTTCATTTTGCTCCCACGAGTACCGGGTATCTAAAGGTCCACCTCCCCGGTGACCTGTTTAGAGAGGTAAGGGGTAAATACGACTGGGTTCCCCCTGGTACCCAGAAGGCTCCGTTAAAGACACTGAATATTAGGCCCCCAGTGCCACGAGACTCTCAGCACGGATCGCATAACACCTTCATCTAGGGCCCGCAGTATCTGGACCCCTCACTCAAGTGACAGATGCCCAGATTCCGACATCATCATCCTAGTTCAGGTGTGACCCCGACCTGGTTTCGACTGATGCCGGTACTGATAGTGCTGCTGCCCACCACCAGGGAGTCATTCGGGACTCCAGCCTAGAGCCGCCGGGATTAGCGAGACAGGGGCCACGACGTGAACGATGCAGTCATAGACTACACAGGCCAGTACTCCATATCGTACAAACAAAATCCCCCCGGACGGTCTTGAGTACCATTTCTGGCACTTCTGAGAGTGACGCGGTTCTCCAGTTCGAGTCTAAGCGGCTCCTTGGCCGTCCGGAGAAAAACCGCACTCTCTTAGCCCCCATGCGAATATTTGCTATAACTGTCATAAATAAGCATGTATTCTGTTAAAAAAAATTGCAATAACTCCGTTAATTGTTCGATCGTTATGATCTTTATATGGTTTTGTACGTAATAAAATTACGCAACTTTGTGTCTTGTAAAATGTTCGTAAAATTTACGGTTTTTAAGATATTAAGGTTTAAAATTTAAAAATGGCTGCCATTTTTTTTGAAATGGTACAAAGTAGAAACTTGATACTCCGCACAAAAATAGGTCCTATTAGTTAGCATATACGTACCAAGTTTGAAGTTGATATCTCTAGTGGTTCCAAAGTTATGCAAAAATCATGTTAAAAACACATACAGACCGACAGACGGATAACCGAGCATTTTAGGACCCATGTTCATAGGAACTTTTTTCTTAGTTTTGATGTAAGTAACCATATCCCGAAGTCTGTAGAAGTTTTTCGTAAACACCCTGTACAGGGTGTTCAAAAATGTGGGGCAATAATTTACGTAGTGATTCCTTGGGTCAAAATAAGCAAAAAAGTTCATGTAAACATAGGTCCTAAAGTGCTTCGTTTTCCGTCTGTGTGTCTGTTTAGGATTTTTGATTTTTACATATTTAATCATATCTCACGAACAACTTAACGTATAAAAATAAAACTTGGTATATGGATAACCACTATTAAGAAATATTTTTGTAAGAAGTATCAAATTTCTACTTTGTACCATTTCAAAATGGCGGCTATTTTTTGTTTTCAAAGCTAAATATCTTAAAAACCGTAAATTTTAGAAAAATTATACAAGAGACAAAAAAGTTGCAAAATGTAATCCAATTAGTTCTGATATTAAGATTATGATAATCGATCTACTAATAACGGAGAAATTTTAAATTTTCTGCATAAAAACATGGTTCCTTAGAACATTCTGTCTGAAAATTGCATGTTTTTAATCGGAAAATTTAAAATTTCTCAATTATTAGTTTTCCTATTGTTATAATCTTAATATCATCGTTAATGAGATTAAATTTCGCAACTTTTTTGTCTCTTGAATAATTTTTCTAAAATTTACGGTTTTTAAGATATTCAGTCGCGGTCGAGCAGCCGATGCGTGCAGAGCTCCCGCATATCAGTTGACGCGCGTCAGTTCCGGCCCTCAGCGTTCCGCGATACTAATTGACCTATATTTAATTTTTATGTTTACTGGGCTATAATTAAAGTTATGGCGGCAAAGTGCGGTATATGTTCCGCGGAGATTGTGGAAGGTGATGTAATTGACTCTCTGAAATGCGTAAATTGCGAATACGAGTAGTGTAAAAGTGGGGCTGCTGGCCCAATCAAACTTTTTGACAGCTACTTCCGGTCACGTGACCGGAAGTAACGTCATCAGCTTTGACGAAGCTGTGACGTGTTGGGGTTGGCATTTAAAGTTTAAATGCCTGGCTGTGCAGTTGTAAGATTGATAGTGTTGTAGTGGATCCCGCGAATGTTGAGAGACATGACTAGAGTTGTTTACTCGACTAGAGGTGTAGAAGGAATGGTTATTGCAAAGCCGGTGCTGCGGGTACCTCTGTCGGTAGTGGGGGTAGTGGTGGGGATAGTGGTGGGGGTAAAAATGGTAGGCGTTTGTTTAATCACTTTGCATTTAATCGCTGCCACAATAGACCGAGTCGATGTTGCAATTCTTCTAGTTTATCCAAGCAGTTATTTTGATATGTTTTGCAACCACATTTACAGTAGCAGAAATAATTACATTTTGTACAAGCTTTTTCGTCAACTTGATCTTCAGGTATTTTAAAACATTTTTCTTTGCAACAATAAGATAAAAGTGGTAGATTATTTCTTTTGGATGAAATATTGGTTGTAGCTTGTCTTAAACAGAACTGAGCCTCTCAACGTTAAGGTTTCGTATTTATGTAAAGTATTTGAGTAAAACTATCGAATAATACTGTAGATTAAAAGTTCAAGGTCATCCGTTTGAGTTTTTAAAAAAATACAACATTTCAGTATATAAATAACATATACTGATATGTTGTTTTTTTTATCTTTTTATTAAAAACATATATTTACAAAGTTATTTTTGTACGATGTGCAGAGTAAGTTCTGTAGAGTTGTTTCCGCTCATTCCGTGTGACACAAAATATAATGATCCTGGCTGAATTTCCCGCAGATCTTCATTTTGCAGCAACTGGACGAATCGTTTTGGAAGATATACTTGAAACTTTGGTTCCTCACCTGGTGTAAATAGTGCATCGGATAAAGATGCGACGACTGCGTCTCCATGCGTTGTATCAACTTTCTTCATTTCATGGACAATATAATGTTTCTGTTCTTTTAATTATGAATATTTCTTGATAATTAGAGTATTTTATTTTGAATGTAAGTTGAATTGTTCAACTAAACATTGGAGAAACTGTTGTGACTATGGAGTTAGAGTGATACTCGGGGTGTGTTGCTTCCTTGCATTTATAACCTTCGTAACCCCCACCACATTCTTCTTTTTCTTGTAAAAAAGCAGCCAAGTGATATGCGTTTTGTAATGCACATTGAGATTGGTTGTGTTTCGGATCTATTGTAGAAACGCAAATATTTCTAATATCAAAGTGAAAGGTTTTTTCCATTTTTATGTTTAAAACTTGTTTGTTCGTGTACTGTCGTATCCAATTCTTTTTTTCCAATCCTCTGGTGTACATGTGTGTAAATTGTTTGCAAAAATGAAACATAATTTTGTGTACATTGTTGTACGGTAGAAAACCTTCAAACCAATGGATATGATGAAAATTATTTGTTAGCCATCTGTTTGTTATTTTAGCTTTTGACTTTAGTTCATGGACAGAACACTGTGGTTCAAATAAAAACGGGTACGCTACTTGTGTAAGCAAATCTAAAATTACCAATTCTTTTATGATAAATCCATCATCGTTTCCGCGAAATGCTTGAAATTCAATTACACAAGGTTTTGCTACCATTTCTTCATCCTGTCTGCTCATCACGGTGTCTGCTGATCAACTGTTTTCCACACCGCGGTAGGTTAGATATATAAACCAGGCCGTACAGTTGTAGGCGCGTTGGTGTATGTTTAACGTGGGCACCGTCCCCAGTAGGCCTACCCCACGGTTTATTCTTTGGTTAAATTACATTGTAGTTTTTTAAACTAGCAAAGTTTCTTCTTCTGTATTGTTGTTGTTGGTTTCTTCTTCTGTAGCTTCCGTTGCAATTTCAGTAAAAAGTTGAAAGTTTCTTAACTGCCTCCACATTTCCACTTCGTGAGGTATTCTATTTAAGATGGATGTATCTATTGGTCCATATTGTAAAGTGCTGTCAGGTTGTTTTTCGCATGCATCTACCAGATATTCCTTAATAACAGAGCTTGAAAATACTAATTGTTTCATATACCTGATAATAGTTGATGCTGCATAGTTTAAAATGTAGAATTCTTCACGTGTTAGTAGAATTTTATTTTCAAATTGTGTCGAGTCTCTAATTCTTACTTGTTGTTGACCACGATGTTTAATGTCAATTTCATTGTCACAATCCAAAAGTCGAATGTTAGTTTTTCTTTCAAAGAAACTGTTGGCTAAATAACATTCAATAAGATGTAGATTTTTTAAAAAGGAATCCCAAGCATTTTCTGAAAATAAAACCATCTTTGTACCATGGCTTAGTATTACTGCGGGAGAGTAGTCTAATGATTTTACCAATCCTATCGACACACTTTTACTCATGCAAGATGAAATAGGATAAAAGATGCGAAGGAAAACTTCAGTTAAAATGTTTGGTGGAATATTTTCTTCAAGTTTTCTTTTCTTTCTTACGTTTGTTTTATTATTTTCCAACTTTTTATTTTGTTTTCCAAACTTTAAAAAGTCATCAATTTCCTTTACAACATTTTTTTCAAAATGTTTATCATCGTCATTTTCCAATAAAGGTGCTGTTTCGGAAACGTCTTGTAGAACTGATAAAGAACTTGTAGAACTGATAAAGAAGAAGATTTTGTTTATAATGCTGTAAACGATGTTACCCATACAACTGTAGACAGTCAACTAAACAATCTGCTTTCCCGCTCCTGCTTTTATAACCGAGTAGTGGGGGTATTTTTTTCTTTTAATTTTACAAAACTGCTTTTACAATACAGGTTAAAGGTGTATATGTAACAATTTTATCATGTAAAATTAAACAATAAGCAGATGTATCTTTGGGTACATTTTGTTCAAATTCCATTTCTATTTTTATATCTACACTGGAAGATTTTACAGATTCATTTTGTTTGGAACAATCAACTACAACAATCGGATAGGTAGATTTAAATTGGTTTGGCGTTAATAAGGATGTGTTTGTTTTTCCATAATATGAATTTTGGAATCTTGCGTACATATCGTACAAAACGCTAAACCTCTCTTCTGTAAAGTTTATGTTAAACTTATCGTATGGTAAGAATTGCGAGTTTAGAAACACCTTAAAATTTGTAAGTTTGCAATGATCAAATTCGCCAGCATGTTTAGTTATTTCATTTCTTCTTTTTGTTTGTAATCCAAATATTACATATCTTGCCTTTTCCAAATGAGTAGAAGTTTTTACAGTCCATGTATGACGCTGTGTTTCCGATAAAACCGGATATTCATGAAACTCCCAACTTCTAAATGGTATTACGATATCACAATCTGATTTTAAAGTTCTCAATAATGATATTCTATTTTGATCGTTTAACCGTACATGCGGTACTCTCCAAACAATCTTGTCTAGCTGCATTTTCCATTCTAAATTAGCTTCCGTTGTTCCATCAGGCGCCAGAATAATATCTTTGTCGTTTGATGATCTTAACAAAACTAATTCTTGTTTTACGTTTATTATTATTTTTCGGTAATATTCGGCAAAGCCTAAAAGTAATCTTAAAGGAATGTAAAAGTCAAAATTGCCTGAACTGTTTGGAGTGATTGTACTGGAATCGGGTGCTACCCATCCTGCGGCGGCCAGCAAATTTTTTTCACTCGGCGTTAAATATGCTAATCCTTTTAATGTACTTGTAATTCCCACCTTTTTTGTTGAATCTACTGTAACTCCGGAAATTTCATATCTTATTTCATCAAACAAATATGCCATGGGGTTATTTATGAACGGAACAGTACTTGCAGTTTTTCCATCTCTTTCTTTTACTCTATCCTTCGATATACAAATAACTTTCACATGGAAGTGTATAAATATCTTGTTGTTGTATGGGAATCCTAATTTCATCATTATTATTTAATTTTGATGAAGCGTAAGGGTTGTGCGTATGATATTCCTTTTCCCATAAGGTTTCGTCGAATGTCGGACCCTGCGCTATATCCAATATTTCCATTATTAATAAGCTTTAATCAAATTTCTTCTAGAAAACGAATGTTATCACTTGTTAATAGCTGAAGTGCTACTGACTTGTTTACCAGTCAGCTCTTTCTTTTTAAATGATAACCCCATTGTTATACGGTTGATTTTATATGTATTCGTATAGTTATAGGTTCGTCTCTAAAATCAATATGATTTCCGTCTTGATCTAGTATGTTCACCACAATGTCTGAAATAAAACTGGTGTTTAACGGTAGGTACACTAAGTTTTGTGGCTTTTCCACAATTTTAAACCCGGAGCGACCGTTGGGTAGAATGTGTGCAATATATGAGTATTTTCACCATCTCTATAAGAACCATGTATAATATTACATGTAACATCTATACTGTTAACTTTCATTATTGTCACAGTTCTAGCACCTAAATGGTTAATATTAGGTTGTAAAATTTTTGTTGTTTTAGGAAATCCTAATAAACTACCTATTGAATGTTCTTTGTTGAAATCTATATAAAATTTAGATTTGATTTTAGCTTTCATAGGATTGTTATTTCCTTTTATTGTTATATTATCTTTTCCCATATGATTTTGTATCGCTTCATTTAAATCATCAATTTCATATGCTCCAGTGGGTAAACTAAATACTTGTATATCTGAATATTTGTTTGTATCTTTATCTTTTGTTTTGTAATAATGTATTTTGTCATTAACATTTTCAGTAACGTTGGGAATAGAATTATAAGTTGTTATATCTAATAATGCGGCTTCCCATAATTTATCTTTTTCCAAACGTAACGCAGGAAAAAGAACACTTCGCAAAGTAGATGAAGTTCCAGTTAATGATACTGTATAGGAAGACATCTTAAAGTTGACTAACGCTTTAAAAAAAATCTAAACATAAATGTCCACAGATTACCGTATCATCAGGTTGTCCTCTTTTATAATTGTATACTACATTTTTAGCTGCTTTAAATTAATATTGTAGTTCTTTTGGTGGTGGAAGGTTACCAAAACTATCAAAGTAGTAAATAGTTGATCCTAGTTTCTTATAACATACCCAATGAGTGCCTGATCCTTTACTATTATCTAAATTTACTATTCCGGTTTTATTTTTCCAAATTTTAGCAGGTAATGCATCTTTCATAAACACTCCTCTAAAAATGGAATTTTTAAACAAGAAACATAAGTAATTAATTCTTTATTTGTTAATTCTTTATTTGGAATTAGTAATTGTTTTTTTATGTTTAATACACACGATACGGTCTTAGGTATAATCCTCCTCCTTTTTTTATCATTGACCATATTGTTGGTTTCTTTTTATTTTTACCTGCGGTGGATCGTCGTTTTCTTCTTATATTTCCTCCACGTTTCTTTGCAGGCTTTCTCCTCCTTTTTCCACCTCCTTTCTTCTTTCCACCTCCAAACATCGTTTTACCCTTCATTGCTGCTGATACCGCTAAAGCTGCTGCTTTTTCATTGATAAGTAACGTCACTGGATGTTATTCTTTGCCAAGCTTTTTCAGCAAGTGCTCTATCC
This sequence comes from Flexamia atlantica, assembly GCA_035578135.1. Classification (NCBI taxonomy): domain Eukaryota; kingdom Metazoa; phylum Arthropoda; class Insecta; order Hemiptera; family Cicadellidae; genus Flexamia; species Flexamia atlantica. The sequence continues at coordinate 117,487,008 of JAQJVK010000001.1, forward strand.
GCTATTGATCTATTTTTAGTATCTGCAAACTTTGAATATGCTATATCGTGTTGTTTGCAGGCTTGATCAAGTTTATTTATTTCAAGATCTCCTCTAGCAAGTCTTTTTTTCAATTTTGTTCGAGGACCACAATATTGATAACCTCCGGGTAAATGTAGTTCTACAGGTAATAAATCGATAGCTTTATTAACTATAGCTCCAACCGGCTTAGTAATAAGAGAAAGTGCTGTTGATGCTATTCCTCTTCCTCTCTTTAAAACGTGTCGATTATGACTGATGCGTTGAACTTTCAACATGGTCTTTTATAGTGAAAGGAAATGTCAATACTTGTTTATTTTATAAATGCTTTATAATGAATGATGCACTTATCCTTTGGCATTGTTTATTTATAATAAACATGTATAAGTATTTTTGTTTATGGGTAATAAAGTCTTCTCCAGTTTTGCGGTAGGATTGTATCTTCTTCATCTTTATTTTTAGAAGATCTTAACTATTAGTTTCCTTATTTAAAAACTATTCTTCCATAACATTTTGTTTAACCCAATGTAGTTTTTAATCAGATTTCATGGGGTTTATTATGTTATACACATCATATAATACTACACTTAAGAGTCTTACAATGTAATTTACATTAACAGCACCATTAAAGCTGTGAGGGTGATCTAAGGCGACCAATCGCAAGTATTCACAATTAAAATACTCCTTATGCCTATCTTTTCTTAGGCTTCTTTTACGCCATTCCTCTACTGTAACTGCATCACTGTCTGCTATTCCTGTTCCAACATTGGTCAGTGGTCTCCCTTTGCAATCAAAGGCTTGTCGACCGCCTTCTTGTAATACAGGAACTTGTCCAATTGTTGCAACATCAATTTCATCCGACCCTTTTTTAACATTAGTAATTATTTTTGCATCAGCATCCCATTTCTTATATTTTAATTTCATTATTTGACTTATTGTAGCTGCATCTGATTTTGCAGTTCCTTCCTTAACGTTAGTTAACACTTTATTTTTGCAATCAATTGTATTAATATCGTGTGTAATACAATGATCTGTAAGATATTGAAGATTTACAGCATCTTTCATATCTTTTGGGTCACCAATATCATGTATTACAAAGTTGTAAAAGAAAATTTATCTGTTTTTTTTCAGGGATGACTGAATGTAAATACTTTTTTGTAACTGAATCTTGATCATTAACAGGATCTGCTATATTGGCTATTCTAAGATCTTTTGCATCGTATACTTTATTATTACTCCTAGGATCATATCTTAAGGTTTGGTTTATGTACCACATTAAATATCCTTTATTTACCGAATCATTTTTATCTATTGATTTTGGAAGATTTACACTTCTATAAAAATTAGCGTTATACACTTCATTTTGAAGCTTTAAGCTAGGTAATGTTTCACTTTTTAAAGTTTTGAAATTTACTGCATCATTATCATCTTTTGGATCATTTACAAACTTTAAACGTTTGTTACTTATATCATAATCTCCATCGGATGTTAGTGGTAAACCACCTCTTTTTCCATAAGATCCTGATTGGTTCCAGTTTCGGAATACCGTCCAAACTTATCAACACTCATGGTTATACTGAATGTTTAATCGGTTATACTTGTATTCTATATACTCATATTTTTATGCAATTACTCCTCGATTTCGCAATTCGCCGACCAAAGCTACCCATTCGTTTTATAAACTGCTATGTCCGGCTTGTTTAGCTTCATATATCAACTTCATTCTATCAACCAATTTGTTTATACCGTTGTAGTATATTATATTAGTATCATACAAGTTTTTCAATAATCCTTTTCCTGATAAACTTGATTGATTTGTTTTTCTCCTTTTATGTAAAATATTTATTTCAGCAGAAGATAATGATTTTCTTTTTATGGGTTCCCTTCTTTTTGGTGGGAAAAGCTTAGCAATAATAGTTTTATATTTTTCTGATGTATTTCTATGAACATTGAAATTTTTAGAATAATTTTTCTTATGCGCATTGTATCCTCCAATATTTGTTTAAAAATGTTTAAATCCTTTTTAGTATATTTATTAGGTTTAGGTTTAAAAATAAGTTCAAACAATCCTTTTCTACCCTTGTATTGTTTATTATTTATAATAATATTGTAATGTTCGTCTACATCAAGATTGCTATCTCCAATCATTACCCCATTTTCTTCTATTCTAGCACCAAAAGTATGATATTTTCGAGTTGGCTGTGCAGAATGTAACATTTTTAATACAAATTGTCTTGCAAGCGGCCCTTTATACGCAATATCAGAGCCCAATTTGCTCAAGTTGGATGGATTAACCTTTTGACGTGGCAATTTTTTTACAAATCTCAATTTTTTCTAATATTTTGGTTATGACCTTTGTGATTGTCAATATGTATTGACAATATGCTTAATCAATTAATTAAAAATTAAAAAAGCGTGTCCTCCTCCTCTATACAAAAGTAAAAAGAAGCAAAACAGGTGTCCACTGCAATCCCTATTAAACCTACAATTGCCGTCAACTTCCACCCAAGCCGGTCACCGTTTATTTTAGGTGGGCCCTCCCACCAACTAAGCCACACAATTACAAGCCTAATAGGGATTGCGCATGGTGCGGGAATTGAACCCGCGCCGCGGCGTATGTCCTAAACATTGGCTCGTCAGTCAATGATTTAGACCACACGGCCGCGCAGTACCGTCAGATCAGTGCTCGTTTGAGTCTTAAAGCCTACGGCTCTGGCGGCGATTCATTGAACCGCTTTAGCAACCGGCCTGGTGGCAAATCAGTGAACTACTAGGCCAAGCCGTCGGTAATAGCACCCGTCGGCAACGGCGTAGTACCTACGGCAAACCACGTTGAAGGATTAATAGACTCTTCTTCTTCTTGTTGTTCTTCGCTTGTAGAAAGACCTTCTTTTTCTGTTAAAACATCCGTTTCTTCACCTAGTTCGCTTTCTTTTTCAGTTGTTTCTCCTTGTTGCGTAAATCTTGTTTCACCTTCATATTCTTCTTTTTGTTCAAATTTTGAAATGGGTAAAGTAGCATCTCCGGAAAAATTAAATGTTGAATGTTTAACATTTTGCCCTAATTGTTTTAATGGCTCAGTAATAGGTTTAAATGTTGATTCCAGAAATTTCTCTCTTTCACTTATTCCTAATCTTAACGCTCTGTTTTTATGTCTAATAGAATCACTAAGTGATTTTATTTCTTTTAATAGCGTTTCCTGATTAACCATGTTTACACCATGGAGACTTGTACGATAATGTTGTTAATTAATGTATTAAAACAAATTTATCAAAATCTATGGCTTGTTTAGCTTCATATATCAACTTCATTCTATCAACCAATTTGTTTATATCGTTGTAGTATATTATATTAGTATCATACAAGTTTTTCAATAATCCTTTTCCTGATAAACTTGATTGATTTGTTTTTAAAAAATAAAAATATAAAAATTAGCGTTATACACTTCATTTTGAAGCTTTAAGCTAGGTAATGTTTCACTTTTTAAAGTTTTGAAATTTACTGCATCATTATCATCTTTTGGATCATTTACAAACTTTAAACGTTTGTTACTTATATCATAATCTCCATCGGATGTTAGTGGTAAACCACCTCTTTTTCCATAAGATCCTGATTGGTTCCAGTTTCGGAATACCGTCCAAACTTATCAACACTCATGGTTATACTGAATGTTTAATCGGTTATACTTGTATTCTATATACTCATATTTTTATGCAATTACTCCTCGATTTCGCAATTCGCCGACCAAAGCTACCCATTCGTTTTCTAAACCGCTATGTCCGGCTTGTTTAGCTTCATATATCAACTTCATTCTATCAACCAATTTGTTTATATCGTTGTAGTATAATATATAAGTATCATACAAGTTTTTCAATAATCCTTTTCCTGATAAACTTGATTGATTTGTTTTTCTCCTTTTATGTAAAATATTTATTTCAGCAGAAGATAATGATTTTCTTTTTATGGGTTCCCTTCTTTTTGGTGGGAAAAGCTTAGCAATAATAGTTTTATATTTTTCTGATGTATTTCTATGAACATTGAAATTTTTAGAATAATTTTTCTTATGCGCATTGTATCCTCCAATATTTGTTTAAAAATGTTTAAATCCTTTTTAGTATATTTATTAGGTTTAGGTTTAAAAATAAGTTCAAACAATCCTTTTCTACCCTTGTATTGTTTATTATTTATAATAATATTGTAATGTTCGTCTACATCAAGATTGCTATCTCCAATCATTACCCCATTTTCTTCTATTCTAGCACCAAAAGTATGATATTTTCGAGTTGGCTGTGCAGAATGTAACATTTTTAATACAAATTGTCTTGCAAGCGGCCCTTTATACGCAATATCCGAGCCCAATTTGCTCAAGTTGGATGGATTTACCTTTTGACGTGGCAATTTTTTTACAAATCTCAATTTTTAATGGTAATATTTTAATTTTGTCTGTATTTGGTCTAATATTTGGTCTAATATCTAACCATGTTTACACCATGGAGACTTGTACGATAATGTTGTTAATTAATGTATTAAAACAAATTTATCAAAATCTATGGCTTGTTTAGCTTCATATATCAACTTCATTCTATCAACCAATTTGTTTATATCGTTGTAGTATATTATATTAGTATCATACAAGTTTTTCAATAATCCTTTTCCTGATAAACTTGATTGATTTGTTTTTCTCCTTTTATGTAAAATATTTATTTCAGCAGAAGATAATGATTTTCTTTTTATGGGTTCCCTTCTTTTTGGTGGGAAAAGCTTAGCAATAATAGTTTTATATTTTTCTGATGTATTTCTATGAACATTGACATTTTTAGAATAATTTTTCTTATGCGCATTGTATCCTCCAATATTTGTTTAAAAATGTTTAAATCCTTTTTAGTATATTTATTAGGTTTAGGTTTAAAAATAAGTTCAAACAATCCTTTTCTACCCTTGTATTGTTTATTATTTATAATAATATTGTAATGTTCGTCTACATCAAGATTGCTATCTCCAATCATTACCCCATTTTCTTCTATTCTAGCACCAAAAGTATGATATTTTCGAGTTGGCTGTGCAGAATGTAACATTTTTAATACAAATTGTCTTGCAAGCGGCCCTTTATACGCAATATCCGAGCCCAATTTGCTCAAGTTGGATGGATTTACCTTTTGACGTGGCAATTTTTTTACAATTCTCAATTTTTAATGGTAATATTTTAATTTTGTCTGTATTTGGTCTAATATTTTGGTTATGACCTTTGTGATTGTCAATATGTATTGACAATATGCTTAATTAATTAATTAAAAATTAAAAAAGCGTGTCCTCCTCCTCTATACAAAAGTAAAAAGAAGCAAAACAGGTGTCCACTGCAATCCCTATTAAACCTACAATTGCCGTCAACTTCCACCCAAGCCGGTCACCGTTTATTTTAGGTGGGCCCTCCCACCAACTAAGCCACACAATTGCAAGCCTAATAGGGATTGCGCATGGTGCGGGAATTGAACCCGCGCCGCGGCGTATGTCCTAAACATTGGCTCGTCAGTCAATGATTTAGACCACACGGCCGGGCAGTACCGTCAGATCTTCTTTTTCTGTTAAAACATCCGTTTCTTCACCTAGTTCGCTTTCTTTTTCAGTTGTTTCTCCTTGTTGCGTAAAACTTGTATCACCTTCATATTCTTCTTTTTGTTCAAATTTTGAAATGGGTAAAATAGCATCTCCGGAAAAATTAAATGTTGAATGTTTAACATTTTGCCCTAATTGTTTTAATGGCTCAGTAATAGGTTTAAATGTTGATTCCAGAAATTTCTCTCTTTCACTTATTCCTAATCTTAACGCTCTGTTTTTATGTCTAATAGAATCACTAAGTGATTTTATTTCTTTTAATAGCTTTTCCTGATTAACCATGTTTACACCATGGAGACTTGTACGATAATGTTGTTAATTAATGTATTAAAACAAATTTATCAAAATCTATGGCTTGTTTAGCTTCATATATCAACTTCATTCTATCAACCAATTTGTTTATATCGTTGTAGTATATTATATTAGTATCATACAAGTTTTTCAATAATCCTTTTCCTGATAAACTTGATTGATTTGTTTTTAAAAAATAAAAATATAAAAATTAGCGTTATACACTTCATTTTGAAGCTTTAAGCTAGATAATGTTTCACTTTTTAAAGTTTTGAAATATACTGCATCATTATCATCTTTTGGATCATTTACAAACTTTAAACATTTGTTACTTATATCATAATCTCCATCGGATGTTAGTGGTAAACCACCTCTTTTTCCATAAGATCCTGATTGTTTCCAGTTTCGGAATACCGTCCAAACTTATCAACACTCATGGTTATACTGAATGTTTAATCGGTTATACTTGTATTCTGTATACTCATATTTTTATGCAATTACTCCTCGATTTCGCAATTCGCCGACCAAACCTACCCATTCGTTTTCTAAACCGCTATGTCCGGCTTGTTTAGCTTCATATATCAACTTCATTCTATCAACCAATTTGTTTATATCGTTGTAGTATATTATATTAGTATCATACAAGTTTTTCAATAATCCTTTTCCTGATAAACTTGATTGATTTGTTTTTCTCCTTTTATGTAAAATATTTATTTCAGCAGAAGATAATGATTTTCTTTTTATGGGTTCCCTTCTTTTTGGTGGGGAAAGCTTAGCAATAATAGTTTTATATTTTTCTGATGTATTTCTATGAACATTGAAATTTTTAGAATAATTTTTCTTATGCGCATTGTATCCTCCAATATTTTTTTTTAAAATGTTTAAATCCTTTTTAGTATATTTATTAGGTTTAGGTTTAAAAATAAGTTCAAACAATCCTTTTGTACCCTTGTATTGTTTATTATTTATAATAATATTGTCATGTTCGTCTACATCAAGATTGCTATCTCCAATCATTACCCCATTTTCTTCTATTCTAGCACCAAAAGTATGATATTTTCGAGTTGGCTGTGCAGAATGTAACATTTTTAATACAAATTGTCTTGCAAGCGGCCCTTTATACGCAATATCCGAGCCCAATTTGCTCAAGTTGGATGGATTTACCTTTTGACGTGGCAATTTTTTTACAAATCTCAATTTTTAATGGTAATATTTTAATTTTGTCTGTATTTGGTCTAATATTTTGGTTATGACCTTTGTGATTGTCAATATGTATTGACAATATGCTTAATTAATTAATTAAAAATTAAAAAAGCGTGTCCTCCTCCTCTATACAAAAGTAAAAAGAAGCAAAACAGGTGTCCACTGCAATCCCTATTAAACCTACAATTGCCGTCAACTTCCTTCCAAGCCGGTCACCGTTTATTTTAGGTGGGCCCTCCCACCAACTAAGCCACACAATTGCAAGCCTAATAGGGATTGCGCATGGTGCGGGAATTGAACCCGCGACGCGGCGTATGTCCTAAAAATTGGCTCATTTACCCATTTCAAATTTTGAAATGGGTAAAGTAGCATCTCCGGAAAAATTAAATGTTGAATGTTTAACATTTTGCCCTAATTGTTTTAATGGCTCAGTAATAGGTTTAAATGTTGATTCCAGAAATTTCTGTCTTTCACTTATTCCTAATCTTAACGCTCTGTTTTTATGTCTAATAGAATCACTAAGTGATTTTATTCCTTTTAATAGCTTTTCCTGATTAACCATGTTTACACCATGGAGACTTGTACTATAATGTTGTTAATTAATGTATTAAAACAAATTTATCAAAATCTATGGCTTGTTTAGCTTCATATATCAACTTCATTCTATCAACCAATTTGTTTATATCGTTGTAGTATATTATATTAGTATCATACAAGTTTTTCAATAATCCTTTTCCTGATAAACTTGATTGATTTGTTTTTCTCCTTTTATGTAAAATATTTATTTCAGCAGAAGATAATGATTTTCTTTTTATGGGTTCCCTTCTTTTTGGTGGGAAAAGCTTAGCAATAATAGTTTTATATTTTTCTGATGTATTTCTATGAACATTGAAATTTTTAGAATAATTTTTCTTATGTGCATTGTATCCTCCAGTATTTGTTTAAAAATGTTTAAATCCTTTTTAGTATATTTATTAGGTTTAGGTTTAAAAATAAGTTCAAACAATCCTTTTGTACCCTTGTATTGTTTATTATTTATAATAATATTGTAATGTTCGTCTACATCAAGATTGCTATCTCCAATCATTACCCCATTTTCTTCTATTCTAGCACCAAAAGTATGATATTTTCGAGTTGGCTGTGCAGAATGTAACATTTTTAATACAGATTGTCTTGCAAGCGGCCCTTTATACGCAATATCTGAGCCCAATTTGCTCAAGTTGGATGGATTAACCTTTTGACGTGGCAATTTTTTTACAAATCTCAATTTTTAATGGTAATATTTTAATTTTGTCTGTATTTGGTCTAATATTTTGGTTAACACCTTTGTGATTGTCAATATGTATTGACAATATGCTTAATTAATTAATTAAAAATTAAAAAAGCGTGTCATCCTCCTCTATACAAAAGTAAAAAGAAGCAAAACAGGTGTCCACTGCAATCCCTATTAAACCTACAATTGCCGTCAACTTCCACCCAAGCCGGTCACCGTTTATTTTAGGTGGGCCCTCCCACCAACTAAGCCACACAATTGCAAGCCTAATAGGGATTGCGCATGGTGCGGGAATTGAACCCGCGCCGCGGCGTATGTCCTAAACATTGGCTCGTCAGTCAATGATTTAGACCACACGGCCGCGCAGTACCGTCAGATCAGTGCTCGTTTGAGTCTTAAAGCCTACGGCTCTGGCGGCGATTCATTGAACCGCTTTAGCAACCGGCCTGGTGGCAAATCAGTGAACTACTAGGCCAAGCCGTCGGTAATAGCACCCGTCGGCAACGGCGTAGTACCTACGGCAAACCACGTTGAAGGGTTAATAGACTCTTCTTCTTCTTGTTGTTCTTCGCTCGTAGAAAGACCTTCTTTTTCTGTTAAAACATCCGTTTCTTCACCTAGTTCGCTTTCTTTTTCAGTTGTTTCTCCTTGTTGCGTAAATCTTGTTTCACCTTCATATTCTTCTTTTTGTTCAAATTTTGAAATGGGTAAAGTAGCATCTCCGGAAAAATTAAATGTTGAATGTTTAACATTTTGCCCTAATTGTTTTAATGGCTCAGTAATAGGTTTAAATGTTGATTCCAGAAATTTCTCTCTTTCACTTATTCCTAATCTTAACGCTCTGTTTTTATGTCTAATAGAATCACTAAGTGATTTTATTTCTTTTAATAGCTTTTCCTGATTAACCATGTTTACACCATGGAGACTTGTACGATAATGTTGTTAATTAATGTATTAAAACAAATTTATCAAAATCTATGGCTTGTTTAGCTTCATATATCAACTTCATTCTATCAACCAATTTTTTATATCGTTGTAGTATATTATATTAGTATCATACAAGTTTTTCAATAATCCTTTTCCTGATAAACTTGATTGATTTGTTTTTCTCCTTTTATGTAAAATATTTATTTCAGCAGAAGATAATGATTTTTTTTTATGGGTTCCCTTCTTTTTGGTGGGAAAAGCTTAGCAATAATAGTTTTATGTTTTTCTGATGTATTTCTATGAACATTGAAATTTTTAGAATAATTTTTCTTATGCGCATTGCATCCTCCAATATTTATTTAAAAATGTTTAAATCCTTTTTAGTATATTTATTAGGTTTAGGTTTAAAAATAAGTTCAAACAATCCTTTTGTACCCTTGTATTGTTTATTATTCATAATAATATTGTCATGTTCGTCTACATCAAGATTGCTATCTCCAATCATTACCCCATTTTCTTCTATTCTAGCACCAAAAGTATGATATTTTCGAGTTGGCTGTGCAGAATGTAACATTTTTAATACAAATTGTCTTGCAAGCGGCCCTTTATACGCAATATCCGAGCCCAATTTGCTCAAGTTGGATGGATTAACCTTTTAACGTGGCAATTTTTTTACAAATCTCAATTTTTAATGGTAATATTTTAATTTTGTCTGTATTTGGTCTAATATTTTGGTTATGACCTTTGTGATTGTCAATATGTATTGACAATATGCTTAATCAATTAATTAAAAAAAATTAAAAAAACGTGTCCTCCTCCTCTATACAAAAGTAAAAAGAAGCAAAACAGGTGTCCACTGCAATCCCTATTAAACCTACAATTGCCGTCAACTTCCACCCAAGCCGGTCACCGTTTATTTTAGGTGGGCCCTCCCACCAACTAAGCCACACAATTGCAAGCCTAATAGGGATTGCGCATGGTGCGGGAATTGAACCCGCGCCGCGGCGTATGTCCTAAAAATTGGCTCATTTACCTATTTCAAATTTTGAAATGGGTAAAGTAGCATCTCCGGAAAAATTAAATGTTGAATGTTTAACATTTTGCCCTAATTGTTTTAATGGCTCAGTAATAGGTTTAAATGTTGATTCCAGATATTTCTCTCTTTCACTTATTCCTAATCTTAACGCTCTGTTTTTATGTCTAATAGAATCACTAAGTGATTTTATTTCTTTTAATAGCTTTTCCTGATTAACCATGTTTACACCATGGAGACTTGTACGATAATGTTGTTAATTAATGTATTAAAACAAATTTATCAAAATCTATGGCTTGTTTAGCTTCATATATCAACTTCATTCTATCAACCAATTTGTTTATATCGTTGTAGTATATTATATTAGTATCATACAAGTTTTTCAATAATCCTTTTCCTGATAAACTTGATTGATTTGTTTTTCTCCTTTTATGTAAAATATTTATTTTAGCAGAAGATAATGATTTTCTTTTTATGGGTTCCCTTCATTTTGGTGGGAAAAGCTTAGCAATAATAGTTTTATATTTTTTTGATGTATTTCTATGAACATTGAAATTTTTAGAATAATTTTTCTTATGCGCATTGTATCCTCCAATATTTGTTTAAAAATGTTTAAATCCTTTTTAGTATATTTATTAGGTTTAGGTTTAAAAATAAGTTCAAACAATCCTTTTCTACCCTTGTATTGTTTATTATTCATAATAATATTGTAATGTTCGTCTACATCAAGATTGCTATCTCCAATCATTACCCCATTTTCTTCTATTCTAGCACCAAAAGTATGATATTTTCGAGTTGGCTGTGCAGAATGTAACATTTTTAATACAAATTGTCTTGCAAGCGGCCCTTTATACGCAATATCTGAGCCCAATTTGCTCAAGTTGGATGGATTAACCTTTTGACGTGGCAATTTTTTTACAAATCTCAATTTTTAATGGTAATATTTTAATTTTGTCTGTATTTGGTCTAATATGTTGGTTATGACCTTTGTGATTGTCAATATGTATTGACAATATGCTTAATTAATTAATTAAAAATTAAAAAAACGTGTCCTCCTCCTCTATACAAAAGTAAAAAGAAGCAAAACAGGTGTCCACTGCAATCCCTATTAAACCTACAATTGCCGTCAACTTCCACCCAAGCCGGTCACCGTTTATTTTAGGTGGGCCCTCCCACCAACTAAGCCACACAATTGCAAGCCTAATAGGGATTGCGCATGGTGCGGGAATTGAACCCGCGCCGCGGCGTATGTCCTAAACATTGGCTCGTCAGTCAATGATTTAGACCACACGGCCGCGCAGTACCGTCAGATCAGTGCTCGTTTGAGTCTTACAGCCTACGGCTCTGGCGGCGATTCATTGAACCGCTTTAGCAACCGGCCTGGTGGCAAATCAGTGAACTACTAGGCCAAGCCGTCGGTAATAGCACCCGTCGGCAACGGCGTAGTACCTACGGCAAACCACGTTGAAGGGTTAATAGACTCTTCTTCTTCTTGTTGTTCTTCGCTTGTAGAAAGACCTTCTTTTTCTGTTAAAACATCCGTTTCTTCACCTAGTTCGCTTTCTTTTTCAGTTGTTTCTCCTTGTTGCGTAAAACTTGTATCACCTTCATATTCTTCTTTTTGTTCATATTTTGAAATGGATAAAGTAGCATCTCCGGAAAAATTAAATGTTGAATGTTTAACATTTTGCCCTAATTGTTTTAATGGCTCAGTAATAGGTTTAAATGTTGATTCCAGAAATTTCTCTCTTTCACTTATTCCTAATCTTAACGCTCTGTTTTTATGTCTAATAGAATCACTAAATGATTTTTTTGAGACTTGTACGATAATGTTGTTAATTAATGTATTAAAACAAATTTATCAAAATCTATGGCTTGTTTAGCTTCATATATCAACTTCATTCTATCAACCAATTTGTTTATATCGTTGTAGTATATTATATTAGTATCATACAAGTTTTTCAATAATCCTTTTCCTGATAAACTTGATTGATTTGTTTTTCTCCTTTTATGTAAAATATTTATTTTAGCAGAAGATAATGATTTTCTTTTTATGGGTTCCCTTCATTTTGGTGGGAAAAGCTTAGCAATAATAGTTTTATATTTTTTTGATGTATTTCTATGAACATTGAAATTTTTAGAATAATTTTTCTTATGCGCATTGTATCCTCCAATATTTGTTTAAAAATGTTTAAATCCTTTTTAGTATATTTATTAGGTTTAGGTTTAAAAATAAGTTCAAACAATCCTTTTCTACCCTTGTATTGTTTATTATTCATAATAATATTGTAATGTTCGTCTACATCAAGATTGCTATCTCCAATCATTACCCCATTTTCTTCTATTCTAGCACCAAAAGTATGATATTTTCGAGTTGGCTGTGCAGAATGTAACATTTTTAATACAAATTGTCTTGCAAGCGGCCCTTTATACGCAATATCTGAGCCCAATTTGCTCAAGTTGGATGGATTAACCTTTTGACGTGGCAATTTTTTTACAAATCTCAATTTTTAATGGTAATATTTTAATTTTGTCTGTATTTGGTCTAATATGTTGGTTATGACCTTTGTGATTGTCAATATGTATTGACAATATGCTTAATTAATTAATTAAAAATTAAAAAAACGTGTCCTCCTCCTCTATACAAAAGTAAAAAGAAGCAAAACAGGTGTCCACTGCAATCCCTATTAAACCTACAATTGCCGTCAACTTCCACCCAAGCCGGTCACCGTTTATTTTAGGTGGGCCCTCCCACCAACTAAGCCACACAATTGCAAGCCTAATAGGGATTGCGCATGGTTCTTCACCTAGTTCGCTTTCTTTTTCAGTTGTTTCTCCTTGTTGCGTAAAACTTGTATCACCTTCATATTCTTCTTTTTGTTCATATTTTGAAATGGATAAAGTAGCATCTCCGGAAAAATTAAATGTTGAATGTTTAACATTTTGCCCTAATTGTTTTAATGGCTCAGTAATAGGTTTAAATGTTGATTCCAGAAATTTCTCTCTTTCACTTATTCCTAATCTTAACGCTCTGTTTTTATGTCTAATAGAATCACTAAATGATTTTTTTGAGACTTGTACGATAATGTTGTTAATTAATGTATTAAAACAAATTTATCAAAATCTATGGCTTGTTTAGCTTCATATATCAACTTCATTCTATCAACCAATTTGTTTATATCGTTGTAGTATATTATATTAGTATCATACAAGTTTTTCAATAATCCTTTTCCTGATAAACTTGATTGATTTGTTTTTCTCCTTTTATGTAAAATATTTATTTTAGCAGAAGATAATGATTTTCTTTTTATGGGTTCCCTTCATTTTGGTGGGAAAAGCTTAGCAATAATAGTTTTATATTTTTTTGATGTATTTCTATGAACATTGAAATTTTTAGAATAATTTTTCTTATGCGCATTGTATCCTCCAATATTTGTTTAAAAATGTTTAAATCCTTTTTAGTATATTTATTAGGTTTAGGTTTAAAAATAAGTTCAAACAATCCTTTTGTACCCTTGTATTGTTTATTATTCATAATAATATTGTAATGTTCGTCTACATCAAGATTGCTATCTCCAATCATTACCCCATTTTCTTCTATTCTAGCACCAAAAGTATGATATTTTCGAGTTGGCTGTGCAGAATGTAACATTTTTAATACAAATTGTCTTGCAAGCGGCCCTTTATACGCAATATCTGAGCCCAATTTGCTCAAGTTGGATGGATTAACCTTTTGACGTGGCAATTTTTTTACAAATCTCAATTTTTAATGGTAATATTTTAATTTTGTCTGTATTTGGTCTAATATGTTGGTTATGACCTTTGTGATTGTCAATATGTATTGACAATATGCTTAATTAATTAATTAAAAATTAAAAAAACGTGTCCTCCTCCTCTATACAAAAGTAAAAAGAAGCAAAACAGGTGTCCACTGCAATCCCTATTAAACCTACAATTGCCGTCAACTTCCACCCAAGCCGGTCACCGTTTATTTTAGGTGGGCCCTCCCACCAACTAAGCCACACAATTGCAAGCCTAATAGGGATTGCGCATGGTGCGGGAATTGAACCCGCGCCGCGGCGTATGTCCTAAACATTGGCTCGTCAGTCAATGATTTAGACCACACGGCCGCGCAGTACCGTCAGATCAGTGCTCGTTTGAGTCTTACAGCCTACGGCTCTGGCGGCGATTCATTGAACCGCTTTAGCAACCGGCCTGGTGGCAAATCAGTGAACTACTAGGCCAAGCCGTCGGTAATAGCACCCGTCGGCAACGGCGTAGTACCTACGGCAAACCACGTTGAAGGGTTAATAGACTCTTCTTCTTCTTGTTGTTCTTCGCTTGTAGAAAGACCTTCTTTTTCTGTTAAAACATCCGTTTCTTCACCTAGTTCGCTTTCTTTTTCAGTTGTTTCTCCTTGTTGCGTAAAACTTGTATCACCTTCATATTCTTCTTTTTGTTCATATTTTGAAATGGATAAAGTAGCATCTCCGGAAAAATTAAATGTTGAATGTTTAACATTTTGCCCTAATTGTTTTAATGGCTCAGTAATAGGTTTAAATGTTGATTCCAGAAATTTCTCTCTTTCACTTATTCCTAATCTTAACGCTCTGTTTTTATGTCTAATAGAATCACTAAATGATTTTGTTTCTTTTAATAGCTTTTCCTGATTAACCATGTTTACACCATGGAGACTTGTGCGATAATGTTGTTAATTAATGTATTAAAACAAATTTATCAAAATCTATGCGGTAACGACCATCTATTATAGCTTTATCTTTCATAATTACCAAAAATCCTATTTCTCCGCCCAAGCTTTTCCACAAAGCTCTTGGAATTTTTCAAATGTCATATCAGCATTTACATGATCGTTGTATATATGTTTTAGGTTTGTATCGTCTTGTTTGAATAAAACTAAAATATTTGCATTGTCTCTAATTAGTTGTTTTGGAATTTTGCTATATGTTTGTCCTATATATATGCTATCAATATTATTATGTCGTCCAATTTGCTCAAGTTGGATGGATTAACCTTTTGACGTGGCAATTTTTTTACAAATCTCAATTTTTAATGGTAATATTTTAATTTTGTCTGTATTTGGTCTAATATGTTGGTTATGACCTTTGTGATTGTCAATATGTATTGACAATATGCTTAATTAATTAATTAAAAATTAAAAAAACGTGTCCTCCTCCTCTATACTAAAGTAAAAAGAAGCAAAACAGGTGTCCACTGCAATCCCTATTAAACCTACAATTGCCGTCAATTTCCACCCAAGCCGGTCACCGTTTATTTTAGGTGGGCCCTCCCACCAACTAAGCCACACAATTGCAAGCCTAATAGGGATTGCGCATGGTGCGGGAATTGAACCCGCGCCGCGGCGTATGTCCTAAACATTGGCTCGTCAGTCAATGATTTAGACCACACGGCCGGGCAGTACCGTCAGATCTTCTTTTTCTGTTAAAACATCCGTTTCTTCACCTAGTTCGCTTTCTTTTTCAGTTGTTTCTCCTTGTTGCGTAAAACTTGTATTGGCTCGTCAGTCAATGATTTAGACCACACGGCCGCGCAGTACCGTCAGATCAGTGCTCGTTTGAGTCTTACAGCCTACGGCTCTGGCGGCGATTCATTGAACCGCTTTAGCAACCGGCCTGGTGGCAAATCAGTGAACTACTAGGCCAAGCCGTCGGTAATAGCACCCGTCGGCAACGGCGTAGTACCTACGGCAAACCACGTTGAAGGGTTAATAGACTCTTCTTCTTCTTGTTGTTCTTCGCTTGTAGAAAGACCTTCTTTTTCTGTTAAAACATCCGTTTCTTCACCTAGTTCGCTTTCTTTTTCAGTTGTTTCTCCTTGTTGCGTAAAACTTGTATCACCTTCATATTCTTCTTTTTGTTCAAATTTTGAAATGGGTAAAGTAGCATCTCCGGAAAAATTAAATGTTGAATGTTTAACATTTTGCCCTAATTGTTTTAATGGCTCAGTAATAGGCTTAAATGTTGATTCCAGAAATTTCTCTCTTTCACTTATTCCTAATCTTAACGCTCTGTTTTTATGTCTAATAGAATCACTAAATGATTTTATTTCTTTTAATAGCTTTTCCTGATTAACCATGTTTACACCATGGAGACTTGTGCGATAATGTTGTTAATTAATGCATTAAAACAAATTTATCAAAATCTATGCGGTAACGACCATCTATTATAGCTTTATCTTTCATAATTACCAAAAATCCTATTTCTCCGCCCAAGCTTTTCCACAAAGCTCTTGGAATTTTTCAAATGTCATATCAGCATTTACATGATCGTTGTATATATGTTTTAGGTTTGTATCGTCTTGTTTGAATAAAACTAAAATATTTGCATTGTCTCTAATTAGTTGTTTTGGAATTTTGCTATATGTTTGTCCGATATATATGCTATCAATATTATTATGTCGTCCCATGGCAAAATAGTTTCTAATAGTATCATGATTTTCACTAGATACATCATAAAATACAAATACAGAATACGGCTTAGCCTGGTCTGGTTGCATAACACTGTCACTAGCGTTAAATTTGTAATAGTTAACATCAGGCACATCAGTCAGGATCTTTCCCAACAATTGATACTTTGGTTGATGTAAGGACTTTGAAATAATATATAGGTTATTAAATCGTAATCCTTTTGTATTTGTAATTAAGTTAAACACAACGTTAGTTTTGCCACAGTTTGAAGGACCGCTTACTATACATCGTACAGTGTTTGGAAATAAACTGCCGTGTTTACCGTTGTTGATTTTTAACGTTATCTACAGTTAAATCATCTATGTTATTAATATTAAATTTATCTTTATGGTGAACAATCTCCATCTTATTCAAAGGCAGAAGAGTAAATAAGTTGATTTAAAACTAAAATCTTAAAACAAATCTTTTATTGGTATCCACGAATCTTCAGTTTTGTCAAACCCCAACCAACGTAAGTAGTGGCAAAGTGGCGTTTCTGGGCCAAAACGCATTAATCAAAAGTGACACCTACATCCGGTTGGTGACGTCAGAGGCTGTGACGTAGCTGTGACGTGTAGGGGTGGGCATTTAAAGTTTAAATGAGCGGAAATGGGTCAAGGTCAGCTGTGGATATTTTTTTTAGTTTACATAAAGGTTGAAAAGTTTGCTCACAAATTTGAAAAGTAAGTTGTTGTCGGTGGTGAAATTTCTTGCTTATTTTCATTCTTTTTGTTGTTAATGTAAGTTGGCAAAAACACATTTTTTTCGTTTTGATTGTTTGTTGCATAAAGTTCTAAAGATAAACCAAACCCAGTGGCTATAAGTTGTTTTAGTTCTTCACTAAAAATTTCCAAATCATTGTAGGTTGTAAGATTGATAGTGTTGTAATGAATCCCGCGAATGTTGAGAGACATGACTAGAGTTGTTTACTCGACGAGAGGTGTAGCAGGAATGACTATTGCAAATCCGGTGCTGCGGGTACCTCCGATGGTAGTGGTGGGGGTAATGGCAGGTGTTTGTTTATTCATTTTGAATTTAATCGTTGCCACAATAGACCGAGTCGATGTTGCAATACTTCTAGTTTATCCAACCGGTTTTTTTGATATGTTTTGCAACTACATTTACAGTAGCAGAAAGAATTACATTTTGTACAAGCTTTTCCGTCAACTTGATCTTCAGGTATTCTAAAACATTTTTCTTTGCAACAATAAGTTATAAATGTTAGATTATTTCTTTTGGATGACATGTTGGTTGTAGCTTGTCTTAAACAGAACTGAGCCTCTCAACGTTAAAGTTTCGTATTTATGTAAAGTATTCGAATAAAACAATCGAATAAAATAATCGATTAAAAGTTCAAGGTCATCCGTTTGAGTTAAAAAAATACAACATATTAGTATATAAAAACATAAACTGATATGTTGTTTTTTATCTTTTTATTTAAAACATTTTTTTACAATATTTACAATGTTATTTTTGTATGATGTGCAGAGTAAGTTCCGTAGAGTTGTTTCCGCTCATTCCGTGTGACACCAAATATAATGATCCTGGCTGAATTTCCCGCAGATCTTCATTTTGCAGCAACTGGACGAATCGTTTTGGAAGATATACTTGAAACTTTGGTTCATCACCTGGTGTATATGGTGCATCGGATAAAGATGCGACGACTGCGTCTCCATGTGTTGTATAAACTTTTTTCATTTCATGAACAATATAATGTTTGTGTTCTTTTAGTTCTAAACATTTCTTGATAATTAGAGTATTTGATTTTGAATGCAAGTTGAATTGTTCAACTAAACATTGGAGAAACTGTTGTGTTGCCATCCTTCACAGGAGATGTTGTCTGTTCGGAGTATGGAGTTAGACTGATACTCGGGGTGTGTTGTCTCTTCGTTTATATAACCTTCAGAACCCCCACTACATTCTTCCGTTTGTTGTTGTAAGTAAGCAGCCAAGTGATATGCGTTTTGTAATGCGCATTGAGATTGGTTGTGTTTCGGATCTATTGTAGAAACACAAATATTACTATTATCAAAGTGAAATGTTTTGTCCAGTTTTATGTTTAAAACTTCTTTGTTCGTGTACTGCCAATTCTTTTTTTCCAATCCTCTAGTATATATGTGTGTAAATTGTTTGCAAAAATGAAACATAATTTTGTGTACATTGTTCTACGGTAGAAAACCTTCAAACCATTGGATATGATGAAAATTATTTGTTAGCCATCTGTTTGTTATTTTAGCTTTTGACTTTAGTTCATGGACAGAACACGGTGCTTCAAATAAAAACGGGTACGCTACTTGTGTAAGCAAATCTAAAATTACCAATTCTTTTATGATATATCTATCATCGTTTCCGCGAAATGCTTGAAATTCAATTACACATGGTTTTGCTGCCATTTCGTCATCCTGTCTGCTCATCACGGTGTCTGCTGATCAACTGTTTTCCACACCACGGTAGGTTAGATATATAAACTAGGCCGTACAGTTGTAGGCGCGTTGGTGAATGTTTAACGTGGGCACCGTCCCCAGTAGGCCTACCCCACGGTTTATAGTTTTGTTAAATTACATTGTAGTTTTAAACTAGCAAAGGTTCTTCTTCTGTATTATTGTTGTTGTTGGTTTCTTCTTCTGTACTGTTGTTGTTGTTGGTTTCTTCTTCTTCTATAGCTTCCGTTGCAACTTTCGTAAAAGGTTCAAAGTTTCTTAACTGCCTCCACATTTCCACTTCATGAGGTATTCTATTAAAGATGGATGTATCTATTGGTCCGTATTGTAAAGTGCTGTCTGGTTGTTTTTCGCATGCATCTACCAGATATTCCTTAATAACAGAGCTTGAAAATACTAATTGTTTCATATACCTGGTAATAGGTGATGTTGCATAGTTTAAAATGTAGAATTCTCCACGTGTTAGTAGAATTTTATTTTCAAATTGTGTCGAGTCTCTAATTCTTACTTGTTGTTGACCACGATGTTTAATAATGTCAATTTCATTGTCACAATCCAAAAGTCGAATGTTAGTTTTTCTTCCAAAGAAACTGTTGGCTAAGTAACATTAAATAAGATGTAGATGTTTTAAAAAGGAATTCCAAGCATTTTCTGAAAATAAAACCATCTTTGTACCATGGCTTAGTATTACTGCGGGAGAGTAGTCTAATGATTTTACCAATCCTATCGACACACTTTTACTCATGCAAGATGAAATAGGATAAAAGATGCGAAGGAAAACTTCAGTTAAAATGTTTGGTGGAATATTTTCTTCAAGTTTTCTTTTCTTTCTTACGTTTGTTTTATTATTTTCCAACTTTTTATTTTGTTTTCCAAACTTTAAAAAGTCATCTATTTCCTTTACAACATTTTCATCAAAATTTTTATCATCATCATTTTCCAATAAAGGTGTTGTTTCGGAAACGCCTTGTACAACTGATAAAGAACTCATTTTGTTTATAATGCTGTAGACGATGTTACCCATACAACTGTAGACAGTCAACTAAACAATCTGCGTTCCCGCTCCTGCTTTTATAACCGAGTGGTGAGGGTATTTTTTTTCTTTTCATTTTACAAAACTGCTTTTACTATACCGGTTAAAGGCGTATATGTAACAATTATATCATGTAAAATTAAACAATAAGCAGATGTATCTTTGGGTACATTTTGTTCAAATTCCATTTCTATTTTTATATCTACACTGGAAGATTTTACAGATTCATTTTGTTTGGAACAATCAACTACAACAATCGGATAGGTAGATTTAAATTGGTTTGGCGTTAATAAAGGTGTGTTTGTTTTTCCATAATATGAATTTTGGAATCTTGCGTACATATCGTACAAAACGCTAAATCTGTCTTTTGTAAGGTTTATGTTGAAGTTGTTGTATGGAAAGAATTGCAAGTTTAGAAACACCTTAAAATTTGTAAGTTTGCAATGATCAAATTCACCAGCATGTTTAGTTATTTCATTTCTTCTTTTTGTTTGTAATCCAAATATTACATATCTTGCCTTTTCCAAATGAGTAGAAGTTTTTTACAGTCCATGTATGACGTTGTGTTTCCGGTAAAACCGAATATTCATGAAACTCCCAACTTCTAAATGGTATTACGATATCACGATCTGATTTTAAAGTTCTTAATAATGAAATTCTATTTTGATCGTTTAACCGTACATGCGGTACTCTCCAAACAATCTTGTCTAATTGCATTTTCCATTCTAAATTAGCTTCCGTTGTTCCATCAGGTGCCATAATAATATCTTTGTCGTTTGATGATCTTAACAAAACTAATTCTTGTTTTACATTTATTATATTTTTCGTTAATCTTCAGCAAAGCCTAAAAGTATTCTTAAAGGAATGTAAAAGTCAAAATTGCATGAACTGTTTGGAGTGATTGTACTGGAATCGGGTGCTACCCATCCTGCGGCGGCCAGCATGTTTTTTTCACTCGGTGTTAAAGATGCTAATCCTTTTAATGTACTAGTAATTCCCACCTTTTTTGTTGATTCTACTGTAACTCCGGAAATTTCATATCTTATTTCATCAAACAAATATGCCATGGGGTTATTTATGAACGGAACAGTACTTGCAGTTTTTCCATCTCTTTTTTTACTCTATCCTTCGATATACAAATAACTTTCACATGGAAGTGTATAAATATCTTGTTGTTGTATGGGAATTCTAATTTCATCATTATTATTTAATTTTGATGAAGTGTAAGGGTTGTGCGTATGATATTCCTTTTCTCATAAGGTTTCGTCGAATGTCGGAACCTGTGCTATATCCAATATTTCCATTATTAATAAGTTTTAATCCAATTTGTTCTAGAAAACGAATGTCATCACTTGTTAATCCTTCTATAGCTGAAGTGCTACTGACTTGTTTACCAGTCAGCTCTTTCTTTTTAAATGATAACCCCATTGTTATACGGTTGATTTTATATGTATTCGTATAGTTATAGGTTCGTCTCTAAAATCAATATGATTTCCGTCTTGATCTAGTATGTTCACCACAATGTCTGAAATAAAACTGGTGTTTAACGGTAGGTACACTAAGTTTTGTGGCTTTTCCACAATTTTAAAACCCGGAGCGACCGTTGGATAGAATGTGTGCAATATATGAGTATTTTCACCATCTCTATAAGAACCATGTATAATATTACATGTAACATCTATACTATTAACTTTCATTATTGTCACAGTTCTAGCACCTGAATTGTTAATATTAGGTTCTAAAATGTTTGTTGTTTTAGGAAATCCTAATAAACTACCAATTGAATGTTCTTTGCTAAAATCTATATAATATTTAGATTTAATTTCAGCTTTCATAGTATTGTTATTTCCTTTTATTGTTATATTATCTTTTCCCATATGATTTTGTATCGCTTCATTTATATCATCAATTTCATATGCTCCAGTGGGTAAACTAAATACTTGTATATCTGAATATTTGTTTGTATTTTTATCTTTTGTTTTGTAATAATGTATTTTGTCATTAACATTTTCAGTAACGTTGGGAATAGAATTATAAGTTGTTATATCTAATAATGCGGCTTCCCATAATTTATCTTTTTCCAAACGTATCGCAGGGAAAAGAACACTTCGCAAAGTAGATGAAGTTCCAGTTAATGATACTGTATAGGAAGACATCTTAAAGTTGACTAACGCTTTTTGTTAAAAAATCTAAACATAAATGTCCAAAGATTACAGTATCATCAGGTTGCTCTCTTTTATAATTGTATAGTACATTTTTAGCTGTTTTAAAGTAATATTATTGTAAGTAAAGTAATATATTGTAGTTCTTTTGGTGGTGGGAGATTACCAAAACTATCAAAGTAGTAAATAGTTGATCCTAGGTTCTTATAACATACCCAATGAGTGCCTGATCCTTTACTATCATCTAAATTTACTATTCCGCTTTCATTTTTCCAAATTTTAACAGGTAATGCATCTTTCATAAACACTCCTCTAAAAATGGAATTTTTAAACAAGAAACGTAAGTAATTAATTCTTTATCTGTTAATTCTTTATTTGGAATTAGTAATTTTTTTATGTTTAATACACACGATACGGTCTTAGGTATAATCCTCCTCCTTTTTTATCATTGACCATATTGTTTGTTTCTTTTTATTTTTACCTGCGGTGGATCGTCGTTTTCTTCTCATATTTCCTCGACGTTTCTTTGCAGGTTTTCTCCTCCTTTTTCCACCTCCATTCTTCTTTCCACCTCCAAACATCGTTTTACCCTTCATTGCTGCTGATACCGCTAAAGCTGCTGCTTTCTCACCGATACTAGCGTCACTGGATGTTACTCTTCGCCAAGCTTTTTCAGCAAGTGCTCTATCCGCTATTGATCTATTTTTAGTATCTGCAAACTTTGAATATGCTATATCGTGTAGTTTGCAGGCTTGATCAAGTTTATTTATTCCAAAATCTCCTCTAGCAAGTCTTTTTTCAATTTTGTTCCACGACCACAATATTGTTAACCTCCTGGTAAATGTAGTTCTACAGGTAATAAATCGATAGCTTTATTAACTATAGCTTCAACCGGCTTAGTAATAAGAGAAAGTGCTGTTGATGCTATTCCTCTTCCTATCTTTATAACGTGTCGATTATGACTGATGCGTTGAACTTTCAACATGGTCTTTTATAGTGAATGGAAATGCCAATACTTGTTTATTTTATAAATGCTTTATAATGAATGATGCACTTATCCTTTGACATTGTTTATTTATAATAAACATGTATAGGAATGTTTGATTATGGGTAAATAATTTTTTTCCAGTTTTGCGGCAGGATTGTATCTTCTTCATCATCATCATTAGAAGATCTTAAACTAAATAATTTTCCTTATTTAAAAAATATTTGTCCATAACATTCTTTTTAACCCAATGTAATTTTTGATCAGATTTTATAGGGTTTATTGTGTTATAAATATCATATAACACTACACTTAAGAGTCTTACAATGTAATTTACATTAACAGCATCAGTAAAATCAACAGGGCATTTAAGCTAGTCAATCGCAAGTCTTCACAATTAAAAGACTGCTTATTATAATCTTTTCTTAGAAAAAGATTATATAAAATTTGTTCCCTCTTATGCATTTGTGCTACTGTAACTGCATCACTATCTCTTAATCCTGTTGCAACATTGAATAGTGGTATCCCTTTGCAATCAAAGTGTTGACTACCGTTTTCATATTCTTTTAATACAGGAACTTGTCCAATTGTTGCAACATCAATTTCATCCGACCCTTTTTTAACATTAGTAATTTTTTTGCATCAGCATCCCATTTCTTATTTTTTAGTTTCATTATTTGACTTATTGTAGCTGCATCTGATTTTGCAGTTCCTTCCTTGACGTTAGTTAACACTTTATTTTTGCAATCAATTGTATTAATAATGTGTAATACAATGATCTGTAATATATTGAAGGTTTACAGCATCTTTCATATCTTTAGGGTCTCCAATATCATGTATTACAAAGTTGTAAAAGGAAAATTTATCTGTTTTTTTCAGGGATGACTGAATGTAAATACTTTTTTGTAACTGAATCTTGATCATTAACAGGATCTGCTATATTGGCTATTCTAAGGTCTTTTGCATCATATACTTTATTATTACTCCTAGGATCATATCTTAAGGCTTGGTTTATGTACCACATTAAATATTCTTTATTTACCGAATCATTTTTATCTATTGGTTTTGGAAGATTTACAATTCTATAAAAATTAGCGTTATACACTTCATTTTGAAGCTTTAAGCTAGGTAATGTTTCACTTTTTAATGTTTTGAAATTTACTGCATCATTATCATCTTTTGGATCATTTACAAACTTTAAACGTTTGTTACTTATATCATAATCTCCATCGGATGTTAGTGGTAAACCACCTCTTTTTCCATAAGATCGTGATTTGCTTCCAGTTTCGGAATACCGTCCAAACTAATCCACACTCATGGTTATACTGAATATTTAATCGGTTATACTTGTATTATATATACTCATATTTTTTATGCAATTACTCCTCGATTTCGCAGTTCGCCGACCAAAGCTACCCATTCGTTTTCTAAACCGCTATGTCCGGCTTGTTTAGCTTCATATATCAACTTCATTCTGTCAACCAAATTGTTTATATCGTTGTAGTATATTATATTAGTATCATACAAGTTTTTCAATAATCCTTTTCCTGATAAACTTGACTGATTTTTTTTCTCCTTTTATGTAAAATATTTATTTCAGCAGAAGATAATGATTTTATTTTTATAGGTTCCCTTCTTTTTGGTGGGAAAAGTTTAGCAATAATAGTTTTATATTTTTCTGATGTATTTCTATGAACATTGAAATTTTTAGAATAATTTTTCTTATGCGCATTGTATCCTCCAATATTTGTTTAAAAATGTTTAAATCCTTTTTAGTATATTTATTAGGTTTAGGTTTAAAAATAAGTTCAAACAATCCTTTTGTACCCTTGTATTGTTTATGTTTTATAATAATATTGTCATGTTCGTCTACATCAAGTTTGCTATCTCCAATCATTACCCCATTTTCTTCTATTCTAGCACCAAAAGTATGATATTTTCGAGTTGGCTGTGCAGAATGTAACATTTTTAATACAAATTGTCTTGCAAGCGGCCCTTTACACGCAATATCCGAGCCCAATTTGCTCAAGTTGGATGGATTAATAGACTCTTCTTCTTCTTGTTGTTCTTCGCTTGTAGAAAGACCTTCTTTTTCTGTTAAAACATCCGTTTCTTCACCTTGTTCGCTTTCTTCTTCAGTTGTTTCTCCTTGTTGCGTAAAACTTGTATCACCTTCATATTCTTCTTTTTGTTCAAATTTTGAAATGGGTAAAATAGCATCTCCGGAAAAATTAAATGTTGAAGTTTTAACATTTTGCCCCAATTGTTTTAATGGCTCAGTAATAGGTTTAAATGTTGATTCCGGAAATTTCTCTCTTTCACTTATTCCTAATCTTAACGCTCTGTTTTTATGTCTAATAGAATCACTAAGTGTTTTTATGTCTTTTAATAGCTTTTCCTGATTAACCATGTTTACACCATGGAGACTTGTACGATAATGTTGTTAATTAATGAATTATAACAAATTTATCAAAACCTATACGGTAACGACAATCTGTTATAGCTTTATCTTTCATAATTACCAAAAATCCATATTTTTCGCCCAAGCCTTTCCACAAAGCTCTTTGAATTTTTCAAATGACATATCAGCATTTACATGATTTTTGTATATATGTTTTAGGTTTGTATCGTCTTGTTTGAATAAAACTAAAATATTTGCATTGTCTCTAATTAGTTGTTTTGGAATTTTGCTATATGTTTGTCCGATATATATGCTATCAATATTATTATGTCTTCCCATGGCAAAATAGTTTCTAATAGTATCATGATTTTCACTAGATACATCATCAAATACAAATACAGATTACGGTTTAGCCTGGTCTGGTTGCATAACACTATCACTAGCATTAAATTTGTAATAGTTAACATCAGGCACATCAGTCAGGATCTTTTCCAACAATTGGTACTTTGGTTGATGTAAGGACTTTGAAAAAATATATAGGTTGTTAAATCGCAATCCTTTTGTGTTTGTAATTAAGTTAAACACAACGTTAGTTTTGCCACAGTTTGAAGGACCGCTTACTATACATCGTAGAGTGTTTAGAAATAAACTGCCGTGTTTACCATTGTTGATTTTAACGTTATCTACGGTTAAATCATCAATGTTATTAATATTAAATTTATCTTTATGGTGAACAATCTCCATCTTATTCAAAGGCAGAAGAGTAAATAAGTTGATTTAAAACTAAATCAAATCTTTTATAGGTATCCACGAATCTTCAGTTTTGTCAAACCCCAACCAACGTACTTTAACTTAATCTTTTTTCCTTTGCAACACCTTTTCAACAAGATAGACATCGCCTACTGTTGACTTTAACAATTCATGTCCATAAAAATCGCCTTGTAACAAATTTCCGTTGTTATCTTTTAAAATATAAGTTTCCGGTACAGTAGGTTGTACTTTATACACTGTAAAAACTTCGTTTGTCCAATTGGGCAAGTATTTTTTAGTAAAAACTCCTTTGTATTTACTAATTCGAACTTTATCATTTACATTAAATTTTCTTGGTTTTCTTTGTTCCGCTTTTGGCTGTGTATTCTTTTTAATTCGTTGTAAAACTAGTTAAGCGTTTTTCTTATTCACTTTGTTAGGTGCCATACCGATAGTTCTATGAAACTTGTTGTTGTAATCGCTTATTTATTTTGGTAAGATATCAACCCATACGTAAGAACCTCTTTTCGAAAACATTTTATACTTTGCACCTTTTAAGGTTCTATTAAATCTTTCAATTATAGCTGCCTTTTTCTCAGAATTTGTGGAATAATGATTTATCTTATATTATTTCATTAACAAGGCAAAAGGTTTATTGAAAAATTCTTTCCCATCATCAGTTTGTAAATGTTTAATTTTATTTTTATCTCTTTTTATAGCTACTTCCATAGCTTTTGTTATGCTGTTACCAGTTTTGTCTTTTAATAACAAAGCATCTGCAACTTTAGTAAAACAATTAATAATCGTAAGTATGTATTTAAATCCTTTATTTATTTTACCATGCGGTTGCATTTCAATTAAATCTGCTTGATATAAATCATTTATTCCTTTTACAACAGTATTTCTTCGTGGAAACTTTATTCTTGCAGGTTTATGAAGTTCATTAACAATCTTTTCCTTTAACTCTGTCATGATGATTTTACTTACAAAGTCAAGTTAGTATTGAGTGTTTCTTGTTCTGCATCTGCTTTTATAGTTCAAGGTCATTTCAACCTATTTTTAAAAAAGGGGAAATCACAGCGAGCATGCTGTGATTTCCCCTTTTTTTCTTTTTTTCTTTTTTTCTTTTTTTCTTTTTTCTTTTTCTTTTTACTCATCGATAGCATTGAAAGAGTAGTGGCCGAATGGTAG
This sequence comes from Flexamia atlantica, assembly GCA_035578135.1. Taxonomy (NCBI): domain Eukaryota; kingdom Metazoa; phylum Arthropoda; class Insecta; order Hemiptera; family Cicadellidae; genus Flexamia; species Flexamia atlantica. The sequence goes on from JAQJVK010000001.1 coordinate 117,514,813, forward strand.
AGTGTGAATTTTGTCTGGAAGAATGTGTCGTTTGTCATCATTGGAGCAGAGTGCTTTTTTCACTTCTGTTACGCTGTACAGTTGATGGTTGAAACTTCTGATGGTGTTGAATTTTGCAGTTATAATCGTTTCTTCAAATAAGCATTGCTTGTAGTGTTCGAAATTTACATTCTTCTTAAGATACAAACTTTTTACACCCTTAGCTTTTTTAATAACATTGTTTTCTTCTTTATGCAATTGTAGTGAATACAATTTTGACATTAGTGCAATAAGTTCTTTCAGTAAAATTCCATTTGCTTCGTCTTTAAATTTTCCAAGTTTCTTTTTGTTTCGATCATTGTCATAATTTAAATGATCTTTTGGATAGTCACTAAAATCAAATTCATCTTTGTGAACAAATGTTCGAAGATCCAAATACATATCTTCAGTAAGAATCCAGTAGATGAAAGCGTCCGTGTCCATGTAGGCGATTCCGATGTTATCTCTACCGTAGGAGGCGACCATTTTATTGTAGTGGAAATTATACATGTGGGTTTTGGAAATATCCAAGATTGACATTCCAACGTACAACGGGCGATCCATTTTCACGCTTTTCTTCTTCATAGATACTGCCACAAGGTTTTCATTGATAATAACAGATGTTCCAAAGTTTGGTTTTTGTACAAGTTTTTGTAGTTTTATCGGATCTGTAACTAATTTAACATTTTTGTGTTCTCTTTTGTTTTCCAATGTTTTGCCAAATATCGCATTATTCATTAATTTAAAAAAATCCTTTTGAAATGTTGATGTTGCAGCTGCTCTTCTTCTGATGTTTAAATCAATGTACGGTTTTAACCAGCATGATTGGGAAAATTTTAAAACTCTATGAATTTTGGTTATACGTAAACCCAATTGGAGTGCTTGTTGAACAACCCAAAAGTGAGCTACGTATCTTTGTTTATTTTCAAGAGTCATCATTAATTTTGGATGTTTGCCAATTGGTGAAACTTCTGTTTTTGCAGGGAGCGGAAGATCGTAATGAAAATCATGCAAGTGTTCTGGATATTCAAAATCACAGTCTAATATGTATCCGGTGTCTCCGTCTTTTGAAATTTGCAAAATATCACCAATAGAGTCTGGATTAACCCATTCAAAGTTACCAAAAGGAGGTGGATTAGACATGGCCCATCCGTATAAATTGTTGGCATCAAAATATCCCAAGAACACTGATGGTTTTTCTTCATCGTAGTCTGGAAGATATTTGTTGTTAGCTTTAACATGTCTAGTAACACTTTGGGTCAATCCACCTCTAACGCCCGATTCGATCATCAACACCATGTCAATATCTGTTAATAATTGAAGGTTGCACTTTGTTTCTTTTAGCATAGCTTGCCAAGCTAATCCTGGAGAAGTATAAGAATGAAGAGGGTCTAATCCGTAGGCTTCAAAACAAGTGTTTCTAAATTCTTCCATCACATCGCAAAGAAGGGTCACATCAAGTTTTACATAAAAATCAGAATAATCTCCCAGAGTGTTCATTTCCAATTTGTCCCAAACTCTGCATGCGTGTTGATAGTCTTCAGGTGAAATGTCCGAATCGGTAAGTTTACTTTTGAATGCTTCTGGTAGAGGAAGTGATGTTTCTTGAAATTTATGTAGTCCATCGATGTAATCATACGGAAAAACTCCTTTCCGAAGAAACAAGTCCATTTTTTCTGCAGGTACAATTTTGCTTATTTCTATTAAATTTTGTCTTCCTAAATTTTCAGAAAGTTTCATAAGACTAGAAGGCATAAATCTAAAAGAATCAACAAATCTAAGTTTAATTTTGCCCACCTTTTTTGAAAAGCTTATAAATTTTTCCATAGTTTGTGCCAAAACGTCTATTTCACCGTTGTCTCCTGCTAATTTGGGAATAATAAAATGTCCATCGTATCCGCTAAGATTGTGAAAAACCACTGGAATGAAAGATGGTAGTTTGTAGTTGATGTTACATCCGTTGCAAGCTGCACCTCTGTAGGCTCCTGTCAGTTGGTGATGGTCACGAACTTTAATTTTAGTTTCTGTAAATTCATTATTACACAAATAGCATGTTGTTGCCGAATCATAAAGATAACGTTCTTCCGGTGTCATAGGTGACACAGGAACCACATTGCTATACATTGCTTCCACTTTCCCAGCGATGTCATATAAATCATCAACAAAGTATCGAGCTGCTTCTTCTCCACGATAGATCTTCGGTGTAGATGTCAAACCATATTCTTGAAGATGTTGTTCAGATAAAGTGGATTTTATTATTAAACAATAACTGTTTGGTTTGTGAAGTTAATATTTTGTTCTGCTGGTATTTTCCTCTCCTTCTTCTTGTTCAAGTGGAAGCAATGAAGATTCAAAATCTGCATACACTAAAACGGGAATTCTGTATTGTTGGATAACTTTGTCAAATTTTACTTGCGATCTTATAGGGTGTGGTAATTTAATTCTTACTTCATAGTTTCCACTGCATAGTCTTTGGTGTTCCTTCAGCCATTCTGAACCTCCTCTTCTCAAAGGTTTGTTTACAAAACAAAAACATCTTTTACAAGTTGTTTTTGGTTGTTCTCGTTTTGATAACTGTTTGGAAACTAGAGCTTCAAAATCTTTTATATATACATAATGTGAAATATCACCTTTGGTTATTAATAATAAATCAGTATGATCTCTGCGTTCGGTGGGTGTTATACGTAAGGGGTAGACATTGTTGGATGAATCTAAACCAAATATGTTTACAGATGCAAAAGGATTTTTCTTTTCAAATTTTGATATGTCTTGAATTGAAACAGGATAAGTCATGCCTTGAAAATTATACTTATGGTAAACCTCATTGTATGCTCTACTCGGTCGTTCCGCATGATTTCTTACATATTTTGCAAGCATTGCATACTTGAAACATTCAGCATCTTTATTTTGAACATTAATACAGGATTTGGTGTCTTGAATTTTCTTTGGCAATTCAATATGACTACTACCTCTTATTCCATATACATGTTTATGAACTCTAATATCCAGCCCTGTTATACTTAACAAACTCCATCCTGAACCTCTTCCTTCATGTTCTTGCAATTTTGTTAAAAGTTCTTCAAAACATTCATCCACGATTGAGCTTATATCCGATGCAAACATGATGGTTTTGTTTTTAGTTAAAAATCCTCTTGGTGATGTTTCATTTTGAACATTTGTAAATACAGTATCTAATAATATTCCAAACTTTATAAATTTTAATCTTCTTAGTTCATTGTTCAATGAGTTACTACTCTACCTGGTAAAGCGCGGGCGTATAATTCCACATCTAAAGATGGTCCGGGTGCGTATTGAATAACACTTGCTCTTGAATTTAGTTGTTGTTGATGGGTAGCCAGCATTTGATCTAATTCTTCCAAATCTTCTTCTGCATTGTTATTTATTTCTTGGTTTGTTTCGTTGTTATGATAAAGTTCTTTGTGTAATTGTAGTAAGTTTTCATCTTCAAAAGATTCTTCTCAACTGATGCAGTAATACATGATATAGGTGTGCTCTCCACAAAAGTTGTCGTAATAATGAAAACTACTCTAAAACTACCCTTATTTATAACAATACCCCCACCACTTGTTTCTGTATTAAACACACAAAGTGGAAATATATTATATTTCAAAACACCTAAGTACTAAGATCATCCAATGTAAGTTTAAAAAAAATATAAGTGTCAAGGTCAAATAATGCAAGTTTAAAAAAAAACTAAGTGTCAAGGTCAAATAATTTAAGTTTTAAAAAAAATCTAAGTGCCAAGGTTAAATAATGTAAGTTTTAAAAATACATATTATTCGTTGTAACTATAATCATCATCGGTGTTGTCCAAATATTCTATTTCCAAATCGCTTTCATCTTCCTCCGTGTCTGAGGGTTGGAGGCATTTTAAAAGTAACTTGATATCGTAAAATAAATGTTTGAAAAATTGTCTACGTCCTAAAGTATTATTTATTGGGACGTTTTAACACTTAACATTTTTACAAGTCCAATGTAAAGTCAAATAAAGAAAGAAGTGTTGTTGCCTGTTGAAAAAATGGTATAAAATGATGGGTTTGAAAAGTTTTCTAAGTCCTAAAATATTAATTATTGGAAAGTTTTAACATTTAAAATTTTTACAAGTCCAAAACTTGATATTGTAAAATAAATGTTGAAGCAAATGTTTGAAAAATTTTCTAAGTCCTAAAGTATTAATTATTGGGAAGTTTTAGCACTTACAATTTTTACAAGTCCAATGTAAAGTAAAATAAAGAAAGAAGTGTTGTTGCTTGTTGGAACAGTGGCGAAAGAATGATGGATACCAAACCCGCAGCAAGGCTCCTGTGGTTTGGGAGGGGGTAAGCGAGGAGGGGGGATGACCTCGAGCCGAGTTGGGGTCCGGGGTCTGCGCTTGTGCTTCGGCATCAGTTGCTCGCTAGACAGTGAGGTGGTAACATGTTCAGAAGGCGCCCTGAACATTTTATCATTTTTACTGTTTAGTGAAAATATCTTGGTGTTATTTGTATAATAACATCTTGACGTAGGACTGATTAATCTTAAGGTATGATAGTTTAAGCATAGTAGTTGTTTGTGCTTGTAGATACCCTAGGGTTTGTAGTTTTTTTTAGTTTGCTGGTTTGGTTGTTAGTATTAATTTAAAATCTTTCTTTTACTTACAATATATTTTTGCCTGGAGTGTTTAAGTTTAAAGTAATATTTTTTTAAGAATGTTATATGATATGTTTTTAATGCCTTTCCATTCCAACTTCCTTTTTCCAACAAGCTTGTTTAGGGCATTCCCTCTCTTGTCTTGTACTCCTTTTTAGTTAGGGACACCTTTCAATTCCAATTTCCTTTCCTTTTTTCCTTCCTTCTTTTGGAGTACGGGAAACCAATTAATTTATGGTAAACCGGCTCCCGCTTTTGTGGTGATTACGGGCATCAAACCGGGTCACTTACAACCTTACAATACGTGCTTGATAGGTAGTTCGCCTAACTCCGGAATTTCGCTAGACCTCAGTTGTACTGCGCCTTATGGTGAGTCGCGAAATGGGTGAGCGAAAATGTCTAAGTCCCAAGGTCATTTTTATGTAAGTTGTATTGTAAATTAGCTTTTCTTCTGTTAGGTTTCCAGGGATGGGGGTGTACGGTTCTGTAAAACCGTACACATCATCCCTTTTTTAATTATTGAATGACCTTGACTTACTTATTTTCAAGGTCAACAGGAGACTTAGCGAAAATTTGTAAGTCTGGAAGTAGGTCAAGGTCACCAAAAAAATACCCTGTAAAGGGGGAATAGACCGCTAAGTAATTCTTTTGGAATTACAAAGTGGTCTATTCCCCCGCTCCTTTTTTGTTTTAGCGATAATTTCTGTCTGAAAATAGGTCAAGGTCACCAAAAAATACCCTATGAGCGGGGGAATAGACCACTAAGTAATTCTTTTGGAATTACAAAGTGGTCTATACGCCCGATCCTATTATTTTTTTTGTCTTTTACATTTGTGTTTACTTTAACCACTTAAGAGTTTAACCACCAGTTTAAGAGATGGAGATGTTCTTACTAAATAGTAATGAATATTACTGATATTTGGAATTTGAAGATTTACTGGCAATTTGAGCATGTAGTGACAACAGCTAACAACATCCCTACTACTGATCTTTTTTACAAAAACACATTTGTGATTTAATTTCAATCTGTTGATTCTAATTCTTTTATAATTTACAGTTTTTTTCTGACGGCTCACTTTTGAAAGGTTCAATTTTGACTTTTTTGGAAGGTTTACGTTTTTCATGCAGACTACACAATTTTTCATTTACACTACACAATTTTGCACACCTTTCACCTTTGTTTGCTTCCTTTTTTAAAATATGCGTACATTGTTCTCTTTTGAAACAAGATTTCCTTAGTTTTTGTAGTTTTTTGAGTTTTTCTGACATTTTGTTTAGAGAAGTTTTTTTTGGAGAAGGAGATTTTATTTTTACAATAGATGATGATGATGATGTTGATAAGGAGGAGGAAGAGCTGGATGACGAACAAGTACCTGTCATGTCACTGGATCCTTAGAAAGTAAAGGTTAGTCTGTTAGCCCTGCTCTTATAACAACCCCCCAACCACTTACCCCCTCCACTTTTCAAGGTCAGTTAATTCACAGCTCTGAAAAAACATTCATCTAAGTTTACCAACGTATTACCTTGGCCACTAAGGTCATTGGTGTGTATTTAAGGCTGCGAGGTCTGCATAGCCAGTCCATAACTATGAGCTCCTTGTACGAGTTGTGCTTGCAGCGGATCTGCTCAGATAACCCTATGCTCCGGCATATCAGGGAAGTGTCTGAGCCGCTGCCGCAAATTTTGCAAGGCGAGCTCATTTATGAGCACAAAAAACGGTGTGTTTCTAAAACTAAAATTTGGTTTGAAATGCCAAATGCTGGCAAAAAAATATGTGCCCTATGTCACATGGTACGTTTTCATTAACTGCATTGTTTTTTCTATTTACAATATATTATTTTATTAAATTTCTTCAAATTAATAATTTTTTTTAGCGGCTTCCTTGGGCGAATCCGGAACAAGAATTGTACAGATACATAAAACATGAATCTGAAAATGTAGGATACAAATTGAAGACGCCGATAACGCAAGAATATTGTTATCTTTGTGGTTGGTTCCCTCTGGAGCAATATGAAATTAATTGTATGTGTTTATAAACACATATCAATAGAAGAAATTAAATAGGAGCGGGAACAGAGCAGTTTGTGGTTTAACCACTTATTGCTCTGTTCCCCGTTCATAGGGTATCTTCAGATGACATTGACCTAGTTATTTTTAAGGTCTATTGTAACTTAGCAAAAATTTTCTAAGTCCATAACGAGGTCAAGGTCATTTAAATCTTAGCGGAAGAATGAAAAGAATAGCTAACAACATGCATTGTTGGTATCTATTCTTTTCTTTCCTCCTAGAAAACCCCTTAAGTCCGTGTCAACTTTGATGTAAATTTTTGTACAAAATTGTACATAATAAAGGACCCATGTTTCAAGTCCTTCGTAATCCATAGAATCCGAAGTGCAACAGATTTCTTTACCGTCTACTTTAACAGCTTCAAGTACTCCAATGATACAATTCAGATTGCTATGATACGTTTTTATGTACCATAGTACTCTTTTGGCTTCAACCAAGTTGTGTACAGCACCAAAGATCATGAGGGATTCCATGGCAAATATAACCACAAGACTGCAGCACACCTTATATATACTGTCGGTCTAAGGCGATGGCCTCCTATGGTGACCTAGTTAACCCAATGGAGGGGGTTGTCCTTTGCCATCAAGGTGATTGGTATGTATTTAAGGCTGTGAGGTGTGCATAGTCAGACCATAACAATGAGCTCCTTGTACGAGTTGTGTTTGCAGCGGATCTGTTCGGACAACCCTATGCTTCGGCAAATCAGGGAGGTGTCAGAGCCGCTGCCGCAAATCTTGCAAAGCGAGCTCATTAATGAGCACAAGAAACGTTGTATATTTAAAGCCAAAATTTGGTTTGAAATGCCAGATGGCGAGACAATATGTGCTTTATGTGACTGGGTACGTTTTCATTAACAGTATTGTTCTTTTCTATTTACAATATATTATTTTATTAAATATCTTTAAACTAATAATTTTTTTTAGGCTCTTCCTTCAGCCGAAGAGGGAGAACCAATGTATAGGCGAATGATGTATCGATTAGGCATTATAGGATACAAACTGGAAACACCAAGACCTCAAGAATTGTGCCAGCTGTGTGGTTTTTCCCCCTGGCAAAATATGAAATTAAATGTATGTGTTTATAAACATATATTATATGTTTATAAAGACATATCAATACAATAAATTAAATAGGGACGGGGAACAGAGCAGTTTGTGGTTTAACCACTTACTGCTCTGTTCCCCATTCATAGGGTATCTTCAGATGACCTTGACCCACTTTTAAAAACTTTATGGTGGGGGAAATGCATATACAAACCGTGGATTAAGTAAAAGACAACATTTCCCTGATCAGCATGGAAACCTTCCGGATGTCTTACAATGTTCATTGCACTCCTGTACAACATGTTCAGTTTATGTTAAATTTAATCCATGTTCTTCAAAATGTAAATTTTATTGCAATTTATGTTACTGGAAAAAGATGGGTAAATTTATCATTAGAAACTGTCATGGTTACAATCAACCCTTTAATAGATCCAAATTGGTTTTCAACAGTGGAATCATATATTGATAATATGGCTTTCGAACAAGGATATCATTATCTTTGGGTTGATGTTAGTTACATCAACTTTCAAAACGAAACAGATGATGATGGATATGATTCTGCCACATAAAAATATACATTAACGGAACTTCTTCCCCTGCCTTTTAAAAAAAAAGAGAGGAACAGTGTTAATAAATAACACTGTTCCTCTCTTTTTTCCGCTTAAAGTTAAATGACCTTGACCTAATTATTATAGTTTAGAAATATATTAAGTAAAAAATAATAGAAAATTTACATTTTTTCAAGTTTTTGCGTTATAACTTTTACACCGTTGGTTATATCGAAAAATGTTACTGGACCTTTTTTGTTTGTCTTTTAATTCCGCGTAATTTGAGTACCCGCACGATATATTTAGAGCATTTTTGTTATATCCACTGCCACCGTGTACGTCGACGCAGCTCCAAAGTCGAACGGCGACGAGATCAAGTAGCCCCCCCACTTTGCCGGGGGGGCTCCCCATTTTGCCTGGGGGGCTCCCCATTTGCCGGGGGGGCTCCCCATTTGCCGGGGGGCTCCCCATTTGCCGGGGGGCTCCCCATTTGCCGGGGGGGCTCCACATTTGCCGGGGGGGCTCCCCATTTGCCGGGGGGGCTCCCCATTTTGCCGGGGGGGATAAAAAAAACCGACCCCCCAACCCCTTTGGGACTCTTGTTAGTCACCAAGGGTTGAGGCTTTAACAAACACCTAAATATTAATAACCAACGCGAAAACTAAACTCACCTTTTCAACAGGAATTAAAACATTTACAAAAACCCAAATGTTAAAAATAATAATAATTTAATAAAAGATACAACACAAAAACTAAAATCTTAGGTTATTTAAAACTTTTACAAAATATCTAAGTCTAAAAAGTAGGTTTTTAAAATCAATATATAAGTCTAAAAAGTAAGTCTTTTAAAATAAAAATATCTAAGTCTAAAAAGTAGGTCATTTAAAATAATTCTAAGTCCGAAAGTAGAACAACCAAAAGTAGGTCAAGGTCATTTAAAAATTATAAAAATGGGGCGTGGGGAAGCGTGGGGTCCCTACCTTATTCTACTACTTTACTTCTATACTACTTTATTATAACTTATGCTACCCCTTAAATGCTATCATGCATGCGGTTACGGTGTGATCATCACGTAAGCAATCTCACACACCTCACCGCCATATCATATCTTAACCCCTACCTAACGTTCCCCCTATTCTATCTTATACTATGTAATATTACAGTTACGGTGTGATCATCACGTAGGCAATCTCACACACCTCGCTATAATATTACACCTAACTTAATATTACAGTTACGGTGTGATCATCACGTAGGCAATCTCACACACCTCACCGCAATATTAACCCTGACAATTAAACCACGCAGGAAATGGAAAGGTAATTGGATTGCCATTGCGGCCGACTATTAAAGAAGGGCGCCTCTCCCACAATAGCCAAACGCGGTGTATGCTGAACATAAGCTCACCCACACACCATGGCGAACATTACGTTAGGCATAACCGTGCACGTAAGCACACCAGTTACACCTCTACCATAATGCTGAAGTGAAACGTTCCGCGGGGCCGTTATATTAGCGAGCTCGAGACTCGACCTCGCTAGTCGAGCCTTGACTAGTAGGTCAACGTGTCGCTCTGCCGGGGCCGGTAGCCTTGGCCGGGTCGCTAGCCACCGCTCTAACAACTTCGTCTGTCCTACTTTGACCTGGTCGGTAGCCTCAGCGTTCACTACCTTGACTACAAGGTTGTTGTGTCTGCTGCCTATAATAACCCCATTCGCCCGCCTTGTGTCATTCTGCCACTCGCCACCATCGCTGTTACTGTCCATTCCCACGTTTTTATCCATTTTTCCTATTTAATTATTTTATCCATTTTTCCATTTTATTATTCTTTTCATTTAACTATGGACTCTTCAGCATCTTCTTCATCCACCCTCATTCTCCTGGGTCTGCTGCAGAAACCTCTGCTGCAGAAACCTACTACTATTCCCGTATCGATTAACCTCTCTTCTATTACTACTGATTTTCTTCTGGAAAAACCGACTGCTCCCGTCCTCTCCTCCATTAATGACATCATAGCTGATGCTGTTAGTGAAGAAAATCAACCCCAGTTATTTATTCATCCCGCACCAGTCGCAGGGTGAAAAATTGAAAATAAATATCACAAATTAAACCTTCTCTTCCTTCCCCTCCTCAGACAAAGTCCACCCTGGTGGCAAAAACGGCCCTTCTAAGGGCCACCCTAAGACTTTCAAATTTAGGCTTTCGCTAAAGCCTCAACCCTTGGTGACTAACAAGGGGTCCATGTACCTCTAAGTCCCAAAGGTTGAGTCAATAGCGGAGGGGCTTTCGCTAAAGCCTCAACCCTTGGTGACTAACAAGAGGTCCGTGTACCCCTAAGTCCCAAAGGGTTGGACGCTAAAGCCTCAACCCTTGGTGACTATCAAGCGGTTTACATACCTCTAAGTCCCAAAGGTTGAGTCAATAGCGGGGGGCTTTCGCAAACCACCCCTTTAACTTACCCCTTTGGGACTTAGAGGTACATGGACCCCTTGTTAGTCACCAAGGGTTGAGGCTTTAGCGAAAGCCTAAATTTGAAAGTCTTAGAGTGGCCCTTAGAAGGGCCGATTTTGCCACCAGGGTGGACTTTGGAGGTGGGAAAAGGTTTTACTCGGTAAAATTTACTTCCAACTTGGCACCTTTTTTGTTTATTTTCAAGTGTCGAGGGTTAAGGGGAATAGGAATATTTTTTGGTATGTCAATGACATAAATATTGGTTTTTTCTTAGTTAAAAATGTAAATAGAAGAAGATAAATGTCTAAAGATTTCATATTTTCGGTTATGTTTCAGTTTTTTTAGATGAAATTTTTGCTGGGGTACTTTTGAAGATACAGGTGAAAGAGGTGGTTCGGTGGTAATTTTGGTGCCGGTAAGAATGTTCTTTCCAACTTGCTGAAAAGGTTTTCGAGCAATAGTGGTTGTAACATCATACCAATCAGGATTGTTATTCGTTTGAATAATTCGTACCCCTAGCAGTTGAAGATAGGAAAACCAGTTATACAAAATCTTGGTGTACTCGGAGCGGTTCATAGTGAAATTGAAGTAGGTGTTGTTAGGACGGTGGCAAACGAGAGAATAACTTGTCGAGTGTAGAGTGTAGAGTGTGTCCTTGTAAGCAATCAAGGACTGGTGTGCCGGGTGATGCAACAAGGACGACGACCTGTATTGGCAACTGGCCGGCCGGCCGCAAGCGAAAGTGTGGCGCAAGGTCGACGAGTTGTATTGCTAACTGGTCGGCAACAAGCGAAAGCTTGCGAGGTCACTAGAAATATAAACCCGGCCCACTCGGTCTCGTTGGTTTTATTAAACCTTTTCCGTTTATCTTTTAAAACTCGCATGATAGGGTTAGTAAACATATTAATTGAAATATGTTGAAAAAATTTTCTTACGATATTTTATTGCAAATATTTTTTTAGCCAAATGTTAAGAAACCATGTTTCTATTTTAATCGCAACTGTAGTTTAGTTTCCATTTCTTTAACTAAATATTTTAACTAAGTATTAAGCTAATATAATAAAGTAGCATCTTTAAAAATATTGCAACTTGTACAAAGTTAAATAAGTATTTCAAAACAATATTTTAAGCCAAATGTTAAGAACATTTGTTTAGCACTGAGATGTTGACCCTACAACACCTAAATTACAACTAACGCTACATATCTAAAAATTGCGAGGAGTCTTTCATGGTGGTGGGGGAAGGCAGATGTTCCGTCCTCACATGCCATGTCGAGGGAGGTCGCTGAGCCACTACCAACACATCAGTTTGCCGGTACGACTTGCACAGTAAACATCTAAATAAACATGAGTTCTGTTTTATATGTTTCTTTTATTAAAGATGGACTTTGCATTGAAACGCAAAGTTTCACTATTGATGCGGATCCTATACAACAAATTTTAGTACATACTCCAGAAAATTATGATTCCATCTACATTTCGCTCGACCCCCGCCACCAACAACTGCTGACACGGAGTAGGACAAGGCTACCACACGTCATTAAAGCTTCAGCTCTTCACCCGAGCACACATGGACTCTGAGCTTCAAGATAATACTGTTTCTTCTACATCTCCACCAACTTCCAAACAATTACCTACTACAAATGAAACTAGTACAAGTATACAAGTAAATGAAATTTCATCAACTGTTAGTTCTGATGCGCAAGCAATAATGTTATCATTAATTGGTTTCGACTAAAAATTCAACAATGGAAGAAGAAAGAAATTCACGACTTTACAACTTGGTTTCGGGGAACCCGTCGAAATTTGTTATTTGCCTACTTTCATTTTTATGTGGTTACAATTTTGGTTACCTTGTTCATGAAATGCTAACAGATAAAGAGGAAGAACATTCGCTATATTTTAAAGTTTATGTTTATGTAATTGCATCTTTATTTGGATACTTTGTAGCAGGATATTTTCTTGTTAACTTATCGATTCTATTTTTACATGGTATTTTAACAGAAATGAAAATCAACAATTAAGAAACAGTTTATAAAAAAAGAAAACAAATAAAATATCTTGCATTTTCGGATTTTCCGAAAATGCAAGATCTTTTTAAAAACATCCACAGCTGACCTTGACCCATTTCCGCTCATTTAAACTTTAAATGCCCACCCCTACACGTCACAGCTACGTCACAGCCTCTGACGTCACCAACCGGATGTAGCTGTCACTTTTGATTAATGCGTTTTGGCCCAGAAACGCCACTTTGCCACTACTAACGTACTTTAACTTGGTCTTTTTTCCTTTGCAACACCTTTTCAACAAGATAAACATCGCCTACTGTTGACTTTAACAATTCATGTCCGTAAAAACCGCCTTGTAACAAATTTCCTTTGTTATCTTTTAAAATATAAGTTTCCGGCACAGTAGGTTGTACTTTATACACTGTAAAAACTTCGTTTGTCCAATTGGACAGGTATTTTTTAGTAAACACTCCTTTGTATTTACTAATTCGAACTTTATCATTTATATTAAATTTTCTTGGTTTTCTTTGTTCCGCTTTTGGCTGTGTATTCTTTTTAATTCGTTAGTAGTCTACGCGAGAGGATAGCAGGCCCCGCCCCCTTTTTTGGTCACGTGATCTGCCCCTTTGTTCTGATTGGTTCCCTACCCTCCTAAGCCTCGCCCCCTTACCCCCACCCCTCCTAAGCCCCGCCCCCTATGGAGGTGGTAAAGATGGCGTCTATCAAAGATGGTGTCCATCAAAGATGGCGTCGTCTTTCGCGCCGAAATTCCTAACCTCACTCTTCTCCCGCCCTCTTCTCCCGCTCCATATTTACCCTATGGACTGTTAACCTCCATGTCTGATACTCTATGGAGTTATTTTATCTATGGATTATATTACCCAATGAATTATATAAATGTCTTACTCTATGGAGCTATATATTATTTCTTTACTCCTTGGAGTTATATTAATTTTCTTATTCTATAGACTATGTTACTCTATGGAACTATACATTACATGATATATGGATCGTGGAGATATAGCAGAAATGACGTCATCAGCTGTGCCAGCGGTCATGGGACCGTGACGTCATCTGTCATGTGATCCGCATCTGTCACGTGATCCGACAGTCAAAAGATGATGTAATTTTTTGTGTTCCTAAGCTAACGTTTTTAGGGGTAGTTTTTTAAATGTTATAATTTCGCGCTTAGGACCCCTCAATGTGTTTCATATAAGCAAATTAATTTTCGTTCAAAAATGATGTATCAATTGGGCAGGATATGATAAGGATAACATGGTGAGATAAGGTGGTATGTGGTTTCCGGGTAATGGAACGGGCTATCAACATGACATCCGGAGGAAAACCACATGACTCTGGAAGAAAAGTGTTATCAGTACAACATCCGGGATGTGGTTCTTTGTTTATTCAACTATTATTTTGGTGGGAAGGTAAAATGCTGCTCTGTGATTGGTCGGAATAAGCGGGCGGGCATCCTATTGGCTGATTGGTTTACCTCCATCGGTTTACATCTTGCCTCGATCACTCTGTTCCTGGCTTTCGAGTTGTTCAGAGGTGTCTGCGCTGTGTTGTTCTAGCGTGTTCTATTGTGCAATACTGCTGTGAGTATTTAGAATTAATTCAGTTTTTTTAAAAGAACTTAGAAAATTGTAACTTAAATAATTAATTCGAATTTTTTGTTTAAAGAAGTTAGAAAACTTTAATTTAAATAATTAATTCAGATATTTGCTAAAAGAACTTAGAAAATTTTAACTTAAATTTCTGTTTAATTAATCTTTAAAGTACTTTTAATAATTATTGGCTTTTATAACCTAAATTTTTAAGTCCCTGTAAAAATGACTGATAGTTTGGAGCCTAGTCCCTCAATTATTGAGATTGAGATTGAATCTGAGATGGGAGAGTCTAGTTCTTCAATTAGTATGGAGGGGGAGACTCATGTTGTTGAGCCTGTTGAAATAATTAGTGAGGAGGAGACTCATGTCAAAAAGTTTAGGCTTTATGGTACTAAAACCATTTTTAAATTTTCCAACCCTCCTCCTGAGACCAGTGAGTTTGATTGGCTAATACAAGGTTTTGCTAAAATAGTAAAACAAATGAAAGAACAAGCCCATGAAAACGACCACTTCATATTTTGTTCTCTTGTCTCCGAATCACTCAATTGACCATAAAAGGTATAAATTTACCTGAGTCTGCCGAAGTGATCCTAAGGATTCCTAAAAGGATAACGCGTTTCGAGGATCAGTAGGTCCTCATCTTCAGATCGTAGTACAAGAACAGTTCACTCGCGAAAGGTCGTCAAATCGATTAAAAATATTAAAACACAGAAAATTTTACTTTTACACATAAAAACTGTAGGCCTACACATTTAACAAAAAGAACTAGCCGCGTGTGCACACTTGTTCGGGTGACGGTCATGACTGCGTAATAACCATTACCATTAACCGGTTTACCAAAAGCTAATAACCATTTAAGATCCAATTTTGCTGCTCATTTAGTTAACGAAAATCATAGCTATACAGACTTTGAAACAAATATGACACCTTTACATTACTGTTACAAAGGCAGTTACATGAATGCATTAGAGGAATATGAAATATATAAAATAAATAAAACCCAGCCTAACACATTATTGAACGACAAGCTTGTTTTCCAGTCTAACGCATTATTTGATACGCTCATAGAGAGCCAAGAACAGCTGTTAGATAAGAGACCAGGGCGGACAAAGTTCACCTCAAGACAAACCTCCGCTACGCAGTCATGACCGTCACCCGAACAAGTGTGCACACGCGGCTAGTTCTTTTTGTTAAATGTGTAGGCCTACAGTTTTTATGTGTAAAAGTAAAATTTTCTGTGTTTTAATATTTTTAATCGATTTGACGACCTTTCGCGAGTGAACTGTTCTTGTACTACGATCTGAAGATGAGGACCTACTGATCCTCGAAACGCGTTATCCTTTTAGGAATCCTTAGGATCACTTCGGCAGACTCAGGTAAATTTATACCTTTTATGGAAAACGACCAGCTTGGGTTTACTTTGCAAAGTCTAAATTTAAAAAGTAAAGATCCGGGTTATGTTGCTTTTCGCCCTGCCGGGGAAATTGATGAAGATATCCTTTGGCAAATTTTTTGGGGGTATTGTCCAATCAAATTCTGAAAATATTAAGTCTACTGATACTTTTAAAGTAGAATGTACCCGAGTGAATCTCCCTGTAGGTTCTGGTAGGACCCGGCCTGGCCTCTACAAAACCTTTGAGGAAGAGTGTAGAGCAAGGAAGGGTATTGTAGTCATAAAAAACAAAGATAACTTGTGTCTCCCCCGCGCCTTGGCGGTAGCGATTGCCCATGCAAACAAAGACCCTCTGTTTAAAGCTATCCGACAAGATGATAGAAAAAGGCAGGTGATAATGGCTCAAGAACTGATTCGAATGGCAAGGGTGGAGATCTCTGAGGACGGTGCTGGCATCCCCGAATTGGAAAAATTTCAGGACTTGTTAAAAGATTTTAAAATTACTGTGTACAATTACGACAATAAAGGCCGTGATGTCTACTTTGAAGGCCGGGTAGACAATCCAAAATTCAAAATCAACTTGACCTTTCACAATGGGCATTACAATGTAATTACTAGTCTAACCGCTGCATTTGCATGTCAGTACTTTTGCGAGGCTTGTCATGTCCCCTATGACCATAAGGGTTATCATAGGTGTTCTAATCTTTGTCCCTACTGTCAAACCATCTCGCCTCCCTGTAAGGAGGAGCATGGGGGGATAACTTGCCCAAAATGTAACTTGACACTGAGAAACCAGCACTGCTTTATCGCCCATCAGGCTGATAGGTGCAAAGCTGTGAAAAAATGCCTTGACTGTGGGAAACTGATTTTTACAGAGAAAGGTCCACACCCCACAAGCGTGGAGAAGTATTGTGCAAGCCTTGTGGAACATATATGGATCCTAACCATAAATGTTACATGAGGCGTAATGATGGCAAACCGAAATCTAAAGACTTTCTTTTTATTTTCTTTGATCTGGAGACTCGCCAGGACGAGTCCCTCCCCTCTGACCCAGAACAAAAAGTTCATAAAGTAAATTTGTGTGTTTCCCAACAGTTTTGCTAACAATGCATTGACGGAAAATTTTGCATGGCTTGTAAGAACCGTACGAGAGTCTTCAACTCTAATCCGGTTCAGCAGTTTATGGACTATGTCTTGCAGGTACGTAAACAATTTAAACATGTTTGTGTAATCGCCCACAATGGTCAAGGCTTTGATTTCCAGTTTTTGCTCAGGTATGTGCTAGAGGAAACAAAATTTACACCAGAATTGGTCATGAGGGGTTCTAAAATCATTTTAATGGAATTGGACAATGTGAGGTTTGTGGACTCACTGAGCTATTTCCCCATGGCCCTCTCTGCGCTCCGCAAAGCCTTTGATCTGCCTCCCGAAAGAAAGAAGGGCTATTTCCCCCACTTGTTTAACACTATTGTGAACCAGAACTATGTAGGCCCTATGCCTGACAAGCAGTATTATTGCCCTGAAACTATGTTTGAGAAGTCCCATAAGGACTTTGAAAACTGGTACAATGAGAAAGTCTCAGAAAACTATGTCTTTGATTTTCAAAAAGAACTGTTGGAGTACTGCATCTCTGATGTGGAAATCCTATCCCAAGCCTGTCTTAAATTTAGATCAATATTCCTCCAAGAGTGTAATGTTGATCCTTTTCTAGAGGCTGTTACTATTGCTAGTGCTTGCAATTTGGCCTTCCGCCGAAACTTTCTAAAGCCTCACACTATTGGTATTATTCCAAAGGATGGTTACCGCTTTGTGGATAACCAGTCGGCTGCTGCCATACAGTGGCTAAGCTGGGAAGAAGAAAAGCGTGGAGTGAGAATCGAACATGCTGGGCGAGGAAAAGAAGTTAGGATTTCTGGCTCAAAAGTCGATGGATTTGACGGAGAGCGAATCTATGAGTTCCACGGGTGCTACTGGCATGGATGCCCCAAATGTTTTCCTTACAACAGAGAGGCTCCTCTGAAGGAGGATCCCTCTGATTCACTCCACCTGAGGTTCGAAAGAACCAAGTCTAAAATTGCAAAGTTCCAAGACTACGAGGTAGTCGAGATGTGGGAGTGTGAATTTCGTAAAATAAAGAAACAGCAAAAACTTAAACACTTGGATTCCCTCCCCATTCTTAACAACCTCCCCCTTGACCCAAGGCAGGCGTTCTTTGGAGGCAGAACTGGCAATGCAAAGACTTACCACAAATGTGAGGAGGGAGAAACCATACAGTATGTAGATGTGTGCTCTCTCTATCCGTATGTGTGTAAGTATGGCAAATACCCCCTAGGTCATCCAACCATCTATGTTGGGGATAATGAGTGCAGACAGAGGGGGCTTGAAGTAGATGGTTTGCTAAAGTGTAAAGTCCTGCCTCCCAGGGATCTCTACCACCCAGTACTCCCGGCTAAGATGAACAATAAATTAATGTTTGTACTATGTCGTAATTGTGGGGAAGAGATGAACCAAGAAGACTGTGACCATGAAAGCCAAGACAGAGCATTAGTAGGGACGTGGACAATAGATGAAATCAGAAAGGCTGTAGAGAAGGGCTATGTTATCCTTGAAATGTACGAGTTGTGGGAGTATGAGGTAGCTACGTATGAGAAGGGAGGCCTGTTTACTGATTTTATTAACAAGTTTTTGAAAATGAAACAAGAGGCATCAGGCTACCCCAGTTGGTGTCAGACAGAAGAGGATAAAGACAAGTATATAGCAGACTATTTGGCGCATGAGGGTATTCAATTGGAAAAGGAGAAAATTGTAAAGAATGGAGGGCTCAGATCGCTTGCAAAGCTCATGCTAAATTCATTTTGGGGGAAATTTGGACAGCGTGAAAACCAGACCAAGGCTACTATCGTCAGAGACTCAAAAACATTATTTGGAATGCTAACTACACCGGAGATTCAAGTTAACAGATTACAAATTATAAATGATGAAGTACTAGTTGTAAGCTGGGAGTACTTGGAAGAAGTAGGTGAGCCTTTGCGAAATGTCAATGTTGTCATAGCAGCCTACACCACAGCTCAGGCCAGACTTAAATTGTATGAGCACTTGGATGCTTTAGGAGGCCAGGTCCTTTACTACGACACAGACGCGGTCTTGTACATTTTGAAGGGAGGGTTGTACCGGGTACCCACGGGAGATTACCTCGGGGAAATGACTGACGAGCTGGTCGAATACGGGCCTGGATCTTTCATTGTTGAATTTGTATCTGGGGGGCCAAAGACTTATGCATACCTTGTCTGGTCAACCAACAAGCAAGCTCTGGTACCCGTTTGTAAGATCAAAGGACTAACCCTCAACTTTAAAACCTCTCAGACTCTTAACTTTGAAAAATTAAAAGAAATGGTGTTAAGTGAAACCAGACAGACCTTAGAGATTAATGAGTCTAGGATTCGAAGAACTAAAGATAGAAATATTGTAACCATAAATGAGACCAAAGTTTTCAAAATTACAGGTCCAAAGAGGAAGCACGAGGGTGAGTGTGACACTCTTCCCTTTGGGTATAAAGTTCAAAGACTCCAGTGAGTTGTAGACATGGCTTCCAAAGACTTCCAATTTGAAGAATTTAAATATTTGAAATAGCATTAATTGTATAAAATAATTGGCTCATTTAAAAGCTAGCTAAAGAATTATTTGAATATTTTGTAAACAATATACTGGCTAATGGAGACTGGTCAAATTGAAATGCCGTGCAAGGAATTATGGTGTCACGACTCATAGATCCCTACCAATTTTACCTAGTTAGTGACCTTGAAAAATTTAAGCTCCCCTCTAATGCTACATTACTATAGCCATTTTGGCTGCTGCTCTCGCTGAGGTAAGACATCTCTGCTCCTTTAACATAACCTCAATTTTATAGTTGAAAATGTTTAGCCTTACTGCGTTTGTATTTAACAACCAACCAGTAATGGTGATATTTGATAGGGAAAATAACCCCTGGTTCAAAGGGAAAGATGTAGCTGTAATTCTTGGCTATGCTAGACCTAGAAAAGCAATAAATGATCATGTCAAATCAAAGTACTGTAAGACAACACCGGAAGTAAAGAGCACCGATTCGGTGCTCTCTTTAAATATTCATCCTCATACAGTATTTATTAATGAACCCGGTTTATATCAGTTGATCTTTTCATCCAAACTTCAAATTGCCGAAAAATTTCAAGACTGGGTATTTGAAGAGGTTTTACCTTCTATTAGAAAACGTGGAGAATACAGTCTAAGACAGGAAAATACTGAACTGTTACAATCTCTTGCAAAGTCTCTTCAAACGAACTATCAACTTAATCAAATGCACTCTGAGATGAAAGCTGCTAATGATATGATTTGTAAAGAATACCAAACTCTAAATAAAACTCTAAAAGAACAGACACCAAAGGTGGCCGTGTTCCCTGCTGATGATAATCTAGCTCATGTTTTTTGTGTTTTAATTAGAGACACCCTTCAAAAAACTCATGGAATGTGTGAGTACAAGTGCATCCGCACAGAAAAGAGAAGTTTCAAAACGGCTCTAAAAAAGGCAAAAAATGAAGGCTTTGTGCCTTGTTTTATCAGATCCCCTGTCCCTAATGGTATTAACATTTTAAATAAAGCAAAGGAATTCATGTACAACAATGGCATGTACTATGAGTCTGCCTTTAATAATGTATTAACGCCATACAACTTTGTAAATGTAATTGAACTTATCATGAAACATAATTAAAGTACCCCACTGTGTGAATGTGAGTGTGTATGTGAGAAGTTAGTAAGGCTGAGTCTTGAAAGCTTCTGTTCTGTGGACAGACACCCACATTTTGGCAGGGCTAACCCCTGGTAAGTCCATATGTGGATGGCAAGTTGGCTTAATTGCCTTGGAAAATGATTTCTTGCGTCTGCCACAGACAAGGACTTGACGTCCGGTGTGAATGTGGATCAAGGGTCTAGTAGACTGTGGCGCCTAGAACTTTGAAAATTCTAGGTTACACCTTCGAACAGCCCAGAGTGAATGAAGGTCCCTGGCGCGGTGTAAAAGCCCGTAAACCTGAATGAAGGTCACTGGCGCGGTGTAAAAGCCCGTAAACCTGAATGATAGGGCAAAGTTGATAGTCTGGCTCTTGGGTCATTCAATCAGACTGCCCGGTGGGGTAAATTAATTATTGTGTAAAAACATGGAGGAGGAGGCAACTAGCTTATTTTTGGAAGGCCTTCACAGGTCATAGCGGTGGTGGGGCTATGACTATTTAATAAAAAAACTCGTTCCTTAGTTTGCTCAAAGGGAGAGGACATTAGTTCATACTGAGTGAAAACCAGCTTTTCTGGACTGGCTCATGTATGGAATAATGTTTAACCTGGGTGTGTAAACACGAGTGGTCTCAAACCCCACTCAAGCAAACACAATATAACTTCAACACTTCATCATGGACCTGGGCATAAAAGGTGGTTGGTAGTCAACTGCACATACAAATCTGTTCAGTATAGATCGAGTGCTGCTACAGTCCGGATGGTTGGTAAGTATGGCATTTTGTATGATTGAAACTTTAGCAGACAAGCTCTTTGTTCTAGCTATACTTGTCGCAAGTATGATGTTTATTTATTTGATGCGTGTTACAGATGTAAGTGTATTGAATAATTCTATAAAACTAATGTTAGAGAAATGAATTGTATCATTACTAAAATGGATGCAAAGAAAGCTATAGCTGAAGAGCTGCATAGACCAGCTAGGAGAAATTATCCTAGGCGTAAAGTTACTTTAAAATCACTCAATGATCTTTATCAAGCTGATCTCGTTGAAATGCAGCCTTATGCCAGAATAAATAAGGGGTACAGGTATATCCTTACTATGATTAATTGTCTAACAAAATTTGCTTTTGCTATTCCCCTAAAGGACAAGTCGGGACCTGCAGTTGCCAAAGCGTTAGAGCCAATTTTAGCTAAATATAAAATGAAAAACTTTCACACAGATCAGGGTACAGAATGGTTTAACAAACACGTCAATGCCTTAATGAAAAAATATAAAATCAATCACTATCACACCTTTTCCGAACTCAAAGCTAGTATTGTTGAGAGATTAAACAGAACATTAAAGTCAAAAATGTACAAGCTTTTTACTGCTAGAGGTAGCTATGAGTGGATTAGTATACTTCCAGAAATTGTCAAGTCGTACAACAACACTAAACATAGAACTATAGGTATGAAACCAAAAGATGTCAGACAAAAACATGTTAAAGATATTTTAAAAAGAATCAATAAGGTTAAGAGTCAAAAATTCAAAAAACCAAAATTTCAGTTGGGGGATAGTGTAAGGATTAGTAAAAATAAAAAGACTTTTAAAAAGGGTTATCTTCCCAACTGGACAAACGAAACATTTAAAATTTATGCTATTAAACCAACAAAACCAGTTACATATATTCTTCAAGACTCTAGAGGAGAGGTTCTTAAAGTGGGATTTTATTCTGAAGAAATTAGCAAGTCTAAGACTGGTGATGTTTATTTGGTAGAAAAAGTGCTACGGAGAAAGGGTTCCAAGTTACTTGTGAGGTGGAAGGGATATGATAGCAGCCACGACAGTTGGATTGATAGCAAGAACTTGGTTTGACTCATGTGGGTGTAAGCGTTTGGGAAGTATATATCTCTTTGTAATCAACGTTGAGTAACCAGTTAGGATGCAGATTGAGAAGCAGGAAGTTGAATTTCCTATTCAAAACTTTGACCAATATATCGGATCAGGCATGGTTAAAAAGAATAAACATGGGCCTTTATTGCCCGATTCTATACGTTGTATAATTTGTGGACCGAGTTCATCTGGTAAAACTAACGTTTTATTTAATTTATTATTTGACCCAAACGGGTTGAGGTTTGAGAATATTTATGTATTTTCTAAATCACTATATCAGCCAAAGTATCAGTTTTTGAAATAAGTACTGCCGAGAGAAGTAGGTTATTTTGCCTTTGATGACAACAACCTAGTTATCCATCCTAATGAAGCTAGGCCTAATTCAATTATGATCTTTGACGATATCTCTTGCGAGAAACATAATTCCATTAAAAGTTACTTTGCGATGGCAAGGCATAAAAATATTGATACATTTTACCTGGGACAAACATACAATGCCATACCAAAACAATTGGTTCGAGATAATTGTAATTTTGTTATTTTATTCAAACAAGATGAAATGAACTTAAAACATATTTATAATGACCACATCACTACTGACATGTCTTTCGATAAGTTTAAACAACTGTGTGCCAAGGCCTGGCAGGATAACTTTGGGTTCTTGGTGATTGACAAGACCTCTGATCCGTATAAGGGAAGGTATCGAATTGGAATGGACAGTTTTGTAACAGAGACATAATGGTTAGGATCTATACATATAATGACCTGAGAGGGTTAAAAAAACGCTATGTGATCCCAAGGTTTGATAGTAGAGAGGGAAGTTGTTATAGAGGACTGAATGTTAGGGCCGGTGTTTCACTGTTGAATACAATAAATTTCTTAATAAGACACAAGAAACAGGCTTTATTCTTAAGACAAGTGGATATGCCTTAAAACTGTGCATACAGCTGAGGATATATCATTTCCAATTATGGAGCAGAGTGGTAAACACCTGAAGGCTCGGCTCATTGAGCTAAGAAATGCTATTAAACGCAAATATCAAATGTTCAAGGATGGAACGGAAGAAAATGAAATAATGTTAGAAAGACAGTATGAGCCCTTATTAAAAGAACTTAGGAAAAGCAATCCACAAGATGCTATGGACATTAAGACTGAACAAAGGAGTATTAAACAGGAATAGGAAGAGCCAATGGAGTACGATGACTCTGAAGAAGAAGAAGAAGAAGAATCATTTGAATCATCACCAAAAGCAAGAGAGGAATTTGCACCGTCAAGAGCTTCAACACCCAACCTCCAGGGGGATTTGTCAGACTTGGTATCTAATGAAGAAGGCTTGGCCACAACTACCCAATTTATTGATGAATATTTCCAAAACCCTATAACAAAGGAATATATGACTTGGTTTATAAAAGATGCTGGTCCGAAGAAAATTATCGACTATACCTTTGGTCCACGTTATGAAAATGACAAACTAATGATTGGAAGTAAAGAGTTGGACTTTGATGACGATGGAAATATAATTATCGGTGGTACTAGGTATGGAAGTTCACCTGGATTATATGAACTTATTTTTAAAAGGGTCCCTGATAGTACAGTATTTAATGGTGATGATTTAAATACTTATAAAAGTATCATGATTAATACAAATGCTCATAGGGAAGGATACAAGTTTGATGGTAGGATTAAAGCTAGCAAAAGTACAAAATACACAAAAATTATCAAGCCGTTGTTTCCCTCCGCTAGCAATGGAAAAGGATTGCAATGGAAAACAATAAAGACCCATGATATTATACACTGGGATGATCCAAACGAGTTGGTACAAAGACTGAGGCACATTGCCATGTCTACTGAGAGTGGTAACCGAGGAGTGCATACTAATGAAATATTAAGTATTATAGAAGAATTGAGAGAAGCTGGATACGTTAGAGGAGCGGGAAACAGTAGATTTAAAGCATTACTATATTGAAGTTGCAGCCGCTGCCGCAGGTACAGCCACAGCCACGGATATATTGAGCGTGATAGAAGAAGAATTAAGAGCTGGATACATAAAAGGATCAGGGAACAGTAGATTTAAAGTATTACTACGATGACTATTGACAAGTTTGGACGTAGCTTAAAAGCCCGTGGCAAGGATCTTAGGGTCCCAAGGGCGAAGGTTTCAATTTAACACCCGATGGTAACTATGATATGCAAACTAAAAGACTTTGTAACTTGGCTATACCTTTGGAACCACCTGATGCAGCAACAAAGAGCTATGTGGATGGAAACTGTATACCTTATACAAAATATAAATACAATATGAGAAAGAAGAGAGTTTCCAATATCGGTGACCCAGTAGACCCTATGGATGCTGTAAACCTGCAAAGCCTGAATAAACTAAGTATGATACTTAGTAATGAGCACTATGATGCTCAGAACAAGCAAATAAAAAACACTGCGATACCCACTGAATCAACTGATGTAGCTACCAAAGGATATGTTGACCAAACCTGTAGTAACAACCTTTTACCATTAACCACTAACCTTGCAGAGGTAGTGTCTGGTATTACTCAAATTAATACTAGACTGGCTAAATGCGAAGGGTTAATCAGTAGTAATAAGGACTATCACGATAAGCAACTGAAAAAGTTTGGAGTATATGTATACAACTATATCAATCAAAAACAGACCGGTAGAGCAGCTATTTTAGCGCAAGCTGGCGTAAATGATTACTTAAATTGGGAAGAATTGTTTAAAATATCATCTGAAACACCACCACCACCACCAGCTGGTGGACTACCACTTGATGTACATCTCCCATTAGAGGAAGGTGACGATACAGACTATTACAGAGATAGAAGGATTTAATCATTTACATAAATGGTATGTTTTTGGTTTATCACTGGCAGTGGTGTTTTGGAGTTCGATAAGTCCACAGGTTGAAAATCTCTTCCATAAATGCCTAAGACCAAGAGAAAACAAGTCATATGCAAAGGAGGAATCAAACGGGGTGGAGGTATAGTTTCATCTGTCCTGAACAAGGCAATCGATCTATTACCTGTAGAACTTCATATATCCAGTGGTTATCAATATTGCGGACCGGGAACTAGATTAAAGCAGAGATTAGCTAGAGGAGACCTGGGAATCAATAAATTAGACCAAGCCTGTAAGGAACACGATATAGCATACTCAAGATACAAAGATTCAGCGAGACGTAGACAGGCAGACCAGGAGTTAGCAGAACGCGCTTGGAAAAGATTTAAAGCCTCAGACGCATCGGTAGGAGAGAGAGCAGCAGCTTGGGCGGTAACAACAGCTATGAAGGCAAAGACGAAACTAGGTGGTGGCCGTAGGAAGAAACGCGGTGTAAAAAGATCAAGCGGCAAAGGACTTTATTTAAGACCATATAGAAAGGAAGGTGCAGGCAAAAGCAAGAAGAAGAAGAGACCTCAGAAGAAAAAAAAGCTTCTCAATACCGATAAAACCTCTTACCAACTATGACTTGATCAAGTATGCAAAACTTTTGAAAATTCCACATTTTAGAGGGGTTTACATGCGAGACGGCTTACCTAAATACCCGAGGAAATTTGAATCAGCAATTATTAATTTGGACAGTTCATTAGGCCAAGGAACCCATTGGGTATGTTATAAAAAAATCAATAAAAAAGTTTACTACTACGATAGTTTTGGGAACCTGAGACCACCACTTGAAATAACCAACTATCTGACTGGGTGTGATATTCACTATAATTATGAGAGACAACAGAGTTTTGATTCAGTGATTTGTGGTCACCTATGCTTGAAGTTCCTTTGCAATGATGTTTTGCCTAACAGGGACCACTAGTATTTTATCTCATGAATTAACATTTCCAATTGATGTAAGCAGTGGAGACTGGGAAATGGGTTTACTAGAGTTGACAACTTATAACTCTATACCAAACATTGGAAAAGGTATTAATGATGAGTTTTATTATGGCGATAATAAAAAAATAACTATACCTGAAGGATCCTATGAAATTGAAGATATTGAAAAATTTTTAGTCTCCAAACTCCCAAAAAATGTTAAGTTTACATTAAAGCCTAATAATAACACTTTACAGTCTGAACTGTTTTGCTCTGAGCTTGTAGACTTTGAAAAAGGGGAAAAGTTGGGGAAAATGTTGGGTTTTAAGAAAAAAGTGTATAAAGCCAATGAGCATTATGTTTCTGAATTACCCGTGGATATAATCAGAGTCAATTCGATACGAGTAGAGTGTAATGTCACACGTGGGTCTTACTTGAACGGTATTGAGGGACATGTAATACATGAATTTTATCCATCAGATCCACCTGGCTATAAAATTATTGAGATGCCTCGAAATGTAATCTATTTGCCTGTGATCAGTCAGAGGATAAACAACTTGACAGTGTCTTTAAAAGATCAAGACGGAGATTTAGTTAATTTTCGCGGAGAGAGAATCTCAGTGAGACTACATCTTAGACGCCATAATGGGTCTGGTATTTAGGGATACACCCCTAGAGGGTAGCTTCAGTGGTGCTCAGAAATCCGTTGGGTTAAGTTGTAAAAATATTAAGTTTCTCCGCTCTCTTGGTTTCAAAGTATTTCAAAATGGCCATGTTATCAATAGACAACGAGGCCTTGTACGATGATTCTGTCACTGGGCTGGAATTTCATACACATCAGCCTTATGCTTCAACTACTTATAAATCAAATGATGAGATCCGCATTCCAGTGCTCCAACAAGACATAATAACTGCTCCATTTGAAAGCTATATTCTAATACACGGTAAAGTTAGTGCCAAAAAAGCTGATGGAACAGCTCAAGATGTTTCATTGGTTAACAACGCAATAGCATTTTTGTTTGAAGAAATACGCTACGAAATTTGCGGTAAGGAAATAGATAGAACAAAAAATGTAGGTATCACTACAACTTTAAAAAATCTTATTTCAATCCGAGAAGAGGAGAAAAACTCCTTAAGTAACGCTTGCTGGCTAGGCCCTGGCAAAAAGACCGATAAAACAACAGAATTTACATATTCCATACCACTAAGACTTTTACTTGGTTTTGCTGAGGATTACAAGAAGGTAATGGTTTTTTGCGCTCGGCTAGAGATGAAAATGCAGTTATAACAACAGCAGCTGGTACTTTAGCCCTGGACATTGAAAAAATGTACTGGCGGCTACCTCATGTCACACTTAACGATGGCCAAAAACTTAAAATGTTTAAGCTTATTGAAAACGACGCAGCAATACACATCCCGTTTCGCCAGTGGGAGTTGATTGAGTACCCGACTCTTCCAACAACTGATACAATTTCTTGGGCACTAAAAACAAGTAATCAGACTGAAAAGCCTTGGTATATTGTGTTAGCCTTCCAAACCGATAGAAAAAACGATTTAACCAAAGATATGTCTCAATTTGATGCGTGCGATCTATTGGATGTAAAACTATACTTAAACTCAAATTTTTATCCTTATGATAACATACGCGGGAACACGTGCTTGTTTTATGATATGTATGCAAAATTTCAGAGTTCATACTATGGTAGGGTTGGTTCACCTGTGTTAAACTTTGATGATTTCAAAACAAAGTGCCCTTTGTACCTCATTGACTGCTCAAAGCAAGATGATTCGATTAAAACAGGCCCGGTAGATGTCAGACTTGAGATTCAAGCTAAAAATGCCTTCCCAGCCAGTACTACTGCTTATTGCCTAATAATTCACGTCGCTCATTATTCGTACACACCCATCACTGGGGATGTAAGGAAGGTTACGGGGTAGGAGGAAATTGGTTACTTCGAGGCCAGCAGTCACATGGATTGGGTGCTTATAGAGTTTTATGATAAAGAAGACACTTTACTTGAAACAGTAAGGTTATGTATTGATTGTTTTCTTAAAGACTATGGCGATAAAACTTTCGAAGCTCCATCCGGTACTTTTAAAACTATTGTAAAATTACGTAAACATGATCACTACAAAGCTATGATAGATATAATGGAAGGTGAATCATCACAAAGCGGGGATCAATCTGTAGCTAGCTCTCGGTGAGTAAACATCATGGCTCTATCAGAAGACAGCATCGCTGCAGTTTTTGTAACTTTATTCAGAGATGGTAGGGTGGTTAAAAAATTTGAATATCATGGATATCCGTTGCGTTTGAACATTAAAGAAAATTATAATTTTACACAGATCCGTCTTGAACCTATGTCTTGTGAAGCCATGAAACTCAGCGGGTTTCCCATAGATATTAATAAAGTTAACTATTTTTCCAAATTTAATAAAATCGACTGTTGGGCTTGTAAGCATGAATTTGATTGGGATATTAACTCGCGTCAAAGTACACATATGACACGTGGGCTAAATGAATATGCAATCAATCTAAGAAATTATAACATAAACGATATTGAAAGTGTGGTCATACAGTTACGTAATTCAAGGAACAATGACTCTGACGATGGGGAAGAATTTAGACCTATTTTTGATTACTATTCTGACAAAGAGTCATCAACCATTAAGCATGAGGATAAGGGAGTAGATGTATGCGGGATTAGAGATTAGTCTGGGATCAGCGCTGGGAGAGGTAACATCATGTCTCGTCACGGGTGGATTGAAATTGAATTTTACACTTCAAACGGGGGCTTGGTAAAGAAACATTACTTAGACAGTAATTACCTAGCTCCTGTTGAGGGAAAATTTTCTATTCCTCCCGGGGCTCAAAACATTAAAGTAAAATGGCAAACCACAGGCCGCATATCCTCTTATTCATCCTCCTCCTCCTCCTCTGACGAATATTTCTCATCGGAGGAAGAGGGGGAGGGGGTGGTTCTAGCTGAGGGTATTTTAGCTTAAGGGGTCAGTAGCAGACATGTCATCACCGGAGACAGAGGTAAGTACCGAGGTAAGCACCGAGCCCATACTTATTCCAAAGGGCAAAGAGCCTATAAATCTTTTAGCCGGGGTTCTGTTAAAGTCAGTTTACTTTTTGGATGTCGAGCTAACAAAGTGCGCTGTGACTGGGGTCTTTAAAAACCGTGATAATAGTTTGGGATTTTTAATCGAAGGTAAAAAGGGCTGTGTGTTTTGGTCATATGACAGTTTTTGTCAGGCAAGCGATAATTTCAATTTAATTACTCTAGCACTGTTGGGAAAATATTCATACTGTTATAAGACAAACACCGGTGAGAGTATTAAAGTGCACAGTGTCTTTGGCAATTACTATGCAACTGTTTCTGATGGTGAACACTCTGTGACCCTCAATGGGTATGAGTGGGACCAACTAGTAAAAATGTTCCCTTAATTTGCCGCGGTCTCCTAGAGTTGTTCTATATCGAGGATATAATTAAAGTTTACATTGATCAAGTACTAGCTGACGCCGAACACCGCACAGACCAGCTACCTTCTAGCGTTGCTGACCGTCTATACAGCGAGTTGTCACTATGGAGGCAGTAGTCGAATTTCATGGGTTTAAAGACAATAACAATAAATTTATAGTCAAAGAGTTTGCTATTGTTGGGAAATCTTACAGAGCCCAACTCGTGTTCAAACCTCCTTTTGACTATGATATTTTAAATAGTAAAATGAAGCGAACAGCCAGATGGCTCTCTCGCCATTATCACCACCTTAGGTGGGAGGAGGGTAATGTTCATTACAGTAAAGAATTGATTGAAAATTTGTGTAAGCCATTTGAGGCTATTTACACCAAAGGCCTGGAAAAGGCAAAATTTTTAAGACAGTTTCACGATAATGTATTAGAGATTGATGAAAGTTTGTATATAGATAATGATATTACAGTAGATTGTATAGTTAAGCGACATAAATTAAATAGCGAGAACTGCGCCTTAAAATCGGCCTAATTTTATGCTGAGAAAGTATTATAAGTCTCTTACATATATTTTTGGTATATCCAAGATGGGAATGAATGTGTGGGGCTTAGTAGACTGTGGCGCTTAGAACCGAGGAGGTTTTAAGCTACACCTATGAACAGCCCAGTGTGTGTGTGTGTGTCTGTGTGTGTGTGTGTGTGTGTGTGTGTGTGTGGGAGATTGCGACTTGCTCAACAGGCTGGTGTAAAAACCTGTAAGACCAGGGGCAAGTAAAAGAGGTTTGGATAACACCTAGAAAACGTGAAATGTTTCCCTCTAGCAAATCTCCAAGTATGAATGTTTTAAGGTACAGTGTTCACCATCAGGCTGGCGTAAAACCTGTAAGACCAGGGTGAACATAATAAGGGTTTGGATAACACCTAGAAAACGTGAAATGTTTCCCCTAGTACCTACTACCCATCTTTAGGATTACCTTAGTATTTGTAAGAGACAAAAAAAATAAAAATTAAAGAAATCCTCTGTTTGTCTAAGTAAATGGAGGGGTTATAGGCCAAAATAAATGGACACAGTCCAAGTAAATGGCTAAATGCCTCATACATAATGAACAGACCAACAGAGGGCCAAAAAAATATAAAAACAAAAAATTCTGTCAACCTTCTAGGCTATATGAACGGATAATATCCAAGTAAATAGCCTAACGGGGAAGACAGAACAAAAAAATATCGGAGGCAGCAAATTGTTATGGAATGGTTGCCACGAGCCACTGCGTTGGTTGGGGCAGTGGTTTAAAAAGTGAGAATAGGCCTACTGGGGATACTCACTATAATAAAAAACGCGCCGACGCTCATACGGCCTAGCCTGACGGCTTACCGTGGTGTGGAAACGGAGCGAACACTAACACTTAGCCAAATTCTCTAAATCACGGGCACCGCCATCTTGGACAACCATCCACAACAGTTACAGACATAGATAAACATGATTACCTCGGTCAGCGTACACCAACTCAGGGACCAGGGTTCCCGACCACAACGGTAACATTTTTAAAAAACACCGATAGGAAAAATCAAACCGCCGCCGCCATCTTGATGACGTCAAAAGCTCGCTAAAACACATGTGGTCAAAATAAAAAAAAAAACATGAGCCATCCTAATGATAGGAGGGGTGGGAAACCACCGGTCCGGATAATGTGGGGTCCGGATAATCCGAGGTGTACTGTAATTGAGGTTAAAAATTCAAAAAATTACGTCATCTTTTGACTGACGGATCACGTGACAGATGCAGATCACGGGACTGATGACGTCACGGTCCCATGACCGCTGGCACAGCTGATGACGTCATTTCTGCTATATCTCCACGATCCATATATCATATAATGCCATAGAGTAACATAGTCTATAGAATAAGAAAATTAATATAACTCCAAGGAGTAAAGAAATAATATATAGCTCCATAGAGTAAGACATTTATATAATTCATTGGGTAATATAATCCATAGATAAAATAACTCCATTGAGTATCAGACATGGAGGTTAACAGTCCATAGGGTAAATATGGAGCGGGAGAAGAGGGCGGGAGAAGAGTGAGGTTAGGAATTTCGGCGCGAAAGACGACGCCATCTTTGATGGACACCATCTTTGATAGACGCCATCTTTACCACCTCCATAGGGGGCGGGGCTTAGGAGGGGTGGGGGTAAGGGGGCCAGGCTTAGGAGGGTGGGGAACCAATCAGAACAAAGGGGCAGATCACGTGACCAAAAAGGGGGCGGGGCCTGCTATCCTCTCGCGTAGACTACTTTCGTTGTAAAACTAGTTAAGCGTTTTTCTTATTTGCTTTGTTAGGTGCCATGCCAATAGTTCTATGAAACTTGATGTTGTACTCGCTTATTAATTTTGGTAAAATATCAACCCATACGTAAGAACCTCTTTTTGATAGCATTTTATACATTGCACCTTTTAAGGTTCTATTAATCTTTCAATTATAGCTGCCTTTTTCTCAGAATTTGTGGAATAATGATTTATTTTATATTTTTTTATTAACAAGGCAAAAGGTTTATTAAAAATGCTTTCCCATCATCAGTTTGTAAATGTTTAATTTTATTTTTATCTCTTTTTATAGCTACTTCCATAGCTTTTGTTATGCTGTTACTGGTTTTGTCTTTTAATGGCAAAGCATCTGCAACTTTAGTAAAACAATTAATAATGGTAAGTATGTATTTAAACCCTTTATTTATTCTACTATGCGGTTAAATTTCAATTAAATCTGCTTGATACAAATCATTTATTCCTTTTACAACAGTGTTTCTTCGTGGCAACTTAATTCTTGCAGGTTTATGAAGTTCATTAACAACTCTCTCCTTTAACTCTGTCATGATGTTTTTACTAATACAGTCAAGTTAATATTGAATGTTTCTTTTTTCTACATCCGCTTTTATAGTTCAAGGTCATTTCAACATGTTTTAAAAAAAGGGGAAATCACAGCATGCTCGCTGTGATTTCCCCTTTTTTTCTTTTTTTCTATTTCTCTTTTTTTCTTTTCCTTTTTTTTACTCATCGATAGGATTGAGAGAATAGTGGCCGAATGGTAGAGTGTGAATTTTGTCTGGAAGAATGTGTCGTTTGTCATCATTGGAGCAGAGTGCTTTTTTCACTTCTGTTACGCTGTACAGTTGATGGTTGAAACTTCTGATGGTGTTGAATTTTGCAGTTATAGACGTTTCTTCAAATAAGCATTGCTTGTAGTGTTGAAAATTTACATTCTTCTTAAGATACAAACCTTTTACACCCTTAGCCTTTTTAATAACATTGTTTTCTTCTTTATGCAATTGTAGTGAATACAATTTTGACATTAGGCCAATAAGTTCTTCTAGTAAAATTCCATTTGCTTCGTCTTTAAATTTTCCAAGTTTCTTTTTGTTCCGATCATTGTCATAATTTAAATGATCTTTTGGATAGTCACTAAAATCAAATTCATCTTTGTGAACAAATATTCGAAGATCCCAATACATATCTTCAGTAAGAATCCAGTAGATGAAAGCGTCCGTGTCCATGTAGGCGATTCCGATGTTATCTCTACCGTAGAAGGCGACCATTTTGTTGTAGTGGAAATCATACATGTGAGTTTTGGAAATATCCAAGATTGACATTCCAACGTACAACGGACGATCCATTTTCACGGTTGTTTTCTTCATAGGTACTGCCACAAGGTTTTCATTGATGATAACGGATGTTCCAAAGTTTGGTTTTTGTACAAGTTTTTCTAGTTTTATAGGATCTGTAACTAATTTAACATTTTTGTGTTTTCTTTTGTTTTCCAGTGTTTTTCCAAATATCGCATTATTCATTAATTAAAAGAAGTCCTTTTGAAATGTTGATGTTGCAGCTGCTCTTCTTCTGGTGTTTGAATCAATGTACGGTTTTAACCAGCACGATTGGGAAAATTTTAAAACTCTATGAATTTTGGTTATACGTAAACCCAATTGGAGTGCTTGTTGAACAACCCAAAAGTGAGCTAGGTATCTTTGTTTATTTTCAAGAGTCATCATTAATTTTGGATGTTTGCCAATTGGTGAAACTTCTGTTTTTGCAAGGAGCGGAAGATCGTAATGTAGATCATGCAAGTGTTCTGGATATTAAAAGTCACAGTCCAATATGTATTCGGTGTCTCCGTCTTTTGAAATTTATGAAATATCACCAATAGAGTCTGGATTAACCCATTCAAAGTTTCCAAAAGGAAGTAGATTAGACATGGCCCATCCGTATAAATTGTTGGCATCGAAATATCCCAAAAACACTGATGGTTTTTCTTCATCGTAGTCTGGAAGATATTTATTGTTAGCTTTAACATATCTTGTAACACTTTAGGTTAATCCACCTCTAACGCCCGATTCGATCATCAACACCATGTCAATATCTGTTAATAATTGAAGGTTGTTTCTTTTAGCATAGCTTGCCAAGCTAGTCCTGGAGAAGTATAAGAATGAAGAGGGTCCAATCCGTAGGCTTCAAAACAAGTGTTTCTAAATTCTTCCATCACATCGCAGAGAAGGGTCACTTCAAGTTTTACATAAAAGTCAGAATAATCTCCCAGAGTGTTCATTTCCAATTCGTCCCAAACTGTGCATGCGTGTTGCTTCTGGTGGAGGAAGTGATGTTTCTTGAAATTTATGTAGTCCATCGATGTAATCATACGGGAAAACACCTTTTCGAAGAACCAAATCCATTTTTTCTGCAGGTACAATTTAGCTTGTTTCTATTAAATTTTGTCTTCTTAAATTTTCAGAAAGTTTCATTAGACTAGAAGGCATAAATCTAAAAGAATCAACAAATCTAAGTTTAATTTAGCCCACCTTTTTTGAAAAGCTTATAAATTTTTCCATAGTTTGTGCCAAAACATCTATTTCACCGTTGTCTCTTGCTAATTCGGGAATGATAAAATGTCCATCGTATCCACTAAGATTGTGAAAAACCACAGGAATAAAAGATGGTAGTTTGTAGTTGATGTTACATCCGTTGCAAGCTGCACCTCTGTAGGCTCCTGTCAGATGGTCATGGTCGCGAACTTTAACTTTAGTTTCTGTAAATTGATTGTTACACAAATAGCATGTTGTTGCCGAATCATAAAGATAAAGTTCTTCCGGTGTCATAGGTAACATAGGAACTACATTACTACACATTGCTTCCACTTTTCCAGCGATGTCGTATAAATCATCAACAAAGTATCGAGCTGCTTCTTCACCACGATAAATCTTTGGTGTAGATGACAAACCATATTCTTCATGTTCTTCAGGCGTTGTGGATTTTACTATTAAACAGTAGCTGTTTGGTTTGTGAAGTTGATACTTTTTTCTGCTTGTAATTTCCTCTCCTTCTTCTTGTTCAAGTGGAAGCAATGAAGATTCAAAATCTGCATAAACTACAACGGGAATTCTGTATTGTTGGATAACTTTGTCAAATTTTACTTGTGATCTGCTAGGGTGTGGTAATTTAATTCTTACTTCATAGTTCCCCTGGCATAATCTTTGGTGTTCCGTCAACCATTCAGAACCTCCTCTTCTTAAAGGTTTGTTTACAAAACAGAAACATCTTTTACCAGTGGTTTTTCTTTCTTTACGTTTTGATAACTGTTTGCAAACTAGAGTTTCAAAATCTTTAATATATACATAATGTGAAATATCACCTTTGGTTATTAATAATAAATCAGTATGATCTCTACGTTCGGTGGGTGTTATACGTAAGTGGTAGACATTGTTGGATGAATCTAAACCAAATATGTTTACAGATGCAAAAGGATTTTTCTTTTCAAATTTTGATTTGTCTTGAATTGGAACAGGATAAGTCATGCCTTGAAAGTTGTACTTATAGCAAACCTCATCGTATGCTCTACTTGGTCGTTCCACATGATCTTTTACATATTTTGCATAAATTGCATACTTGAAACATTCAGCATCTTCATTTTGTACGTTAACACAAGATTTGGTTACTCGAATCTTCTTTGGCAAAGCAATATAACTACTACCTCTCATTCCATATCCATGTTTATGAACTCTAATATCTAGCCCTGTTATACTCAACAAACTCCATCCTGAACCTCTTCCTTAATGTTCTTGCAATTTTGTTAAAAGTTCTTCAAAACATTCATCCACAATTGAGCTTATATCCGATGCAAACATGATTGTTTTCTTTTTAGTTAAAAATCCTCTTGGTGATGTTTAATTCTGAACATTTGTAAATACAGTATCTAATAATATTCCAAACTTTATAAAAATTAAACTTCTTAGTTCATTGTTCATTGTTTCTGTTGCTAATGTTTTTGCTTTCGATATAAATTGTGCTAGTTGCAATTGAGCATTGTCAATATTAAAATGAGTTACTACACTTCCTGGTAAAGCTCGGGCGTATAATTCCACATCCAAAGATGGTCCGGGTGCGTACTGAATAAGACTTGGTCTTAAATTTAGTTGTTGTTGATGGGTAGCCAGTATTTGATCTATACTTCCAAATATTCTTCTTCTTCTGCATTGTTATATGTTTCTTGGTTTGTTTATTGGTTTGTTTCGTTGTTATGGTAAACTTCTTTGTGTATTTGTAGTAAAATTTCATCTTCAAAAGATTCTTCGCAACTGTTGCAGTAATACATGATGTAGGTGTGCTCTCCACAAAAGTTGCAGTAATAATGAAAACCACTCTTAAACTACCCCTATTTATATCAAAGCCCCAACCACTTTTTTCTGTATTAAACACAAAAAGTGTAAATAACAGTTAAATTTCTTATATTTCAAAATCCCTAAGTATTAAGATCATCCAATGTAAGTAAAAACAAAATCTAAGTGTCAAGGTCAAATAATGCAAGTTAAAGACTGCGGTGTGACACGCGTGATACGTCGCTTCTTATAGCCGCTGCCGCCGCCGCCGCCGCCGCGAAGTACGCGTTCGATTTTGTCATCGGCGCGTCGTTTCAGCGCGCCGGTGAATTGTTTGAGGCGTTCGCCGGCCGTGGTCCGCGGGTCCGCGGTGCCGTCGGCTATGTCGCTTAGAAAACCGACGCCCGAACGTAACGCCTCCTTGCCCACAGCACTCGCACCGGACCTTAGTAGCGGCATCACCGTGCGCACGAGTCCGCCGAGAAAACTACCGTTACCGTGACCGCGTTGATACGCCGCACCTCTGTACACCGATGTAATACCACCGCCGCCCACTTGTTGATTGCGGTAGTATCTGAGGTAGGGATCGTTCGTATTCATTACGATGTTGTTGCTTTTCGTCGTCGTAGATGTAGTTTCATGCACGTATTGCTTAAGTGGAATGGCACGTGACGACCCTTGCTGTCCCTTATATCTATTTCCGCGCTCTCGACGAGCTTTTTATAATCGGCATGTAGTGCAGATCGGTGAAATGTACGACTTTCTGTACGCCGAACGTGTAGTCGGACGTGTCCACATTGATGATTTTCAACAGCGGTGCCACCGTATCACCGACGTATTGCAGTTCGACCAAGTCGCAATACACGGTACAACTCGGCCGGAAACGCTAGCTTGATGTTCGGTGAGCGTTTAGCGAACAGTGTTGTCTACAAATTACTATCCGGTAAATAACCCAATTGTAACGGTAAAGTCGGACTCAGTACCATATTGACGACGGTATGCGAGTTATCTACCGCTTGTGTCAAGTCGACCTTTACTAAATTTGTTTCCGAGTGATATACGAACTCGATATTGAATGCGTTTATCGCTCGTGTATAATTTATCGTATTCAATAAGTCTTCAACGGTCTCGTAATGACCGCCGACTATTTTCACTCGCATCGCTGTTAACGTCAATCCCATTGTAACTACTGTCTCGGTGTATACATTTTCGTCCATAGTCGATTCCATATATTTCGTAGCTTCCGGAGGTGTCGTATAGAAAATTATATGACTCTCCGGTGTTTCGAACGTACACGGATAATGCGCTTCGACGAGCGCTACTTCCCAGTCGTCGTCATCAAGTTCGATAGTCGACGGAAAATGTGTCAGATAATTGGTCAACGTATTATTCGGATAATAGTTCATCGAACTATTACTCGGTAGTGTCAGATAAAACTGTTGACGTCTCATATTCGTTTCACTTCTGATGCGGGTATCCACGAATTGAATTCGTCTCCGTAACCTACCCACTTGACGAAGTATCGCTTACTGCGACCTCGACCTTTAGTATCGAGTATTTTATCGATTTGGTACAATCGATTCGGGCCTATCGTGACCTTTTGCAGTTCGTGCTCGTAAAAACGACCGACTATCGGTTTACCGTTCAAATCCTTCAATATATACAGTGGTAGTGGAAATGTACCGTACTGTCGATCGACTGTCAACAATTCCTTACTCCAATTCGTCTCGTAGCCTTTGGCGAACGTGCCTTTTTTCCTTAGCGATACGTACCGTATTACCCGACTTGAATCTGGGTTTTCTTCGTTTCGGTAGTGTATTCGGTTTGTACATGTGACGCCACACTCGATACACCGTTTTTTGTCTCCTTTCGCCACGTCAACAGGACGTA
This sequence comes from Flexamia atlantica, assembly GCA_035578135.1. Lineage (NCBI taxonomy): Eukaryota > Metazoa > Arthropoda > Insecta > Hemiptera > Cicadellidae > Flexamia > Flexamia atlantica. The sequence goes on from JAQJVK010000001.1 coordinate 117,553,070, forward strand.
GTCTACCACCCAGATTTTTGTGCACACTGTTATTATAGGTGTCGACTAATTTGCCCAATACGTCGATATATCTGTACGTGTTTTTATACGTCAAATAACGCCACATATGTGTTTTCAATGTACAGTTCACTCGTTCCACTACGGCCGCCTTAACATCGGGGTTTTGCGTAGTCACATATTTTACATTGTAATCTCTGAACACGCGGTTCACTTTCTCGCCTATAAACTCTGTTCCTTTGTCCGTCTGTAAACACAGCGGTGGTACGGTGTGCGGACTGTTGAAAATCCTTTCGAACGCGGCGGCCACTTCTTCGCCGCTTTTACGTCTCAACGTTTGCTTTACGGACAAACAATCGTTTGCTGAACACATCGATCACTGTCGACAGATAATTGTAGCCGTCATTGTGCGAACTGAGCCCACGCATATCGTTCAAGTCGGCTTGCCACAATTCGTTCGGTCCGTACACCACGTATCTGTTACGTAAGAAGCGTTTACGTACGGGTTTGTGCAACGTATACGTATCTTGTGTATGTAACCATTCGACTACTTCGCGACGTTTTTTCGGTCGTAACGCTCGATGAAGCGGGCTTATACCGCCGAACTAGCCCGGGTTAGCGGGATCGTAGTACACCTTATCTTCCATCACGTCTACGGGTTAAATGGCTCCCACTTTTGAATTGCAGCATCACTTATATATCGACCTTTTGTCACCCTACTAGGCGATCTTAATTGAGGTGCTGTTGCCTCTGCACCCACCGTTGTTTTCGATCTCAATCGTTTTGCTATCGGTGACGGACTTGGTGTCGGCGGTAACAATAGTGAGCGACGAACGTGCGGTGTAGACGATGCTCTTGGTCGAAATAATAATGAACTGCGTTCTCGATACGGTGACGGTGGTGGTGTTGCTAATCCTTCCTCCGCATACGGTTCACGTCCTGTATACTTACGAGCTTTCGTATTGCTCACGTACTCGGACGGTACATTTATTTCGTTCAGTGCATTTAGAACTTCGTGCCAACCCGTAGGGACATTTTACATTCTACGTACACGTACTATCGCGTGTAACACATCGACAATATTCGAGCCGAGTATTCTCGCATTTCGAACGATAATCGTACCATCCGGATCCCACGAAATAACATTACTATGACGTTTAATGAATCTCACCAAGTTACGTGCGTCTACTTGATATGTACCCGGAAATGTTTGCACGATATCTTCTTCGTCGTCCGCTTCTTGTATCACCGGTAAAGAAATAGGATTACGTTTTGTGAAGTAAAATACAAAAACCTCTGCAACACCTGCTGGTATTGTTTCCATTTCTCCGTGTCGTTCAACGTTTTGTCTTGTAATATGCGATGCATTTCAGCATCCAAACTGTTAGTGCCGGCAGCTGCTGGCGACGTTTTTGACTGTGCAACAGCGGTATTTGTGAGTGACGGTTCATTACGAATTCGATCGATCAGTTCTTGTGGTTCGACCACCATTTTCTTCGAGTATTCTAAATTCGAACTATCCATTTTTTCCCCTTCTAATTGGTCACGTTATGTAACACAGACTGCAATACAGTACTCAATAGTAAAGGTAATAGAAATCCACCGCCTTTTTGCACGAGATATCGACGTTTCTTCGACCAATTCTCTCCACGCTTCACTAGACGTCTGAGCGATTTTTTATGTTTACGCAATTGGCGTTTTTGCTTATCCGACAGCCGGATATTACCGCGTAACAAGTTGTATGCGCACTCGCACACTGTTCTGATACGACTGGCGTTAAAAGCTTTCAACAATGCTTTACGTTCTTTCGGCTTAGCGTGTATCAGCGCCCTCAATAGAGCAACGTCTCTCTTGACACACTGTGACATAACGACTGAGTGACTGTTCGGTCATCGTGTACCCGGACTTATTTATACTTTTTTCGGTTGATAGACGTACTGTTGTTTCTCCTCGGGTAATACACCCGTCCGTACCCGCATTTCGTCCGGTGTAGACTGTTTCAAATCCAATAATAAACATCCGTGTGGTCTACGAGTGGCGTCTGTATAGGCCTCTTCGATAAACCTGGTATTTTCCGGATACACCTGACGAGCTAAATGTTTTATCCGAGCCCTGTCTCTAGGATTTTTAAACAATACAATATAATGTGCGTTCAGAGAAATGTCTCTTTGTCCCCGTCCTTTATGGAAAATATTCTGAGTTATAAAGAACACACTCAGATTTCTATGATGCGACCCCTTAGTAAACAGATCTACTATAACATTAGATCCGCTAGTGGCTGATGACTCACGCATCATATCGTCCACAATCACTAATGTCGGTGTACCATCAAAATCTTCCATATTCGGTAACCCTTGTCTGTATTGTATACCTACATCATTGTCCGGTTGTAACCCCGGACTATGATACCAGAAAATATTGTCAAACACAGTGTCACACATCACATTCAAGTACTTGATAAATCTCAACACAAAATATGATTTCCCCGAACCCGAAGGTCCGGCTACTAAGGCTGAAAATGGATGTTGCCATCTCAGATCCATTGCAAAGACTGATCACAAATACCGACTTACCTTCACTCTTATTACTAATTGAGGGAGTGAGGGTTTGTGAAATAAAAAGACTGGTTTTAATGCTATGAAGGTGGCTATATATATTGCTTACGAAACCTATCTTCTTTTTAAGAATATCTTCTTTTTCTTGCTTTACAAACATGAATTTTCTTTTGCTTCAAACAAACTCCAATGGAGAATATTTACTGCTGGGTGCTGCTGCACGTCTCACCAAGTGTAAGCGATCCCCGTAGCCGGCGATTTACTGCTCCATCATGCTGTCGGTGATGGAATCGTTGTAGCGACGTGGAAGGTAGACGTACAAGTAGTAGTCCTCGCCGAGCTGTCCCTCCAACGTGGCCAAGATGGTCTCGCCGTACTGAGTGTTGATGCGCTCGAGTTGTGCAATTTTATAACGGCACTCTTCGCGGAGATCGGTAATTTTGGTGTACCCGGCTTGCAAGAGTTCAAACACGACTTCAAGTCCACTTTCGAAGCCATACTTTGTTTAAGCACAACCGGTATGGAAGACATAATGCGTTCGAGACACGAGAGTCAATACGAAACACGTCCACACGGTAAGAGAACTGAGCAGCGAATGGTGCTGTGGCGGTCGGGGTTGTGGTAGTGGGGTAAGGATTGTGAAATAGTTTTGGCGCCAAACGTCCCCCTGTGGTGCAATAGTTTCTAGAACATTCCATCGCCTTTTGTTTGCACACGTGTGCGTGACTAATTCCTGGAATTCTGACCCTCGGTCTATTGTTATTGTTTTGGCGCCAACCGTCTCCCCCTGTTGTGAAATAGTTTCTAGAACATTCTGCTGCCTTCTTTGTTCTCACACGTGTGCGTGGTTAATTCTTGGAATCCCAACCCTCGGTCTTTTGTTGTCTCTTTTTGTTCCGTGGCTGAGTGTCTCTACGTGTTTCTCGTCTCACCACTGTTGACGATGATCTTTTGCGTTTCACTGGAGTCGGCTGGGACACAATTGTACATTGTTCCTCTGACGGTTTACGCCAAGCCGCTAACGGCATCATTGTTTGTGTTAAACCGTTAATTTTCGGGGCTCCTGTACTTCCATCAACCCACATATTTTGTAAATATGACAATAATGGTTTCAAATTGTTGTTAATCTCATCATCGGGGTTGAAATAAATACCGCATGTGTATGTCGGAACTCCTCCATCGTATAAATGTAATTTCAGTAACATTTTCCCACAATTATCCGGATTCTGTACTGTATTTTGAAACCCACAATCGATCCAAGTAATTGCTGGTGAATCGTTTGTCGGTCTCACAATCCATCCGCCTTCTATTGTATTGGAAGTACTGTTGTCGGTTTGTACACTTACGTCATTCGATTTATTTTTTCTTGAAACTCGTTGCTTATCTTGTTCTTGTTGTTGTTGTAATGGAAAATATACCGCATTATCGTTTTCACCATCACCGACACTTGACTGATTCATCGCTTCAAGTTCTTTCATCAGCATACGAATGGATTCATCCACTTCATCAATAGTAGCCGCCATAATACTTACGAAACACGTCCGCACGCACTGACTGCACACACTCGACTGACGTTACGCGCTGTCCTCTAGGTGCGTGTAATCGTATCCAAGCACCTGTGCATTCTCGCGGTGTAATTCTGAACTACAATGCATAATATTCGTAAACGAATGTCTTGCCACACATAACACACTATTAATCAGTACTCTTTCACGTAAACGTCTCTGTTTGTACTCGATATGAATGATTTTTCGAAACGATATATCGATGATTTTCCTCGCATATTCGGTTGTCATGGTCAAATGAATCTAGATGTTTCTGGAAAGTTCGAGGGAGAACTGGAAGGGATGACGTCACTGATGACGTCATAGGTGAAAAGAAATCGAGCGTGCACGGGTGTACGGTATTTAAAATTGATTCTAACTACTCTAAAAGTTTAGGGTGGCCTTTAGAAAGGCCGTTTTTTATCGCTGAAAGGATGGAGATGAAGGATAAAAAGGGTAAAATTATGTTTTATTTATTATTTTGTTTTTCATTAGCTTTTCGAAGCCATCCCAGATAATTTTTTTTTGGCCACCACATAAATGGACGTGGCCTGCAGTAGTGGCTAAGTATACCATACTCGATCGGATAGTAATAATCGATGATTTCCTTCAAGTAGGGTTGTTCTTGATCGACTGGAACTATTTTCTCTTCATCTTCAAGGAAAAAGTCCACTTCGTCTTGAAAGTAGTAGCCAGGACGGTTGCAGGGTGGATCATCCCAGTCCCATTCCTCTTGAGTGGCGGGTATGGTATACCGGTCGTAATAAGCGACGATATCATCTTGAATTGTCGGTATGTAGGCACGACTGTTGAGATCGGAACTATCTACTCTGGTCCATTTGCATTGCCAAGTAGTTGGGTTGATCCAGTTGTAGTTTATCGGTTGATGTTCTTCCACCTCCATCCTCTCAGCTTCGACGCAGGCTCGAACCTACACCTCGTCGCTGATGGTGCAGTCCCAGCAGTCCATGATTTTTGACCAACGTCGACAAGCTCCCAAACCAAACTGAAGGTAGAGCGGTGCGCCACAAGGGTGGGGAGCGAAACCGACAATTCCGAGAACTAATGCGTTGTTCCTTATTGTTATATGTTCGAAAAGGTTCCTTCCAGATCTTTCTAGATCCTTCTAGAAGCTTATTGTTCACGATAATAGCCGTCATTCACGACTTAATGAGACACGAATGTTCCTATTCAACCCTCGTCAATGGCACGACACAATAATACCCTTCCTTTACAATCAACATACCGCCTTTCTTCTCTTTAAAGCCTTGTCAACCCGTGTCAGTTCGCGATAATAGCCGTCATTCACGACATAATGGGACATGAATGTTCCTATTCAACCCTCGTCAATGTCACGACACAATAACACCCTTCCTTTACAACCAACATACCGCCTTTCTTCTCTTAAAAGCCTTTTCAACCCGTGTCAAACTGATGAATGACTCTCAACATCAAAGAAAGTTATTGCACAATGGGGGGGGGCTGACGTCATTCATTTGCATATTAATTAGCTCATTTGCATATTAATTACATATTAATCAGCTCATTTGCATATTAATTACATATCAATTAGCTCATTTGCATATTAAATACATATTAATTAGATCATTTGCATATTAATTACCTAATTTGCATATTAATTACCTAATTTGTATATTAATTACCTAATTTGCATAATTAATGACCTATTTTACATAATTAATGAGATCGTTGTGGGTGGTCTCGGGGGGGGGCACGTGACGTCATGCTCCTCGGCTCCTCCACGGGGTGGGAGCCCCAATAACCCCCTACTAGCTAATAATTCCACTCTATATGAAAATGAGAAAGTGTAACGCTTCCTTTAAACACGTTCCCCTCATAATTAGCAAATGGTATAAATTAACTTCCTCCAATTTTCCAATGCGGAGAATGAGGATAACCCGGAATATAAAACAAAGAAGATACTAAGGGTGGATTTTCGATCTGACATCAATCAGACTTTAGCACGTTTTTGAAAATAAACCAAAAACTGTAAGAAAAAGTAGGAGGTAAATATCTTGGCCAAAAACCTATTTCCCCAAAAAGTTTCTCGTTAAATTTTTAAATTTTATTCTTTCAGTAGATTAGTTCTCGTACCTTTTCTGTTCCCTGAAAATATTCTACAGGACTCCATGCTCCATCCATAGTTAGGAAAAACTAAAATGGCTGCCATTATTTTTTCAAATAATCTATTTTAGCCGTCTGAGAAAGAATATTTTTAAAACCTTTCTTATTTTCGCATCTAAAGCCTATAAAGAATAATTGTGCCAAGTTTCATGGCCCAAAGGCTTGTGGTTTTTGAGAAATTAAGCTTTGAAAGCTAAAAGTGGCCGCCATATTGTATTTTGTAATATACCATATTTAGGCCTTTTGAGACAAAATATTGCAAAATCCTTTCTTTGTACGCATCTAGAGACTGTAAGGAATATTTGTGCCGAGTTTCAGGGTTTTAAGCCTTATAGTTTTTGAGAAACTGTGATCAGTCAGTCAGTCAATGGGTTTTGGCTTTTATATATATAGACATAAATAGTAAGTGCTGCAATCTGTTGTTAACCTTTGGAACAATTTCAAATCATGTACATATGTTTAGTTGTAAACAAAGTAAATTCAGTTTGTTCAGATGTCGACAGGTAGCACAACAGATCCAAAAATAAAGCAAATACGTATAGGTGATTTCAAAATTAATACAATTTAACATATCAAACGATAAGTCCGCTCAGCTATTATTGAGCTAAGAAAGTTGTTAAAGAAACCCCATGGTGCATCAATATATTAACATTCAATGTTTGACAATAAGGGCCGCTTTCTCCAAACTTGGTTAACCTAAAATTTTGGTTTAACCTTGGGTCCCAAGATTGAACCAAAATTTAATTGGGACCCACAAGGTTAAACCAAAATTTTAGGTTAACCAAGTTTGGAGAAAGTCAGCATTCGTATTTAATTTTAGGGGCTCTTGCCCCTACAAGCCACTAATCTATTATAACTATGAATATATTATAACAAATAAAGATTTTGATTCTTGATTTTTCCGACTTTTAAATCAGGTACTACATCTGTTTTGTTTACTTATAACGACATGTAGTGCTGATGCTGATTTAAAGCCAATAGGTAGTAATAACATAATATATAAAAGCAAAGACTATTATTCTCTGTGGTACAGAGAAGATTGTTCATTTTTAGGGCTCTGCCAGTTTTATGGGGAGTTTGAGTGATTGCACTTTAGACCAAGCCAACAACAGAAAGAGCTTCACTCACCGCAATTAATTGAGAATATAACAACGCTAACTTCAAACTTTACCACACAAAATTTTACCTTTAATAAGCCATCGAAAGTATCCTATTTGATCTGGAATTGACCCAAACAAACCAGTATTGATACATGATAAGCATAAAATTCTGGGGGAACTAGGGTAAAATCCTCTGTTGGAATTATACATTATTAATTTGAGGAATTATAGTTTGTAATGTTAGTGGGAAACCTTGTAATTCTGGTTCCGTCGTAGCCTATCAGCATATTGGGAAAATTAGCCTCTATAACAGATGTTTCCATAATGAGTTCCCTGTGATTAGCCAAGGTGCATTTAAGAGCCAGCTGGAGGCTACAGACGATCTTCTCTCTTCCGGCCTCTGAATGACGTCATGTTTTGTATTCTTTTTTGTGTTAAACTTTAAATAACCTGTATATTTATCCAACGAACCTTTGAGGGTCTCAAGGTCCGTAGAGAAGGAGAGAGAATAATCTATATTACTAATTCTGTAAGCGATTTTTTAAAATCAAAATTGTGAGAGTTTGACAGCTCCCAGGATGATGGGAGATGGCTCAAATGAAAGGTCTCGGTCCCAGGGGGTCGGGAAAAATAGCAGATTATGTCCAAATATACCAGAAAATGAGAAATAACAAAATATCTTCAATTTAAAATGCATTGGGATTGAAAAACGTTTGCTTTGTATACATTAAACATGTGATGCTAATGCTTGATTCAAAGCCATATGGTAGATGGCTAACTATGCCATCTAACATATGGCAGTAAACTATGTGATTTTTTTCAAAATGCAGCTAACTATGCACGTTCAATGTACTATAACAAAAATATTTTAAATTTAAGATTTTCTGATTTTATAATAATTAAGGGTTTGAGTTTTTTCATAATTTAAAATTATAAAAAGTTAAGTACGTTTGTTTAGTTTATGTTATAACGATGCAGATTTAATACAAAATTTATATATATATATATATATATATATATATATATATATATATATAATTACGTAGGGGACATTTTTGCGTCAAAATTATGGACGTTTGCGGGAGTTCGCAGGATGATGGGAGGGGGCTGAAATTGAAGGTCTCCATCCCAGGGACTCGGGGAAAATACTGAAATTGCTTTAAACTTACTATAAAATGAGAAATAACGTAAAATAGCTGACATTTAAAAACCATTGGGATGTAAAAAGGTCTGCTTTGTTTACTTAAAACCAAATGCTAGATATAATCAAAATTTTGTGGATCCAAAAGCCTATTTTCTGAGAAGGTATTTTGTACTATAGTAAAGAAGGATAATGCTCAGGGGCTATTAGCCCGTTCAAGCCTCTAGTACTGTAATACCTATTCAGGTAATCTTAGTAAAAAATGTAAACAAATCGTGGCGTGTTTTGTAGATCCATAAAACCAGGAAACTCCAGCTGGAACAAAATTAATCTTGACTAATCAGAGGAAGCACCTAGTTTAAGGCTATATTTTTACTCAATAGGCTAATAGAGCTTGCTTAGAACCGGATATGGGTCTACGACTGACGACACAAGCAATGGTTCCACTGGCCACATGGGAGTTGGGCAACCTGAAAGTATAATAATATGATTATCATGTATTTAATTTCGTAAGGCGATTCTTGGCGCCGAAATTGTGGGCGTCTGGCAAGTCATAGAAAGATGGGAGAGGGCTCAGATTAAAGGTCCAGAATGAGCCCTTTAATAATGAGCCCTTTACGGTCCATAATTCAGTGATGGTGGGAAAAATACTGAAATAGCTTGAAATTCACCAGAAAGTGAGAAATAACGTAAAATTTCTACCATTTAAAAACATTGGGATCTAAAAACCTGTGCTTTGTTTACATAATATATGTGATGCAGAAACTTGATTGAAAACCATGTGGTAGGCTAAACATTAATGAGGTAGATCCAGTTTGCTATGAACGTATTTTGTACTAAATAAGGATTGTTTGAATTTTCCCTCATTAGAGGCATGTAACCCCTTCGAACCACTAGTTCTCTTCTAATCTACTGAACTTGGACTTTTCCGGGAATGTAAACAATAAGTGCTGCTTACTTAAATCCTTTATTAAGCGTTTTAATAGCCTACCTGTATAACAAGCAACATAGTTAAAAAATTAATAAAATTAATGCATCATCAGAGCCAACCCAATGTAATGAATGTAGTCTTTATTTTTTTTCTATCACATGTGTTTGACTTGAAAACATAGTGTGTATAAGTTTCAATTTTTTTAAGTTACAAATTTAAAAGTGAAAATTGTGAGTATTGAGTTGAATGTTTTAAGGCGATTAAATCTTAAAGAGTTATACGAATGTTTACGCTTTCCTTGCTCTTAGAATGTTTGGAATATATTAATGGGAATAATAGTAGGCCTTCTATAGCCTTCATCATGTACTTACTTACTACTATAATCATATATTTTATATCCTATTTACTACTATTTATTTACTATTTACTTTTTGAAAGCACAAATAACTCCCTGAGTTTCATTACTGCGATGGTACAATAAACATAGGTAATATAATGTGATATATTTATACAGGGTGCTTTTTTATGTTGCATCTTCATTTACTGAAAACCAAAAAAATGTATTCAGTTAACTAAAAAAAACATGGTAAAGTACCCTTTGCTGTGTGCTTTTTTTAACAGCGCAAAAATGAAATATTTGGTGATTAAAAAATTAAATCGCATTATGTGTTCTCGAGATATTGCATTATTTAAAACGTCAAAGAAAGCGTGATTTTATAGCAGCATTTGTTATATCTTCATTTATTAAAATTGAAATGAGATTTTGGAAGGCTGATTGGAGAAAACAAACTATCACTATTAAGGCATATATATTTCTCATGACATAGCATTTTACAGCACTCTTCAACCCACTTCTAGCCCTCAACCCTAAATTGAAGACTCCAAATGCAAAAGTTACCATTGAGACGTATAAAGCTGAAAGAGATGAGAAAAGGAACAGTTTTTTGAAAGAAAATAAAAAATCGCATAACACATTCTTAAGATATACCTAGAATAATAATTTTGGTTACGATGCATTACATCTCCAGAGTCTGTTATGCGATTTCAAATTGTGCTGCACGCCCTGGATTTCAACTAGTTTCAAATTTGTTTAAACCAAGTTTTCAAACCACTAATTTAATTTAGTTTTGGAAATTTTGTTAGTTTATTGCAACAAAAACAGATGGTGGTAATTTTAAATATCTAAAATTATTTTGTTATGTACTATTTGTCCCTTTACAAAAAAATGAACTTATCTCAACCTTAGGAGCTCTGAAATATGTTTTCTAGGTCATTGGAATGGAAATCTCAATGTGAGAAAACGTATTTCGTCGATCGAACTCCACTCTTCATTGACCGACAAGAAGAACAAGCTTTTTACCATACCAAAAGTAAAGCTGTTAGACTCAACTTAAAGATACTGCGATAACATAATATTAAGGCTATTTTTCTTTCTTATAACTTAAAAAAAGGTTTCACCAAAAGGAGTTTTTGGTCTATTTTCTCCTAAAATTCAAAAGAATTTCTTAAATATTACAGAAAAATCAAGTAGTATTCTAATTGATCAAGTAGTATTCCACGCAAATACTCATAAATCATAAACATATAAGAAAGGAGACTGATGAGGAAATTTATAATATTACTCCTACAACACTGATTGATCGTACTCTTACAGGTCGTAGGGGATGTCGCACCCAAAATAGATAATTATTTTAAGCTGAAGGAAAACTGTGATTAAATATCTGACCCACATTCGATGGAACCATCCCGAACCTTTCCCTTCTAGCTCGTCAAAGCAGCTGGCAAGCAAGGGCTCTTCAGCAAAATAAATATTTAACTATAAATGTTAAAAATACATTAACAAAACTGAAAAAAAGTATCGATATATCGGGTGGGGTGCGGGAATGTGGGGTTGGCATAGAAACAGTGCAGGAGTTTGCGCGGAGGAGCAAGCCAGTGATCAATACCCAGCATCCAGCACTGGCGACCGGTCCAGCGGAGACGGCCCAGGTAGGCTCCGCGACGGCACCCTCCCAGGTAACGCTCGTCCTCCTCCTCCACCATCACCATAATCACCACCATCATCATCATCATCACCCGTCGTCACTATCATCAACACTGACCCAACATTTCACACCATCTCACAGTACGACCAGCAGTAACCAGCTAGCACTACAACCGGCAGTTTATCTCATGTCTCTGGGTTGTTATTAATAACCTTTGAACTGGCTGAAACATAGTTTGCCTCTAGCTTGTTGATCATTTAAAGTTTTTAATTCATTGAAAAATTCAGCAAACTATCAAATTATTACTATTATTATTTTATTGTAACTAATTTTTAAAAAAAAATTTAATTTTTAATTAAAAACTAGACAGAGTTTTGGTGATTTTGTGGGCTGATGAGTAGTTAAAATACATTTCTTACCAAATACATTTTTGCTTACTATAAGTCAAATATCTAAAAAAAATTACAAAATGTTGAGCATGGCCTCCCAGAATTTCTAACTGTGTCGGAGTTAAATTTGGGTCATACAATTTTCTCTTGCATTATAATCCATTCTTAGTCCCTAGTTTTCTTCTTAGTTTTTAAAATCATTATCATAATTAAATTAGAAGTAAGAAAAATGTGTTAGTATGGATCAGATTATTTCCTTCAGTGGATTAAATTGCGTCACAGGTTTAATTTTCGCCAAGTTTTTAATCCCTATTAGTTAAATCTTAATACCCAAGAGGGGATTTGGGGATACGACAGTAAAAAAGTTAAGAGAGTTTGCATTAGGAGTTTTGCATATTCAAGCGAAGTATGGACGGATTAATTTATTTGATGATTTAACGGGAACCAGGGCTAAGGCGCATGCCTGGGACTTTCCTTGATTTGCTTAGGATATGACGTTTCTGCTCAGCATTACTACCGCATTTCTACCTCTTTCATCCTGCAGACATAACAGTATACCCGTGTAATTATTATTTGCTATTCTTTCCTTAGCGCCTCGACCAATAAACATTCATTTACACGGTGCGGTTAATTAAGAAAACCGTACACAAAAACCCCAATCAAAAATGTTAATAATGTGTTTTCATAAATATTTTTGGTAGAAATAGTCATCAAATAGATAATAGATTAATTTATACTATTTAGACGGTTATAAACTTAGGAATTGCGGTAATTATTTGATATACTTTTGAAGGTATGTTGTATAAGATGAACATGACATTACGCTAATGTTCAAAGGCACCTATCAAAGCTACGAGCGTTTATTTAAGTTGAAATTATAAATATATCCACGTGCAAAGTTCTGAATCCAACTTATTTATACGGATCACTAACGTTAACTACAGTAACTCAGTTCAAGATGGCGGTCAGCGATCGCTTATTTAAAAGCGTATAATATGTGAATTTGTGCATGTACTGAATTTCTTGAGCTTTGATACGGTTGAAATATATTTCACATAACTTATATCCAAAAGATGTTCGGTGAAGGCATTTTGGATATTGTGGGGGTGTGACCCAGATATGTATCGTATTGGTTGTGTCCTGCGACACCGAAGTAAACACTTTGGATATTTATTTGCCTTTGACACGAACTCTGCAGGGATATAGAATAACTCTGAAAGAATATCAGTTATTATTTCAAAGAAACCCCATTCTTGTTTAGTGCGTTAAGTTCAACTGCAGTAAACTGTGTTTTTAGTAGAACACATTTAACAATTTTTAACCATAGAGACCTTCAAATTACATAATATATTTAGACGTATCTATTTATATAATAAACTTTCATATTATCAGTCACTAAGTCACTTTTCTTTATCAAGGTAATGTTTTAAATACCTTACTGCCAAAGTGATCTTTACTAACTATTCCAAATGCTACTGCAGTTTCGAATTCATGAAGTCTTCTTCAACCGTCGGATGCCATTCGTTCTAGTTGAACTCGTCAAAAATACTTAAACCCCGTCAAATACATTAATACCCCCGTTGCAGCAGACCTGCACACTCAGCGAATTTCAAATGCAAAAGAACGTATAGGTATAATAAATAAATAAGAATTTTATTGTCATTAAGCTTTACAGCAATAGACAAAGTCAAGACTACATACTAAATTAAAACTAAGAACTTAGTTAACCCTATACTAAAATAAATTTTACAATATGTACAGATATAACGAAAATAACCAAAATTATCCCTTACGAAACAACTAAACAAAAAAATTAGACAAAAATGGAATACAATTAATTGTTTAAAGTAATATGTTGCAAACAGAGACTTAGAAGAAAATACAAAATACTTAACAAAAATACTTAACAAGATAACCTATATACATAATTAACACTAACTTTAACACAACTCAGTAAAAATTCAGAAGTGGAAATAAATTTCAGAGAAGTACCTACAAACAAATAACTTAACAGGCCAGGTAACATATCACATACAAAAATCTTCACACAAAAAATTCTTTAACGGAATAAAAAGGTAAATTTAACAAAAGGTTGTACAGTTTACTTTTGAACGTCTTTAAAGGTAAATCTGAAATGTTTGTAGGTAGTTTGTTGAACATTTTCAAACCAAGATAGCGAGATTTGACATATTTTTGTAAGCTCCATAAGAATAACATGGTGAATGAGTATGCAGGTTCGCTGCCACGAAAATGGAAATATTGGTGATTTTAGACTATTAAACATTAGATCTCATCTAGATGAAGCCACAAACCAAGTTTTATCCAGATATGTTGAGAAATAAGCGAGATATAGACTTTTACTTATTTCCCATTAGGTTAACATTGGGACAACGTGCTGTGTTTACCACTTCAGTATATCGCCGTATATCGGTAATCAGTGGACATAGAGCAATGGTTGAAAATACTAAATTATTTGTTTTTTGAGCTGAATTCAATGGTGCAAACCAAAATTGGATTATTTTTATTTTTCTATGTGAAAAACCCAAAAAAACCCTTTACCCCCCCTTTGGCCAAAACAAAGCGAGTACGGCGACACATGCAGGTGCTCTATCTAGACTGGTGATATGTTATCATTGCCAATCGGGTCAATCGACATTAATAAATTGTTATTAAACAAAGAAAACATTTATTTAAGGTAAATTATGAATTAAGGTAAAAACAAACAAAATATGGCATAAGCTTATAGGTTCATCACTGCTTTCGACATTAATTCGATTACCGTGATTTACCTAATACTCATAACCTACTCAGACTTTCCATTTGCTCAATTTCTTGGAGGACTCGCTTCAGGATTCAACTTTTATTATTATTTTATTACTTACCTATTTTATTACTTTTATTATTATTTTATAAGCTCATATTATTAAGAGACCATGAAGAGAAACGAAACATGCTCAATTACTTGGTATTGAGAAAGTCTGCGTAAGCGTAGAGATTATGAGTGAAGCAACAGTTCAGATGATTGATTTTGTCGTTTTTCATAGACCGGAAATAAGTAAAATTAAAAAAGTTTTAGATTTTAAATTCAAAGTCCTTAAAAGAATTTCATCTTCATGAAAAACTAAATGTTACAACTGTCTGACAAGTTTGAGTCTTGTTTTGGAACCAAATCTATTTTTTTAATTGGTTTTTCTTTTCAGAGTCCGTTTGGCTCTTCCAATCGACCGATTTTCATGATTATGGTCTTAAATTAAAGGTATGTACGCGCAGATTCAAGCACGCGAATTCATGTATTTAACTTACGCATATAATTAAACTTATACTTAAACCAAAATTCCGCTCAATGTATAGGAATTTCAAATTTTGCAACATTGTCTTATTATTGTTTTTTTCAGATCTCCGGATTGAACTTAGGTACATAGGCCTAATTAGTTTTGGTCTTGAACACTCGGTGAATTACAGGTCAAATGAAATAGAGATAATTCAAATCGCTCAAATTTAAAAGGAATGCACCTTCAATCAAAATTAATTTTAATTTTTCTTAAATTTGACTAAAGTTTAAGAATTAAATCTTCAGTAATAATCACTCCACCCGAAATGTTTTGGTCTAAGAGCCTTCAGTAAAGTAGCGGCTTTCATTCGAGCAATTAAATATAGAAATCGGACGAGTTTCAAACGAATTCAAGGTGAACAATGCACATGAAGTTTAATTTTTCCAACATTTGTCAACAATTAAGGCTTGATAGCTCCGGTATTATTTACGTAATAATATATGTTATGGTATGAGAACTGACAGTGAATTATAGGCTTCCATACCTGCAGTGCGCGTAATTCTCATGAATATGAAGTGAACTGTAGACCACCAATCATTAAAACTTTATTTTTTTATTATTTGCCTGAAAATATTAATAACTCCAGCTTTAAGTTATATCATATGTTTATGTCTTAGGGTTTGACCTATTGATAAATTAAATCCGATAGCATTTAGGACAGTTATAAACTGCCAAAAAACAAAATTTTTAATTTTGAAAAATTTGTCTTTAATTAAAGATCTATATCCTCCATATATCCCATTCAACATTAAATTTGACGCGTTTTAAGTGAACGCACTGTGGACAATAACATTTATGAATTCAAATTTTTTAAGGCTTTTCTTTGAATAAAGATCGATAGCTTCAATATTATTTACGCAAATTTAACCGAGAACATTCGGTGAGTTGCAGGCTTTCATTCGATGTATATTGTATTTTGCACCGACGAATAAAATGTAAATGTTATACAAACCAAACATCATAAACTTTAACCTTCCAGTATTTGGCTTTCAAGTAAAAATTTATAAATATTGCAGTTTCTTTTCAAAAAACTATTTTACTCTTCGTACGCAAAAATATCAAAAAGGCAACTTTCACAAAGTGTATAAGACTAAGTACATGAACACTTTAAATTCATCAGTGAATATTTATGGTGAAGACACGGGCATCAGTCCCCTTCATCGTCGCGAGGGCGCGGGCGGTTATCGTCGTTGGGCTATCAGATCCCGGGGTGTAGGGACCTGTTGCGCCGCGGTAATGGCGGGGGGTCCACCCTTCTCTCGCACCCTTGTCTTCATCACTTACAACTTTATTTAATATTAAAGGTAACCACAAGGTGTTTTATATATAAGTAAGGAATTTAAATTTTAAACTGCAGTTAATTTTGATGGTGTTTTGACTTGTAAATCGCACTAAAGGGTTGTATATCAGGGAATACATCTAAGCTCGGTTCGCATTTTAATATTTGGGGTGTTATTCATAATCTGATAAAATTAAAATAAATCTACTGCTTATGTTTCAAAATTAATTTTGACGATCTAAGCAGTTTAATAACATTTGTGGAATATAATATTGATGTTTCCAGGGTTTAAAAGAGAGGGTTTTCCTTCAAAGATTTGAATGACATGGCTAGGAATAAAAATTTTCTGAAGGTAAAAAGGATTTTCTTGGACAGGTTCTACAACCACCATCCACTCTTGCATAGGTTGTATCAGAGGCAGAAAAATGAATCTCGTATGCTATAGTGACCTTTTCATTTTGTTTTTCTTTTTTGTTGAGTTAAGAAAAGGGGAACTGACACATTTTAGAACAGTTTTTATTTTATTCAAAAACCAACATCAACACTTTTGAAATTTTTGGTAGTTTTAGTCTTATTCATTTATTAAGAAAACTTTTCTTATTTCGGCTAAAAATTCAGGCTAGAAAAAAAACAACCACAACATCGATTATTAAAATCCTATTGAATTTCTGTTATTTGGTGCCTTGTTACGCTTAGCTAGCCCAAATACTCAGTGAGATATTTAGAATTAAAATTTTATGTAGCTATATATCGTACAGCCTGAATAAAATGTTATTTCCAATATTTTCTAATTTTTATAGTAAGTAATGGTAATATTTATTTTTATTTTCCCAGCCTAACTCACAGGATAGATAGCTTCTCAAGGCTTACGCACAGGCACCTGCCCATGTAGGCCCATGTAGGCTTAGTTAATTTATTTATTATCTCTTTAAGCTGTGTTTTTGTTAACCTATTTTATTTTTGTCAGAAAATGGGATAAATAAACGTATCCATTTCATTTCATTTATTTTAGAAAGGGATGATAATACTTACTGGCAGAAATATGTCTTTTTGGACTAATGTAAAACGAACTTTAAATGTAAATGGAATTTTGCTTACATGTTTGAGGTTTATTTATCTCTATAAAGATACATTTGAAATTCAAGTTTATCACTAGAATACAATGGGGACGTAGTATTTTTATTCTTCCGGTTTGTTTAGAGTAAATATTTGGAAGTATGTTCTTTTCTAATCTTGAGCTTTTTGCTTATAGAAAACTTACTACATTAGGAAATGTCCGATGATTTTCTTTTCTAAGTTTAGTTATTTATTTGCATTTTCATGAAAAGTATTATTCACAATTGTAACGAAAGTCCCATTTCGGGGCTTGATAGTGTTTTACATGCTCGGTTTACACCTCACAAGTAAAAAAACTATCGACCCAAATTGGGCCACTTTCGTGACTAGTAGTAAAATATACTATATTATGATGTTCTTGAATCGTTAAATTTCCCATTTTAAACATTGAAACAGACATTTCCTTCCCATTTTTATCTCAACAATAATTTGAAGATATAAAGAGGATAATTCAAAAACAATAAATAAAAATACACTGTTCATTGCAAATTCAAACTTATAGTTAGTTATTCCTGCTGACAAAAAGCAGAACGGGTAATGTTAGTTTGACCTTTGATTGTTTGTGCAGCATTTATTTATTGCTTCCAACCATTCCCAAGTTGAGAAGTTGAGATCCATCATAGTGGGCGTGGCTTCACTTATTATCAATATCTACTCCGTCTCCTTGTCGGCAATTCAATAAATTAATGACTTTCATTTTTTACTTAATCGAAGGGCTTCTTACCAATTATATTTTCGATCAGACATGTCAAAAGAACTTCAGATTTTGCTCAAAGCTGATAAACAAATTAATACTTCCGACATTAACTATTTCTATATTAATTCTTTCATGAGTGTTAATCAACAAGGTACCTTAAACAATCTACTTAGCCTGAACGAAAGAAATCCCTAAAAATTAGATTTTAGCTAGTGACTAAGTGAAAAATGAGTTTACTTCTGTGAAGTTACCACACTCCAAACCTCAAACACAAAAAATAACTCTTTGAAGGTGTTTTAATATTTGAAATGATTAATCATAGTATGATGAAGAATATCTTTCATTAAAAGAAGTTTAAAAAATAATTCATTGAAAGATATATTTTTGGTCCTCGACCTACTTTTCTGTAGAATTCTACCCCGCCTCAAAACATACATTATGGAGTCTATAAATCATAGGCAACTTTTTCACGTAGTGTCTCTGCAGGTCAAGTTTAACTCGTCAAGTTTTAACTTATTTCCCAAATTGTTTGTTTCCTTTACGAAAGGTTTGCATGATCGAATTCCGCTTATAAAGAAGAATTTTGAAATAAACTCAAAATTCTTTGAGGAAAATTGTTTTTGTGAGGAAGTCAGAAGGTGTCAGAAGGATGCGTGTCACATCAACTGAGGCACAGACGAATCAGGTATATGTATACTTCATCTGTGACTGAGGACATTAAAAAACGTATGGGTTTAAACAACGAACCCATAACCAAATACATTAAGATAAATTAAGTATGTACATTCAAATAAATTTTCTTTGTTTGAGTGGTTAACTTTACCAACAATTTTAAAACATTTTGTTTGAATGTACGAAGTTTGAGAGGGCACTATGACGAATTAGTATTGTACTAGGACAGAATAACAATCTCGTACAAATATTTTTGAAGGAAGTCTGGATAAAGAGCGGTGAGGAAGATAGATCAGTTGGATGATTGTTCCAGCCTAACAGGATAACCATATAACAGGTGGAGTAGATACCTACATAGACTCTGACCTTTAATACACCTCCTCCCCCGTCCTACTTTCTACTGCCGAAATTATCAAGGTTGTCTTTGATGTTAAATACTGTATAATTGCAGAACTTTTCAAGTAACAATGTATGGGATTTACCGTCAGTGCAACCAAACAATTTAACAACAAATTCAAACAACAACAATTTAAAGATGATTTTGAACACATTTTAATTGAATCTCCTGATCCTACACTAATAGATGGTGATATTAATGTTTGTATTTTGAAAAATACTGGATCTGAAATACAATATTTAAATTTAATTGCCCCTTACGGCTTTGAAAGCTACATTAATTAATAAAGCTACCAGAGTTGTTAACAATTCAAAGTCGTGTATCTATCATGCATTGATTAAAAATTCAAAAGATTTAGCATTTGATTCTAATGTTGTTGAGCTTGGTATCACTGATCATTATGGTATAAACATTTGACATGAATTGTCAAATTTAGAAACCTTTAACATGAAAAATGTCGTAAAGTCGTGGATAGTAATTTACTAAGGGAGACAATTAGTATTGGCTGATTGGAGTATTGTTTTTAATAATACATGTGATATAAATGAATCCATTGCTGAATGTTTAATTTATACAATAAGTGTCATACTGCTTCCTGTTCTCTTAGGAAATAAAATAGTAAAAATAGAAAGCGTAATGAATGGTTATCTGATTACCTTACAAATTTAATAAATAACATTGTTGATTCAAGAGTTATTGTAAAGGTAGAGTAAACTTAGAACTGAGAATTGAATACAAAAATCTAGTCAAGTTAATTACACAACAATTAAAAACTTAATTGTTGCTTGCAAAACTTAATTTTGATTCTTCTCTCATAGAACAATGTAATGAAGATTCCAAATGTTATTGGAGTGTGATAAAAAATTATAAAATCTAAGAAAAATTCTGTGAGTAGTAATAAAGTGAATGTAGAGGTTCAAGAAGTGGGCAATGAGTTCTTAGTTGCTAGTACATTTCATGAATATTTTTCAAAGGTCATAGACTAGATACGTTATGATGAATTTTGTGGTGATATGTTTATTGAAGAACCAAGTCCCAGATCATGTTGGTTTAGTGAGTTTGTTTTTGATGACGAGGAAATAGTAAGCACAATAAAGTCAATTAAAAATGAGAAGAGTTCTGGTATTGATGGTATAGTAAAATATATCTGTAATTAGAAAAATAATATAGAAATGTTTTCCTTTTATTTAGTTACATTTTTAATAAATCTAAGTATAGTACCAAAGTATAGTACCTGATAGTTTTAAGGAAGCTTCTGTGGTCCCTTGTTTTAAGACTGGTGACATAAAGAGTATTTCCTCGAAGCGACCAATTTCTGTGGTTAACACCGTAGCTAAGATTTTTTAGGTCACCATAAAAATAAACTTTTGTCATATTTTGTAAATCATTCTCTTTTTCCAATGAACCAGTTTGGGTTTTTACATGGAAGAGGTACTGATTTGGCAGTAGAAAAACATGTAAATAGTATAGTAAATAGTATAAAAAAATAGTAATAAGTATGTAATAGCGTTATATTTGGATTTCCAGAGGGCTTTTGATGTCTTGGACATTAATGTTTGATGAGTAAATTTGGAAAATATGGTATTGGGTAAAGGCATTATCATGGTTAGAATCTTTTTGTAGTGGAAGAAAGCAAGCTGTCAAAGTGAATGGGGTTTTAAGCGACTTAAAGGAATTGAATTATGGAACCGCACAGGGTGGGGTCTTAGGTTCTGTAATTTTTTAAATTTATGTTAATGATCTGTTGACATTAAATTTTAATTCATATATATTTGCATACGCAGACGACAATGCTCAAGTTTGCTCTGCTAAAACAAAATAGATTTAAAATTAAGGATAAATTAGGCTCTAGTCACAATATCAGATTGGTTAATACAGAATATATTGTTAATTATTTCATCAAAATCAAAATGTATTGAATTTTTGACTACAATGACACTAAAGCTAATTTGCAAAGTATCTTTGGGCTGTTTTGACACAACCATCAGTGTATATATAGCTGTAATTGTGATAGTATAATTTACTTGTCGAAAAAGCTAAGTAGGTAAATTATGCGTTGTACTATTTAAAAAAAATTAAAAAGTGAAAATGTAAGGAAACTATACAATTCTTGGTTTGAGAGTTTATTAAGGTGGATAATACATTACGGTGGCGCTTATACTACAACTTTGAAATCTGTTATGTGTCAGCAGAATGCGCTAAGAATAGTTTATAATGTAGGCATAATGATACAGTAAGTTATTAATATAAAAAAAACTTGTTTACACTCAAACAATTTCATCAATTTAGTAGTATTATGCATGTTCACGAATTTCAATGTAATTTTGAAAGAAAGCACGTAAATAGAATCACAAGGGCATTCCAGCATGATTTGCTTGCTGTCCCATTCTTTTTTAAGGAATCTAGTAGAAATAAATTTTGCTACTTAGGTCTTAAGTTTTTCAACGATTTTATTCAGAGCTATTGCATGTATTTTCAGAGGAAAGCTAAGGTTAAAATGAAAGCAATAGAGTTTGTTATAAACCCCTTGGATATTTAATATTAATATACCTTTACTAGTGGTTTGTAGGGACAAAAGCCTCTAAGTATAATATTCAAATTCTAAATATTTAATTTAAGATATTTAATAATCGATATATTAATGCGTTATGGTTACACTCATAACTCGGTAACATTTTGACAGATTTAAACGTGTGAAGTGTAATGTTACAGGTATTTGGAGGTTTGCTAATATGTCTCAGAATATTAAGAAAGGACATGACTTCAGTATAGTAAAGGACTGAATTTTTGGAACAGTGACACATCCGTCGACATCAAAACGAACCCAAAGACTTTGTTTACAATTAAAAATATGAACAGGATTTGAGTAAGTTAACCACATGTTGTAGCACTTAATTTATATCCCAAGGAAAGTCGTGACATATAATAAAAAAATGTAGGTAAACAAATTGTGACGTCATCAATAGACCGTCATCAAGCAAGGCCCCACTAAAGAAAAACAGACCACGCTGCAGCGATCCCAGCGCTGCGCCACGTCACACAAGTAGGCAGGGAACTAAACATCCTATGTTTACATTTCATCACTGAACGTAAAATATTACTTGTTTATTTGCGTTTTAATGCTTTGATTTAAAAGTAACTTATGAGCAGCACAGCTGTGAGTCCTGAGCCAGACTCTCAGCCTGCCTACTTGTTTGACGTCATAAATCCTGCAGCATGGCCTCTATTTGTAGTGTAGTGCGGCCTTGCATTAAACTCGTATGTAGCCTCCAGCTGGTTCAAAAGTTAAAGGTTACTTATTATGGAAATCTCCAATTGTGGCTACATTTTTTACCCAATAGGCAAAAAGGATGAAATCAGAAAATGGCCTTCCGTCGCTTCCACGATCCACGTTGATGCCTCTGGCTCCACTCCAAACGGAAGTTAGGTTTGGAGACCAACAGCTTAGTAAATAGTTAATGTTGAGGATTTTACCCCATGTCTTTACACGTTTTCATGCTTGTCCGTGATTAAATATTACTTTGTCTAGGTAGATTCAAGATTAAATGTACTTTTATTGGCCATATTTAAAGGT
Source organism: Flexamia atlantica (assembly GCA_035578135.1). Classification (NCBI taxonomy): domain Eukaryota; kingdom Metazoa; phylum Arthropoda; class Insecta; order Hemiptera; family Cicadellidae; genus Flexamia; species Flexamia atlantica. Next base: position 117,575,924 of record JAQJVK010000001.1, read on the forward strand.
GCACCTTTTTGGTAGGATAACATTTAAAGATGATATTGCACTCAGTCGCTATTACTGCAGCACCACTCTGTTGTTGCTCGATCAAAACAAGAACATTTCCGACCGCACATAAAACTGGTACAGCTAGGCCTTAAAAATGATAAGTCTTCTCTGGGCCTATAGACTGCGCTTATCGATTGTGTTAATTTACAAATCACTTGGCTTTAAATCAGCATCAGCTATCACTACATGATATAATGTAAACAAAACAGACGTAAGTAATTCCTCATGTTTTTAAAATGGTGAGTGTGTTAAAGCCCCTAATAACTTCATAAAATTTAGCAGTAAAAAATCGTAAGGGCTGCCTATAAATTACGTCATCGCTCTTGGGCATTTTTGGATCCCCCATCCTAAGATAATCCGACGGTAATTATCCCCCTGACCTCCCCCCTACCACTGAAAAATGACATCGTAGAGTCCGAACTTCCAATCAAGTAGAATAATGCCGGTATTTTAGAAAATTCTATTAAAGGTTGGTGTATTAGGTAGTCTGGTGTTGAAAACATCAAATAAGTTTTTAAACCCATTTTTGTGCTAATCATTTGTTCGTTTTTGATTTAAACCATTTATGATTTAAACCAGAAGTTAACAGTTGTCATTTATGGTTTAAACCAGAAGTTAAACAGAAGTAACAGTTGTCATTTATAATTTAAATAAGAAGTTTTTGATTGGAAACAAATTCTCAAGATGAACTCTCAATGTTTTATAACTTTGTAGTACTACATTTTGTACTTTAGTAATGGAAGCTGACGCTGTCTCCAGATCTCAAAACAATAATCATAAAATCTGCACCTCCTGAAGATTTGTTTTGGCCTGAAGCTTAATATGACCATTTAAAGATGTTGTAAAAATGTAGTACATAGATGTTTCTATTGCATTTTTTCTAAGGCAATTAACTTTAATGAATTTATATAACATTCTTTTTAAATGTTCCAATCTAAATTACTTATAAAACAAAATTTGGGAAATGACGTCATCTCAGCATCTAACCTCTTCCAATGCACTACTGTTACTTTCAATCTGGACCCCTCCCCCATATCGCCCAATTTTCAGATGACGAAATTAATGGACGGTCCCTTATTTGTTATAGTACGTCCAACCTACATTTATAGCTGGATTTTAAATAAACTATACTAGTCCAGTGAATATAGGCGAAAAAACACCCTAAAAAGGAAAAAAATGCAAGCAAAAATGTTTTTACTGGAAAATGTGCACCAAGACGTCCTGAGTCAAAACCCAAGTTTTCTACTTCGGGTCAGGTGAGCTAACTCCGCCATCTTGAAAAATGGCGGATATGTTTGATTTACTTAAATCATCATTAAATCCACAAAAGTCATCCGATTGTGATAAAATTCGGTAGGGATGTGTAGCCACTACGTAATACTACAGGAATAACAAGCATATTTTATCCTTTTATATGTTTTTTTATAATTTTTATGAAAAAATTAGGTTTTTTGCATTTTTATTTCGAAATTAACACCAAACGTAATAACCATGGATGTTTTTGAAAAGTACATAAAATTACAAACAATTTGGTATATTCAACCAAAACTATGCTGTTTTTAGTTTTCAAATAACACAATAAATAAAATAAATGGGGCTTGGATGATTCATTAAGACCTCTACATTGTGGCACCTAAAAACGGACATATTTGATTATTTGAAAAATTAATAATTCATTACATAGGCTTTTAGGGTAGTTTTTGATAACAACCACTCTGATGTTTTGGTTTTAAATTCCAAGGAGTAAAAAGTGAATACATAAGACTTATATATGATTTAATTAAAAAACGTCCAATGTATCTCTACAGATCCCGTTCTCTAGAGTTGGCGCTGTCCGACTTTGGCACTGTCCGACTTTGGCACTGTCCAACTTTTGCGCGTTCTAAAATCCTATGTTATGAATTGTTAAATTTTCCAATGATCAAATATGTCCGTTTTTAGGTGCCACAATGTAGAGGTCACAATGAACCATCCAAACCCCATTTATTTTATTTGTCGTGTTATTTGAAAACTAAAAACAGCATGGTAAAGGTTTTATATATCAAATTGTTTGTAATTTTATGTACTTTTTAGAAATGCCCATGGTTTTTATGTTTGGTGTCAATTTTGAAATAAAAAGTAAAAAACCTCATTTTTTCCATAAAAATTATAAAAAACATATAAAATTATAAAATATGCTTGTTATTCCTTTAGTATTACGTAGTGGCCATAGTTATACACATCCCTACCGATTTTTTTCACAATCGGATGACTTTTGTGGATTTTATGATGATTTAAGTAAATCAAACATATCCGCCATTTTTCAAGATGGCGGATTTACCTCACCTGACCGGAAGTAGAAAACTTGGTTTTTTACTAAGAACCCCTTTGCGAATATTTTCTTTCACATAAACGTTAATTTGCAAATGTTTTATTTTCTAACATTTTTTTTGAAAAAGACACATTAAAATTTGTATTTTTTGTGTTATTTAAAACCTAAAAACAGCATAGTAAAGGTTGAATATACCAAATTGTTTGTAATTTTATGTACTTTTCAAAAACATCCATGGTTTTTATGTTTGGTGTTAATTTCGAAATATAAAATGTAAAAAAACCTAATTTTTTTCATAAAAATTTAAACAAAACATATAAAATGATAAAATATGCTTGTTATTCCTTTAGTATTATATAGTGGCCATAGTTATATACATCCCTACCGAGTTTTATCACAATCGGATGACTTTTGTGGATTTTATGATGATTTAAGTAAATCAAACATATCCGCCATTTTTCAAGATGGCGGATTTACCTCACCTGACCGGAAGTAGAAAACTTGGTTTTTGACTTAGAAACCCTTTGCAAATATATTCTACTACATGAATGTTAATTAGCAAAATTTTTATTTTTTAACGTATTTTTGAAAAAAAGCACTTTAAAATTTATATTTTTTGTGTTATTTGAAAACTAAAAACAGCATAGTAAAGGTTAAAAACACCAGATTGTTTGTAATTTTATGTACTTTTCAAAAAAATCCATGGTTTTTACGTTTGGTGTTAATTTCGAAATAAAAATGCAAAAAAAACCTAATTTTTTATAAAAATTATAAAAAAACATATAAAATGATAAAATATGCTTGTTATTCCTGTAGTACTAAGTAGTGGCCATAGTTATACACATCCCTACCGAACTTTATCACAATCGGATGACTTTTGTGGATTTTATGATGATTTACGTAAATCAAACATATCCGCCATTTTTCAATATGGCGGTTTCAGCTCACCTGACCGGAAGTAGAAAACTTGGGTTTTGACTGAGAACCCCTCAATGAAAATTTTCTACCACAAAAGACTAAATTTGGATAATTTTAATTTTTTAGCACTTTTTAAAAAATTGCATACAAATATCTTTTTTTATTATTATATAAAACGTAAAAACAGTAAAATACAAGTTGAATATACCAAATTGTTCGTAATTTTACGTACTTTTCAGAAATATCCATAGATTAACAGTGAACTTCACAACTTTTTTAAAAACCAAAAAAACATGTTTTTTTACATAAAAGTTGCAAAAAACCCATTAAAATAGTAAAAAATAAAATGTAAAGCGATTGTTTTCTAATAGAATACCCAAAATTACACATTCCTACCAAATTTTTTCGAAATCGGATAACTTTTGTGGATTTTATGTCGATAAAAGTATTTCAAACATGGCCGCCATTTTCAAAGATGGCGGAGTTAGCTCACCTGACCCGAAGTAGAAAACTTGGGTTTTGACTCAGGATGTCTTGGTGCACATTTTCCAGCAAAAACATTTCTGCTTGCATTTTTTTCCTTATTAAAACCTATTTTCACTGGACTATACATCAGCATCCACCATGTGGTTTTAAATCAAATATAAGCAACACATGTTTTAATGTAACCAATTTTAATTCGACTTGGCAAATGTTAATCTGGCTTAATAAATGACTTATTGACTTAATTAACGCAGACGTTTTAGCGAATTTCCCCCTATAGGGAAGTAGCTATTACCGTACGTAGGCGGCATGGTAAGACTTAAGCACGGGACTACCATAACTTTTCACGTTGATGCCCCTAGACCTCAAAAACACAGTTCGTTCATTGTCATATATATATATATATATATATATATATATATATATATATATATACCTGTCCGTAGGCACGATAACTTTCGTAAAAAAGGTCCGATCGTGATGAAATTTGGCACATACGTGAAGAGCGACATTTATTAAGTCGCATTCGAAAATGAGCGCAATTGGCTAACTCTAAGGAGGATTTGTTAACAAAATAAAGTTTATTTTTAGAATGTAATACCTTTTTATTAATTTTATGTCAATTTCACTGTCAAAATTGAATTTAGCTTAAAAAAATAAACAATATAGCATTTTGAATTATTGCTTTACATCAATCGGTTATTGAGATATTGGATCTGCTAAATGCAGTACATTGTCTTTTGTTTTTCCCTGAATAATTAACTGGATTTAAGATGCACAAATGTTAATATCTAGAGCAGATGGTGTTGAATTTAGTATCAGTACCACGTGCTAAGCAACACGCAGACGTTTTTGGACCCCAGTGCTTTTTAAATGACAGATATTTTACATTATTTCTCAATTCCTGGTAAACTTCAAGCAATTTCAGTATTTTTCCCGAGTCCCTTGGATCGTTGAAACAATATTCGAATACGAAATGAGCGGTCATTCAAACGTTATGAACTTGAAAATTTATCAGTAATAGTGATAAACTTGTATATTGCGCCCCATTTATTTAAAGCTAGGTACGTAAAAGTATGTATTTTTGTCCTATAATTTTTTTTATTTTTTTATTTTATTTTTTTTAAGAGGGTGGCGGCCTCTTTTTACCTTGCATTTGCCCCCCCACATGGGCCTCAGGCCTGTGCGTGGAAGTTATCAAGCAAACCCAAGGAGTGAGCCGGTACAGTACAAGGATGAACAGTACTGATAAAGTATTTGTTCGGACTGCGGAGGGCACTGCTGACGCGAGGAGAGCGGGGGTGGGTTATTGGTACTGGGAGCATACTGCTGCTGCTGCTGCTGCTCTGCTGACTGAGCCAACTGTAAATCCCGGATATTAGCCTTCCATGCACCGTCTCCAGGATTAATATTAATGAAATCGAGCTTTCTTCCGTCCTGACATGTTTTATGACTTTCAAATATCGGTAGACGAGTATAGACAGCATTTGAATTATAGATAGCATCTTTATTCACCGATCTCGTCTCGTATTCTCTTGCTGTTCGGGTCAAAGCGACATTTCAGGAGAGTTCCGCATTTCGTCTTAAAATGTCGATGTAGTTTTCGTTGGAAAAGCAACTCCCATCTTGAATTAAATCGGAAGTAATGTTAATTATAAACAAGACATATAAGGGTTTTAGTTAATAAATTGCATTTCGACACCCTGGAAACGAATTGAATCCTCTGCTTTATAAATTTATTGCTATACTTTTTGTTGAAATGGCTAACACACCTTCTGGTAAACAAAACAAATATTATCATTATAATAGGAATTAACTATATGGCAGGTAAAAATAAACTGAGTATATTAAAAATTAAATTTCAAAATGGCGGCCGTTTTAAATGTTTAAACGAAATTGCGAAAAATGTACGTTTCGCAATAAAAAATAAAGAAAAAAATTTATTACGCCTACATTTAATTTTCAACTAATGACACCAAAAGTATGAAAATCGGTTGATAAACAACTGAGTTATGGTAGAACTTAGCTAACAAGGCAGCATAAATGGCCTGTTTCAGTGAATGACTCAGCAAAACAATGGACTATTTTGCTCCAAATTATGCTGCCTCGTTAGCTAAATTCGACCATAAGTCAGTCGTTTAGTATCAGATTTCCATGACTTTCGTGTCGTTGGATTGGAAATCACACTAACAAAAAATTATTATTCTTCATAATATTTTGTAAAACGTACTGTTTATTCGGTATTGCAATTCAAAGTATTCAAACGGTCGCCATTTTGGAATTTCCCATTCAATCATGATGTATATTTTAATATCTTCTAAAAATTAAATCAAAACCATATAGTTTAAAACACCTGATACAGCAAACCTGCATACTCATTCCCCTTTTTAATCTTATGGGGATTACCAAACCCTTTCATATCTCGTCATGTTTGATTGGAATATGTTTTTTCATTTGAAATTCGCTGAGTGTGCAGGTCTGCTGCAACGGGGGTAATTTTAATTGTTTTGATTGTGATTCTTTTTTAATTGTTAATTGATTAATTAGGACTTTTGATCAAATTCTCGAGTGCAAGTTAGGCGTTCTTTGATTGTTCCAGTAACCCTAATGTAAGGTTGACGGAGGTTTATCACACACTAAAAGAATAATACTCTCTACTCAAGTAACACCAAGATAAAATACGTTGCACTTTGAGGAGTAAGGGTCCATTAACGGGTCCTCTACCTTTATATTTACAGCGATGTTACTTTGCTCTTATCCTAAGTATTCTACTGCCACTACCGTTTTAAACAAAAGAATGCTTTCATTTTCATTTTTCCATTACTCTCACGAAATATTATAAATTCATGTAAAATTAAGACAGAGTAGTACAGTTTAAATAGATATATGTGAGTATGTACCTGCATTAATATTTTAGTAGAAATAATAGATTCTATAATAAGTTTACTTACAGTCTTACTTGCCACCACATAAGAGCTAACTTTGTGATTGACTTATTATTGTTAGTTTTTCATTGGCTCTGCCGAAATGTGCAATGTCACTTGGCTGAGCATCTGTATAACAATTTAGAGAGTAAATAGTTTCAAATGGTTTCAAAATAATTATCATAAAACTAAGGAGAAGTTATAGTTTATATAATGTGCTAAGAAATTCTAGGCCTTTTTAGAGGCCTCTTTAATAAGCTTGAATAATATACTCAACTGGAATGCACAGGTAACAGGAGGTACAGATTGGTCTTCTATATTTAATCTTCAGGGGTTTTTGTGATCAAGACTCCTCCAAGAATTCTGAACCGATTTTCATAGTTAAGGTGTCGTTGGAAAAAGCTTGGCGTGAAGTTTTGCAGGAAATACAATTTGTGAAGGTTAAACAAAGCAGTGACGGATCTAGGGTCTAGGGGGCAGCGGGGGCACCTGCTCCGGGCGCCAGCCAGCAAACTGTACTATTTTTGTAGAACATTTTATAAGATTTATTTAGTACATTTAAAGTTTTTATCTCCGACCAACGGTTCTCCAGATTTTTATGAAAACCCCAAAAAAGTACCCTGTTTCTGGTTTCTGTCAATTGCCACTAGAGCTCGCCACATATTTTGGAGGACTTTTGGTATTTTTTATCCTTGGGTACTTCTAAATAAGTGTGCAAAGCTGCAAAATTAACGGAATTTTTTCCTGGTCAAGCCTTGTTTTTTGATTGGGCTATATTGTCGTATGTTGACACATAACGTCAGGATGTGGTTTCGCGAAATGTAGTAACCCGCGAAAATTATGACCACAGCCTTGTGTGCGGGAACGCATTCTGACAATAATTTTCTTTCGAAAATCCAAACGATATACATTAGAGTGAACAGGTTTAAAAAATTCTACACAATATTACCATATCCTTCTACGATTCAAAGACAGTTGAAAGATTAATCACACCTAGAGTTCAGTAGATGATTTTTACGTGATGTTAATTGGGTAAATTCGATTTTGTAAATTCAGAGGGTGACTTACTTATACACTATTCGTATATCGTGGAAGCAAACAGTAATATTTTATTGGATTTCTTCTCTTCTTTAATTTATATAGAGCTGTGGTCTTCGATCGAAAATTAAACTCGGATTACGTTCTCGCATAGAAGGTAGTTATTTTTGCGGGTTACAACATTGCGGGAAACCACATCCTGACGTTATTTTTCAACGTACGAGAATAAGCTACGTATCCAAATGAAAAGAAATAAACCCCTCACAATAGGCGATTTTTATTTTTTCGATGTATAAACAATACAAGAGTGATTGGAATTCATGTTCAAATATTGGTTTTTAGCTAGTTGATATTTTGAGCTAAAATAACTCGGAACGAAAAAAGAAAATGAAGGCAAATATACTTCACGAACCTAGTCTTGACTGAATTTAATTGGCCTCAAATTGCAATAAGATTATGTTCTCTAAATTAAAATATATTGCCGTAATTTGCGACCGCGTGAACGTTTATACGCCCTAATCGCCGACTCCATGGAGGAATATTTACTACATTCGTCACTGTTTGGACTCTTATTTGAATGAGTGATGACATGACATCAGCCTCTGAAGCTGTATTTTGGACATTACAAGTGTAAAAGAGCAGTTTATATGCTAGTTAAGACCATAATTTAAGAAAAACTGGCTATTTACTACGTCGCCCTGCCTTTTCCCATTATCATCACGGAGTGATGTTGGTACTATCTCTCCTACGAGGGCGTCACCGAATTGCCTTTAGCCCCCTCTTAATGTCAAATTTTTATAAAACCAATATATAAGGTCCTACATTTTCTGAGAATATTTTGTTGTTTTCATGAATCATAATAATAAATACAATTATTAATTACCGTAATCTGACTGAACGTATATTTGTCCGGTTTATAGGTCTGTTTTACAGGGAGCGGCTGTAGCGTCTGTTAAGCTCTGCGTCTGCCGCGAACGATGATCGCGAGTCTATTTTGCCACACTTAAAGCCTTGTTTACATTAGAGCGAATCTGGTGCGAACACCAACTTCCAGCGAACGAGCAGCAGTGATCGCCATACTTCCTTGTGGAGTTCACTACTCGTTCGCTCGTATTGACTTTAGTATAAACTAGGCCTACAGACGCGAGACGCTGGCACCCGCGCTAATGAGCCCAGTCTTGTGTTTTGTTGCTAAAATCAGGATCTCTCTCGTAAAGAGGGCGAAGAAGTATATTTCATGTGGAAGGTCTATGAGTCAGTGGAAGACGAAAGTATTATTAATCGTCGCTTTTTTAGATAGCTCCTGGAAAAGTGATCATCAGTCAAACAGGTGCAGGATACGTCGGAAGTTGTTTACAAACCTCTTACGGAAGAACGATCGGCGAACACGCGTGTTTGAATTTTACGGCCGTTTGTTAATTTTCCAAGCGTATTCGCGTAGTTACATTACTTAAAGTTAAGGTTTGTCGACGTTGTTCTGCGATCGATAAATATGCGTGATTGTTTTTCGCAAACCTACTTCCGTCGCGCCGAACAACCGTGAGCGGTAAATACGCGCGATTAAATTAAACTGCTCTTTGCTTATTTTAAGTCATTCTTGCAGCCGACAGATAAAGACGCGTTATCAAATTTCACGGTCGCTCACATTTTTTTGCAAAGTTATTCTTTGTAATATACAGTTGCTCGAGATAATTGCTTATCTGTCATATCAATGACGCATTAAACATTAGATAGAATTCTTGTGATTGGTGTCCGGGGGGGGCGTCGAACGCCGATCTTGCCCCGGGTAGGGTGACCAGACGTCCCGTAAAAACGGAAAAGTCCCGTTTTTTTCACGTTGCGTTTCGTTGTCCCGAAAAACTTTGTCGGGACGTCAAAATGTCCCGTTTTTTTCAAAAAGTAGGCTATATATAAAAAACACTTGTTCTCGATTTCCGCTCACAATGAAAATACAGATAGAACATTTTCACTTGTGAACATTAAGTTGACTGAAGAAAGAAACCGAATGGAAGTAGAGACACTTTGAAGCTCTTCTTCAAGTGCCTATCACATCATGTAACTTCAAAATGGATTGTTGCCAGCTCTACAACTATATCATTAGAGAAAAAGGATATTCTTAAAGTTAGCTGGAGCAAGTGACAAGTATAAGAAAACTTGAAACGTTCAATGAACTTATTTTTTGATTTTTGTAAAGCTATTTTTTCAGCGTAACAATTAACAATAAGAACTTTAAGTTTAAAATAAAATAATCATGGTACTTTTTTGATCCTACTATTTTATATATATTACCACCAAAATAAGTAATTGTTAGAAAGCCATTTTTTCTTTTATAATAAAATGTTAAGATCCTAAAATGTGACTTGATTATTTGAAATTCTCAGTATGTGGCGATTCAAAAAATTGCCTTTCATGGCTACATGCCATTTATTGTATTCTCAAGAAAAACTGTATCAATCGTGCGCTGTAAGAAGTTTAATAAATGGAGAATAAAATTTATGGCCTAAAAGCTTCAAAAACAGTTTGATACTTGATTTCTTTCATTAAAAAAATTGTAAATTACAGAGACCCCCGTATAATTAAACACCTTGGTGTGTGGTGTGTTGTATTGGTTTTTTGGGGGGGTTTTGTTTAAGTCTCCCGTTTTTATTCGGAGACAATCTGGTCACCCTAGCCCCGGGCGAGAGTAAGTGTAGATCCGTCACTGAAAGAAAGGGAAGAGTCCAAGACCTTCCATTTCGTAGCCCTCAAAGTTTCGTAATCGTCCATAATATTTAACATATGGGATAAGAAATTTCAAGGAACAACTGATAATAATCGAAATTGTGTTATTAGCAAACTCCTCTAAACGTTGTGGCTCTTGAGCAGCGCGAGTCCACTAAATATCAGTTGGATCTATATCTTGTGAGTCTTAGTTTCCATCTGCATTTTAATTAAAAAACAGAAATATCGACTAGTCAAGGTTGAAAGTCAAGGTTGATTAGTCAAGGTACAGCTTTCATATCTGATCTTCTGACGTTCTTACCTCACTGAGGGTCAGTAACTGAACTTCCAACACAGTGTTATAAGGGCGAAGTGTAACTGTACTTCGCAACAGTATGTAGCGTAAGAAAGATAACTAAAGCTGACCTGTTGTAGTCATCCGACAGCCGGGTAAGCATTTCCCTCATAAAAAAGTACCCTGCCCTGGCGTTCCATACTTTACCTTGGTTCTTGATATTTCCATATGATTAGGATTTGAGTCCAAATTCTCAGCGGGCCGTAACATGGTTATCTTTATTTTTTCACCTACTAAATACTAAATAATTATTCCTTGATAACTGTTTTAATTTTCCGATTAATCATATTTATTACAATAGATCCAAATAATTATTAAAAGAATAATAAATCAAAATTACTAGGGCACTGCATGAAATGTTTACAACAATATATAAATAGTATAAAATATTTATTCTCTATGCTCTAACATGCACATCATCTCAACCTGCACTTACATGACCTACACTCCTGACCTGATCGCTGACTGAACCTCAAAAAGTCTTCAGTTTAGCTTGAAAAATCTAGACACGTGGAAAATAAAAACTTTTTTGTTAAAAGAGGAAAAGAAACGGCTAAAAATATGTAGAGGTTAAGGCGAGGTTGTTTTTGTGAGGGTTTGGTCGCCCCTCACCAACCCCCTGCAACCCCCCTACCCCCCCTCAGGTGTGGCTGCAATTAGTCGAGGAGCCCCGCCATTCCTTGAAACACAAAATGCAAACCTTTCACGGCATCAACTCTCAGCACATTTTTAATTACACGACTCTCCCCCTTCGCCAAGGCGCCATTTCGATATCAGTTGTAAGTTCGATATTTTGTTCTCTCTAGTTTCAACTTTTCTCCGAAACTTATCCGCAAATATTATGTGAGCAACTTGAGATAAGGATTATGCTAATTGTATGGAAGTAAAAATTAAAATTTTCGGGGAAAGTGTATTAAAATTAATTTAAATCGAATCGTACTGCCAAGGCTGGCCTTAGCGGGTGCGAAGCCCGGAGCGAGAAAACGTTTGCGAGGCTCTTCCATCCCAAATACCCCCCCCCCCCCCCCCTACAAGCAATCCTACTCAATACATTCTTAATTTTTAGTCTGGTATGGCGAATTTATGTCCTAAACAACTACGTTCATTTTTAACTAGTACGTATATGGGTTTTCATTAAATGACTTTATCCTTCCGTACTTTTACACAATGACATGGTTTCTTAACCTTATTATGTATAATTATTTGAAACTACCTTGAGACACATATTTAATCACGTGCAAGTTACATATATAAGGGATATCCAATCATGGAAAATATCGGAGTTTTATACTTCTGCCAAAAGGCCAATGCGAAAATTCTCAAAAGACACTACGCAATAGTAGAAACTACATTCGCGTTTCAAATTCCAAGAGTAAACGTGATTTCATTGTCTGCTTCAGTGCATCCGTGATTTAGTTGAGGGGGAAAATTCCCAACTCTTTAAACCTCAAATTTATATTTTTTTGACAAATCTGCCAATAGTACCCGTTGAACACTATTTAATAGCAGGAGTGTTGGAAAATTCACGTTTATAAGTTGAGAATTTAAGGTGGTCTCCTCTCCCTACAGTTGGGCGACGCCAACTGTATTGTGAAACATGTTTAATCGCAGGCAATAACCCTTCCGCCTAGAATGGATGAAACTAAGTGAACTTCAAATCACTGCTACTTTCCCTCGGTATAACCTAGTGAGGTCTGTGTTATACCTTTGAATACTTCCAGTAGTTCACAACTTATTATTTTATATAGACCTCGCTCAAATGTATGCCTTTAAAAAGGTTTTGTTCGGGATGTGCCGTTTTGCTGCATTTTTAAATTTAAATTTTACATTACATGTAATCATTCTCATGCTTTTATTAATACTTCTGTGCTTTTTAGTGGAATTTAAACTAGTCCTTATTATACTTCTATTTTAAACCAAGGAACTATAAGAAGCGCGAGGCCCTCCCGATAAAGCTTATTTTATTGTGCACACTATCGAATATAAAACTTGGTTCAAAATGCCTGATCCCCACTCATTTCCCGACCAAAATCGTAACAAAAATACAGTAGCTTCAAATTGTATACAGATTAATAAAATGGAATGGGATTAATGAAGAGGATTAATGCAATATTAACAAATTTACTAGGGTATGTGGGCGTTATAAATATGGTTTGTTCTTAAATCAAGTTGATAAGCAGATATACACCTAGCGATGTCATAAAACACAGGGTGTCGTTTTCCGTACATAGTATTTTTTAAGCAGAACAAAATAAGGTAACTAACCGAGCTGATTGATTTTTGTCTTCAGTTTCTAGTGTTTGCTATTATAAATTGTCATAGAGCAAAACTGAAAGTACTCGACTTAAAAAGTGATTGCGATTCAATTTAATATCTGAACTTTGGTGCCAATACGCAGGGAGTGAAGGACGCTTTGGGCCAAACTGATTACGGACTCCTGTCACTCTTTCCCTTCCCAGCAGATGGAGCCTTTAGGCGGCTCCCCGTCATTTCATACCCTTTGAAACAAACGTCAAAGAGATTGACGCTTGATTAAAGATGTCACCGTCGAACAATGGCTGTTTCCTAACAGTGATTAACTGCGACAATATGTATTCCAATCATTATAAATGTATTACAACATCTAGGATAAATTACAATGAAGATCTAACGTATTTATTTATACTAACACACAATTGCAAGGTAATTTAGTGGTTCGATTAATTGTAACTTTCCTTCTTTGACCCGAGGACACGTAAGTTGGGCAGGGGTTTAAACCGAATTTTTATTCAACAACAAAAAGAAGAATCGATGTTTGAATAATTTTAATAGACCAACAAATCATTCATCGGAAGCTTGTGGTTGTGTTTTAGAATGACGGAATGATGCCAAAGGTAAAAATGAAGTTTAATTTAATTTTTTATAAAACACTTTCAGTAAAAATCCTCGAAGTTGTTGAAGTATGTGTGATAGGTCTGGTCCAAAACAAAACACAAGAAGGAAACCTTTTCATAATTAATTAGAAAAACTCTCAGAATATCAAGTTTTTGTACTTGTTTATGCTATATTTTCTCTGAGTTTTTTGTTGTACGGCGATTTAACTCCAAGATAAATTATTGCTGAGAATGAAAGCTAACTACTGTTTATGTATATGATGTTTTTAAAACATGAATGTATTGTGAGGAAGGATTAATTATTTATTGCAAGGAAAATCTCGTATGTAATGAAGGTTAAATATATTTTACACAATAGTTCCGACCGAATATCACTAATTTTTGCTGTGATTGGCATACCTGCTCATATTCCTACAAGCGATTTGGGGGGAGGTGGGGGGAGGTGTGATATATTTTACACAATGGTAGTGAAACTCTAAGTACAACTCTATCCTGTTGTACTTAACGAGCCCTTCGTGATAAATAGTCAATTGATGTTTTAAATTTTTTTTTATATGGGTCAACTCCTATCCTGAATTTTGAATTTGTTGGTTTTGGTGTAAATATCAAATTTCAAGCGAAGGATAATGTTTGTATCGGAAGTCCTGTGCTAGTATTTTTACACTTTTCTTGCAGCATAGAAAATGTTAACTTTGTATTGAAAAATTTGTGTTTTGTAGCGAATTTCCTTAAAGGAATAAGCTATTACGGTAGTACTCATGGTAAGTCCGAGACCATGTTAACTTTTCATTTTGGGGTCCCCAGAAGCAAAAAACAAAATTCGTTCGAATTTATATATATATATATATATATGTCTGTTAACACGATAGCGGCCGTAAATATGGTCCGATCTTAATGAAATTTGGTACAGGCGTGTAAAGGGGTAATCACTCGGACGAGTTCGTGAACCAGCCCGATCGGACCACCGGAAGGGGGGTAAAGGGGGGTAAACCCCCCACAAATGGGTTTTTTTAGTTTTTCACATATAAAAATTAAATTTATCAAATTTTTGTTGGCACCATTGAATTCAGCTCAATAAAACAATCAATTTAGTATTTTGAATCACTGCTCTATGTCCATTGGTTACCGAGATATTGAAAGTGGTAAACACAGTACGTTGTCTCAATGTTAACCTTATGGGAAATAAGTAAAATTCTTATATCTCGCTTATTCCTCAACATATCTTGATAAAACTTGGTAAATGGCTTCTTCTAGTTCAGATCTACTAAGTATTGGATTAAAACCAACCAGTTTAAACATCCCTGTAGCAGCAAACCTGCATACTCATTCCCCATGTTATTCTTATGGAGCTTACAAAAAACATGTCAAATCTCGCCATGTTGGATTAACATATGTTGTTTTGCATTTGAAATTCGCTGAGTATGCAGGTCTGCTGCAACGGGGGTATTTTGCAATGTCTGCTATTTTATTGTTACTCACGAGGTTTTGAAATTATTAAAACTATATTTTGTTTAGTACTTTTAGAATATACACGCTAATGGAAATGCTATTTGGAGACGCGATTCCAAAAAGCCAATGGAAATATTCCAAGCAAAGAGTATTTCCACTTAAGTCACAATGATATTAGCGAATAATGAGAAACACCAGTGAAGCTAGAGGCATCGCGTTCTCGTCGATCTTAAACGAATTGACGTAAAATGTGGTAAAGTAGAAATTTGAGGAAGCAATAGCGGAAATCCGAGCCTCAGGGCGAGAGGGTTATCTCAGTTGTGGGTGGGGGGGGGTGGGGGGTCTCCCCGCGAACACACAAGCACCGCCGCCCGCGGTTGTAATAACAGCTAATGATAGCTTCGGGGAAACAGGGTGGAAACATACAGACATAAAAAGATAAACGTGTTTCAGTGCTTGGGAGGGAATTAGATTTGCGGTTTAAAAGATTTATTATTAATTGTAAATAATTCTAAACTCACTCATTCACTCATTTTAAGTGAATGTCATGTTAAGTATGCCCAACAGTAAAATTGTTTGGATCTTAAAATTTTTATTTTGTAATTGCAATATTGCGAATAAATTTGTATCCAAATAATAATAAAAGTCTCAGTAATAGAAATCAAAATACATTTATTGTTGAATTGTATACAACGAAGTTACGTTGCTGGCTTGCGTTCTTCTTACTTAGTTGTGCAGATAAACTAGTCTTCAACCTGTAAAGTAATCCGTCTGCAAAAATATAATTGAATCACAAACGCTGACACGCTAGGATGAGCAAATCTTACTTATAAATTCCTAAAGGAATGTTTATAAGATTAGTCACGCTTTTATTTCTTGACAAATTTTGAGGATTGCGGCGTTAGATTAAAGAGATTTCCTCGAGATGTTTCGATGACAGATTACTTCACTTTCCGTTTCCACTGGTCATAAAAGT
Organism: Flexamia atlantica; assembly: GCA_035578135.1. Taxonomy (NCBI): domain Eukaryota; kingdom Metazoa; phylum Arthropoda; class Insecta; order Hemiptera; family Cicadellidae; genus Flexamia; species Flexamia atlantica. The sequence goes on from JAQJVK010000001.1 coordinate 117,591,993, forward strand.
TTCTTTTTCTCTTATAGGAAAAACTGTGTTGTTGGTTTTATTTACATGGAACATATTTGCATGCTATTATTCCAATTCACTTTACCATACAAACTATAAAAGTAAAATAAATTCTGCAAATTATAAAGTAAGTAGAAGTACAATAGCTTGGATCTTTAATAGTAGGATATTATGGTATAGGAATATAAATTTTAGGAATGAGAATAAGTATAGGAATCATAGGTCTTATAGTATAGGATCTTATATCTTTCAAGTATATTTAATGTAAATCATACAAAATTACATTATATTTGATCTCATAAATTTTTTATGCCACAATAATTCATCAAAGCTGTTCCGTTTGACAATCCTAATTTTATTTCTCTTAAAACTATTAAACTAATAATCTACATTAGTAAAAGTACCTACATAATGAATCATCTTATATATTAAAAAACTTTTGTAAAACTAATGACAACGGCCCTGACCGTTCTACTGGACCGCGGGTTGTACCAAAACAAATGTTGTCGGCCCTATATATGCAGGTTTTATTTGTATTTTATAAATATTTATGTTAATTAGGTCAAAAAAGGAAAATGAACTTTTCTTATGGAGATTTAACATGGGTACAAAATTAGAGGCTTGTTACAGCGACCCTGACCATACTACTGAACCGATTCGATTTCCATGCGGGGTATACCAAAAGGGATGTGTCGGTACCGGTACCGCTTCTTAACAAGATCGGTTCTCGGTTCTCGGTACCGGTACCATCGGTACCAAGTGTTTGTCAAAACATGTTATATAATGTAATGTACCATCAAACCTACAAACAATCTGTTGTATGTTACTGTTTAAAAAATGTTTAAATTTTCAAGTGTACGTTTCACCAAGACATAAAATACTATCTATACACTTATTGTCTATACTACTACTATTAATACACTTATTAATTTAATTGTTTACTTTTCAGTTGACAAATAATAAAAAATATATATACTATGTGAACAAAAGAACGAACAAATTCCAAGGTGATAAATAACAGTTTACGAATTTATTCCATTCATGGTTTTACAATTCCCATGAAAAATAACCCCATTCCAATTAATTTTAAAATGAGAGTAAAGAATCAATCAAGAACAAATTGCAAGGTGAAAAATAACAGTTTCCAAATCAGTTTCCACTGATAATCTCACAATTAATTCCCAAAGATAATAACCCCATTCCCATTCATTTTAAGTATCAGAGTAAAAAATCAATCAAGAGTATAAAAATTTAAGATAAATTTTGAATCAAAAGTAATTTTAGAAATATTATTGACCTTAAATAGTAGTACGCAGTGGCATTTACCACCAGCGCAACGCCCGCGGCAATGCGCGGTTCGATCGATCTTTCGTAACCGGTAGTTACTCCCGCCGATTACCATGGGTACCGAAGTACCGGTACCGACATTTTGACGTCGGTTCTCGGTACCACCGGTTCTTGTCAAAAGAACCGGTGGTACCGAGAACCGAGTTAAGGTACCGACACATCCCTAACATGGTTATAGGTCTTAAATGTGCAGGATTTATTTGTATTTTGTAAATATTTATGTTGATTGCGTCAAAAATGGAAAGTAAACGTTTCTTATGGAGAATTAACATAGGGAAAAAATTTAAAGCCTATGACAGCAAACCTGACCATAATATGGACCGATTTACACGCGGGTTGTACCAAAACAAAAGGTTATCGGTCCCAAATGTGCAGGTTTTATTTGTATTTTAAAAATATGTATGATAATTGGGTCAACAATGGAAAATAAACTTTTCTTATGGAGATTTAACATGGGGACAGCATTTGAAGCTTATGACAATCTGGTGTTATATTTGACAGATTTATATGCGGGTTGTGTTAAATGAAAGGTAATTAACTCTATATTTGCTCATTTGCCCAAAATTTGTAATATTCCTTCATTCAATATTCTAAAAATGGAATTTAAAATATTTGTATTCATTAATATTGTTATTGTTTTTACTGGTCGGTTGATCATTACAGCATAGATCAGCAGACCATAACAAAGCATATGTTTTATCATCATAACATGGTATGTTATTGTAAAGAAGGTTAGAGTATATATACCGGAGGTACCACGACAATTCTTTAATTAATCAAAAGGCGGCCCTTTCATTTTTTCAGGTTGTCAATTTGAGGGGTAGTTAGTAATTTAGTAGTGAAATAACGTTCTTTGAACGACAATTTAAAACGATTCGAATCCAAGAAAAATTATCAAAGATTCGAATCAGTTCTTAAAAATATGTAATAAATGCTACTAGAAATCGCCAGTGGTCGAAAATTCGACCAATTTTCAAAGTGACAAATAGGGGTAGCTAATTTTATAAATAATCCCCGCATAAACCAATGTGTTTCTAAAAACATTTCATATAGTACATATTTGACATGTAAACACATAATATAACTAAACTGGGGGCCCAAAAACAAAAGAGAAAGACTCAGTCCTTGACTAATTGTTTTACTTCATTTATGGCTTATGGCATGGTTTTTAGTAATTAGTATTTTATTAAGATAATGACTATTTTATTAATATTTCTTTTTTTTAAGAATAATTATTGAATCTGAGGAAAGTAAAACTTCAGTCATCAAATCAGTTTATCCTGTACACCCTTTACCACAGTTCTCTCCCTCCTTCCATTAATTCCTCACACTCTACTTCCGACCTTCTTTCCACTTTTCCCTCCTTTTCTCCTTCATTCTCTTCTTACCATCTCTCCTTCCTTCTTTCCTACCATTTGGAACTTTTTCCCTCCTTCCCTCTCTTCCTATTATTATCACTAAAATGTACAGTAATATATATTTTACCCATTATCCACCAATAAATACAAAATTTGAATATAATGTGTCCATTTATACTCCGGTTGCCAAGCCCGATGACAGGATTTTCGGACCCCTGTGCAATTGAGAAACCCGCCTTTTTTTACTCATCTCGATTCTGGGCCCCATTTTTACTAATCTCGCATGGATCCGGGCCCCCTGTGAGTCCAGGCCCTTGTGCATTTGCCCCCCCCCCCCCGTCGCCGGCCCTGCCGGTTGCATGTCAGTTAGTACATTGGATGGTAGAAACTTAACTTAATGTACTTTTTTCTTCCCTTTTTATCAGCAAATTTTTATCTCTTATTCTTATTTAAGCAAGTAAACTTTATTTTTCCATATATATGTAAAATGGAACACATTTGAGTATGATATCTCTAATCTTCTCTAAGTAGTCCTGCATAATTTATAAATAGTTTTCTCATAATTTCAATCAAATTCTATATTTTCAAATTTTCACTCCATGCCCCAATTAACTGTGGCTTAATGTTTCTACGTCAAATCTTTACTCTACGAAGAATAGCAAGTGATAACAGCTACATATGATGCTAACTTTGTTTACATTTGGTTGTTGTAATATCACCAAAACAGCAACTCATAAGACTAATGTTAATTTTTTTGAAATTTTAAATTGAATTTTCCAAATTTCTAAGAGACTAATATAAATTTCAATGGGATTCTGCACATCTACAGGAATATACAATTCTATCGGTGTGCTTAGATTTTTGCTACGTTGCACACAGGCTGAGAAAAAAGGAGTACAAAAACCTTATGGAAAAAATGCTTGTCTATTAATATAAAGATTAGATTGACTAATTTCTATAATTGTTGCGAGTTTTCTTAAATTGACGTACGGGAAAACTATTAAATCTATTTGCAATTTTCAAATCTTTAATTTTTTTATCAATCAGATGGTTTAATTCCTATTACTAAGTTGTGTGACTTTGGGTCAGTAATGCAAAGATTGAAATGACGCCCGCTCATATTGCCAACATTACAAAATCAGAGGGCCGGGAAAATACTGTTGCGCATAAATAGGCCTAGTATACATTATCTAACCTCCAGTGGTGTACCTGAATCAGTGTTTGGGGTAGGCTCACAGCCTTAGGGCTAAGGGCTGGGGATTTTCATGAGTAAAAAGAGGAGTACTTGCCATAGGAGTAATTTCTGTTGGAGGGGCAAGATTACGGTAGGCCCAGTAGACAAGATTTGTAGGCCAGACACTACGGGGCGGTTTGGGAGCTCGGTATTAGCGCTAGTCTGAGCCCAGAGTGCGGGCCCTTGTGAGAGGCCCTACATACTGAAGGGCCCGTAGCCACTGTGGAAAAACCTGCTCGAACCGGTTATATCCAGTATTTGGGCTGGCGTCCAAAAAATCGGTTTTTGAGCTCGGTATTAGCTGGTCTCGAGCCTAATTGCCGCAGGGATAATCTCGTGCCTAACTTTTTGGGTTTGGGAGTCAAGTAGACTTGGGCTCACGCCTAAGAGATAATCTAGTTGGGTTTGGGAGTCCAAGTTCGGGCCTAATAAATATTTTTTTGTCATCATAACTGGCGATTTTAGGCTCAAAAGTTAGACCTGCCAGGGGGCAGGTCTAAGTAAACATCATGTCGGTTTTATCGAATTATCTTGTTTATTAATATCACTTTAAAAAACGATTTTTGTATTTGGATTCGTCATTGAATTCCGAACAATTTCATTACCCTTAAGTAATATTTTAATTAAAAAAAATTTAATTTTTGGTTCCTGATGTTCACATTGTACTAGAGATTGCGTAGATTCTAAATCTACCCAAGGATAACTTGCTTTGTTTAGTTAAGATTTTAACTAAACATCGGTAATATCAAACAAATTGGCCATAAAAATTCGGGTATAGTAATTTATTTTCCGTTGATAAATAAATAAATAGGCCTACAATTTTGAAACTAAATATGGTGCATGATTTAGCTACGACAAAAATAGCAAATACACACAAAATTCACAACAATCCAATTATAAATTACTATTCAACAAAGCATATTTTGGATTGTACAAATTTTTATTACGATATTTGTCAGGGTTACAAAATATCACGCTTTTTTAAACGCAACCCATTTTTAAGATTGAATATTGCACATATAAATATGAAATCAGTATTTTTTTATTAATCCTTACATTTTTACAACTTATTATTTCAGTTTGATCACATTTAGCTTAAATTATATGTGTAAAAACAAACCGTAATTGGCATTTGTACAAAGTTGTGCTCTCTCCATCCAATTCCTGAACACGTGTTGTAAGGTACGTCTTTGATATGTGTTAAAACAATCCGTAATTGGCATTTGTACAAAGTTGTGATCTCTCCATCAAATTCCTGAACACGTGTTGTAAGGTACGTCTTTGAATTTCTTGCATTAAATTTGTTTTGAGGTGCTAAATATCCTGTGATTTTTTTCGTAGGCCTTAATTTTTATGTATTCCCAAAGAAAATTATATAATGGGGACAAACCCGGGTATCTTGGGGGGATATAATCCGTCATTGATAAAATAAAGTTTTGGGTTGCGTTAAAAAAAACACCCTGAAACTTATGATTCAATTCCACTTTAAAGTCTGACGTCAAAAGAAAAGTACACCCGCTCCCTCCTTCCGCGAAAGATTAAAGATATTGAGGTAAAAAAACATTCCAACGAAACTGTGCAGAGGCGCTGTGCAGTCGTTATCAGTAATTTTCCGTTTTATCCTACTCTGAAAGCCAGGTGCGTTGTGACTGTGCGGAGTGTAGGGTGAGTTTGTGCCGGTGACATCAACTTGGAGTACCTCGACTATTTGGACTATGTTAGGATATATCCACCTCGCATACAACCAACTCGTCATAAAAATTACAGTCCATTCAATGACCTGTTGGAGGAGGAGTTCAGAGATAGATTTAGGTTCTCAAAGGATGCAGTTCTCAAGGTTCGCAGTTCTCATGGATGATGATGCATATGATCTTCTGCCACGCGACTTTTAGAATCGATTCAGTGTTTTGGTCATGGAGTTTTTTCAACTATCGGATGTTTCAACACTAGTGCTTTTAAACAATCCACTTCTTGTTTGGTAAAATTTTTGGTGTACGCTTCTTCTCTTTATCGACCATGTTCTCTCGCACTGACTCTAAGTAGCAGTAAGAATTTGAAAAACAAATGAAAAGGTATAAACACTTTAATGGGCACAATTGATTAACTGAAAAAACATAAAAATACCCCCGTTGCAGCAGACCTGCATACTCAGCGAATTTCAAGTGCAAAACAACATATTTCAATCCAACATAGCGGGATTTGATATGTTTTTGTAAGCTCCATAAGAATAACATGGGGAATGAGTATGCAGGTTTGCTGCTACAGGTATGTTTAAACTGGTTGGTTTTAATTCAATATTTAGTAGATCTGAACTAGAAGAAGCCATTTACCAAGTTTTATCAAGATATGTTGAGAAATAAGCGAAATATAGAATTTTACTTATTTCCCATAAGGTTAACATTGGGACAACGTACTGTGTTTACCACTTTCAATATCTCGGTAACCAATGGACATAGAGCAGTAATTCAAAATACTAAATTGTTTGTTTTTTTTAGCTGAATTCAACAGTGCTAACAAAAATTTGATAAATTTTATTTTTATATGTGAAAAACTCAAAAAACCCATTTTTGGGGGGGTTTATCCCCCTTTACCCCCCCTTCCGGTGGTCCGATTGGGCTGGTTCACGAACTCGTCCGAGTGATTAGCACTTTACACGTCTGTACCAAATTTCATTAAGATCGGACCATATTTACGGCCGCTATCGTGTTAACAGACATATATATATACATATATATATATATAAGAATTCGAACGAATGGTGTTTTTGCTTCTGGGGACCCCAAAATGAAAAGTTAACATGGTCTCGGACTTAGGTCTTACCATGAGTACTACCGTAATAGTTTATTCCTTTAAGGAAACAACAAATTTCAAACTACTCTCACTGTGTCATCTGCCTACCCCAACACTTCACAGAAAACTGATAACGAGGGCTGTAAACTCCCCTCACCACGCACAACGATAGGGCGCTTTTGTTGTCGTCGTCGATCATGTGTTTCGCAGTTGCCGCCGCCAGCCCCAAAACCAAAATTCCCCGCGATTCCCTGTCCATCTAGCCACACTGCCACTTTAGGGGTGGTTTGGGAGCTCGGTATTAGCGCTAGTCCGAGCCTAAGAACCAGTTATATCCAGTATTTAGGCTGGCGTCAAAAAATCCGTTTGGGAGCTCGGTATTAGTTGGTCTCGAGCCTAACTGGCGCAGGGATAATCTCGCGCCTAACTTTTTTGGGTTTGGGAGTCAAGTAGACTTGGGCTCACGCCTAAGAGATAATCTAGTTGGGTTTGGGAGTCCAAGTTCGGGCCTAATAAATATTTTTTTGTCATCATAACTGGCGATTTTAGGCTCAAAAGTTAGACCTGCTAGGGGGCAGGTCTAAGTAAACATCATGTCGGTTTTACCTAATTATCTTGTTTATCAATTTCACTTTAACATAATGATTGTTATATTTGGATTCGCCATTAAATTCTGAAAAATTCCATTTCCCTTCAGTAATATTTAAAACAAAAAATTATTAAAAAAGATTATTAAATAAAAAAAATAATAAGATTAATAATAAAAAATTATTAAAACAATACAATTTTGTAACTAAATATGGTGCATGATTTAGCTACGACAAAAATTGCAAATACACACAAAATTCACAACATTCCAATTATGATTTACTATTCAACAAAGCATATTTTGTATTGTAAAAATTTTTATTACAATACTTATCAGGGTTACAAAATATCGCGGCTCTTAACATCGTTAAGCAAAGCAAATAATATAGGGTATTTATTTTAAACGCAACGCATTATTAAGATTGAATATTGCACATATAATTATGAAATCAGTAGGCCTATTGTTTTATCAATCCTTACATTTTATAAAACTTATTATTTAAGTTTGATCACATTTAGCTCACATTATATGATATGTGTTCAAACAATCCGTAATTGGCATTTGTACAAGTTGTGCTCTCTCCATCAAATTCCTGAACACGTGTTGCAAGGTACGTCTTTGAATTTCTTGCATTAAATTTGTTTTGTTTGTTTTGAGGTGCTGAATATCCTGTGAATGTATCCCCAAAAAAATTATATAGTTGGGACAAACCCGGGGATCTTGGGGGGGGGGAATAATCCGTCATTGGTAAAATAAAGTTTTGGGTTGCGTTAAAAAAACTCCTTGTAACTTATGATTCAATTCCACTTTAAAGTTTAAAGTCTGATGTAAATAGAAAAGTACACCCGCACCCTCCTTCCGCGAAAGAGTGAAGATATTGAGGTAAAAAACATTCCAACGAAACTGCGCAGAAGCCCTGAGCAATCGTTATCAGTCGTTTCCGTTTTATACTACTCTGAAAGCCAGGTGCGTTGTGACTGTGCGGAGTGTAGGGACTTGGAGTACCTCGACTATTTGGACTATGTTAGGATATATCCACCTCGCATACAACCAAAATCATCATCAAAATTGTATCAAAATTAAAATCCATTCAATGATCTGTCGGAGGAGAAGTTCAGAGATAGATTTAGGTTCTCAAAGGATGCAGTCCATGAATTAATTGAATTAGTAACTCACGGATGATGATGGATATGATCATCTGCCACGCGACTTCCCGAAGCGATTCAGTTTTTGGGTCATGGATTTTTTTTCAATTATCGGATGTTTCAACGCTAGTGCTTTTAAACAATCTCAACTAATTTGAACCCCCATCAGTTTAGAGTGCGTTAGGAGAAATATTCGAGGTTTTACGACCGCGAAATGACTGTGAGACTTTCAACGATGATAAGACCGAAAGGTTTCATTGCCGAGATGTTATTGAGAATTCAAGCAACATCGATAGGTTCGATATACTGATCAAATCGACCAACATTCGGCGATCGCGAAACGATCAAGAGATTCGTCTGCTGTAATTAAACCGAGGTTTGCTGGCCACAACACAACAGATCTTTTTATGTTAACTAATTGCCGTGAACTTTATTGCGAGCGAAAGATCAGAAAATGTAATCATACATAATGTAATCCTATGGTTGTTTTGTGATACGACGAATGTTTTCCTAACCGCGATAGAATCAAGATATTGTGGTTTTGCGAAACGATCGAAAGATTTAGTACTGTAATACAATCGGCAGTTTTGGCGGCCGTACAATATCCTATACTCTTATATGAGCAATGTTATCGTCCGTTCTTGTATGCTTGCTTGCACAATTATCTCAAAAACGGCTCCGAGGATTTCCTTAAAAGTCTGTAAATAAGTAATTTATAACTCAAAAACGTCTTTTATGCAGATTACTTGGCCAGAGAAAATCTAATAACGTAATAAATCAAATTTTAAAGTTGTAAAATTTTAACATTGGCCTTATGGGTTGCCGTGATAGCAACGAAAATAAACAAGGAAAGTGTAAACAAATTAAGTAATCATAACAGCTGTTTGGAATCTACAGCCATCAAGGAAAAATACAGCAAGTGGGATGAAGAGTCAAAAAAAGTTTATATTTATCAATATGATGACATTGAAATATTTTATAGTAACTGGATGAACTGGTAAACATGAAGTAACACTGAGCAAGGCTCGGTCCACCAGGTACTCAGCATAATATTTGCAGCTGATATACAGCCGAGGGATCCCCAGAGATTTCCACGAAATGCCGAGAGACTATTAGCCATGCCACGAAAGACCAAGAGAGTTTTTCAGCCGCAATCAAACCAAGATATTGGTTTTCAATGCGACCGGGATTTTTCCCGTGCTATACGACCGAGGGTCTTACGGCTGCAACAAAACAGAAAAAATTGACGACCACGACATGACGGAGAGACTTCGATCCAAGTCACCGAGGCTAATGCAGACATTGACCAACGGTGATAAAAGAAATTTTACGGCATCGATGTTACCGAATATCTAAGAAGCTATGGATATACATACCAAAAACTACACAACCGAATGACTTTCTGGCCCGAATTACAACAAATTGGTGTTTTCCATGTTTATTGCAAATTTTTTCATCCCTCCTCTGGATTCGCACTTGCTAACTTCCTTTGTTTTTGTTGTAATTTACCTTATTAAGTAGTTTGGTGGTGATTAGACGTGTAGAATTGTGTTTCTAAGTACACAACAAACATCATATTTATTTTTTTAGGTATTGCTTTATACCAGTGTTTATATAGTGAAAAGATAAGATAATAATTAACAGTTTTGAATTTTTTGCGTCACTTTGCGCAGCTCGGGGTTAGTCTAGTATTACTATTTTTGTTTTATATATAAGCTCAAGTATAAATGAACCTAAAATATCCTAAAATAATGTGGTGCTGCGGTGTAAAATAATCATTCTAACACCTCTATCACCGATCGATGTGTTTCCTTTATACTAACTAACTCTTAAAGGAATTTCTACGAGTTGAATTAGAGCAGTTTTGACGATTCTTTTTCAAATAATAGTATATTTCATAAAGTGACGCTTTTCGTACGAGGTCAGGTTTTACCAAGTGAAAAATTACCAAGTACGAACAGCAGCTTTAGGCCCTTGTGTTGAACTATATTTTTCGTTATATCGCTCAATACAACACGCACACTACTTAAGCAAACCAAAATGTTACAGCTTGTTTACCTTTAAAGATTCCTCCCAAAGATGCTTCCATCTTGTTCTTACTAATTAAAACAATCAGCTGATTGTCTGCAGGACCGTATTGATTGTCTCTTTCATTTGTATTGGGTTAGACTGACAACAAAGTACAACTATCGATGTATCGAACGCATGTAGTAATCGATTGTAGTAATCGATTGGTGAAATAAGCGAGTTTCACAAATTTATTAAACCGACAACAATGCAACAATGAATTGCAATTGATAATAATAACCGGTAACCACTCTTGATGCAATCGATAGCTCACCGTCGACGCTGACGTACACACGTTTGCAGTTTTAGTACATTATAAACGAACAGCTAACGTTGACATCAGCTGATTCTTTTTCTCCCTAGAGCGAAAAACAGCTTCTTTAGACCCGCAACACATGTAATAAAAATTAATACCGGCTTAAACGACACCCGTCCAAAACCACATCCCTAAAGAATGAGGTCACAACGACACAAATTCTGGGACTGCTACCTGGGAAATCCAGGACCTGGGACTGCTGCTACCTGGGACTGCTAGTAGGTAATCCAAACAAAAATCTGGCGGTTAAAATCACACATATTCCGTCAACGGATAGAAGTTCAGTTTTTTATTACCTTAGTAATTCTTAAAGTAGCGCGGTTACATCGAGCTGGGGTTTCACTCTGTAGGCCTAAGTAAAAGGGTCTAATAATTAATTCCCTCGAGGAAAAGTGTACCATAAACTGGAGTTCCACATTAACTGAAGCGAAACAAAATCTGATTTCCAACACCCTTTATGCAGGCTTTGGACTAGTGATTGTACAACTTTATAATCACTCTGGGGTATTTAAAATCAGCTTTGGTTAAGCTATCGCTATTTGCTGTTTGGTTAAAAATTACTAGGTTTAGGCGTATGACAGAAGATATTTATTGACATTTTGTTCAATCATATTAATTAACTAACGAGTCACATTTACATACAATGCCGCGGGGCATATTGTCAATAAAAATATGTATCTAAACTATATATAAAACATGTCTTTGTAATTAAACATTTAAACATGCTCCGTACAATATTTAAAAATTTTAGAAAATAAAAACGTTTTGAGTTAAAACATTTAGTAACAACTTTTTTATACTAAAGGTTACCACTGATATAAAATTAAAATAAAAATATGACACAGCTATTTTGACTAAAAATAAATTATCACAAAAAAATATTATAAAACAATGCAGTTCATTTTTTACATTAGATGTAATACAATTTAAGCCGGATTAGAAATTACAATAATCGGTGAAAAACGTAAACTCACGTTTGTGACAATGGAACAAAAACCATCCTAGAGCGTCTAGATAAAGGTGAACAAAGTATTTTTATAAGTTATGATTCAAGTAATGCGTGTAGATTTATTTCCTCAAATAAATTTCTAGTGTGTTTTTACAGCAGAAAGAAGTGACAGACATATTGCATTTTTTTACGGCAGGTATTATTTTATCTTTTATTTTTACTTATTTTTTACCATCCTTATAAAGAATGGCCGAAAATCTTGCCTTTTGCAATAAAAAGTCGACTCGTTCAATAACCTCAAAGGTCAATGGTAGATCTACAAGCATCATCTACCCTATGAAGAAACCTTCACCAAAATGTAAGGAACAAGGAATAGTCTAATAAAGTTCACAGTTAAAAAATATTCTTGACATGCGTCATAAATCAATAGAAACCTCAATTTAAATTCAATTTTAGCCTTTTATATTTTAATAGAAAATAATTAGTAGATTTACTTAATATAATTTTCATTTCTATATTATATTCCTTCCTATAAAAATAATGTTGGTGTAGCTAAAGGATTTCCATGTATTCGGCGATGGCGGGTGAGCGTGCGGGGTGGTCGATAGCCAATACCCAAGGGTTGCACGCTCATTCCCGTGTCTTCCATCCTCTAACTCGCTCTGATCTCCCATCTTCCAGCCATATTGTATCTTTGTTGTTAACAGTGATTACAGTTAGTATACACAATATGTTTTTCGTAAAAAGAAGGAGAGATGCCTGAAATGATATCAATTGACAAGACTGCCAAAACTAACGGTGTCGATAACGTTTACTCAAAAGTGAAAAAAATTCTGCTATAGGCACCTATGGTGCTTTAGAAAGTTTTAGGATTTAATTTAATATTTCCAGCCACAAAATGTGAATCCTAATCCTAGCTTATCGGTTTAGCAGCCGTTGTATTTGTGTGACTAAGGTGACGTGCCACAGGCTCTTCCAGAGTAACTATAAGGCCGATCGCAAAATACTTTCTACTTACCTTCTGCTTCGTTGAAAAATAAATTAAGACAAACAAAATGCAAACAATAAAATCCTGGAATAATTTGCCAAGTTATTCCAGTGTTCGATTTTAGAAGCGCATCAATTGTTATTAAAGGATTTTCATGTAGATTTAGATAATCAACTGATAATTTAACTTAATCACTTAATCACTTAATCACTTTAATAAGACAGGTACCTCATGGAGGACGTTACCCTGAATATGAGTGAAGGATGAGTGTGATGATCGTGATGATAGTGGCGCGATCTTGTAGCCTTGTTACTGACTAAGGTTGGCATGTTCCTTAGACAGGATTGTTAATTATTAGCCCAACAACCAATGGCAGCTGGCTCCAGAAACAACCCTTCAAAAAGCTACTAACTTTTCTCGGGATCGATCCGGCTACCTACAAGTTTGTAAGCGGGCACTATAACCACTACACCAACCAGCTTTATTAACTATCATAACTTTAAAAACTTTAAACTGTATGAGAACGCTTAATGATAACAGAGGAAAGCCTGGCGGATCTATATATATCACCGTTCTAGCAAGGACTCGGCAGAGGGATTTCGTTTGCAACAAACATTACGATGACTCAAAAATGTTGACATTTTCGAATTACGCTTAAATACATAAATCATGGTTTTACATACATAAATTAAAATCAATCAAAAGTATGGTATAAAATTACGATAACGATTAAAAAATGCTGATATAAAACTAAAAACATTTAACTTTCTCTTCTTTTTCCTTACATTAATATACAAATAATCAAACAGAAAATGTTACTCTATCCACGATATCGCTAGGAGAAATACTTATTTTCACACCTATCCAAAGGGCGAGTTTCAAATGCCCCCCCCCCTAAAATGTTTCATATTTTTCGAAACAACAATCTCAGACTACCCCTAATCATTGTTGGATACTAAGTACTTCTTTTTGAGTGCGTGACTATTTACGGCCGCCAACTTGGATCCACCATATTGGATTCTGAAAATGTAAAGGTGTAATTGTAATTGTTACTTATCATTTGAAACTCGATTTTTACATTGGTTTCAATGCCGCATTCCATAAAGGAATATTAAGAAATCAGGTTTTTAAATTTTATTTTTAACTCATCTTAACAGTATACATTGCACAAATAAAACCAAAATACGATGATAAAGCTTTATAATGTCAAGGAACCACCAATAGTCATTGTTGGGCCATTTTCACGAGATATTGACGCATTTCATATTTCCGGGCGTCACCTTGAAGCTTATATTTTTAGATAAAAAAATGCCGATATCTCAAAAACTCAAACTTAAACTCAAATCATGTTATTGTCAAAAACACACATGTGCAAAACAATCGTCAACAGCACGTATACATACAATTTATACATGGTGTAAAATAACAACGTTATAAAATAATTTAGTTAGAAATAGTACTCCTCTAAGCTATATATTTCCTAAAGAATAAAAAACTCTTTTAACATTTGTTTAAAATTTTATGTTGTTTGTTTCATTTTTAGGGATTTTGAAAAGGATAATGCTTATTCAAAATAGCTTATGGCATTCAGTTCAGCATGAAAAATCAGTTTAAAATTATGAGTTACATTACCACCTTTATATTTAAAATAACTTATAAACGGATCCAAAATGGCAGATGCAAGATGGCACCCAAAACAGTGAAATGAACCAAAATCATTTGGAAATGGCTTAACAATGACTGCTGATGGTAAATTGTCATTATTTAGTTTTATTTTGAGATTATGGTCTCCTTTTTACCATAAAGTATAATGTTAAAATGAGTTAAAAATAAAATTTTAAAAATCCTCAATAAGTCAATTTTTTTAATGGGTTGCAGTATTGAAACCAGCGTAAGAATTTTGTTTAAAATGATGTGTCGTAATACATTTGAGGAACATATTTTGTATCCAATATGGCGGATCCTTGATGGTAGCCGAAAATGGCCACCCACTCAAAATGTCTGAGGGTAATCTGGGATTCATATTAAAAAAAAATGTGGAAAAAGTTGATGGGGGAGGTTATTTAAAACTCACCCTGTATTAACGCAATGGAATAAAGTTATGCTGAATACAGAAGTGTTGTTATTGTTCATAAACATTCATGGAGAAAGAAGCAGTATGGAGTGAACAATACATTCAAAACCATCCAACCATCGAGGGATATATCGATACGCGCAACTGCGACATGATCATTCTGTACATGAATAAACCAACCCCTAGTGGTCTCGCACAAGTGGGACTGTTTACTGAGCCCTCTAACAAATCTCAAAGCGTGCTGTGGCTGTTTATACAGTACATCTATCCAATGAACCTTCAACTCAAGATATAAGCCTCATATCCCTGCGAATTTTCCCTATAGGGAAGAAGCTATTACCGTAGGTCTCATGGTAAGACCTAAGCCCGAGACCATGATAACTTTTCGTTTTGGGGCCACCAAAAGCAAAAAACACCATTCGTTCGAATTTACAAGAAACGTTTTTTGATGGAATTCTACTTAAAAAAATATGAATTTTAACATATCCAAAGTTTACCAAAATCGGACCATCGTAACCTCACTAAAATCACGTTTCAAAATGGCGGCTTTTCCCACCATACAAAATTTTTTGAAAAAAGACATTCAACTGCATTTTGTATCAATGTTTTTCGAGATATTGACTTTGGACCGCCGCCAATCATCGTTGGGTGATTGGTTTTAAATTTTGACAGAGTTTACATTTTCGGCCGCCATCTTGGATCCGCCATATTGGATATAAATTTTTTTTTCAAATGTAAAGATGGTGTTGTGACGCATCATTGTGGACTAGATTTTTATCCTGAACACAATGCTGAAATCCGTTTTTGAAAATATGCATTCGTTAAAAAGATATGCTCAAATAAAAATTCATCCATATACATTTCTTATGGACGTTTAATTTTTTTAAAGATTTTTTAAGAATTATCTCTTATATCTCCGGTTCTAATTAAGGTATGTAGTTCGTTTTGGTCTTAAAATACTCGATCATTCAACGGCTTTTTAATGAGCTATTGATCATTAAAATCGGACGACTGCTGGACGAGCTATAAGGCTAAAATCGACAGGAAAATCCATTTTTTTGAAATTTGTTTTTTGTCAAAGATGATATAAAAGAATATAACTCATCCTATTTTTGTCAGATTTCAATCATCAATATGTCAAATGAAAGCTAATAGTTCAGCGCATGTTTTAAAACCAATCCGACCAGCAGGCAATGTTTGGGACTGGAGATACAAGTCTTTAAATAATCATGAAATTTTGAAAAAATTGAATTTTATGTTGGTTGTAGATCTATATCTCACCTCAAACTCAACCGATTTAAATGATTAAGAGGCGGTTCACGGACTCCGGGTTTTCCTAAGTCCGAGCGCAAAATCCAGTTATAACCAGTTTTTAGCGCAGCGGCTTAGAAATCGGGTTCACGGGTTCGAGTTTACCCGCGCCCGAGCGCAGACAGATAAATTTCATCCAATTATGACAGGGATAAACCCGAGCGCAAAAAATCGGGTTCACGAGCCCAATTATAGAAAACCCCGGGCCAAAACGTGAAACTGGTCGGGTTCACGAGACTTAGTCTAGCGCAAATAGGTTAATCTGGGGCGAAAAGAACAATGAACAATGGGGGTTTTGGACTTGAACTTAACCCTGCTGGGGGGCAGGGTTAAGGTGACATCATGTCGGGATTATCTCAATTGCTCGTTTATTGTTTTTTTGTAAGTAAAAAGAATGCTATATTCGGATTCGGCATTAAAATCCGAACAATTTCATTACCCTCAACATAATATTTGATTTTTTTATTTTTTTACCACTGATTGTTGAAAACATGCTTAAAAATCGTAAAATGTAATAAATAATTACAAATTACAGTAAAATTTAACATACCTCAAGTTTTTAACATTAAAATAGTAAAATACTCCTGAGACTGTTTCTTATATATACGATATAACAGATACCTCACAGGTACTTACAGATATCATACAGATACGATAGACAGATTTTGTCTTAAAATACAACGCAATTTAAAAGTTCCTGTTGGCAAATTTTAATTAACAAATTAAAAACAAAATTAATAGTTTATTATATTTGTACAGGGTGTTAGGAAATTATGGTAAAATATTTTAGTACATGATAGTAGGGGTAAAAATAAGAAAAAAAGTTTATATAAACATAGGTCCTAAAGTGCTTCATTTTCCGTCTGTGGGTCTGTTTGTGATTTTTACATATTTAATTATATCTCGCGAACCATTTAACGTATGAACTTCAAACTTGGTATATGGATAACCACTATTCAGAACTATTTTTGTGGGGAGTATCAAATTTCTACTTTGTACCATTTCAAAATGGCGACTGTTTTTTGTTTTCAAACCTAAATATCTTAAAAACCGCAAATTTTAGAAAAATTATATAAGAGGCAAAAAAGCTGCAAAATTTAATCCAATTAACGCTGATATTAAGATTATGATGATCGGACTACTAATAACAGGGAAATTTTAAATTTTCCGAATAAAAACATGCAAATTTCAGGCTTTATTCAGAATAGTTGAAATTTCCCCGATTTTAGTAGTCCGATCAACATAATCTTAATATCAGCGTTAACTAGATTAAATTTGGCAGCTTTTTTGTCTCATGTATCATTTTTCTAAAATTTGCGGTTTTTAAGATATTTAGCTTTGAAAACAAAAAACAGTCGCCATTTTAGAATGGTACAATGTAGAAATTTGATACTTCTCACAAAAATGGTTCTTAATAGTGGTTATCCATATACATGCTTAAAAATCAGTTTCAAAAAAAGTAAAAAAAGTTTCAAGTTTATACGTTAAAAGGTTCGCGAGATATAATTAAATATGTAAAAATCACAAACAGACACACAGACGGAAAAAGAAGAACTTTAGGACCTATGTTTATATGAACTTTTTCATATTTTTACCCCTACTATCATAATATACTAAAATAGTTTACCATAATTTCCGGACACCCTGTATAATTTTTAAATTGCAATTGAATTTCACTAGGTAACTATTTTTTATTTATTTTAGCGCTTTTGTACCCCCTTTATTTCAGACGAATCATTGCAAAATAAAGGCTCGTACAAACTCTGTTGTTAGGTTTGTCTAAGAATATTGATTGTATAATTACATTAGGTCAATTGATTTGTGTCCACAGTTTTTTTTACTGCGGTCAAGACCGCAGCATATTATTATGTTTGTGACTTAAAAGTTGTTTAAGACCTTTTCATATGATAATTTATTTACATAATATATGTCATATAGGGTTTTAGAATAAAATAGTTAAATTTGCAGATTTAATATATAAATACTGTAGATAAATATACAATACGTTGAACAAGTAATAAATTGCAACAAAATAATATGTTTTATTACAACCTGTTTTCTTACACCTAAGATATCTCCTGCTGAACAGTCTGAGTAAGCCCAGTAAAATAAGATTTCTCCAGGCTGAGGTATTTAAAAGAGCGCGAACTAGTATTAACACCAATAAGGTGTCTACCGCCATCTGATTTTGAAACTCCACTCTTCTTCACGGGAATTACTGTAATGAAATCTTACTAGTTTTCCTTATTAATAATGTTCAATATGTATTTTGTTTTTCAATGAAAAAAAGTAATCTACGCCTACGAGATTAAAATTAGTAATAAGTATACTTTCCAACAGTAACATTTACGTTTTATATTATTTTTTAAAACTTATGAGGGCATCCCAACTCCTATAATCGTCATTTGTTCCTCTTACTTTATTGTTTAAAAGACATTACTGATAAATATATTAAATCATAAAGCTTTAACAATAACAGTCATGCAGCGGCCCGGCAGGTAGCCCATGTGACTGTTGCCAACCTTCCAACGGAAATTCCCCGAGATTCCCTGCTGTTGAGCGACGGCCAGCGTTGGTCTCGTCTAAGCTTGGTCTCGGCTAACGCTCTGACCCGTGAACCCATTTTTTGGCCGTCGGTTAAATTTGGTCGAGATCAACGAAAACCGCGGGCCACGAAACCCCAAACCCGTGAACCGCCCCTAAGAGCTTAAATGAAAGCCAATAATGTACTGAGTTAACTAACATATAAGGCTGTTTTGAATCTCTGTTAGTTTTCTATGCACGAGTCATTAATTATAGCCAATTTACGAAAGTGAACAGATTTTATGGTAAATGAAGGTTCATAACTAAGTCCGATTTTAATGAGCCATAGCTCATATGAAAGCCCAGAATCTACTGAGTAATTTGAGGGGAGAACGAGTTTTTTAGTCCATTTAGGACATCCGATATGAATCTTTGACAAAAAACAAATTTCAAAAAAATGAATTTTCGTGTCGATTTTAGCCTTATAGCTCGTCCAGCAGACGTCCGATTTTAATGATCAATAGCTCATTAAAAAGCCGTTAAATGACTGAGTATTTTAAGACCAAAACGAACTACATACCTTGATTAGAAGCGGAGATATAAGAGATAATTCTGAAATAATCTTTAAAAAAATTAAACGTCCATAAGAAATGTATATGGATGAATTTTTATTTGAGCATATCTTTTTAACGAATGCATATTTTCAAAAACGGATTTCAGCATTGTGTTCAGGATAAAAATCTAGTCCATAATGATGCGTCACAACACCATCTTTACATTTGAAAAAAAAATTTATATCCAATATGGCGGATCCAAGATGGCGGCCGAAAATGTAAACTCTGTCAAAATTTAAAACCAATCACCCAACGATGATTGGCGGCGGTCCAAAGTCAATATCTCGAAAAACATTGATACAAAATGCAGTTGAATGTCTTTTTTCAAAAAATTTTGTATGGTGGGAAACGCCGCCATTTTGAAACGTGATTTTAGTGAGGTTCCGATGGTCCGATTTTGGTAAACTTTGGATATGTTAAAATTCATATTTTTTTAAGTAGAATTCCATCAAAAAACGTTTTCTTGCAATTTTTTTGAGGTCATCACGTAAATTGACTGGACTAATGGCGCAACCACAGTCTAGGAGAGAAATTTTTCTCATAGACTGTGGCGCCACTTTCATTTTTCAGTCCGATTGGAATTGTTTTAGGAGTTTATGGATCAAGCTCACTTTCCAAAGTCAAGCAGCTGGTTGTTATATTCTGACAGTTGTATGTTATTGTTTTGTATTGTTGTATCTTTTGTCATAATGTTTACCTTTTTTGTTTACAAACATTCTCATGTTGAAATTTCGGATAGTGCGTAAAAGCGCGGACTATACGGAACCAGCTTGAACTAGTCCATGCATCAGCGCTAATTTCTCCTCTGCTTTTCAGCGGCGGAACTAAACAAATTAACAATGGATTTCCCTACTAGAGGGTTCTGTATACATTGCTATTGGTTACCGAGATATTGAAAGCGGTAAACACAGTACGTTGTCCTAATGTTAACCTTATGGGGAATAAGTATAATTCTATACCTCGCTTATTTCTCAACATGTCTTAATAAAACTTGGTTTGTGGCTTGATCTAGATGAGATATAATGTTACTAGTCTAAAATCCCCGATATATCCATTTTCGTGGCAGCAAACCTGCATACTCATTCCCTATGTTATCCTTATGAGAAATAAAAAAAATCTATATCTTCCTGATTTCTTAATATATCTTCATAAAACTTGGTGTATGGCTTTTTCTAGATAAGATCTATTAAATATTAAAGTAAAACGAACCAGTTTCAACATATTTGTTGCAGCAAACATGCATACTCATTTCCCATGTTATTCTTATGGAGATTACAAATTCAAGTCAAATCTCGCTATGATGGATTGAAATAATATGTTCTTTTGCATTTGAAATTCGCTGAGTATGCAGGTCTACTGCAACGGGGGTATTTATTTATTTATTTATTTACGGTAAACACCATTTTTACAGATATGAGCAAACAATCGTTACATTTCAAGTTGGCATTAAGATTATAAATTATAATCAACAACATAGAATGATTAACAGGACATAACAAAGAAATAAACAACTAAACTAAGCAGTGAACAATGCAACAAAATAGGTGACAAACCAAAATAATTATCAACAACAAGAAACATGTAACATAATGGACAGCAAAGAAATAAAAAGTGTGATGATTGATTAGATACTACAAAAAACAAACAAGTTACAACATGTTGCTCTGAAGGCAATATGTTGAGAAATAAGCAAGCTATGCCATTTTATTAATATACCATGAGGAGGTGAATACGCAGGTTTGTTGCCACAGTAATCCATAGATTTGGGAATTTTAGGTCACAATCAAGTAGATCCATATTATGAAGCCACATACCAAAGTCTTATCATGATATGTTGAGAAATAAGCAAAGTACACATCTTTTTTGGATTCTCCTAAGGTTAACATGGGGAATGAATATACAGGCTTGCTACCAAGAAAATGTTAAAATGGTTAATTTTAGACCTTAATTCATTAGATCTCAACCAAATGAGGCTACACACTATGTTGTATTAAGATATATTCAGAAGTTAGTGGGATTTTTTAATTTGATTTATTTTCCATAAGGTTAGCTTTGAGACAAGTTACTATGCTTACCACTCCAGTATCTTGGTAACCAATGGACATAGAGTGATGATTCAAGAAACCAAATTTTTTAGCAGAATACAATTGTTTAAACCAGAATTAGATTTCTTCATACATAGAGGAAATTCGCGAAAACATTTATAACATTACATTAGGTATTACACTCATATATCCTAATGCTCTAAAATAACTTTTAAGAATACAAAAATAATCGTATCAACACAAAATCTATATATTAATACGCAAGCGGTTTTCTTTTCACAGTCCAACCGCAATAACGGCTGGGAGGATTTTAACGCTTGAGGTGTCAAATTAAAGGGATTTTTATGTAGATTTGTCAACAAGTGTCGGAATCTTAAAAAAGGGCGTCACTAAAGTACAGTAAAGGGCTGAAGTTTCGGAACAGTGGCGCTATTCATCGACATTTGAGCAAGCTCAGTTCACTTTGTTTACAAACTGAACATATGGTTAATCTCTGAAATAGTTCTCCAGATAAATGACAGATTGCAGCACTTATAATTATTTTTTCAAAAAGAGCAGTTTACGATCGCTATAGTTTACGATATCGCATAGTGTTTTTTGAAATTATATTCTTGAGCCAATATGTTTTTGGATTTTGTGCATTTATAATGCCACCATTCAGAAGAAGACGAACATTGACCGGTCGGAGGAGTCGGAAAGAACACGATCGCAACCACTGGCATCACCCTCCCGATGTAACATTTGATGCTCCTTCCAACCTCAGACCATAATGAACTAAAAGTGTTTTCATTGCGATGGGTTGCATTTCAAAAATGAAAAGGCTGGTAGAGATAATGCGTCATTTACACGTTTTTGCCACAAAGAAAAGGTTCCCTATAAAGACAGCCGTTCCCTACAATATCTGTTTTGGCGATAATTATCAATAAGGTGCAGCGGCAATCCCTAAACAAAGAAGGTAATTGCTCACGACGCCAGTGTTTGCTCTCGGTCAGCTACATGTTGCTGTAAGCAGAGCTTGATCTTTTGCCGTTATTAAAATATACATTACAGAAACAAGAGGACATGGTTAATGAAGGTGTTCCCTAAAAAATCATTTACGTTTACCGGAAACTCCTGCGGTAGATCAGATGAACTTTTAACGTTTCAATAGTCGAACCATAATTTTATTAATGAATTTAGCCCTTTGATTAAACATTAAAAGTAATCAAAGTAATCAATTCTTCATTCTTTTACTATATGATTTTTGCTCGATTTCGAGCTGCGTGTTATCTAGTTTAAATTTAATATGTAATCATGCAAGTTGAGGAAATATTTACAAGCGATTTGAATATGAAGTCGTAAAATACTATAAAAGTTTTAGATAAAATGTCACACAAAATCTGTTCACCAGGGAAAATTTGGTTAAAAGCGTAAATTTGAATACATTTTTAGATATGAATGAAAGATGTATTTGAATATTCATGAATGCCGCTCAAGGTGACGAAAGTGGTGGGAGAGGGACCGTCGTCATCTCAGTCGATTTCTGTCTTTAATTATTTCCATCCGTCTGACAGATTGTTCGCGTTAATTGTGTAGCGTATTTCCTCAGGTCTCCTGATTTGTTTATCTCCGAGAGTTTGTCCTGAGATAATATTGGCGCGCTGCCATTTCACCATATTCCCTGTGCCTCTTGTTTTAATATTCGCCAGTTTAATAATTTAACACCATGGTTTAATTAAGTTTCAAATACAATCCTCTATTTAAAATTAACTGGGGTTTAACTTGTTGAATCCCGTTTTAAGATGGTACACGGGAAATTGAATATGTTAATGCAATAGCAGTTACGATCAAATGGGACGAAGAAATTTATTTGAATAAAATTTAAACTGTCATTAGAAAGCCCGAGGATCGCTGTTTGAACGTTGTCGGTTGGCCAGGGTTTGGGTAGAGGGGTTAGCGCCGTGTGTGTTTAATTACTGAGATATATATATATAAATGTTCGGTGACCACGTCACGCTGCCGCCACAAATCAAACCAATCGTCGACCCTCGACACCGTCTGCAAACGATCCTCGGTCGGTTCGCGAAAAACTCATAATTAGGAAACATAACAATTGAATTCCTTTCGATGAATATATTTCTATGATAATTAATTTTTCTAAGGATATTTATTTGAGCAGGACCAGCACGTTTTAGATATTAGACTTACATAACTTTATCCTTAATAAATCATGATTTATATGTATTTTTTATATCAGACTCGGAGGCCTATACATGAATCAAGTATTTCTGATTAAATTGAGTAAAACTAATAATGTTATTTATTTTTTTGTTGCATTGCTTAGCAAATATTAAAAACAACTTATAGCTTAACTTGAAATATTTCCCAACCTTCACTCGCGAGCATGTCCCATTGAACTGTAGATTAAACTGTTCGCCAGTAATATTGTCGTTCTTCTTAAGAGAAGGAAAGCTAAAGTCAAAAATATGAGAATTCCAGAAAAGCAAAAAAAGAAACCAGTACAGTACTCATTGAACCATCCTATTTTTCCCTTGATTATGCCAATCATCGCAAACAGTGATCAGAATAAACTATCACAGTATTTTTGATAAACACAACGTCGGATGTCCTAAACGGCTAAATAATTAATAATTGTGCTGGACTGTGTAATGCCAACAACATATTTAGTGTTTATAAAATCGCGTGTATGGAATATTGAAACTATTCTCTTTAACCCACCATATACATGCCATTGCGGTAATGCCTAGTAAATTCAGTGAAAAAATTGATTTACAAAGCCGCGTGAGATATTTAGACTTTCAAATGTCTTGTGGCTTGGCGTGTCCGTCAAGTATTATTAGACTGATTGTAGATATCAAAACCATGTCATTCACCGCGGTTGAAGTGTCAAGCAGTGGGAACCTAAATTAGAGAACAGTTGCGCTCTGTTATTACTTGTAAAACTCGGATCACTTTTCAAAGATTAAATGAGATTAATTAAATTCATTGGCGACATTTACACTGCCAGTATACTGTGATTAAAGTGCGCGACAAATCTTGGTTCATTAAGGTGATTGAAATTACAAGATAAGGTGGATGTAATATTTTAACTATTAGAATAACCTTTATATTTCTTCATCTAAAGTGAACATTTTAAAAGACGATTCCAAATACGTAATTTTTTAATATATTTATCATAACATTTTATTCCATGTTATGTTTTTATTCAATTTTATAACATTTGATATAATTTTAAATAATTTCTTGATTAGCATGATACGTGTTATTGTATTCATTGGATATAAATAAAAAACGTCTTACAACACTTAAAACGTCTTTTAAGTGTTGTAAGACGTTTTTTATTTACATCCAATATAATAATTGTAATATTTTACTTTTCATCACTCTGTATACGAAAATTGCCCGTTACCGTACAGCTGAGATCTACGAAAACTCTCGATATCCTTACGTCAAAACAAGTAATGATCAGCTGCTTTTTCGGTACCCAAACATTTCATTCCCGTACCCAAACAAACCATTTCCGTACCAAAACAAAATATTGCCTTACCCAAACAAACGAATTCCTTAATTTGACAGTTCAACCAGCTGACTTTATAAACTAAAATAGACAGTTCAGGCGTATTGTGTTTACTTATAGAAAAATTAATAAATTATAAAATGTTGGATCAATTTTTATGAGTTTGGTCACTTATTTGCATCGTGATGAAAAGTACTGTTCACAACTCGTCACAAAAGTACCCTTTCGTGACTAGTAGTGAAATATACTATTTTATACACAGTATAAAAATATTGTTGCACTACTAAACTAAACAATTTCAATCCCTGTCCACAAAATATCTCGGTTAACACAAACTCAAAATTAAATGCGGAATTCTTTGTTTGAAATTCATTGTTGGTGATGGTGATTTTATATTTTGATTAGGATTTTTGCGGACATTTGCCATCACTGATTGGTAAAAAACAAGTTTCACGACGTTTCGGGATCTGGAATCTGATCCCGTCTTCAGGTGGAAGAAACCTAGAACATAACAAGATTAGTAACACATAGCCAGGAAAACCTGGAGAAAAAAACACAGCTAAAACAGAGAAGTGTAAAAGCAGTCACGAAAACAATAAGCTGAAAAGAAAAACAATACACAAAATAACACAGGAATCACAAGTATCAAGAATCACCAGGCAGGAGAGAGCACGTCCACACCCAATCAGAGCTGAGCTGAGACTGGTGGGAGGAAAGCAAATGGCGGCGGCAACGGAAATGGCGGCGCCCACAGCCAACCAAATCACGGCGCGCTACCGGTGGCGAAAACCTGAAACAGAGACATGTGATATGCAAATTCCGTGTGTCTGTTTGTGTTTTGTTAGTTAATTTTTAACCTAATTTTGCCCCTTGGCCTTGCTACGGGTTAACATGTTATGAGAATTTTGAACAGAATTGTTAGTAATTACCCTATTTTCTGACACTTTATTTTCCCTGTCTTTCAATTCTTTGTTTAATATTGGTAGCCATACTGGCCTTATTTCAAGTGAAGATTGACTGATTGGTTGGTCTGCTAGTTTTATGTATGAAGCTTCAATTAGTTTTCTTTTGAAAAAATGAGGTTCGCGGTGTACTATTTTTGCTTCGTCAAAATTCATCTGGTGATTTTCAGACCAGCAGTGTTGAGCAATTTTTGATTTATCCACTAAGCCTTCCTCGTGTTATCTTTGTGTTCTTTGATTCTAACATTTAAAGGTCTTTTTGTCTCGCCATAATACGGCCTAGAGCAACTATTGCAGTTTATTCTGTAAACACAGTTTTTTGATCCCTGAGTGCCATTTTTTGGTTTGGTTTTTACGAGACATTGCCTAAGAGTGTTTTGTGTCCTAAACGCGGTTCTAACTTTGAACTTCCTAGCAACTCTTCTAATTTTTTCCGATAATCCCGGCACATAAGGGATTGACATAGGAACGAATTTTTCAGTGTTTTCTGACTCATTCTGTTTAACCCTACGGGTTTTGCACTTTCTTATTACGGATTGAGGGTATCCATTCTTAGCCAAATCTTGCTCTACTTTTTTGATTTCCTGATTTAATCCATCTTGATTTGAGCAAATGCTCTTTGCTCTGTCAAATAGTGAGTAAGCTACCCCTTCTTTGGCAGATTTTTGATGGTTTGATTGAAAATTTAAGTACTGCCCTGTGTGTGTCTTTTTTCTGAAAACAGTTGTCCTAAGCGAGTCCCTATCCTTTTCTACGCACACATCCAAAAATGCTAGTTTGTTTTGGACTTCCTCTTCCATTGTTAGGCGGATGGAAGAAGAAATACTGTTAAGATGCCCGAAAAAAGTCTTTTAGTTCATCGTCTCCATGCGGAAATACCACGAAGGTGTCATCGACGTACCTCCACCAAATCTTCGGTTTGAGTTGAGCCAAAGACAAAGCCTTTTGCTCAAACTCCTCCATAAAGATATTAGCAAAGATAGGCGACAATGGCGACCCCATGGCCATCCCCTCATCTTGACGGTATAATTTACCCTCTAGTTCAAAATAGTTACATTGAGTGCATAATTCAAGCAGTTCCATAATGACGTTAACAGGAAGTTTAGTACGTTCAGTTAGACTTTCATCTTTTTCGAGCCGAGACTCGATTATTTTTAAGGTTTCAGGAACTGGGACATTCGTGAACAGACTTTCAACATCAAAACTAACCAGCTTATCCGTCTCAGCCAGCACTATGTCCTTTGACTTTTCAACGAAGTCTTTAGAATTTTTTATGTACGAGTCAGTTTTTCCTACCAATGGTTTTAGGATGTCCAGGAGGACTTTAGACAGTTCCCTACACGGTGAGTCGCGAGAGCTAATTATAGGCCTAAGAGGTACATCAGTTTTATGAATTTTAGGTAACCCATACATGTGTGGGATTTTCGAGTGATGCGGTGTTAAACGAGTTCTTTGTTTATCAGAAAAAAACTGTTTATGCTTCCTAAGAGTGCTTGCAACTTTACGCTCGAAACTTTCTGTAGGATCTTTATTTAGTTCAGTATATTTACCAGCTTGGAGAGTTTCCAATATTTTCTCTTTATATGTTACTGTGTCCAAGACAACAGTAGCGTTTCCTTTATCCGCGGGCAATATTTTGATAGTATCATCTTTCCCAAGGATAGATACTGCCTTGATTTCCTCTTTCTTTAGGTTGGGCTTTGGGACAGGAATTTTATTCAGTAAGATGCTGGCCTCGCACCGAAACTGATCCCCCTGAGTCTCAGGGAGCTGAGACACAGCGGACTCAATCCCCGTAACAAAGTCAAGCGCCCTCACTGATTTAGGCACAACAGAAAAGTTCAGCCCTTTAGACAAAACGGAAATTTCATTTGAATTTAAATTTCGTGAAGAAAGATTCACAATCTGATTATTCGCATCATTAATCTGTTCATCATTTTTAGAGTTATTACTAATTTCGACAGGTCTTAATTTCTCTAGCTTTGACTGTTGTCTGGATTTAATATTAACCGATTCTTTGTCAAACCTATTTTGGATGCTTTGAAAAAATGTTCTGAAACTCAGAACCAATTAAAGTTGCCAATTCAGATTTCTTATTTTCAATACTGATTTTGAGGGTTCTCTTTTCCGTACGATGAAAGTTTATTCTTTCAATTAGGAGAGATTTTGAAGCTGCAGACATTATTTTGCTGGCTTTAAAACTACTAAAAGGAGGTTTAATTCTGAAACTCTGCGGTATTAGATTTTCGAGTTTGCACTTAGTGAGAAAATCTAATACCTCTATTCCTCAAAATCAGTATTGAAAATAAGAAATCTGAATTGGCAACTTTAATTGGTTCTGAGTTCAGAACATTTTTCAAAGCATCCAAAATAGGTTTGACAAAGAATCGGTTAATATTAAATCCAGACAACAGTCAAAGCTAGAGAAATTAAGACCTGTCGAAATTAGTAATAACTCTAAAAATGATGAACAGATTAATGATGCGAATAATCAGATTGTGAATCTTTCTTCACGAAATTTAAATTCAAATGAAATTTCCGTTTTGTCTAAAGGGCTGAACTTTTCTGTTGTGCCTAAATCAGTGAGGGCGCTTGACTTTGTTACGGGGATTGAGTCCGCTGTGTCTCAGCTCCCTGAGACTCAGGGGGATCAGTTTCGGTGCGAGGCCAGCATCTTACTGAATAAAATTCCTGTCCCAAAGCCCAACCTAAAGAAAGAGGAAATCAAGGCAGTATCTATCCTTGGGAAAGATGATACTATCAAAATATTGCCCGCGGATAAAGGAAACGCTACTGTTGTCTTGGACACAGTAACATATAAAGAGAAAATATTGGAAACTCTCCAAGCTGGTAAATATACTGAACTAAATAAAGATCCTACAGAAAGTTTCGAGCGTAAAGTTGCAAGCACTCTTAGGAAGCATAAACAGTTTTTTTCTGATAAACAAAGAACTCGTTTAACACCGCATCACTCGAAAATCCCACACATGTATGGGTTACCTAAAATTCATAAAACTGATGTACCTCTTAGGCCTATAATTAGCTCTCGCGACTCACCGTGTAGGGAACTGTCTAAAGTCCTCCTGGACATCCTAAAACCATTGGTAGGAAAAACTGACTCGTACATAAAAAATTCTAAAGACTTCGTTGAAAAGTCAAAGGACATAGTGCTGGCTGAGACGGATAAGCTGGTTAGTTTTGATGTTGAAAGTCTGTTCACGAATGTCCCAGTTCCTGAAACCTTAAAAATAATCGAGTCTCGGCTCGAAAAAGATGAAAGTCTAACTGAACGTACTAAACTTCCTGTTAACGTCATTATGGAACTGCTTGAATTATGCACTCAATGTAACTATTTTGAACTAGAGGGTAAATTATACCGTCAAGATGAGGGGATGGCCATGGGGTCGCCATTGTCGCCTATCTTTGCTAATATCTTTATGGAGGAGTTTGAGCAAAAGGCTTTGTCTTTGGCTCAACTCAAACCGAAGATTTGGTGGAGGTACGTCGATGACACCTTCGTGGTATTTCCGCATGGAGACGATGAACTAAAAGACTTTTTTCGGGCATCTTAACAGTATTTCTTCTTCCATCCGCCTAACAATGGAAGAGGAAGTCCAAAACAAACTAGCATTTTTGGATGTGTGCGTAGAAAAGGATAGGGACTCGCTTAGGACAACTGTTTTCAGAAAAAAGACACACACAGGGCAGTACTTAAATTTTCAATCAAACCATCAAAAATCTGCCAAAGAAGGGGTAGCTTACTCACTATTTGACAGAGCAAAGAGCATTTGCTCAAATCAAGATGGATTAAATCAGGAAATCAAAAAAGTAGAGCAAGATTTGGCTAAGAATGGATACCCTCAATCCGTAATAAGAAAGTGCAAAACCCGTAGGGTTAAACAGAATGAGTCAGAAAACACTGAAAAATTCGTTCCTATGTCAATCCCTTATGTGCCGGGATTATCGGAAAAAATTAGAAGAGTTGCTAGGAAGTTCAAAGTTAGAACCGCGTTTAGGACACAAAACACTCTTAGGCAATGTCTCGTAAAAACCAAACCAAAAAATGGCACTCAGGGATCAAAAAACTGTGTTTACAGAATAAACTGCAATAGTTGCTCTAGGCCGTATTATGGCGAGACAAAAAGACCTTTAAATGTTAGAATCAAAGAACACAAAGATAACACGAGGAAGGCTTAGTGGATAAATCAAAAATTGCTCAACACTGCTGGTCTGAAAATCACCAGATGAATTTTGACGAAGCAAAAATAGTACACCGCGAACCTCATTTTTTCAAAAGAAAACTAATTGAAGCTTCATACATAAAACTAGCAGACCAACCAATCAGTCAATCTTCACTTGAAATAAGGCCAGTATGGCTACCAATATTAAACAAAGAATTGAAAGACAGGGAAAATAAAGTGTCAGAAAATAGGGTAATTACTAACAATTCTGTTCAAAATTCTCATAACATGTTAACCCGTAGCAAGGCCAAGGGGCAAAATTAGGTTAAAAATTAACTAACAAAACACAAACAGACACACGGAATTTGCATATCACATGTCTCTGTTTCAGGTTTTCGCCACCGGTAGCGCGCCGTGATTTGGTTGGCTGTGGGCGCCGCCATTTCCGTTGCCGCCGCCATTTGCTTTCCTCCCACCAGTCTCAGCTCAGCTCTGATTGGGTGTGGACGTGCTCTCTCCTGCCTGGTGATTCTTGATACTTGTGATTCCTGTGTTATTTTGTGTATTGTTTTTCTTTTCAGCTTAGTGTTTTCGTGACTGCTTTTACACTTCTCTGTTTTAGCTGTGTTTTTTCTCCAGGTTTTCCTGGCTATGTGTTACTAATCTTGTTATGTTCTAGGTTTCTTCCACCTGAAGACGGGATCAGATTCCAGATCCCGAAACGTCGTGAAACTTGTTTTTTACTAATCAGTGATGGCAAATGTCCGCAAAAATCCTAATCAAAATATAAATGCGGAAACTTGTATATTAAGTCCTTTATATGACACATTACACCTTTTAGTTATTTTCAAGTGATATATAAAAATATCACAAGATTTATAAATAAACTGAATACCTGAAAAATTTCGTTTTGAATTTGTTTTTTATCACATTGACAAGTAAACATCGACACCTGAAGTTTCACGACGTTTCAGGAACTGGAATCTGATCCCGTCTTCCAAAACATATTCCTTGTACTAATCGAGTTGCTAAAATTACTTTTAATGTTGAAATTTATTTAGAATACTTACATGTTTTACATGCTTAATTGTTAACCATATGTCAGTTGAACGCTCTGAGTCAGGTTGGATCAGAGGCGAAGGTGTTTTATCGGACGCTACTGTTTACGAGGAGTGGTTCTCAGCCTCACGAGGAGCTCGGCCGCGCAATAACCAAGCCGCCGGCGCCTCCACGTTATATAGTGGGCTGTTTACGAGGAGTGGTTCTCAGCCTCACGAGGAGCTCGGCCGCGCAATAACCGAGCCGCCGGCGCCGGCACCGCCACGTTATGTAGTGGGCTGTTTACGAGGAGTGGTTCTCAGCCTCACGAGGAGCTCGGCCGCGCAATAACCAAGCCGCCGGCGCCTCCACGTTATATAGTGGGCTGTTTACGAGGAGTGGTTCTCAGCCTCACGAGGAGCTCGGCCGCGCAATAACCGAGCCGCCGGCGTCGGCGCCGCCAGGTTATATAGTGGGCTGTTTACGAGGAGTGGTTCTCAGCCTCACGAGGAGCTCGGCCGCGCAATAACCGAGCCGCCGGCGCCGGCGCCGCCACGTTATATGGTGGGCTGTTTACGAGGACTGGTTCTCAGCCTCACGAGGAGCTCGGCCGCGAAATAACCGAGCCGCCGGCGCCGCCAGGTTATATAGTGGGCTGTTTACGAGGAGTGGTTCTCAGCCTCACGAGGAGCTCGGCCGCGCAATAACCGAGCCGCCGGCGCCGCCACGTTATATAGTGTCCTGTTTACGAGGAGTGGTTCTCAGCCTCACGAGGAGCTCGGCCGCGCAATAACCGAGCCGCCGGCGCCGCCACGTTATATAGTGTCCTGTTTACGAGGAGTGGTTCTCAGCCTCACGAGGAGCTCGGCCGCGCAATAACCGAGCCGCCGGCGCCGGCACCGCCACGTTATGTAGTGGGCTGTTTACGAGGAGTGGTTCTCAGCCTCACGAGGAGCTCGGCCGCGCAATAACCAAGCCGCCGGCGCCTCCACGTTATATAGTGGGCTGTTTACGAGGAGTGGTTCTCAGCCTCACGAGGAGCTCGGCCGCGCAATAACCGAGCCGCCGGCGTCGGCGCCGCCAGGTTATATAGTGGGCTGTTTACGAGGAGTGGTTCTCAGCCTCACGAGGAGCTCGGCCGCGCAATAACCGAGCCGCCGGCGCCGCCACGTTATATAGTGTCCTGTTTACGAGGAGTGGTTCTCAGCCTCACGAGGAGCTCGGCCGCGCAATAACCGAGCCGCCGGCGCCGCCACGTTATATAGTGTCCTGTTTACGAGGAGTGGTTCTCAGCCTCACGAGGAGCTCGGCCGCGCAATAACCGAGCCGCCGGCGCCGGCGCCGCCACGTTATATAGTGGGCTGTAAATTTTGCTTTTCCGCACCTCTGAATCTACCTCTAACTTAAGAACTATTCTTTAACTTAAGAACTATCTTCTCTAACTTAAGAAGTATTCTCATAAGAACGTGATTTTTCCATATTGAACATCAATTACTGACGCAATAGCCGCAAAAATAACCACCAGCGATTATAAGAAATTCAATTAAATTCTGCCTGATAGCATTTTTAACTCGTTTTATAAATGTCTTATTAAGGAATAGTAACGATAATTTACTACTGTATATCAAATCAAATCAAAATATCTGTATTCATTACTATGCATAAATAGTTACAGATAAAATAGTGTCAAGAACATATTGATTATGATCTGGAAATAAATACAGGGGTTTTTTAAAAACGCAACCCACTTTTAAGATTGAATAATGCAAATATAAATATGAAATGAGTATTGTTTTATTGATCTTTACATTTTGTACAACCTATTATTTAAGTTTAATCACATTTAGTTTACATTATGTGCCTCAACAGTCCACCATTGACATTTGTATAAGGTTATGCTCTTTCAATCAAATTCCCGAACACGTGTTGCAATGTGCCTCTTTGAATTTCTTGCATTAAACTTGTTATGTTTTTTTTGAGGTTCTGAATATCCTGTGAATTGTTTTCGTTGGCCTTACTTTTTATGTATCCCCAAATAAAATAATATAGTGGGGTCAAATCCGGGGATCTTGGGGGGAAATAATCCTTCACCGATAAAATCAAGTTTTGGGTTGCGTTTTTAATGTGTGTGTCTTTAAGCACGATAAATCGCTTAAAATGGTCCGATCTGAATGAAATTTGCCACAGACATTTAAAGTAGTAATTATCCTACGAAAACAATTCACAAGATATTCAGCACCTCAAAACGAACAAAACAAATTTAATACAAGAAATTGAAAGAGGTACCTTGTAACACGTGTTTGGCAATTTGATGGAGAGAGCATAACTTTTTAAAAATGCCAATGGCGGACTGTTTGAGCACATAATGTAAACTACTTGTGATCACACTAAAATAATAGGTTGTATAAAATGTAAAGATCAATAAAACAATACTCATTACACATTCATATGTGCATTATTCAATCTTAAAAATGGGTTGTGTTAAAAAAAACACCCTGTATATATTGCCGCAATATTATTAAACATTAATATTAGAAGGCTATTATTTACGATAATATTTTCAGATGTTTAGATAAAAATATAAGCAAATCATACATTAGGTATACTTTTTTTGTGATCACGGTTTCTATCTTCAAGTTACCGCGATTGTGAGTGACTGAAATACTGCGGCACTATATTTTGTGTTTACCAGTATACCTAATCCAGATTCAAATGAAACAGAAAATCCTACTGTTAGGAGCTACTTTCTTGAATCATTATTTTTATAAAGTTAATGAATATAAAACAAGTAAATACCCCCGTTGCAGCAGACCTGCATACTCAGCGAATTTCAAATGCAAAACAACATATTTCAAGCAAACATAGCAAGATTTGACATGTTTTGTTAAGCTCCATAAGAATAACATGGGAAATGAGTATGCAGGTTTGCTGCTACAGGTATATTAAAACTGGATGGTTTTAATTCAATGTTTAGTAGATCTGAACTAGAAGAAGCCATTTACCAAGTTTTATCAAGATATGTTGAGAAATAAGCGAGATATAGAATTTTACTTATTTCCCATAAGGTTAACATTGGGACAACGTACTGTGTTTACCACTTTCAATATCTCGGTAACCAATGGGCATAGAGCAGTGATTCAAAATACTAAATTATTTGTTTTTTTTAGCTTAATTCAATGGTGCCCACAAAAATTTGATAAATTTTATTTTTCTATGTAAAAAACTCAAAAAAACCAATTTTTGGGGGGGTTTATCCCTCTTTACCCCCCCTTCCGGTGGTCCGATCGGGCTGGTTCACGAACTCGTCCAATTGATTACCACTTTACATGTCCATACCAAATTTCATAAAGATCGGACCATTTTTGCGGCCGCTATCGTGCTAACAGACACATAGATATATATATATAAATTCGAACGAATAGTGTTTTTTGCTTCTGGGGGCCCCAAAACGAAAAGTTATAGTGGTCCCGAGCTTAGGTCTTACCATGAGACCTACGGTAATAGCTTCTTCCCTATAGGGGAAATTCGCTAAAATCTAAAAATATTACCGTTATAATTATTTAAAATATTGATTATATCCACATGGCTTATGAACACCCATCTCAACAACCGTTGAGTCCCAAGACAGGGCTGCAGCTGTGGCAGCCCGACCGACGCGAGTCAAACAAGCCGCGTTTACGAGTTCTTTCAACATGCCTGTAACTCTGCCGCCGCCGCGCCGCGACCGCGACGCAATAAACCTGACAATAAATCTACTTGGTATGTAGCCCCTGTATGCTTCAAGTTATTTTTTTTACCAAATACCAAAATACTCATGCAGTCTGAAATAATGATCTTAGGACCCCTTTTAAAATTAAAGTGCTTTCTTAAAGGTAAGCTAATTTAATTCCTCCTTAACTTTGAACCGAGATGGAAAACTCGTAACAATGTGGTGGAAGTTGGATCATGTAACGGTGACAATGATCAGCACCTTTGAAGGTGCGGTGACCTGGAACTGGTCCCTGCGACTTAAATGTCTCAACCCAAATCGATAGTGGGAGTACATGATATTGTCATAAGCACTAAACTGGAGGATGGTTCACGTAACTATGATAATTTAGTGCAGGAAAAAACGCAAAAATAGTGTAGTGGCGGAATTTCATTTATCAGGCTGAAAGTTGGTGGAGAGGTCGCACATACAGCTGGGATCATCATAATACAATTCCAAAAAAGTACCACTTGGGCAACATGCCGCCATCTTGAAAAAACCATTTCTGGCCCGTGTTTCTTTAAACATGTTTTACTTACCACGAAAACCATAAGAGATACAGAAAAAGTGAAAATGACATTTTTTGTAGGGAATAAAATTTCCTTTAAAATAAGCATGAATATGTACATGAAATAATAAAAATAATATTAATAATTTTCTAAAATGTTGTAATTCTCTTACCGCAATAAATACATGTAAAATTTTAAGTAAAATACATTCCCAAGGGGGCGAATTCCTTTGACCTTAATGAATAATGTATTATATCCATTGAATCCTGAAAAAAAATCCGGTTATAAAAATATTGTTAAGTTAACAAAAAAAGCTGTTCCTTGAGGAATTTGTACAAATATTACGATAAGGAATCATTTTTGAGAGCTTACTCTTGATGATTGAGATGTAAAATAACCGGAATTTTGTATCATGATTCGATGGATATAATTTATTATTCATTAAGGTAAAAGTGCAAAGCATAATTTAAAGACACAAATAAATCAATATTTATTTGTGTCCAGACACAAATAAGGATGTGGCCATATGGAACTTATTAACTTCAAATTGAATCGCAAATCAATAAATCTTTTCATCAATTAGATTAAATGCCATTTGGGATGCTCCCTAGTTAAGTGACACGAAAATATACTCTAAAGGGTACTTGAAGCTCAATAAAACTTGTTCAATATTAAGTTTTGGGCGCAGAATCAACGCCATAACATCCATAACAAATGGTGACGACAATTACAAGCTAATATTTACAATGCACCTTTATAATTGTTACAATAGCGTTTTCAAAAGAGTCAAGCTCTAATTGACGTAGAACACAGAACAAGCTTTTGTAAGCGGCAAAACAAGCTGAAACGTGGCCAATAAACTGTCATTTTCCCTTCACAGCTCATTAAAATGTGACTCTTTTTGACTGACTCATGTGGGTCAAATTTATCTCTCTCCCTCATCATGCCGTATGTTTCCCTAGAACCGGTACATTCCCATTTTAGCGACGCCCGACAGGGGTATTTGCTTTACCGGTCAACACTAACAATCTGTTATTTATTTTGTTTAATCATCATTCCCAGATTTTTCAGTTTATTATTGCATGTGAACTCAGATGAAGTGCATTCACATATTACATTATAATCGCATTACCAACTGAGACCTCCTAGTGTCATTTATTACTGCCTTATTAATAGGTAAAGCATTACGAATTGGCGTTAGTTGAGGAGGTATCCACATCAGTTTTTAACTGCTTATTTGAAATTCAGTGAAATTTGGATCTTTTCCCCTACGGAAAACGCCAACATCGTAATGATTACTCGTTTCAAGTTTCGAAAATGCTGTGAAGTAACCTATGTTTTCACTCTTGTATATTCCTGATCTTACTAGCTCTTATCTTATGGCTGATACATCTTTTTGTCGCACCATGAGAGGTTTTAATGATGCGAATGCTATTGTATTTCTGACATTCCTTTATTGTTTAAAACAGTATAAAAGAAAAGACAAATAAAGTATACTTTGCAGCCACGATTTTGCAATGGAGCAGTTGTTAGCGGGAATCGCGCCGCCGGGGACAAGCTGGATTGACAGTGAAGGGCACCGCACATTTTTATGCTGGCCTCCTTCTCTTTTCTGCACTTGTACTAGTTACTCACTGCCACTCCTAATAGCGGGAAGATTTTGCTCTGTGTCTGAGTGCTACTATACATTGTCAAATGGTTGAGTTATCGAAATATGGCCTCGTAATGAGCCACGAGTTTTTGTTTTAAGTACAAAATTACGTTTATACCCGAAAAATTACAAGGTTGCCCGAAACTTTTGAGAAAACCATAAGTCTGACACTCATATATTTGAATAAAAGGTCTCGGTAAGAAAATGCCAGGAAATTATCCGTTTTTTCCTAAGGGCTCCCTTTCCAACACGGCGTCAGCGCGCTCAACGTTGACGTCGGTGTCGATGCGCCATAGTCAAATGTAAAGCGGGCAATGGTGATTGCTGACGCGTTAACGATCAGCGCGCGCAGCGTCTAGGAAACAGTCGCCATTTTCCGCTTCTCATTTAACTCTAGCGCAATGACGCCGACGTCGACGTTGAGCGCGCTGACGCCGTGTTGGAAAGGGAGCCTTAAGGGTGCAAATATAAAGAAAAGGGCTGAACAGCTAATACATTTCATTGTTTACAAATTTTTGTCTACTTTTTCCCAACGAAGTAGGAGACAGTCATCTAGTTTATTATAAATCCGAATATCACTAAACAACATTAAGTAAATTATAAATTAGTAAAACTTGTGTCTTTAATTTTTTTTACTGTAGAATTTAAATTAGTAATTGTGTCAATGGCTTATCGATTTCTTCAAAAGAAAGGAAATTTTTAGGTAACGATGTAACGATTTGTGAAACATTATCACATGACCCTTTCATGAACCTTTCACGACGCATTATGACATTCCATTTTAACTTCTACCTGCTATAGTAGGCTAGAATATTAGTTGCGTTAAGGGAGTCGTTCAAACACCACTATTATCATTATTACGTATTTGTTGCAGGTAAGGGCCCATGACCGGTCTTCGCGACGCTGAAGTTGACTCCAGAGCAGAATCCGAGCACATCGGGAAATTCTGGCCAAGGTAACATTGCGATCATTAGTAATATGTATAGAACTTTTATTTTTTATGGCTTTATCCACAGTTTTTATTGTTTACTTGAGTTATTTAACATTTGATTTAAATATCAAAATTGTTGGACCAGGAATTTTAGGAAAATTAACCTAACAAATCCAGACCATAGAAACTTCTAAACTTCGCACAAATGTGAAGTAAACCTCCCTAATCAAAATGTCAAAAGTCTCCTGACACACAGTATAATAAAACAGTCTAATGTTTTTAAAGTGGGAAAAGTCATTCCAATTTTTAAAGGGGGGGAGAAGGATAAAATTGAAAATTTCAGATCAATCACATTAGGGAATTCACTGGCAAACATTCTGGATAAATGTGTTAAAAAACAACTTGTCAACTATTTGGATATAAATAAAATACTGTATTGCAACCAATTTGGATTCAGATGTGATAAAAATATAAATGACGATCTCTTTTTGCTCACGAATGAAATTCACAAACAAATCTCTGATAACAAAAAATCACTTTTAGTTTTCATTGATCTGGCCAAAGCTTTTGATACGGTGGATAGAAAAATTTTGTTAAAAAAGTTACATTGTATTGGGTTTAGGGACAACGCAATGAAATGGTTTGAGGATTATTTAAGGGATAGGTCTCAAAAAGTTGTGATTTCTGGGTATAGTAGTGGATACTATTCCAATCAATTATGGGGTAATTCAAGGGAGCACGCTCGGTCCCCTCCTGTACTTAATCTATATGAATAACCTTGGCAAATTAGATATTAACAAAGGAAAGATGTTTCTATATGCTGATGACACTGCGCTCCTGTTTGAGGGGGGCAGCTGGGGGGAGGTGTATAGAATCGCGGAGAGGGGCCTCTCTGCCGTAAAAGGTTGGTTTGATCAGAGTCGGCTCACAATTAATGTCAATAAAACAAAACACATGCCAATTTCGCTTCGAGCCGATTCTGATCCTGTCGACATGGCGCTTCGCCTTCACACCTGTGGTGGTGTGGATGGGTGTACATCATGTGAACTTGTTGAGGGAGTGAGGGAATACAAGTATCTAGGTATTTTTTTTTATTCTCGTTGAAAATGGGTCCCCCACATTCTTTATGTTAAAGCCAGATTAAGGAAATTTATTTACATTTTCAAACAACTCTCTTCCGTTCTGTCAGTTGATCTGCTCAGGATAGTTTATTTTGCATACGTTCAGTCCATATTACAGTATGGGATAATAGCATGGGGGGGTATGGCCAAAAGTAACATCGAACCATTACTTGTAACACAAAAGGCTATAATAAAAGCCGCACTAAATAAGAATAATAGGTATCCTTCTGAACAGTTATTTGACGATTTCCGGGTATTTGACATTTTTCAATTATACGCAAGAGTTATCATTATTTACGCATTTAAAAATAAGTCACAGATTTTCCCTCAAATTTCAC
This sequence comes from Flexamia atlantica, assembly GCA_035578135.1. NCBI lineage: Eukaryota > Metazoa > Arthropoda > Insecta > Hemiptera > Cicadellidae > Flexamia > Flexamia atlantica. Next base: position 117,631,339 of record JAQJVK010000001.1, read on the forward strand.
ATTCGTATAACACAAGAACATCGTCCAATATAGGTATTGCAACCCCGAAGATAACAAAATCCATAAATAGATCAAACTCATATTACATTGCTTGTATTGTTCATCAAAAACTTCCTCCCGAACTCAAGAACCCAACACCGTGTAGTTATAATTCTTATAAGTTGAAAGTTAATAATTGGCTCAGGAATATAGGTAGGGAGGGTATACAAAATTTGATTGCCTCAGTTTATGTGTACTAGTGTGCTTGAGGTCTGTACATGTGTTGTGTGTATGTGGGAGTGCGTGACTGAGTGTGGATGCAGTGTTTGAGTGAGTTTGGCTGAGTGAGAGTGTGCGGGGGGCGGGGGGGGGGGGTTTGTATTATGAGTTTGGGGGGGGGGTTGATAGGTTGTTTCCTGCTTTTGTCTCTGTCGGAATTGTTGACAAAATTCAGTTTATTTTTTTTTTTGCCACTAAGAACTCTTTATTTTTATTTTACTGTAAGAAGTGTGTGTTGAGTTGTGTGAAGTGGGTATTTTTTCGAACATTATTTTACTAAGAACTCAGTCCCACACACAGGTTATCCTATGTGGGACTTTTTCCATTCTATAATGTAAACATTTTTTGTGTGAATTTGTATTCTTATGGAAATAAAGAAATATTATTATTATTATTATTATTAGTCTACTGTACTCCAGTCGTCATCTTGTCAGTAGTCCTGTCCATGTTTCTCTTTATATTTTTTTTCATCAACACGAGAACCTTAAAGATACCACAAAAGGTGTAAATGACGTTTTTGAAGAAGATAAAATTTCCTATAAATTGAGAATAAACAGGTACAAGACATTTTCAAAATAACCGCTAATATTGTAACCAGCTGTTCTACCATCGACAAAGGGTGGTCGGAGAGCCTATGAGCTTCTCACAACATGAAATTTCCCTGGTGGAAGTGGGGGTCAGAAATATTAAACACGTTGACAAATAGATTCACCTAGAACTTTCTAGAGCAAACTAGCACAAACTAGAACCAGCCAAATGATTTCCGGTGAATTAGTAGCATTGAGCACTATATGAAATGCGGCCACCACAGAACATAGGCGCGCAGCGCGGGCGTTAGCTGCGTGACGACGGCATAACATAATGTACCACGGCACAATATTATTAACTTTCTAAAATGTTATAAATCTAATACCCCTGCCTTAATGAAAACATGCAAATTTTTATGCAAAATATTGCTGAGGGGGCGAAGCTCTTTGATCTTAATAAATATTAAACTTTTTGATTAGGATTTTTGCGGACATTTGCCATCACTGATTAGTAAAAAACAAGTTTCACGACGTTTCGGGATCTGGAATCTGATCCCGTCTTCAGGTGGAAGAAAACCTAGAACATAACAAGATTAGTAACACATAGCCAGGAAAACCTGGACAAAAACACAGCTAAAACAGAGAACTGTAAAAGCAGTCACGAAAACACTAGCTGAAAAGAAAAACGATAACACATAAATAACACAGGAATCACAAGAATCAAGAATCACCAGACAGGAGAGAGCACGTCCTCACCCAATCAGAGCTGAGCTGAGACGTATTGTTTTTCTTTTCAGCTAGTGTTTTCGTGACTGCTTTTACAGTTCTCTGTTTTAGCTGTGTTTTTGTCCAGGTTTTCCTGGCTATGTGTTACTAATCTTGTTATGTTCTAGGTTTTCTTCCACCTGAAGACGGGATCAGATTCCAGATCCCGAAACGTCGTGAAACTTGTTTTTTACTAATCAGTGATGGCAAATGTCCGCAAAAATCCTAATCAAAATATAAAATCACCATCACCAACAATGAATTTCACACAAAGAAATATTAAACTATTTTCATAGAATCCTGACAAAAAATCTAGTTTTTGATAAACCTCAATCAACAAAATTGGTTGTCAATGAAGGCGACGAGTGAGCTCATAAAAACGGATTCTGTAAGACTTTATCACTCAGAGAAAGAGTTTTAACACACACTCTCTCAAGGTTTCATTATCACTGTCTATGATCATGATATTGGATCGATAAAAGTTCAGAGTGCATTCGCTAGCCTCACTAGGGACTCAGTCAGTCCTTAAGTCAGTCACTAAGTCTCGGTGTTGCCAGATTCTTCGTTTGAATCTAGTTTACCTAAAAATATAATGGTTTTTATTTGGATAATTAATACAATTTTATCCTATTCAATTACCGATTAGAAATAATAAAAAGGTTATGTGAATAAAGTGTTTAAAATGAATGAGTGTTTTTTTTTTGTTTCCATCCGTTAACAACTAAATGTGCATTACTGCCAATTACAAAGTTAAATAGTGAAATCAAATCTGATTCTGGCATTCACAGTTCACATTTTTCAAAAGTCTACAAGAAAAGCTATCGGTTTTACTAACCTTAAAACTGACGTCGTATTGAAAAAAAAGATTCGTCAGAAATTAAATGATCGCCTTAATCTCGGCAAAGGCAAGACCTCGTTACAGTGCTACAATGTAGAGTGATGTGCAAGTGTGTCAGTCAGTGTCGACAAAAGAGAGACGAGCGCTACATTGTAGAGTTACGTGCGAGTGATTCAGTCAGTGTCGGCAAAGGCGGGACGAGCGCTACAGTGCTACAGTGTAGATCTGTGTGCAAGTGTGTCAGTCAGTGTCGGCAAAGGCGAGACGAGTGCTACAGTGTAGAGCTGCGTGCAAGTGTGTCGGTCAGTGTCGGCAAAGGCGAGACGATCGCTACAGTGTAGAGCTGCGTGCAAGTGTGCCAATCAGTGTCGGCAAAGGCGAGACGAGCGCTACAGTGTAGAGCTGCGTGCAAGTGTGCCAGTCAGTGTCGGCATAGGCGAGACGAGCGCTACAGTGTAGAGCTGCGTGCAAGTGTGCCAGTCAGTGTCGGCAAAGGCGAGACGAGCGCTACAGTGTAGAGCTGCGTGCAAGTGTGCCAGTCAGTGTCGGCAAAGGCGAGACGAGCGCTACAGTGTAGAGCTGCGTGCAAGTGTGCCAGTCAGTGTCGGCAAAGGCGAGACGAGCGCTACAGTGTAGAGCTGCGTGCAAGTGTGTCAGTCAGTGTCGGCAAAGGCGAGACGAGCGCTACAGTGTAGAGCTGCGTGCAAGTGTGCCAGTCAGTGTCGGCAAAGGCGAGACGAGCGCTACAGTGTAGAGCTGCGTGCAAGTGTGCCAGTCAGTGTCGGCAAAGGCGAGACGAGCGCTACAGTGTAGAGCTGCGTGCAAGTGTGTCAGTCAGTGTCGGCAAAGGCGAGACGAGCGCTACAGTGTAGAGCTGCGTGCAGGTGTGCCAGTCAGTGTCGGCAAAGGCGAGACGAGCGCTACAGTGTAGAGCTGCGTGCAAGTGTGTCAGTCAGTGTCGGCAAAGGCGAGACGAGCGCTACAGTGTAGAGCTGCGTGCAAGTGTGCCAGTCAGTGTCGGCAAAGGCGAGACGAGAGCTACAGTGTAGAGCTGCGTGCAAGTGTGTCAGTCAGTGTCGGCAAAGGCGAGACGAGCGCTACAGTGTAGAGCTGCGTGCAAGTGTGCCAGTCAGTGTCGGCAAAGGCGAGACGAGCGCTACAGTGTAGAGCTGCGTGCAAGTGTGTCAGTCAGTGTCGGCAAAGGCGAGACGAGCGCTACAGTGTAGAGCTGCGTGCAAGTGTGTCAGTCAGTGTCGGCAAAGGCGAGACGAGCGCTACAGTGTAGAGCTGCGTGCAAGTGTGTCAGTCAGTGTCGGCAAAGGCGAGACGAGCGCTACAGTGTAGAGCTGCGTGCAAGTGTGCCAGTCAGTGTCGGCAAAGGCGAGACGAGCGCTACAGTGTAGAGCTGCGTGCAAGTGTGCCAGTCAGTGTCGGCAAAGGCGAGACGAGCGCTACAGTGTAGAGCTGCGTGCAAGTGTGTCAGTCAGTGTCGGCAAAGGCGAGACGAGCGCTACAGTGTAGAGCTGCGTGCAAGTGTGTCAGTCAGTGTCGGCAAAGGCGATACGAGCGCTACAGTGTAGAGCTGCGTGCAAGTGTGCCAGTCAGTGTCGGCAAAGGCGAGACGAGCGCTACAGTGTAGAGCTGCGTGCAAGTGTGTCAGTCAGTGTCGGCAAAGGCGAGACGAGAGCTACAGTGTAGATCTGCGTGCAAGTGTGTCAGTCAGTCAATCAGACACGTTAGCTGCCTCCGCTCGCGTGCTCATGTTTTTCCTAATATTCTCAAGCTCGATTCAGTCCCTACTCTATTTACGGCTTCATGTCGTGGAAACACCGCTCTATACTTCACTCAGCGACGTTGAGGAGTTAAATTTCTACTTAGCAACTTCCCACTCAGACATCTGTTAATATTTCATAAACTTTTTGTCGGAAATTATCGTTTAGGAAACATTTTCAAACCAAATTATAAGTTAGCACTGTTACGGTAGCTGTAATTGTCGCTAACAACTTTATTTTTTCCAGGTCATTGGTTGAAATCGAATCTTAAAAATTTAGGACAGCTATTAGTAGGTACCAGGCTATTATATTAGGCTCTCTGAGTTGGTTGATACTCTTTAATTTACTACTGTATTTCTTTCCAGTACATGAAGCAATTTGTCTGGACAGTTTCGGTTAATAGGCGATAAAAAAAGCCTAGCTGGAATAAGCAAAGAATCTTCCCAAGCTATAAATTTAAATTGTAAACAGGCGTTAACATTCATTTTTTAATTTTATAATTATTACGCTTTAAAAACATAATATACTATACTACGGTTAACATTATCTCAACTTAATCAACAGTTATAATCTAAACTGCTATTTCCCAGGAAACACCTATTCAAATAAATTAACTTATGGTTCGCTTAGTTTTATTTCGAACTTTAATTAAAACTCTTTTCAAGTTCTTTAGTAATAGTGTCTATTTAGAGTTCGAAATATTCTGTATTTAGAGCCATAAAAAGATTACTGCAAGTTAAATTTATTTTAGATCTGGAATCATAACACAGATAATGTGATAATACAATCCTTATTTAGATTACGTTATTAGTAAGTGATACCTGATGTAAAAGTAAAGGTGAATTCGTAATTGTTAAATGAACAGTGAAATTCCCCCTTTGCGTGACTAATTACTTGCCTGTATTCAAATTAGGAATCACTCTCTCATAGACTTTGTATTAGAAATGTTTAGTTACAATTTGACATATAAGTATTACCTAGATGAATACACCAAGTTTAATTCACATATTTTGAGAAATAAGCAAGATTTAGAATTTTATTCATTTCCCATTATAAGGTTAACATTGGGACAACGTACTGGGTTTACCACAAGCGAATCTCGGTAACCAATGGAAATAGAGCAACAATTCAAGATACAAAATTATTATTATTATGTTTTAGAGTTAAATTCAATGGTCCAAAATAAATAATTTAGATTTTTCCTTGGAAAAAATCCCAAAAACCCATTTTTGGAGGGGTTCGAACTCGTCCAAATAATTACTACTTTACATGTCTATGCCAAATTGAATTCAGATCGGACCATTTTCACGCGAGTTGAGCTTAAACACACACACACACACACACACACACACACACACACACACACACACACACACACACACACACACACACACACACACACACACACACACACACACATATATATATATATTATGTGTGTATAATATATACAATGTTACCATTTTAGGAATGGTGTTTTTGGCATCTGGGGACCTCAAAACGAAAAGTTATGATGGTCGCGGACTTAAGTCTTACCATGAGACCTACGGTAACAGCTTCTTCCCTATAAGGGTACTACTATATGTACGACTATATGTATAATTAAATATCCAAGTGGAAATAAAGTAGTTATATTTAAAGTACCTTAACAAAAACTCTAACGAACCAAACTAGTGTTCATATCCGATAGTAGTTTAATCTATATATGTTGGAGAACTATTCAGTTAACCTACTTGTGCACTGTAATGACACACACGTCAAATAAAACCCTCAGTCTAGTGCGGATTATTGGCGTTTGTTATTATACCGACAGCGTTAAAGACTTGCTTGTTTAAAGAGAGAACTTCTTTTAATAACCTCAGTAGATCGGAGACATGGTTCCTTATATACACCAGTGAATATATACAAAGTTTGTTGCACTGTTAAATGGACTCAATAGCATTATGGCTAAAAGATCTTTAGAAATCTCTGATTGGTTTCATTTTAGCTGCAAAAAGCTAAAGTTGTTTTTTAGTTGGTTATTTTTAAAAACCTGAAAATTTTAAAGAAAAAAACGGATTCTCCCAATCAAGTTCATATTCATAATAAAAACTGTAATGGTAATGAAATTATCATATAAATTTTGAGGGTGATAAAGGTGTTTAAGAATAGTATCTATTGCTGACTGTCAAAATGTAGTTATAATTAAGGACGCAATGTGATAAATGCACTGCCGCTATAAAACAACGTTTTTATGATGCAGTAGAAAATACCTTCGGTGCAGCAGGCCAGCATAATCAGCGAATTTCAAATTCGTAAAAACATATTTCAATCTAACAAGAGCAAGATGACATATGTTTGTATTCTCTTAAGAATATCATGGGGAGTGAGTATGCAGGTTTGCTAGCACAAAAATAGAAGTATTGGGGATTTTAGACTAATATACATTAGATTTCACCTAGATGAAGCCACAAATCAAGTTTTATTAAGATATGTTGAGAAATAAGCGAGATGTAGAATTTTACTTATTTCCCTTAAGGTTAACACAGCGAAAACGTACCGTGTTTACCACTTTCAATATATTGTCAACCAATGGACACAGAGCAATGATTTAAAGTAATAAACCATTTGTGTTTTTTGAAATAAATTCAATAGTGGAAATTTCAATTTGATTATATTTTTATTTTTCTATGTATAAAAATGAGGTTTTACCACTTCTTAACCCTTCTTCCGATGGACCGATCGGGCTGGTTTTCGTACACCTTCGTATCATAACTACTTTATTGGTCTGTACCAAATTTCATTAAGATCTAACAATTTTTATGAGAGTTATCGTTTACGGATACATAGACAGATAGAACACCAAACCTATCATCTCGGTCTTAGGTTTCACCTGGAACAAGCAACATAATACCTAGAAATCTTTTACTTCCTGAAACCAGCACCATACTTTGGGAATTGACTAAATTCATATAAAAGAGTGAAATTCAGCCGGGAGGCAAGCTTGAAAATATTTACGTCACGGGTAGTGACGTCATCAATATGGCCGCTCAGCCAACTTAAAAATGTCACATATCTCGGAAACCAATCAACCGATTTTGACGTGAGACATCTTATTTGAAAGGTCTAATCATTATCTATAATAAAGGTTCTTACACTTTCAGCGGTAAAATCAGCGGTTTCTGAGTGATTTGCAAAATATTAATGTTTTTATAAATATTTGTATTATGATGTATTTAAATTAAAATTAATAATAAAATATCCCCGTTGCAGCAGACCTGCATACTCAGCGAATTTCAAGTCCTTAAATAAATCATTGAGACGGGGCCACAAATAAGTAAAATTTACGTAAATCCCAAAATGAGAATACAGCAATTTTCTCCTTAAGAATAACATGGGAAATGAGTATGCAGGTTTGGTGTCAGGGGAATGTAAAATTGAGAGATTTTTTGCTATAATCCAGTAGATATCAACTATATGAAGCCATTTACAAATTTTTGTCGAGAAATAACCGAGATATAGAATTTGTTTTCCTATAAGGTTGACATTGGGACTACATACTGTGATAACCTTATCTATATCTATAAAAGAGGAAGTATGTGTGTGTGTGTGTGTGTGGGTATGGTCCCTATAGACGCCCAAACCGCCCAACGGATTTTTATGAAATTTGCAGGGATTGTTTACCATGTTCCCAGGATGGTTTTTGTCAAGTTTGGTGTAAATCCATCCACAGGGATCTGCCCCACGGGCTCCTAAAGATACCATGTTATTCAAATGAGCTTTTGGTTTGTTTACAAAAAAACATATGATTATACTTAAAACTCCAATACACTGTTCTATATAAGACTGTGAATGGGCGCAGCAACGCGCGCCGGGTAACGCTAGTAGGAAATAAAAACAATTCTATATCTTGCTTATTTCGCAACATATCTGAATGAAGCTTTGTAAAAGGCTTCATCTAGTTGATTTCTACTGGATTATGGCAAAAATCTCTCAATTTTACATTCCCCTGGCAGCAAACCTGCATACTCATTTCCCATGTTATTCTTATGGAGAAAATTGCTGTATTCTCATTTTGGGATTTACGTAAATTTTACTTATTCGTGGCCACGTCTCAATGATTTATGTAAGCATTTGAAATTCGCAGAGTATGCAGGTCTGCTGCAACGGGGATATTTTATTATTAGTTTTAATTTTAATACATCATAATACAAATATTTTAAAAAATTAATATTTTGCAAATTACTCAAAAACCGCTGATTTTACCGCTGAAAGTGTAAAAAACCTTTATTATAGATAATGATTAGACCTTTCAAATAAGATGTCTCACGTCAAAATCGGTTGATTGGTTTCCGAGATATGTGACATTTTTAAGTTGGCTGAGCGGCCATATTGATGACGTCACTACCCGTGACGTAAATATTTTTAAGCTTGCCTCCCGGCTGATTTTCACTCTTTTATTTGTATTTAGTCAATTCCCAAAGTATGGTGCTGGTTTCAGGAAGTGAAAGATTTTTACACTTGTTCCACAAAAGCTTCTTCCCTATTGGGGAAATTGAATAAGAGCACATTTTATATTTCGTACATAATCTTTTGTAGTACCGTATATAACAAACTATCTTTTAATAGTACATTTCGTTACTAGTCCGGAAAGTGGCTGTTATCGGCACGAGGGATAGTGTTTCAATTACGAGGCAAAGCCGAGTAATTGAATTCTATCGAATACCGGTTAATTTGCTCGGTTAATTAATTTGTTCGTTTTAATATAGATTGAGGCATATTTGAATCAACCATGTTTATATTTGCATGTTTGTAAACACTCCTTAACATCACTAGTACTTTTTCCAGTTTTATCATTACAGTTTACACAACCCACCTGGTAACGGTTAGTTTCTATTACAGCTGAGAGTATTTGAAACAAATATGCTTGAATATATATTAAAAATAGTAAATGAATTATCATATATTTTGTTAGTAAACAACAGAAATGTAACCGTTGATAACACTAACATAACCTCGCCATTTTTTAACGTACTAACAAGTTTTAAAATATTAAATAAAAAAGTGGTATGATGAAAAGTACCGTTTGGGACTCGTCCGAAAGTGCTATACCGGTTCTCGATAGAATTAAATTATTCAGCTTCGCCTCGTAATTGAAACACTATCTCGTACCGATAACAGCCACTTTCCAGACCAGTAACGAAATGTACTATTAGCCACTTCAGTGTCGACCATTTAGTTTTACAAGGCACAACAGAAAATGGAATCAAAAAAATTGAAAACAAAATGTTGACAATGGTATACATGCACAGCCACACGCCTGTGTGTACATTGTGAGCTAGGAGGATAAATGATTAGGAGAGGGCACGCTAAAGGGAATACACATGCTGCCGTGAAGCCAGCCGCTCCCCTCTCCTCGAGGTGAACGCCGAGCCGTAGAGGGGCAAAGATGGCTCTGCGTAACATGAGCGAGATAGGGAAAAACGCGACGCGCGCTACTTCGAATTAAAATTTCCGCCAAACTTGGACACCTATGATGTTCGCCGGCGGCATTTTTAAAGTAAATTAAATTTGCTATCGAATGGTCCAATTCATTTTTATAAATATAATTGTTTATTATTTATTATAGGAGGTCAAAGTTAGATTACCTACTCCGGACTATGAACATGGATCACTTTAAACACGTGTATGGACAAAATATTATGTTTTTATCAATATAAACGTTTTATTCTTGTTCCGTAAGAACTACCCGACGTATCAATATTAAATTTCACCATTGTCAGTCATAATAATTGTAATAAAAATTATATAAACAAAATATTCTTTTCGATTTGCTTCTGACGACTTCACAAAAAACTAGCTAGTAGTTAAAATAAAACTTGGATGTCAAAAACAAATGGTTAATTCGCATTCATTATTATATTCTTTAACTTTTAATACCAATTTATGCTACTTTTAAGGAATTTATGAGTTAGGTAAGCAAATAAACATATGAAAACACAACAAAAAACTGTAAATCACGCTCACATTAATTTCACTTATGGTCGTTAGAATAGAATAAAAGTAATGAAAGATAAGAAGTTTGTTGCCCTTTAAATGCTCGAATGTTTAATACCATATCATATATTTAATTTCGTAAGGCGATTCTTTGCGTCAAAATTGTGAACGTCTGGTAAGTCGTAGAAAGATGGGAGAGGGCTCAAATTAAAGGTCTCTATTCCGAGATGGCGGGAAAAATACTGAAATTGCTTGAAATTCACCAGGAAACGAGAAATAACGTAAAATAACTGCCATTTAAAAAGCATTGGGATCTAAAAACGTCTGTTTTGTTGACATTCAAACATGTGGTGCTGATGCTTGATTCTTGATTCAAAGCCATATGATAGATGTTGATATATGGGGTTTTTTCAAAAGGCAGCTAACTATGTTCAATGTACTATAACAAATAAATATTTAAATTTTAAGATTTCAGACTTTATAATTACGCGTTTGAATATATATTTACAATATAAAATTATAAAGGGTTAAGTGTTTCTTTTACGTTATAACGATGCCGATTTAATGCCAAATGATCGATATAAATATATTATGTAGGCGAAATTTTTGCGCCGAAATTATGGGCATTTGGCAAGTCACAGGCCTTGCACTTGCAAGATAATGGGAAAGGGCTCAAATAGAAGGTCTTGGTGCCAGGGACTCAGGAAAAATACAAGAATGTCTTTAATTTTATCAAGAAACAAGATATTACGTTAAATATCTGCCATTTAAAATCATTGTAATCTAAAAACGTCTAACAGTGTAGATCAGCTCAGTGTAACATCAGCTTTAAATTTGATTCCACCAAAAAGGTTCACCTTTAAATTTGGCCAATCAAAAGTATATTCAATCTTGAATCTACCAAGACAAAGTAGTATTTATTCACGGGCAACCATAAAAAAGTGTTGAACGTAGGGTACCAGAGGCTGAAACGTGGAGTGTGGAGTCGTTAATGGGAGACCATTTTCTGATTTAATCCTTATTTATTCGCTTAGTGTGTACAATGTAGCCTCAAATGGAGAATTCCATAACAAGTACCCTTTAACTGTCCAATATAATATTCTTTTGAACTAGGTGGAGGCTATAGACATTTGTTTACATTTTTGAGTTAAATGTCACGACTTTCTTTGGCAAATAAATTAAGTTTCACAGTCTGTGGTTAACCTTAAGAATTGTTTTAAACCATGTCCATATGTTTAATAATTGTAAACAATGTGAACTGAGTTGTTTTGAGAACGACATCCATAGCGCCATTGTTTCAAAAATTTAGCCGTTTACTACTGAAGTAGGCTAACGCCCTTTCTTAAAATTCTGATACGCACTAACAAATGTCAAAGTATAATTATCATTTCACTTTACACATTTAATTCCGACAAACAGTTACCGAGTTGTGAGTGTGAAGGAAACATTATATATATATTTTATTAAGCATTTGTATTTTATTTATAGGGGCTTTTGCCCCTACAAGCCACTAGTAAGCCATATTTGTGTACATTATGTTGAGAAAAAATAAATAAACTTTCAATAATCAATGGAAACTTACATTTCCCGCTTCCTTTAACAGCCTAATAATTGTGTTTAGCTGGTTTTTTCGTTATGAAACCGAATTAAATGTTTTCAACCAAAATCAATTAGGAAATATTCACATATTCATATTAATTTAGGTATTATATGTTGTAATGAGCACGTCATCTTCCCGCCGCGCCGTCGCCGCCGCGCCAGCCAGCCGCTTCAACGCATTGGTTTCAACGCAACTCCTCTCCTACTAATATATTTTCCTAGAGTGTGAGTGGCGCGTGTGGCGTGTGGCGCGTGTGGCGAGTGGCGTGTATGGGTGGGGGTGGGGGCCTCACCAGTCGTCAGTGGTCGGTCGGACCGACACCTCCTCTCCGCTTGTGTGGTGAGTGGCGTGTATGGGTGGGGGTGGGGGCCTCGCCAGTCGTCAGTGGTCGGTCGGACCGACACCTCCTCTCCGCTTGTGTGGCGAGTGGCGTGTATGGGTGGGGGTGGGGGCCTCACCAGTCGTCAGTGGTCGGTCGGACCGACACCTCCTCTCCGCTTGTGTGGCGAGTGGCGTGTTTGGGTGGGGGTGGGGGCCTCACCAGTCGTCAGTGGTCGGTCGGACCGGCACCTCCTCTCAGCTTGTGTGGCGAGTGGCGTGTATGGGTGGGGGTGGGGGCCTCACCAGTCGTCAGTGGTCGGTCGGACCGACACCTCCTCTCCGCTTGTGTGGCGAGTGGCGTGTATGGGTGGGGGTGGGGGCCTCGCCAGTCGTCAGTGGTCGGTCGGACCGGCACCTCCTCTCCGCTTGTGTGGTGAGTGGCGTGTATGGGTGGGGGTGGGGGCCTCGCCAGTCGGCAGTGGTCGGTCGGACCGGCACCTCCTCTCCGCTTGTGTGGTGAGTGGCGTGTATGGGTGGGGGTGGGGGCCTCACCAGTCGTCAATGGTCGGTCGGACCGACACCTCCTCTCCGCTTGTGTGGCGAGTGGCGTGTATGGGTGGGGGTGGGGGCCTCGCCAGTCGTCAGTGGTCGGTCGGACCGGCACCTCCTCTCCGCTTGTGTGGCGAGTGGCGTGTATGGGTGGGGGGTGGGGGCCTCGCCAGTCGTCAGTGGTCGGTCGGACCGACACCTCCTCTCCGCTTGTGTCGTGAGTGGCGTGTATGGGTGGGGGTGGGGGCCTCGCCAGTCGGCAGTGGTCGGTCGGACCGGCACCTCCTCTCCGCTTGTGTGGTGAGTGGCGTGTATGGGTGGGGGTGGGGGCCTCGCCAGTCGGCAGTGGTCGGTCGGACCGGCACCTCCTCTCCGCTTGTGTGGTGAGTGGCGTGTATGGGTGGGGGTGGGGGCCTCGCCAGTCGGCAGTGGTTGGTCGGACCGACACTTCTCTCTGCTTGTGTGGTGAGTGGCGTGTATGGGTGGGGGTGGGGGCCTCGCCAGTTTTCAGTGGTCGGTCGGACCGACACCTCCTCTCCGCTTGTGTGTTGAGTGGCGTGTATGGGTGGGGGTGGGGGCCTCGCCAGTCGGCAGTGGTCGGTCGGACCGGCACCTCCTCTCCGCTTGTGTGGTGAGTGGCGTGTATGGGTGGGGGTGGGGGCCTCGCCAGTCGGCAGTGGTCGGTCGGACCGACACCTCCTCTCCGCTTGTGTTGCGAGTGGCGTGTATGGGTGGGGGTGGGGGCCTTGCCAGTCGGCAGTGGTCGGTCGGACCGACACCTCCTCTCCGCTTGTGTGGTGAGTGGCGTGTATGGGTGGGGGGTGGGGGCCTCGCCAGTCGGCAGTGGTTGGTCGGACCGACACTTCTCTCTGCTTGTGTGGTGAGTGGCGTGTATGGGTGGGGGTGGGGGCCTCGCCAGTTTTCAGTGGTCGGTCGGACCGACACCTCCTCTCCGCTTGTGTGGTGAGTGGCGTGTATGGGCGGGGGTGGGGGCCTCGCCAGTCGGCAGTGGTCGGTCGGACCGGCACCTCCTCTCCGCTTGTGTGGCGAGTGGCGTGTATGGGTGGGGGTGGGGGCCTCGCCAGTCGGCAGTGGTCGGTCGGACCGGCACCTCCTCTCCGCTTGTGTGGCGTGTATGGGTGGGGGTGGGGGCCTTGCCAGTCGGCAGTGGTCGGTCGGACCGGCACCTCCTCTCCGCTTGTGTGGTGAGTGGCGTGTATGGGTGGGGGTGGGGGCCTCGCCAGTTGTCAGTGGTCGGTCGGACCGACACCTCCTCTCCGCTTGTGTGGCGAGTGGCGTGTATGGGTGGGGGTGGGGGCCTCGCCAGTCGGCAGTTGTCGGTCGGACCGGCACCTCCTCTCCGCTTGTGTGGTGAGTGGCGTGTATGGGAGGGGGTGGGGGCCTCGCCAGTCGGCAGTGGTCGGTCGGACCGGCACCTCCTCTCCGCTTGTGTGGTGAGTGGCGTGTATGGGTGGGGGTGGGGGCCTCGCCAGTTGTCAGTGGCCGGTCGGACCGACACCTCCTCTTCGCTTGTGTGGCGAGTGGCGTGTTTGGGTGGGGGTGGGGGCCTCGCCAGTTGTCAGTGGTCGGTCGGACCGACACCTCCTCTCCGCTTGTGTGGTGAGTGGCGTGTATGGGTGGGGGTGGGGGCCTCGCCAGTTGTCAGTGGTCGGTCGGACCGGCACCTCCTCTCCGCTTGTGTGGCGAGTGGCGTGTATGGGTGGGGGTGGGGGCCTCGCCAGTCGGCAGTGGTCGCTCGGACTGGCACCTCCTCCCGCAAAGTGAGTACCACCAACATCTTGCTGCTGCCCCCACTGCTTAAGCTAACACGTGACTTAATTTGTCTAGAAAAATATGTAAACTACAGTTTAATTATATCTTTTGAGAACAACAGCTACCCAACGTACGAGTTAAAATTGAAATTTATATAAGCGAAAAACACTTTGGAAATTTAACATAAGAGAAGTTACTTTTGTAATTAATATATAAAACCGTGTTTGATATTCTTCATAAATAACAGAGAAATCCATACTCTTACTTTTAAGGATTTTACGGTATTATTAACTGAATTTAATATAAACAAAATCTTGAGGTCAATAATCATAACTTATTTTCACTTAATTTTATCTTCCTACTAAACTATTTTCTATATTCAACATGATAGGTAACGTAATGTGCAAAAGTTTTTGTAAGGAATGTCAGTTTCATTCTTAAAAAATACGTTATTCTTAAATAAGCTATATTTGCCGACCCACTGGAATCACCTCTTTTATCTTGATAGCGATTAGTTTTATGTTTATTAATCCTTATTTTCATCTAGAGAGCAATTCTTTTATAACAGGGTACAAATTTCGAGTAACTCTAGTTTTTATGAAAATAGTTAAACTAACATACTCCAGAAATATTTTAGAGGTGCTTAGGTAAAGAGTATTTACTTTATTCATAATGGTTCACATTATTATTCGTATTTATATAGTAGGATCATTTACTTAATTCATAACGATTCGCATCATTATATTTTTTAAAATGTTTTTAAAAAATTTGCAAAGAAAAATTTTAACATAGGTCTTCGACCAATATGTAATATATAAAAATGAGTCTTCGACCCAATGTGGCTGAAAATAGAATTTGAACTTTAATAGGTCTAAAAAGACTCTAGTAATAAATAGGTTTTTATCCATACGTGTATGGATGTTTATATATATATATATATATATATATATATATATATATATATATATATATATTTTTTTTTTTATTTAGCTTATTGTCCAAGCAAAGTTCTAGCTGAATAGGAGATAAAAAATTAATAATAAAATTCATTGATGAAAACTTTCACATTTTTTAAACCAACTAATACTGAAAAAAGTTTAATATACGCATGTCACTGTATACAGCTGTTTATGTATATAACTTAATAAACATACTTTTAAACCATGATTGTTAACTCCAGGTTCACGAGGAGCAAATCCCGCCCAAATACTCTCTTTCTCTTGTGCTTGACAGATAATTTTGGGTCAGTTTTATTTTCCAATACTCCATCGACACTATGTACATATACGTTTAAGACAATTACGAAATACGGATGGCCATATCAACTCGAATGAGGTATAAATTATCAACCGTGTATATAATAAATGTTTCGCCACTTGCGGACGATCAATCAGCCGTTTGTCGGGAGCCGCTGTCATCATCCACCGTCGCTGGAGGAATGAACAATGGACAGCCAACGTTCCGACTAATGGACAAACAGTATATCAATTATTAAAACTTCGATCACAGGTCCGTTCCGCGCTCTATCACCGACAGCTCTGTTCTGGTGAATTTTCATTCCGTTTCGATCACTTCTGTAAACGATTTCCCTAACGGCTTTATTGCTCTGATATCGCAATTATTCCGGACGGGTTTTGCAGATTAACGGGTTTTTCATCAAATATGCACGCATAATCTGCACTAAAATAATAAAGCCAATACTAAACGCTAATGAGTAGATTATTACACAAATCAAATTATAAGAGAAGCTGTAAGCCATATGACTGCCACGTCAAATACCGCCACATAATGCTAAATAATCTTGTTATGACGAGATGTAAAATGTAAATAATATAAATACTAGAGGACCCATGCTGCTCCGCAGCAGTATATTTTGGTACCAAGACACAAAATCAACTCAAATGAAATAATTCTTCATTTACAAAATTAATATCACATGTAATGCAGCTTCACAACTTCTACGTGACTTGCCCGACACCTGCCTAAGTTGAAAAAAGGTGCATGTAGCTGGGCCCGGTTATATTGGAATTTCAGAAAAGCAATTATACAACGATTTATTACCAAATTGGTAGTAATTTGTTCCACGAAGGAAAAAGTAGGAATTTATTAAGATATTCTGTACTTAAGTTTTTGGGACAGCGACATGTCAGCTCGGCACATATGACTTTTCAAACTAACTATATACTATGCTAAAATACCCTCGTTGCAGACCTGCATACTCAGCGAATTTCATGCAAAAGAACATAGTTCAAGCCAACATAGCGAGATTTGAGATGTTTTTGAAAGCTCAATAAGAATAATATGGGGAATGAGTATGCAGGTTTGCTGTCACTGAAATCGATATATCGGGGATTTTAGACTATTATACATTAGATCTCATTGAGATGAAGCCACAAACCAAGTTTTATCAAGGTATGGTGACAAATAAGTAAGATATATAGAATTTTACTTATTTCCCATAAGGTTAACATTGGGACAACATACTGTGTTTACCACTTTCAATATCTTGGTAACCAATGGACATAGACCAGTGATTCAAGATACTAAATTGTTTGTTTTTTTGAGCTGAATTCAATGGTGCCAACACAAATTGGATACATTTTGTTTTTCTATGTAAACAATAAAAAAAACACTTTTAGGGGGGTTTATCCCCCTTTACCCCTCCTTCCGGTGGTCCGATCGGGCTGGTTCACGAATTCATCCGATTGATTACCACTTTACACGTCCGTACCAAATTTCAGGAAGATCAGACCATAAACAGACTCGGAAAAAACCTAATTATATATTCTAGAGATCGCCAGTGGTCGAAAATTCGACCAATTTTCAAATTGAGAAATAGGGATAGGGATAACTAATTTTTAAAATGATCTATGCAGACACCAATGCGTAATTTATAAATACGTTTCTTATGGGACACATTTCCATATAAACACATGATATAACCAAACGGGAACCGAAAGCAAAAGAGGAAGAGTAATTCTTGGACTCCTTTTAAATCTCACCTCTAGCGTATATTTATGACATATTTTATATTCTAGATAAGTAATTATTATTTTAATAAGATTCCACGTTTATTTTTTTAGACTGAACCGGGTATTGCTTCAGATAAAAGTAAAAATTCAATCGTCCAATCAGTTTATCCCGCATCCCTACCACAGTTCTCTCTCTTTCTCCCTGCTTTCATTCCTTAAATTTCCTTACTCTCTATTTCCTTTCCTTCCTACCTTATCCCCTCTTCCCTCCTTTTCACTTTCATTCTCTTCTTAACATCTCCCCTCCCTCCTTTCCCACCCTTCTGACTTGAAATGATATGCTGCATTGTGTGAAGAATTTGTACGTTTAGCCTCTGAGCTTATCATGGCAAAAGAGGAATTAAAACATCTTATGTTAAAAAAAATTGTCGACCTTTTTTTCACCGTTTGGTTTGCTGAAAAAAGACCGTCAATAGCCTTGAAAAAAGCACTTTGCTTCAAGGGCTGAAGAAAAATTTTCCCCTTGTGAAAGCATGATGTAAAAATACTGTCGTGTCGTGTTGCGTGGTCTCAGATTGGAAGTGTCTGCCATTGCAAAATCTACATTTTAAGCTCATTGTTCCGATATCTGAGCCACCGAAGTTCTTTGGCACTTCCTTTAACGCACATTTAAATTCGTCTCTTAAGTTACGCACAACTGCATCCCTCCGAACGTCTACATGTCTCCGAAAGGCGTTCCTCCTGTCCACACGGCCAGTTAATGTTCGGAGTAAAGGCAAGGCCACACTACACAGTGTAGCCTTGGTAAAGGCATGTTAGTAAGGTCAATAGTTTTGATAACAGGATTCTCGCTTCTTATCTTGAAAGCAAAATAACACAGTAAAAAAATAGTATTACATAACGTGCACACATTTAACGTTCACAAAATAACCAAAATCTAACATACTTCTAAAAAAAATAAAATAAAATAAAATAAATCAGTTATTGTGAAATGCAACCTTTTGTTTGTTGTTTAGGTTTTATGTTTCATCAGATGACAGAAAGAAAACAACGTATATTTTTACCCAATTTTCACACTGACACTTGTGTTTCTACATCTAATCTTTACTCTACGAAAAATAGCATGTGATAACAGATACATATGATGCTAACTTTGTTTACGTTTGGTTGTTATAATATCTCCAAAACAGCAACTTATAAGGCCAATGTTAATTTTTTGAAATTTTAAATTAAATTTTCTACATGTCTAAAAGACTATTAAAAATTACAATGGGATTCTGCACATCTACAGAAAAATACAATTCTAACGGTGTGCTTAGATTTTCGCTGCGTTGCACACAGGCTGAGAAAAAAGGAGTACAAAAACCTTATGGAAAAAATGCTTGTCTATTAATATAAAGATATAAGATTTGTAATGTTCGGAAATCAGCAGAATGCTTTAGATACGTCCGATCATAATAATCAATAGCTCAAATGAAAGCTGGCATTTCACTGAACTTTCTTAGACTAAAACATAAATAGAATTACGTAATTAGAACTGGGGAATTACATATTCAATTGAATTCAAAATTCGGGGAATAATCAAATTTATGTTTTTTTGGTCGAGTAATACAGTAGATTAATGAATGCCGATACTTCATGGCAAATCTGTGGGTGCATACCTTTAATTTAAGACCTCAATTTTATGAAAATCGGTCGAGTAGAAGAGCCAAACAGACTCGAGAAAGAAAAAAAAAATTGTATTGTTTGGAATTCAGCAGCGTGCTTCAGGTACGTCCGATCTGAATAATCAATAGCTGAAATGAAAGCTGGCATTTCACTGAAGGTTCTTAGGCCAAAACATATAGAATTACGTAATTAGAATTGGGGAAATATATCTTTATTTGGATTCAAAATCCGGGAAATTCAAATTTATGTTTTTTGGTCGAGTAATACAGTAGATAAATGACTGCCGATAGTTGATGGCAAATCTGTGCGTGCATACCTTTAATTTAAGACTTTAATTATGGAAATTGGTTGGGTAAAAGAACCAAACGAACTCGGAAAAGGAAAACCGTATTTAACTCCCAAAAGAAATGTACAGGGAGGAAGTTGCGTTTGTGAATAACTCGAGTAATACGGCAGATAAATGAATGCGGATGCTTGATGGCAAATCTGCGCGTGCATACCTTTAATTTAAGACCTCAATTATGAAAATCGGTTGAGTAGAAGATCCGAACGGACTCGGAAACGAAAAACAAATTTTTTTTAATATATCGATTTTTGAGGAGAAAATAATGTGTTCTCTCGTTAATAGAACATAGCATTGTCAGTATACGATACAATAATCAAGGGACATACAATATTTTAGAAACAGTATCTTTAAACTCGGTAAAATGAAAAATTAATCTACTGGTCAATCAAGAAACTCCTACGCTGGTAGATGACGTACAAATATCATAATACGCCTACTAAATTTACCACCATATCACTGCACAATTATAATGCCTTAAAAGCATCCCCGCACCCCCCCCCCCCCCACTTAATTTTTCTAATAATGATGAAAAATACTATGAATATCAATTGCCGGGAACGCTTTCGTGACAATCAAGGGAAGTTAATAGTTTGACAAAAATATCAACCCCTTCCCCCAAAATAGGGCGGTTTAGGGGTAAGCCGGGACTTTCAAATGGTAACACCTACCCACAATAGTCTGCAAAGTATGGGTCAGAACACCCCTTCACTTTTGAAAAATAATATTTGCATTCAATCTGGCGGATCCTTGATGTCGGAAATTTCTTTAAACCAACTTTGAGAGTCATGATTCAACTATACCTTGGTAGCCCTTTACTACAGCTCATGATATTAGGGGCATATCTCAACAGCATGCGATGTTAAATCCGCATGTGAAAATTCGAGTTTTGATTTGCCATAATTTTACATAAAATCCGCCCTGGTTAGAAATCTTTTTTTTCCAAAGGCAAAATTTAGTGTCAAAAGCCAGGGGTTGTCATTTGAAAGTTTTGACTTAACGCCAAACCCCCCATTTTGGGGGAGGGGGTGAACATGTTTAATGCAAAAGAACTTCTCTTTGTCACGTAACCGTTCACGGAATTTGACATTTTCTTCATTAATATAATTATTATAGGAGGGGTTAGGATAAGATACACGGTAGGCCATTGTTTAGAAAGGCTTCTATTTATATGGCTGAAACATGTTGTCCCCCATATGAGGGATCATGTATGCATTTTTAAGCTAAAGAAATGCGAGATGCATTTCTTTACCTTAATAAATTCTAAGCTAAAAAAATTCTGGTAAGCATAATAGCCGTTGTTGTATTTCTGGCAAAAATATTTAATCGTTATCAATGTAATTTATTTTTTATGTATATTTAAGAGATTGAAGTATATTTACACAAAAACTGTTTTTACATATAAGGTGTTGAATCTATAAGTATAAAAGAGGATGTTGGTATATATATATATATATATATATATATATATATATATATATATATATATATATATACTGTGTGTCCCAAAAGTCCCGGACAGGTTTAATATCTTTTAAAGTAAGCCAGATATCAAAACAATATTTCGCATACCTTTTAGTCCTAAAAAAAACTGCTTTTAAATGTCTGTTTCATATCTGCCCCTGCCCCCAAAATTGGATTTTGTGGGAGTAGCCCCAAAATTTTAAATGTAAACCCCCATTGTGCGACTGCTTATTTTAAAGGGCTTGTTAAAAGAAACACAATGCAGCAAACCGGAGGTCGATATCATGCTCCAGTCCAAAATGGTGGCCATTCAAAAATTTAAAAATGCCGTCCGTCAATTAAAATTGAGTATTTTCTGTGTTCGGCAATTCACATTTAAATCGAATAAGAATCACCAGAACACATGTTAACTACTTAAAAGATACAAAAATAATAATTTCTTGTTGTCATCATCAAGGTTCAACCCTCCAAAATGGTTTGGGGGGGGTGGGGGTTTGTCCAACCAAGTCCGATATCAACTCACATCATATGACCACTAATTTTAATTTGCTGAGTAAAAAATAAGCCAAAGCTTGTTTTAATGAAATTTCCAAAAAGTTACCTAATACTTAAAAATTTTGTAGGGTTTCCCCACCCCCCAAAACCATTTTGGAGGGTTGAGCATTGATGATGACAAGAAATTATTATTTTTGTATCTTTTAAGTAGTTAAAATGTGTTCTGGTGATTCTTATTCGATTTAAATGTGAATTGCCGAACACAAAATATACTCAATTTGGTAAAAAAGTTACTAATAAATATTCGCCTTGATGCGACCTTTGGCTCAGCGGCAAAGGTCGATACTTGCGGAGGGTCGTCTATGCGTTATCTTTTAGGAAATCCCCCATACTTGAAGTACCAAATATTCGCCACAAAAATAACTAATTTTTTAAAAATTTTATTTAAACAAGCTTTGGCTTATTTTTTACTCATCCAGCATAAAGCTTATGAAAAGATTTAGCTTCAAAGTAAGTTTTTTGTTAAATTATTATGAACTAGCAGTTGCCCGTGGCTTCGCTCACGATAAAAATTGTAACTCCCTGCTGACTAAATGAGTATAGGGCCACATACTGAGTTTATGATTACACAAATAAGGTACAAAAACGAATGATAACTTTAAGTTAACTAACTAAACTAAATCTAACTTTTATATAGTACATAATCAAAATAATCAATTAACAAAACAACCATAAAACCATTATGAAAGTAACAAAATTGTAAATCAGCTGTATCCGTATGTGAAGCTTGAACCATCTGCTTGTTGAATGAACATTGAAAACTAAACAAAAGATCATCCATTCCATTTACTAAGGAGAACTTATAAACATCGACCTCGCCAAGACCCCTTAAAAGTTTGAATTTAAAAAAAAAAAAACGTTGTTAGCGGATGCTTACGCCATAAAGAACGTCCATGCAAAGGTCCAAGGTTGTAAGACAAGTGGTTTGGGCTGTGCAGTGATAGGTCAGTGGTATTGGACAAATTTAAAGAAGGTAAACTTTCATTAATCAGAAAGATGTTTTCAGGAATCTGCAAAGACCGCACGTCTGCTGCGACTGGAGTTATTCTATTACTACCCCCCGCAGAAGGTATTTCTATTTGGCCTCCCTGTACTATTCATGCGGGCAGATTCAGCGCCCCGCCGACAAAGCCCTCAAGTGTGTCACTGCCCTAGGAAAGCTTACGCCCAATATCGTCAGATTTGCTCGCATGTATGGTATTGAGTGGCACTTAGGCAGGATATAAATACCCCCGTCGCAGCAGACCAAGTATACAGTTTTCTGTTTCATGAAAGTATATGTACTGAAAACGTAGAATTTTCCCTTGATTTAATGTCAAAAAAAGTTCTAAGGTTTTTAGGGTCTATCTTGAACGAAAAAATACCCCCGTTGCAGCAGACCTCCAGACTATGCATGACCTTTCTTCCATAAGAATAACATAGGGAATGAGTCTGCAGGTCTGCTGCAACAGACATACATACATTTTGTGGTTTTAAAACAATATCATGTGAATCTGAACCATAAAAGCCACATATACCAAGTTTTATTAAGGTGTGTTGAGTAGTAACCGAGATATAGAATTTTTCTTATTTTCCATGAGGATAAAATAGGGACAATGTGCTGTGTTTTCCGCTTTAAATATCGTTCAAATGGTGTTTTTGCTTCTGGGAGCCCCAAAGTGAAAAGTTATCATGGCCTCGGGCTTAGGTCTTGCCATGAGACCTATGGTAATAGTTTATTCCTTTAAGGAAATTCGTTAAATCCGTCAATGAAATTCGCTAAAAGACAAAAGCAAAGTCTTTTTCTAATGATGTACATAAAATAAATGGTTTAAATTAGCTCTTTCAATAACATCTGTTACAGGGAAGAAAGGTCTTTAAATTATCTCTAGTCAGTGATTTATTTTATGTTCTATTCCTGACAGCTGATTTGACATACTACTTTTTTTGCTTTTTACATCTGTTTAGATATTCATCAATTATTTTGTATTCTGCCACAACTTAAACTTGGTCGAGATAAAATAAAATCGTGTTTTAGGATTTTGCAGTTTGATTTCTAAAGTACTTGTGATTTAATAAATTGCCTAAAAATATCAAACATTTTATACTTGATGAGTAGATTCCATGAGCAAATGGATTACGTACGAAAACTAACGATGGATTAAATGCTACTTTTATATAGTACATAAAAAAATAAATATTATAAACCAAAACATAAAACTGAATGAAATCATTAAACATCTGTAACGACGAATCCATCAGTGAAGGTAACTACCATCTGCTTGGAACTCTGAAAATGTAAACAAAACATCATCCCCTTTAATTATTATGGGGAAACTTGGTTGAAATCAAATAAAACTCGGTTTTAAGAAGCTTGCTATTTAATTTAAAAAAGACGTACGCTAGTTTTAAGTCGTCTAAAGCCTTCTCATATGTGCATACTACACAGGAAAAAAGTTTCAGCCATAACAGTACTCTATTTTTTGCGTGAAAAGCGGTCTAAAGTGTGATGTTGAGCGTTACCAACACACATCGTGACATAAATTGAGAAAAGGCTTGATTCAGATTCTCTGACCTTCAAAACGCAAAAATAACCGAAAATTTCATAATTCTAAGCAATGTACAGACAAAACTCTAATTTTATTTATATAGATTTTGGAGTTTTTAGTCTTTTTATTAACATTATTTCATTTTTAAAAACTTTTGGGAATTTTATATTTTATGTATTTTTTTTTAATATAGGGCCTACTAAATAACTTTTTTTGTATGTGTAGTTAATAAATTAGCCTTAAAACTTTGCTCTTGTTGTTCTTTACCATTGCCTAATTCATTCCAAAAAGAGTCTAATCCACTAAAGTGTATTCCAGAAAAGGTCTTATCCTATGTTAGTTCCAAAAAAGGTCTTTTGCATATTGAACTTTTTTGTTCCAAATACCGCCTTATCCAACTAAGTTTATTCCAAAACCAGTCTCCCACCACTTACAGTTCCAAAACCTGCCTTTTTTATTCTTTAACTTTAATTCTATATTAACAAGTAATTCAAAATCAAATATGGTTAACATTTTTGAACTCTACAATTCATAACGCTCTCAGTGATGTATAATATGTAATTAAAACACGTCAGTAGCACATAACAACAGATTTTTCTCTCTCCCGAAAAATTTGTAAAAGTGTATGAGGCAGGTTTTGAAACTATACGACTCATATTAAAACGAGTGGTCATACGATGAGTTGATATTGGAGTTGGTTGGACAACCCCCCCCCCCAAACCATTTTGGAGGGTTGAGCCTTGATGATGACAACAATAAATTATTATTTTTGTATCTTTTAAGTAGTTAATATGTGTTCTGGTAGTTCTTATTCGATTTAAATGTGAATTGCTTTACACAGAAAATACTCAATTTTGATTGGCGCATGGCATTTTTTAATTTTTGAATGGCCTCCATTTTGGACTGGAGCATGATATTGACCTCCGGTTTGCGGCATTGTGTTTCTTTTAACAATCCCTTAAAAATAAGCAGTCGCACAATGGGGGTTTACATTTAAAATTTTGGGGCTACACCCCCCAAAATCCGATTTTGGGGGCAGGGGCAGAAATCACACATACATCAAAAAGTAGTTTTTTTTAGTACTAAAAGGTATGCGAAATATTGTTTTGATATCTGGCTTACTTTAAAAGATATTGAACCGGTCCGGGACTTTTGGGACACACAGTATATATTTATATAGTTGGCACTGATAAACTCAGACACCGCTGGACCGATGGCCACGAAACTTGGTAGATACATGTAGAATTTCATGGAGTAGGTTTATACACCATCAATTTCGTGATAACTTTCAGGGCTTAGCTCTGGGACCGTCTTAAAGGTACCCATGTCAGGAATTTTGAAAGAATTTGAGTTAGATTTGTTTTATTTTCTTTTATTTTTTATTTTTATTTTTTTAGATTTGTTTACTAACAAAACATATAAAAGTAAAATAGTTTAAAACAGATGATGTAAATTAATGGTGTTGTTTCTTTCTGCTATTTAATTGTATTTGTTTACATGAAGATTTGTTACTTGGTGCCAGATGGTTAATGAATTAGACTTTTGCATATATTTTAAGTGCAATACACTATATAAAATTATGGTATGTAGTATAACATAAAATAAATAACTGATTACTGAAGGACTTCAGTGATCACTGATCACTTATACTTGAAGGACTTCTTTTTTATGACAACTAACTTCTATTTAAAGAGAAAGAGTGTGCTACTGTAAAGTTAATTTTATCTACAGCACTTTAAAAAAATTTCCGGGACGGCTCATTCAGTCTTTTTGTTCAATATCGAGTCTTAAAACGTAAGACAGCACTTTTTAATAATTGCTGGAGTGGCATTGTAATTTTTTGTTCAAGGTAGACCCTAAAACCTAAAGAAATGAACTTTTACAATGAATAAAATTTCAAGCCATGTTCTATGGTTCCTCTAACACGTATACCTTCATGAAGGAAAGAAGTAGGATTTCTAATACGCAGGTCTGCTGCGACGTTGCGACGAGGGTGCATAATAAAGTTCTAATTAAGGGTAACTATGCTACATATGCGAGCAGATTCAAAGTGCCGTCGAAAAAGCCAAGGGTGCCGTTCCTTATATCGTGCCCCATGATCGTCATCATGGCAAGCTCAGGTACCGTGCGTTAAGCAGAAACGACCATAAATGCTTCTCGGCGTTTGTCTCGGGTGAGCCAGTCTCTGTAAATTCGCTTCTCGAGTGTGTGAGCGCAATCCTCTTCACCTGATGGCAAGATCGACTGGACAGCCGTTTGCCGACTGCAAACAGCACTTGCAAGAGGAAGGACCGCCGATATGGGCATGAGCCTACCCAGGGCAGCAACACCATTTGGGGCTTTGTCGGTGGGGCGCTGGATATGCTTACATTTTTTATATAGATAGGCACTTTATGCAGGAATAGAATACCCCCGTCGTAGCAGACCTGCGTACTAAGAGCGAAGTTCTAAAAACATTTTATTTGTTTTATGGAAGTACATTTATGTTTAAAGAAGTAGATTTTACAACAAGAAAAATAAATGGGAAATCAAAACTATATAATTGATGGGTGACAGTGTATGTTTAATTTTTATCGTGAGCGAAGCCACGGGTTCTTCTAGTATTTACAAAAAAGAAAAGATCACCAGGCCCAACTAGAGACCGACGTGACGATCATTGAGGATAGGTTATAATCGACGTGCTATCGGCCGAAATCGACCACCACTTACTTAGACATAACGTTTTTAGCGAATTTCCCCTATAGGGAAGAAGCTATTACGGTAGGTCTCATGGTAAGACTTAAGCCAGAGACTATGATAACTTTTCATTTATATATGTGTCTGTCAGCACGATAGCGCGCTCGTAATTATGGTCCGTTCTTAACGAAATTTAGCGCAGGCGTGCGAAGTAGTAATTATTCGGATGAGGTCGAAAACCAGCACGATCAGTTTACTCTAAGGCGAGTTTTTTAACAAAATAAAATTTATTTTTAGGATTTAATACCGTTATATTAATTTTATGTAAATTTAAGTGTCAAAATTAGATTCAGCTTAAAAAAACGAACAATTTAGCATTTTGAATTATTGTTCTATGTCAATCCGTTGCTGAGATATTGAAAGTGCTAAACACAGTACGTTGTGCTATATTATTTTTGATTTCACCCTTTAAAAAATATAATTACCCTATTCCTTTCTTTTTATTTTGAACAGTTAGAGTTCATTGATCATGATTTTGCAAAAAATATATTATACTATATAAAAAATACAAATTGTTTTTAAATTTAATAAAGAAGGTATGTGCATTTGGGGGGGGGGGGTTGTATTGGTAAATACCCCCGTTGCAGCAGCCCTGCATACTCAGCGAATTTCAAATGCAAAACAACATATTTCAATCCAACATAGCGAGATTTAACATGTTTTTGTAAGCTCCATAAGAAAAACATGGGGAATGAGTATGCAGGTTTGTTGCTACAGGTATATTAAAAATGAGTGGTTTTAATTCAATATTTAGTAGATCTGAACTAGAAGAAGCCATTTACCAAGTTTTATCAAGATATGTTGAGAAATAAGCGAGATATAGAAATTTACTTATTTTCCATAAGGTTAACATTGGGACAATGTCAGTACATTGTCCCAATGTTAACCTTAACGAAAACATATGCGAGCAGTGTGTGAGGGAACTATCGTCATATATTATTCGCTTCTTAATCCTCACTAATGTTTACCACTTTCAATATCTCGGTAACCAATGGACATAGAGCTATGATTCAAAATACTAAATTGTTTGTTTTTTCAAGCTGAATTCAATGGTGAAATCCAAAATTCACTTTAATTTCTCTATGTGAAAAACGCAAGATAACCTATTTTTGGGGAAGTTCACCCCCTTTACCCCCCCCCCCCCTCTGATGGTCCGATCAGGCTGGTTTACGAACTCGTTCGGGCCGCTCTGACCCTACCGAATAGCCACGATCATTAGAGGGGATTAAGAAGGGTTCGTCTGCCAGCGCTGAAATGTCCGAAAAGCCACGACGGCTCAGCCAGGTAGCCGGTACCACCTCTGGGAAAAAAGGGAATGGATAATTCCCTATGACCTAAACCATTTACTACTACACTTAGTAGTTTGTAAAATAAAAGTTTATTTTTCATGAAATGATAATTTATTATAATTTTGGCGTTGCACGAATTATACAATAATTAAGTTTCAAGCAAGTTTATAACACAAGACAAACATAATTTAAATTACACATCCTAAAAATAGCAGGTATTAGCAAATGTCAACGCTCCCACGCGATTTCCGGTGAAATGCGGCGCCACCCTAACTATTTTTAAGGGGTTAGGCATTTCTGTACCAGATTCACACCATTCGCACCTCGCACCAGTCTTGTAAGATCATTGAAGGTGGTAAGATGGAAGGTGAAGAAATTGATTTAATTGTAAGTAACAAAGGGAAAGAGTGTTTGTGTGTAAATGGATTTAGGTTTGTCAAGCAATCTACATGATGTAGATTTTGTGTTTGTCATGATATGTTGTGGCGTGTTCTGCATCGCAGGGGGCGGCAGTGGCATGGAAGACGGGCAGGGGAGAGGGAATTTAAAATTCTCATTCCTCCCGCCATTACCTCCCTGACAGCGCTTACCTGCCTCAGCGATCGTGGCTTTTTGGACACTTCGTTCCTTGTGAGATGACGCTTCTTAATCCTCACTAATGATCGTGGCTATTTGGTAATTTCAGATGGACCGAAAAATTCGTGGCTTTTTGATAACAGCCCTTTACACTTCTGTACCAAATTTCATAAAGATCGTTCCATTTTTACGGCTGCTATCGTGCTTACAGACACACAGATATATATATCTAAAAAATCAAACGGATGGTGTTTTTTGCTTCTGGGGGCCCCAAAACGAAAAGTTATCATGGTCTCGGGCTTAGGTGTTACCATGAGACCTACGGTAATAGCTTCTTCCCTATAGGGGAAATTCGCTAAAACTGCCTGAAAGTGTAGCATAATATACAGTTTGTTTACAATGATGAGGAATGATAATATTATTTATTGAAATAGGCTGGAGATGCAGGTCTGCTGCAACAGTGGTGTTTTAATTATAAAACTGACCATACGATTGAATTTAATTTGTTCATGAGATTATATGTGATTGGTTTGTTTTGAGAGTTTTGAATTCATTGATTACAGGTTTGTTGACATTTATGTACTATAACAAGATTAAACTTATACAAATTTGAAAGAATAATAATTATATAAAATACAAAAAGTGTTTATATTACTAATTAAAGCCAATGTGATCCTCTTGTGAATTTTCCTCCTGATTAAAGCTCATGAATTATTAAATATACGTTTTAGTACATATATTATTTACTAAACATATTCAAACAATACTTTTCTTCAAATAAGTCGAATGCTCACATATATAAAATAAAACCTATGGAAATTCGCCAAATACGCAGGTCTGCTGCGACGGGGGTATTTATATTATCTAAACATAGTAAGAATGTAAATAAAACACCAACGGTATACGATATAATATCAATTATTCAAGCTTCGATCACAGGTCCTTTTTGTGCTCTAATTGATATCGAAAGACGGAAAAGAAAGCATTTTACCACTTAATGTTATGTTATTAAACATTTTTTATTTATTTTTGTCAGAAGAATGAATTCCCGAAATTTGCGACTTTTTTTATAACCACACCTTTTTATATCAATTTACATTTGGTTAACAAAAAACTCAGAGAGACCCTTTCAAGAGCACTGTATCCTCCTTAATATACACTAGTGGATCCGAGCGCACGGAATCGTGCGCTACTCTAGCAGAGCGATCATTCAAATGGCGACAAATTTAAAACACAATCATGCTAACACGATCCGTCTTGAGGGTTATGGGTTATGTTTACACAAATTAAAAAATAACAGCAATTAAATTATCCAGCTGATCAAAATGTAAACAATTATGTTCTTCATAAGGATAACATGGGAACTTTAAAAGCCAATGGGGCAGAGCCCAAGGGACTTTTTCAAAAATGTAAGGCCAGTTTGCAAATCTAAGCGACACGCTCTTTCCAATGAGCCGTCAATGATCAAAATCGGTTAAGAAATGACGGAGGAGTTCATAAGACAAATTTCGTGTTGGCGTATTAATTATATAGATTACCTACTGTAAGAAGATAGTTACAGTTTAACGAGATATCCTCCGTTAGGAATCAGATGTTTCAATTAAAACATATTTCTATCCTAGATAGCCCAAATCTGTAGTATATTGTCTTCACCGCTATTTAATTCAATTCGAATATTTGTATTCATTACGTACACAGGTAAAATGAATAAGGTAAAAATAGTGCTATATTAATGAGCTAAATGAATTACTCTAATTTTAAAACATTATTTCAGACTTGACAAAAGTAATAAAATTACTTAACATAAGAGTCTTTTTTCTTTCTTTATATTTCTTGACGTGTACACTTTACTCCTCTTAATATCGCTATGCGTACGATATTACCGGGCTTCAAACAGTTATTAAATTAACTGTATATTTATTTATGTATAAGGTTAGTGTAAAATATTTGCATCTATGATCCAGTAATTAAAAGCCAACAGGCGATCCGATGTTTTGCCATAAATAGAAATCCAAAAACAAGGAAGGAGAGTAAACATTAAACGATTGCTGAAGCGAAGCAAGCGTAACTTCATGTCCTAGATTGTCATGAAAAAATTATGAATAATGATGCGTAGCTGTCAGATTTTATGTGTTCTTGGGCAAACAAAATTAGAGCGGCGACATCGATGTATCGGGCGGTCGATGCGGGGGACACGCCACTGTACATACTCTCTTCTGCGGGCGGCGCGGCGGCGCGGCGGCGCGGCGGCGCGGCGGTGTACATGGTCGCTGTGTAAGAGTGCTTTATTTGAGGTTGACCAACAAATTCCTAAACCAAAATTTGTTAAATTATTTCAAATTTTTTGAAAATGGTATGAGAGAGTGAATGCTAAGGACCACACCTTTGTAACACCGTTAGTTTACTTTAAACGGTTAAAATATATATTTGTGAAAATATATGTATATAGGGGTCGGTAAAAGTCTGGAATATATTAAATATCTACTATATCATTTTGATCAATGTAATGAAACTTTGCAGTCGAATGTCAGTCATAAATAGAAATACTTTCAAGTGTTTTATTATGTTTTCGCATAATCAATGGACGTCCCACGCTGGAAGTCTTGAAATTCTTAAAAATGTATGCATATCTCGATTATACCTTATTTTAAAGGTCTTAATTAGTTAGTCATAACAGTGCAAACCGCGTCTAAACAGGTTTATTCACTCAAAGTTACAGCTCCTCAAAGATTTTAATGTTGGCCAAATAAACTCTAAGCTAAAAGTAAGGTGAACAGTCTAATTATTAATAAATCACTCGAAACAATGTAATTGAATGTAAATGTATTAAAAAATATACAATTAACGTATATTTTTTAATACGACAGATTATCCTTATTAATAAGAAATACATGTATCTAAAATCAAACTACATTGTTCCGAGCGCTTTATTAGTAATCATACTTTTTCCCTTAATTTTAGCGTAGATTTTAATGGCCAACATTAAAATTTTTTAGGGACCATAACTTCTGATTAGACTTAACTTTTGATTCGCGGTTTGCGCTGTTATGATCTATACCTTTAAAATGAGGTGTAACTTGAGGTATGCTTACATTTAAGAATTTCAAGACTTCCAGCGTGAGAAAAACTAAGAAAATACACCAAAATATTCCTATTTGCAATAGATACACAACTGTCAAGTTTCATTACTTTCTTCAAATTATACAAAAGTTATTTAATATATTCCAGACTTTTGCCGAACCCTGAATATTAAGATGCAATAAATGTACCTGAAGGAAAAATAAACTGAACACGATTCAACAAACCGAACACCCATGCCGCATACTAAGGAGCTTACTTCAATCCCTTCGTCAGAGGAATAAGTCGTTGTAGGCTTGCTTTGTTTAACCTCAAAACAAACGTAAAAATGTCGTTAATTTAGGCTAAAGGGATTTGTTCTCACAGGTTTATTTCGTATACTCAACGGCAGGTAAAGTGTCTACCTCGCGAACAAAACTGGAAAATTCTGAAAAAAAACTTGAAAAAGGGTAGATGATTTAAATATTGAAATAATATTTTAGTCATCTGGCTAACGTTTGTCGAGTTGAAAGTTTTCTCTAAACGAATATTTAACCTAATAATATAATAATATTATTTAATCTCATATCTTAGACTTTAATTAGATTTTTTATTTATCTAATCACATTTCTTTACATTATTGTTCATAAATACTAATACAAAAGGTACAAATGGTACAATTGCAACTAAATTCATTTTAATATGCCAAATCTTACTTTTGAGATGTGACAGGGAAATAATTATTCCTCCAAGGCGATTAGCCTGTTTTTGAGATGTGACAGGGAAATAATTATTCCTCCAAGGCGATTAGCCTGTTTGGAGGCTTTATTGACACTTAACAACTAATAAAATCTAAATGGCAGCTGTTAAACAACACAAATTGCTTATCATTAACATAAAAGTATATTAAGTAAAATAATCACAATTAACTAAATAAATCATCAAATTAAATTACATATCTCCCAAACTTCCTAAATTGTAACAACAGTAAGAAAACAAAAGTAAATATTCATCATACGAGTATTCACAATCTGAGAGAGTTTTTACAATAATACAATTCTCCCCTACAGAAACAACCTTATTATTAAAAGTATAGAAACAATAAAAAGATATACAAAAAACACTCAATAAAACCCTTGTAAATGTTAGTAATATGATTTTCAGCAATAATCAGGCATCAGACCTCATTTTATAAGTACAACTCCTCAACAATCCAAATTATTGAATTTATGTTTCAGATCAAAAAGTAAAACAATTTGAAAAAAGTGTTTTAATGATATTTATCTGGTTTTACTTATGTAGACGTATGTATTTTGAAGAAATATGATATTGTGGGAGAAGAGACCGTTACAAAGCTTCCTATTTGGACAAACAACTTTTTAATGCGTACCTAGTATAAGTCATTTTGAAACAATAATAGGATTGAAAATTCTCATACCCCGGTTAACTATGTTGCATAGGGCAGTCAAGCCTAATTTCATCGTGAAACATTTTGCAGATTTAATTTGTGTATTTTGTTTGTATATATGCTGTGCAAGAATAATAAGTTAAACGTTGAAATGCTCGATGAAAACAATTTTAGTTTGGGTAGGGAATAAAAAGTTTTTAAGTTAAACTTTGGAGTTATTTAAAGATTTATTTATTGGATTTGAAATGCATTGTTGACATTGCATATTAGGTTTAGGAATTTGATTATATTTTATAATAGTAATATGATCAGGTGTTTTATCGCAGAATTCGACTTAACTCATGCAGTATTTAATCGCATTTCTAGCATGAAA
Organism: Flexamia atlantica; assembly: GCA_035578135.1. NCBI lineage: Eukaryota > Metazoa > Arthropoda > Insecta > Hemiptera > Cicadellidae > Flexamia > Flexamia atlantica. Next base: position 117,664,687 of record JAQJVK010000001.1, read on the forward strand.
TCTAATTAATAATTCAATAAACGCTCTCCGTTGAGTTTCATAACTAGTAATGCGTGTTCTGCTGTCTGTGGTATTGCATTTAAACGTGCATTGATGTTCATTTCAAAATTAATACTGTATTAAATTACGATCATTTGAATTTTAAAGCTGCTAAATGGTTTAGTCCTTGAATATTCAAGTTTTTCATCAACATCCTGCTAGGCTATTTACAATACAAAATTAGGTGAGAATCTCCCGTTAATGTGCTGTTGTACAAAAAAATTATATTATGATATAAAGTGTGTCGAGCTTCGACTATCCTAAACATTTTTCAGGTTCTCCAGCAGGTCAAACAAACGAGTATAAATGTTGATCATATTGTAGTCGCACAGTTTTTCACTTGTTGGTATGTATGTTATCGTCACGTGTATTCTTGCTGTATACAACTTTTAAACCATTTGAGGCACAAACTTGTGTATGTGGACCAATAAGACCTATTTTATGAAGGAATATAAAGTTCCTTTTTTAAATTCCGAAACGTTAGCCATTTTATTTGTTAAAGCATAATATATAAAAAATATTAACTTGATAAAATATTGCCCAGGGACAAACAAAAGCGAAATTTAATTTTCTTAAAAAAATACATAGTATGTACAGGTTTAAGACACGTATAGATGAGAAAAATAAATCTTTAGTTTTAGTAATCTAAGTACATGTTGAAATACTTGTAGTACCATATAATAATAAATATATAGGCATATTTAATTTCTACTTATTATTTGTGGTATGAACCTATACCAACTATACACTTTTTAAAGTAAAATCTAAGTCAACATTTTTGTTTCAAAAAAATAACGTCTTTAGATTTTATAGACAATTTTTTAAATTATGGTTTTAGGGATATAAGGCTTTGAAAAATAAACATTGACTGGCATTTTTATGTAATATAAAGTATAAGCTTAATATTCCTCATCAAAATAGGTCTTATTCGTCCTCATGTACACGTATCAAGTTTGAAGTTTATATCTCAATTTATAAATATTACAAACGATCTGTCAGACGGAAAACTGTGCGAGATAAAAAGGTGTTTTAAATAACCAGATGTACATAAATGGGTTTGCAGTATTATTGGGTATCATTGGGTAACAACATTATTGGCTATTTGCAGTCTCATTGATAGTATCAATGGGTTTGGGTACATATCATTGATTTATTTATGTGTCCATAAGCGAGATATACCAAATTTTTGTTTGTTTTATCTGCCTGAAAATGGTTCGGACAGTCGAAGCTGGACAAACTGTTTTAAATTACACTGAAATTTGAATGACAAATATTTCTGTTTAAAGAGTACTATCTTATAATTATTTGTTTGAAATTCATTGTTGATGATGGTGATTTTATATTTTGGTTTAGATTTTTGTGGACATTTCCCATTACCGATTAGTAAAAAAACAGGTTTCCGAGATCTAGAATCTGATCCCGTCTTCAGGGAAGAATAAACACGGACATTTCGATTTAGTAACACACAGCCAGGTTAACCTAGACATAAACATAGCTACAACAGAGAGTTCACAAAACTCTAAAAGCAATCACAAAACTACTATGCTGAAAACAAAACAAGAACACAATATAGCACAGAAATCACAAGTATTCAAGATCACGAAACGTCGTGAAACTTGTTTCTTACCAATCAGTGATGGCAAAAATCCGCAAATAAAGCTAAATATCTCATAATTTGTTTGTAGGAACAACAATACATTTCAAAATTATTTTTAATTTGTTTTTATAAACAACTTCATACAAATTCGTGAATTTATAAACATTTTTTTCTATATAATACTAACATTTTATTTTCAACAAGTAAAAATTAAATGTGATCTAAGTTAGAGGCTGTGAATCAACACACTACTACCATGTGGTCAAAATGTTTTACTATGTGGCCTTTAGTGTCCTTTAGTATCCTCAAGTGAAATGAGAATAAACCGAGTTTATTCATGAAATATATAAATCTTTTAAAGCATAATTTTGAAGAGGTGTCTTGTAAAAATTTAAATGAGCCCGCTGTAACAGTTTGGACATAACTAACTCAGACGATTGTGCCAACTCCACACGGTGGCCTGGTCTTGGCTCACGCCGCTGTCGTCGGGCCACTGCAAACCCACTCGTATATCATTGATTTATTTATGTTAAACGGCCATTGTAATATTCCTAAATATGATCCACCCTTGATTCTTAATTCTAAGTAATGAAGAAAAGAGAGAAAATATTTTACAGCGAATTTAACGTGAGTTGTTGTTGCAAGGCGAATTATTCAAAATGAATACCTCGTGAGACAAATGTTGAAGCTTAAATATTTACAAATACCCCCGTTGCATCAGACCTGCATACTCAGCGAATTTCAATTGCAAAGTACATGTTTCAATCCAATATAGCGAGATTTGACACGTTTTTTAAGCTCCATAAGAATATCATGGGGAATGAGTATGCAGGTTTGCTGCAACAGGTATTTGAAAAAGTGGGTGGTTTTAATTCAATGCTTAGTAGATCTAAACTAGAAGAAGCCATACACCAAGTTTTATCAAGATATGTTAAGAAATAAGGAAGCTTTGCATTTTTTTTATTTCCCATAAGGATAACATGGGGAATGAGTATGCAGGTTTGCTGCCATAAAAACGGCAATATCCGGGATTTTATATTAAAATACATTAGATCTCATCTATATGAAGCCACAAACCAAGTTTTATTAAGATATTTTGAGAAATAAGCGAGATATAGAATTTTACTTATTAACCATAAGGTTAACATTGGGACAACGTACTGTGTTTACCACTTTCAGTATCTCGGTAACCATTGGACATAGAGCAATGATTCAAAATACTAAATTGTTTGTTTTTCGAGCTGAATTCAATGATGCTAACCAAAATTCGATAAATTTTATTTTTCTATATAAAAAACTCAAAAAACCCATTTTTGGGGGGGTTTACCCCGCTTTACCCCCCCTTCCGGTGGTCCGATCGGGCTGGTTCACGAACTCGTCCGAATAATTACTACTTTACACGCCTGTGCCAAATTTCATTCCGATCGGACCATTTTTGCGAGCGCTATCGTGCTTACACACACACACACACACACATATATATATATATATATATATATATATATATATATATATATATATATATATATACATCTAGAAATTTGAACGAATGGTGTTTTTTGCTTCTGGGGGCCCCAAAACGAAAAGTTATTATGGTCTTGGGCTTATGTCTTACCATGAGACCTACGGTAATAGCTTCTTCCCTATAGGGGAAATTCGCTAAAAGAGGTTAATTAATGCTTCAAATGAATGAAAACATGAGGAATTATGTTATTTTAAAGTTCTTTTAAACTAAAATACAGTTCAAAACACTTTAACATCAAAGCTTCAACATGCTCCGCATGAGGTATATAGTAGGTTTAATAGGGAGTTAAACACAATTCGGTGACGCCCTCGCGGGTGATATAAGCACTTACTCTGCGATGATGATCGGAAAAGGTAGTACGACGTAGTAAATAACTAGTTATTCTAACATTATGGTCCTAGCTATCATTTAAGCTCTTTTCCAGTTTTAATCCAAAATATAGCTCCAGAGGCTGATATATATGTGACTACAATCAGTTATTTACTACGTCGTACCACCTTTTCCGATCATCATCGCGGAGTAATGTTAGTACTTTTTATCTCACCCGTGAGGGCGACACCGAATTGCCTTTTTTTATTGTTCCTGCTCTTAAAATATTTATATTGAACCATGGGGAATATTATCATAGATCTATGATATTAGTTTACACTTCACGTGACTTATTGTTTAATAAAAAAAATGTATACACAAGCTCTTTCGCAAAGCTGATGTTTCGACCTTTATAATGTTGTCGAGCCAATTTTTCTTATTTAATGTCCAATAGCTAATTATGAGTAGGCACAACTATCATCGGCAAACTAAACCCACAAATAAGTATGGGTCAAATTGAGTTGATTCTAAAAACTTATACTCTAATTTTAGTAAATTCAGACAAAAAAACAAAAAAATCTAGATTCACAGGATTATTTAGAGTTTTGTGATGGAGACCACTTACTGCATCAACACCTCGTATTTTGTGTGGGTGGAGCCAAGGGTGATAACCTCGCAGCCGCAATGCCGAGCAGACGTGTGCAATTGTAGTCTCTTGACACGCTTCTCGCATATACAGTACAGCGTTTGGCATACACACTTTGACTGTGAAGTCTCACATGGGTAACGGAAGATCTGAGTTATAGTTCGAGTAAATGATGAGCTTTATTTTGTATTCATACAGCTGCAAATCTCAAAAAGGTAATCAACTTGTAGTTTGACAAATGTATGTCCAAAACCACCTCAAATTTATAGTGTCTCATTTGTCAGCTTCACTCATCAAGAATTGGAAGTTCGACCCATAGAAAATGGCGAGTCATGTCGTAGAGTTTATCTTCATAAAAGTATACCAAAAAAACATCAAGATACAAAGTAAATTAATGCCTTAACTTGAATCTTATGATCTTTATTTTAGGCAGCTCCCTCCGTTTTTCAAAATAATGAGGTAGGCACCTCCCTTTAAAATACGTGGTAGATTCCAGTAAAAAAACGCTCGGCATGTGAGTCTCCATGATAACGAGAAAGCAAGCTCAAACTACAGGTACTGTAATTTTGTACCTGCAACTACAGTGTCCGGACACTGTCACTTTCGCTGTCTTTGTTGTGACGTAACAACACTGTAGTCCAGTCAATTTACGCGATTACCTCAAAAAAAGCTGCAAGAAAACGTTTTTTGATGGAATTCTACTTAAAACAATATGAATTTTAACATATCCAAAGTTTACCAGAATCGTACCATGGGAACCTCACTAAAATTACGTTGCAAAATGGCGGCTTTTCCCACCATACAAAAATGTTTGAAAAAAGACATTCAACTGCATTTTGTATCAATGTTTTTCGAGATATTGATTTTGGACCGCCACCAATCATCGTTGGGTGATTGGTTCTAGATTTTCACAGAGTTTACATTTTCGGCCGCCATCTTGGATCTGCCATATTGGCTATAGATATTTTTTTCAAATGTAAAGATGGTGTTGTAACGCATCATTATGAACTAGATTTTTACCCTGGACACAATGCTGAAATCCGTTTTTGAAAATATGCATTCGTTAAAAAGATATGCTCAAATAAAAATTCATCCCTATACATTTCTCATGGACGTTTAGTTTTTTAAGAATTTTTGAGAATTATCTCTTATATCTCCAGTTCTAATTAAGGCATGTAGTTCGTTTTGGTCTTAAAATATTCAGTCATTTAACGGCTTTTATATGAGCTATTGATCATTAAAATCGGACGACTGCTGGACGAGCTATAATAAGGCTAAAATCAACACGAAAATCCATTTTTTAGAAATTTGTTTTTTGTCAAAGAGTTATAGCGCAGGTCCTAAATGGATTAAAAAGCTCGTTCTCCCCTCAAATTAGAAGATTTTGGGCTTTCATATGAGCTATGGCTCATTAAAATCGGAATTACTTAATTTTAGTTATGAACCTTCATTTACCACAAAATCTGTTCACTTTCGTAAATTGTACGTACTTAATGACTCATACATCGAAAAATAAAAGAGATTCAAAACAGTTTTATGTTTTAATTAACTCAGTACATTATTGGCTTTCATTTAAGCTCTTAATCATTTAAATCGGTTGGGTTTGAGGTGAGTTATATACCTGAAACCAACATAAAAATCAATTTTTTCAAAATTTCATAATTATTTGTATCTCAAGTCCCAAACATGGCCTGCAAGTTGGATTGGTTTTGAAACACGCGCTGATCTACTAGCTTTCATTTGACATATTGATAATTGAAATCTGACAAAAATAAGATGAGTTATATTCTTTTATATCATCTTTGACAAAAACAAATTTCTAAAAATTGAATTTTCGTGTCAATTTTAGCCTTATAGCTCGTCCAGCAGTCGTCCGATTTTAATGATCAATAGCTCATATAAAAGCCGTTAAATGACTGAGAATTTTAAGACCAAAACGAACTACATACCTTAATTAGAACCGGAGATATAAGAGATAATTCTCAAAAATTCTTAAAAAAATATACGTCCATAAGAAATGTATAGGGATGAATTTTTATTTGAGCATATCTTTTTAAGGAATGCATATTTTCATAAACGGATTTCAGCATGGTGTTCAGGGTAAAAATCTAGTCCATGATGATGCATGACAACACCATCTTTACATTTGAAAAAAAATATTTATTTCCAATATGGTGGATCCAAGATGGCGGCCAAAAATGTAAACTAAGTCAAAATTTAGAACCAGTCACCCAACAATGATTGGTGGCGGTCAACATCTCGAAAAGAATTGATACAAAATGCAGTTGAATGTATTTTTTTAAAATTTTTGTATGGTGGGAAAAGTCACCATTTTATAACGTGATTTTAGTGAGGTTCCCATGGTCCGATTTTGGTAAACTTTGGATATGTTAAAATTCATATTTTTTTAAGTAGAATTCCATCAGAAAACGTTTTCTTGCAGTTTTTTTGAGGTTCCCCATGTTACTTTTCGTAGAATGACTGGCCTACTGTGTGTTTGTGTGCCCGGATCAAGCTGTATCCTTCGTCTCTTTTGACCTTATTATTTTAAACTTAGCAGATTGATTTATGTTTTTAACTTAGATACTAACTAACTAACCACTAACTTGATATTTTTCATGTGAATAAACATTTATTTATTTAGTAATCATACGAATTTGACATCAGCTTTGAAACTGATTTCTTTCCGTATTTTCGAAGAAATGTTTTTCACTGCTTACTTCACTAAATACTAAAGTGTTCGGCTTATACTATTCTTTAATAAACAGAATAACACAGTTAAACATTGCAAGACACTGTTGCGGTTGGCACATCATCAACAAACAAGTGCTTCACTGAATAGAAATATTATTCATTCGTTTCCAATTCGTAGTGTTTGATCTTAAATGTAACTACAAAACAGTGTTTGTGATTTGAGCTCGAGATCAGGTAATTTGATGTTCCCCGCACAAAGAGTCGCGCCCCGACCTCTCGCTGAATTGTGAGTGTTGATCAATTATGCTTTATGATCATTGTTGGAACAATTGCGATAAAAGGGCATTTGCTACTGTGTTCATTCTAAATCCTCTTGCCTGAATAAAGCTTAATAAAACTTGGTAACCTAAAATATGACATGACCATCTACAACAAACTATGAGGAATTCCTAATAGTTGTGTCATATATTTTTTGTAACAATTTTTGTACCATTACAAAATACTAGCTGGTAACCCTGGCTTTATCCAAGTCAATTCTAATTTTTGGATTAGTAAGTGCTGCATTTTGTTGGTAATTATCGTAAATATTTAAAACTATAAGTTTTGTTACTTATAAATTTAATCTATACTAAAGATTTTCCAAAATCGTGGTCGTCCTGTGGCGGAGTTCTATAGGACCTCGAAGCACAACCACTATATTGCACTTCATTAGATTCCAAGCTTTAATTTGACCCCAAGATCAAGGGTCTTCAAGTAGTTTTGGCTGTATGCTTAACAGCGACACACACACACACACACACACACACACACACACACACACACACACACACATTTCTGTTTATATAAATAATATATATTGTGTATGAATAAATAGGTTTTGAAAAATTTCATTCCAAAAGAATACAATATATTTGAGAACTTTTGATGCGTAACTAGTGTAAATTTATACTGTATAATCAAGATACCCATTTATATTTTCCTGTAAAAGAGAAACCTTTAGTAGCTTATAAAGTGTATTCGTAATCAGAAAACCTATAAGGATTGTTTTAAGATTGTTTGTCCAGGAATTTTAGGAAAATCGACCAAACAAATCTTGACCAAGCTGAAACTTCGCACAGATGGTAATCAAATCTCCCTAATTAAAATTTCAAAAGTCCCTGGAAATATCTGCTGCGCTCCAGCTGTCATCTTGAAACCGCCAATTCCAATTCGTGTCTATATATTTTTTCATTCGACTCAAAAACCATAAGAGATACAAAAATTGTGAATATGACGTTTTGTATAGGATAACATTGCCAATAAATGTTTTGGGTGGTTGAAGTACCCTGTACATTATTTCGGCACTCTATCGGTAGAAAATTTGGACAGGATGTCTTCAGATTTGGTTCGTTGGGTAAACATTGGAACACCCTTAGCCCACCCACTTTTGAGGCATAAATGCTTAAAATTTGGGGGTTTTGGGCCCTAAGAGAGTCATCTAAGCCCCAAATTCAATAGTAATAGATTTTTTTATTCAAAAAGTAAAAAATAAAACTAAGCTCAATCCAAAAAGTTAAAAAAAAAACTGATTTATTGACACTATCTGAATTTACTAAACTTTGTAAGTTGTCTTTTGGGAATTTTGTGCCTGCTCTAGCGGCCACAATTATAATAAAATTTTCATTAAATGTCGTATATAGAAGTTATTTTCTATTATCTGAGTGACAAGTTAGTTGAGGGAATAAATCTATACTCTTTTTTTACTCATCAACGGAAATAAAGAGGCGCAAATCCGAAGTCGATATGTAATCTCACTGTAATGTCTGTAATCAAATTGGCGACAAATAACCATTGAATGGGTAAACGAGCTTACACTTACGCATTTTGGTAAGTAATATTATAATAATTTTGCGTTTGCTCCAATGTATTTATTCAAAATGTGTGGTCACTCGATAGGGATTTAAATTTTAAAATTTTGGGCGGTGCCAAAAAAAACTCCACTTTGGGAGCGGGGGCTAGAAGTCGTGGCTTTGACAAAATAAGTCAACGTTTCTATCTTATAATGAAAGTCCGAATTCGGTTTTCCTACTTTTACCCGTTTATAAGGTAAAATGGGGTATTCGTACTTAAACAAGCGCACTTAAAAGTTTTCCAATCACAAATTTTCAAATGGCCGATATTTTGGTTAGGGGTGTTATGTTGCCCTCCGGTTTGCACCATTGTATTTATTTTGACAAACACGTTAAAATGAGGGGTCCCTCAATACACGTTTGCACACAAAAACTTTTAAGGGCTGTCCTCGAAATAGCCAATTATGGGGATTGGATAAAGTCGTGAATCCCACCAAGAGTGTAGTTTTATCTTATTTTCTCTTATAGTATATTTTAAAGGAATGCCGAGTTTGAGTTTCCTACTAGACAGGTTAAAATGTTGGATGGGGGTGTTTGATTAACCCTCTATAGTCAGAAAATGTGAATTACCTATCCAATAAAAAACAGGCGAGGTTCCTTTGTGTTTTAATATTGTAATTTCTAAGATTAGTTGGGCCTCTAAAGTACATATTTTTGATGCGTTGTTTTTGTTATGTTACAGTACTTATAAATATAGGTGTCCTAGATTCCTCAAGCGTCTACAAGCGCTCCTAAGCTAGATTCAAATTATTGTTATGCTCAGACAATATTGTTTTGATGATTGTTTGAATGAGATGCCACAATCCTAGTACTTTCCTTACAATAATTAATAAAAATTAAGGGCACTTAGATTATTTGAGGCTTTTACCTACTTTAATCATTTCACCCTTTAAAAATCAATCGAGGATTTTTTAATAATTCGTTGAGAGAGAACAAACTTTGAAAGTTAATCCTACAAAACCTACCTTGATGTCGAGATGTGTGATTTATGTAATAGGTTTTATAAATCTATATAAATAAAATTAGAGTTTTGTCTGTACATTGCTCAGAATTATGAAATGTTTGGTTATTTTTGCGTTTTGAAGGTCAATCCGAATCAAGCCTTATCTCAATTTATGTCACGATGTGTGTTGGTAACGCTCAACATCACACTTTAGACCGCTTTTCACGCAAAAACTAGAGTACTGTTATGGCTGAAACTTTTTTCCTGTGTTTTATGCACATATGAGAAGGCTTTAGACCACTTAAAACTAGCATACGTCGTTTTGAAATTAAATAGCAAGCTTCTAAAAACCGAGTTTTATTTGATTTCGACCAAGTTTGTTTTGAATTTCCCCATAATTCAAGGGGTTGACGTTTTGTTTACATTTTCAGCGTTCAAAGCAGATGGTAGTTACCTTCACTGATGGATTCGTCGTTACAGATGTTTTATGATTTCATTCAGTTTTATGTTTTGGTTTATAATATTTCTTTTCAATTGACATGTACTATATAAAGTTAATATTTTCCCATTCATTATTTATTTATCAGGATTTTCAATATTTTCATCCTGATCCGACCCTCGGATTTCACCACAAACCAAGGCCGCGCACAGACAAGGCCACACTACACTACAGGCCGGAGTCTCCCCCCCTCCTCACTGATGCCACGTCACAACACCGGCCGAACTCCTAGCGCTGTGTTGGAAATAAGAACTAAAATCATATGAAAATCGTAAACATTTACCAAAAAATTATGACATTAGAACATCGAAATGAAAACAATAAAAAACAAAACTGTCAAATTTCCAATAAATCATCTGATGAAAAGTAAACAAATTATTTGCCTGTAATATTTACCGGGTTTTAAGTTTATGAAATAAAGTCTTGTTTTCTTTAAAATTATTTTCGACCGCATTTGGTTGTTTATTAATTAATGCAGATTCGAAAAAATAATGGTTTCTAAACGAAAACTTAAACGAATTACTTAGGGCACGATAGTTTTAAGAGTGCGCCAGTGAATCGCCATAAGAGTACATTATAAAAGCGTCTGCGATTTCGTCTGATAATGTGACGTCACCACAAAAGGACTCCGGCCTGTAGTGTAGTGTGGCATTGGCACAGACCCTCTCAAGATCACATATTAATAATATCCTTATGCCAGAATTATCAGTGATGAAATGTTTATATTCAAACAGATGTTAAAAGCAAGACATTTCATACAATGTAAAACCAGCTGTCTGTAAAAAATAAAATAAAACACTGACTAGAGCTACTTAAAAGTCTTTCCTTCCTTATAACAGCTGTTAATGAACGATCTAATGTAATGCATTTTTAAAAAATTTCGAGACGGCTATGTTATTTTGTTGTTGTTCAAAATAGACCCTAAAAACATTAGAAAATACTTTGATGGCATTTAATCAAGGCATTTTCTACTCTACGTACATAAACTTTCATGAAACAGGAAACTGCTTTAAGATTCACTAAGTACGCACGGTCAATTTAATAGCACAGACTACTATAATAGAGCTATGAAAGCCCGTTCATTCTCGCTTGGGTACATTCACCTATAATAGCACAGATTCAACGATAGGCCTACTTAGTATAAGCCTTCCCAGGCAGGGACACCCTTAGGGGTTTTATCGGCGGGGGCGCTGGAATGTGCTGGCATGTGTAGTATAGAGGCCAAATAAAAGTGCCTCGTGCGGGGGGGCAGCAATATTTCTAAGTACTCCGTCGCAGCAGACCTGCGTTCTTAGCGGATTCCTAAAAATCTTTCTGGCTAATGAAAGTTATCTACTTTATATTTGTCAAATACCACTGACCTATCATCGCACAGCCCAAACTACTTGAACTTGATTTAGAACCTTGAAACTTTTCATGAACGTTCCTATACGGCGTGAGCATCCGCTGAGAACGGGTTTTTCAAAATTCAAGGTTTTCTGGGTTTTTCGGTGGGGTCAACGGTCTAAAATCTTTCTGTAAAATTAAATGGATGATCTTTCGATTAAATTGTCAATTTTCATTTAATCAAGAAGGCGGTTTAAGCTTCACATACAGATAGGTCTTTACAGCTGATTTTTATAGTTTGGTTCCTTTTATCATGGTTTTATGGTTGACTTTTTTCTTTTAGGTGGTATGTGCTACATTAAAGTTACCAAGAGTTTTTGTACCTTATCTATTTAATCATAAACTCAGTATGTGGCACCATCTTTATTTAGGCAGCGGGTGTTAAAATTGTTATCGTGAGCGAAGCCACGGGCAACTGCTAGTATATATTAAAACAATTATTTTTAATAAAATTAAAATATTCGGCTCTAATTATATAAATATAATTTTAACTCGATAATATCCTTTTAGATTTTATACAGAGTCTCGGATGTAAGAAGCTTGACGACGACTGAGGCACTCCTCTCTCCTAATTAAACTCCTTGAAGCGTATCTGGCGAAGAATGGAGCGCAAATACCGAGCACATAAAGCCGCCTTCACTAACCGGCACCTTGTTAATCCTGTCATGACAGTGAACATAATTTTATTTGGATAAAGATGAGTTCTTGAAAGTACAACGGTTTATTTTGAAGAAAAAGTCAACAAAAATAGGCAAAATATAATTAAAAATTCCTTTTGTTCGAATTTCCCCTTATAGGGAGTTTGAAGTAGCTATACCGAAGGATAAAAGGTGAGACTTGAACCCGGGACCATGTTATTTTTTCGTTTTATGTACGAATAATAGCTTCTCTTGAGTTATTATGAAATATAAATTTTGTATTATTTACATAAAATGTTCGGACTATTATTTTCCCTTACATAAATTAAATAACCTCACTTATAAATACAATTCTTTAGAAATTCGCTGAGTGCGTAGGTTTGTTGCGACGGGGGTATTTTTAGAAAAAATTTAAAAGTTTCCTGGCTCCTAGATATTAATGTATCAAACATATCAAGTGAAATTCGTATGTCTTTCATTAGCCGTTACAAAGAGGGAGGTTCAAAGTTAACATTTGTTAAGACTCAATATTGAGCCCAGTTAGCGGAGGTGGGGTGTAGGTCATATGTCACGCTGCCTCCAAATTAGTTTTGATGTTATGGTTATGTCACTTTGATATTTCCCAAATTGAATCCACAGAGTTGAGCAAGTTCTGACGCAAACTTACAAGTGAGATATTATCAGTTTATTTTCTCCCAACAAAGGGGTTTCCTATTTTTACGTAAAGCTCTTTTTGTTCATAACAATTCCTATCTAAAAAAAGTGGTTGATTAAATTTGTATTTGATTAGATTTTATTTTATTTAATTTTTTTTTTAATTTGCTTTAGCCTTGCAGAGGAAAAGAAGTGGATTAACACTTACAAGAAAGAAATGGAGATGGGCTTGGCAAGATCACAGAAACACGATGGCATATTAAGCCTGTCAAAACATAGAAGAATAATTAATCCGGCTTTATCTTGTCTCTGTAAACACTAAATAATTAATAGCCATTTGATAGGTGCTCAAACATTAAGTTAATTAAATATTTATGTTGCAATCAAAGGCAATAGTTGTACAGATGCACTGAAAAAGATTTTTCGTGATTTTCAACTGTTATTAAAGGATCGATGAACTATATACTTAATTTAATATTATTCGTTATTTTGATACCGTATCTTATAACTGACCTTTATATTTCTCGTAATCGTCTTGAGATTGACACATTTTTACAACGTAATCTTCTTCTGCAGTGGCTTGCTGATAACAATCTTTCTATTAACTCATAATAAACAAAAATAATTGACTTTAAATTGAGGGATAATTCTGTTGAATCGTTCACTTCCAGTGTTCTAATAGGGGAAGCAGAGGTTGAATTTTGCCGCCAAGTCAATTTTTTGGGTTACTAGTTGACTCTCGCTTAGATTTTTCTGAGCATGTTGCCAAGGTTTCTAGCAGGGTGAGTACTGGAATATTTGTTCTTCGGAGATTATCCTTGTTTTCAGATTTCAATATCCTTCGTACTTTTTACTTTGGATGCATTTACCCACATCTAAACTATGCTATTGCCATTTGGGGTGCTGAATCAACAAGAACCCTCCAACTCTTTCGTCTACAAAAAAAGGCTGTGAGGTTGATGTTTGGTTTAGGGAGGACAGAATCTTGTAGGGGAACATTTTCCACTCATAATCTTTTGACACTTCCCTGTTTGTATATTTACGATTGCCTATCTTTCTTGGTGAAGAACAAACATTTTTTTGAAATCTGTAACACCACCCGTTACAACTTTAGACACAACTCTAAATTAGTTGTACCTAAACATAATACAACGTTGTTTTGAAAATAACACACCTTTTTTCTGCCATAAAATTTTTCAACAGATTACCCACTCACATTAAATCAGAGCTAGAAGTAACCACATTCAGGAAAAAGTTAAAAGATTTTTTAATTGCTAAAGAATTTTACAGCGTTGCATATTACATGTCTGATATTGTACCGTAATTATTATTTAATTTGTTGGACTTTTCCTATCGCTTCTAGTGCTTAAACTACATTACGTTTCGAGAGGTATTGAAACTCCTCTCGTTTTCAAGTGACCCTACTTAAAGTTACATTTCCTACTTATGTTTATTTGACCTACTTTTTTGGGTTTTTTTGACATACAATTTACATTCATCCAACATTCAACAGAAATCTCACTCACACAAAATGTCATACAAAACACATTAAACATACTTAATAATACAGAAAGGAAATTAAAACTAAAACATATTTAACATGATACAGAATACAGATAGAAAATTAAAACAAAAACATATACCTTACTGCCGGCAATGCTTCCAAGCTGGCAGTGGCACGACACGCACACACGTCCACCCACACTCACATACGCAACGTCTCGTAATTACGTTAGGGAAATTTCTGCGCAGAAATTATAGGCGTTTGACAAGTCACAGGGTTCAAATTTAAGGCCATGGTCCGAAGGACTCAGGAAAATACTGGATTTCTTGAAACCTATTTTAAAAAGAGAAATAACGTAACATGCCTGGCATTTAAAAAGCTCTGGAATATACATACTCTATGAAGGGACATAGTTTGTACTGTAATAAAGAAGGATTAGGTCTATGCTTGGGGGCTTTAAGCTTCTTCAAGCCACCAGTAATTATTAATGTAGTAATGATAAATCTCTGGTAGAAATAAAAATTATTATTGTATAAATTATTACTGTATGGTAAATTATAATTTACCGGTGGGAAACAATCTTTGTTTATACAGTTTACGCGCTATGTGATAGACAAAATGAAAACATTGAGCAATCTAATTTAAACAAGATATAAAGGTACATATCTTACGTCAAACAGTTCAAAAATAGTGATTTTTCACTACATGTTTCGCTAATACAGCATTCTCAAGTGATTCACCTACTTGATTCAGCCAATAATGAGAATGCTGAATTACCGAAACATGTAGTGAAGAAGCACTATTTTTGAACTGTTTGACATAAGATATGTACCTTTATATCTTGTTTAAATTAGATTGCTCAATGTTTGCATTTGGGTTGTTTTGTCTATTACATAGAAAAATGTGAATTAAGATTTCTTAAGTGTATACTGTATACAACTTATAAATATAACTAAGATTTCTTCATATCAAACTATGTTTTACACACAACAGAAGATCAGCAACCGGCAAAGGAATTGTTGTTTAATGCGTTGCGACGACCTAGGTGGCTACAGTCCAGGTTGTGGTATTTTGGTCACAGCGTACTCACACTGTCTCCTGTCTCCTGTGGAGACAATAACGTTGTAACTGTTTCTTCGCTCATTAAATTTAATTAACTATTCACAAACCTCCTTAATTGTGACGAATTGATTCACCTCCTCCTTTTAGTGTGTAGTGTACATTCAGTAGTTGTATGCCTCCAAGAACGTTTACCCTAGGATTGATCAAATTAGGTATTAAATGTATTGAAATTATTACTCCCCGCCCTCTAAAATCCTCAAAGAAATATCATGAAGTATTCATGAAGTGCTTTGTCTATCAATTTATAAATTTCGCTTAAAATCGTCTGTAACTTAATTCATTGTTCTGTAACTTATTTTATTATTGCTTGTTGTATAACTGGTGCCAAATGTTAAGGCCCACACCGTCCAGAGGCCCAATGCTAAAGTGAAACATTAGTCTTACGGACGGACTGGGCCTTAAGATTTGGCTTCAGTTGTACTAATAATTACGCCTAACCACAACACATTACGCACAGAACTAATCCATCCTGAGCCAAGTCAGGTTAAATACTGTATCGACAATAAAACATTATATTGTTGTAAGAATATGAATTCCATCTAGGTGTTTACACAAATGTCTGACAGCAAGTATTTTGAAATATTCTGCAGCAGTTATCGACAAACTTAAAAAAGAACATTTAGGAATCAAATAAGTACGTGACTTAAGAATACATTAAATACCCCCCGTTGCAGCAGACCTGCATACTCAGCGAATTTCAAATGCAAAACAACATATTTCAATCCAACATAACGAGATTTGACATGTTTTTGGAAGCTCCTTAAGAATAACATGGGAAATTAGTATGCAGGTTTGCTGCTACAGGTATATTAAAACTGGGTAGTTTAAATTCAATATTTAGTAGACCAGAACTAGAAGAAGCCATTTACCTAGTTTTATCACGATATGTTGAGAAATAAGTGAGATTAGTCCAGGCAACGAAAGGGAATAGAGGGAATTGCATGGATCAAAATTTTTGACTTTGTAACTTTGTTTGTACTAGTTAGGAGTAAAACATATCAAAAGTCCCCGCCCTTAGCCCTTGAGCCGGCTGGGCTGGAAGGGCCTAAAGGTACAGTTTTTTTGGTTTTTCCTAAATATCTTGAAAACTATCAACTTTTAGTATTCCCTATTAAATTTGAAAATTAAAGAAAATTAAATTTCCTGTAAGAAAAATACATAATATGTCTACTTTGGTCCAACCATTTACAAGGAAAGCACTAATTTTATTAATGTTTAAAAAATATCCCTTCCATAAGAAATACATGTAAATTTGAGGGTAACTTAGATGCCCAATCGGGCAACGATTTTTTCACCTAAAGGAAATGAACAGCATTCAGGAAATATTGACAAAATTTCCAGTAATTTAACACCTCAATCATAAAAATTGGTTGAAAATTAAGGTGTTGGCGAGCTCACAAAAAACGTTATTTTTCAAGAAATTATAACAAATTGTAATAATTCCTTAAAAAATAACGTTTTTTGTGAGCTCGCCAACACCTTAATTTTCAACCAATTTTTATGATTGAGGTGTCAAATTACTGGAAATTTTGTCAATATTTCCTGAATGCTGTTCATTTTCCTTTAGGTGAAAAAAGCGTTGCCCAATTGGGCATCTAAGTTACCCTCAAATTTACATGTATTTCTTATGGAAGGGATATTTTTTAAATATTAATAAAATTAGTGCTTACCTTGTAAACGAATGGACCAAAGTAGACATATTATGTATTGTTCTTACAGGAAATTTAATTTTCTTTAATTTTCAAATTTAATAGGGAATACTAAAAGTTGATAGTTTTCAAGATATTTAGGAAAAACCAAAAAATTGTACCTTTAGGCCCTTCCAGCCCAGCCGGCTCAAGGGCTAAGGGCGGGGACTTTTGATATGTTTTACTCCTAACTAGTCCAAACAAAGTTACGAAGTCAAAAATTGTGATCCATGCAATTCCCTCTATACTTTTTTTGAGCATTCATTGCCTGGACTAGATGTAGAATTTTACTTATTTCCTATAAGGTTAACATTGGGACAACGTACTGTGTTTACCACTTTCAATATCTCGGTAACCAATGTACATAGAGCAGTGATTAAAAATACCAGCTCATCTGCGGGGTTGTTCCCCTTGTTGCGGCCTGGGTTCTCGTGACGGTTCGGATCCGAGGTATGAAACGGGACCGGGTCTTGACTTTGTTCTCGACCACTGGTTCTACCCAGAGTGAGGGCAAAGGTCTGCTGGCGGTGAAAACGGGGAACCTGGCGGGGCTCACGTCAGGTCTTTGGATGGAGCGAGTTTCGCCGTCCATTGGAGGAGGCTATTCGGGTAGCCTCTGCTGAGCAAGGGTTTCGGGTTTTTAACCTAGTATCCCGGGTGGGACGCACTTCTAATCCCGCCTCCGTAATGGGAAACCCATAGTGGAATGCCGTGAGGCTGGTTGCAAGGGCAAACGAAGTACCACGGGTGCTGGTTTCAGGCCCCGCTGGCTCTGGCTGGGGTCGACTCTCGGTCAGGGCTGGTGGACCAGCGTTTGGGGTTGGACTCGTGGTGGTATGTAGTTACGAAATGGGCAGGGCTGTCCCCCCGGACTCTTGACGTCACTGTCATGAGTCTAGATGTCCTGTTCCGGCTCAAAAAGGCAGCTCAGCTGTCAGGAGTAAGGTAGGCCCCGTGCGAAGCTAACGTAGACCTCCACCCCGACGGTGTGGTTGGTTGCTTTAGCCTTCCGAGGCACGAGTTTCCTTCCTCATCGGATGGTGGTCATGAGTAGTCAGTTTGCCCTAGTTAGAGGCTCGGGGTGACCCCTTCCTCGATGAGCTTGGCTTTGCCGCTGACGAGTTTGATGGTCTCAAGTCATCCCGCCAGCCAGGGGCGATGGCCTCAATCCTGGTTGGGGCCGGATATAGCTTATGCTCAGGTACCGGCTATGGAAAGCGGCTTGCCGCAAAGTGAAAAGTGAAAAAGCTGAATTCAATGGTGGTAACAAAAATTGGATCAATTTTATTTTTCTCTGTATAAAAACTGAAAAAAACCCATTTTTGGGGGTTTACCCCCCCTTTACCCCCCTTCCGGTGGTCCGATCATGCTGGTTTACGAAATCGAGTAATTACCACTTTACACGTCTGTACCAAATTTCATTAAGATCGGACCATACGGCCGCTATCGTGTTAACAGACATATATACATGTATATGTACATACAGTGTGTTCATTTTTTTGTGCACACCATTGGGATCTCGTAAACTATAAGAGATACGAGAAAGGTTAAATTAGCAAAGTAATGAGTATTAATAAGACAAGTAAAATGGTGGCGAGCAATTAAAAATATTCAACCAAACTAGTTCGCTACGCTCAAAAAACCATTTTAGCCCCAAAACTAAAATTGCCCATAACTCCCTTATTTGTTAAGGCAAGAGACTGTAAGTGGGGTCAAATTTACACTAAATTTTACGTAGAATCTAAATATTCAATCAAAAATATGACATCCTTTATGGTTTTCTGAAAATAATGCTCAAGTCCAGAATTTTGCATTATTCTTATTTTGAATTTTTTTAGCTTCGCTCGGGGGAGTAACATTTTCAAATATACATGTTCATATTGCTCCCCACAATGACAATTAGCTTTGTAATCTGATTTACTGAAATAAGCACAAACTAGTTCGCTACGCTCAAAAAACCATTTTAGCCCCAAAACTAAAATTGCCCATAACTCCCTTATTTGTTAAGGCAAGAGACTGTAAGTGGGGTCAAATTTACACTAAATTTTACGTAGAATCTAAATATTCAATCAAAAATGTGACATCCTTTATGGTTTTCTGAAAATAATGCTCAAGTCCAGAATTTTGCATTATTCTTATTTTGAATTTTTTTAGCTTCGCTCGGGGGAGTAACATTTTCAAATATACATGTTCATATTGCTCCCCACAATGACAATTAGCTTTGTAATCTGATTTACTGAAATAAGCACTTTGTTTTGTTCCGTAATTGAATTTATTCGGTCTTTGTTTTCTAATCGATGCTCTCATTGCTCGTTTCAATGGCCAAGCGCTGTGACGCACGTTGTTGTATATCTTAACGGTGTCTTCATAAATTGCTCGACACTGTCATTCGATAACAGATTACAATATCACAGAAAATTCAAATTATATGATCTTACTTCACAAATAATAATAATAAATTTCACAAATGATAATAAATTTTCTGAGCATCTAAATTTTGAAGTAAAAACTGGAGTTTGAGGTGGATTGAGTTGAATAATACTATACGAACCTTGTCCTCATTAAATAAACTTGTTCTTTGTAGATCTTTGAGAATTTGCTTATCTCTATTTCATAAATTGTATTTGCAAGCTTTTTCAGATAAGAAACTTCAGCCTTGCCCTGTTTTTCTCCACATACTGTTAAATTTGTATGAATAGTGAATTAGTGCAGTGGTTCCCAAATTTTTTGGCTGGCGACCCACAAACGGTGTTAAATGTTTTTCGCGACCCACCACCGGTGTACATTTATATACATAGAATCTAGTGAAATATAGACCTTAGTGAAACAATAAAACTTTTAAATTTAACCTATAACGGCATGGACAAATACGACGCTCGCAGAGCGTCAATTGGATCCAAAATAAATTGGTTTTCTCATTTTTATACTACTTCACAACTTCATCGTAAGATAACTTAGGTTTAAAACATAAAAAAAATCAAATTTCTTAACTGTATTTCAGATTTGAATTCTTTCTCGCTTATGTGCTTTTGGTCCACAAAAGTAGCCTGTAAGGGATTATCTCACATTATTTGGGGATAATCTCACCTTTTCGTTTGTTCCAGGGAACGTTTCCCTTTTAATAAGCTTTACAATGGGTGCATTTCATTTGTCCCAGGTTTCAAATGTCCCAGGTTGTTAAAAAATTAAAAATATTAAGTAAATCAAATGTCCCAGGTGTCAAATGTCCCAGGTTGGCTTAAGTAATTATTCAAAGTTTGTCAAATAATTTGTCCCAGGTTTCAAATGTCCCAGGATTATAAAATATTACTCAAATTAATATAAAATAAAATGTCCCAGGTGTCAAATGTCCTAGGTTTGTTAAATTAAATAATAAATATAAGTTACATCATTTGTCCCAGGTTTTAAATGTCCCAGGTGTATTATTTTTAATAAAAACGCAGCGCGTCAAATGTCCCAGGTGTCAAATGTCCCAGGTACACCGGCGCCAAAAGTGACTCTGCCGCCACGCAGCGGCGCGATCGCTTGTACAGTCCGCACAAGCAGGGTCTAATGACTCTGGCAGTGGCGGCCGCGCCGCGCCGCGCGCCGATATCTTCTTTGTTTACACCGTCCTGAAGTTTTATTAAAAAATATAACTTGGTCAAACCTAATATATTATTAATCTGCATAAATTGACGAACATAACTGTGTAAATATTGTTTCATAAAATTATGCGAATAAATTATAATAACAACAATTTATAAGCATTTTAATTTTTCTGAAATGAAAAAGTTAATCGGCTACTACTTTTTTTGTTTTTTGGTCAGGTTTGTTTCGTCTGTGAGAAAGTTGTAGCTATTGAAATGAGCTGTGCACTTTACTTTTAACATTTTTTCCTAGCCGGTATAGTTTCCTCAGAAAATTAGGTTGAACAGCGGTGAAGTTCAAACTCGAGCGCCCGTCGTTTCGCTGGCTGTCGCACTACATTATAACACAAAGTAACCGTTTCAATATTTAAATGGTTCTTTATGTAACAAGTTTATAATTTTGAGCACAACAATTTTTATATTTATGAATTCCAAAGCCAACTACTTACAATTATGTATATTCCTTAATATTGTAGTAAGTTATATAAACTTCAAATGTCTTACGATATGTTATCGAATTATATGATGATATTCGCCCAGAAATTATTTTACTATATCGAACAATGGGTAAATTAAAAAATATGTGTATTTTTTATTAGTAAAGTAAAAAATAGTAGAACAGTAAAATAAGGATAAACAATTTCATGATTTAATATTTTTTTAATACTGTTTTGGTTAAAGACAATTTTGTATTTGGAAACCCAATATATTTCCAACTGCATTATGTTCATAATTGCATGAATGCTCACCTTTGTTGAGCTGTATGACATTTATATTTTTATGTAAGACAATGAACTGGTTTATAGTAATTACAAATTAATTTCATTTTCATAATCAATGATTTTTCCCTACTTTCCCTTTTCAAGATATTTTTTAACGAATTTAACGACGAAATAAAACGCCATGCGGAATTAAACTCATTAACCACTTACGTTTGTTAAATATTTTTTTATTTTATGATGACAAAAGCCGAACTTTATATTGGGGTTTAACCACAATAAAACATGCACTTTTTACTATTTAACAATATTTTAATACCAAGTTGAATTCCATAGTAAAAAACAACTGACTGGCTAGGATTTTTACTCATAAGGTATTAGCATACATACAGATAGATAAATTTATTATTAAAACCTAGTTTAAAAACACACTTATAATGCTAAAATAAGTTTAACTAGTCATGGAATACAATAAAATTAGACTAAAAAGATCTACAAGAAAATACGGCACGGGAATCGCACGAAGCCGATGTTAGAGAACGACGCGACCGACGCGAGCGGTCCGGGCTACTTCTTGTGCGGACTGTTCAAGCGTTCGCGGCGCTGCGCGGCGGCAGTCAATTTTGGCGCCGGTGATACCTGGGACATTTGACACCTGGGACGAATGATGTAACTTATATTTATTATTTAATTTAACAAACCTAGGACATTTGACACCTGGGATATTTGATTTTATATTAATTTGAGTAATATTTTAAAAACCTGGGACATTTGAAACCTGGGACGATTGATTTGACAAACTTTGAATAATTACTTAAGCCAACCTGGGACATTTGACACCTGGGACATTTGATTTACTTAATATTTTTAATTTTTTAACAACCTGGGACATTTGAAACCTGGGACAAATGAAATGCACCCATTGTAAAGCTTATTAAAAGGGAAACGTTTTTATAATATTTGTCACTCCAGTATAACATAGAAATATCGCTTCGAACTTAATTGAAATTTTCTCAAAAACACAAATCTAGATTTTAATTAGAAGACAAGAGTTTATAAGGGTGTTGAAAGTGAATATTTCTGTATTATTCTTATTTGAAATTGTATGAGGATTCTAAATATGGGAACGATACCCATAAAAACGCAATCTTTGATGCACTTTACAGCCATTTAATCTGAGCATGGACAAAAATTTTGAAAACATTTATTTTATCCATTATTTACTTATTGCAAGGTTATGGAAACTGAAATTTGTGCCATTTTTTCAGAAATACCATGTAGTTTATCACATACAATTTGTTAACACTAACTTCCTTCCACCCTAAATTTTAGTATTCTGTTTTCTGGAAACATCTACCAACGCAGGGGGAAGTCAATTTCACAGGAAAACTTTATCCCCCAACTACCCCTTCTCACCCCAACCCCTACTTAAAATTTTCAAATGGCAACATACCCTTTGTGACATATCAAATTAAAGAGAATAAAAAAAATTTTGGTGGTAGAAAAATTAAAATTGCCGCATGCGTTCTTGAGATATTCAGTTTTAAGGGTGTATTTCGTTTTACTTCAAATTTTTACTATTTAAAAATTAACACAGCCATAAATATGATGTTAGCGGGAAACATCTAATTAATGACAGGGGAATATGTGGTGAACTCAAAATCAATCCTTATTTCACCCCTTTACCCCAACCCCTATGTTGAAGATAGAGACTTACCCCCAAGTGATATATCAAATTAAAGAGTACGAAAAAACTAGATTTATTGCAAAAACTAAATTGAGATCCAATTCAGAATTTTTGATTTCCTATTTTACAATCTGGCAATTAATTTAAGTGCAAATTGTTTTAAATTCATTCTTCCTGCAACACAAGTATTGCTGGCTAGATAAATCTCTTCGATACCGGATAGCTACAGATGGCATTATTTATTAACAAGTAACATGAGCAAGCATAACATGATAAAAAAATATTAATAATTTTTTAACACTTACCTTTTTCCTGCGAATCTCGTTTCAAGTTAAAGAATGTTTTTGCAATAAATCTAGTTTTTTCATACCCTATAATTTAATATATCACTTGGGGTAAATCTCTATCTTCAACATAGGGATTGGGGGAAGGAGGTGAAATAAGGGTTGATTTTGAGTTCACGACACATTCCCCTGTCATTAATTAGATGTTTCCCGCTAACTTCATATTTATGTCTGAGTTAATTTTTAAATAATAAAAATTTGAAGTTAAACGAAAATCACCCTTAGAAACTGAATATCTCGAGAGACAATTTTAAATTTTCTTCCACCAAAATTTTCTTTTTTTGTGCTCTTTAATTTGATATGTCACAAAGGGTATTTTGCCATTTGCAAATTTTAAGTTAGGGGTTGGGGTGAGAAGGGGGTAGTTGGGGGATTAAGTTTTCCTGTGAAATTGACTTCCCCCTGCGTTGGTAGACGTTTCCAGAAAACAGAATACTAACATTTATTTTTGTTTCTGAATAAATTAAGAAACAAGTTAAAAAAACACCCTATATATTTATGAAAATGAACGAATCTTGTTTTTTTCTTCTGAGGGCCCTAAAATGAAAATTTATCTTGGTCTCGGGCTTAGGTTTTACCATGAGAACTACGGTAACAGCTTCTTCCCTATTGGGGAAATTCGCTAAAACATCCCTGGCGATTTATGAGTGCATATTAACAGAGTGTCCATATCTCTTCACATATTTCAAGTGTCTATATCTCTTTGTGAAACCAAAGGATACGAAAACAAGATGAATATTGCCTGGGGAATTTTGCGGTTTAACCATCCGCGACAGATCGCATAAACTCACCATAAAGGCGTAAGGGTCAAGCACGGACACGGCTTGAGATATTAAC
This sequence comes from Flexamia atlantica, assembly GCA_035578135.1. Classification (NCBI taxonomy): domain Eukaryota; kingdom Metazoa; phylum Arthropoda; class Insecta; order Hemiptera; family Cicadellidae; genus Flexamia; species Flexamia atlantica. Next base: position 117,689,036 of record JAQJVK010000001.1, read on the forward strand.
CAAAAACGCCATACAGTTAAGGAAGTTTAAAAGATTTAAGAGCGCAGACGAGACACCTCTACAGAAAATTATTAACGATTATTATATGATTTTAATTAATAAAATAGCTGAATTTTTTGTCACGGCTGAAGTTGTTGGTTGGATTTTCTCTAGAAATGGAACTATTGAAAAAAAGGCCTCAAACCGTAATTAGCTTTGCCACACATCATTAGTAATGTTAATTTCTTCAACATTTTAGAGCTTACATGTTTGCACATGTGATTGCGTAAACTCGACAGTAAACTAGCGGTATTACAGTCATCTCTATAATCTTTTTACTTCTGAATTCGAGATAACAACTAGAACAAAAACAGAAAAAATTAAAAATAGGTAAAAATATCAGAGATACATTTTGGCATTTGTAATTTTTTTCACTAGAAGTATTCTACGACTAAGAGACGGAAAAATTAAAAAAAAACTATTTAGGACCGCCAGCGCAGTTGGCACGACAGCTCCTGTGAAACACGACGACGCCGACGCGACCAGATTTACAAGCTTTAAAGTGTTTGCTAGTTAACACTCTCCATTCATGACCATGCCAAGTGCACTCGCTAAAGGTAAACAACCGCGAAAGTTAACAGTTTCAAACCTAATTCAACATGCTGGAATGGAAATCAGATGCCTGAAAAAAATTACTTCTCATACAACAATTTTCTATTGTTAACGCAATTGAGATAATTCGTTGCTCAGTTTATTTGTAAATTAGCTTCAGCATACATCAGCTGATTTTCAGTGGGCAAATTAATAATATTAACCAATAGTCCAGTAAATCTACGCAAAAAACACCCTTAACCTAGAACAAATTGCAACACGAGCGTTTTTGGTGGAAATCTGTCCGAAAAAATGTGATTTTTAACATATCCAAAATCGGACAAAATCGGTCCATGGGAAACTCCCTAAAATTACGTTTCAAAATGGCGGATTACAATGGAAAAATTAAAAATTAAGTTTTACTTTTAGTTTTCAATTACACCTCTAGAGATATAAAATTAGGAATACACAGAAAACTGTTAGGGGGGTAATACTCCATTTTTATAGCATTTTAAATTTTGAACGCCATCTTGGATCCGCCATATTGGATTCAATTATTTTTTTCAAATACAAAGGTGGTCATGTGACACATCATTTAGAACTAAATTTTTACGCTGATTCCAATGCTGAAATCCGTTTTCAAAAATCTGCTTTTGTTTTTAAGATATAACGAATTTTTTTTTTATTTGTTAAAATGCTCACCAACCTAGACCAAACTGCAACACGTCCTTTTTCATGAAACTATAACAAAAACGTAATTATTCAAACATATCCAAAATCTAATAAAATCGGTCTACGGGAAACCCCCAAAACCACGTTTCAAAATGGCGGCTTTTTTAACAATGGGAAGTTTTTGAAAAAAGGCAATCGGCTGCATTTTTTATCTACATTCAACAAGATACTGATATGGAACCACCACCAAAATTTTTTGAGTGGCTATTCATGCATTTTGGCAAGGTAAAAATTTTTGGCCGCCATCTTGGTTCTGCCATATTGGAACCAAAATAATTTTTTCAAGCGCAAAAGTGGTGTTATGACCCATCATTTCGAATTAGATTTTTTCACTGATTATAATGCCGCAATCCGATTTTTAATATCTTAAATAGTTTTCAAGATATGGGTACTTTAAATTAATTTATTTTCAACCAATTTAAACATAACAAATTGATAAAATAGGCCCAAAACCACAAAATAATGCTAGATAGTGACGAATAACCACCACTAGTCATTGTTGAGCGATTTACACTAACTTTCACCGATGTAAATTTTTTTGCCGCCATCTTGGATCCGCCATTTTGAAATGAGGCAAGTTATTTCAAATATGATGTTGGTATTGTGACCCACTATTTTAAACTTAATTTTTACGCTGAATTTAATGCCGCAACCCGTTTTTAATTATAGTGTTTAGTTTTCAAGATATTGTCATGTTTCTAATAAATATCTAAAAAATATTAATTTTTCAAAAACTAAGTTGTATAGGTAAAAACGGGTTGCGGCATTTAATTCGGCGTACGAAACTAATTTGAAATGATGGGTCACAATACCAACTTCATATTTGAAACAACTTACCTCATTCGAAAATGGCGGATCCAAGATGGCGGCCAAAAAATTTACATTGGTGAAAGTTAAGTGTAAAGCGCTCAACAATACTGGTGGTGGTTATTCGCCACTATTTAGCATTATTTTGTGGTCATGGGCCTTTTATATCAATCTGTAATGTTTAAATTGGTTGAAAATAAATTAATTAAAAGTACCCATATCTTGAGAACTAATTGAGATACTAAAAAAACTGATTGCGGCATTGTAATCAGTGAAAAAATATAATTTGAAATGATGGTCACAACACCACTTTTACATTTGGAAACATTATTTTGGATCCAATATGGCGGATCCAAGATGGCGGCCAAAATTGAGTACCCTCTCAAAATTAAATATTAAAAACCCAATAATGTTTGGGGGTGGTGTAAAATTGATATTTGAAAAAATATAGGGAAACGTTAGGGGGGGGGCTATTATGGGACACCCGGTATATCTATATTTATATATATAATTTGTTTATTTATGTATGTATTTATTTATTTATATAATATGAAATAAAGGTCGTTTCGGTGTTGTTTTTGTGTAAGTTGTTTCAGGTAAATGCAAAAACTTCCGAGGGGAATAGGCTGAAATTTCGCACCAAGGTATATCATCTACCCAGGCAAAACATGGTCCTTAATATCCCTTTAAGTTTCACCCCGTATGCATTATTTCTCACTAGTGTTTTGAGTAATGTTTGTAGTTTTTATTTGGTTTCCATAGGAACTATAGTTGATTTTATATAATATGGTCATAGCAGTTACCATAGCAAAACTGAGTTGACAAGGATTAAGAATTTCTGAACAGAACTAAAATACTTGTAGTGGTTTAAAAAAAATCCAATGTTTTCCCTAAATATTGGAAAATATCTCTAAAATGGCCGACTTTTCAAACGGCTAGAGATAATTTAGTTCAGTTTTCCTCAAAATGTTCCGTTCAGCAGGACCTGTAAAATGATATAAAACGTGGTATAGGTTTACTTAACAATATTGTGATATTTTTACCCTTGGCCTTAATTTGTGGAACACCCTGTAGATAAATCGCGATGAAGACATTTTCAATGAATTCTACATATCTGAGTTAGTGGAGGACAATTCTGTTTAGCATTCCTGGATTACACATTTTCCCCTTTAAAATAGGTAAATGGTTGGTTTTATTGATACCCTGTAAGCTTTAAATGTGACACAAAAAATAGTTACTAAAAAAATTAATAAAAACAATATGACTCACTCCAAACTTGTCCGATTTTAATGATCAATGGCTCAAATGAAAGCTGATAGCTCACTGAGTGTTTTGAAACCATTCAAACCTATATTCCTTTAACAAAACTGGAAATACCCGTCCTTAACTAAATTAAAAATTCTGAAAAAAATTATTTTTATGTTGATTAAAGGTCCATAACTCGCATCTAACCAGGCACGGCCCTAGGGACTTTGCCGCCCTGGGCGAAATCGGCGGCCGCCGCCCCTCCCCCATATATCCAGAAGCGTACCCAAGGGGGGAAATCGGGATATATCCCCCCCCCGAAACTTTTTTGGATTTTGGAATATTTTTGAGAAGAATAATATCTCGTTCATAATGAAGTGGTGGTATCACTAAACTTGCCGTAAAACAGAGAACACTCTACTAGAATTTCTCATAAACGTTTATAAAGTTTGTAAGTAGTTATAGTCTTTTATTTTAAAGATAACTAGTGACTTGAAGGGGCCAAAAGCCCCTAATGAGGGAAAATTCAAACAATCCTTATTTATTATAGTACAGAATACCTACATAGCAAACTGAATCCACCTTAAATTAATATCTAGCCTACCTCATGGTTTTCAATCAAGTATCAGCATCACATGTTTTATGTAAACAAAGCTGACGTTTTTAGATCCCAATGCTTTTTAAATGGCAGATATTTTACGTTATTTCTCGTTTTCTGGTGAATTTCAAGCAATTTCATTATTTTTCCCGCCATCACGGAACAGAGACCTTTAATTTTAGCCTTATCCCATCTTTCTACGACTTGCCAGACGACCACAATTTCGATGCAAAGAATCGCCTTACGAAATTAAATATGTGATTGATTGGGATGGGGATTAAATAATGTATTATTAGGGTATTTTTACCTATTACGGTTATCGTGAGTAATTGGCGGGAGTAGGCCTATGGCAAGCAAGCAAAAACTCCTGATAACAATAGTGGTAATTAATGGTGTCTGCTATCTTGCCGCCATCGCCATCGTCGTCACATGTGGCAAAAGACTCATCACATGTATTACGTGAAATATTCATGGTGAAAAAAATCACGATGTTAAAATGAGGTATACAAACATTGTCGTCTTCTCAAGGCCTTGTACTTAACACTACTCGTCTGTCGGACAATCTCGTAGCTGCATCGCGGCAGGCAGACGAATCTCGTCTGCCTACGTCGTCGCGAGAAAACCACGCAAGTCCCGCCGTCAAATCTAGGCACAATTGTGATACGTTTACGATCCTTACGAGGACTTACGATTATAGGGTTGCGTTCTGGGACTTGAGAAACACTGCACAAGTGAGAAACAGCATTTTCTAATTCTATTCATCAACCTTGGACGGATAATGTAGGATCCGCATACTTAAGGTCCGAGGCGTGCAATATGTGAGATATAGTTTTTACTTTGAAATTAACAGAAAAAATTCTTTTTTACCAAGATTGACAACGTATAATTCTTGAATACTTTCTCATTTGTCCTTTAGTTTTAGGCCTACTTCATAAATATGCTATTTTTATTGTGAAAAAAAATTTTCCCTCTAAAATTCAAAAGTGATCTAAAATGTTTGTTGTTATGCCTCTAGATTGCCTAAAAACACGAATTTTCAGATGTAATTTATGACGCCCCGAGTAGGTTATACATAATTTATTTTGTGGTATAAATTCAAATAACTTTTGCTTTAGGTTTAAACGATTTAAAGGCTTTGGAAAATGTAAATCTTATTGCTACTACAATAATAAACACAACGTCGGGGGAGAAGAGAGGATTCCATCAAGGTCACTCCCGACTCCCAACCGCTGTGCTGTTGCTTTGACGCTGTCAGCGGCGGCGACGGTTGTTCGATACAAGCCGAGTGGTTTGTTTGTGTATTTGGACTTGAATTATAATTGTAAATCGATGCTTGCATTGCCGTATATTTTCTTAGGCTTGTTCTTTCGGTAAAATGTGATACAGAAAATTTTACTCTTTACATTCATATCGTAAATTTATTATTTTATTCATATTTTAAAATTTGCCGTTCCTTAAAATATGCCGCCCCCAAAAATCTGCCGCCCTGGGCGGCCACCCGGTCCGCCCACCCCTGGGGCCGGCCCTGCATCTAACTCAATCTATTTAAATGGTTAAGAGCTTAAATTAAAGTCAGTAATGTACTGAGTTAATTAAGACCTTAATTAGGCCTGAGTCTCAGCTAAATTTGGAGGTATAAGTCTTTAAGTGGTGACAAATTTCGAAAGTTAGAAGAATTTAAGTTGTATTATGGATCATAACTCCATTTATATTAGTCAGATTTCGATTAGTTATAGTTCATATGAAAGCTTATACTTTACCGAGTAATTTGACACCAGAAGGAACTTTTTAACTCATTTCAAACCTGAGATATAAATCTTTAACAAAAAACCAATTGAAAAAAACCAATTTTCATGTAGCATTTAGCTTTATAGCTCGTTTCACACTTGTCCGATTTTAGTGATCAATAGCCCAAATAAAAGCCAAAAAATTACTCATCACTTTAAGATCAAAACGAACTGAAAGCCTTGCTTGGTTCCTGAGATATAAGAAAAATAATCGTAAAAATGTTATTATTTATTTAGCCCCCATAAGAAATGTACAGGGGAGAATTTTATTTTGAGCATATATTAAAAACGAATCGATATTTTTGAAAACGGACTTCTGCATTGAAATCAGCGTAAAAATCTAGTTCTAAATTATGTGTCACACGACCATCTTTACATTTGAAAAAATAAAATAAATCCAATATGGCGGAACCAAGATGGCGGCCAAAAATTTTTACCGTGTCAAAATGCACGACTAGCCACTCAAAAATTATTGGCGGTGGTCCCAACTCAATATCTTGTTAAATGTAGATAAAAAATGCAACAGAGTGGTTTTTTTCAAAAAATTTCCAATGTTAAAAAAAGCCGCCATTTTGAAACGTGATTTTAAGGGGTTTCCCATGGTCCGATTTTGTCCGATTTTGGATATGTTAATATGCACTTTTTTTTGAGCAGAGTACCGTCAAAAACGCTCGTGTTGCAATTTGTTCTAGGTTAAACAGTATTTTTACTGGACTACAAGGTACTCGGACAGAACTTAACCTGTTTTACAAGAACTGTATATTACATTGTTACGGTAATTTAATGATTGTATTTGTGAAATCCGGGTTGAAATATCATAAACATCTTTTAAAGAATGTATAAATTATTTTTAATCCTGTTAAAAATATCTATTTCATAAAAAATTTACTTGAACAAAATTAAATTAACTGGCGCCAATTCTTGAGGCCCAGTCCACGCATGGGGCGAGGAGTGGGTAGGCTGGGAGGAGAGGGGAGCAGGAGCGGCAGCGGTGGCCGACGGTGTATTAGCCTGGCTTCGTACATTCGGCAGCTCGCTCGTAGTTACTGCTTCTCTGTCAATCGTTGCTCAGAGTATCAAAACACTTTAATAAATACTAATGAAACATCTATATATTTAAAGCCGCAAGAAAAAAACTTGGGACAGTTCGTTTGAGACTTCTACTGGGCCGATTTATATGAGGATTGTACCAAAACAAAGTGTTTCGGTCCTATATTCGCAAGTTTTATTTATATTTTGAAAATGTTTACGTTAACTGAATTAAAAATGAAAAATAAACTTTTCTTATGGGGATTTAACATGGGGAAAAAGTCATCTTTTTCAAACCTTGGGACAGTTCGTCTGAGACTTCTACTGGACCGATTTATATGAGGGTTGTACCAAAACAAAGTTTTCGGTCCTACATTAGCAGGTTTTATTCGTATTTTGGAAAAATTACGTTAAATGGGTAAAAAATGAAAAATTAACTTTTCTCATGGAGATGGGGAAGAAAGTCAACTCTTTCAATTCTTCAGGCAGTTCGTCTGAACTGGACCGATTTACATGCAGTTTGTACCAAATAAAAGCTCAAGTTATCCATATTTGCAGGTTCTATTTATTTTTACATTATCTTGCTTTTTTTAATTGAAAAAATTGAAATATCCAAACCGTTGCAATAATTTTATTTAGCAGTTCTTCAATCAGGTGATTTTAACGGCACGTGTTATTCCGTCTAACAACAGAAGAAGAGCAAACGCTCAAGAAACATTTGGTTTATTATGGCCAGTACCCAAAAGCGTGTACAATATTACGTATTGTCTTTTAAATCGAAAGGAAAAACATTACCGTTTTAAATTATTTTAACCAAACAAGTTTATAGTTAGTGAATTATAAAAACAAATTTTTATTGTTACATTTTGTTGGGCTATGTTTAAAGTTGCTTAATTATGTGGAACAGCTGATAAGCAACCATTAATGGTCCAGGTCCAAGTGATTATTACAACGGCAAATTAATTGTAAAGGCGGGTTATTTAAAATGGTTTACATTCACAGTAAATACAATTTTTAGCACAATAAGGAAGTATAAGTAATTTAAAACTTTGCAGAGGATCTGACTAAATTTTAACCATTATATAATATGGTAGCAGTTTACCTTAAAAAAAACTCATACTAACCCCGATAACTTTTTTCAGTAATAATGGGCTGGTTTTAATTCGACGTGTGCTCCAAATCCTGTGCGTGTTAAGGAAATAATCGAAACAAATAGATTTATTCCCCAGTAAGTAGTCAGTTGTTCCGATATTAACTCAATATGCTTACTTTCACGTCGTAGAGTCAAGTCGCTTTCGCTACATCGGCATCGCGTCGGTCTGTTAACTCGGCGAGCCAGGTTCGAATCCGCATGGCGCCGCTACACTTTTGATACGTCATTGCAAATGGCGTCACTAAGGCCTGCTTTTTACTAATAATGATATTTATTTTAGGTCAACTAAATTTTATAGGAATTACAATGTCTATAGGCCTTTGAAAATTCTCGAAAAACTTATTTCTTGAACATTTTATAAACCATTTAATCCAATATTTATTTTTTTAGGCCTACTTACTTCTGATGTTTTAGAGCCTAATAGAACGCTTTAATTAGGCTACTAAGGTCTCATCAAGGTTCATCATTTACTGTTCTGGCCACAGCATTAGGCTGGTGAGTGCGCTGCGGGCATTGCAAATATGTTTTTTGGCTAATGTTTTACTAATCTGACGTTATAGACGGTTATGCTCTTTTTTATGTTCTGCTGAATGAGCTGATCATTGAAACATGTGATGGTTAAAATATGTGCTTTTATCTGTTGAAAATATGTTCAACTACTTAAATGTGTAGAGGAGTGTATTTGTCTCTACATTAAGTCATTTATATAGCTGATAAGTTTCCATTTTTCTCCACTCGCCTACTGCTGTGGCCAGAACTGCAGATACACTTTTAACACCACACTGCATGAAAAACTGACGTTTCAACCGGATTCCGGTAAAAAGTTAACGTTTTGTCTTTCAGCGGTTTCCGAAATTGTGACGCTGAGTCAATCACAGTTTGTGTTTAACTTGCGTGGAATTCAAGTGCGTTTGTAAAATATTTTCGTGTAGAAATGTAGTTTTAGTCCTAATTCATTTATTTATTCATTGAAAAAAAAGGACATCAACCAGTGAGGAAAAGATTGTGCCCATTGAAGGCTAAGGAAATTGTCTGTTCCGTGCAGTTTTATGTGTAATGGTCTTGGAAATCAAGACCAGCATAAAATTATAAGAAGTATAGTTGTGTGCTACATATTGGTACACTGGGAACGATATGGACATTTTATTGTTGGGGATAATTCCTATAGAGTTCTAATAACGTGCGAAAATGTCACGTGTCCGTCGAGTATCGACGGGCGACATGTAGTGAAACGCGATTGTTGACGGCTGACAGCAGAATGACAGTGCTGCGCTCTGGCGACGCGTTGCCACGCATGCGCACTAGTCGTTTTTGCTGCCGCGCATCCACCGCACTGGGCCTCAAGAATTGGCGTCAGTTATAGTATATTTCCCCTTCAATAAAAAAAAATTAATACAATTTATCGTTTAATCAGGACGATATATTATCAATGTATACTATTTTACAAAGCTAGTCGAGGCAATCAAACTAGCATTGTCCTAGTGAAATATTTAAATATGATATCTATAACACCAGGGTTTCTGTCGATTGGAAGATTAGTTAATATATAGTATTACAAGCCTCAGATAATGTTGTTTTTAGCAGCAAGTTTTTTTTAGATTTAAATTTAAATTTTTCATTGATATGTTTTAATGGGTCTTCCTCAATTGCAAAGTACACACAACAAACAAAGCAACACACAAAAATATGAGTGTTTTCTTCCAATTAAATCTTATCTAATGAGAAGAAATTTAAACCAATTTACATTAGTTATTTTAAAAGTTACTTTATTTCCAATGAGACTCTGAAGAAAAGTCTCTTGGTGCATAGCCGTCTTAGATCTATGTATGATTTTTTTAATTACTTTAATAGCTGATTTCGAGATAGTTAATCCCAACCTACCAATAAGTCAAGGCACATTTGAATTTAAAAATCATGCAAGAAGCAAATCATGTCACAGTTTGGGAAACAACGTTTTTAGAGTATATCGACCCCCCTGAGTACGAAACTGCCTGCTGCTAAGCCAGTTTTTGGACCGGAAGTATGGAATCCAAGATGGCGGCCAAAACTCTATTTTCCTATATCTCTCTAGTTTATTGGCTTTCAATCATGGTCAAAGAATCTAGTTTGGGTTTTTTCGTATGCATAACAGATTGCAATACTCCAAAATTAATTTTTTTTATAAGTTTCAATGTCTGATATATAATGCCCTATTTATACATTGTTTATTGGCTTAAAACAACGATTAAAACGTCAAGTTAGGGTTTTTCGATGCCTAATGCATTGCAATACTCAAAATTTAATTCAAAATAAAGTTTTAAGGCACACTGAGAAAAATCACTTTTGGCCTAATATCTATTCCGACAATAAGTATATCTGATTGCACTGATTATATTAGGTTTCGTAACACAGTGTAAGTTACAGATATAAAATATTTTAAACGGACATTACCTTTTCTTCGTAAGAACATAGGAAATGTCTGTATTTCATATAACCCTATATTTATTGGCTTATATCAAAAAATCAAACTTGTTGTGACTTTGGAACATATACGTATGACTCCTACAAAAATAAGGCTTATATCTGGAATGTATGACGTCACAACTTTGGATGTACTAAATTCATTTTGGATATAAGCTTTGTCTTTAGCCGCCGTTTTAATATATATTGCCGAAATCAAAGATTTATCATAGCGTATAACTGATACAGTTATGTTGCATGTCCTTTCCTGTGATACTTAAACTCCCCTGATCAATAGTTGGATCTGTCACTTACGTAGCATATGTTTAAAACCAACAGCTATAATGGTTGTAGTAGACGTACATATTTTTACTATTTAAGATATAGTTGTTGTCTTTTTCAGTCAACTATACATGTGTAACAGATTTATGGTTTTGTACGCTGCAAATATACATTGTGTCTAAACCAGACAGAGATTTTTACGGTATAGTTATTGTTATATCTCAAATTGAAACCTAATATTTAAAAACAAAATCTAAATATAGCCAGCTGAGATAGTTAAATCTGAACCACACATATAATTTGACTGGTATTACTATATTACAGTAGCTTGGTGTTGAGTTATATACATCGTGGTGCTTGTAGGCCTTTCAGTTATTAGTCAGTCGGTGAATCGGAGACCGGGTGCGAACTGAGGCGTGTGTCGTGTGAAGTGTGTGGTGTGTATTTGTCGGGTCTGCTTCTACTTGTGCTTCACGTGTGTTGTGCTGTGTTGTTTGTTTGTTGTAATCATTACTGATATTTTGTAATGAAACCGATCAAATCACCTGTGAAATGTTGGCCACTCGGAAATTACATGGTACTACATCGACGTATTTTTCTGTTGTAGAAAGCCCTGTAAAATATTGTGAGTTTTTCTATTTTATTCAAGGTTAGGACGTGTAGTTAGGATAAAAATCTTGCACTTTTTGAGTCAACCATTCATACGTGGTGTAAGTATAGAAGATATCAGTAGAAGTATTTTTGCACGAAGAACCGACCTCAAATTCATGAAGAACACCCCCATTCCACCGAATTTCACGTATGGGGGGGGCTTGATATTACAACTAAAAATCATCAAAAACAAACTGAAATACAGTTTGGCAATTAATTATTTATCTAGGATTTTTTATTTTATACAGTTCAAATGTTTATATTTCATATTTAAGAAAAAAATTATACCGACGGATGAAGTTGTTATTATGGAAGGGCCTGGTAATTTTCCCTATGTTAACATTGGACGGACAAAAACACCTTTTTTGGCTTATCAGAATGGGTAGAATCATAGAATTATACTACAGTATCACGATCGATTTTTCTTGGTTCGTTACAGTAAATGTTTTTTTTTCTCAATGAAATAGTGAGAAAACGAGCTAAACTGGGAAAACGGCTTATGCGTGTATCTTTTCGAGGTAATTGTTTTGATAATAATTTACCATTTGGAATAAAACTTCTGTGCGTAAAAGTTTTTGACCTAGAGAACATATTACATTTAGCTATAGCCTCAAAACGCATTTTATTGAGGAATAGACTTCCGCATGGGAAATTTTGTTGTTCCAATATTCAATAAAAACTATTAATTTTCAAAAGTATTAAATTCAAATGGTTTTATTAAAAACAACCTTTCAAATAAAAATATGTTCTTCATGATCGGAATACGCCTACTGTTACTGGAGTCATAGTGCAATTTATGAATTTATGGCAGCTATCTTAAATGGCAGATATGAAGGTGTTCTTCACGAGTTAAGGTGCTTTGTTCGGATAAAACTACTTCTACTGGTATCCTCTATACACACCAAGTGGCTAAGCTGTACCAAAGAGTGCAGGTCTGGTGAAAATTTACGCTAACCACAGGTACTGTAAATATTTAAAGTTTTTTATGAAGCATTATATTTTATTTGTTTTCCTGATTTTTTGTGAGCAATAAATAAACTTTTTTTCAAAAGACTGTTTTTTTATCTTGCTTCCTTTTCTTGAGTGTTGATTAATTAAAACAACATCGTTTTTATGTAGTTAGTACAAATTATTTGCTAAATTTATAGTGGTTTATTGAATTTTAGTTTCATTTATTAATCATTTCAACTTAAATTTACAAAGTAAAGTAATATTTTATCTGTGGCTATTTGCAAACAAATTTTATGAAAAATCTGAGTGTCAATAGATTGAGAAATAATAGATGATTTTTTTATCGATCTATGTTTGAATAGGTGTTAAAACTAATGCAGTCCTTTAGTAATGACAATGGTATCCTGTCTCCCATACCTCATTAAGCATTCTTCATGTTTAAAAGAAACAATTACATGGGATAGTATTGTTTCAAATCCCAAAAAAATACATTTTTTTGTGTTTATCTGTTTGTGTTTTCAATTAACATTTTAAAAACAAATAAGTACATTGACAATTTTGAATATTAATTTGTTGGTTAATATTTTACCTAAAATGTATGAACATAGGCCCATAGGAATTTTTTTCGTTCATTTCATCATGGAAGTACTCAATATGGCAATTTTTAAAACCAGGTCTATTCTGCTAAAGTTCAGTTGTCACTGTCTACTCAGTAAAAATCTTTCTTTATACTGTTTTTATAGAAAGAAATAAGATAAGAAATCATATAATTCGTTATTCAAAAGTTTAAAGATCAAAGTAAATGCATGTTAATTTTACCACAGAAAGACTATTCATAAAGACACTGATTTACAACAAAATGAGATAAAAAATAGATAAAACTCTTCGTCTAAGGTGATCAATGCTTATTTCAGTACTTTATCCCACAGTTTTTCTCTCAAGTTCTTTACATTGTCGATCTTCTTGACTTCAAGAACTTTCCAGGGGGTTTTGTCAACAATAACATATGGAAATATTTACAAGTGATGGTAAGACTAATTAATGCTACATGATATGTCTAACATTCAATGGAAGTAAATTTTCCATTAACATTTTCTTGGATTTAATTTTTTTAAAGTAAAATTTTTACTTGATTTTCACAATTAGCATAGACAATACCACAAATTACAAGTAGAAACATGATAGTAAACAAATATAGTGACAAATATAGAATAGCAGATACAGCACCTTTCTGACGGGGGTCGCTATTCATTATTTCCGTTACAGAGACAAGTATAACAGATACAGCACCATTCTAACGGGGTTTCACTATTCATTATGTCTGTTACAGAGACAAGTGTAACAATTCTATTTGCTCTTTGTGGGGTCTGGCCATACGCTATGTCGGAATTAGAGAGAATTAGTCATTGTTACAGGCATTTCTAGATCTGAAAATATGATAGCTTGTAACTATTTCAAGAGTAGCCTATAATATAAACAGAAAGGAACTGCAAGTTATTGTTATAGTCTATTTACAAATCAGTCACTTCTTTATATATATTACCACTATTGGAGAGCAAGGATGATGACGTGTTTAATGACGTCATTGTTCGTGTTTAGATATAAGTTTATATCTGTTTCGGAATTTTTCCTCCGCTTCTGTTTTAGACATAACTAAACGTGAATCAAAATAGTGTCTGCTGCAGACATTTTATGTCATTTATTTTTCTCAGTGATGTTTCCAGATGGCCGCCAACGCCCACTTTTGGAACACATTTTTTTCTTCTAATTATGAATAATTTCATTTTACAGTTAAGGAAACAAGGTTTTTGGAGTATTTAGATCCCTTGCTCCCCCCCCCCCCACCACCACTACCAATACGGATCTTTCTATAGCCAATCTTTAGTAGCTGAATTTTGGACCGGATCCAATAAAGATGACAACCAGTATCTGTTACCCTATACAGTATATCTTATTTGCATTGGTTTAAAATAACGATCAAAACGTCTAATTAGGGTTTTTCGTGATACATATTGCAAAACTCAAAATTTAATTTTACTTTCAATTTCGGAGCAAAGGTTTCTAGATTATGCTTAAAATGGAAATAAGAAACTTACTAACTTAACTTTTCTAAATTAACTCGGAAGTAAGTAAGGACGATATTAAAACAACTATTTCATATTTAAAACTTATTTTTTTGTAAGTTTAAAAAGAATATAATAAACAATACTTCGTGTGTTTTTTTCTTATGGCTAGGCTGCTACGAAAGTAAGGAATTATTCATTAGTTAAGTCACCCTTTAGATTTTTAATTTACCAATAATTGATACCCAGGGTTGAATTTTCGCATGCGCAATCCTGCATGTAGATGGGCAAAATTAAAAGTTAGTTTTCCCATTTTTATGTGATAACTATCAATGGTGCAATTTTAATGCATCTTAAATATCCGCTTATGCCATCGTTGAGCGTTGAGTCATAACACATAATATCTGCAAACGGCAGGTGTAACTTGAAGGTAATTGGACGAACTTGAAGAATAGAAATGCACGGGCGTAAAAGACGATGTGCAGATTTGCCGATCGCTGGTGGACGTCAAGAGTAGTTTTAATTTTTTTTACAATGGCGGCCATCCTGGAAGCTATGTCTTGAAACTGAAACCACATTTAGAGCATTCCAATGTGTAAGGCATCCGGAAAACCCCCTATCAGTCGTTTTGATCGTTATTTTAAGTTAATATAGAAGGGAGATATTGGGCATCAGATATTGGCCGCATTTTCCGGTCCAACATTCGGCTTGGCTACAGACAAATCATATTCGGGGGGGGGGGGGGGGAGGGGCTGGTCGAAATATCCATAAACCTTGTTTCCCCAACTGTAACGTGAAACGCTTCTTATTGAAGAATTAATTTCCTAAAAGTGGTCCTTGGCGGCCATTTTGAAACCTATGCCTTGAAACTTTAGGTCAAATTAAATTTTTATCATCGAAATGTGTTAGGCATCCGATAAAACCTGTAATTAGACGTTTTGATCATGGTTTCAAGCCAAAGATCAAGGAGATGTAGGAACATAGAGTTTTGGCCGCCATTTTGGATTCCACTCTTCCGGTCCAAAATCCGGCTTGGCAACAGGCAGTTTCCGTACTCAAGGGGATCGTACCCTAAAACATCGTTTCCCCAACTGTTACACGATTTGCTTCTTACATCGTTTTAGAGAGGGATTTTGTTTGAAATGGGCCAAGACTATAAAAGTTCCTATAGGCAAATTTTGCAGACTAATACGTTTGAATGATGGTTATGTCGGGTTAGGTTTAGCCACCATACATCGATTGCTCAGGGCTCTAACGATGTAAAGGGTAAACATTGTTGAGAGCTCTACTACGACAGATCGATTGATGAATTGTTGTTGGCCATCGGATGGGGCGATACACTCATTGCTATGGACACCTGCATAACCTACTCTGGCAATAACATTGCGTAGAGATAATGCTGATTATCTTGACTGAATTTATTTGATCTAATTAAAAAATTTATTGTCATTACGTTTAAGTTGTTGGCACACCTTGCTCATTTTGCCAAGGTGTAAAGAAAAAAGAAAGGTGTGTGCAAAGTAAGCTGGTGTGACGTAGTTGGGCTCGAGAAACTAGCAGACCTAGTGGTTTGACTCCGGAACTAAGACCGTACATAAAATATTTTGATTGAGTTGTATTATCTGGTTTGTATTGTAGTCGTCGCAAGTGCTAAGTTGCGTGAAGTGCTAGTTGCGTGAGTCCATATCTATGTCACATCAGCTGACCCTGCACACACCTTTCTTTATTCCTTACACCATGTATTTTGCAACTATCAAAAACAAAATACTAATAGTCGAGGAAAGATATGAAAAAAATCCACCTAAACCTGAAAAATTCCTACAAGGGAGATTTTTGCGTTTTTCTGTCATATTTTACGTGCTGAACAACATACTAAATGTTTACCGAAGTTTGATCACCGGAAGTGCCTCATTTTCAAGATGGCGTCCAAGAAGGTGACAATAGTATTAAAGTTATAGGAAACAAATGCCATAAGTGATGTATAAGTGAATCTGGTGCCATAATACCACTGCCGATTTTTGAAGGGAGGTATGAACTTCAGTTTTCGTAGGAAAAAATCGGCCGCCATATTAGATGAAATAATTATTTTCAAATGTAAACATAGTGTTGTTACACATCATTTCAAACTAGATTTTCACGCTGTTTACAATGCCGAAATCCGTTTTTGAACATCTTGACTCCGGGTCCGTACCGAGAATCAATTCTTTGTTTGAAATTCATTGTTGGTGATGGTGATTTTATATTTTGACTCGTTTTCAAGATATACCCAAACAAAGATTATTCCCTGTATAATCCTTATGGACGTTTCGAGCTTGGAATATTTTTGGGATTTTTTTGTACTGTTTTTCTTTAGCTCCGGATGTAATCAAAGTACGTTGTTCGTTCTAGTCTTAAAATATTCGGTAGTATTTTGGCTTCCATATAAGCAACTTATCAATTGGTTCAAGTTCATTAGAGATGAGCTATGATACCTTTATTAACCATAAGATGAGATTTTTCTAAAATTATATTGTCAAATAAAGGGTTATAACTCAGGTTAGACCTGTCCGATTTTCATGATCAATAGTTCAAATGAAAGCCAATCAGTCCCCAATTCATTTAAGACCTTAAAAAGGATTGTATCTCCTTAAGAACTTGAGATATGAGTCCTTACTTAAGGACAAAACTCTAAAATAATTACATTTTATTTTGAATAAAGGATTATTACTCTTCCTAGAATTGACTGATTTTCATGATCAATAACTCAAAAGAAAGCCCATAGTTTACCATTTAATTTAAGACTTTAATGAGGATTATGTCTCTCTTAGAGCTTGAAATATATGTCTTCAACTGAAGATTGAATGCTAAAAATGTTATGTTAAATAAAATAACATACCTCGGCCTAAAATTGTCCTATTTTCCTGATCAATAGTTCAAATGAAAGCTAATATTTTACTGATCGGTTTAAGACCAGAAAGAAGTTTATATCTTATTTAGAATCTGAGATATACAATTTTTACTGAATATTGAATTTAGAAAAATAATATTTCATGGTTAATAAAGGTACCATAACTCATCTCTAATGAATCTGAATCGGTTGATAAGCTGATTTTGTGGAAGCCAAAATAATACTCAATATTTTAAGACTAGAACTAACAACGTACTTTGATTACATCCGGAGCTATAAGCAAAATAGTACAAAAAAATCCCTAAAAATATTCCAAGCTCGAAACGTCCATAAGGATAATATTATGCGGATCCAAGATGGCGGCCGATTTTTTTTACCTACGAAAATTGAAGTTCATACCTCCCTTCAATTATCGGCAGTGGTATTATGACACCAGATTCACTTATACATCACCTATGGCATTTATTCCAATATCTTTAATGCTATTGTCACCTCTTGGACGCCATCTTGGAAATGAGGCACTTCCGGTGGTCAAACTGTGGTAGACTTTTAGTATTTTGTTCAGCACATAAAATATGACAGAAAAACGCAGAAATCTCCCTTATAGCAATGTTTTCAGGGTATAACCCTATCTTTCCTCGACTAAAACTGATTCTTAAGTTTTGAAACTTTTTTGCAATTTATTCTCAGTGCACACGAGGCATAATTTTATTACAAGGATGGTCCATAAATCAGCTGTCACTACTAAATACTAAAATAGATTTTATTAGGTTTCAATTATTAATATTGAAATTTATAAAATGTAATTAAGAAAAAGCGTTCTAGTGTGTAAGAACAAAGATGATTTATTCAAATACTCTTTAAGAAATATTAATAGATCTATTGAAATTTATATTGTTATAGTTTGATTTCTACTTTATCAACACAAATTTGATCGATTCATATGAAAATATACAATTTTGAACAGCTGCGATAGAAAAATATTAAAATTATTTACAAAGCTACAAAGTTTGTTATTTTTTAAACGATAATTCCAGGGAAGGAATGGAATATGTTAAATACCCCCGTTGCAGCAGACCTGCATACTCAGCGAATTTCAAATGTAAAACAACATATTTCAATCCAACATAGCGAGATTTAACATGTTTTTGTAAGCTCCATAAGAATAACATGGGGAATGAGTATGCAGGTTTGCTGCTACAGGAATATTAAAACTGGGTGGTTTTAATTCAATATTTAGTAGATCTGAACTAAAAGAAGCTATTTACCAAGTTTTAACAATATATGTTGAGAAATAACCCAGATATAGAATTTTTCTTATTTCCCATAAGTTAACACTGGGACAACGTACTGTGTTTACCACTTTCAATATCTCGGTAACCAATGGACATAGAGTAGTGATTCAAAATACTAAATTGTTTGTTTTTTTGAGCTGAATTCAATGGTGCCCACACAAATTCGATAAATTTTATTTTTCTATGTGAAAAACTCAAAAAACCCATTTTTTGGGGGGTTTATCCCCCTTTACCCCCCCTTCCGGTGGTCCGATCGGGTTGGTTCACGAACTCGTCCAATTGATTACCACTTTACACGTCTGTACCAAATTTCATAAAGATCGGACCATTTTTGCGGCCGCTATCGTGCTAACAGACACATAGATATATATTTATATATAGATATATATATATATATATATAGATATAGATATAGATATATATATATATATATATATATATATATAAATTCGAACGAATAGTGTTTTTTGCTTCTGGGGGCCCCAAAACGAAAAGTTATAGTGGTCCCGAGCTTAGGTCTTACCATGAGACCTACGGTAATAGCTTCTTCCCTGTAGGGGAAATTCGCTAAAAGTTGATAAGATTCCTCAATGCCGAATCAAGAATAATGGTTTTTTGGAGTTTATGGAAAAATCTGTGTCTTGACGAAATTGTCAACTCTATGGAAACTAATAAACATTCGAAGAAGCCATAAGAAGAAGTGCCCAATCTCTGAGCAAATCGAACTCATAACGTCAAGGTCTCTTCAACGGAAAAAAACAATGGGAAAAATCCTACTGAACATTTCGGGAATCACAAAAAACACTGTTTATAATATACCGTTCAGTTCAAAACCTTTCCCCAATTCTCAAAGCATTAGCATATCTGATTAAAACTGATTGATTTTTAAAACAAATCAATATCTTAACAAGATGTTTGTCTGACGCATTTTCCAAATGTGATCTCGTTAAAACCTTTGAGCCAAAGATAACTGTACGGCGAAATCGTTCGCAGCCACTCACGGTTTATTATTAGCTCGCCCGAGTTAGAGTTATTGGCAGGGTAGAAAACCACTTTTAACTATAAACTTTTTTATTTCAATTGTGGAAAGAAATGCCTTTGATTTTCCATTTGATATTTTGGATTTGATAATTTAGGGATGTGTTTCCAGATTTTGCGACTGTTTGAATAACTTTGACAAAAATTCCTAACCCAGATGATTTATATTAAATTTATAAATTATTTGTTTTTTGATTTATTACTAACAATGGATGGTAATTTGCCTAATATTCTACTTTTAAATATTAGTTGAAACTATTTAAGAAGTTACAAGGAAAATGCAAAAGATTTATTTTTCGGAACAAAGGATGTTTATTATTAGGGATAAAAGCATTTCCGTTGCAGCAGACCTGCATAATCAGTGAATTTCAAAATTTTAAATAAATCATTTAGATGGAGCCTCAAATAAATTAAAATCAGCTTAAATCCTAACATGAGCATTCACCAATTTTCCCCATAAGAATAACATGGGAAATGAGTATGCAGGTTTGCTGCAATAGAAGTGTAAAATTCAGAGATGTTTTGCAATAATCTAGTAGGTATCAACTAGATGAAGCCACACACCAAGTTTCATTCAAGCATGTTCAAAAATAAGCGAGATATAGAATTTGATTTATTTCCTATAAGGTTAACATTAGGACAGCGTACTGTGTTTACCACTTTTAGTATCTTGGTAACCAATAGATACAAAGCAATGCTTCAAAATACCAATGCTTCAAAATGCTCGAAATTTGTTTTTCGAGCTGAATTCAACGGTGTAACCCAAAATTAGATTATTTCAATTTTTCTATGTAAAACACCCAAAAACCCTATTTTTGGAGGGTTTATCCCGCCTCTGATCAGGAAACTCCAAAACCAATGCAAACGGACTCGTATCTGGGAGCCATATTACAAGGCACTCAAGGAGTAAAGTCTGTCAATTAAAAAAGCCAAACGGAATTCCTGGAGGCAGTTTACTCAAGAGGTAGACAGACTCAGCGCAGCAGCTAGACTGCAGCGAGTGATAGCCTCCAAACCAATTGGTCTCCTAGGATCCCTAAGGGATGCCACAGGAAACTATACTTCTGGAAGTGGCGGAAGTCTCAAACTTCTCATTCAGACTCACTTTCCAGGCTGTATTTTTGAGGGTGATACATTTAGACCTCTCTTTAGCACAAACTTTGAAATATATTTAATGCTGGAAACTGGACTTTATTTAAATTAGGTAAATCTTTTACATCCGTTCGTTTAGAACTTAAAAAAAATGGCAGACGTATGCCATCAGTCATGAGCGAATGATGTCTGTATATCTCTGATGTCTGAATATCTTTGCAAACAAAAATTTGGATGAAAGACGAAAAAAGTGCAATTACTACAGACGTTGCTGCCATTTTCCGAGCAAGAGATGGACAACCTTCAGAAGATAGGAATTTGGTTGTTTTGCTCGATTTCGAGCAACGGGTTTACTAGTATTTTTTTCTTTTTGGGTAGGAGGTGAAATGCATTTACGCACACTGAGGGGCCATTGTCCCCTTAGTAGTGTCGGACTCCCACGAGCTCGATGTCTCGTGAACTACCAACTAAACCACCAACTAAACTCTTGACACCCGTCGGCACCGAGGACACTAGCCTGGAACTGTTTCGTACATTACTTCGGGCTAGGCCTTTAATATTACGCCACTAGGGCAACCTCAACCTCCGTGGGGAAAAACTGAGGATTAGGGCCGATCGAGGTCGACCTTTTTCGCCCGAAGAATGGCCTGGATGTAGTGCTGGACACATTTACAGTTGCCCTCTCCCTGGAGCATAGCTCCGACGATGTTGTTTGGGCTGACGACCACACCGATCTCAGACGGAAGCGAGGCTCGGCGGACGTGCCAACGGTCGCACTGAAAGGTGTGCTCGGACGTGTCTGGGATGCCGGGGCAATACAGACAGTCCGGGCTGTCGACTTTGCCCATCCGGTGCAGATAGGCTCGGAAGTACCCGTGCCCAGAAAGAATCTGGGTCACGTAGTAATCGACCTCGCCATGCTGCCGTTCCACCCATGGTCGGACGGAAGGTATGAGCTGGAAGGTCCAACGTCCCCTCGGCTCGGCTTCCCAGTCGCGCTGCCAAGAGTCGAAGCTGCGATCGCGCTCTTCCCTGGCAGCTGCTTCCCGGCCCACTTCAGTCCTCCTCTGGTAAATCGCCTGCCTCTCCCTCGCGAAGAAGAGGACGGGGATGACTCCGGCGATCACCATCACAGCAGGTTTGGAGACTGTGCGGTAGGCCGAAGCGACCCGCAGAGCTCCTCGCACAAGCGACTGTGACTCGGGCAAGCCGGTCTCGGTAGACTCGCTTCTCGAGTGCGTGAGCCCATACCTCCGCCACGTACAGTAAGACTGACTGGACGGCAGTCATGAGCAGGCGGCGCTTGCAGGAGTGAGGACCGCCGACATTGGGCATAAGCCTACCAAGGGTAGCGACACCCTTAGCGGCTTTGTCGGCGGCGCGCTGGATCTGCTCGCCGAAAGACAGTCTGCTGTCGACCATGACTCCCAGGTACTTTGCAGCAGGCTTAGTCTCGAGTGTGACATCACCTATCTGCACCAGGAACACGGTGTTAATCCTCTTTTTGGTGAGGACGACGATCTCCGTCTTACTGATAACCAGGCACAAGCCGTGATCTCGCATCCACCCGTTGACCTTGGCCATTACTACGCTGAGCCTCAGCTTTGCCTGCTCAACGTTCCTCGCAGCGATCAAGGCAGCGACGTCGTCAGCATAGCCAACGAGGCGGGTCTCATCGGGCATGTCTAGCCTCAGCAAGCTGTCATAAGACACGTTCCTGAGATCTGGTCCGAGAATGGATCCCTGCGCAGCCCCGGAAGTAAAGGGAATGCGCCGCTGACCTTCGGTCGTGTCGTACAACAGAACGCGGTCTGACAAGTACGCCTCAATCATACGCAGGAGGTAGGATGGAACTTGGAACGTATGCTCAAGCGCCCACAGCATATCGCTCCACCTGGTGGAGTTGAAAGCGTTCTTCACGTCGAGCGTGACGAGAAGGACCACGCGGTGCGACCAGTGGTTGTGGTCCTCCGCCCTCCGCACTGCCTCAACTACCTCCTGGATAGCGTCGATGGTAGAGCGACAGGATCTGAAGCCGTACTGCTGCGGGGACAAGTCCCCCGCAGAGACGATGGCCTCGGTCAGCCTGACGCGCAAGAGCTTTTCAAGCACTTTCCCGGCCGTGTCGAGCATACACAGGGGTCGGAAAGAAGAAGGGGTCCCCGGTGTACTCTTCGCCTTGGGGATAAGAACAAGGCGGGCTACCTTCCACGAAGAAAAGAAAACGCCTTCCGCTAGACACGCGTTGAACATGTCGAGCAGAAGCCCTGGATTCACCTTCGCAGCGAGCTTGAGCACCTCCGCCGGAATGCCATCGGGACCGGGCGCTCTTCTGGGTCGTAGGGATTGGACGGCGGCGGTGAGTTTCTCTTCCCGGAAAACTGGGAAGGCGCCTACCTCTCCGAATTTCCTGCCTGGCCGAACTGGGTGGCTGGGAAACAGTGTATCGACGACGGCGGCCATGGCTTGTGGTTCCATGACCGCAGGTGGTGAGCGAGCCCCTAGCTTCTGGGTTACAAGTTTGTAGCCCGTCCCCCAGGGGTCGTTGTCGATATCCTGACACAGCTGCTTCCAGCACCTGACTTTACTCCGGTTGATGGCACCGCGGAGCTCTCGGCGTGCCGCTCTGTGCTCATCCGATCTGGCGTTTGCATCAGGGCGGTTCCTAGCTCGCTGCGCAGCTCGTCGGAGACCAAGGCATCTCCTCCGGAGTTCCGCGATTTCAGGCGTCCACCAGTAAACCGGCTTTTTCCTGTGACGGCGGGAAACCCCGGGCATGACTGCTCACACGCGGTTGCGATGAGTCGCATCGTCGATGCTGCCAGATCTTCGGTGCTTGTGAAGTTCTGGTCTGTGAAGTGACTGGTATTCCAGCGTCGAGCCAGAGGAGCAGGTTCAGCGCGCAAGCGCGCACCCTCGGGAAGGACCTTGAAAAGGATCGCCTGGTGGTCGCTGGAGGAGTAGTCCTCGCAGACACGCCAGTCGGAGATCCGCTGGACAATCCCTTTGGAGGCAAGGGATATGTCAGGGATCGTCTCTCTGCACCCCGGACGGCGAAAGATGGAAATGCCGCCCGTGTTGAGGATACAGAGGCCCGACCTGGCAGCCGACTCGAGGACGTAACGACCTCGAGTGTCGGTCCGTGGGGAACCCCATTCCACGGCTTTGGCGTTAAAATCGCCACCGACTATGACCCCGCCAGAGGTTTTCATGATCTCATCCTCGATGGAATCGACCATGTGGCGGTAATCTCCAATCGGTTGGTTTGGCGTGAGGTAACAGGAGAAGATGGTGAAACCCCTGCTCCTCACCCAAACGAAGCCGTTGCCCGATCCGGAATCGAGAACAGGCACCTTCCCGAGGTCCAAGATCCAAATCGCCGCAGTGCCGGAGGGATCCGAGAACCACTGAGCGGAGCGTCGGTTCTGGTACTGCTCACTGAGAAGCAGTAGGTCAGCACCCTGCTCCGTGGCGAATTGGAACAAGGAACAGCAAGTCGTTTGCTGTCCTGCTCCTCTGCATATTAAGTTGCAGAACACTGATAATTTATTTTGTTTCTGGCGAAGCTCCTGGATGGCCCGCCTGTACTGCCCGCAACGACCAGACCCAGCGGAATGCTTGACCTGGTCGCCCTCCAAGCCGGCTTCTGTACACAGGACACAGGACAACGCTGCATTGCACGCGCTGGCCCAGTGGTCCTGGCCGCCGCACTTGAAGCAGAGCTTGCTTCTATCGGGTCCAGAGCAGCGATTAGCGACGTGACCGAACCCCAGACATTTAAAACATCTGGAGGCCACGAGCTTCTCGCGTACCCGACAGCTCACGTACCAGATCTTCAGGTGGCCCTTCTCCAGGAGCTTCGCAGCTGCTCTGGCTCCCAGCGTAAGGATCGCCACCTTCTGGCCTCGAGCCTTTCTTCACTTCGACGTTTTCGCTGATGGCGGATTTGACAGCTGCAGTCACCTCCGCCTCGGTCGTCAGCTCATTGAGGTCCCCCACCTCCAGCGTCGACTTGGGTTCGAGAACGCCGACAGTCGCGTTCGCCCCCTAGACGTTCTTCAGGTCTTCGCTGAAGGCGGACTTGCTTTCGGAGGCGTCCCCGAGTTCTACCAGAAGATCTCCGGCTCGGATCTTCCTCATGGCCTTGATAACGGCGCCCTTCTCATCGGGCTTCGCTTTGCTGCGAATCTCGCCCAGCACGTCAGCGTAGGATTTCCCCTCCGACGGCTTGATGAGAAGAGCATCTGGCCGCGTCCTACGTGACCTCTTCTTCGGCGTCTTTTTGTTGTCCTGGGGGCCAGGCTGGCTCCCAGGCTGCTGGGGTGTTCTTCTTCCCCTTCCTCTTGACTACGTCGGTCCATTTCTCGGGGTCCGATGTCTCCCCTAGACCGTCACCTCTGGGTTTCTTCTCAGCCTCCGGTTGGGCGGGGCTGGAAGCAGCCCGTTTCCCACCGGCCGGCTGAGCCTTAACGCGCAGTGATGGGGTCGTCTGCGTCGAAGCAGTCACCGACTCGCACGACTGCCAAGACTTCCTCAGCTGAAGGATGTGGTTAAGGCTGGTCTCCAATTGGACTATGCCTTCCTGCACATCCCTGCTGATGTCTGCCAGTCGCGGCCTTCATAACAGCGAGGGTGGCGAAGCACTTTTGGAGGTGCTCCTCCTCCTGCTGCTTGGCAAGTGAAATTACCACCTGGAAGGGGGACGGGTCGGTGTTCACCGAGTCCACGTTGCTGACGGGTGCTTGCTCGATGAGCACCGGTGTTCTTGTCACCGAGGCACTTGGCGTCGCACGGCCTTGTGGCGACCTCGCGACACGAGGCTTCCGGCCAAAGGGGTAGCCGAGGTAGGGGGGCGAGGGGTACTCTCGACATCCCCACTTTGAGAGGGTAGCCGAGGAAATTGCTCCCTCTGGGTCGATTTTGGGGTTAGGGTACCCCGGGAAGATTCTTGCACCTTTTGAATCGTTTTATCTTGTGAACTAGCCATGCTGTCTGGATTAGCTCCCAAGACTGGGCGTTTGTAACCCCCCAAAACAGTGCCCAATGTGATTGTCAAACCGACCCATCACCAGAGCAGCTATATCCATGTTCAACCGCCTCCAAAACACCGGCGGTCCTGGACGCCCCCCCGTGACCGCAGCAGGACCCTATCCGGTCACCAACCGGCACCGCCACGGCCAAGGGGATTTTCGACGGAGAATGGAGTTGTGAAAAGGAGACGCGAAAAAGGACCGTTGCGCCCCCCTCCCCTTTTAGTCGGCTCTTACGACAAGCAGGGGATACTGTTGGACAATCTGTCCCGGCCCAACACGAGAAATAATAATAATAATAATAATAATAATAACAATAATAATAAGAATAATAATAATTGGCCTAATAATAATGTAACGACAATTTTTTTCTGCATTAAACATAAGACTATCGATGAGCGGGTGATGAGACGATCAATCACTGATGACGTGCGGTGATGGAAGGCACTATCCGTCAAGGAAACCTCATAAACTTGCATCCCGAGAGGTTCGGTAACCGAGGCGATCCCCCTCCATTCCCACGCCGCCGCGCCGTGCAGAACCAGCCACAGGACAGTTGTGCTTGGATGTGTGATGTTTAATTTTAAAAAAAGCTATATATTGTAGGCACGAACTAATGTGACTCATTAAAAATAATTTTATTAGTAATAATAAAACACTTTATTACAAAGTGATAATTTCTACCCGTGAAGAAACAGTTACAGAGGCCCAGAGTCATAGAGAAATAGTTACATTCATCTCTGATGTTTTTGCTACCTGCCAAAAACTTGTTTACTTAGAAACATAACACATTATTATTTTTATGGGTAAACAAGTATTTGACAGAGAGCAAAATGTCTGGGATTAAATTCAGAACGACCTGATCGAACATGAAGCACAATTCACGAGGCCAATTCACAAAACTGCACACATAAATGATAAAGTGGCCAGCACACCAAATGATCAAGTGATCCTAGCCCCATCCAACGTGTTAAGATGGAATAGAAAAAAGAAACAGGTCGAGGTATATATGAAGCTCTTTTAGAAGGGGAGGTGTTACATCCCTGATATTTTGAAACATGTCAAAGATTTATTTACTTATAAAAATAATAATATGTTATTTTTCTTGCTTGTTTTTCAATTTGATGAATAAAGATGCATTGTTCTCTATTCGGCTTTCGGGCCTAGGCCCAAAACCATGATAACTTTTTGTTATGGGGCCCCCAGAAGCAAAATACACCAATGTCATACACACACACACACACACACACACACACACACACACACACATATATATATATATATCGCAACCGTAAATGTGGTCCAATCATAATGAAATTTGGTACAAATATGTAAAGTGGTAATCACTCGGACGAGTTCGTAATTCGTAATGCACTTCAAGAGGAACGCTAATAATGACTTTGTGTAGTAACCTTGAGAGTTCGTATAAAATAATAAAACTCACCATTGATCCATGGCAAAATGTAATAATTTACTGATAACGTACGGTACAAATTTAACATTACAATACTTTTGAGTTTTAGAAATAAAATACAAATAATAATATTTCGAATCTTGATGAGGGAAGAATTTAGAAAAGTACAAGTCAAGTAATTAAATTTAATTATTGAGTGGGCTAAACAATCTTGCTTCTTGATTGAGTCTTTCCAACATCACACTGAAGAAGAACAGGAACAGGAGACAGGAGACAGGAAAGGCAATTAGGAGTTCTGGCCAAATCATTGGGCGGGTGGCGAAAAATGGAAACTCCAGCTGTATAAATGACTTGATGTTAAAGACACCTCCGCTCCTCTACACAGTTAAGTACAGTAGTTGAACATATTTCCAACAGATAGAAGCACATTTACTTGGGTATGTTTGAAGAACTTACTCAGCTGATTTGGAGAAAATAAACAAATAGCATAACTGTCTATAACTTCAGATGGGTAAATGATTCCAAAAACATATTTTGAACGAGCCCGCCTAATGATTTGGCCGGAACTTTAATTCTTTGATGTTAACCAATCACAATTCACTATTTCAATTTTGAATATTTTCAACCTATCTCAGCTGACTTTACAAATAAATTTAGTTTTTGGAAAGGATTTTACAGCCAGTCAAAATATAGGTGCTAAACAAAATCAAATTTAAATGGATTCATATAGAAAATTCTGAAATCTAAATAAATAAAGGTATTATTTCCCGAACAGACTTCTTTACCGTATGAATACGCTTTACTACGCTTTACTACGATTTTATTGTGAGAAAAGCCAACTATATTATAGGCCCCTAGTCATGAACTTTGTGTACCACACTCACGATATTTTGATGCATTGTAAAAAAAAGTTAAAAGTAATTTCAAACTAGCTTTTAGTTCTCTCTACTGAATGCTCCCTATGTATGTTATTGGGAACAACAATTTGTGAAACCCCCTCAATAATCTGTTAACAGGGAAAGAAAATACGATCAACCTATATAAGATATACAGGTACTGAACCTACTTACCATAACTCGGATAGCATTTTCTACATATACAATGAACTATGTTTTAATGAACTATGTAAATAAATTAAACACTCAACTCTCCTAGGAAGAAAGAGACTCACGTACGTTGATTTTGATACTTAACAAATATGACACATTATGATTGATTACTTATGATTTCGATGCACATTTCCCGGTTTTTGGGCGTGTGTCACGACCAGTAAAAGAGGTATTAAGAGGTATCATCAGATTCGGTGGAGATTTGATTCAATGTCTACGTTGTCACGTATATTAGCCGAAGTGTAGCCAGTGCAGTGGCCCATTAACAATGTCGAGCTCTGCATGTGTCAGTGTCGGGTTAAGAGATAATTTACGTTGTTGTTAAGAGCAGCTATGACAGTTGTGTATTGTACCACTCGATCCCCATGTATCCGCATGTTATATGTCTTAACCGTTTGCTTTTGCAATCTATGTCATAGTCATTATTACATTGTTATTTTACAAACATTTGGCTTCGATACTTCTAGGTGGTCCCGTCTGCATTGACTAGGGCGTCTTTCTGCACCATTTTAATAACATAAAGAACTTCAGATTTCGGAAGTTGGCGTTAAAGTATTGCTGCTTATCTTCTACTAGCAGTTCCCGTGGCTTCGCTCACGACAAACACTAAAGTCTAACCTTGATTTGACGAATCTGAAGGGACTAAATGAAAAAAAGGTTATATCAAAGAATTTGTAATGTAAAGGTCTGTTTACGTGTTATGGCGTTGTATAGGTTTAAAAAAACAGTTTAACTCATATTACAGTCGATGGTGTAGGTTTTTTTGCAGTTTTTTTACAGTCGGTCTCTAAAACTGCAAGACCGATTTTAACCTTAAATGTGTCAATTTTAAGGTATTTCTATGCGTATTTGCCAATATAGCTTAAAATTGTTAAATAGGGTATCAATAAAGTACAATAAAGAGCTGAATGTTCGGAACAGTGGCGCTGTCCGTCGACAGTGTTTCAAACTGATTCACTTAACATAATATCAATGTGTACAGAACCCTCTAAGTAGGGATATTCAATGTTTTTTTTTTTCAGTTCCACCGCCTTAAAGCAGAGGATAAATTAGCGCTGACGAATGGAATAGTTCAAGCTGGCTCCGTCGTCCGCGCTTCCACTCATTGTCCGAATTTAAAAGTGAGAATGTTTGTAAAATAAGAAAATACCCCCGTTGCAGCAGTCCTGCATACTCAGCGAATTTCAAGTGCATAAATAAATAATTTAAATGAAGTCTCGCATCAAGTAAAATCAATATACATTCAAAAGAAAGCGTGCAAAAATACTCTCCTAGTGGCTTTTAAGATCAACAGGCTATAAAAAATAATAGCCTATACTTGGCACGAAAATGCAATGTTCAAAACTTCAAAACAGCTGGCTTTTCCAATTTAATCGTATGGGGAAATGACCAGCTGTTTAAGTTTGAGTAAAAAATTTCATAAACATCATCAGTAAAAATCTGTATTCGCTATAGTACATTTATTTGACATATTTAGTTATCTGGCCTTTAAGTAAGCCATATGTCTGTATCCACCATGTGGCTTTGAATCAAACATCAGCTCACATGTTTTAATGTAAACAAAGCAGACGTTTTAGATCCCAATGCTACTTCCCAATGCTACTTAAATGGCAGTTATTTTATGTTATTTTTTGTTATCTAGCAAACTTTAAGAAATTGCAGTACTTTTCCTGAGTCCCTGACATTAAAACATTTAATTTGAGCCCTGTTCCCTCATCCTGTGATTTGCCAAATGCCCACAATTGGTATTCAAAAATAAATTATTCTTCATAAGATTAGTATGGAAAAATGCAGGTTTGCTGCCACAGAAATTTGAAAATGAGGTATTATAGGCTACAATCCAATATATCTAAACTATATAAAGCCACATAACATGTTTTATCAAGATATGCTGAGGAATAAGAAAGCTATCCAATTGCATTTACCTCTCATAAGGTTAACATTGGGAAAGAGAGTACACAGGTTTGCTGCCTCAGGAATTTGATGATTTGGATATTTTAAGCCATAATCAAGTAGATATTAACTGTATGAAGCCTCATGCCATTTCTTATCAGTATATTTTGAGAAATGAGCGAACTACACAACTTATTTTATACCCATAAGGTTAGCATGTAGAATGAGTATGCAGGTTTGCTGCAACAGGTATGTTAAAACTGGTTAGTTTTAATTCATTATTTAGTATATCTTAACTAGAAGAAGCCATATACCAAGTTTTGTCAAGAAATGTTAAAAAATAAGTAAGATATAGAATTTTTTTATTTCCTATAAGGATAACATGGGGAATGATTATGCAGGTTTGCTGCCACAAAAATTGAAATTTCGGGGATTTTTGACTAAAATACATTATATCTCATCTAGATGAAGCCACAAACCAAGTTTAATTAAGATATGTTGAGAAATGAGCGAGATATAGAATTTTACTTATTCCCCATAAGGTTAACATTGGGACAACGTACTGTGTTTACCACTTTCAATATCTCGGTAACCAATGGACATAGAGCAATGATTCAAGATACTAAATTGTTTGTTTTTTTGAGGCGAATCCAATGGTGCCAACAAAAATTTGATTAATTTCATTTTTTTATGTAAAAACCCCAAAAAACCATTTTTGGGGGGGTTATTCCCCCTTTACCCCCCCTTCCGATGGTCCGATCGGGCTGGTTTACGAACTTGTCCAATCGATCACCACTTTACATGTCTGTACCAAATTTCATTAAGATCGGACCATATTTACGGCCGCTATCTTGCTCACAGACACACACATATATATATATATATATATATATATATATATATATAGATAGATAGATAGATGGATAGACAGATAGATATATATATATAAATTCGAACGAATAGTGTTTTTTGCTTCTGGTGGCCCCAAAACGAAAAGTTATCATGGTCTCGGGCTTAGGTCTTACCATGAGACCTACGGTAATAGCTTCTTCCCTATAGGGGAAATTCGCTAAAAAATAGATTAAACATGGTCAAAGATTACAGCAATATAAAACACTAACATACAACTGTAAAAATATTACAAACAGCTGCTTGACTTTAGAAAGTCAGCTTGATCCGTAAACTCCAACAAATATTCCAATCGGACAAAAGTTTTCGGCATGGGAACTACTAATTTTCCCGAAAGGTGTCCCTACTTAGAGGGTTCTGTACACATTGCATATATGGGCGATTTTTAATATATTTTGAAAGGTCAACTACAGATTGCAGAACTTGTTTTTCCTGTATAAAGCCAGGTCACCCTCGAATTAGATTAAAAAGGAATTCGTCAAACTATTGTAGGGGATGAATACATTAAGGACGGCCTAAGGGAAAAACTATAACCCCCGCTGCCTAAATAAATATTGCGCCACTTTTTATGATTAAACAGATAAGGTACAGAAACGATGATGGATTAACGTAAACCATGTAACTTTTGTATAGTGAGTATGACCTAAATAAATTAACAAACAACCATAAAAACAACATGAAGGGAATCAAATTATAAATAAGCTGAAACAACGTATCCGTATGTGAAGCTATTTACCCTCTGCTTGACTGAATGAAATTGGGAAGTAAACAAAAAATCATCCATTACACTTATATGGGAGTATTTCAAAACTTTCAGTCCGCTAACAGCCCCTTAACACTTGGAGATTTTTATAATTTTAGCGAATTTCCCCTATAGGGAAGAAGCTATTACCGTAGGTCTCATGGTAAGACCTAAGCCCGAGACCATGATAACTTATCGTTTTGGGGCCACCAGAAGAAAAAACACCATCCGTTCAAATTTTTATATATCTATCTATCTATATATATATATATATATATATATATATATATATATATGTGTGTGTGTGTGTGTGTGTGTGTGTGTGTGTGTGTGTGTGTGTGTGTGTGTGTGTCTGTCAGCACGATAGCGGCCGTAAATATGGTCCGATCTTAATGAAATTTGGTACAGACGTGTAAAGTGGTAATCGAACGGACAAGTTCGAAAACCAGCCCGATCGGACCTCCGGAAGGGGGGGTAAAAGGGGATAAACCCCTCCAAAACTGAGTTTTTTGAGTTTTTTTTATGCAAAAATAAAAATTATCAAATTTTTGTTGGCACCATTGAATTCAGCTCAAAAAAACAAATAATTTAGTATATTGAATCATTGCTCTATGTCCATTGGTTACCGAGATATTGAAAGTGGTAAACACAGTACGTTGTCCCAATGTTAACCTTATGGGGAATAAGTAAAATTCTATACCTTGCTTAGTTCTCAACACATCTTAATAAAACTTGGTTTGTGGCTTCATCTAGATGAGATCTAATGATTATTAGTCTAAAATCCTCGATACTTTTATTTTCGTGGCAGCAAACCTGCATATTCATTCCCCATGTTATCCTTATGGGAAATAAAAAATTCTATATCTTCCTTATTTCTTAACATATGTTAATAAAACTTGGGGTTTGGCTTCTTCTAGTTAAGATCTATTAAATATAGAAGTAAAAACAACCAGTTTTAACATACCTGTTGCAGCAAACCTGCATACTCATTCCCCATGTTATTCTTATGAAGATTACAAAAACATGTCAAATCTTGCTATGTTGGATTGAAATATGTTCTTTTGCATTTGAAATTCGCTGAGTATGCAGGTCTGCTGCAACGGGGGTATTTTTTATATAAATAGATCAAATAATTAGATTATTACATCAGCACATTCTGTCGGTGGCTAAATAACTACCGTATCCCTCTCTTTCAGTCTTGCCGGGATTCAGTTTCAAGACTCAACCACAAAAGGCAGCACGCTTTTCAGGCTTTAAACTATAGAGGTCGAATTAGTATATTGGACAAATCATCGTATCAGGCATAATTACAACTCCCGCTGCCGAAATAAAGATGGTGCCATATACCGAATTTATGATTAAACAGATTAGGTTTTAAAATTAAACTAAATGTAACTTTTATATAGCACATAATTATGTCCCATAAAATAAATCAACAAAAAATCATAAAACCGTGATGAAAGAAAGCAAATTATAATCAGCTGTAACAGCGTATTTTATACATTTGTGAAGCTAACTCCCAGCTGCTTGATTGAATGAACATTGAAAATGTAAACAAAAGATCGTCCATAACACTTTTATATGGAAAACTTCGAAAACTTCGACCTCGCCAAAAACCCCTTTATACTACGAATCATGTAAAATCCTTTCTTAGCGGATGTCTACGCCCTAAGAGGAATGTCCACGCAAAATTTCAAGGTTCTAGGTAGTATAGTTTGGGCTGTGCGATGATAGGTGAGTCGTATTTGACAAATATATAGTAGAAGATTATACTAATTCCCTAAGGAATTTCTTGTATACAGCAAAACTCCTTTATTTATGAACCGATTTTGATGATTGAGGTGTCAAATTAAAGGGTATTTCCTGCAGAGGTCATGGAATAATTTTCATTACCCTCAGTTTAATGTGCTTTGCCCCACTGGACTTTAATGTTTCTATATATTTTAAATGGAAGTACATTTTACTGAACATATGGTATATCTAAATTATTTTTATTTGAGTTATCAGCTGTCTTGAGAAAACCCATAATATCTGTATTCTGTCTCTTTGATATTTATTTACATGTTTTGGTTATTTTTCAGTTTACAAACACCTACCTTATAAAAGCATTAATATATAGGTGGATTTTTAGTATTCAAATATATTAAAAATTTTAATATGTTGTATAAAATAAATCAGTTCTCTAGAATAATTTTGGTAAGTAGGTACAGAAAACTTAATAAAATAAACCAATAGAATTCATTTTACCAATATCAAACGAATACATTCACTTCAAACTCCCTGTCTAAAAGAAATTCCTGATAAAAGTTCTTTAAAAATGGACACAAACGAATAAGAAGTTCTATTTAAAAAGTGTTACACCTTCCAAGTGGTGCTCCAATAAGGGTTTTACACTTCAACAAGTAATGTGCAGGATTAGGAATAAGGAGGATGGCATGGGACATGGGAGATATGATTACTGGTTCGCACAACAGAAAGTAAAAATACCTTATGAAAGAGGTAATTAGTTATCCATAACCAATTATTCAAGTTTTGAAGGAGACTGAGTTTTAACTATGGGCCTCCCAGCCACAAAAAGAGAAAACAATATTTTGATGTACAATCAAGTCCTAAATTCCAAGTGTTGAAGAAGTAGGGATTATATCCATTGATTACCTTAAGATGACACAAGACGCTGAAGGTTGGCAGAGGCCCTAATAAAAATGTTGTAGACATTAGAAAGAGTGAGTGAACGAATTAAGGAAGAAAACTGGGAACTAGATGAAGAGGAGAACTATGCATTTTGAATGCTGGGAGTTCAAGGAAAAATTGATGATAAAGCCATAATCAAAAGGAAGCAATAGTAAAGGCTTCATAGTTAGTTAACCTCACATTCAGGGGTGAGACCACTTCTACACAACCCAACAACAAGAAACTCACACGGGGAAAATCTAAAACACAATGCTGTACCTCAAGGAAGAGCAAATATCGATTATCAGTCTTCATTTTAGCCAAATACAAATCTTGATAAATAGTTATATATTGAATTTAGAAAAAAATACAAAATTCGTAAGAAATCAGGCAAAATTTCAAATAAACTTATCAAATTCTTAGAAAACAACCGAGAAATCCAAACTAAAATTGTAATAACGCTAAGATAACATAAACTTATAAAATTTAAACCAATAATTACCTAATTTTTACAAGCCATAATACAGGGTGCGGCAAAAGTCAGCGTACCGAAAATGCAGTTAAACTGTAGCTACTATTGACAGTATTATTTTAATGAACCTGTTAGAGAAGCTGCTCAAAGTGACCACCATCATTGTCTATACACTTGTAGCACCTTTTTGACACTGGTTTACGTATTTTGTTGCATAGTTGCGGTGTAAATAAAATATCAGAATGTTTCGTTATAAATTCTTTTAAATGTTCTAAGCTTTGAGTTTCCTCCGAAAACACGTGATCTTTTAACAAACCCCACATACTAAAATCGCACGGAGTTATGACTGGGGACCTAGTGTTGGAGGCCAATCAATAGTTCCTCTTCTTCCTATCCATTCATCGAAGTTATCATTTAAAAAGGCTCGGGTACATTAAGGCATTAGTGCGAACATTAAAACCATCAATAATGGAAGTTGATAAAACAAGCACTACATTTACCAACTTAACTTTACTGTCACAAGTGGTATACTAACAAAACAAATATTCATCGATAAAGAATAAACGAAGACAAAATAAACCATAACTAGATCATAAGATAAGGAGTGACACTATATTAGCGCGAGAGATAAACAATGACGCTCACCGGCCTGCAGCGGTACGCTGACTTTTGCCGCACCCGGTATATGTCTGCTCAAAGTTGACAACATTTTCTCTCATCATTTAAATAATTAATTTTATTAACTGGAACTGACTAGTCACAACTTAATATCAGTACAAATTATCAAGCCGTATATTGAGCGAGGAGCTCTTCGCCTTTTGGACTGAGGTCATCAGATTCTAAAGACAAAGGACTTGAGTCATAAACAAATTAATTATATAGTCTGGACCTATTTCTAAGGGCGGGTCGATACGGTCCGAGTAGTGTCCGATTAATCTCGGACCGAGCTTGATTTTTACTCGGTCCGAGTTATAGGGCTTAATCGGTCCGGGTCTACTCGGGACGAGCTTGTTAGCCAGCTAAAAACTCGGGTTGAATTGTTTTTACAGCTAGTACACTCGTATTGAATTGTTAAACGTATCCAATGTTAAATCCTTTCAAATCAAAATTCACATCCGAGAGAATATCTCCATCCGACTAACTCAGACCGAGTTGTTTATACATACGAGCTACTCGGATGCATTGTTGTTGCGATCCGAGTAGCGTCCATAGAGTAATATAGTGTCCGAGTGATGCGCGGGCATCGTCCAAGGCCCCACTGAAAATACAGGCCATGCTGCAGCGATCCCAGCGCTGCGCCACGTCATACAAGTAGACAGGGAACTAACATCCTATGTTTACATTTTATTGCTAAACGTCAAATATCCCTTGTTTGTTTATGTTTTTTTCTGTTTACATTTCATCACTAAGCGTCAAATATTACTTGTTTATTTACGTTTTCTTGTTTTGATTTAAAAGTAACTGATGAGCAGCACAGCTGTGAGTCCTCAGCCAGACTTTCAGACCGCCTATTTGTTTGACGTCATAAATCCTGCAGCATGGCCTGTACTTGTAGTGTGGCCTTGCATCGTCCGAGTTAACTCGGTCCGAGAATAGTGTCCGATTATTCTCGGACCGAGTTAACTCGGACGATGCAAGGCCACACTACAAGTACAGGCCATGCTGCAGGATTTATGACGTCAAACAAGTAGGCGGTGTGAAAGTCTGGCTCAGGACTCACAGCTGTGCTGCTCATCAGTTACTTTTAAACTGATCGGACCGTGTCAACCCGCCTTAAATAATTGTAAGTTCATTACAATATTGCTCAAATCACATCTGCTGAACCCGTCCAGTTGTAAAATACTACAGGTATTCAAACAACCAACTCCAATAATATGTGTCACTTAATTTTCCAAAAGATAAATACATTGAGCAGCATTAAGACAAAATTAAATAAAATTAATCATGCCTGTTATTTTTTTTAAATATGTAATTGTTTTGCAGGCGATATCCACTTCTGAACAATTTAATATTGAGAATTTCTCTAGGGTACCGATCGGTTAAGTAAAAATCCTTGGTTGTTAAATGGGATAATTAATACACGAATAATACTTCATAAAAAATTCTACTTCATGATAAATACTATTCTCTCTTTCATAATTACCCTCAAATATCACGAAATACACATGTTAAATTTGGAAGCAAGATTGAAAAAAAATAGATATATATATAGTGAACGATTTCAGTTAGATAGGCCAAATATGTACTGAACGTGAGAAGCGAAAAACATAATATTGACAAGAGGAAGGGGCGGGCATAAGCAACATGTAACCATCGGCTGATAACATCTGCTCGAGAGCGGAAGATCCCCCGATAATCCCACAATGATGCCTCTTTGTGAACATGCTTTACCGCAAGTAAAAATTCCCGATTTTATCTCGGTATGGACTTAGATTTCACGATCCTTTTTAAACCCAAAATTACTCTTTGGGCGTTTGTTATTGCGATTTGTGGCAGCTTCAAGAAACGGAATATTTGATTTTTTTACAAATGTAGCAACTAAAACCGTGGATAAACTCCAAAGCTAGTGAAGTTTTGTTTAATGAGTCATCATGCTAACAACTTCAAAGTTTTCTTTCTTTCTAGACTTGCCGAATATATTGGTTTTTAATTTAGAATGTGTAAGAAAAAGACACTCGTTTAAAAACCTAAATTTATTAAAAAAACCTCTTAACAACCCAAAAGAACTGAGAACAGACCAAGGCAATGAATCGTCAACGTAAACAATAATAATAAACATTTCCCATCACCTGATTATTTAATTCACAAACACACGCCCCCGTGGTGACAACTTCACCACCACTTTTAATCATTCTCGCTACACGCCCCCGTGGTGTCAACACCACTTTTATTTATTCTCGCTCTCACTCAACTGCTCTTCGCACATCCCCAATGTGGTGTGGCCTTCCGTCTACGTCAACACTCGTGGGCGAAAACTGTCCCGTTATCTACCACTCCTTCCCTCCACCTTGATGTACAGGAGGAATTTACCGGCTTCACGAACACACATCCACAATTGTCATGAACTTATTTTTCCCATAGTGTGTTACGTCTATAGCAAGCCTATACCAGTTGTGCTTGCAATCTAGATGCCCAGGCTCCCATTTAATATTTGACGTATCGATCGTCAAGCACTCTTTACAGGTTTTCACCACTTCTTCTACATCTTTTGTCGTAAAATTTAAGTCCGGATGGCAACGCCTGACAGTAAAAAGAGTACGGTTAACTCCAAAATGATGTATGTCATGAACCTGTTTAATCAATGTTTTTCGATCTCTTTCCTCTTCCTGACCTAAAGCTGCAATACCTGTTGTTTCTTCCTCCCTCGCTAACCATTTTTGCGGTCAGGTCATCTGCCTTGTTGAACTGCGATTTCACAAGCTCTATCTTTACATCGAGTCCGCATTCCAAAATAATATCTTTGAAGAGGCTTAAACGTCTTCTGACTAGGATTTCACTTAGTCCATGAGTTTTAATGGGATGGTCTCCTGTAAATAAGGACGTCACCCAGGCATGAACAGTCGCTGAGTCTGTGACGATATAAATCTTCTTCAATCCCCATTGCAACGCAATATTCACCCCCTTCAGCAAAGCTTCTAACTCAGCCAAGTTTATATGGGCTGAATCATGCATCTTTCTCAGCCAAGAAGCATTTTCGACTATTTCCCCTCCAATCTCAAGACAAACACCAATTGCCAGACTGCTTGCATCGCACCACACTTTTCCCTCTTCCACAGGAGGTACGGCCCATTTGCCAGTGACCGGGTCCCTTTCACTGATTCGATCCATCATGTTTCTTAGCATACTTTGCACATGATCCCCAACCAAATCATCCCAATTCAAATCCGACAACTGCCTCTTAACAAAACTACATGCAGGTCGAAGCCAACCTGCTACCGGATAGTGTCCAATTAGTTGCCCACACAACGAGAATACGTCTTTCTTCGTTTTAACTTCATCAACTGGTTTTACTTTATTATCCCTACACCATATTAGATTACCGTTCATTTTTCTCAGCCTCAAGCCTAACACTCTGCCTCCATCAAGTGTTTCTGCTGGCTTCGCCGACAAACCATATTTTTCCAACAGTCTCATTACAACATCGCTACTGACGATTTGCTCATTTACAACAATGTCGTCGACATATGAATCAGTAGCACTCCTAACTATTGGATTCATCGATAAAACCTTGTTGACAATGCTGCTCATTATCTTCGGAGCGACGTTCAACCCAAACCCAAGTCTTGTTAAACAATAGTTTTCACCTTTGAACTTGACGACTTAAAATTTCCACAGATGTGGGGCAATATGAATTTGCAAATAAGCTTTTCGAAGATCCACCGTGCTGACACGCTCTCCTAATCTTCTCCATAGCCTCAACTTCTCACTAGAGACCTCACTTCCACCTGTATGACTTGAAACAAACTGATTAAGTTCTCTATAGTCCATTACAGGCCGCACTTTGTCTTTATTTTGCTGAATAACAGCCATAAGTGGGATCACACCATCAAATTCCCCGTGATATGGCTGAAGCCAGCCACTTTTTATCCATTCTTGGACTTCAGTTTCAAAGGCCTTATTAGCGTGATCAGGAATTCTGTACATTTCTATCTTGTTCTCTAATATAGGTGCCACATCATCGTCCTTCCAATTCCATCCAGCTGTCCATTTTCCACCTGAAAACTCTGCATGGAAGTCACAATCCTCAATAACAATCTTCTCAGTTCCATTTTGGTTGCCACCACTCTCTTGCATAGTTTCAGCCACCGCACCTGTACTCAAGTCCTTTTTAAACTTTACTTTTCCGTTACCCTCAATGGTAACTCCTTCCATAGCAGAAACAGCGTCCATTCCGAGAAGTACTTGATAGTTAGGCAACAGTTTAGCAACCAGGCAGTTTAATGATATGTTAATTCCACAAACACACACCTCTGTTTCACACATCAAGTTACAATTCACAGTCTCCCCATTCATCATTACAACACATTGTCTCGTTGTTCTTGTCTTTTCCCCGAACCTGACTAGGCTTGGTGAAATTATAGTTCTTTAACACCCCGTATCTAGCAATGCACAGCACTTAGTTCCTGCAACAGTCGTCATCAGTGTAGGCAGTTGCGTCGTCAATGTAGGATAGCCACCCGCGCAACAAAAAGTGGCCCCTTCTACTCGTTTTTTGGATCCTGTGTACACTTGTTAGCGTAATGCCCTTCTTCTCCACATTGGAAGCAAATAACTTTCATGGCCTTCTTCTGCTTTCTATTCGGGCACGATCGAGCCAGATGTCCTTGCGTATTACAAACAAAACATGCTCTGAGATCCTCTCTTTTATTTATAGTTGCTTTCATTTGCGCAGCTGCTCCAAAGCCGGACTCTCCTCCAGTCACTAAACTTCTCGCCCTTTCTAGCACTTTCAACAACTCCATGTCTTGCAAGCAGCAAGCCGCCTTCAACTGGTTCTGAACATCTTACGGCAGTCCGTGCACAAAAGAACTCTTGACCCATTCGTCGGAAACTACAGGATCTATCAATTTGGCCAACCTTCTCAAATCCGATGCATAGACATCAACCGACTCTCCTGGAAGCAAACGTCTTGAAATGAACTCTTCGTACGCCTGAAACCTATTTGCGGAAAAGGCCTGGTTTAAGGCTTCAGTAAGTAATGTATAATCACTTTTGACTGCGTCTGTTAGTCCTTCGTAGACGGCAAAAGCTCCTCCAGATAAGAACAATGGAAGGACTGTCTGTAATTCTTTAATCTTCTGAAGCCTGCACACAAGTTCCAACTTTTTCAGCCATTCCGAGAAATCCCCCTCGCCGCTGTACTGTTTAATCAGATCAGAAAATCTCGTACCGGTGCCTGACATTTTCTTAACTTTACTGCCGAAATAGCTTGTAAGAAAAAGACACTCGTTTAAAAACTTAAATTTATTAAAAAACCTCTTAACAACCCAAAAACAACTGAGAACAGACCAAGACAATGAATCGTCAACATAAACAATAATAATAGACATTGCCCATCACCTGATTATTTAATTCACAAACACATGCCCCCGTGGTGACAACATCACCACCACTTTTATTCATTCTCGCTACAGAATGTATACAATAATATCTAATAACAAGTCTTGAATACAAGGAATTAGGCAATACTGACAATAGGCAAGACAATAGACACTTTAATTTTTTAAAATATTAAATTTTATGTTCTGTTGAATTATTTAACATTTTCAGTAGTTTTAAGAATACCGAAACCCCATAGTAGTTTTAAATGTTCCCCCACCTATTTTTAAAATCATTTTCACTATGCCACAATCCGTTTTTGGTAACATTGACTTGACCTTAAGGTATTGTGACATCTTATAATATTATTTTTATTGATTTAAACATTTTCAACATTATAATTTGTATTAATATACACATTATCTCAAATGGATATCGCATTGGAGGTAGACAATGAAAAGTAACCATTACCAGTTATAGTTAAGCCGTATTTACAATTAATAAATGTAAACGTTAACATTTTAACGATTTAACATGCAGGTACGGTGGCGGTGTGCCACGTCATAGCCCCCAGGCAGGGTACGGCCAGGGGGGGGCAGGTACGGTGGAGGTGTGCCACGTCACAACCCCCAGGCAGGGTACGGCCAGCGGGGGCAGGTACGGTGGCGGTGTGCCACGTCACAGCCACCAGGCAGGGTACGGCCAGCGGGGGCAGGTACGGTGGCGGTGTGCCACGTCACAACCCCCAGGCAGGGTACGGCCAGGGGGGGCAGGTACGGTGGCGGTGTGCCACGTCACAGCCCCCAGGCAGGTGCAGGCCAGGGGGGGGCAGGTACGGTGGCGGTGTGCCACGTCACAGCCCCCAGGCAGGTGCAGGCCAGCGGGGGCAGGTACGGTGGCGGTGTGCCACGTCACAGCCCCCAGGCAGGTGCAGGCCAGCGGGGGCAGGTACGGTGGCGGTGTGCCACGTCACAGCCCACAGGCAGGGTACGGCCAGCGGGGGCAAGTACGGTGGCGGTGTGCCACGTCACAGCCCCCAGGCAGGTGCAGGCCAGCGGGGGCAGGTACGGTGGCGGTGTGCCACGTCACAGCCCCCAGGCAGGTGCAGGACAGCGGGGGCAGGTACGGTGGTGGTGTGCCACGTTACAGCCCCCAGGCAGGCCAGGGGGGGCAGGTACGGTGGCGGTGTGCCACGTCACAGCCCCCAGGCAGGTGCAGGCCAGGGGGGGCAGGTACGGTGGCGGTGTGCCACGTCACAGCCCCCAGGCAGGTGCAGGCCAGGGGGGGCAGGTACGGTGGCGGTGTGCCACGTCACAGCCCCCAGGCAGGTGCAGGCCAGGGGGGGCAGGTATGGTGGCGGTGTGCCACGTCACAGCCCCCAGGCAGGTGCAGGCCAGGGGGGGCAGGTACGGTGGCGGTGTGCCACGTCACAGCCCCCAGGCAGGTGCAGGCC
Source organism: Flexamia atlantica (assembly GCA_035578135.1). Classification (NCBI taxonomy): domain Eukaryota; kingdom Metazoa; phylum Arthropoda; class Insecta; order Hemiptera; family Cicadellidae; genus Flexamia; species Flexamia atlantica. The sequence continues at coordinate 117,731,386 of JAQJVK010000001.1, forward strand.
AGGGGGGGCAGGTACGGTGGCGGTGTGCCACGTCACAGCCCCCAGGCAGGTGCAGGCCAGGGGGGGCAGGTACGGTGGCGGTGTGCCACGTCACAGCCCCCAGGCAGGTGCAGGCCAGGGGGGGCAGGTACGGTGGCGGTGTACCACGTTACAGCCCCCAGGCAGGTGCAGGCCAGCGGGGGCAGGTACGGTGGCGGTGTGCCACGTCACAGCCCCCAGGCAGGTGCAGGCCAGCGGGGGCAGGTACGGTGGCGGTGTGCCACGTCACAGCCCCCAGGCAGGTGCAGGCCAGCGGGGGCAGGTACGGTGGCGGTGTGCCACGTCACAGCCCCCAGGCAGGTGCAGGCCAGAGGGGGCAGGTACGGTTGTGATGTGCCACGTCACAGCCCCCAGGCAGGTGCAGGCCAGAGGGGGCAGGTACGGTTGTGATGTGCCACGTCACATCCCCCAGGCAGGTGCAGGCCAGGGGGGGCAGGTACGGTGGCGGTGTGCCACGTCACAGCCCCCAGGCAGGTGCAGGCCAGGGGGGGCAGGTACGGTGGCGGTGTGCCACGTCACAGCCCCCAGGCAGGTGCAGGCCAGGGGGGGCAGGTACGGTGGCGGTGTGCCACGTCACAGCCCCCAGGCAGGTGCAGGCCAGGGGGGGCAGGTACGGTGGCGGTGTGCCACGTCACAGCCCCCAGGCAGGTGCAGGCCAGGGGGGGCAGGTACGGTGGCGGTGTGCCACGTCACAGCCCCCAGGCAGGTGCAGGCCAGGGGGGGCAGGTACGGTGGCGGTGTGCCACGTCACAGCCCCCAGGCAGGTGCAGGCCAGCGGGGGCAGGTACGGTGGAGGTGTGCCACGTCACAGCCCCCAGGCAGGTGCAGGCCAGGGGGGGCAGGTACGGTGGCGGTGTGCCACGTCACAGCCCCCAGGCAGGGTACGGCCAGCGGGGGCAAGTACGGTGGCGGTGTGCCACGTCACAGCCCCAGCCAGGGTACGGTACGCGGGGGCAGGTACGGTGGCGGTGTGCCACGTCACAGCCCCCAGGCAGGTGCAGGCCAGAGGGGGCAGGTACGGTGGCGGTGTGCCACGTCACAGCCCCCAGGCAGGTGCAGGCCAGGGGGGGCAGGTACGGTGGCGGTGTGCCACGTCACAGCCCCCAGGCAGGTGCAGGCCAGGGGGGGCAGGTACGGTGGCGGTGTGCCACGTCACAGCCCCCAGGCAGGTGCAGGCCAGCGGGGGCAGGTACGGTGGAGGTGTGCCACGTCACAGCCCCCAGGCAGGTGCAGGCCAGGTGGGGCAGGTACGGTGGCGGTGTGCCACGTCACAGCCCCCAGGCAGGGTACGGCCAGCGGGGGCAAGTACGGTGGCGGTGTGCCACGTCACAGCCCCAGCCAGGGTACGGTACGCGGGGGCAGGTACGGTGGCGGTGTGCCACGTCACAGCCCCCAGGCAGGTGCAGGCCAGAGGGGGCAGGTACGGTTGTGGTGTGACACGTCACAGCCCCCAGGCAGGTGCAGGCCAGAGGGGGCAGGTACGGTTGTGGTGTGCCACGTCACAGCCCCCAGGCAGGTGCAGGCCAGAGGGGGCAGGTACGGTTGTGGTGTGACACGTCACAGCCCCCAGGCAGGTGCAGGCCAGAGGGGGCAGGTACGGTTGTGGTGTGCCACGTCACAGCCCCCAGGCAGGTGCAGGCCAGCGGGGGCAGGTACGGTGGCGGTGTGCCACGTCACAGCCCCCAGGCAGGTGCAGGCCAGCGGGGGCAGGTACGGTGGCGGTGTGCCACGTCACAGCCCCCAGGCAGGTGCAGGCCAGAGGGGGCAGGTACGGTTGTGGTGTGACACGTCACAGCCCCCAGGCAGGTGCAGGCCAGAGGGGGCAGGTACGGTTGTGGTGTGCCACGTCACAGCCCCCAGGCAGGTGCAGGCCAGAGGGGGCAGGTACGGTTGTGGTGTGCCACGTCACAGCCCCCAGGCAGGTGCAGGCCAGAGGGGGCAGGTACGGTTGTGGTGTGCCACGTCACAGCCCCCAGGCAGGTGCAGGCCAGCGGGGGCAGGTACGGTGGCGGTGTGCCACGTCACATCCCACAGGCAGGTGCAGGCCAGCGGGGGCAGGTACGGTTGTGGTGTGCCACGTCACATCCCACAGGCAGGTGCAGGCCAGCGGGGGCAGGTACGGTGGCGGTGTGCCACGTCACAGCCCCCAGGCAGGTGCAGGCCAGAGGGGGCAGGTACGGTGGCGGTGTGCCACGTCACAGCCCCCAGGCAGGTGCAGGCCAGAGGGGGCAGGTACGGTGGCGGTGTGCCACGTCACATCCCACAGGCAGGTGCAGGCCAGCGGGGGCAGGTACGGTGGCGGTGTGCCACGTCACAGCCCCCAGGCAGGTGCAGGCCAGAGGGGGCAGGTACGGTGGCGGTGTGCCACGTCACAGCCCCCAGGCAGGTGCAGGCCAGAGGGGGCAGGTACGGTGGCGGTGTGCCACGTCACATCCCACAGGCAGGTGCAGGCCAGCGGGGGCAGGTACGGTGGCGGTGTGCCACGTCACATCCCACAGGCAGGTGCAGGCCAGCGGGGGCAGGTACGGTGGCGGTGTGCCACGTCACAGCCCCCAGGCAGGTGCAGGCCAGAGGGGGCAGGTACGGTTGTGGTGTGCCACGTCACAGCCCCCAGGCAGGTGCAGGCCAGGCTGGGTGGGGCCACCGCGCGATTGATCTGGTATCCTGGCAACCCCGAGAGCAACTCTCTGTGACGTCACTAGAGCACTGACGTCACCATCTGTTTTCATTGGGAACACCTTTCAAATAATAATAACATCCTTGATTTACACGCAAATACATTTTGTTAAAGTGTTGTTCCTATCGGAAATGATACAGTATGACTTTAATGTAATGTTCATCGCAGTTGTAAAATGATTAAAACTAAAATATTAAAGAAGTTTATGTAATTATGTTTTCCCGTTGAACCTTCGTTAAATGAACGTTCAGACTTTTTTGTTTAGATAATTTTTATTATTAAACTCAAAATACGGTTGCTGGACTGAGTGACTGACTAATCACAGTTTCTCATAACCCATGAGCTCTTGGACTATCAATATATTCTCTATGGGCTTCAGATAAGATAAGACTAAAAAGGTGTTTCCAAATGAAACATTTCACGTGGGTTTGCGTGGGTGAGAGGGAATTGAGCTCCAAAAAATGTACTTCTTCTAGATTACATTTTTGACTCTACCAGCAAATGAGTGATCGAACTCTTTGAAAGATTTTTTGGGGAATTCGGTTTTCGGCCGATGCTTTGATAGTATTTTTCGTCTTACAATTTTCGATCTATTAAAAAAAACTTTCTAAATTTTAGATGTTAAGTAGATGTTAAGCGTCTTTATTGTCATCTATATTATCAGTTTTACATCCCGAGTTATGCCTCATATTCTCACGAGTACTAAAGTGCTCGATGCAAAGAAAGTTCTGAGTTCAAACCCCTGAAATAGCCCCGTTGCAGCAGACCTGGATACTCAGCGAATTTCAAATGCGCTAAAACATGTTTTCAATCCAACATTGCAAGGTTAAATATGTTTTTGTAATCTCCATAAGAATAATATGGGAAATGAGTATGCAGCATTGCTGCCAAAGGAATATAAAAATTGGGTGGTTTTAATTCAATAGTTAGTATATCTGAACTAGAAGAAGCCATATACCAAGTTTTATCAAGAAAATTCAAGAATTGAGGATAATATAAAAAAAATGATTTAAACCCGCAATGGATAACATGGAGACTGAGTGTGCAGGTTTGTTGCCATGAAAATTAAAATATCGGGGATTTTAGATTAATATACATTAGATCTCATCTAGATGAAAGCACAAACCAAGTTTTATTGAGATATGTCTACAAATAAGCGAGATATAGAATTTTACTTACTTCCCCTAAGGTTATCATAGGGACAACGTACTGTGTTTACCACTTTCGTTATCTCGGTAACCAATGGACATAGGTTAATGATTGAAAATTCTAATTTTTTTGAATTTTTGGAGCTGAATTTAATGGTTCTAACAAAAATTGGACCATTTAAACTTTTCTTTTTAAAAAACTTTAAAAAAATCTCCATTTTTGGGGGGGTTTATCCCCCCACTACCTCCCCCCTTCCGGTGAGGTGGTCCGATTGGGATGGTTTTCGAACTCATCCGAATGATTGCCGCTTTACATATTTGTACCATTTGTTATTTAGGATCGGGCTATTTTTGCGGCCGCTATCGTGTACACAGACACACACACACACACACATTATATATATATATATATATACTAGTGGCTTGCAGGGGCTTAAGCCCCTAGTAAGGGAAAATTTAAATTAAAACGATTCTTATTTCATATAGAAAGATCTACCTTTATAAACTGGCTTTTAGATCTGCCATATGATAATACCTAGAACATGGTTTAAAATAAAATAACAATATCACATGTTTTATGTAAACAAAGCTGCTCCCAATGCTTTTTAAATTGCAGATATTTTACGTTATTTCCTATTTTCTAGTAATCTTCAAGCAAATTCAGTATTTTTCCCGCCATCACGGAATAGAGAACTTTAATTTGAGCCCTCTCCCACCTTTCTACGACTTGCCAAGCGTCCATAATTTTGACGCAAAGAATCGCCTTACGAAATTAAATATATGATATATATGTTGGTTTTTGCTTCTTGATCCTCAAAACGAAAAGTTTTCTTGGTCTCGGTTTTAGGTATAACCATTAGAACGACAGTAATAGCTGATTCCTTTTTGGAAATTCGCTAATATAGGACGCTACCAAAGTCGGACAACGCCAAATCCGGACTGTTCAAAAATCCCAAAACGTCAAATTCGGACAGCGACGAAGTCGGACAGCGCCAAACCCCGGACTGTTTTGAAACAGTCCCGATTCGTCTGGAGCGTCAGGTGCCAAACCCGGACTGATTTTATTTTTGCACTGAAACGTCAAAGTCGGACAGCGCCAACTCAAGACGGAAAAACAGTCCAGAGTTGGCGCTGTCCGACTTTGACGTCGTCCGACTGGCACGTTCCCGCTAATATATTTTTGTATTCAATCACTACTATTATCTCAATTTTAGAAGTTGAATAATAAATAAATTAGGAAATTTCAGTATCTTCATTACAAAATTGCAAAGTAAGACTGTATGGCAAATTATAATTAACTAGTCCTTTCCAGTTAATAAAATTAACTATTTAAATGATGAGAGAAAATGTTGTCAACTTTGAGCAGACATATACCGGTATTATGGCTTGTAAACATTAGATATAATTATTGGTTTAAATTTTATAAGTTTATGTTATCTTAGCGTTATTACAACTTTAGTTTGGATTTCTTAGTTGTTTTCTAAGAATTTGATAAGTTTATTTGAAATTTTGCCTGATTTCTTACGAATTTTGTATTTTTTCTAAATTCAATATATAACTATTTATCAAGATTTGTATTTGGCTAAAATTAAGACTAATAATCGATATTTGCTCTTCATTGAGGTACAGCATTGTGTTTTAGATTTTCCCCGCGTGAATTTCTTCGGGTTTTGTAGAAGTGGTCTCACCCCTGAATGTGAGGTTAGCTATGAAGCCTTTACTATTGCTTCCTTTTGATTATGGCTTTATCATCAATTTTTCCTTGAACTCCCAGCACCCAAAATGCATAGTTCTCCTCTTCATCTAGTTCCCAGTTTTCTTCCTTAATTCGTTCACTCACTCTTTCTAATGTCTACAACATTTTTATTAGGGCCTCTGCCAACCTTCAGCGTCTTGTGTCATCTTAAGGTAATCAATGGATATAATCCCTACTTCTTCAACACTTGGAATTCAGGACTTGTTTGTACATAAAAATATTGTTTTCTCTTTTTGTGGCTGGGAGGCCCATATTTAAAACTCAGTCTCCTTCAAAACTTGAATAATTGGTTACGGATAACTAATTACTTCTTACATAAGGTCTTTTTGCTTTCTGTTGTGCGAACCAGTAATCATATCTCACATGCATGGGCGGATTTCTGGGGGTGCCTAATATATGGTGGATTTGTTGGCAGTGACGGGGAAAAATTTTGTAAACATAACTTTGATCGAGGTATTTGCATAAAATACAAAATCGTTTGATGTTTAAATTTTAGCACAATATTTCAAACGTTAGGTGAGCTGGCACCCCCAAATATTACGACCTAAATCCGCCCGTGCTCCCATGCCATCCTCCTTATTCCTAATCCTGCATATTTCTTGTTGAAGTGTAAAACCCTTATTGGAGCACCACTTGGAAGGTGTAACACTTTTTAAATAGAACTTCTTATTCGTTTGTGTCCATTTTTAAAGAACTATTATCAATAATTTCTTTTAGACAGGGAGTTTGAAGTGAATATATTCGTCTGATATTGGTGAAATGAATTCTATTGGTTTATTTTATTAAGTTTTCTGTACCTACTTACCAAAATTATTCTAGGGAACTGATTTATTGTATACAACATATTAAAATTTTTAATATATTTGAATACTAAAAATCCACCTATATATAAATGCTTTTATAAGGTAGTTGTTGTAAACTGAAAAATAACCAAAAACTGTAAATAAATATCAAAGTGACATAATACAGATATTATGGGTTTCCTCAAGACAGCTGATTACTCAAATAAAAATAATTTAGATATACCATATGTTCGGTAAAATGTACTTTCATTTAAAATATATAGAAACTTTAAAGTCCAGTGGGGAAAAGCACATTAAACTGAGGGTGATGAAAATTATTCCATGACCTCTGCAGGAAATTCCCTTTAATTTGACACCTCAATCATCAAAATCGGTTCATAAATAAAGGAGTTTAGATGTTCACAATAAATTCCTTAGGGAATTAGTATAATAGATTCATAACATTTCCCCATCTTGAAGAAACCGAAAATATGGATAGAGAAAACGTTATGCCTTCTCAATTCAACCCGGGTTGAAATTACCAGCTGCCACCTTAAGGGTGCAATTGAAGGCTTAAAAATTAAAATACGGATTTAATGAAATATTATATTTTAAAATATCAATTTATTTGATAATTTGTCAAAGTTACACATTACATAAGACAATTTCATTAAAATTCTTTAACCTTTCAGCGAGCGAAATCACGGGCTGTTCGCTAGAACTACCAAAATTTATGTAGAAACCTTACATTTTTTATCCTTTGTTTTTGATCCAACAGTTTTTTTTCACTAAGTTTATAAAAAAATTTATCTTTACTATAGTAATTTGCAATTAGTGAAACGAACAAAAATAAGTTATTTGAGAGAGGGTGTTGTAAGCGAAAATGGAAATGTTACCAAAGCACTCTGTGTATAGTCAGAAAATTAAGCCCAATGTTTATAACATGCTCTGTCTTTGTATAAAGACTTAATCGAATTTGGCCAAATTTTAAATTGATGATTTTCATAATTAATAACACTTATTTTATAACGTTATTATTTTTGATAGAAGGAAAAAGGTTATCAACACCTAATAATCATAACTAGATAACACGTAGCTCGAAATAGAGCAAAAATAATATGGTAATAGAATGAAGAATAATCAGCCTGCTTATATACTTTTAAAGTTTAATCAAAGGGCTACCTTCATTAACAAAATTATGGCTTAACTACTTTTAAAGTTAATTTGATCTACCGCAGGAGTTTCTGGTACGCGTAAACGATTTTTTAGGGAACACCTTAATTTTTTCATGTTCTCTTTTTTCTGAAATGTATATATTTTAACACCGACAAAAGATCACGCTTTGCTTACAGCAACATGTAGCTGACCGAGAGCAAACACTGGCGCCATGAGCAATGACTTCCTTTGTTTAGGGATTGCCGCTGCACCTTACTGATAATTATCGCCAAAACAGATATTTTAGGGAACGGCTGTCTTTATAGGCAACATTTCCTTTGTGGCAAAAACGCGTAAATAACGCCCTACTCTACCAGTCTTTTCATTCTTGAAATGCAACTCACCGCAATGAACACATTTTTAGTTCGTTGGCCTGGCGTTGGAAGGAGCATCAAATGTTACATCGGGAGGGCGACGCCAGCGTTTCTTTCCTACTCCTCCGACCGGTCAGTGTTCGTCTTCTTCTTATCGGTGGCATTATAAATGCAGCAAATCCAAAAATAGATTTGCTCAGGTTGATATCACTTTTAAAACACTTTGGGATATCGTAAACTACATTGTAAAACTTATAACTGCAATGTTTAAGAGCTTTAAAAACTTCATAACATAACCTAAACTACATAATAAATCTTTTAAAAAAGAAAACTGTTGAAAACAAAGCCAAACCATCTGTATAAAACTGTTCTTTTCGAAAAATTAATTATCATTCATTGCTGCAATCTGTGGTTTACCTGTAGAACTATTTCAGAGCTTGGCCATATGTTCAGTTTGTAAACAAAGTAAAATGAGCTTGATCTAATGTCGATGAATAGCGCCACTGTTCCGAAACTCCTGCCCTTTACTGTACTTTAGGGACGCCCTTTTTTAAAATTCTGAGACTTGTTGACAAATCTACATAAAATTCCCTTTAATTTGATACCTCAAACGTTAAAATCCACCCAGCCGTTACTTCGGTTTGACTGTGAAAAGAAAACCGCATGCGTATTAATATATAGATAAATAAATTATATTTCATTCAGAGTAATTTATTCTGCAAGTCATATCCAGGGCCGTACTCAGACCGGTTTTTCCGGGACAAATTTACCCTGGAAAATAAATATAGATATATTTTTTTTTCGTAAGGGGATCCTTTGCGTCAAAATTGTAGGCGTCTGGCAAGTCGTAGAAAGATGAGAGAGGGCTCAAATTAAAGGCCTCTATTTAGTGATGGCAGAAAAATCCTTAAACTGATATTCTTCTTCTTGATATTCACCAGAAAATGACAAATTACGTAAAATATCTTCCTTTTAAAAAGCATTGGGATCTTAAAACGTCTGCTATGTTTACATGAAACATGTGATGCTGATACTCGATTGAAAACCATTAGCTAGATATTAAAATATGGTTGATATAAAAGCCAGTTTTTATGAAGGTATTTTGTACTATAATAAATAAGCATTTGTTTGAATTTACCTTATTAGGAGCTTTTAGTCCCTTCAAGCCACTAGTATTGATTAATATCTTCAAAGTAATAACCAATCCCTCGTAATTTTGTTTATATTATCCAACGAAAACGTGAAGAAACAGCGTAAATAGATCCTAAATTCGGTTTAAATAACACGAGGAGAGGCTGAAGAGTGCTCGTGGTGAGCGGGATTAGAGACAATGCGTAAGAAACAAAAGCACAACGGGGGTGAGCGCTAAGTGGTTGTGGCTAAATCGCAACCGGAACGACCTACTGCACTCCTGCTCAGCGAGGCAGCTTACAACACCGACCCTCACAACACTGAGAATGTTGCTGAGGATGGGGCACGGCAGGATACATCAAACCGGAACAAAACCTGCTGCACTCCTGCCCAGCGAGGCAGCTTACAACACCGACCCTCACAACACTGACAAAGTTGCTGGGGATGAGGCACGGCAGGATGCATCACAACCGGAACATAACCTACTGCACTCCTGCCCAGCGAGGTAGCTTACAACACCGACCCTCACAACACTGAGAAGGTTGTTGAGGATGGGGCACGGCAGGATACATCACAACCGGAATACAACCTACTGCACTCCTGCCCAGCGAGGCAGCTTACAACACCGACCCTCACAACACTGAGAATGTTGCTGAGGATGGGGCACGGCAGGATACATCAAACCGGAACAAAACCTGCTGCACTCCTGCCCAGCGAGGCAGCTTACAACACCGACCCTCACAACACTGACAAAGTTGCTGGGGATGAGGCACGGCAGGATGCATCACAACCGGAACATAACCTACTGCACTCCTGCCCAGCGAGGCAGCTTACAACACCGACCCTCACAGCACTGAGAAGGTTGCTGAGGATGGGGCACGGAAGGATACATCACAACCGGAATACAACCTACTGCACTCCTGCCCAGCGAGGCAGCTTACAACACCGACCCTCACAACACTGAGAATGTTGCTGAGGATGGGGCACGGCAGGATACATCAAACCGGAACAAAACCTGCTGCACTCCTGCCCAGCGAGGCAGCTTACAACACCGACCCTCACAACACTGACAAAGTTGCTGGGGATGAGGCACGGCAGGATACATCACAACCGGAATACAACCTACTGCACTCCTGCCCAGCGAGGCAGCTTACAACACCGACCCTCACAGCACTGAGAAGGTTGCTGAGGATGGGGCACGGAAGGATACATCACAACCGGAATACAACCTACTGCACTCCTGCCCAGCGAGGCAGCTTACAACACCGACCCTCACAACACTGAGAATGTTGCTGAGGATGGGGCACGGCAGGATACATCAAACCGGAACAAAACCTGCTGCACTCCTGCCCAGCGAGGCAGCTTACAACACCGACCCTCACAACACTGACAAAGTTGCTGGGGATGAGGCACGGCAGGATGCATCACAACCGGAACATAACCTACTGCACTCCTGCCCAGCGAGGTAGCTTACAACACCGACCCTCACAACACTGAGAAGGTTGTTGAGGATGGGGCACGGCAGGATACATCACAACCGGAATACAACCTACTGCACTCCTGCTCAGCGAGGCAGCTTACAACACCGACCCTCACAACACTAAGAAGGTTGCTGAGGATAGGGCACGGCAGGATACATCACAACCGGAACATAACCTACTGCACTCCTGCTCAGCGAGGCAGCTTACAACACCGACCCTCACAACACTGAGAAGGTTGCTGAGGATGGGGCACGGCAGGATACATCACAACCGGAACATAACCTACTGCACTCCTGCCCAGCGAGGCACCTTACAACACCGACCCTCACAACACTGAGAAGGTTGCTGAGGATGGGGCACGGCAGGATACATCACAACCGGAACATAACCTACTGCACTCCTGCTCAGCGAGGCAGCTTACAACACCGACCCTCACAACACTGAGAAGGTTGCTGAGGATGGGGCACGGCAGGATACATCACAACCGGAACATAACCTACTGCACTCCTGCCCAGCGAGGTAGCTTACAACACCGACCCTCACAACACTGAGAAGGTTGCTGAGGATGGGGCACGGCAGGATACATCACAACCGGAACATAACCTACTGCACTCCTGCCCAGCGAGGTAGCTTACAACACCGACCCTCACAACACTGAGAAGGTTGCTGAGCATGGGGCACGGCAGGATACATCACAACCGGAACATAACCTACTGCACTCCTGCCCAGCGAGGCAGCTTACAACACCGACCCTCACAACACTGAGAAGGTTGCTGAGGATGGGGCACGGCAGGATACATCACAACCGGAACATAACCTACTGCACTCCTGCCCAGCGAGGCAGCTTACAACACCGACCCTCACAACACTGAGAAGGTTGCTGAGGATGGGGCACGGCAGGATACATCACAACCGGAACATAACCTACTGCACTCCTGCCCAGCGAGGCGGCTTACAACACCGATCCTCACAACACTGAGAAGGTTGCTGAGGATGGGGCACGGCAGGATACATCACAACCGGAACATAACCTACTGCACTCCTGCCCAGCGAGGCGGCTTACAACACCGACCCTCACAACACTGAGAAGGTTGCTGAGGATGGGGCACGGCAGGATACATCACAACCGGAACATAACCTACTGCACTCCTGCCCAGCGAGGCGGCTTACAACACCGACCCTCACAACACTGAGAAGGTTGCTGAGGATGGGGCACGGCAGGATACATCACAACCGGAACATAACCTACTGCACTCCTGCTCAGCGAGGCAGCTTACAACACCGACCCTCACAACACTGAGAAGGTTGCTGAGGATGGGGCACGGCAGGATACATCACAACCGGAACATAACCTACTGCACTCCTGCTCAGCGAGGCAGCTTACAACACCGACCCTCACAACACTGAGAAGGTTGCTGAGGATGGGGCACGGCAGGATACATCACAACCGGAATACAACCTACTGCACTCCTGCCCAGCGAGGCGGCTTACAACACCGACCCTCACAACACTGAGAAGGTTGCTGAGGATGGGGCACGGCAGGATACATCACAACCGGAATACAACCTACTGCACTCCTGCTCAGCGAGGCAGCTTACAACACCGACCCTCACAACACTGAGAAGGTTGCTGAGGATGGGGCACGGCAGGATACATCACAACCGGAATACAACCTACTGCACTCCTGCCCAGCGAGGCGGCTTACAACACCGACCCTCACAACACTGAGAAGGTTGCTGAGGATGGGGCACGCCAGGATACATCACAACCGGAACATAACCTACTGCACTCCTGCTCAGCGAGGCAGCTTACAACACCGACCCTCACAACACTGAGAAGGTTGCTGAGGATGGGGCACGGCAGGATACATCACAACCGGAACATAACCTACTGCACTCCTGCTCAGCGAGGCAGCTTACAACACCGACCCTCACAACACTGAGAAGGTTGCTGAGGATGGGGCACGGCAGGATACATCACAACCGGAATACAACCTACTGCACTCCTGCCCAGCGAGGCAGCTTACAACACCGACCCTCACAACACTGAGAAGGTTGCTGAGGATGGGGCACGGCAGGATACATCACAACCGGAACATAACCTACTGCACTCCTGCTCAGCGAGGCAGCTTACAACACCGACCCTCACAACACTGAGAAGGTTGCTGAGGATGGGGCACGGCAGGATACATCACAACCGGAACATAACCTACTGCACTCCTGCCCAGCGAGGCGGCTTACAACACCGACCCTCACAACACTGAGAAGGTTGCTGAGGATGGGGCACGGCAGGATACATCACAACCGGAACATAACCTACTGCACTCCTGCCCAGCGAGGTAGCTTACAACACCGACCCTCACAACACTGAGAAGGTTGCTGAGGATGGGGCACGGCAGGATACATCACAACCGGAACATAACCTACTGCACTCCTGCCCAGCGAGGCAGCTTACAACACCGACCCTCACAACACTGAGAAGGTTGCTGAGGATGGGGCACGGCAGGATACATCACAACCGGATTATAACCTACTGCACTCCTGCCCAGCGAGGCGGCTTACAACACCGACCCTCACAACACTGAGAAAGTCCTGTGGATGGGTAAAGCCGCGTTTACACTATACAACTTGTTTTATAAACGTTTGTTTGTAAAATTTTGTTGATTCAAATTTTGTTTTTAAAACTTGATCTTGTGTTTTAAAACATGCTGTACAACAAAATTTTATAAAACAAACATTTTCTTTGTTCTTTCCGCCACGGCTCGGGAGACCTGCAACCTGTTGTAAAACACGATTTTTCAGTTTTAAAACACGCTTGCTGTACAACTTGTTTAATAATTTGCATTGCTTTCTTAAACATTTTCAAACCATTTAGTATAATTGGTTGTACAACACAAGTTTATAGAACAAGTTGTATAGTGTAAACGCGGCTTGTGGCATATTTTCTTGTGGTATATTTTCTTAAATTATCAAAAATACCCTGGGTTCCGGTTATTATCGATTGAAAAGGTAATAAAAAGGTATTTAAATCCATACGGGAAACAGACACGTACGCCTTAATTAAAAATAGACTTCAACGCACAACACCAATCAGGATTGTATTTAGCATCGTCCATCATCGTAGCTGACCGAAATAGAAACGTTATGAAGAAAGTGACTTCTTACTTTGAGACGTTGTTTGTCAGATTTTATCACGTAAGATGAAAGATATTTTCATTTGTAAATATTTTCCTCTCTCTTATCAGTATATAATTCTAAAGTAGTATTAATATACTAATGTACTAATGTACGTTAATACATAAGAACAAAGTACTTTGAAATATGTCGGAACTGAATGATACAGAAAAGTTTAGTTTAGTCGGAGTCTGCTCTACCTGAACGTTCCACTTTCTTGTGGCAATCACCATGTGTAGACGCAAGACCGCTCCATGGGATGGCACCACTCTCCGCCTAATGGAGGTCTGATTCAATTGTCTGCGGGGCGACCTCCCCGCTCTCCGAAACACGGCCACAAACAAAATAAACTGTGGAAATCTATTTTGATGATAAAACAAGATGGGCCAGAAAGTCAATGCCTGATGATGTGATTTATTTTTTGTGCCTAGAGAATATTTGTTTCGTTAAATGATCCGAGGCCTTATATACTAATTAGTTTTTGTGCGACGAAGAGTTGATTAATAAGTGCATTCAAACATTTTATTTACTTGACCATACTCTCATATTTAATGGTATCAAACCTTAATATTCGAAACTAATAAAAACTCTATATAAATATGTTGAAGTTTTGCAATAGAAACTGTTTCAAATTATGCACTTGTAAGATTTTAATGCAATTAGAGAAAATGAAATATTAGTTATTTCACAATAGGTACAGTTTATTTGTGTGGCTTGCATATTGTTTTTGAATGCATTGTCATGCGAGTTCAATTTCCCTGAGGCATAATTTCCCTTATTAACTTTTATAACTACTAAACCCCCAAACTTGAATAGGTCTATTCATGTGGCATTCAAACGCAAACTATCTCCGGCAGCGATTGCGAATGAATAAATTATATATCACTGCTGCTGGTTGGTTCCCTAACTTTGATAGGTATATGACTAGGAAACTCAATCTGTTAAATCACTAATATGGTCGACAAACGGCTATACCAACTCCAAAACTAATTTGGAAACACAACTGTTTCGAATTAAAGTATTACCTTTTATTGGCGTTGATCTTTTCATTGTTATAGCAAAAATAATTGCAGCAATAGAATTGAACTGCTGTAGGGCTCGAGGTCCATAAACCCTGTCGCACTACGCAGTATGGTCAGCAGTTTGTTTATATTCTTGACCATTTTGACTAAAACGTCATTTATACATTTATATATTTTTAATAGTAAGAACATTCGGCGTTCCTACCAGAACAATCCTCCTGCACACCCCGGAGATGACATAGCTGTGTGGTATGCGCCAACTCATTTTCCTTCTCGTTTTTATTGTTTTTTAATGGTTTCATGTATACGTAAACAATAAATCATGCTTCAATGAAATTTTTGTACTAAATAAAATCTTGTGAAAAAACTATAAAATCTAGTAAAGGCCCACTCTAGTCTAAAAATTTTGAATGAGTAATTTTGCATGAGAAAACAATATAAATTTTTACACTAGTCCATACTTTGTCTAGTGCGACGTATCATTCGATACACATCGTATGCACATGTAATCAAACCAGTGTGAGAGAAGCAATGGTTTAAGCCGATACCATGATCGTATCGTGAGGTTGTATAGCTTCATTGTTGTTCTCAATGGAATTGGAATGTTGCCTCTGAAATGAATATTATCAGAACGTTAAAAGTTGATATTAAGAAGAAAACATATGCCATGTTTATTAAATATTTCAATCAAGATTTCATTAATGTATTTGGTAGATTCACGTCCTGTTGATCTCGTTTCAGCGAATTTCTCCTGCAGGGAAGAAGCTATTACCGTGGCTCTCATTGTAAGACCCAAGCCCGAGACCATGATAACTTTTAGTTTTTAGGCCTACTCTTCCTTATAATATTACAAATGTGACAGTTTGTTACTTTGTTTGTTTGTCATATTATGCTGCAACAACAGCATAATACAACCGCTGGAACGGCTGGTGGATCAGCTGTAACAACGTATACATTTGTTAAGCTAACTGCCAGCTGCTTGATTGAATCAAAAAAATTCTTTACCGAAAATATTAATAATATTTTACATGTACGTAAAACCAATTTAAATAAAATTTCACTACGAAATCTTACTACGTAAATCTTACTACGAAATCTTACTACGTAAATCACTATCTTACTATCGCTTTCAACGTGCGCAAATCCACGGGTAAGATCTAGTGGAACTATGTTCCTATGTTGTCACTGTGGGAAATAATTAAAATTCTATATTTCGCTTGTTTTTGCTTATTTTAGCGTAATTACCCTATATATATATAGTCCAGGCAACGAATGCTCAGAAAAGGTATAGAGGGAATTCATGGAACACAATTTTTGACTTTGCAGCTTTGTTTGGACTAGTTAAGAGGTGAACATATCAAAAGTCCCCGTCCGTAGCCCTTGAACAGGGGGAGGAAGGAGGGTCTGAAGGTACCTTTTTTTGGTTTTTCCTGAATATCTTGAAAACTATCACCTTTTAGTACTCCCTATTACGTTTGAAAGTTAACGAAAATTAAATTTCCTGTAAGAAACGTATATACTATGTCTCCTTTGGTCCAACCATTTACAAGGTAAGCACTAATTTTATTAATATTTAAAAAAATATCCCTCCATAAGAAATACATGTAAATTTGTGGGTAACATACATGACCAATGGGGCAACGCTTTTTTCACCTGAGGGAAAATGAACAGCATTCAGGAAATATTTACAAAATTTCCAGTAATTTGACACCTCAATCGTAAAAATTGGTCTAAAATAAAGGTGTTGGCGACCTCACAAAAACTTCATTTTCCAAGGAATCATTTGTTATAATTTCTCTATTGTAACAAATATTTGTCATAATTATTTGTTACAATTTGTTATAATTTCTCTATACCTGGAATAATAGGGAAGAAGAAGTTACCGTAGTACTCATGTAAAATCTAAATCCAATACCATAATAACTTTTCGTTTTAGGGCCCCAGAAGCAAAAAAAAAACACCATTCGTTATAATTGTATATTATGTATGTATATATAATATGCCGTAAATATGGTCGGAAATCAGTGAAATTTGGCACACACATGTAAAGTGGTGATCACTAGGACATGTTCGTAAACTAGCCCGATCGGACAACCGGAGGGGGGGGGGGGTAAAGGGGGATAAGCATCCAAAAATGTTTTTTGGAGGTTTTTACATAGAAAAATAATCCAATGTATCTATATATATATGTGTGTGTGTCTGTAAGCAGGATAGCGCTCGCAAAAATGGTCCGATCGGAATTAATTTTGGCATAGGCGTGTAAAGTAGTAATTATTCGGATAATATAGAAAACCAGCCCAATCAGACCACTGGAAGGGGGGGGTAAAGGGGGATAAACCCCCCCAAAAAGGGGTTTTTGGGGTTTTCACATATAAAAATAAAAATAATCCAATTTTAGTTAGCACCATTGAATTCCACTTAAAAAAAACAATTTAGTATTTTGAATTATTGCTCTTTGTCTATTGGTTACCGAGATATTCTAAGTGGTAAACACAGTACGTTGTCCCAATGTTAACCTTATGGAAAATAAGTAAAATTCTATATCTCGCTTATTTCACAGCATATCTTAATAACACTTGGTTTGTGGCTTCATCTAGATAAGATATAATGTATTTTAGTCTAAAACCCCCGAAATTTCCATTTTGTGGCAGCAAACCTGCATACTAATTCCCCATATTATCCTTATGGGAAATAAAAAAATTCGATATCTTCCTTATATTTTTACGTATCTTGGTAAAAGTTGGTGTATGGTTTCTCCTAGTTCAGATCTACGAAATATTGAATTAAAACCACCCAGTTTTAACGGACCTGTTGCAGCAAACCTGCATACTCATTCTCCATATTATTTTTATGGAGCTTACAAAAACATATTAAATCTCACTACCTTGGATATGTTCTTTTGCATTTGAAATTCGCTGAGTATGCAGGTCTGCTGCAACGGGGGTACTTATCCTTTAGGAAATAAACAAAATTGTCTATCTCGCTTATTTCTAAACATATGTTGATACAACTTGGTACTATACAGCTTCTTATAATTCAGATGTACTAGATTTTGAGTTAAAAGCACAAAATGTACAAAGATTTGTATAACAGGTTATGTATACCTGTTGCAGCAAACCTGCATACTCATTCCCCATGCTATATAGAGATTAAAAAATCATACCATATCTTGCTTATGTTGGATCGAAATATGTTTTTTATGGATTTTAAATTCGCTGGGTTCGCAGGTCTGCTGCAGCGCTGATATTATTATCATGTTGCTGATTAGGGTACAGCTCTCATGCAGCGCTCCCCGGTTTGACCTTTTAATAAGTGAATATATTTGTGTTTGGTTTGTGTGCAGATTGTGATGTTTCCGTCAACCATGGCTGCTCCCAACGGCCTGCTCACAGTGCTCCTGTGTTTTGCTCAAATATGTTGGTGAGTTTGCCGTTCCAATTGGTAACAATACTCAACTTGTATGGACGGAATATATAATTTAAATTGTTTTTGTCAAAACAAATATAGTACTGCATTGGCTAGTACAATATTCCCTCATTTATAACTAAAAAAAAGCTTTTTTATCAAATTTATATTATATGGTGCATAGTTTTTATTTTATGTCTAAAATTATTCACTGTCCATATATTCTTTTATACTGTGAAGGGTTTTTCTGAAAAGAATATCTTCAGTAACTCTTTAAACTTCTTAATATTTTCTTTCTCTATAATGTTTGGTTAGTTATCGAAAAATTTGAAGAAACTGTAAATAGTTCATGTTCATACAAAGTTGTGTTGTTGAGTATCACAATTGAAATTGTATTGAAGACATATTGATTTCCTTGTACTTCCTAGTCGATTTTCATGTTTTTTTTCATAAATAAAAAATGTTCAAATAAAACATATATATATTTTGGAATTCCAAAGTATAATAATCTTGAAATATATGTTTACATGTATGATCGAATAAAATTTTGTATATATACCTAGAATTGCTTGAATTGCTCTTTTTTGTAGAGTTATTTTTGATTTAGCTTTGTAATTACCCGAAATTGGTACTGTGTATGTCTTGAGAGGGTATATTGTCAATGGTGGTAAGAAAAATTTAATATTACGTGTTTTGGAGAGTTTTTTTTATTATAAAAGTGATCCTTGATTTATTACTGCAAACTTTATCATACCCAAAAACACAAAGTGTTGAAGGGTCGCCAAGCCCTAAAAATATGTGATATCAAAGAGCATACCAAGTCAATTTAATTTTTCTGTAGTTCAACGATGTTCATTAGAATACATAATTGAATTTGTTTGAATACTATTGTTCTGAACTACAGAACTATTGTACTAATTTAGTGTCTGTTAAGCTGCTGGCCAAGTACATGTAGAAGAATTATAATCTGTATTCAGAACAATAGTATTCAAACAAATTCAATTATGTAGCCTATTCTAATGAACATTGTTGAACTACAGAAAAATTAAATTGACTTGGTATGCTCTTTGATATCACATATTTTTAGGGCTTGGCGACCCTTCAACACTTTGTGTTTTTGGGTATGATATCATCGTTTTTTAATAGATAAATATAGTAAAAAATAGATGAAAAATAGTAAAGATGAAGGAAGATTTTGCAACTCGTAGAAAGATGGGAGTGGGCTCAAATTAAAGGTAACTATTCCGTGATGGCGGGAAAAATACTGAAATTGCTTGAAATTTACCAGAAAACGAGAAATAACGTAAAATATCTGCACTGGGATCTGAAAATGTCAGCTTTGTTTACATAAAATGTGTGATGCTGATGTTTGATTGAAAACCATCTTCTTTGATTGAAGCTACTAGTGAAATATAATAACCACATCTTGTAGTTTCTCCTAAATTGAATTTAGTATTTTTCACTTTGAATGTGTTTCCAATTATTTGAATTTCTGTATTTCGAAGCCCTGGTATGAGAATATTTGTAATTTTCATGTTGAATGAATTCCAAAGTTGTAATTGAAAAATCAAATAGTTAATTGTGCTTGAAATAATTATTGCTTTTTTGTAAGCAGTTGCAACAATAGGTACACGTTGAGTCCACAATAGGTTGCCATTTTTCACACTGACGGTCGAATAATTTTTCAAATTTAGCTTGTTTAGTGTTGTGAGGAATTGAAATTGGAAAACTAAAGTTATTTACTACATTACATGCAGTTTGAATATTTTGTCCTATAATTTTTAGCATATATTTGAAATGTAATTCAAGGGGTTGATACAATGTTATTAGTTGATTGAAAAATTCAGCGCAATCTTATTGTTCGATTGCGTTAAAAGGAGGTCCTAACTGATTTCTGATATTTACTGAACCTAAAATATGGTCTTTTTTTGGTGGGATATGGCCAATTTAATCATAGGGGAATCAATGTGTAGTTTGTTATGGAGGTTGTGATAAGTTGGCAGTTTAAAATACACTGTATTGTTGCATTTGCATAGCACGATACTTTATCAGAATTTGAAAACTTAATAAGGCACTGTAGTATATAGCCAGTGGGATTGAAATTAATTAACTTGAAACAGCTGTTCATGTGTTTAACCAATAAGTACAATATTCAATGAAACTCTAGATGCAAACTGTACTAACGAAAAACAGCCAGCCCCCTTGGCAGTTCGGGTATTCTTAGGACCAGGATTAGTTACAATGGACATGCATTGCAGATATTCAGCTTAATATGCATGAACCCGAAATGTTGCGGTATTATCACAAAACAAATTGCTATTATTTATTGGTGAGATTGAAACCCAGGATCCTGAGGATCGACGTTACTCGCTCTACCACCAATGGACATGCTTTGTGACAAAATCGTGAACCCTCAAACTTTGGATAATTCTTGAATTCAAATTTTTTATGATAGACCTTATCAAACATTCGGCGCTATGCAATCTTTGACTTTTTCCAGTTTGTGAGCAGTGGCGGATCCAGAGCATGAGTTCGGGGGGGGGCAAGCAGGATTGCGAGGGTAACATCCGGGGGGCCTCCCCCGGAAAATTGGCGAAAATTTGAACTGAAAACTCGTGTTTTTAGGCAATCTAGAGACAGAAACGTGCTCAATTTTCAATTTAAAACACCAGTTTTTTATTGGATTAGTTTATTACAGTATACTTGTTTAGGTAATTAGGGAAAAAGTCTTGTTTAGAGGTTCAAGCCTTAAATTTATTATTTACAATACTTTCTCCAGAAAACTTAAATTAAAAAAAAACAATAAGTCTTAAGTCGAGCCTTCTTTTTCTAGTTTTTCCTCCCTTAGCATAACGCTCGATTATATTATCAACATTCACCTCGATATCACAATGTATGTATAAAAAACATTATCCGTTCTACCTCTCTTCAACCATTCTTGTCCGTTGCCACGATTTAACTAGCTTTACATTTGCCTTTTATCAGTGATCGGCAAATACTCACGATCGTTTTTCACGGACGATCGCGAATTCTGCAAAGCTACATCGGCCATTTTATCCGCGATCGGCTGATACGCGCTATCGTATTTCGCGGCCGTTCACGAATTCCACAAAGTTTTTTTAGCCGTTCACCCACGACTAACAAATACTTGCGATCGTTATCGTGGCCGATCGCGAGTTTTGCAAAACTACGTTTGCCGTTTTTATTCTAGATCGGCTAATACGCGCGATTCTTTTTGCGGCAGATTGCGAGTTTCTCAAAGCTGGACTTGCCGTTTAATTCGCGATCGACAAATAAACGCGATCGTTTTTTGTGCGGATCGCAAGTTTCGTGAAGCTACACACTTGTTGCGATCGCTAAAACGATCCCGTCCCTAAAATTTTCTGAAACTAATTTACATCGCACCCAAAAATAATTGGGAATTTCACTTTCCCAAAAATTTCTGATTTTTTTCTCATTCTCGGGGGGGGGGCAATTGTCCCCTTTGCCCCCCCTTGGATCCGCCACTGTTTGTGAGTAAATCTTATTGTTTACCTGACTCCACAAACAGCTGATATTGCTTCTGCTCAAACAAGGAGATTAGAGTATTTACTGGAGGTACTGTGACGATAACTTTGTTGATGAAAACCGGCCCTTTCATTTTGACAGGCTTTTTAGTAATTTAGTAATGAAATACCATTCTTTTAACATAAATTTAAAACGATTCGAATCTTGAACATAAGTTTAGGTTAGGTAAAACGAAAATAGATTATAAAAGACACACATTCATTATAATTTATATAGGTATTTGTAAAACTATATAAATAAGTTTCATTGTTACAGAACCCTGAAACAATCGTCAAAAAATAAGCCTATTCACAATATAAAGAAAGAATAAATTAAACAAATCAAGCTTGAATAAATTAAACAATCTCTTGTCCTACCGTCCTCTCCATAAGCTTAAAACTTACCAGCTGATCAAAGTTTTACTGACGAAATAGTTTCTTCGTGGACTAAGCTTGTTTACATTTTAAATGTCAACGAAGATTTGAAATGAAAATTTAAAAAGTTACTAGTTTTAATATATAGTGCTTTCAGACTTTGTTCAGACTATCAAAAGGCACTACTACGAGAAAAAATAGGAGTGAGTGTGAAGTTTCATTCAATTCTGATGAGAAATAAAGTCGCTAGGCTTTCTGAACAAATCGAGGTGGAGGATTCGTTCAAAAAGTGCAAAACCGGTAACTTTTTTGGTGACTTTTAGCGTTTATTCTTAACTTATTAGAAGTATTTAAACCAAACTGTTGTGTTTTTTGGCCAGTTTATTATGTTAAAGCAAGGTTATATTAAATCAAGGCTCTAATTTTCTTTTTTGAAAAGTGAAAAATCGGCTCCTAATCTGCGCTGTTAATATAGGCGCTCACGTCGTTCATTCGTCGTCTGCTGGTGGACTTGGCGACGAGACACGACCGTGCCTCTAGATTAATGAGAGTTTCAAATTTAAAAATTTTCCCCAAGGTTACACTTAAAAACGTTATTTTATCGATCGGTTCTATTGATTTATTATCTTTTAATTGAACATTAAAATGTATTTTATTTTGATTTAGTTTGTTATTGAATTCTATTTAATGCCATTTTGTTGCTTTTATTTCAAAGCCATTTTCTTCCATCCATTGTTAGATTAAATGTTCTTCTTTTTACTCATGGATATTGATGATTAAGACTATTTTAAAATACTAAAATACATTCCACAAATAATGTTTTTTCTGGTTATAATTTTGATTATATAAATGCTAAAAAGTATAGGGCCGAGAGCAGAGCCTTGTGATACATCTGATTATATTTTTCAGGTATGATTCAATTCATGTATGAGCGATTAACCCTATAAACGATGCTTTGGTTGCTCGTTACTTTCAGTAGCCAAGCGTTGTGGTGCTCGTTCTCGTAGATATTCTTATATTTAATTGTGTGCTCCAATTGCTCGACTCTGTCATTTGTTCGTCAGCCGTTGTGTTGCACATAATTGATTATGCTCTCGAAAAAAATTCAAATCATGTGATTTATTTTATATTTATTTTATTTGACTTTTACCTTGCTTAGAACATTAGCGAGTTGTGGACAGCTTTACATTCTGCATTAGATGATTTTTCCAAAATTATTTTTTCCTAAAATATTCTTATCCCAAGTTCTAAATAGGCCCCGGTGGTCGATCTGGTCTGAAACCACTCATGCAATTCTTGGCTTTCAATTGAGCAATTTGGTCATGAAAATTTGACTGTCCAAAAACAGTCAGTTTTTATGAATCCTCAATGATTATATGATTTGAGGATACCGAAGAATACGAATCTTTCTGAATATCACTGCACTTCCCAAACTAATCCTCCATAAAATGGAACTTCCAATCTCCCTATCACCAGAATAGGGATTGTTGAAATATGATTGTTGAAATATGTCACATAAATTCCCATTCAAAATTTTACTGAAGGACTTTTTCTCTCGTCTTAAGTATAATATTACCTGTATTACAATGTAAGAATAACATTAACACAGAGTTCAGTGTTGTTTAGTAGAACCGAACACAGCTGAGAGTGGAGCTGGAGCTCAGTGGAGGGAACATTATCTGAGATCTTCGAAAACCTTCGATTTCTTGGTTTCTTTACGACAAATCAGATAATGGTCAGCTGACTTTTCCTTTACTAAACATTGCCCTTCCTCCCCCACACATTGCAAGCTTTTCTCAAAGTTTTTCCAATCTCCGGATGACTTTAAAATAAAAAAAAATGTGTTAAACCCCGTGATATTTCTTAAGAAAACATTTACTAGACTATGTGATGTCAAATAGTTCTTTTTTAAGCTTAGGTAGGTTCATTAAGCTTCACAGGAGTCCCACTTAGCGACTAGTATTGAAATAGACTATAAAAACATCTTAGAGTTATAAAAAAAGATTTTTTAAGTATTTAACATTTTTACAGTAAAAACAGACATCGTAGCTTTAAAATAGCTTTCATTAAATATAATATCTTATTATTTGAATGGATTGGTGCAAATCAGCCAAAAAAGTGTGTCCGAAACCGCACAAGTAATAGAGGAGGTTATAAAAGTGGAATACAGCTGTACTGTATAATTAAACAGAGAGAACAAGAGTTGACAGCGAGGGGGGTGTCGGTGGAGGAGAGGAAGACACAAGTAGGCTGGAGTGGGTAAAAACATTTTGGGGGGATTCTCTATTTACAGGCTTTGGGAAAAAATCAAAAAGAACCATCATGAAAACTTTATAGCCTTATTTCTTCCATGTTGATTTTTAATTTGCATTAAGAATTAAATCATGAAGGCGTGGTAAAATTAAATTATATTTAAGGCGTGGTAAAAGCAATTTATATTTAAGATTTAGTAAAGTAGCATCTGTAAAACCACACTGATGATTAACAGTAAATTCACATGTCTTCATGTTTATTAATCATCCATATCATTTTGTCATCCATATTAATCATCCATACATTTGTCAGATATAAAAATAAGTTGACAGTTTCAGTTCCTAATAAAAATTATTTCATGAAAATGACCTCATTAATTCACTCACACACACACACACACACACACACAAACAAACACACACACACACACACACACACACACACACACACACACACACACAAATTAACTGGAATGTTCTTGTTTGGTTTGGCTATTTACCTAATGAAGAAAAGTATCGTTCACTTTTCGATAGTAAAGTCCCATTTCGGGGCTTGGTAGCATTTTCCAAGGTATACGAGCTTCGTGCGTATAACACAATCTTGCCCAGAAATGGGTCACTTTCATGACTAGTAGTTAAATAAAATATTTGTTTATGCATTATGTAGGCTAATAATGTAGATTGTTCGTTACATGCCTTTCGATTTAGGTGCACAAATATGTTTCTGATATCAGTCTGGTTTGCTTCTTATGAACCTTTGTAAACCTTTCTAATCAGCTTGTGTTATAAATTCCAGGTGTTACAACAACCAAAAAATCAACTATCGAGAGAAGGAGAAGCAGGTGCTGGACCAGATCCTGGGGCCCACTAGCTACGACGCTCGAATACGACCTTCCGGCGTCAACGGGACAGGTAAACACACTCACTTACCTCACCGTTCTTTTAATCTCCACATTATTATCACAAAATTATGTATAATATTCATTTTTCATAGCAATAAGCAGTTTTTACGTGAAAAACCGTGTATATACTTTTTTCCAATAATGGCGATTCATTTTAACATTCTCTTAAGCTGTAATATATATCATCAGCTCTTCGTTTGCTTATGGCAATTTAAACCACATTGTGATATATGTAACTTCAGTAAAATTTTGTTTCATTGCCATACAAATAATTAAGTAATTAAGAAATTTATTTTTGGAAACGTGAATGTTGAGGTTTGTTATTAAGTAGTGATCATGCTGTCTGGTCCATATTTATTTAAAGAGACTTATTTTATGGTGGGAAGTAAGAAGGCATCGGGGTCACTGCAAGTATGTTTAGAAAAATAAGTAAAATATTTTAAATTAAAATTTTTTTTCAATTCTGTGATTAACATTTCTCTTTGAACAACAATTTGAAAAAAATGATGGTTGTTTTATTGTTATCTTAACATTAGGTACTGAAATTAAATACATAATTTTTCCCTACTTTAAAACACAGTATTCTAGCGAATTTCCCCTATAGGGGAGAAGCTATTACCGTAGGTCTCATGGTAAGACCTAAGCCCAAGACCATGATAACTTTTTTTTGGCCCTCCAGAAGCAAAAAACACCATTAGTTAGAATTTATATATATATGTCTGTGTGTGTGTGTGTGTGTGTGTGTGTGTGTGTGTGTGTGTGTGTGTGTGTGTGTGTGTGTGTGTGTGTGTGTGTTAGCACGATAGCGGCCGCAAAATGGTCCGATTTTTATGAAATTTGGTACAGATATGTAAAGAGGTAATTAAGTGGACGAGTTCGTAAACCAGCCCGATCGGACCACCGGAAGGAGGGGTAAAGGGGGATAAAATCCCCAAAAATGGGTTTTTTGAGTTTTTTACATTGAAAAATAAAAATTATCCATTTTTTGTTACCACCATTGAATTTAGCTCAAAAACAAACAATTTAGTATTTTGAATCACTGCTCTCACTCCCTTGGTTACCGAGATATTGAAACTGGTAAACGCAGTACGTTGTCCCAATGTTAACCTTATGGGAAATAAGTAAAATTCTATATTTCGCTTATTTCTCAACATATCTTGATAAAACTTGGTAAATGGCCTCTTCTAGTTCAGATCTATTGAATATTGAATTAAAAACACCCAGTTTGAATATACCTGTAGCAACAAACCTGCATACTCATTCTCCATATTATTATTATGGAGCATACAAAAACATGTAAAATCTCGCTATGGATAATCTCAAATGTAAAATATGTTATTTTACATTTGAAATTCACTGAGTATGCAGGTCTACTGCAAGGGGGGTATTTTATCAGTACTAAACTGTTTTACTCTCATACGGACGGACTACCTCTGACTAAATATAGTTTTGAGTTAAACTTTGTATATATATATATACTGTATATATATATATATATATATATATACAGTGTGTTCATTTTTTGTGCACACCATTGGGATCTCGTAAACTATAAGAGATACAAGAAAGGTTAAATTAGCAACGTTATGCGTAATAAAAAGACAAATAAAATGGTGGTGAGCAATTCAAAATATTCGACCAAACTCGTTCGCTACGCTCAAAAAACCATTTTGGCCCTAAAACTAAAATTGCCCATAACTCCCTTGTTTTTTAAGGTACGAGATTATAAGGGGGGTCAAATTTACACGAAATTTTACGTAGAATCTAAATATTCAGTCAAAAATGTGATACAATTTATGGTTTTCTGAGAATAATGCTCAAGTCCAGAATTTTAAATGCCAACATGTAAAATTGGAAAGATATTTTTCTCCTGCTTACAAAAATACCACACATGTGATATTTTCCTCTTCAAATGTGTTTTTAATCAGAGAATATTTTTTATGAAAATGGGTTATAATGCACTGGAATTATCATAAAAATGATAACTATGAAATCAGCTGATTTGTCAGCTGTCCCATAGCAAACATAAGACAAGCTGCTGCAAGCAAGTTGTCAGCAAGCTGTTTTGTTTGACTCGAAACAGCTGATTGGCAGCAAAAAGCTGTTTCACAGACAAATAAGCATCTTCGTTTAAAACAACTTATTTATTTGTAAACTGTCCTTTTATTGTTAATTAGCTGTTTCTAGTCAACCAGCTGTTATCTATTCATCAGTTGTTCCCTTTTTCTTATTGTTATTATGAATTTAATCCGTTCAAATCCATTAAATATTTTAAATTAATGGTATTTTAAAGTTAATTCATTATTGTACATGATGATGGGCTATGATGAACTCGATTCATAATAAAAATAAGGAAAAGGGGAACAAATGATTAATATTTACTAAACAGCAATAAATGATTTACTGGAAACAGCTGATTAACAGTAAAAAGATAATTTACAAATAAATCAGCTATTTTAAATGAAGATGTTCATTGGTCGATAAATAGTTATTTGTGCATCTAGGGACTAAAGTGCAACTTTTTCTCCCTGAAGGAAACTGTTGTCGCCCAAAGGCGGAGCCGATGGCGACAATTTCCCGAGGGAGAAAAAGTACTTTAGTCCCGGGATGCACACAAAATTTTTCCTCCACCTACACCATTAACAATAACTAGGTATAGCACTGTAACTTTACCTTCAGATGATCCTTTGCTTCAACAAACTGCATTACAATCACATAGCCTATACAAATGAATAATTCAAGGTATTTAGGCTTTAATTTTAACCATTTTATTCACACTCTTCTGTAAAAATACTCTAGGCCTAATTTATTTTTTCACAAATATGCAGGAATACAGGGTGTTTCATGATAAGTGTAAACAAATTCACCAGGCGATTCCTTACATCAAGACAAGAAAAAAATGTCATCTGAACATAGGTCCGAAAACCAGTTGTTATGGAGTTACAGCCAAAAATTGATTTTTTTCATTTTTAAGTGTATTTATCACAATTTTTGGCCTCTAGATTCAAAAATTATTAAGACATTTTGATGAAATTTTCACCGTTAAATAGATTACGAAATTCCAAACAAATATCATTACTTTTCAATAGTGAACTTCTAAATTTGGCAGAGAAAGAATTGTTAGAAAATAAAATTTTTTCAAAAAATTCAATACCTCAAAAATTTTTTTAATTTTTGATTGTTTATTAAATTTTGACTATTTATGTATTTTGGCTGCAACTTTCCCAAAAACTGCGGAATTTCATGGAGAACAAAATAATGTAAACTTTTTTACACCTTCGCCAATGACTTTTTATGTTATTAACCTAAATATTGGAAGGTGACAAAAATTAGAAAGTAAATCATCAAAAGACCAGCAAGTCAAAAAATATTGCATAGAGCCTGAGGAATGTTTTAGCTTCATAATTCTTTATGAAACCTTCCAAGAACTGTCGATTGTAAAATTTAAGAAATCCAAAATCCCCAAAAATTCAACCACAAGACCCGCTACAGAAAATTATTCAAAATGGCGGCATTTTCCCTCCACAGGATAGGCCGTGAACAGAAACTTACTCATGTCTTTTTTTCACACATTTTATTTTTCTCAGCATGAGGAATATTGGACTGCCACAATAATTTTTGGTTCGTAATGTACTTTATCATATATTTAATTTCGTAAGGCAATTCTTTGCGTCAAAATTGTGGGCGTCAGGCAAGCCGTAGAAAGATGGGAGAGGGCTCAAATTGAAGGTCTCCATACCGTGATGGCGGGAAAAATAATGAAATTGCTCAAAATTCACCAGAAAACGAGAAATAACGTAAAATGTTTGCCATTTAAAAAGCATTGGGATCTAAAAACGTCTGCTTTGTTTACATAAAACATGTGATGCTGATACTTGATTGGAAACCATGTGGTAGGCAAGATATATCATTATAAGGTAGATTGAAACAAGGCCACACTAATTGAAATTGCTACGAAGGTATTTTGTACTATAATAAAGGATCGTTTAAATTTTTCCTCATAAGGGGCTTTAAGCCCCTTCAAGCCACTAGTTTTGATTAATTTCTGTATTTACTCAATTACAGTCGCCATCCTGGATCCGCAATATTTGATAAGAGCTCTTAACGTATGTAAAGAAACTACCTTTATAATTCGATAAACTTTTTTTTCATTCCAGATTTTGTAAACAGTAATTGGGAATTATATTTACTTGATAAATACTATGCTGAAATCAGTTTGAAAAAAAAATTAACCTAATGAAAAAAATAATTAAATTTTAAAATAATGAGTGTTTATTGACTACGCTTTAGATAAAATATATTTTATCAAGGAAACTAAATGTTAAGTAAAAGTGTTAAACTGACCTTAGCAATACCAAAACTTGATTAAAACTTTTCTTTTTTTACAAAATGTTATTTGTTTAAGATAAAAATTGAATTTATGCTTGTTGAAAAAGTACAACAAATTTAGGTTTATTTTTGTTTAATTTATTCAATTTCCAATTGAATTTTCAATTTATTCTATTTAATTTATTCAATTGTTTTGTCTTAAATGTATTGTTCCGTTGTAGTTTTTGTAAGTGAGTGGCAGCACTATTTCCGTAAGCCACAGGTATCAATAAAAATAAAGTACATTACGAACCAAAAATTACTGTGGTAGTCCAATATTCCTCATGTTGAGAAACATAAAATGTGTGAAAATAAGACGGGAGTAAGTTTCTGTTCACGGCCTATCCTGTAGAGGGAAAATGCCGCCATTTTGAATAATTTTCTGTAGCGGGTCTTGTGGTTGGATTTTAGGGGATTTTGGATTTCTTAAATTTTACAATCGACAGTTCTTGGAAGGTTTCATAAAGAATTATGAAGCTAAAACATTCCTCAGGCTCTATGCAATTTTTTTGACTGGCTGGTCTTTTGATGATTTACTTTCTAATTTATGTCACCTTTCAATATTTTGGTTAATAACATAAAAAGTCATTGGCGAAGGTGTAAAAAAGTTTACATTATTTTGTTCTCCATGAAATTCCGCAGTTTTTGGGAAAGTTGCAGCCAAAATACTTAAATGGTCAAAATTTAATAAACAATCAAAAATTTAAAAAAAATTTGGGGCATTGAATTTTTTTGGAAAAAATTTATTTTCTAACAATTCTTTCTCTGCCAAATTTAGAAGTTCACTATTGAAAAGTAATGATATTTGTTTGGAATTTTGTAATCTATTTAACTGTGAAAATTTTATCAAAATATCTTAATAATCTTTGAATCTCCAGGCCAAAAAATGCAATAAGTACACTTAAAAATGGAAAAACCCAATTTTTGGCTGTAACTCCATAACGACTAGTTTTCGGACCCATGTTTAAATGACATTTTTTTCTTGTCTTGATGTGAGGAATCGCCTGGTGAATTTGTTTACACTTATCATGAAACACCCTGTATAGTCTAAACTGCAGCAAACTCGAAATGATTACGCTGTCCTGTGGACACCGGAAACGGACGCTCGGATGCAGTGACACTCTCTTCAACATAGATAAACAAATTAAAATCGACAGTGTTGCCATATTTTCTCACCGTCCACCGCGGCGTTGCCGGATTTCTTCCCATGTATTTCTTATGAGATTACTTTTAGTCCCATGGGACTAAAAGTAAGTAAGTAAATCCTATGGAGTATAAACTAGTACTTTAGTATTCTATTGCAGGGACTAAAAGACGACTATAGATAGTAGGTGGAGGAAAACAGTATTTTGCTGCTAATCAGCTGTTTTGTACAAATCAGCTGTTTGGTACAAATCAGCTGTTTAGTACAAATCAGCTGTTTAGTACAAATCAGCTGTTTTCATAGTTATCACTTTTTATGATAAATCCAGTACAATCCATTTTCATTTACAAACAAATATTTTCTCTGATAAAAACACATTTAAAGAGGAAAGTATCACATGTGTGGTATTTGTGTGATCAGAAGAAAAATATCTTTCCAATGAAAAATGAAATTTTACATGTTGGCATTTAAAATTCTGGACCTGAGCATTATTCTCAGAAAACCATAAATTGTATCACATTTTTGACTGAATATTTACATGCTACGTAAAATTTTGTGTAAATTTGACCTCACTTACAATCTCGTACCTTAAAAAATAAGGGAGTTATGGGCAATTTTAGTTTTGGGGCCAAAACGGTTTTTTGAGCGTAGCGAACGAGTTTGGTCGAATATTTTTAATTGCTCACTACCATTTTATTTGTTTTTTTATTACGCATAACTTTGCTAATTTAACCTTTCTTGTATCTCTTATAGTTTACGAGATCCCAATGGCGTGCACAAAAAAATAAACACACTGTATGTCCCGAAATTATGGTAAAATATTTTAGTATGTGATTGCTGAAGTAAAAATGAGAAAAAAAGTTCATATAAACATGGGCCTAAAGTGCTTCGTTTTCCGTCTGTGCGTCAGTTTGTGTTTTTTACATGTTTAATTATATCTCAGGAACCTCTTGACGTTTAAACTTCAAACTTCGTACATGGATGGTCATTATTAAGAACTATTTTTGCAAGAAGTATCAAATTTCTACTTTGTACCATTTAAAAATGGCGACTTTTTTTGTTTTAAAAGCTAAATATCTTAAAAACCGGAAAAATTATACAAGAGACAAAAAGTTGCGAAATTTAATCCCATTAACGCTGATATTAAGATTTTGACGATCGGACCACTAATAACGGAGAAATTGTAAATTTTCTGAATAAAAACATGGAAATTTCTGACAGTTTGTTCTAAAGGACCATGTTTTTATTCAGAAAATTTATGATTTCTCCGTTATTAGTGGTCCGATCGTCATAATCTTAATATCAGCGTTAATGGGATTAAATTTCGCAACTTTTTTGTCACTTGTATAATTTTTCTAAAATTTACGGTTTTTAAGATATTTAGCTGTTAAAACAAAAAACAGTCGCCATTTTGAAATGGTACAAAGTAGAAATTTGATACTTCTTGCAAAAATAGTTCTTAATAACGACCATCATGTACGACGTTTGAAATTTATACGTCAAGAGGTTCGTGAGATATAATTAAACATGTAAAAAACACAAACTGACGCACAGACGGAAAACGAAGCACTTTAGGCCCTATGTTTATATGAACTTTTTTCTTATTTTTACCTCAGCAATCACATACTAAAATATTT
Source organism: Flexamia atlantica (assembly GCA_035578135.1). Taxonomy (NCBI): domain Eukaryota; kingdom Metazoa; phylum Arthropoda; class Insecta; order Hemiptera; family Cicadellidae; genus Flexamia; species Flexamia atlantica. Next base: position 117,763,752 of record JAQJVK010000001.1, read on the forward strand.
TACCATAATTTCGGAACACCCTGTATATACAGGGTGTTTACGAAAAACTTTTACAGACTTCGGGATATGGTTACTTACATCAAAACTAAGAAAAAAGTTCGTGTAAACATGGGTCCTAAAATGCTCGGTTATCCGTCTGTCGGTCTGTATGTGTTTTTAACATGATTTTCCATAACTTTGGAACCACTAGAGATATCAACTTCAAACTTGGTACGTATATGCTAACTAATAGGACCTATTTTTTGCGGAGTATCTAGTTTCTACTTTGTACCATTTCAAAATGGCAGCCATTTTTATATTTTAATCCTTAATATCTTAAAAACCGTAAGTTTTACGAAAATTGTAAAAGACACAAAAAAGTTGCGTAATGTTATTTACTACAAAATAATATAAAGATCATAAAGATCAAACCACAAATAACGGAGTTATTGCAATTTTTCTTCCAGAATACATGCCTGTTTATGTCAGTTATAGCAAATATTAGCATTATTTTGTTAGAAAAATTGCAATAACTCCGTTATTTGTGGTTCGATCTTTATGATCTTTATATGGTATTGTAGTAAATAAAATTACGCAACTCTTTTGTGCCTTGTAAAACTTTCGTAAAATTTACCGTTTTTAAGATATTAAGGTTTAAAATATAAAAATGGCTGCCATTTTGAAATGGTACAAAGTATAAACTTGATACTCCGCACAAAATAGGTCCTATTAGTTAGCATATACGCACCAAGTTTGAAGTTGATATCTCTAGTGGTTCCAAAGTTATGGAAAATCATGTTAAAAACACATACAGACCGACAGACGGATAACCGAGCATTTTAGGACCCATGTTTATAGGAACTTTTTTCTTAGTTTTGATTGATGTAAGTAACCACATCCCGAAGTCTGTGAAAGTTTTTCATAAACACCCTGTATATATATCGTCGTTTTATTCATCCACGATATAGAAAAGGCTGTGAAAACAATCCTACTTACAAGTAGATTGTATACGTTACCTATATGCTTTCATAGATAGTTTCTGGGATTGTCTGGTCTAGAATTTTCTAGGATTTTTTATGTTACTGTTATTTATTATATGTTTTCTGAGAAATATTAACTGAGACAGGCTTGATGCATGGTGTAAAGAAAAAACCATCTTTCTTCCTTACACCATGGGCTTAGTGCGTGTCATGAAGCAGGTAACTGTGAAGTTGGTCTGCTACGTATAATTAAAATCAAAAAGTATAGTTAAATAACAAACTTAGGTGACAACAAATTTATTTAATATCAAATACTGCATATGAGATATACAGTGTGTTTCTATGTTCTTTTGCACACTATTGCTATCTCGTAAACTATCTTCTATATCTCTTTCATACACGGTGTTACATATATGTAACAAACCTTTGACTTCTTAGATGCACAGTGTTACATATTTGTAACGGCAGACATTTTATTTATTTTTAATCGAACCACTAGCGCTACGCTGCTGGAAACTTTGGAACTTGGTTCCTAACATCTCTGCTAGGTGTCAATGTGCTCTATTTGCTAATGTTTGAACAAACAACCACCAGAGTGTATTGAGTCCAGTGCAGGCCACGTCCTCCACCACTTCCGATGAAACTTTTACTGATAAGTTCTATGTTGAGCCTGATTATTATATTCCTTTCCTGATTTGTAATCTAGAGTACATATAGAGTAATATATTACAGTTTAGAGGCAGAAAAACCAGTTAATTTGGGTTTATTAGAGCCTAAAAGTGCGTTACTTATAATGTAACACGGTGCAGCACGACGTTACAAATAATTCATATCTGCATTACATTTAAACTTATATTTTATGCAGAAAAGCATGTTTTTGGGAAATTTCATGTTTTATATTAATTTTCATGGTATCATAAATAGGTTTTACCCAATTTAAGCGCAGCATAAATTATTTTTCCTGTTACTTCACACATGTAACGTATAATTTTGGGGTATTAGAACATTTTCATATTGAAACCCGCTTTATTTTTTATTGCGGTGTTCAACATAAAATTTAATACTTTCAGAAAATAAATGGAATTGCCAAAAATAATTCTTGATGACGTCGAAATTCTGCGCTTTCTTGAGAGTGAACCCATCCCTTCGGATCCAGAGTAGATAGATGGTTTGGAAGATGATGAAAGAGCTACTGATATATCATAAATGATATACAGGGTGTCCCATAAGTAAAGTGCCAAACTTCGGGAATAGGTTATATGGGTCAAAATAAAGATAAAATGAAGAATAATTTTTTTTCCAAAAACGCTTTGTTTACCAGATATCCGCCATTTTATATTTTTAACAAAATATTTTTATCTCCCAAGTTTTTGAATCGATTTTTTTGAAACTCGGTATGCACCTGTATCTAGTCAAGGTTAGTTTATGAAAAAATAATCAGCATGATTGAATTGTAAATTTCAAAATGGCGGCCGTTTAAAATCTTTAAATTGAAATACTGAAAAAATGGTACATTTTACAAAACATATAAAGAACAACAATATTTAGGAAATTTTATTTCCATTCCAACGATACCAAAATTATGAAAATCGATTCATAAACAACTGAGTTATGGTCGAATTAGCGCATGGCTCAGCGCAATAATGGACTATTTTGCTTCAAAAAATGCTGCCTCACTAGCTAAATACGATCATAACTCAGTTGTTTACTAACCGACTTTCTTAAATTTGGTGTCATTAGATGGGAAATAAAAGTTTCTAAAAATTGTTATCCATTATATTTTGTTGTAAAACGTATCGTCTTTTCGTTATTTCAACTTAAAGATTTTTAACGGCCGCCATTTTGAAATTTATCATTTAATCATGCTCATTATTTTTTCATAAGCTAATCTTGACTAGATACAGGTGCATGCCGAGTTTCAAAAAAATCGATCCAAAAACTTGGGAGATAAAAAATATTTTGTTAAAAATACAAATTGGCGGATATCTGGTAAACAAAGCGTTTTTGGAAAAACATTTTGTCTTCATTTTATCTTTATTTTGACCCATATAACCTATTCCCGAAGTTTGGCACTTTACTTATGGGACACCCTGTATATCCGGCCCTCCTGTTTGTGCAGGTTTTGAAAAAATATATATCCTCAGCAAAAAACCCCTACAGCAGTAGTTTTAGTATTTTGGGGCTTCAATAAACATGCCCCACTTGCTGCACAGTGTTACGTATGTGTAACTCACTCCGACCATGAGCTACACGGTGTTACATATGTATAACTTCCTCTTATCAGTAATTGATAACAACAGAAAGTATAAAAAATTAATTTTTGTATTCCTTTTAGGCCCCAATGCACCAATTAACAAGTATTTGCAAAAAAATAACCAAACAAATTCCGTGCAGGTAGGGGTTAGCAGACCCCGCTTTATCCGTGCAGGAAAGAGATATAGGGTGAGTTTTAAAAGCCCCCCTTACATTTTCCGCATTTTTAAAAATATCAGTCTCAGACTACCCCCAAATATTGTTGGGCAGGAAGAACTTCATTTTGAGGAGGTGGCCATTTTCGGCCGTCAACTTGGATCGGCCAAATTGGATACCAAATATTTTTTTCAAATGTAAAGGTGGTGTTTAACCCATTATTTTGAACTAGATTTTTACACTTGTTTCATTAGCGCGATACGTTTTTAAAAATATTGACCCATTCTTAAGATATTAGAGTTAAAAAAATGTTTAACTCGCTTTAACATTATGCATTGTAAAAATAAGTCTACAATCTGAGAATAAAGCTAGATAATGACAAGAGATAAATACCAGCTGTCATTGTCGAGCCATTTTCATCTGATTCTGACAAATTTAGCATTTTTGGGCGCACCCTTGGATCTACCATTTTGAAATGATCTAAATTATTTCAAATAAAAAGGTGGTGTGACCTATCATTTTCTACTAATTTTCATGCTGAATTGAATTCCATAATCCGTTTCGTAATATTATTTACTGTTTTAGCGAATTTCACCTATAGGAAAGAAGCTATTATCATAGGTTTCATGGTAAGACCCAAGCCCAAGACCATAATAACTTTTTTGGGGGGCCCTCAGAAGCAAAAAACACCATTCGTTCAAAATATTATATATCTATCTATCTATCTATCCATCTATCTATAAATATATATATGTGAGTGTATGTGTGTGTGTGTGTGTGTGTGTGTGTGTGTGTGTGTGTGTGTGTGTGTTTGTGTGTCCGAAAACACGATAACTCTCGTAAAAATTGCCCGATCCTCATTAGAGATGTGAAGTGGGAATTATTAGAAGAGTTCGAAAACCAGCTTGATCGGACCACGGGAAGCAAGCAAAGGGGGATAAACCCGCCCAAAAATGGTTTTTTTAGTTTTTTCCATAGAAAAATAAACATAATCTAATTTTTTAACAGCCATTGAATTCAGCTCGAAAAACATAATTTAGTGTTTAAAATCATTTCTCTATGTCCTTTGGATACCGAGATATTGTAAGTGGTAAACACAGTATGTCCCAATGCCAACCTTATGGGAAATAAGTAAAATTCTATATCTCACTTATATCTCAACATATCTTAATGAAACTTCGTTTGTGGCTTCAACAAGATGAGAGTTAATGTATATTAGCCTAAAATCCCCGATATTCAAATTTTGAAGCAGCAAACCTGCATACTCATTCCCGATGTCATCCTTATGGGAAATAAAAAAATCTACATCTTCCTTATTTATAAAGTATCTTGATAAAACTTGGTATATGGCTTCTAGTTAAGATCTACATATTAAATTAAAACCACCCAGTTTCAACATACCGGGTTCAGCAAACCTGCATTCTTATTCCCCAAGTTATTCTAATAGATCATACAAAAACATGTTTACCTTGCTGTGATAGATTGAAAAATATGTTATTTGCATTTGAAATTCGCTGAATATGCAGGTCTACTGCAACGGGGGTATTTGAAATATCGCCATCTTTTGAAATTATGAATAAATGAAATTGAAATGCACGATGTAAGATGATGGGGGATAGATCAAATTGAAGGACTAGGGAAAACGCTGAAATCTCTTGAAATTCATCAGAAAACATGATGTAAAATTTCTGCCAAGGGAGCATTGGGAAAGAAAAACTTCAACTTTTTTTAAGTAAAACATGTGGTGCAATTGCTTGGTCTAAATCTTACACCTTGGGTTAGATTTAGACACGTGGTGGATCTAAAAGCCAAGTTACTATGGAAGGTATTTTGTTGAACAATTGTTCTCATGTAAAACTAACTCTCATTATGCTTAGGGGAAATGAGGGATAGTAATGAATCACTAGTAGGAGATAATAATGAGAAAAGTGAAATGGTGGCGAGCAGTTAAAAAATTACATTAAACTCCTTTGCGAATAAGCTCAATAAAACCTTTTGCCAGAAAGCTAAAAATTCCCAAAAACATCTTTCTAATAAGAAATATGTATATGTGAATTTTTAAAATTTTAGACTTGGAATTTTTTCAGAAAACTAAAAAATATGCAATAAATATTTAAATATTTGGATTCTAAGCAACATCTCATGTAAATTTACATTATTCTTCTAATAAAAGCAAGTTATGGGCAATTTTAGTTTTAGGCCAAATGTTTTTGAGTGTAGCGAACAAGTTTTTTAGAATAATTTTTAATTGCTCACCACGATTTTACTTGTCTAATTATTATACATTGATTAACTAGCTTAACCTTTCCTGTATCTCTGGTGGTTTACAAGATCCCAATAGTGTGCATAAAAAATACACTGAATATCTGCATCAGTGCAAACTATTAAAAACTAGTGGAAGTCTTGTGAAGTATATATATGACTCTCTGATGATTTTTAAATATGATTAATAAGGTTAGTTTAATTTTGACAACAACGGACCACGTTGGGTATTTTCTGTTAATAAATCCTCCACAAAATGTTTAGCCTTTCTTCACCGCAAGTGATGTTCAAATGTTTAATATGACAAATGTTTGATATTTCTCAATAGCAAACATATTGAGAAACAAACATTGAGAATCTATTTTACAAATATAATACAAAAAATACGTGTAACAAAATGTATATCAACAATCGTAAATTTAAATTTTAACGGAAGACAGGCAAAAAGAATGAAAGAAACAACTAAATAATTTTCGTAACTCGCATGACGTAGTGATGGGCACACTTAGAAATCTCTGAAAAGGTAGGGTTGTTAGCATATTTTAAATTAGGATAGATAAGTTGGATTAGGTTTGATAAGGTAGGTTATTTATTGGAATTTGGTAAGAACGTTTATTGAATTAATTATCGGACACTAAATACTGGTATGATGTATAGATTTAATACCTCGCCAAGCGCAAACTACAAGTGATACCTCTGAGGAATCATATACCTCAGCTAACATAAATTGAGAATGAACATGTGAGGCAATTATTTTTACTGATTCTAATAATTTTTTTTAAGGTGGTAAATCGACAGAAAACGATTCTTTGATCACATTATTCTGCTTCTGGTTTACCGTTGTGCACAACCTCGAGGAAATCTAAAATAATCGTAAAATTCATGACATTACTGTTATTGATGTAAAATGTGAGGTCATATTTTATTTATTTAAGGGAGTCTTGGAATAACTACTTTCTTAGTAGAGGTTATCCGTAATATGTCGGGCGGATACGGACTGCTCCCCCTTAGAAGGTAAAAACAGTGACATACGGATTGCTCCCTCTGCCAAACCGGTCAGATTTTAACTAGCGCCGACATACGGATTGCTCCCCCTTGCTCTTTTGGGATTCTTCTAGATATGACTGTACCAGTATTAGTACAAATAAATGTTATATTGTTTTTGCAAGATGGGGTGCACTGTACAGTGTGCTAATTCCACCTGCAGTCTGGGCGTCTTTTGAAAAACAATCAGTAACGACGAATGCATGTGAGTCATTCCACGCTCATTTTAGAAGTAAATTTTATCACTATCACCCAAATCTGTTAGCGAATTTCCCCCTATAGGGAAGTAGCTATTACCGTAGGCGGCACGGTGAGACTAAGCGCGGGACCACCGTAACTTTTTATTTTGAGGTCCCTATAGACCCCAAAAACACCGTTCGTTCATTTTCATATATATATATATATATATATATATATATGTAGGGATATATATCAGTCCGTAGGCGCGATAACTTTTGTAAAAAAGGTCCGATCTTGATGAAATTTGGAACAAACGTGTAAAGCGTCATTCATGACTTCAAGTTCGAAAACCAGCAAGAAGTTTACTCTAAGAAGGTTTTTTTGACGAAATAAAATTTATTTTCAAGATTTAGCACCTTTTTACTATTTTTTTTTTTATTTCATTGTCAAAATTGAATTCAGCTTAAAAAACAAACAATTTAGCATTTTGAATTATTATTCTACGTCAATCCGTTGCTTATATATTGGATAGTTTTGGATGTGGTAAACACAGTACGTTGTCCAATATTACTTTTAATTTTTCCCTCCAAAAAGTATAGTCACCCTGATTTAAGATATTAATAAAAAATACAATTCTGAACATATGATAAAATTTTCAGGCGATGAATATTTTATTTATGTTTATTTTGAATAGTTAAAGTTCATCGATCAAGATTTTGCAGAAAATATATACTGTATCAAAAAATACAAATTATTTTTAAATTTAATAAAGAAAGTATGAGCATTTGGAGGGAGGATGTCTTGGTCTAAACTGCCTGAAAATGTAGCATAATATATGGTATGTTTACAATGATGAGGATTGATAATATCGTATGTTGTATTGAAATTGGCTGGAGATATAGGTCTGTTGCAACAGGGATGTTTTAATTACTGTAAAACTGACCATGTGATTGAATTTAATTTTTTCAAATTAAATTGTTTGTTTTGTGGGAAATTTGTTTGTTTTGAGTGTTTTGAATCAATTGATTATATGTTTGTTGACATTTATATAGGTACTATAACAAGATTACAGTTATTAAAAATTAAAAGACTAAGGATATGTAAAATACAAAAGTGTATGTATTACTAATGAAAACAAATGTGGTCTCTTTGTTAATTTTCTTCATGTTCAAAGCTCATGAATGATTAAACATACGTTTTTAATATATTATTTACTTAACGTATCATTCAAACAATACTTTCCTTCAAATAGGTTGAAAGCTCACATATACAAAGTAAATCCTATGGAAATTCGCTGAGTACGCAGGTCTGCTGCGACGGGGGTATTTTGTATTTACAAGGGAACCGGTAAATATGCAAACTTTCGTCTAAACTAAGATCAATAGTGTGCTGGATAAGCAAAGGGAGGCTCGTAGGAGAGCCTACAAGGACGCCAAAGAGGAGCTGAAACAAGCCAATGAAAATTATTCAAAAGGGAAAATTTCTCGAAAGGAGTTCCTTGTAGTAGCAAGTAAGCGATACAGAAAGTAAACTGCCACTAATAAACAGGAAGATAAATATGTGACAATCTTTATTACTATTACGTAAAGATAGCAAAATTTATTTTATTCAGATTAAAACAACATAGGCTATTTGCTGTTTTTAGTTTTCTAGAATCACCTTAATCTAGTTATATTTCATTTCTGACATGAGTATTATAACTGTATTACAAATGTTTGCACTGAGCCCAAAACTTCGAATTCCAACGAAAACTAAAGTTGATACAGTATAATGATGTACCTGCTATAACTCATGTGTCCACAGTTTTAGAATGGAATCAGTGTTGAATTTCTTTGATTAATCAGTGGCAACTTTTTAATGATTGAATTTAGATTTTGGTCTGTTTATTTTTATTAAAAAACTTGTTTTATTTTTCTTTTGCCACCTTCATGTAGTGGCACTTCAAACATAAGTATTATGACTGAATTATGAACTTTTGCATTGAAGCCAAAACTTTGAACTTCAAAGGAAACTAAAGTTATTAATGCAATTCAACTTATATGTTTCCGTAATTTTAAAGTGAGATCAGTATTGAATTTATTTGATGAATTAGTGAAAACTTGTTTATGACAGAATTTAGATTTTAAATAGATTATTTAACATTTCTTAAAACACATCAGTTACACACAGTATATTAAACGATTTATAGATTAGGTATAAATCTCGAGTCACCTGAATATTTATCAAATTTATGCGACATACCTGACTTACTAATCAGGCCAGGTAAGTGCTCTGAAAGAGTACAGTCTCATCTAGAAATATTGACAAGCATTCCAACACGGCAAGGGGGAGCAATCCCTATGTCGACGTTATTTAAAATCTGACCGGTTTTGCAGGGGGAGCAATCCGTATGGCTCTGATTTTACCTGCTAAGGGGGAGCAGTCCGTATTCAGCCAATATGTCTTTCCCATAAAATTGCCTAAAATATAGTGATGTTGTTTAAAAAATTAGAATTACATAATGTTTAGGTTAGTTTTAAAACTCTAAATGAAACTGGACTTTAAAATTTAAAATCTGAGCCTCTAAATGAGATTATTATACTCTAAGTGTTGATAAACACAGCTGCGAATCCAAATTACGAAAAATTTATGGAGTGTTTTCTTGTTCACGATTTCCTTATACAGTATATCAGTCAACTGCTTCATTCTGCTCTCTCTACCGGAGAGAGCGGTCTGACCAATACTACGTTCATATTAACCGAGAGAGCGGACATACCTCCATATTTCCCCGAGCCTTTGATATGACACCGGATATAGTTAATCTGAATTACTCAAAAGTAAACTGGTTAAAAATTATCAACTTTGAATCATTACTTTAACTTTAGTAATGAAATGTTATTTCCATTTAGGATGAGAAGTGTCAAACTAATTTTATTTTAAACTCCCCCTTTCATATAATTCTCTTTTTTGCTTTGAAACCCCATTGAACTAAACTAAATTTTTACGTTTGTAGATTTCAGAACAAAATAATGAAATATACGTTGTATTTAGATTTTTTGTAATTATTTAACATAAAGGAAAATGGCCTCATATTTAACTAACATGAACAAATTGTCAACAGAGAGTTCAGGGGTGTCCATGAACAAAATGGATCCGTTTGTGAATTTGGTAACTGCATCAGGAATATGCAATATAACCATGGGCCTCCCGTAAATAGTTTCCCTTAAATCTGTTGGAAACGTTTTAACACCTTGAATAACTTTTTGAACCCCTTAAGGAACCGACTTACGTCATCGTAAATAACTTTTGGCATGTATTTTTTATCATTAGGACCAATTTTGGTGTGGATTGTTAAGTTTCTACTTGTAATTAATATAAATGTGGGCCATTTTTGTTTTCAACCTTTTTTAATTTGTATGTTAATTAAAAGGTTAAATGGTGCAATTCTCAGATACAGTCTCAAAAACTATAAATCGTCCAAAAAGTTGTCAAGCATAAAAAATGGGAATATGAATTCCCTCCGCTTTATTTTATTACGGTTTTAGCATGAACAGCGTAGAATAAATAACATGAAAGTTAGTAAATTTCAATATAATTTGTTTACAAACCACAAACCAAACATTTTGGGGACTATCAAGTAAATACATTCTTCGGTCATATTAAAGATCTAATAAATATAATAAAAATAGCTTACCACTGGATTTTCATTACCGTTAACTTTGACATGACTAATAATTTGCTATTTTTTACTTCGAAATCCCATAGAGAATCAGGACTCATTGTGTAAAATTACACCAAATAGTTTTTTCTGCACTCATGATATCACCTATTTTCGTTGAGTGTTTATCACTTGCGAAAATTTATCATTTCACTGTTTACCACGGAAAAATAATGTTAACCATGAAAAAGTAATGTTTATTATATTTTTATCTTTTCTCCTATTCAAAATATAAACGAATACAGCTTTTTCAATGTCGTGTAGTGAAATAGTATATTACGTTACCTGGGCCAGGAAGTACTGTTTTGCCGGACGAGCATGATAGTTCCCGCGCGAGCGAAAGCGAGTGCGGGATTTTCATGCGAGTACGGCAAAACTTCTCGGCCGTGTAACGTAAGATATTTTTCATCATACTACGCAGAAAAAAACATACCTTCAATCATAACTTAGTCCTTGCATAAACATACGTTTCTCAATCCTTCAAACCTAACCTATAACAAACATTTGTTACGGATGCAGTGTTGCCACTACATAAACTACATTCCTCTAAAAAGTAACCAACAAACATTAAACGTCGGTTTGCTGCAAGTCAGCTGATTGTTTACTTCCGTTCTTTCCGGTCTAGGTCGGATAAGAGTTTATCCGGCCTAGGCCGGCAATGGGTAACTTTCGAGCCAGCGAAAAGGAACTGAAAACAGATGTTTCTGTGTTAGTATGATGAAAAATATAATTTAAAACATGAGTGTAGGTGTTTTGCATTTTCTCGACGAATAATGTGCAAGTTCTGAATCAGATGGTTTCGAATATGCAAACTCCCACTTTTCACTTTTGATAATAAATTTACTATCATAGTTTATTTTCTTTTATAGTAATGTGTTTTAACAGACCAATCAGTGATCAAATAAGTATTATAAATAAAAACATAGTTTCAAGGTTCATTTAGACCTTTTTAAGAGCACTTCCCAATCAAAAGCAGGGGCAAAGCTAAGCTTGTCACATATGCTCAAATTGCCAATTTCCTGAGAGAGTTTCGTCCTACGTCAATGTCGTTTCGTTTATGACAGAATCAAAACTGATATCATTTCAAAACTAAATAAAAATTAATTTCAAACAAAATTATGGAGCTGTTTTAATTTAGTTTTTTGTAGAAAATCATCAGAAAATTTCTCTTAAGGCCCGTTTTAAAATGAATTAAAAATTTCATTCTGCCTACAAAAAATGCAAACGTGATTAGTAAAATAAAAACTATTGGACGTGCGTTCTATAGGCTACAGAGGATAAACTTTAACGGATTTATTCTGCATAACGAGTCTGATAATGTCATTGTAGTAAAATAATATTAATTTGTAATACCGAACTTTGTATACTTTGTATTGCACGCAGAGAGTATAAACTTTCACTCACCGATCACACGCGGCTCAGTCAACCAGCGGATAAAATGCCACAAAAATGACCGAAGATTGTTTCCTAAAATTCCAAATCAATAAAGCCGAAGTCAATGAGGATCCTTTAAGTTAAACTTATGAGATCATAATTCTCGCGACTTTCAGGTGAAATTATTTTCAGATATAGTTAGACAAAACCCTTATAAAGTTGTATATTAATAGAACGGTCAAATAGTTCTATTCTGAAATACAATCCAAAAGATACATGGTAGGTGTAAAAGTGATGTGTATGTTGTATCCCAATTTATTATCCCTTAGTAAAAATCCCTTTTTTATAGTTTTTTAATGTTATCTAATTTGTATTTGTTGATTTGCAACACTCAGTTCAGCTAAACGTTATATTAAAACTTTATTTGATCATTGCTCTATATTATGAACTATGCGAACTGTTAAGTTGAGATTTAGCGGGAAAGGTTTTAATTCTCGGATAAACAAAAATCATTCCAGAGATGTATAATAAAAATTTGAAAGTGCACAAAATAAACACCGGCTGTCCCATAATAGTCTCCCCCAGCAATAATTTTCTATATTTAAAAAATATCAATCCCACACCACTCCCAAACATCATTGGGTAGTTAATATTTCATTTTAAGTGAGTATAGGTTTCCCGCCACCATTTGGATCCACCATATTGGATCACAAATATATTTTCAAATGTAAAAGCGGTATTGAGACATTGGTGGAAATGAAGTAGGAATAACTCATCAATGACTGGTTGTGGGTAATCGTCATTATCAAGCAATATTTTGTGGTTATGGACCTATCTTATCAATTTGTAATTTTAAAATTCGTTGAAAATAATAAGAAGCTCTCATATCTTGAGAATCAATCAAGATATTAATAAAATGGACTGCGGAATTGTAATCAGTAAAAAGATAAATTGTATCAGTAAAAAAGATCTTGAAATTAGGTGTCACAATACCTCTTTTATATTTGAAACAAATATTTTGGATCAAATTTGGCGGATCCAAAATGGCGGCCGAAATTGAATAACCACGCAAAAGGAATTAGGTACCTACCCAACAATGTTTGGGGGTGGTGTGGGATTGACATTAAAAAAAAAAACATTAAAAAAGTGGGTGGGGGACTATTATGGAACAACCGGTATAAATGAAACATATTATATAAGTATTTTCATGTTGGGAAAAAGACCAATAATTCTTTAGCGCAACAGTGAACTCTATCGCTTTGAAAGGAGGTTCCTTTCAGGGGTTTTCATAATTCTATGTACACCCTAAACAGTGAAAATTCATTTTTTTTGTCCAGCGACTTAGCACATCAAAAATAAAATAAATACTGTTATTGGTTTGCATTAAAACACCCCTGTACATTGCTGCTAGGTAAGAACAGCCATCTAAAGGCTTTAGTCTCAGTGAAAATCTCTGAATCCTGAATGAAAAAAACCATTACTCATATAACTAATTACTTTTATGTTATTTACTCACATACCAAATTAAAAAAAATAAAGTAACTTTAAACATTTTGTAGAAATATTACTTCGTTTTTGTGAGTATTTGTAAAATTTTGACCATATAAAAATGGTTAATCAGTTGTGTTATGCATATTTTCCAGAATGGTTATATTGTAATGGACTCTAACTAAATAACAAATAAAAAAGATTAGAGGATAGAATAAAATTAAAAACGTTTAGTCATTATAAAACTCAAATTTAATATTTACATTAAAAATTATAAGCTTATTAAAGGTTTGTTTGTGATACTAAAGAGTTATGACAATTCTAGGATTAGGTTTCCATTGCAGAGTATCCCATATTAATGTTTATCAAAATTTTTGTAAATTATTGAGGAAAATTTTTAAAGACAATAACTTCGAGATGTTCTGTCAGTGCCCAATTTAAATTGAAGAGATGAATCAAAATTATTAGGATACATGAATTTCAAAATCTTATAAAACTAAATGAACTTTTGGACGTTAGGCTGAGAAGAGTGTTAGGTTAGGTTAAAGTATCAATGTCAAACGCAGCCACTGTTTACCAGATGGTCCAGCCATCGTGCGGGTTAACCTCTTTGTGAGAAGCATTGCAACTATTAGCGACATCAAGATGGTAAGCCATTTCTCCAACTTAGAATTTTAACCTTAGTCCGATGCAGTGCTGTTGTATCCCCAGACTGACACTTATTCCTGGGCGAATGCTATTCTAAATCTAATTAAAAATCCATTCACATCAAGTACAAAATAAAGATTTATTAAGTCAAACTTTGTAGAAACACTAGATCAGAGCCTTTGAAATTATATGTTCAAAACTTCCACTCAACGCTTTGTCTAAAATAAATTCTCCTTAACTTTCCCACAACAATTTTATTCCACGAACTGGTTAGTTAACAAATCTCAATAGTCTCAATAAATGGTTGCACTAAAGATAACTTCAATGGCATAATATTGAAATTTTGAAAATTAAGTAACTTAGCGCAGACTTAAGAAATTGATTTTGTTGCCAAAATGTTAGGGGTGTGCGAGTACTCGATAATCGAGCTTTTTTCGAGCCGAGTATCACTACTCGACTCGACTTATTGCAAAATACACAAACGTTCCCTGTTTACTTACAATCGGTACGTGCGAAAGAATAATACGGTAATTTTTCACAATGCCAATCCATCTTTAATGAACATCACTAAAACCTCATTTTTTTATTTGAAGTAGAGAGTTATTTTTAGTTATTAAAGATACATTAATCACTCCATCTTTTCTTTAGTTTTAGGTTATTTATTATTCCTTCCCTGAAAAAGATAATTATGTTATATTTTAAGAACCATACCAAAAAATAACAAACTTATTTTTTGTTCATACATGAATAAAAATGTTCCTGTGAGAGCAACTTAAAGGAAATATTTTAATGATGAATTGAGTCAGGTATAGAAGGGCTGTGTTTTCATTTCATTTCAATCCCCAGGTAAGCCTAAAATCAAGTTAGGCTTAAAAAATATATCAGATCAAGAATTACTGTGAGTTTAAGTAGAAGGTTTTCTTTCTGTTTTTTATTATTTATGTGCCAATAAATAATACCAAAAATTGTAATTTTGTATTGTAACAATGTCAACTAAATTGTAATTTGTGTTTGATTATGAAAATACTTTTCGACTGACGATTACGAAAAAATATGATAATCTTTGAAAAACTCGACTTGAAAAAAGCTCGAAACTCGCGGGTATTTTCCAAAACTCGACTCGACTTCAAAATCACTACTCGCAATTATTTAAAATATTTTTTAAGACCTGTTTTATATTTAATATCATTTACTTCCCATAGTTACATTCGTCGAAAACTCCATAACGTTTTTGGTTGTATGACTAGCTAAAGTTCTGAAATAGTTTATATTCCCCAAAATAAGAGAGGGAAACGAATATTATGTTACAGTTAAAAGCAGTAACTTTAAACAAGGCGGTAGCAAAAAAAAAGTAATTTGAAAAGCCAAACGTAACGAAAAGTTATTTTTCTCTTCAAGGGGAATATTATACGAGAAAACTTGACTTGTTAACGATTACCTTTAAAAATTCAGATTTATCACCGTCTTTTATACAAATAAATTCTGAAAATTTGTCAATTGCTAAACCATTGTACGACTGTCTACAGATTAAATCAGTATTCATTTTGGGACTTGATTATAAATATTTCAAAAGTCTCACCTTAGCAATCGTATTGAAATGTTATGTTGTACAAAGGAGATCGATTTTGAAACCTGAGAGGCCGTCATAGGCATTTACAGGCATTTGTACTATTGTTAGTTGCGAAAAAACAGACTAATAAATAATATTTGATAAACCTGTTTTAGTTGTTTGGCAAAATAGTATCTTTAGTGATTTTCCTCTTTCATTTTTACCCGCATTCATTCAGGTGTCCATTTCACTTGCTGTCAATAATTGTTTTTCATTAATATCAATAGATTGCAGAAATCTTGACACCTCATATTATAGAATTTATCAAATTCAGTAGTAGATGCCAATCCAAAATTTTATTTGTTTACTTCTATTTTTATTTAATATACAAGACTTTTACAGCTAGCAAGCCATTCGTTGAACTTTAAATATTCCAATCAACTGAATTAATGGCTTTAGTGGGAGATGATTTGGACGTACCTTTTCTACAACGATCGTTTATTGATTTCCTAGATTATTAAAAATAACAAGTGGATGCAATATTACCAAACATTGACGTAAACCGCAGTTCTACACTCCTACAGCAAGTTCCCAGCATGGTGCAAAATCATAGCAAGTGCCCCAGTTTTGTTGGTCTAATGTTACAATTTTTAATTAAACCTTTCAGTTACACTATGTGCCCAGGCGAGCTGTGCTCTTAATGAAGTTACCTAACCTGCTTGGGCACTTCATGAAGTGTTTAACTACAGAAACTGGCTTCGTTCGACAAATGTCTTTACAAACCATAGTTTGATTTCCTTTACATCTAATCTCACTTTCACTGAGACAAATGATGCCGACAGTATGTGTATCTGTGAAAAATAAGTCAGGTTAAAAGGAAATCAAAACATGATTTGTGATGTATATAAGGGGTTTTCATGTTCTTGCAATATATATATGTCAAACGAAATCCTTTAGATTTTATAATCAAAATAAGTGTTTTATCAACTCATGTTCTGGATTGCTGATGGACTTTTGGAATATGAAATCGATCTTCTTTTAACAACTTATTCGAAAATAATATTGCTAAGGTAAGACTTTTGGTATCATAGATTAAATCAGATCAAATTTTCTGTTCAAACCTCTACCGCAGTATTTTCCTTAAGGATAAATATTTCACTAATCGCACATGTACACTTCTTACTAGTAGTACAAATAAATGAGCTCTTTTCTACTAACACATAATTTTTTTATCCGAGGAGGTAAAACAGCTATGGTTTACGAAATCAATGTTGAAATAATTGTAAACAGTACTGACTCCTGTCTCTACCATATAAAATTGGAAATACCAACTCATTTTGAAATAATTTGGTTACAGTTAATTGCTTTTAATTACTTAAAGTTTTAACGAATTTTCGCCTGAAATTTCGTAAAATTTGAACTGATTAGAGGGAAGTGTAAATTTTAAATGACGAAAACGGCTTTATTATCCATGAACAATTTCGGTTTTCAACTAGATTACGAATAGCATTCAGCCATTTTGAGGGCGCAGTGGACAACTTAAGGTCAGTGGTTTGCGCCCTAATGAATATTGCATTTTGTTCCATACTGTAGAATGTTTTATTTTGACTCCTTGTACGTGTGGCTGCGTTTGAACTGTGTTTTGTTTTGCACCACTCAAGGATCACTGGCTTCGCGGCAACTGTAATAACGAATGCTGCAAAATGTTTCTGTTGATATGCCATCTGTAATTTGTATTTGTGATCCATCGTAGAAATAAACAAGTTTGATGCTTAATCTAAATCGATTGCACAAACCAAAACGCTTTGAAACTGTTAACAACCAATGTAGAGTAGCTGCATGTCCTGGCCTCAAGGGTCTAGACTGCATGATATTATATCATCAACAGATTCATTTTCAGCCTTATTTCAGATCATTATTTCTAATTACAACTTTTTGCTAGCAATGGTTAACTGAAGTATATAAACTCCGACGACATTGAATCAAGAGGATTAGCAAACGTTTAATCTTTCATCTTAACAAAATTATCTTTAATTGTTTGAATGTTGTCATTAATAGTTGTGTTTGGATGAAAAGTTTGTACTAATAAACTTTTCCTAAGTTTGTACTAACTAAAATATACCACCGTTTCCTTTTGAGCTTAGAATTGACATAAAAATGTCACAGTTGATGTCCAATATATATTTATCTACGACCATTGCAATAAGCACCAATTATGGTATTACATTAAACATTATAATGATATACATTAAAACACCAAAAACCAAGCAGTACTCTAATGACGACTTTAGAGTACTGGAGTCACTTTAGAGTACTGGTTCTAGACCAATGAGAGCTCGGCATTTGACGGAAGTAGTGTCATAATAACAATTACGCAATTCGCACATCAGCTGATTGTTGCATTACGATTCATGTTTGAGATTACTTATCCCATCAGCTGATCGTTCCACAACGATTCATGGTTCAGTCTGCTTATTTGCCTAACCTCAAATTTTAGTTGACCTATTCCATCATTATTAAAAGTCATGAGTTTTGTTTAACTTCGGGGAAATTTTGTTGTATATTGTTGGTCGTAGATAAAATAGTGCATGCAACGATTGTATTATGCCTTTAAGCCACTCGTGAGATATTTAGAACACTCGCTTCGCTCGTGTTCTAACTTACATCTCACTCGTGGCTTAAAGACATTCATTATACAATCGTTGCATAAACTACTATTTCAAAACTTTTCCTGATAACGCTCTAAACTCAACATGATATGTTAATTTACCTCAGCAGTAGGAAGTACCTGACAGTAAGTAGTTTGGCACTGAGGCAGAAAATTAATTCAAATAACATTTAATAGCGAATCATAAACTATATGGGTTACTGATATAATTTTGCTCTGCAACTAAATCAAAACTAGCAATAACTGTTTAATTCCTATCACCATAATAATAGGTTTGTACTGTAGTACGTTCTTATTACGTGGACCTTTTATTGTTTTATTTGAAACTCATACATTTAAATCGATGTTAAACTAATTATAAGGGTATATGAGGTGTTTGATTAATTTTCATATTTTTGTTAGTGATACACTTTACTGCTTCGTTACCTACAGGATATTTCAACATAACTATTCTATCAGGATTATTTTGTACAATCACTGTATTATATTAGTTAATAAGAGATAACATTTTCAGAATAATCCAATAGTTTCATTTATTTTGCTGGGTTAAAATACACTTCTAAACACAGGTATTGTCTTAAACCAGATATTCATCTCTTGTTGTAAATGGAGTAATGCTCCCTTTTTAAACGGAAACGGAAATGGACTATGTTAGATTTTAAGCTCAAGCTCGCATGAATAGACTAAATTGGCTTGAATGTGAACTTTGGGAATTTTAGAAACCAATATTGATCTGTTTGATAGACATTTCACAATCAGCCTTTTGCACCTAATAGCTATATACTTGCTAGAATTTAGAGGTATTTGGTATATGCATAAGTAAAATACTGGACATACAGTAGAACCTCCTTAACAAATTTGAAAGGCTAACAGTTCAAATAAAAAGATAACTATAGTTTTCAATGTTATCGTTTATGACAAGTAAGATTATATACTTAAATAAAAATATAAATCAATAAAAATGGATTAACATTTCTTAAATAAGTGTGGTATGTAGATCAAACAAATGGCCTTTTACAACATTCGTAAGCCTTAATTGTGTTTTTGCTTCAAATCATTATAAGTAATAATATAGGTATTAAGTGAAAATAGCCATTTGCGGTTAGTTCTGTGCCAAAGACTACATTAATAACCTGACAAAAATTCCCACTGGATACGAATACATGCATAGATAATTAATATAATTTAATAAACTTATGAAGCTAATAAGTAAGCAGCTTGATCACAGATAACCTATCTTATATTGGCTATATGCTGCAGAATTAGAGTAAAAGTAGTCATTTGGAAAAAAACCTAGGATTTTGCCTTATTGAAAAAATCGCCTCTGAATAACAAAAGGACAGCATTTTTGTCGTCGTACAAAATTATCAAGAAACTGAAGTTAAACTACCCGTTATGTAACAAGGCTACTCGAATCATAAATTGTATTGAAAGTCAAAAAGTAAAATTCATTATGGCCACTGTCGGTTCTCGTGTAGATTGCAACGGATAACGACAACAAGCCTGAGGGAGGGCATAACCCAAGGCCCAAGGCTACTTACTATACAGAGCCTTGGGCATAACCCAGCTCAGCGGCGGCGGCGGCGCCCTCGTTCATTCCTCAGTTGAGGTTATTTAACAGCCTGCAGCCGGGCAGTGTCTTGGGAGTGGTCGAATAATAAACACTAGTGTCATACATTTTGACCAAACGGTTGCAGTTATACTTTAATTACAAAATGGCCGATTGTGTCAAATGAAAATAACACGTTTTATAATAATGTTGAAGTTTTAATTAGCCTTTAGACGTAAATCCAAATTCATCCAGGCTAATTGTAGAATGAGAAATTTTTTTACAATTGGGTGGATTTTATAAAAATCCGAGGCTTTAACAAAAATTACTTTTTTAGAATAATATTACGAAATACTCAAGGACCAATAAGATTTGAAGGGGTCCCCCGTAAAACGTTCTAAGCGACAAAAACCTAGAATTGAGTAATCAAGCGTTGAAAGTTTAATTCCAAAATTTTCGGTTTTTTCAAGGTTAGAACGTACAATCATGTATAATTTTTTAATACTCTACTTAAAACATCATAATGTAGTCTTTTAATAAATTTTTACTTGCCATTAAGCATTTTAAAACATTTTACGTGTTTTTTTTGGGGTTAAAACGTTCTAAATGACTGAAACGTTCTCTGACGGTCTGCTCTTCTGCCTTGGGAAGAAAACATCAGGGGTGTAGGAATACCAACGTAAACGAAAATAAAACTTAATATAAAACAATTTCATCTATATGAGAGTACAAAAACGTAATTTTGCTACATAACGTGATACGTCATTTTGCTAAAAGTTATCCAAATGTGAAGCTTAAAACGTCAAATCAAATCAAATCAAATCAAAATTCTTTATTGTCAAAAAACACAATAATGTGCATAACAATCGTCAGTACATAACACGGATAAAATGCAGTCCAACATAACAAAAATCAAGTAAAATATTCATTCATACGTTATTCTCCTCACTTCTTTTGGGGGCAATTTTCCAGGCCTTGACTTCTTAGTTTTTGAAATAAGGGTAATCCAAGTTTACTACATTCCTTCCTGGTCTTATCCTTCCACTTTCCAATATTTACTTCACGTTTCTTAATTTCATTTACGACTAGGCGACAACGCAACGGCCGGCGGCGAGTAGAACGTTATTCCCGAGAAAGTCCGAGCAGTCCCGCGAAGCACGCCAACTTTGACAGTCGAAATCAGGGCTGCAAACTCAAATATCTTCAAAACAAAATATACCACGGTGTAGCTCGTGTCATAGAGAACCTTTTCACTGAATATCTCCGATTTTGAAATTTTGTCGTTTAGAACGTTTTACGGGGGACCCCTTCATTTATTGAGTTTCAATTTGTAAGTGTCAATGTTTTTAGTGTAACTTCTTCTTTGTCAATCAAAATTTACACGTCCAATGCTTGTCATAACGGATACTGACAACTTTGTATCTGTTGAGTGTTTTGTGTTTACCAAGTAATTAAAATATTAAAAAACAGTAATAGACTATTTAATATAAATCTCAACAATTATAGTTCATTTTCAATGTCAAAATTATTACCATCTAAAAATATGATGTTTTCATTTTGCGGCACAAAAATATATAATTTCAGCCGTAATTTTTATTTTACTTCAAAAAAATGGAGATTCTACTGTATTGAACTTCCAATGAATTAATCTTACCCAGCGACTCTTCAGATCATTCCCAATCGGACGTGTTTTTTTATGTTTATGATTTTATTGCTTCACTACCTGTAAAGCAACATATTTAAGTTAAAATATCAATCAATATTTAAGTAAGTAAGTTAAAATATTTATTTCGGTTTTTATATAAAATTACACAATAAGCCTTTCAATGTAACAAACAAATATAATAAGATAAATAATTTTGATTATAGTAATTATAATGCTAGTTTTCAGGAAAAGTACATATGACAAGTGTTTACATTTGAACAAGTTTTTTTTTAAATATATTAAATTTTTTACTTGCTTGTTCCAAAAAAGCCAGTGTTATAACTCATAATCACTGTCCCTCCCCACCAGACAATAAAAAAACATTGGATATAGGTAATTAAAACAAAATTAATACAGCAAATAAAATTAATTATCTAAGGAAGATGATCTATAATTTTATGCAATCAAACTAAATTAGTACTTTTTTTACATTTTTATTTACTTTTTGCTTACAACACATCTTTACAGATTAATACTGCTTGAAATTAGTAAGCCACAAATGGGATTAAAATTTCTTTAGTTTTACGAGAAAAGCCTCGTGAAATTTATTCTATGAAGTTAAATTCTTCAAACCAAATCTGTTTCGGCAAACCAACCAAAGGGCTGTTTTGGTCGAAATCCTTTTTTACATTTCACTTAATCCCATGTATTATAATTAATGTTCTTTTTTAAGATAATTCCTGATGCTTGAGTAATTAACATTTGTAAAAGTAAATTATGAGCAAATTTGGAACTCCATTTTAACTCCAATATCACTTTTAAATAGTATTTGTACTTGTTACCAAACATTTCTGTTTAGTATGGACCGAACAATTTTACAGCCGCTTGTTGAATATTTTCATTTAAAGTAACGATAAGTTAGTGAACATCCAAAAGTTAGTTAATCCTATTTTATTTGATATATTTAAATGGTTTTTAAAGACACATATTCCAAAAGAAATGTTCAAGTCTAAGGAGGCTTAACCGCATTAGTCAGAAAGTTTTGCTCGGCTCTCTGCAAAAATATGTCATATCCTACGTAATATCTTCATTCATTAACACGAAACATCTACTATACACAGATGCAACGGCTCTCGATGAACATACGAACATTTATTCGCTTTCAGCTTTTGCCTATTATTTTGTTTAGGAATGGGTATTGCAATGCTTATATTTATTTTAAGACGTCTGGCGAGTGTCTGCATTAAGGATACAGCATGTTACTGTAAATGCCACGATGAAAGGTTTTGCTAAGATAGTTTGTCACACTGAATCGCCTTTCGTACATTTTGTTACGCCCCTCAGATGGCCCTGCCGTCGTCCGGGTCAACATATTCGTTCGCAGTATCTCAAAAATCGATGATGTTACTATGGTAAGTTGCGATCCTTCCCGCCACGAGTAGATGCTTTCACCCGATCCTTTCCTAACTTCACTCCTAAACTTTTAAATGTGTTTAACTTTATTTTTCTCTATGTTCTCTATGTAATGTATTCCGAGCAAAACTTTTTGAGGACTAGCGGTGGTTCGTAGGTCACCTAGTGGTGTGTGTTAGTCTAGCGCTGTCTATGTTAGGCCGATTGCAGCTTCATTCACAGCGACTTTTCTAGAGCATGCACAGTGCATCCTGATCTTGCATCTTGCTGATTATATTGGTTTTTTTTTATAGCTTATCTTAGTTATTCATTTTTCAATTTCCATTTTAAAGACAAACATATTTTAATAATTATTAAAAGAATCAAATCTTAAGTAACTTAGTTTCATAAACTCTAAAAGTTTAACCAACATTACAATTCATATTCCCTTGTCATGTTTAATTTAATTTTATATTCATATCAAATAAGTAAAACATAATGCACACTTATTACTAATACGTTTTAATAATAAATTGGGGGATATTAATATGGCTTTATTAAATTTATTTGACTTTTTATCGATTTATCTTTCTTTATAATTTCGAGAGATTACAATTATAATTTCATAACTAACAAAAATTACAATAAATTATTATATTTTACCTTATTTTATTCACTCAAAAATTATCTAATACGTTATTGTATGAAGTATCCCTTATAGTATATACATGTTATTGAAGTTAATACTCGTATCTCGTGGTTGAAGTTAATAATCGTAACTACGTTGTTAATAATCAATAATCAATAATAACACACCAATAACAATAACAATCACTTTAGAATAGTAACAATAATGAAGCCGACCTGTATTTATTTCCAATCACTGTAGGCCTACTCTATTGCCTAGTTTTTTTATTTGAGTTTCATCACGAGGTATGTTTTATTCATGGATTAAATTAAATAAAAAATACCAAAGCAACTATAAACAGGATGAATTAGATAAACATTCTTGTTAAGTACCTACTTTTTTCTCCGACCTGTTTTTATTACTTGAAGGATATTTGGATGCATAGGCCTACTTATCTCTACAAAATAACGATAATTTATTTACAGTAGCACTAGTGTGTACTTATAAAGCAAACTGGACATCTTAGTGGTAGATACTTGAAGCGTTCACCTATACGCGTATCATTGAAAACTTAGGTACAGTAATTAATACCTGTATACCGTACTTAACATATCTAACTTGACATTAACCGTATGAAAAGCTTGGCATGAAATCATTACTAACCGTAGACTTACTTCTAATTCCACACAGTATACTTCTAATGTATTGTATTGTGTAATGTAACTAATGTGATGTTTCAATGGTTAGACCAAGGGCAGTATTAGCTATTATTTATTTAGTTTTCATTCTATTATGTTTAGCTTCATCAACACTCAATGACATACTTTTACGTGTTATGATTCAAAAATTAAAACTTGTTTACTTACAAACAAATTAGTGAATGAATAATTTTTTTTTTTAATCAGTTTATTACCTACTTTATTCCACCTTGATTTAGAACCAAATCTTTATTACTTTTAATGTAAATAAAATTAATTAATCAGGGATAATTAAGTTCCAAGTCAGTTCAAACAGGTACATTAAACATAGTAGTGATAAAAACATATCGGAAACAATATTTCATTTCCCTACTCGTAATATTTTAATTAAAAGATAATAATTTAGCAATTGGCTCACGAATTCATAATGTATCTGACATAGATACAAAATGTAATGATTACAACTGTCATAGTCTAAGCAAGTGTATTTTACTCCCATATTAATAGCTGATAATAAATTATGGATAAGACCTTTTACCGTTCGTTTTTTGGAAGATCTGTTGGGATTTTTCATTATCATTGAAGTTGTGGAGTTTATTAGCATATATGATGTTTGAAGAATCATAAATGATTAACAGTAACGTTTAATTAATTTTCTATAAAAAATCTTCTTTAAAAAAACATATTTTATCTAAGACCGTGATAATCATAAAAATTATAGATTTAACTTATCACACTTCATTATGTTATCATTAGTTTTCTGGGACACGTTAATTTCAAGGCAATATTGCGATAAACAGCTCAATAAATCTTTAATTTATAGAGGATTGCCGTAAAAGATCCTAAAATGAGGTAATAAAATAAAACACCAATGCATCGACTAATAATATGGTTTTTTAACAAGATATCAATACTGTTGTATTTCACTTTTCTAATCATTGCCATCCGTCTCACACCTCGTCACAACCTCTTCAAACTGGGGGACTCGGTGGTAATCAGAGTTTTTCGAGTGGGAGGAAATTGTATGAAATAGGTAATTCCACCTGATTGAAAAATCAGGGAGTTGTGGTGATTGGCGCCTAACTGCGCCGGCGCAACTGCCGCCGACGCCTGCGGTTTTGTTGAAAGGTCTGGCCAAAATTCAATGCTGTAATGATTGGGTCTATTATATTGCCAAATTCCAAACCCCCTATTCCCGCTGCGAATGGTGGTACGGATAGTGAATTACAGCCACTAGTACTACCTTCAATATCTACATCAGTCAAACCCTATAATAATAATAAAAAAATTGGTAGAGGTTTAGGTTATCAGGTGTGGTACCGATAGTGAATTACAGCCACTAGTACTACCTACAATATCTTCATCAGTCAAATCCTATAATAATAAAATTTGTATACATTTTTACTTTTATTTTAAGCAATAAATAAAAAATACAAGTAAAAAATACAATGTAAATTTTGCAATACAAAACAGTTGCAAACAATTTATAAGGCTATTGCGTCTTGAGATACACGGTCAATAAATTAGGAAATATTTGGCTATTTTGTGGTAGTCAAATCGTATTTGAAAATACAGTTAGTGTTTAGGTTAGTTCATCAAATATAATGTAATTCTATCACTCAACCAAATGAGAGCACACGGTCAGTGAGTGACACATCAAAATTACCAAAAATATAAACCTACCTTTACACATCACGCATTTGCTTTTAAAATAGTGAAAATCACGGAAAACGACACTACCACACGCCTACTAAAGGCCAGAACAACCAACTAATTAGTGCAAACAGGGTCAATGCTGTCGTGTTCCAAATTTTTTTGACGTCTTTTATCTGTGTGATCTCGTATAAAGCATGAAAAAAATGCGAAATGCTCTTCTAACGTTAATTTTGGAGCATGGACTCTTGGGACAGTATACGGTTGGGAAATTTAGGAATTTACATATATCAGAAAAAGAATATTTACAACCAAACCAGTGCTTTTAATGCGTTTCTCCCTCTCAATAAATTGTAACAATATTTCATATAATATTAAAATAACGAACATTGTCCGCGGAGTAAGACAACAAAAACACACACACACACATGAAAACGAACGGTAAAAAATTGTCACACAAATACTACATATACTTGAGATTAACGACTTACATAAAAATCTTTGGTTGCATCTTTTAATTAAGGACACATATATATAAAGAATATCACTTATACCTCTTGAGAGTGTTCTCTTTAAAATAACTGCCTTAAAACTTGATTTAACAGTTAAATTAGTACTAGTTTATCGTTTCATAATATTAGAAGAAAGTATGTCATTTTATTTTAAAAGTCTTATTATTTATTCCTCATTTTGTAAATAAAAAGATTATCTTTTTTAGTAGTATTTAGTTCATATTTCATATAGCTCACTGATAAGAAACTGTAAACAAATCATTATATATATACTGTGTGTCCCAAAAGTCCCGGACCGGTTTAATATCTTTTAAAGTAAGCCAGATATCAAAACAATATTTTGCATACCTTTTAGTACTAAAAAAAACTACTTTTTTATGTATGTGTCATTTCTGCCCCCGCCCCCAAAATTGGATTTTGCGGGGGTAGCCCCAAAATTTGAAACGAAAACCCCCATCGTGCGACTGCTTATTTTAAAGCGCTTGTTAAAATAAACACAATGCCGCAAACCGGAGGTCGATATCATGGTCCAGTCCAAAATGGCGGTCATTCAAAATCTTAAAAATGCCGTCCGTCAATTAAAATTGAGTATTTTTTTGTGTTCGGCAATTCACATTTAAATCGAATAAGAATCACCAGAACACATTTTAACTACTTAAAAGATACAAAAATAATAATTTCTTGTTGTCATCATCAAGGTTCAACCCTCCAAAACGGTTTGGGGGGGGGGGGGTTTGTCCAACCAACTCCAATATCAACTCACTTCATATGACCACTCATTTTAATTTGCTGAGTAAAAAATAAGCCAAAGCTTGTTTTAATGAAATTTCAAAAAAGTTACCTAATACTTATAAATTTTGTTGGGTTTCCCCACCCCCCAAAACCATTTTGGAGGGTTGAGCATTGATGATGACAAGAAATTATTATTTTTGTATCTTTTAAGTAGTTTAAATGTGTTCTGGTGATTCTTATTCGATTTAAATGTGAATTGCCGAACAAAGAAAATACTCAATTTAGTAAAAAAAAGTTACTAATAAATATCTGCCTTGATGCGACCTTTGGCTCAGCGGTAAAGGTCGATACTTGCGGAAAGTCGTCTATGCGTTATCTTTTAGGAAAACCCCCATACATGAAATACCAAATATTCGCCAAAAAAATAACTCATTTTTTTGAAATTTTATTAAAACAAGCTTTGGCTTATTTTTTTACTCATTCGGCATATTAAAACGAGTGGTCATACGATGTGAGTTGATATTGGAGTTGGTTGGACAAACCCCCCCCCCCCCCCAAACCATTTTGGAGGGTTAAGCCTTGATGATGACAACAAGAAATTATTATTTTTGTATATTTTAAGTAGTTAATATGTGTTCTGGTAGTTCTTATTCGATTTAAATGTGAATTGCTGAACACAGAAAATACTAAATTTTAATTGACGCATGGCATTTTTAAATTTTTGAATGGCTGCCATTTTGGACTGGAGCATGATATCGACCTCCGGTTTGTGACATTGTGTTTCTTTTAAAAGCCCTTTGAAATAAGCAGCCGCACGATGGGGGTTTACTTTTAAAATTTTGGGGCTACCCCTCCCCAAAATCCAATTTTGGGGCAGGGGCAGAAATGAGATATACATCAAAAAGTAGTTTTTTTAGTAATAAAAGGTATGCAAAATATAGTTTTGATATCTGGCTTACTATAAAAGATATTGAACCGGTCCAGGACTTTTGGGACACACAGTATATATATATAAACGGAAAATATAATAGTAGTAATAAAATGGTTAAAACTGCCGTTGGCCTTCCATTGGTAGTAGACTGCAGCTTTGCTCATAGTTGTGTCTGTTTCCTGCAGCGCACACCAAAGTTCGTGTCAACATATTTCTTCGCTCCATCAGCAAAATTGACGATTACAAGATGGTGAGTGCTGGTGACGCCATTCACGGTTTGAACTTATTTCCGTAACCGAGGGATGCATACAAACGTCCCTTGTATTTGTTTGAATATTTCATTGACTGTAACTATGTCTGTATATTGTACATAGGCCTATTGTCACTGTACATAATTGGAGTATTATTGGTCAGAAATATGGATAAACAACTTGATTCAGTTTTCATTTGGGTACTTATCTGACTTTGAACCAAAAACTGAGTTTCTTGGGCCATAAAAACCTTCTATGGAATATAAAGTTCTGGAATATAAACCTTCCTAATAAAGTTCTGTATTACAGTTTAATGCTTAAAAAATTACTAGGAAGTCATTGCCATTAAATCATTGTTCAAGTCTATTATAGTCGCATGTAAAAAAAATAGAGTTAAAATTTTTACCAGAAAAGAATATTAGATTTGTTTTGTTACTTCATTAAAATGTAAACAAAATCGCCTTAACATTAAAACAAAACTGGGGTAAGAGCAAAACTATTCCCAAACACCACACTCACCCGCCTGACACCCAAACTTACCATGAGCGCAGTTGTAGAATGCATTTTATCTATAAAAGAATTAAACAGCTTCAAAAATTAGCTACTTAGCAGTAAATTTTTTAACTTGATTCAGAATTATTATAAAATATAACCTAATTTTTTGCGCTACGCTTTTGGGAAACAAAGAGAATGGAGGCCAGGGTTACTTATATAAATTCCAGCTATTGTTTTATATAATATTACTGAGATAATACATATTGAGAATAGTATGTAATATAATGCGTTTTTAGGGAATCTGAATTTAATCATAACAATTGGAAGTTGAAATTAAAAATTGTTATAAATTAATAGAGGATTTTTAATTACATATATACTATATACAGTAGATTATATTATAAGCAATATCACATTAGTAGAATAAAAATTCAAATTAAAGCCAAGTGGAGCTCATTGTTTTATCATACCTATTATTATAATTTGAGCAGATTTTTTTCTCCTACCATTACAATTGCAGACACTGTTTTGTATTCTCATTTTTTTGTCAATCGAAGTAATATAATAATTAAATACTACTTCTGCACTACTATTGTGAAACCCCATAAAAAGCCATAAAATGAGAAATGAGTCAAGTTCTTTACCATATCGAGTTTTCGTGATGTGTTTGATTTAATTTTTAATTTGTTTGCCAAAATTATATTTATATATATTCACTACATCCACAAAGAGTCTGTACTCAAAGTCCTCTCTCCTCTCTCTGCACAAGGCCTTGTCCATGCATGTGGATGTGCCAAGGATCAAAGTGTGTTCCAGCCAACTCATTTACTTTCTATAGAATCAGTTTTTAAAATGAAACATATGTATTGACGTATGTAAAACTCTTTCCCACATTTCCATCTATTGAAATTCTCTTTCTCACATTTCCATCTTGAAATCATGTCAAAATATTGAGGTGTAAGATTTTTTGTTTTTCCGAAAAGTTACAAATAAATTTCAATCAAATTTTGTCAACTAATTTATATTAGTTTTACAAATTGCCAATCCTGTCTTTTTATTATTTTCTATCGATATATTGTAAACATAGGTCGTGTTTGGAGTTGTATTTATTAATAAAGAAAAATCTGGCCACGTTGGCTGAATTTTCACACTGGACTGATTGTTCTAAGCTTTTTCGATTCTTACGTTAAATTATTCACTGCATAAATTACGATATATGTGTGCGTGTGTTTATGTTATATAGCCCTCCATGGAATGTACATACTAACGCTTGCCACACCCACATTGGGGTATGTAGCTTAGCAGCTTTACCAACAACTCCCCTCCCTCCAAATCCTTTTCTAAGCCCTCTCCAACAGCATGATCTTGACAACTAAACGCTTAATCAGCTACACTTACACACACCTAGTCTACACTTCTCTGTATATAATTACTTTTATGTATCACATTCAGCTAAGAAACGTTGTAAACCAAACTATATTAATTTTTTACTCTAATTGACCTTTACAGCTAACTAAGTCGTTACACAAAATTATACTATTTTATTTTATTTTAAATTAAACAATTGCTGGATATTAAATCCTTGAACAATATTTTTAGTTAGTTATTCTCTGAAACTGTAAACACTTGAAGAAAACAAAATTGAAATATTTGACTTATAATTTACAGACTGTGCACAATATACTATAAAACATTTTTTAATGAGTTCTGAAATAATACATATTATTTTGATCTGTCATTAGCATCATTTTAAATTTTATAATTTTTATAACTTGAAATTTACATGTTAATCTCATCTTCAGCATTCATAACATACACTAAAGAAGCCCCTAATATCTCCTAAAAGCTTACAGGAACATGTTTTAGCCCAGTTTTAAAGAAAAAAACCTAAGAAAATATTTATTTTCATAAATATTGTAGGTTTAATGGAGTTTGATTCCTTGATAATGAATAATCACAATTGGTTTAAAACCTGTCGATTCCAGTTACACTGCTCTTGTGTTGTTCTGTCAGTTTCCAGATCACGGAAGACTGTAGACTTGTTTAGTGGACCCGGTTCCCCCTCTTGAGTACAGATTCTTTGGCTGTGCCGAGCCCAAGCCCGTGTTGCCGTCACCTGTCTCACTATTTTCATTTCTCGTCATTGTTGTCATTGTTTGGTGTCGTGTAATGCTGCGTATTGCCTGGTCATGGATTGTCTATGTGCAATAGCCTATCTGATATCCGTTGTCATTTTTATTAGTGTATTGTCCCTATTTACTGCTGTGTATAGTTCCTTATCACATCTTTTGTATATAAACATTTCATGTTGAGTTCCGAGCAAAAAAACTTGATTTGAGGTGGTATAGTAAGATTTGCTCTATATGAGTAAGAAATATCATATTAAAATAACTAAATAAAAATTCAGTAACCATTTTACAAAGCGTAATATATTTCTTGATAATTTCATTTACGATGTGGTCAGTCCTTCATTAACCTTTTGTATGGCTGTAGATGGTCTGTGAATGTTTTTATGTGTCAATTAATACTGTTCGTTTATCATCATCATAAATTTTCTCAATGTGTTCTTACTCTCATTATTACACGAATAAACGTCAGAAATTAAGCAAAACGTGTGTAGTCTTGTTTTCAGTATAACAAACCTTCTCCCCAGCAAAAGAGGTAAGCTTGCATGGTGTACTGTATATATGTAATGAAATGTCGATGTAGAATTGAAGCTTCTACCTAGAGCAACACGTCTCCTTGTCTATCCCATTGCACTTGCTGACTGCTTTCTTAGGTTTTAAGTTGTACATAATGTAAAATATGTTACATGTACTTTATGGTTTAGTTATGTATCTAAGTTATTTTAGAACTTAACCTCAATATACTTTTAAATATTGTATACTGTAAGTTTTAAGTTGCAAAAGGGGCTGGAAAATAAATATCTATGCATGGTTTCTAATAACCTTCATTAGTATTATTTGCAATTAATTAAAAGTAGTTCTTAAGTTGAAACATTCTTCATAAAAATTACTTTACTAACTCAGTTCTTAAGGTTTACATTAAAATGTTTACAAATTGTGTTTTTAACTAAGAATATTCAAATGCAAAAAATATTTCCAATGTACTCTTGAGTACTTTTTTAAGTTTTATGGATATTTTCATATTATTCTTTCAAAAATATATTAAGGATATAAGAATTCAAACAACTGAGGGATTGAAACAATTAATTAAAAGCTTAAATATTTTTTTATAAAAAATCAAGGGGCCTATTCCAAACAAATTGATGAAAAATATTTTAAGTAGAAAATTTCTTTAAAATTTTGATTTAAGCACTTTGTAAGAAGTTTGAAGTATTTTGCTAACACCAAAACCCAGTTTGTTAGACGTATGTCATGTGTGTATAAGCTTTCAAAATTGAAAAGATCTTTTTGAAACAACTAAAATATATAAATGCGAAGATAATTTTATATTTGCATACATATTTGTTCTCATAATTTTATTTCTGTTCAATTTTATACTTGCAAACATGTTTGCTCTAAATAATTTTCGTTTTGTTCAATTTAATAGAAACCCAATCAACTTATTTTAAATTCTTTTAAAAATTAATTGAAAATTGTCAATATCAGTTTTAATGCTTGACAGTAGATGTACTTTGATCTTTACAGTTACGAGAATAAAATCTAGGTAGTTTTTGTATTCTTGGCATCTGGTTTAATAGCTTTTACTATGCATGATAGAAAAATAATTTATTAACTTATATTTAGAGGACATTGCCAAGATTTTGTTTTATGACATATATCCTGGATTTTAAGTGAACTGTGCTGTTTTGTGTTTATAAAAACAAGGAATTCAGATGAATTTTGTAACTATATTAGTTCCTAAATTATGACAAAATAAGGAACATTTCCATTTATTTTGGGCTATCATGGATCCCAAAATATCTTACATATTTTATATTAAATTAATATCACTGGGGTAATATAAATCGGTGATAATGAATAAATGGAGTAATTAAATGAACATATTGCCCCAAAATATTTTATATTGAATGAAGTGATTTATCCACTGCAAGGGTCTTTAAATGCATCCTCATAGTCAAGCACTCTGAGAGTAAACTTAACCAACTAAAATAGTGTTATAATTTTGATTTTGAAAAG
This sequence comes from Flexamia atlantica, assembly GCA_035578135.1. Classification (NCBI taxonomy): domain Eukaryota; kingdom Metazoa; phylum Arthropoda; class Insecta; order Hemiptera; family Cicadellidae; genus Flexamia; species Flexamia atlantica. The sequence continues at coordinate 117,796,658 of JAQJVK010000001.1, forward strand.
TGTAGATTATCTGCATAAAATTAATAAGAATATTTAAATTCAGGGCCGTATTCAAGGCCGGAGGCACTAGGCGGAATTCTAAATGAAGTCTAACAACCTCGGCAAAAGCCGAGACTTTTTTTATCTACCGTACAGCCCAGTGACTTTGGACATTTTCAAAGTTAATGAGCAAATAAAACACAGTAATTATTAATTGATATTTATTTTTACAGGCCCAAAAGTACAGTCTTGACCTAAATACTATAATCCAATACAGTTTTACCTATTTAAAAAAATTACCCTTTTTTAAAAAAAAGAGTGTCCAAAGTAAGCCTCAAAGTTGGGTGGCTTTGGACACACCTGGTTTTTCAATTATTATCCAAAATAAACCATTGTTATGGTGACTTTGGACAGTAATATACTTTTTTTAAATATTACAAACAATCCTACCTTGATACAAACCTAAAGAAGTGAATTTATGCCTATTACACATAATATAAAAAGTAAAATGATACTTATATTATTATATTTATTTATTTTATTTATTTATTTATTTATCTATTTATTTATTTATTTATTATTAAAATATTAAAACTGAATTATAAAATTATTAAAATAATATTTATATTATATTATTTATTTATTTTATTTATTCATTCTATTTGTTTATCTATTTATTTTATTTATTCTTATATATATTTATTTATTATTTTATTTATTTATTATATTATATTTATATATATTATTAAAATAATACTTATATTTTCCCATGACAAAACCTGAAAAAGCGAGGTGTCTATAGGCCTTGACCAACCAAAATATAAGTAGTGTAAATAAATTACAGGCTTAATAAACTCTAAAATTCATTAATTATTACAGGTACATTGTTGCCATATCGACCTAGGTGAATGTTGTTAGGTTGGAGGTTGACTCCCTCCAAGGGTACTTATAAATAAAAAAAATTACACAAATTTTTAGGTTAGAAGAATTAACCAAACATAGTGCATAACCTTTTTAACCTTAAAGAAGCAAATAGCACGTGAGGTAGTTAAAATGCTACTTTAAACACAGTTATCGATATAATCAAAGTTTAATGAGCATTATTTCTCACCAAATTTCAAGAAAAATTTTAAGGTTTTACAAACAAGCTTTACATTTATAGAATCAACATCCAATTGTGTTCCCTCCAAACTCAACTATTGCACAACTACTTCTGCTGGTTCGAGAAGATCTGTGAGTTTTTATCTGTTGCCAACTGAGCAAACAAAATTTCTCTCATTTTGTCCAAAGTCACTCTACTGTCCAAAGACACCCGATTTTACGGTAATCGCCTCTAAATCCATTATTTTACAGGGCTTCTTTCCCACCCGCCGACGTTTTTCGTCCACTCTTTTCGCCCTGGAGCCCCCTTTTATGCCCCCTGAGGCCCCCTTTTACGCCCAAGGCCCCGGGTGCACGCCCCGTGCGCCCTTAAGTAAATACGGCCCTGTTTAAATTACATGTTCAAAATTATATTATAAATTATTTTATTTATTGGAGGCAAGAAAAACATTTTTACAACACAAGTGCACAAACCCAGATCATATGGTGCCATCATTGTTCATGTAAAATGGGGGTATTTTACAAACTTAACTAGTCATTTTTAGCATTACAAAATATGTTAACAAAATTCATTAATTATATCCAGCTTGAGCCTAGTTGAAGTTACTTTTTCTTCATTTATCTCAAACTAACTCACTTTTACCTTCCCTGGCCGTTGTAGACTATTGAAGACTAGAAAAAATAGTATACTTCTCATTTGTCTATTGTACTGAAAAAAGATAAAAAATTAGAAATTTAGCCTATGTCAAGGAATTTTCAAGAGTAAAATAATAAACCACTTTTTTTATTAATTAAATGCCTGTTTGATACTGTCTGGACTGTAAAATAAAGTATATATGACAGCTGGGAGCTGCCTTGCTTAAGTTTAAGTTAGCTCCAGGAAATATTATTGTTTTATTATATTTGTAACAATAAATCAATGAAACAAATTACAACAGTTTTTTTATAACTCTCATTTTGCACCACTCAATTATTATGTGAGGCACATTTATAATAATTATTTTGTTTTTTTTATAGGAATACAGTGTCCAGCTGACCTTCAGAGAGCAGTGGCTGGATGAAAGGCTTAAATTTGACGATTTTAAAGGTAATTCAGTCAGCTTCAATAGCCTGAATTTATGACAGAATTTTTTTTAAATGCAAACACAATCAGCATGTTAGGCCTATCAGCTGTATATTTTACAAAAAACTTGCTATTTTACAAAAAGTTTTTTTGAAAAACATTTTTAAAAAATGTGATCCATCTGTTTTTTTTATTTCTTAATAAATGCTATCTTAAACATCTATGTCAAGTTTTATCAAGATAAGAAGTTTATCTTGCTCGCCATTTCTTGAATATCTCTGTTCCTTGACACTTGGACACAATGAAACACATCCACATTTACTATCAGAATGTTGTATTTTTGGGATTTTCAATTATTGTGCTACCGTGCAACTATTATAAATGGATTATATTTCATTTACCCCTTAAAATATACCTTAAAATTTTAAAATTATTAATAAATATCTGATCAAGTAGCATTTTTTTTAATCAAAGATTTTCTGCCTAGGGCTCAATGGCATCTCTCTGTAGGAGAAATTTACTAGCAGTGCTCAATAATGTACTGTCAAAACCAATGGTAACTAGTTCAAAAAACTAGTGTGAGCATTAAATGGCTTCTCTTGTCTGAAGTAGAAAAAATTGCTAAAGTACCAATGTTGGCATATAAAGAATGGTAGCTAATTACAAAGAATATCAGATGTGATAACACTGTTAGTCAAGGAGGGGGTTTTCTACTTTTGTTCCTAGCCAAAGAGAAATAGGAGCTTTCTTTTTGAAAGCATCCACCAATGAGCTGCCTTTTGTCATGTCGTTAAAGCTGCTTTTTCAGTTTTTCACTATTTCATCTGGTATTTTGCAAAACAAGAGCATTATTAAACCATTTTTAAAAATATATTTTTGTACACTTGTGGCCATGTTACGATGGACTAGCCATATATTTTCAACCCTGGTCATATTAGCCATTCAAGCAGCACATGATGACTTGTTATTTTAAAGGGGTTGTCAAGATCACAATTCCTGACAAAATCTTTGTAATAACAAAACATTGTATAGTTATAAGTTAGTTTAATTTACTTAAAGAACTTTTTCAACATAAGTTAATTCTCTTTGTATACTAATTAGAATTTTTTATAATACGGGAAAACATGTATATTTAAATAGTGTTTTTTAATCAATATGCTTATATCCAAATTTAAATTTATTATTTTTTCTCCAGAGTATATTAAACATAGTAACATGGGATACTAAACAAGCTACTATACAAATATGCATGACTTCAGAGTAGTTTAATGAACGATAATGATACATACAGGGTGTCCGTTAAAAACGTTTAAATATTTCAGGAGTTGATTCCTTACATCTAAACTAAGGAAAAAATTGATATGAAGGTATGTTCTAAAATGCATATATACCCAGATATCCGCCATTTCGCATTTTTCACTAAATATTTTTCATCTCTTATGTTTTAACCGGTGTTTTCGAAACTCCATATGCACCTATATCTTGTCAAGTTTATAACTAGTCAAGTTTATGCACCTATAACTTATGTTGGTTATGAAAAAATAACCAACATAGTCAAATGAAAAATTTCAAAATGGAGGCCGTTAAAAGTCTTTAAATTAAAATAACAAAAGAACGGTACGTTTTACAAAAAAAAAAGAATAGTAATGTCTAGTAAATTTGATTTCCAGTTTAATGACACCAAAATTATAAAATAAGTCAATAAACAACTGAGTTATGGTTGAATTTAGCTAACAAGGCAGCATAATGGCCTGTTTCAGCATGTGGCTAAGTGCAACAATTGACCATTTTCTCCAAATTATGCTGCCTCATTGGCTTAATTCGACCATAACTCGGTTTTTTATTGACCGACTTTCATAATTTTGGTGGCATAGGATTGGAAATAAAATTTACAAAAACCTGCTATGCTTTATATTTTTTGTAAAACATTCGGTTTTTCGGTATTTTAATTTAGATTTAAATTTTTTTTTAATTTTTGAATTTACCATTTGATTATGTTGATTACTTTTTCATGAACTGAAAGTCATGAAAAAGTAACTAAGTCATGGTCTAAGTAAGTAAGTCATGGTTTTTTTCTTGACTAGTTGTAGGTACATACCGAGTTTCAAAAACATCGGTTAAAAACTTTGGAGATATAAAAAGTATTATATGAAAAATACAAAGTGGCAGATGGATACCAGGATAAATATATGCATTTTAGGACATACCTTCATATCAACTTTTTTCTTAGTTTATATGTAAGGAATCACCTCCCGAAATCCTGAAACATTTTTAATGGATACCCTGTATATTAAATTTAGGAAAAAAACTGAGGAGTAACATTCTTCAACTAATTTCCCCGTTGTACCACTTAAAAGCATTTTTGTTTGAGAAACTAAATTTATATTTAAAAGACCATAAATTTTTTAAGAATCAAGAGGAAAAAGTTGTAGGGAAAGTTTATTTCCTCAAGACAAAATCTTATGTTAAGAGAATCAGGTCACCAACAACTGATGGCAATTTTTTTTCCAGTTTTTAGTACTCCAAGTTTTACAGCATTTCTTCAAATTTTCAATTTATTTGGTTTTCATTATGATGTTTTATGTTTCTTAGATGGTCCCTAAAACCCTTTATTACATTCTATGCCTTTAAATGTTTTGCCTTTATTTATATAATAGCAGAACCCTTGGTTTTCTCTTGATAAAAATTCAACATACAGTATCATCCTTCAATAATATATAGTTTTACTTTTCAATTTATTCTTCTTGTTGTAAAATCTATTTCTTTAAACATATCAACTGTACTTTCATAAAACAGAGAAATGTTTTTAGAAATTAGCTAAGTGCGCAGGTCTGGGGGTATTCTATTCTTGCCTAAAAAGCCTATCTTTACTAAAAATGTTACTATATCTACCGCCCCACTGACAAAGACTCAAAGGATGTTGCTGCCCTGGGCAGGCTCATGTCTAATATCGGCAGTGCTCCCACTAGCAAGTGCCATTTGCCTGTGTCAGCTGTCCAGTCTCATCGAGGTGGAGAGAATTGCGCTCACGCACTCAAGAAGCGAGTTTACTGAACTGGCTTACCCGAGTCAAATGCCAAGAAGCATATATAGTCGTTTCTGCTTACCACACAGTAACTGAGCTTGCTCTGATGATGATCTACATAAGGAGCGGCATCCTTGGCTTTTTCGGCGGCGGGTTTAATCTGCTCGCATATACAGTATAGAGTGGCCCTTAGGTATTGTACCCACGTCACAGCAGACCTGCTTATTAGTTAATCATAGAATTTGTTTTGCTTCATGAAGGTATATGTGTAAGTAAAACCATATAACATGGCTTCAAATTATTGCATTCACTGTCAAAAATAATTTTCTTTAGTTTTAGGGTCTACCTTGTACAAAATAATTACAATGCTACTCCAGCAATTAAAAAAAATGCTATCTTACGTTTTTACAGTCTATATTGAACAAATAATGAATATGCCCTCCGGCAATTTTTGGAAGTGCTGTAGATAAAATTATTAGTTTACTGTAGCATACTCTACCTCTTTAAATAACAGCTGTTATAAAAAAGGAGTCCTTCAAGTACCTGTAGTCAATGATTTATTTTATGTTATATTCCTGACAGCTGGTTCAAAATTCTACATTCCTTGCTTTTTGTATATTTTTTTACATGTGCTTCAACCTCTGGGGAATGAGTCCAACTAAAACCAACTTCATATAAAGATCACCCTCTTTATAAATATAGATATAGTAAGGAACATTCAAACGACTCTTTGTATTAAAAGTACATGCCTTCTGCACTCTTAAATAATTTAAGAATACAAAGAGATATATTTTTATTTTGCTGACTTCAAATATCAGAAGTACATCGAATGAACACCAGTCATGTATACATTTTTTAAAATCAAAATAAACCTTTTTGTTTTATGGTCAAACAAAACAACCACTTGAACCATAACTTGAACTAAATTCAACTTGAAGCATATATTTTATTAGTTTTAAAGCATCATAGTGAGTTATTTCTAGCAAACGTTATGAGAAAACCAACCTAAACCTGTGTTTTAGGAAAAATCAAATACTTAACTTTGACTGAGGCCAACCGGGTTTGGATGCCTGATCTGTTCTTCTCCAATGAGAAGGAGGGCCACTTCCACAACATTATCATGCCCAATGTGTACATCAGGATATTTCCATATGGTTCCGTCCTCTACAGTATTCGGTATGTTTATTAAATTTATTAACTTCTATTACAAGTTTAAGTATTGAGGAACACTTAAAAAGGCATTCCATCTTTAGTGGTATAGTTTTTGCTGACGATGCAAAGACATTTTAAGGTCATGAGCAAAAATAGAGTCCACAAGATTGACAGAGTGACACAAAAGCGAGGGGACCGGTGGTCTCTGTTGGCAAGGCTGTAGCATTGCTGTGCTGTCATAAACATAAGATCAAAGACAGATATAAAAAAGTAAAGTTTACTTCATGATAATTAATAAGTATTGTGTTTTTTTGTGTAAATTCAAAACACTGAATTAAAAAGCCATAACTGTATGAGTATTTTGTATCTTGATTCTGTTGTCAATTGTTATCTATCATCCACTACAATTAGAGAAATGTTTAGTCAGAAATGTTTAATCAACTCTCGCAAACTCTAAATTCCACGAATACAATTTTATTTTCAACTATGTATAGTTCGAGGCATAGTTCAACTTGCAGAGGTAATTTGAGCTTAAGTTGAGAAATAGAGGTAAACCAATTGAAAATTCCAGTTCCAGAGATATAGAATAGTAGAATAAGCAGAGGACCAGATATGACTCATTGACTTATTGCAACGTGTGTGTTCTTTACTCATTTCAAGAATTCTGGAATTTAAGAAGTACAACATAAAATAATTTTCAATTTACTAAACATTCTACAAAAAAAACTCTAAAAATAAAAAAAAATAAAAAGATTACTTTATTAAAATTGTATTATTTATGTTAGAAATAGTTTATGTTAGCTATGTTATTTTCTTGACGCTATTCTATGTATTGTAAATACTGTCTGCATGAATAAAGATTATTTGAATTGTACACCGAGGTTTCACCTTACAGAGGTCCAGTGAATAAATTTTAAAAAATACAGAGGTAAATTTTGAGTTATGTTGAGGTAAAATGTAAATTTACTTTGACTTATTTACTGAACTTCGAGATATAGAAGTATGTTTGCGTTGCTTCGTCTTATGGAGGTCAAATATAACCGTAAAAGTATTTCGAGTTAATCATGATTTTTATTTAGGCCAAGACAGGTTTTTCCTAGGAGGTCAAAAATAGTTTGAGCTATCGAAGATTTCAAGTTATCAAAATTTCAGTTATTGAGAGTCGACAGTATTTTTTTCACTTTGTACTCAAGCTTCACTGTGTTTGTGTTAATCGTTATTGTAATGATAATTTTTTTATTTTTTCATTATTTTTTATGCCCAAGTAATACTATAAGATGCTTTTATTCATTAGTTTCCTGTTAGTGAATGTTATGTGGTATAGTTTAGCAATTCATGTATCATATATATATTCAATATCCATTGTATATAATATGATAAATATTTATATGTTATATATATATATATATATATTTAATATACTTGAATAAAATAATCATAGCCTTGCTAGGTTAAGTTGTCCAAATAAGTACAATCTGCATAGCAAAAAGTTAACATTCATTCAGGGTGGGAGCCAATGAGTAATTCAGTAAATCAGGAATTAATGTTCAGTAAATATCGGTGACATTAAATTCCTGAGGTAGGAGGAATAGAAGCACAGCATAAAAATATCCAGGTTGATTCTGATTGGTGGAAGCTTAAAGTAATATTTTGGAGAGGGCCGTTCCTAGGATTGGCTGCGTGCGGGGCAAACGTGGTCGCTATGTACAAATAGTGACGTTACCTAACATACTTATTTGAGGAGCAGTTACGGTACTTATGAAAAAACAGAGAAAAAGTTCCTATGAAGGATGATACCTTACATTATAACGGAAATTCTCGTGATTTTTCCGCCGCAAATTTTTTAACCATCTTGACAAATCGTTGAGTTTTTTTGCCTCCTCGTCTTCAATTGAATGAATCGCGAGCGACGTCAGTCTCTCTTGGGTCGTGGATGTACGTAGGTAGATCTTAATTAACTTAAACCTACTAAAACTACGCTCACAGGTGGCCACTGTCATAAAAGTAATAATTCTTTTTCATCATACCATCGTGTTAAACTACTATTTCAAATACTTTCAGCTGTGATAGAAACTAACCGTTACCAGGTGGGTTGTGTAAACTGTGATGATAAAACTGGAAAAAGTACTAGTGATGTTAGAAGTGTTTACAAACATGCAAATGTAAACATGGTTGATTCAAATATGCCTGAATCTACATTAAAAAGAGCAAATACCATATGTTTAGTTAGTAAACAACAGAAATGTAACCATTGATAACACTAATAACCTCCAAAATTTTTAACGTACTAACAAGTTTTAAAATATTAAATAAAAGGTGGTATGATGAAAAGTACCGTTCGTGACTCGTCCGAAAATGCTATACCGTACTCGATAGAATTCAATTACTCGGCTTTGCCTCGTAATTGAAACACTATCTCGTACCGATAACAGCCACTTTCCGGACTAGTAACGAAATGTACTATTATTGCCATAATACAGTTATGTACAATTGTGTAGCAAAGGTCAAGAAAAAACACACTGAAGGAAATGCAATAAAACAAAGACTTGATCTCCATCTTTCACTGGAATAGTTAGCAATATACGGAGTGCGATCCACAGATTGGTAAAAAGGTCGTTCTGGCCTGTTTTTTTTTTTTATTATTATATTAAATGTTTTCAATGGCGACAGTGTCTTGTAGGCCAACTTCTGATCACAAAATTTGTTGTAAACTGGAGTTATTAGACTGGCGTGTGAAATTTCAGTGAATAGTTCTTCCCCATTTTTATGTCTGAAATAGTTTTACAGTCAGGTGTTCTTGTAACATTTTACAGTCCTCTTTATAGACCAGGCGGTATATGTTTTGACTTGGGTAAATCATATAGTCTCCGAGATTTTTGTGTTATTGGCTTCGGAATATCATTAAAAAAGAAAATTTCACCATGCCTACAAATTTAAACCTGTGCAAAATTTTTTATTGAGGAAAATATAAAAAAATAAACAGAAAAATCCACGTTTTTCGCCTGTTTTTCGAGGATATCTCCAAAACTATTCACTTTAGACAAAAATAAATAGCACCAGATGTTTTGTTATGAAATTCTACATTGATAAAAGTTATTTTAAATATTTTAATCCTTCAAAAAGGGCATTTTTATCGAAAAATGTAAAGAAAATAGTAAAAAGATATCTAAAATTTACATTTTTCGCGATTTTGTTGGAACACGATGACTCAACCAACGAACCTCAAACTTTCCTCAATAAATGTTTGTATTATAAAAAATAATTACACAAAGTTTCATAAAAATCAGCCAAATATCTTCAGCACAATAATCATCTAATAATCGTACTGCCAAAATATTTAACAATTTTCATATCCTTCTAAACCTCCAAGTACGATTCGCAGATACATGAAATTTGGACCAAATATAAAGGAAAATTAGATCTTTCAAATAAATCTTAAAATACTAAAATCAGTTCACTAGGAGTGCCTAGGCAGGTGTTTAAATATAGTATTATTTTTGGCAATTTCATTAATTTTCATTATTTCCGATTAAAGTATATTTTTAAACCTCCAAAGATTTACTTCAGGCTTGAGTGGCCTTAACATCGAGTCTGACCCTCATTTGTCAAAGCTCAGTCCCCAAAAACGCAAGGGGCGCCTTTTATTAGCAGTCCTCGTACAAGTAATAACTCAGCCGCCATCATAGGACTATTTTTATACGAAGCTAGATTACCAAGTAATAAAAGGTCCACTTCAGTTTGCTGTGGTTTTTCTCTCACAACTGGCAATTTTGCTATGGCAATTTAAAATATTTTGCAATTGTTTAATGCAATTTTACTGTGACAAAACAAAGTGCAATTAATACTCAGGCAATTTAGGTGAAATTAATGGTTTTTAAACTGTTTCCCACGTGAAATTGGTTCAAAATTTATAAATTTCTTTCAAGGAATTTAGACTTGATAGTTAAACCTTTATTATTAACTAACTACCTTTTTACAATGGAAAAAAATGCTACACATATTTTTGTCTCCTTCTTCTGAAGTCTAAAAGATAATAATAGAAAAAACAATATACTGGACTTTGAGCGTTTTAATTATTGTATGTAATAAAAATTTAGTTATTTTTTCTGTTCATGCATATAGAGGAGGTTTTTTTATAAGGAAGTTATTTTTACTCATGCCATTACCAACTGGAACAGACTCCCACTGGAGTCTAAGGATTGAACGCTCAGAATTCTGTAACATATAAGTAATTTATAGAAAGTATTTAAAAAAACAATTTTATTCTATTATTAAAGAAAGATGATTTGATTTACTGTGAAAGGGCCACCACTAATGTAATAGTACATTCTAAGCATGCGTGTCTGTTGTGTTTGTCCTTGTACGCAAATGTATGACATGTGGGACGGGGGTCATCATATTAAGTTGGTGAGTTTATACATTTAAGTAAAAAAATGGCAATGGTCATGTTTGCAGGTAACAAAATCTTTTTTCCTAATATGTATTTTATAACTTTTATTCCCTTTTTTTCACTGAAGACTGAAAAATGTCGAAGTGGATTACTATTTTTTTACATGAGTGTAAATTATTTAATTACGATGAGGACTGTTTTTATTTCCCTGAATACTTGCTGTAGACCATGTAAGGAGATATTTTGGTCGCATAAGACTTTTATTTTCAATATATAGTGTGTATTTTAGTAAATAAATAATTATATTTCTTATAGTTGTCTTCGTAGAGCTTAAAATAGTAGTTTATATCACAAGGAGCAATTTTTTTTTATCATACTGCGGAAATAAGCTTTTAGTCGTTAAAATTCTTGCCTTAAAAAGATTTTTGAGGCTACAACGCAATTTAAAATGTTTACATTTTTGTTGTTTACAAGCAACACTTTTCATCTTGCAAAGAGCAACTTCAGCATACATACATAAAGAAGTGGAAAAGGAGGACCTTCCAGTTAAGAGAGAAGGCCTTAGGAAACTGAAGTGGACCTTTTTCACTTGGTAATCTAGCTTCGTATAAAAACAGTCCTATGATGGGGGCTGAGAATTACTTAATGAAGGAAACATGTTTGATTTTGGAGACTGAGCTTGGCGAAAGGAAGGTAGGCAAAACACAGTCCTATGATGGGGGCTGAGAATTACTTAATGAAGGAAACATGTTTAATTTTGGAGACTGAGCTTGGCGAAAGGAAGGTAGGCATAAAGGATATATGTTATTGGGGACCGAGCTTCATGCATGCGAATGTCAGTTCGATTGCGTTGTACGAGGACTGCTAATAAAAGGCGCCCCTTACGTTTCTGGGGACCGAGCTTTGACAAATGAGGGTCAGACTCAATGTTAAGGCCACTCAGGCCTGAAATAAATCTTTTGGAGGCTTAAAAATATACTTTAATCTGGAATAATACAAATTAATGAAATTGCTAAAAATAATATTATATTTAAACACCTGCCTAGGCACTCCTAGTGAACCGATTTTAGTATTTTAAGATTTATTTGAAAGATCTAATTTTCCTTTATATTTGGTCCAAATTTCATGTATCTGCGGATCGTACTTGGTGATTTAAAAGGATATGAAATTTGTTAAATATTTTGGCAGTACGATTATTAGATGATTATTGTGCTGAAGATATTTGGCTGATTTTTATTAAACTTGGTGTAATTATTTTTTATAATACAAACATTTATTGAGGAAAGTTTGAGGTTCGTTGGTTGAGTCATCGTGTTCCAACAAAATCGCGAAAAACTTAAATTTTTAGATAATTTTTTACTATTTTTTAAATTTTTGGATCAAAAAATGCCCTTTGTGTAGGAATAAAAAAATTTGAAATAACTTTTTTCAATGTAGAATTTCATAACAATACAATTGGTGCCATTTATTTTTGTCTAAAGTGAATAGTTTTGGAGATATCCTCGAAAAACAGGCGAAAAATGTTGATTTTTTGTTTAATTTTTAATGTTTTCCTCGATAAAAAAATTTGCACAGGTTTATATTTGTACGCATGGTGAAATTTTCTTTTTTAATTATATTATTCCGAAGCCATTACTCAAAAATCTCGGAGACAGTACGATTTACCCAACCATGTGCTTTTTTAGCAGATTCCGCCTGGACTATTTAAGTTTTGTCCTTTGTCCAGAGGTTTGTGAGTTTTCCAGATCAAATAGGAATCCCTACTTTGACTCGGATTCAGAAGAATTTTTCATTCTGTCTCTTAAAAACGATTTAATCGTGGCTATCAGAGGCAAGAAAACATCATTTTTGAAAGATTCTTTTGGGCTAGGGTTGTAGTAGTCTTCTTTTTTGTAAAGAAATAGTATTTTCTACTTTCTCTGTCACTTCTCCTTAAACAGTGGTTCAAAGACAACTTCCTCATCTATTTCCTTTGCTTTAGAAATTGAGTCAATTAATCCTTTTTCTCGAACCCACTACCACCTTAATTCCGAATCCCGACATACAAGTTTGACAGCGACAGACGATAGGATGTGCGCGCAACTTGCATAGTACCAACTCTACACTATTATTATTTCATACTTCATACTATATTACATTTACCTTAACGATACCTATAGTGTTATAAATCACTGTTAGCTACTGCCTCATTTTTCAGATTTGTATTCTTATTTTTTATTAACGCCAGTGGCGGATCCAGAGGGGGGCGAGGGGGGCGATTGCCCCCCCCTCAGGTCCAGAGTTTGTTTTATGTTTTAATAGTTGGGGCCTGAAATGGGATTCACTTACACAAAAATGCATAGAGCTTGCACTTATTCAGATTAATGTATTAGAGTTATTTCTTAATATACAATCCAACCATCCCATTTCAACATTGTCTAATTGAGGTTATATATTTTAACTAAATAACTGTCTGCAAAATCGTACTTGACAAATAGGCAGCAATATGTTGAATTAGAGCACATCTCAGATAATTTTACTTCCAAATCTAATAATAAATTTATGAATAAAATATGTTCAAAATTACAAACAATAAAACATGGTGTCCCACAAGGATCTATTTTGGGCCCCTTACTTTTTCTGTGTTATATAAAGGGTCTTCCAATGATTCTTCCTTCCTTGGAAGAGGGAAGCAGCAGTGTATGTTTATATGCTGATGACTCTAATATTCTTTTTTCAGGGCAGTCAATTGAAAAAGTTGAAGTGTCAGCTTTTGAGGGTTTGACTGTGGTTAAGGACTTTTTCAATAGTAAAAATCTTCTTCTAAATTCTGAAAAGTCTAAATTCATCTCTTTCTCTGCTAGAAAATCAACAAATCAGCTTTCACCTAACATTTTCATGGATGAAGATTCTCTCGGTCAAGTTCAAAACACCAAATTTTTAGGTCTAATAGTTGATGAAAATTTAAGTTGAGATAATCATGTCACTCATGTTGTTGGTAGACTTTCCTCTGGCATCTTTGCTCTCAAACAAATGTCAAGATTTTGCGGTTTGGAGACTATATATTTTTCTATGATTCATTCTCATTTATCTTACGGGATCGATTTATGGTTCAACATCAAAAAATAATTTAGATCAATTACTTATTCAGCAAAAAAGAGCAATCAGAACCATGCTTAAATTAAAAACTACAGTTTCTGTAAAAAAATTGTTTGCAGAGCTAGGCATTTTAACAGTTTGCGGATTAATCATACTTGAAACAGTTAGTTACGTTAAACATTTTTTTAATCCCCGGCTACAAAATAACACTCATTCTTATAATATTCGTCTAAATCGTAAAGTAGAAAAGCACAATTTAGAGTTTTTCAAAAAGAAAACTGTTTATATGGGGTCTAAATTTCTTCATCTCCTCCCTCGGAAATTCATCGATGCGGTCGATGAAATAAATTTTAAAAAGCAGCTAAGAGACTACTTGTTAAGAATTCCTCTCTACTCCTTTGAAGAGTTTTTTAAAATCAAGCACAGCTGATTCACCACTTTAAAAGAATTGTACCTATATTTTATTTTGATGTATATTTTTGTAAATTTTATTTTAATGTATGTTATATTGATTTTTTTTTACTTAAGAAAGGAAACAGATGTAATATGGAATTTTGTTAATTTAGATTTAGTTAATCCTCTGACACTATTCTTGTACAATGTACATTTTGTGAATAAAGATATTTGATTGATTGATTGATTGATTGATTGATTGCATTCCTACTAAATTGTGGAGCTAAACGTGGTAGTGCGCGGAGGGGTAATTTCGTTCTGGCATCGTGCTCTACCTTTAATCGGCAATTTGACGAAACACAACGCAGTTGTTTTGTGTACGGTTCGGTTCGGTTCTGTTATTTTAGCGATAAGAAACCGAGAAATATTAAAAATAATCGATTTAGAAGTCTATGACTATTTAGCATACGAAAAGGAACCTCAAGTCGCTTAAATGGGAAATAACATGGCGGGCGACTTCAGGCTCCATTTCCCAAATGTGCAAGCCCGCACTGACAGAGTCGTCAGGGGCATTACAAAACTAGTCTCTCCTGACATCTATTGGCGGATAAGTGAACTACTTCAAGTTTTTCGTTGTAAAAGAATATTGTCTAAGTCCGAAAATCACCGTCTTGATAGTGTATTTCTCTTTTATTCCTCGATATTCTGCCTTCCTAGTTAATTAAGGTCCCCTTTTCTAACTTCTCACTTTTTTGATTTTTAAAAAATGAAATTGTAAGTGTATCACGTCTCTTTTTGTTCAGTTTTAAAGATCTAGTTTTCAGCTTTATTTTGATACCTAATTCATTTCTTAAATACTAGACTAAAAATAAGTATTCTGTGAACGTTTGAAGTTCCGGGCTCTTATTACTTAAAATACCCGTTTTAACTAGTTAAAATTAAAATGCCAACAACTCAAAGGCGAAAAATTATAGCACTATAAATTATATGTCAAATTGTTTGTATTTTAATGCTGAATTTCAGGATGTTAATAACTCAAAACCGGAAAATTTCGACTTGATGTCCCTTTTCACTTTCCGCATTACATACAATGAACCTCACTAACCCCCGCGATCGCGATGAACTAAAACGTTTCTAATACTGTAAGCTGAAGAAAATAACGTACTGTATTATGATTAACTAAACCCTAAATTTAGTGCCTTAAATGCTTAAAAACCCATATCATTTAAGTCTAAATTTTAAAATTTTCCTTAACAATTTTCCCGGACCCCCCTTTTGTCTGGGGGGTATTCCATACCCCCCAGGCCCCCCGGAATGCGCCCCCCCTGAACAACTTCCTAGATCCGCCCCTGATTAACGCCATACCATCACAATTCATGCAAACCTTCAAGATCGCAAAAACAATTTGCCGCGGCACGGCGCGGGCACCCCCTCAACCGCGGCACCCGGGGCAGCTTGCCCCGGTTGTCCCCCCCTTCGGACGGCCCTGATTTTGGAGGAGCTTGAAAAGGGAAATATTTTTGGGAACGAGATGAAAATGAGCAGTTTACAAAGTAGAAACACACTAACAGCTGTTATTTTTGTTTTACATTCTCTGATATTGGTGGTAATATAAAAACAACACAACAAACTATGCTCTCTGAAATATTCTGGAAAACACCTTAGACCGATGATGCTGGTTTATTAAGTGTGCCAAGCCATGTGGGGTCTGGATTAGTGCATTTACTGCATTTGCTTTTCTTAAAGGTTTTAACTGGGTATATTCAAAAAGGTCTGGGATGGTTCTATAATTTTAAAATTATTAAAAATAGAGCCCTCCTTCATAATCCTGCGACTTGCCAAACGCCAACAATTTTGACGCAAAAATTTCCCTTGGTATATAGATATAGATCATTTGGCATTAAATCTGTATTAATAGTATAGTAGAAATAGTGCTAGAGGTAGAAATAATTGGAACAAAAATAATTCAATAAGGCAATATAGTCCTAATTGACATATTAAAAATATACATCCGTAAAGTCGCAGGAAACCGCTAAAAATCATGTTTAAATATTGTGGCTTTTTTTTAAATAGTCTCTCGACTGCACTTTTTATCATTCATTTTTTCATTCATGAGGGGTCGCGGCGAACCGCTTTCCATAGCCGGTACCTGAGCTGAGCCTTACCCGGCCCCAGCCAGGTTACCCTGGCTGGCGGGATGGCTTGAAACCATCACTCTCGTCAGCGGCAAAGCCTAGCTTATCGAGGAAGGGGTTTACCCCGAGCCTCTAACCAGGAAAAACTGACTACTCATGACCACCAGCCGATACAGAGGGAAAACAAATGCCCCGGAGGGCAAGTGCCTCCCAATGCATCGTCAGGGTGGAGGTCTACGTGAGCTTCGTACGGGGCTCTCTTACCCCTGGCAGCTGTGCTGCCTTTTTCAGCCGGAACAGGATATACCAAACTCATAGTGGTGACACCATGAGCCCGGGGGAATAGCCTCAGTGGCATAACTATGGGGGGGATGAGGGGGATAGAACCCCCCCCCCAGAATCCTAATAATAAAAAATATTAGTATAGCACAGCAATCTTACTTGTTTAGATACAAATACTCAAGTTGTATGATGTTAAAACTATAAGAGGCCTAGAATTAAAATTTGGATAGGACTTAAAGCCTTCCCTGCCGCGGCGGGGGTATGGGGTTCGTCATTGGTTCGGCGAAGAACGTGGCGGAACGGCGTTCCGGGACCTCTTTCTACCGTTAAAGACGGTCGGTTTAAAGCGCCTAAACGGTGGTAGCAGCTTTCCCGCAAAAGACGATCACGTGTGAACGCCGGAGATTTTGCTGCGAGACACGATAGTGTGTAATCGGACGAGAATTTGCCGAAAAAGACGATCGCATATAATCGGCCGGAGAATTTGCCACGGGTGACGATCGCGTATAATCAGCGGGTGTATTTCTCGTAAGAGACGGTCGCGTGTAATCGTCCAGAGTAATTTTGCTGAAAATAACGCTTGCCTATAATGTACGGAAATTACGCCGAAGTATCCTCCTGATATTACCACTTTTTTGTCTAGTCTTGAACTAAGCCAAATGTTGAAAACGGTCAAGTACTCGCACAAGCGTCATAAAGTCTTAAAATGTTTTGTTTGGTATCACAATTAATTTGCTTACTAAACATTTTGAGTTAAATAAAATGTGATCTTTAAAATCGACTTATCTAGTTACATATAAAAATAATATGTTGATAAAGGGATGAATGATGGGGAGGGTATGTACAAACTGGCAAATTACAGTTCCGGTACCTCAATTTCCACAAATCAAGCACTGAGGGTAGTTATTACCTAAATAAATTCTAAAAACTAACAATCCTAATATTATTAAGTAAAATTTTCTATATTATCCGGTATATGGTGTATACTCTATTCTCTATTTTATTCTTATCCATCCCCCCAAAACCAAGATCTAGTTACGCCACTGGATAGCCCTGCCCATTTCAAACCACATAACCCCACGAGGCCAACCTCAAACGCTGGATCCACCAGCCCTGAACAACAGTCGACCCCAGCCAGAGCCGATGGGGCTCGACACCAGCACCCGTGGTACTTCTTTGCCCATGTATCCAGCTTCGCAGCCCTCCACTATGGGTTTCCCATTATGGAGGCAGGATTAGAAGAGGGTCCCACCTGGGACACTAGGTTAAGAAACTCGACACCCTTGCTCAACAGAGGCTACCCGAATAGCCCCCTCCATGCAAAGGATGGCCTGGCGTGAGCCCCGCCAGGTTTCATTGTCACCGCCAGCAGACCTTTGCCCTCACTTTAGGTAGGACCAGTGGTCGAGAACAATGTCAAGACATGGCCCCGTTTCACTCCCTGGATCCAATCCGTCAGGAGAACCAGGCCGCAACAAGGGGAACA
This sequence comes from Flexamia atlantica, assembly GCA_035578135.1. Lineage (NCBI taxonomy): Eukaryota > Metazoa > Arthropoda > Insecta > Hemiptera > Cicadellidae > Flexamia > Flexamia atlantica. The sequence continues at coordinate 117,814,742 of JAQJVK010000001.1, forward strand.
ACCCGGCAGATGAGCTGGCAAGCCAGCTGAGAGCTGCGTAAGGCTGGCCCCAAAATATTGGCCCAGGAAAACCCTCAGGACCTTCTCCAAGAAGCTAATTAGAAGAGGGTTAGCTAATTAGAAGAAGCTAATTAGAAGAAACAATGATGAATGATGAAATTCCAGAGACAGGGATCAGACCGGGGTCAAGCTACTTCGAGAGAGAGGATATGCCTATGGCACTATCCTTCCTCTAGGTTGCACTTTTTATCAATTTTTTAAGATATTGACTTTGGACCACCAACAACTATTGTTGGGTGATTGGTTCTTAATTTTGATAGGTAACTCATTTTTGCGGCCATCTTGGATCCGCCATATTGGATATAAATTTTTTTTTCAAATGTTAAGGTGGTGTTGTGACACTTCATTATAGACTAGATTTTTTCCCTGAACTTAATGCTGAAATCTGTTTTTAAAAATCTCCATTTGTGTTCTCGAAAAATAAGTTCTAATAAAAATTCAGCCCAATACATTTCTCAAGAACATTCCATGATTTAAATATTATTTTGGATTATTTATCTTATATCTCCAGTTCCAATTGAGATATGCTGCATGTTTTGGTCTTAAAATACTCAGTGATTTGACGGCTTTAATGTGAGCTATTGATCATTAAATTCGAACAAGTGTTGGACGAGCTATAAGGCTTAAAGCAACTTGAAAATTAATTTTTTCAAATTTTGTTTTTTTAGATTTTTAGTGCAGGTTCTAAATGGGTCACAACGTTCGTTCTGGTCTCAAATTACTCAGTAAATTATAGGCTTTCATATGAGATATCACTTGTAGTTACCACCGACTGCCCCACCATGTAGTGAATGAACTGATACATATGGTATAAAATCCTCAAAGTTGCTGGGCAATATTAAGAAAAACAATATTTAATCAGTTTACTAGCTCTTCTCAGTAAACAAAGTTTTCACAATATTATTTATATTTTGTAATTCTAATTTTCAACAACTATTGTCATAATAAATGTATTATTCAGTGAAATCTTTCTACATTTTATGTTTATCAACAACTACTATGTATTTTATTCCTTCTAAATAGATCTTAGAACCCATATTGGTGACCCCGATGCTAGTAAAATGGAAAATGAAGAACTGATGGAACGACTACGGGTTCTCGAAGGAGAAAACAACCAACTGTGAGATAATGTCCGTGAAATTATTGGAGTCGATGCCCCTTGTCTCACCCCAAACCAAACTGAACATCAAGATCCCACATTAAATTCAGTAACAACCGATCAACCGAACATGGAAGCTGCAACACCATCCCCACAAGTAAAACTTCCTCCATTCTGGCGTGAAAAGCCAGCTCTGTGGTTTGTTCAAGTTGAAGCGATTTTCACCTTATGGCGCATTTCCGACGAGGATCTTCGCTTTACTCACGTTGTCACTCATTTGGACGAAATCACGGCTTCAGAAGTGGAAGATTTACTCTTACATCCCGTTCTAGAAAACCCTTACACAAGGCTCAAACAAGAACTCATTAGGCGGCTAACGGTCTTGGAACACAAGAGGATCAAGCAACTTCTCACTGATGAGGAATTAGGAAGCGACGCTCCGTCACGATTCCTCAGGTGGCTTCGATCTCTGGCTGGCAGTACTGTGCCGGACACCCTCCTGGAGACCATATGGATGCAGGGTCTCCCGTCACACGTGCAGGCCATTCTACAACCTCAACTGACAGGACCTGGAATAAGTACGGACTCATTAGCGGTGACAGCTGATGCCATTCTGGAGGTCCAACCACCGCCTTTGGTAAGCTGTTGTGCTATATCTTCCAAAACAGGTAAGCCCGTAAATGCCTTTCCTACATTACTTCCTAACCCCGGATCAGGAACAGAAGCAGTTCTAGAAAAGTTATCCATACTAGAGGAAAAGGTTCGATGTCTCTCGGACGACCTGTCTGCATTTAAAAATGCTCAGTTCGGATTACGGGGCCGTGATAAGTCACACAATCAACATGATACTGGCGGTCCCCATAGTGACGGCTATTGTTGGTACCACAATCGTTTTGGGTCAAGGGCAACCAAGTGTGTGACTCCTTGCACTTACCCTTCTTCAACAAACACACTCGGCAACTAGGTGCGGTGTCGGCTAGTTGTCGTTTATCTAGACACCAACTCAATGCAACCCCCGGAGTTCACAATAAAAGCAGTACCAGATTACAGGTATTTGATAAAAATTCGGGTTTCAAATTTTTGGTAGATACAGGTTCCGATGTGAGCTGTGTACCTAAAGATTTCATCCAAGACCCCTTAAGACTAACCGGGATAGAACTCAGAGCTGCAAATGACTCTGACATCCCCACTTATGGCAGCTTATGTCTTAACATAAACATAGGCCTCCGGAAAACTCTAATCTGGAATTTCATTATTGCTAAAGTCTCTACTCCCATTATCGGCTCAAACATCCTGGCCTACTATTCGTTATTACCTGATTGTCGTAATGGTTTCCTAATTGATAGCATTACGAACCTGAAGAGTAAATGTCAGTTTATCAGTAGTCAACAGGTTAGTGTTAAGGTAATTACCTCCGACACATCCCAGTTCCCTATGTTATCGGAATTTCCAGACATCACAAAACCTCTGGGCATACCCAGATTTATACCCCACAACACTGTTCATTTCATTAAGACAACTCCTGGTCCCCCAGTCTCATCTAGGCCTAGGCGACTGGCTCCAGAGAAATACAAAATTGCTAAATTGGAGTTTGAATCAATGGTTGCTAATGGAACTGCGTGCCGTTCTAAAAGCCCTTGGTCCTCACCACTACACATGGTACCAAAATAGGAATGATGAGTGGTGCCCGTGTGGTGACTATAGAGCGCTGAATGCCCGCACCATTCCTGATTCTTACCCTGTTCGACATATTCAAGACTTCTCTAATTGTTTATCCGGGAGTACGGTTTTCTCTGTAATAGACCTTGTTAAAGCATATACACAAATCCCGGTTAACAAAGAAGACGTTCCAAAAACTGCAATAACTACTCCATTTGGCCTTTTTGAGTTTCCATTCATGTCCATTGGTTTACGGAATGCTGGACAAACTTTTCAAAGATTTATTGATGAAGTTTTACAGGGGCTTGATTTTTGTTTTCCGTATATCGACGACGTATTAGTATTTTCAAAAGATACTGTACAACACGAAGAACACCTTCGTATTATTTTCCAAAGATTCGTCCAATATGGAGTTTTAATAAATGTGAAGAAGTCGGTATTCAATTCTGACTCTGTAATTTTTTTGGGATACCAAGTCACAGCTAACGGAACTAGACCCATTCCTGACCGCATAAATTCACTGCAGAACTTTCCGCTACCACAAACTGCCAAAGGTCTACGGCGGTTTTTAGGGATGCTAAACTTTTACCGAAGGTTCATTCCTCACGCCGCGGAATTTCAGGCTCCACTTCATACAGTTATTGCTTCTCTGAAAGGTAACCAAAAGGTACCTTGGAATGATGTATTAGTCGAGTCTTTCAATAAATGTAAGAATCATTTAGCTGAAGCTACGTTGCTTCATCATCTCAGAGCGAATGCTAAATTAGCACTCTTTTGTGATGCATCGAACACTGCAATAGGAGAAGTATTGCAACAATTAAACCAAAGTGGATTATGGGAACCTTTGTCTTTCTTTTCTCAAAAACACCTAAACAAACCACTTGGCCAGCTTATTATAGAGAGTTGTTCGCAATTTATGCTTCTGTTAAACACTTTAGACATATTTTAGAAGCTCATGCTACTGTTTTCACTGACCATAAACCCATCACTTTTGTTTTTCAACAAAAGAAGGATAAATTGCCTCCAGTTCAAACCAATCATCTGTCGTTTATATCTCAGTTTACAACTGATATCAACATGTCTCCGGTTCTTCTAACATATTAGCTGACAATTTTTCGAGGATAGAATCTATTTGCATCAACAAGGATAGGAAAATTGATTTAAACAACTTAGCGGCTTTTCTAACTAAAGACGAGGAACTGAAATCCATTCTAGAGAACAATACCTCTCTTCGTCTTCAACCAATTCAAGTCCCTGGCTCTAATTCTTTTGTCTACTGTGATACGAGGGACAATAAACAACGATTATACATACCTAAATGTTTACGCAGAGAAGTGTTCAATTCAGTTGATTGCTTGAGTCATCCAGGAATTAAGTGAATGAGGAAAATGTTGACCTTAAGATACGTTTGGCCTTCAATAAACCGTGATTGTAAGGACTGGACCTTGTCCTGTCAAGATTGTCAACGTTCCAAAATCACACATCACGTCCACACACCTATCACCGATTTTCCTTTACCGAAATGTCGATTTGAACATATTCATGTTGATATAATCGGCCCTTTGCCTCGAGTAGGGAATTTCCGCTACTGTCTCACGGTAATAGATAGGTTTACTAGGTGGCCGGAAGCTCATCCTCTGCAGGGTATTACTGCCGAAGAAGTCTCATCAGCCCTTTTTACTTGCTGGATTTCAAGATTCGGAGTGCCTTTGCGAATCTCGACTGACCAAGGCAGACAATTTGAGTCTTCGCTCTTTACTGAATTGGGGAATTTGTGCGGCTTCTCAAGACATAGGACAACTAGTTACCATCCTTGCGCTAACGGAATGGTTGAAAGATTCCATAGGCATCTTAAAGCAGCCATCATGTGCCACTCCACCTTCTCTTGGGTCGAATCCTTGCCTGCAGTACTTATTGGGATAAGAAACGCTTTCCGTGTGGACTTGAATACTTCACCTGCGGAAATGGTTTTCGGTCAAGTTTTACGCCTCCCTGGTGAATATTTTGTCCCAACAACCGAGTTGCCACCTCTAGAAGACCCAACTATAAGTTTGTTTCACGCTTAAGACTGAAGATTGCTTCAATCAAACCAACTAACATTCAAAGGCATGGAACAAAACAAAGCTTTATCCGGGATCTTGACAGTTGTTCACATGTATTCTTGAGGGAAGATGGTTTAAAAAAACTTTTACAACAACCATACACTGGGCCACATAAGGTTGTCGAAAAAGGGGATAAAACTATCACAATTATAATGAACGGTTCAAATGTTAAAGTAACCCTCGATAGAGTGAAGCCCGCTTTTGAAGTAAACTCTTCAACCCCAAACCAAAATGACACTATTTCGAAGGAAAAAGTTTGAAAACACCCAATTAAAAGTTTGAAAACCTAATGAAAAAGTTTGAACACATAATAAGTTATCCATGGACTTTTTTATGCATTTTTTTTGTTTTTGTGTTTTTTATTTGGGTTTTGCCATAGACTTCCAGTCTTCCCAGAGGGCTCGTGTAGCTAGTGACCACCGATTGCCCCACCATGTAGTGGATGAACTGATACATATGGTATAAAATCCTCAAAGTTGCTAGGCAATATTAAGAAAAACAATATTTAATCAGTTTACTAGCTCTTTTCAGTAAACAAGGTTTTCACAATATTATTTATATTTTGTAATTCTAATTTTCAACAACTATTGTCATAATAAATGTGTTATTCAGTGAAATCTTTCTACATTTTATGTTTATCAACAACTACTATATATTTTATTCCTTCTAAATAGATCTTAGAACCCATACACTCATTAAAATTGGACTTACTTAATTTGAGTTATGGAACCTTCAATCCTCATAAAATCTGTTTACTTTCTTAAACTGTGTGTAATTGATGACTCATACATAGAAATCTAAAAGAGGTTAATTAAGTTTTAGGTCTTAATTAACTCAGTAGATTATTGGCTTTCATTTAAGTTTTCATAAATTTAAATCGGTTGAGATTGAGGTGAGGTATGAACTTCCAACCAATCTAAAATTAAATTTTCAAAAGATTTCATAATTATTTAAAGACTGATATCCCCAGCCCCAACTGTGGTCTGCAGGTCGGAATGATTTTAAGACAACCAGTGATCTATCAGCTTTCATTTGAGCTATAAATAATGAAAATCGGACAAAATTAGGATAAAGTATAAATCTTTAACTAAAAATAAATTTTAAAAAATAATTTTCAAGCTGCTTTTGGACTTATAGTTCATCCAAAACTTGTCTGATTTTAATGATCAATATCTCATATAAATTTCATTAAATCACTGAGTATTTAAAGACCAAAACATGCAGCATATCTTATTTAGAACTGGAGATATAAGATAAATAATCCAAAATAATATTCAAAGCATGGAATGTCTATAAGAAATGTATAGGGCTTAATTTCTAATTGAGCACATCTTTTTAATGAATCTAGATTTTTTCAAACAGATGTCAGCATTGAGTTCAGGGTAAAAATCTAGTCTATAATGATGTGTCACAACATCTTAACATTTGAAAAAAAAATTTATATCCAATATGGCAGTCAAAAATGAGTACCCTGTCAAAATTAAGAACCAATCACCTAACAATAGTTGGGAGCGGTCCAAAGTCAATATCTTGAAAAAACATTGATAAAAAATACAGTCGAGAGACTATTTTCAAGAATTTTTTATGGTGGGAAAAGCCGCCATTTTTAAACTTAATTTTGAGGGGTTTCCCGCGACTTTACGGATGTATATTTTTAATATGCCAATTATAATAGGAGCATGTTACCTACCATGTACAACAAGAATCATTTTTGTTCCAATTATTTCTACCTCCACCTATTTTTTCTCTTAATTCTACTGCACTATTATTATAGTGTTGTTGTTGTGTGTGTTGTTTAACATAAACAAAACGAATAAACTTAACTCTTTATAATTTTAAATTATGAATATATTCAAACGTCAATTATAAAATCGGAAAATCCTAAAGTTAAAATATTTATTTGTTACAGTGCATTGAACAAACATAGTTAGCAGTGTTTTGAAAAAAACATATGTCAAAATCTAGCATATGGCTTTGAATCAAGCATCAACACCACATGTTTAATATAAACAAAGCAGGCAATTTTATATCCCAATGCTTTATGAATGGCAGATACATGGTGTTTGATATTTAAGTACCGGTACATAATTTAAATTTTAAACTGTAGTTTAAGTTGTTTATATGTATTAAGCCATAAACAGCGTTAAAAGAAGGCAAACTTAATGGGATTTTTAATGGTGTAAGTGAAAATATCTTAGCTCGATGTGCACTTGAGTTTTAGGGATAAGTTTCATAGGCTGTTGAAATTCAAATAAAATTTGACAAGGATGGTTCAATGACAGTTTTTGCAGACAAATCGTTGTTGCAGACATTCAAAAGGGCTATTTTACCTTTTTAATTTTTGAATAGCACGTGGAATAATCCAAGATTCTCTGAAAGTAATGAGGATTTTTTTGCCATTGCTTAATTCATCATTCAATCTTGCAATGTTTATTTCAGGGACAAAAGAACATGCTCGTTAGAATATTCACATGCTAATGTCCGATTAAATGTTTTTTCTTGTAGGTTTTGAGTTAGGAGGGAGTTTAACTGACACAATCCACAACCATTGTTATCTAAATAACTGAAAAAGCCAACAAAACTTGCATTTGAATGTGGTTTTAGCCTTATTCCCAGGGCTTGATTAACCACTAGGCTGACTAGGCTGTAGCCTAGGCCGCCAGCCATCCAGGGGGCCAAAGGATGGAGAATAAATATTGTTTTTATATTTTTAAATGAATTAAAAAAATAAAACTAATGTCCCACGCCCCCTTTTGCGTAAATGCAGCCTGCTTAGCATGTTTTTATGAAACCTAAAGATACGTCCTATAGTCTTACTGAGCAATGTTTGCTGTATTGCTTGCTTGATCATGCTTGATTGCAAAATTATCTCGATTACGGCTCCAAGGATTTCCGTAAAAGTCTGGAAATAACTAATTTCTGACTGAAAAACGTGTTCTATATGCAGGTTACCTGGCCAGGAAAAACTAATAACACAATAAAATAACTTTTTTAATGGAAAAAAATTACATTATGAGTATGAGGGCATCATTAGTTGCCATGTACGAAAACAATGAAATAATGAAAGTGTAAAAAAGAACGTAATGAAATAAAGATACTCCCTGCTCCCTGCCTTAGCCCATGTGAGGCCGAGATGTGAGTGTCTTTGTTATCCTCCAGATGGTTCTGGTAAAATATTATAGTAAGCTGATGAGCTACTAAATATGAAATAATACTCTTAAAAGTCTAATGAAGACTGTTACGATGAATCGATATCTGAGTCAGATGTGGCAGAAATAAAAAGTAGAAAAGAAGAGTAGTGGGGGTGTAAGTTGCGAGAGTGTCAGTTGAATAATTGTCACAGGCAGCGATGACTTGTCCTTAAACATTTAACTTGATTAGAATAGACTTATTTATAATATTTTGTGATCATTTTTGTCTGTACTGATCATAGTTCAGTTATTTTCTAGGTTAAATGTTCTTTTAAGCTATTAGTTATGGAGGAATTAAATTTGTAATTTCATTGTATACAGTATTTCATACTATATATTTTAGTTTTATAAAAGTATTTTAGTTTTAACGTAATGTTATGTATTTCTGTGTCCATAGGCAACCCTGTAATAGGGCAGACGGATTTATTTTTGTAATAAATTCTTTTCTCTCGATATATCTGGCGATATATAGGAGCGGAAGGGGGAGGTGAAGGGGAAGGGGGGGGGGTGAAGGGGAAGGGGGCGCCAAATCAACTCAAGCCTAGGGGCGCCATACCTCTTAATCAGGCCCTGCTTATTCCAATACAAAAGAATCCTATGCAATTTTAGGTAGAAATTGTTTTAATAATTGCCACAACATGATCTACTTTTACAATAAAATCCTATTAAATTTCTGTTCTTTTGTGCCTAGTAGAGTTTAGTTGGTCCAATTACTCAGTGAGCTATTTCGAGTCAAAATTGAAGGGGTCCCTCCAGTAACGTTGTAAACAACAACTTTTTCAAAATTGAGATTTCTATGCAGTAAGGTTGTAAACGACATCCTGCATCAGTGCAGGGTATTTTTTCGTTCATATCTCTTGTGTTGGCAGCACTACCACAGGTTGAAAACCAAGTGCTGTTGGTCCCACAGTTGCAGCAACGTTGTAACAGCCAAAAATTGCAATATCACCGCACATTGTTCTGTCGCCGTCCCGATGTTAATCGGCTAAATCGTAGTAAAAAACGCCCTGTTAAGTTCGAAAGTTGGACCAGAAATATACATAAGCAGAGAAGAAATGCTGGGGATCCGTACATAAATGAAAAGGAGAAACAAAATAAACATTGTTGCATAGACCAAGTCGGCAATAACGTTACAAACGACTGTCATTTACAACGTTACTGCAATTTTAAAATCACTTTTTTTGTAATAACTTTTTTATTACGTGCGATAATATTGTAATACTTCATAGTTTGGCTAGTTTTATGATATTATAATTATATATAACAAATAAAACATATTTAAATCATTACATTCCCAATTATATGTTTTTTCCATTTCCTGAAAAATTTACTTTATGTCGCTTACAACGTTACTGGAGGGACCCCTTCAATTGTGTGCATAAATTGTGAAACTTTGAATTTTAACAGCCTATGAAACTCATCCCGAAAACTCTAGTGCACATCGAGCTAAGATATAAAAAAAACCATCCTAGAACCATACCCATATCATCCTTACACCATTAAAAATCCCATGAAATTTGCCTTCTTTTAACGCTGTTTCTGACTTAATACATAAATAACCTAAACTAAAGTTTAAAATTTAAATTGTGTACTTATATATCAAATATCCTGTATAGCCAATTACGTTATTTTTCATTTTCTGGTGAATTTCAAGCAATTTCAGTATTTTTTCCAAGTACCTTGGGTCAAGGCCTTTAATTTGATCCCTCTCCCATCATCCTGCGACTTGCCAAACACCCACAATATCGGAGCAAAAATTTCTCTTACGTAATTATATATATATATATGTAGAGTTCAGGCTTTTGAGAGAAAATATTTTTAAATTCTTTCTTAGCACGCATCTAGAGCCTGTGAAGAATATGTTTGCCTAGTTTCATGGACCTAAGCCCTGTAGTTTTTGAGAAACTGTGATCAGTCAGTCAGCCGTTTTTTGCTTTTATATATATGTATATATATATATATATATATATATATATATATATATATATATACATTTATCATGGTGTAGCCTAAACATCACCGAAGGGAAAATAATTTAGTTCAACACCATCTAACTGATGAAATACTAAAAAAGATTATCATTTTCCTAAATTTAAATGCCAACTTACAAACTTGATTAAAAATCGCATATCTAAAGTAGAATTTAAATGACATAATGGTTGAGAAACTCTAAAGTTATGCAACTTCAAATGACACAATTTATAATGAAATTTCAATTTGAAATCAGTTGTACCACCATTAAGTATTTGTCATCAATATCAACTCAGTGGCTATGTCTCATTACAGTGTCCAAGAGTGTCCTAAGAAATTTCAAACTACATCATGATTCTTTTAAATTTTGTTGCTGAGAAAAACAGGTGAGAGGTTCTGGTTGATGGTTACTGTTTACCCCACAAAATCGTATTCTGGGAAATTGAGCCTGAATATTCAGCCATACACTGAATGAAGTGTTTTTTTAAATTATGCGGAAGGTTCATATGGAATGGATAGCAATTTATAATAAAATTTTACCAGTTGTAGCATGAGATCACCTAAATCTACTCCAACAAAATGTTTGCGTTTTTATCATGATGAATTGTTTTTGGTCTGTATATCAATTGATTTCAGAAACCCAACAACTGCCTGCTGCTCTCGACAAATTTTGCAAATAAACATCAGTCATAGATATGAGGGGATATTTTAATTCCTTTTATTGAATTGAACCCTCCCTCCTTTTTGTTTCCTTCTTTTTGTCCTCACTAATAGTGGTAGTCTTAGAAAATAAATCAAACCAAAGAAGGCACTACTTTGTTGTTTACACTTTTACAAAATCCTGTTCATATTTAAATTTACGGATTATAGAAATAATCTCCTTGTCATCTTGAGACCTTGAGAAGAATTTATAACTGGTGATGAGAAGTTAGCAATGGGGCGAGAATCTTGCCATTAACTGCAACTGATATAAAGTTAGAATTTATCACAACATGATGAAATTTGACATGAAAAAATGATTTTTTATATTTCTTATTATTGAAATTACCTGCTCAGTGATGATGAAAAAACTGTGGTGATGGTTTTCATACCAAAACACATGTCATGTAAATTAAATCAGAAAACATTAAAAGAGATCTTGTTATCTTTTATTGATAATAATGACCTTTGTCACCTTGAAGTTGTGAATTATATCCCCCAGGGCATCCAGGTTTAAGCTGTCCAGATGTCTTGCGACCCCGGGTTCCCAAGCCAAGCTGTGACGCAGTTCTCCTTACACACAGCCCTCATAGTTCTCACAGTTCTTTCAGTCCAAAGCCTTTCTTCTCATCTTTGGGCGTTGGCATGCAATCTCTCTCCTTTCCTGAGCAAACCTTGCTCACCTTCTTCTTCTCTTTGACACAACATGGGTATCTTTCCACCCTCTTTCAATCTGCATCCACAGGGGGGGGGGGGAGTGTCCCTGTTGGACTGATGTGTGTCTCACACTGCCAATGAGTTCTTCTCAGAGGGTGTCAGATACCAGCCCCTTTGAACCCTGGTCAGGGGGTGGGGACCTACTCTGAACTGACATGGTGAACCCCAGCACAGAACAGATCTGGAACAGCAGTTTAGTGTCAGCTAAGGGAGGTCAGGTCCCCAGGGAACTGGGGTGAGGGCATCGTCCCCCTGGGATATCCTCACCTAACTGATTCTGGGTTCACTCTTGCCACATGATGTGCTAGATTAAATAAAGCATGGCCACCACTGACAGCATCAAAATAACTTCGTGAGAGATGGCCCACTTTCGACTCTACCGATTGAATGCATATGCTTGAGTTATTGCAGAGAGCCTACAGGGTACACAACTATCTCTTGGTCTTGGTACAAGACTACTAGAAGGATCTAAGGAACTGGATCCAAGAAGCTAAGGTACTGAAGGTTCTGGATCTAAAGGATCTAAGGCACTGTGCAGCACTGAAGCAAGGGTCTGTTCCAAGGTGGTCCAGCTGGTATGGTGCAAGGGTTTTAGGCTTGACCTGGCAGTTGTCAAGACCAAGATTCTCGTGCTCACTCGACGGAGGATCCGCACAGTATGACCATAAATGTTGGTGATACTGAGGTCCAGATGTAGACTGCGGTGAAGTATCTGGGAGTTAAGCTCGATTGCTGCCTCACATGGTGGGAGCACATCCAGACTGTCTGTGTCAAGGTGATAGGGGTTGTTCTGTCGCTTAGCAAGCTGATGGGGAACATCGAGGGTCCGAGGTCATGCAACAGATGACTCCTCATGTCCACCATCATCAACACCATTCCTCTGCTCAGCGCAGAAGTGCGGGCGGGTGCCATGGGTGTCTAGTTACACAGCAAGAGAATTCTACTTAAATATTAATTCTTTATCACAATTACACAAAACATATAGTGTGCAGGGATGCGTTCAGGGTAGCCTTTGCTTGTCACACTATATCTGGACTAGCTGTTAAAATGCTTGTGGCTGGAGTGATTTCCCTCAACCTGCTCACTGCTGAGAGGCAGAACGTCTTTTGTCCCATCCCAGATCAAAAGCAGAGACAAAGCTGCTGAGGAGACCAGACTTCACTCTGAAAGCCTGGCAGAAGTGGTGGGATAGTTGATTAAATAGGTGATGGACATTTCTTCTTATCCAAGACATCAGACCGTGGTCGAGCCATGCCTTTAGGAAAATTGTTTCCTTTAGTCAATTCCTGATGAGTCAATGTTATTTCAGGGACTCCCTTTTCTGCATTAGAAAGGTTGAGATCACCTCATTCTAGTTATTGCTAGGAGGAGGTGGATGACGCTCATCGTACCCTCTTCTGGTGTAGGTGTTTTGCTGAAGACAGGAAGAAGCTTGTTTCTGCAGTCAGTGATCCCAGATGTTGAGGGGACGATGCTTCACAACGAAGGACCCTGAGAGCGGTTGCACTCTTGGTGCAATCTGCTCTTCGGCGAAAGAGAGGTGACGTCTGAGTCGTGTTGAAGGGATGCTTAGGGGACCTCTAGGTCTTCCAGAACCGTGACCTGTCTGGGAAGAAGACACCCAGACCAGTGCTGAAATTGTCCATTAAGGGATCCAGCCTGGTTTTCCCCACACTGCTCTATGGATGGAATAGTCGGTAAACCTCAACCAACATCTGGGAGAGATCCCTCACTGTTCCTTTTGAGTTCCTCCATAAAGTATCCCTTCCATATAAAAGGTGTGAATTAAATATAATATATGATTTATATTTTTTATACTACTGTGCCATTACTAAAGAATTCAATTAATTTAAAACCAGTAGTAATGTTTCAAAATTCTTCACCTAAATAATTTTGTTTCAAGACATAAACCTGAATTCTTTGCTCAAAAAATTTATTGAAGCTGTCCGTAAATTATGAAACACTAAATCAGCTTTTTCAGAATCCCCCTTGCCTACCTGTGATGGTCTTGTAACGGTGTCACTAACCCTTCTCAAAACATAGGTACAAAGTGGTATCTCCCCCTCCCCCAAAAAAAATTTAAAAGCTTTCTATTTTTAAGGGGGTTCTAAATTTTTGAAAGAATTCAAGATATAGATTTAATAGCTACTAGAGGCTTGAAGGGGCTAATAGCCCCTAAGCATATTCCTTCTTTACTATGGTATAAAATACCTTCTCAGAAAATAGGCTTTTGGATCCACAAAATTATGATTATATCTAGCATTTGGTTTTAAGAAAACAAAGCAGGCCTTTTTACATCCCAATGGTTTATAAATGACAGCTATTTTACGTTTTTTCTCATTTTATAATAAGCTTAAAGTGATTTCAGTATTTTCCCCGAGTCCTTGGGATGGAGACCTTCAATTTCAGCCCCCTCCCATCATCCGACCTTCCAAACGCCCAAAATAATTTTGATGCAAAAATTTCCCTTACATAATTATATATATATATATATATATATATATATATATATATATATATATATGTATATATATAAATAAATAAATATATATATATATATATATAGATCATTTGGTATTAAACCTGCATCGTTATAACATAAACTAAATAAACGTACTTAACTTTTTATAATTTTAAATTATGAAAAAACTCAAACCCCTAATTATTATAGAATCAGAAAATCTTAAATTAGAAATATTTTTTGTTATAGTACATTGAACGTGCATAGTTAGTTGAATTTAAAAAAAATCCCAGATGTCAACATCTACCATATGGCTTTGAATCAAGCATTAGCACCACATGTTTAAAGCAAACAAAGCAGACTTTTTTCAATCCCAATGCATTTTAAATAGAAGATATTTTTCATTATCTCTCATTTTCTGGTATATTTGGACCAGAGGCGGCTCGTGAGTTTATGTACTGGGGGTTCAGAGCTAATAACATATACATGATACCAATGTATTATATTAGAGTTATTGTCTTAAACCAATCAGTATTTAAAAACGTTAAATGCTTACAAGATCGTAGTGCCTGCAATTCTTGACATACCTGCTTTTATACACGAGTGTAATGCTTATAGTCTATAGGATTAAGGCACTATACCTTTGATGATAACAAATTGTATTATGCTACTACGTACATTAAAATGTTAAATCCAAAATTTATCAAATCAATAGCGTTATTACCGTTGCTCAATAGCTTAATTACACTGTTCTTACAGAAAGCTATGGTGCGGCCGCTACGCCGATTGTTTTCTTTCAATAATCAGAGCTAAAAATAAAACGCATAATCGCATAACTGAAATAAACGTATTTATAACTAAAAACAACATAGAAATCACACAATATTTAAATAAATAAACTTAAACATCGCCCAAACCATTAAAACAACATTATCAAGCTTTACAGCGCACGTTCCATAAGGTGCTGCTGAAACAGAAGTGGTTACGAAAGAAACTACTCTTTCGGAAGAGGTCGGCCAATTTCGTCAGCGCTCGGCTCGCCGCTAACAGATAGCATTAGCGGTAGGTCCTTTGCTTTCAAGCAAGCCCCCCTCCGCTCCCCCCACACCCCTCGCCCAGCCAGCTGGGTTCTTTCGGCGAACTGAACCTCGCTCTGCCGGCGTTGCGTGAGAGCTTTGCCCGGACGCAAAAATAGTTTTTTGCCATGTTGTTTATAAAAGTATGTTTAACAATGGGGTTTTCTGCTATTTACTTAAAAAATGTATTGTTTTTGATTATTTTAGGGGGTTCACTGAACCATTGAACCTACACACGAGCCGCCACTGATTTGGACATAACCTGCTATTTTTCCCAACCCCCTGGGACCAACACCTTTCATTTTAGCCCTCTCCCATCATCCTGCAAGCTGTCAAACTCTCACAATTTTGATTGAAAAAAATCGCTTACAGAATTAATAATATAGATAGAAGATGTAACTCTGCGTTGAACCACCTCTCTCCCTTGTAACGATGAGTAAAGCTCCCAAAAATGCCTAGGGACATTAAGTAATTTATGGACGGTTCCCAATGTTTTAATAATTTTATTTTTGTAAATGTATGCCAATAAGATAAAAGCCTTCTAAATAACTTTTAAACTCCAAACATAAAATTTTAGGAATTTCAAGTGAAATCCAGCATTTTAAGTTAACTGTATTAACGATATTGTACTATTACAGCCCTTGCCATTTAGTGCAGCATATGGCTAAAATCATCAGAAGAATTTGTAATGTAGAATTACACTGAAACTAATGTGTAAATCTTATCTTGATTATAATAAAATGTATCCTGAGTTAGTTTGGACCAGCACCTATTTTTTACAGTAAATAAGACTGTTTCTTAAAAACACCGAAGTGGGAGACACATAAACATATTTCCATGATGTTGATTAATTTTGGTTTGTGCAGAATTTCGTTGACACTGTCGTGCCCCATGAACCTGAAACTGTACCCTCTGGACAGCCAAATCTGCTCACTAAGGATGGCAAGCTGTAAGTAGGCTCACTGACTCGTTTTATGATTGTATTTAATTTGTTGTGCAGAATTTCATTGACCCTGTCGTGCCCAATGAACCTGAAACTGTACCCTCTGGACAGGCAGGTGTGCTCCCTGCGAATGGCCAGTTGTAAGTATCAGACCACCACTGTAATATCTTGTCAACATTGATTTTGAAACTGGAAATATATTTATTTGCATTTTAACAGAGCTGTGCACTAGCTTCCGTATGGCTTTTAAGTTTTAATGGTTGCTTACTTTGCGTAATTTGCTCTTTTTGATAGTGCCATCTTCTCTCTTTACAAGCAATAAAAGTTTTATTTTATTTATTACTAATATTAAAAGCTATAAATCATGTTTGTGATATTATAAAACTTTTACTGGTCTTTAATGAAAAGATATATTTTAATCGATTTTAATCATAAAATCAAATGAATCTAGATAAATAATTCATTTCTTTTTTTAAATCAATGTTACAAGTTGGAATCAGTTTCTATGTGTTGTGCTTTATTTAGCATTTTCTAAAATTTTAGCCATGTCAAAAAACTATAATAATTAATTGTAAATTATATATGACTTTAGGTTAGTAAAATTAACACACAATTTTATACTCTGATTTCATTGAAGAAAATCAATATCCTCATTTTATGGACATACTTAAAGACCAGTTCCATTGTTGATTTTTTCCATAGTAAAAATCTTACTTTTTTGTTTTAGGTTGCATGTACTAGCGTTTGAAATAACAACTATAGTATTATTCAGTTTTTTCATCTGTAGAAGCATTAAAAACACAAACACTACAAGACCTATTTTTAACCTCTAAACTAACACTGTTTTGTTCCAGTTTCTCAATTTCAGTTTCAAAATTTAATTTTGTTGATAAAGATATTGCAGAATGTTCAACAGGTAGAGGGTTAGCGAGATAGGCTTTCGTTTGAACTCATCGTGTTTGAAATCATTGCCTCTCAAGTTTTGCTTATACAACAAATAAGATTCTTTAAATTTTACTAAATTATTTCTAAAGATTAAATGAGATAGCTGAGATAGCGTTTAGAGTGCAAGTGCGGTTTTTAGTTGTATTTCTTCTGCACGACTTTAGTTTAGCTGCGTTGGATTGGTCTTGGCTGGCTGGGGAGTTTTATTTATCACTTAACAGGTAAAATTTGGTACCCTAATAAAAATAAATGCAAAAAATTATTAGCGAAAATCAAGTTATCAGTAAATACAAATTTTGAATGTTATATGCATGCATAAATGTGTAGTTTATATAGAATTATTAATTGTAATTGTTTAGTTACAAACTTGAATGCATGAGTTATCATCATTCTGTGTAATTACTTTTTCAGAACAACGGTAAGTAACATTTTTCACTTCCGTTTTTCTTACACATAAACTAACAACAACTCTTACAACTCATCCAATTCACTTTACTAACCCTTAAATTTACTTCAATCTATATTTTTTAACATTTCGATAAAAATAAACCTTGGTTATTTTTTTAATTGGTATAGCTTCGTACTTCAATTTTTATTTAATTTTTCAAAATAAACTAAGTAATCAAACAAACATTTCAGTGTTTTACTATAAACCATTCAACAATGCTAAACAAAGTTAGCAAAATTTGTAGCAATTTTTAATTTAATTACTTTAAACCTTTTAGCCGTATTAGATCACCACTGTGTTGCAGTTTCACTTTTTTCCAAAACCTCATTAGATTCATCCAAGTCCTATCAATAAAAACCACAAGAAGCACATAATCCTGAATGGAGAAAATTGCGCCAAAAAGGACCTTCCAAAGGCCACTGCTAGTGAGCATTATTTTAAAAATGGAGATGGAGGGTATTTTCATTGATTTTAAAGAATATAAAATCAATGGTATTTTCCTTTCTCTTTTATTTTGTTTGTTGTTGTTGTGTCCTACTGAATAAGACTTCAATTTAATTCAATTCAAATACCTTTTTTCATTGAAAATATACATAGTATATTATGAATAGTGTGAAAAACATCTATACTACAATACTATTATGCTATGGCATATATACAAGTTCATGTCTAGTACAATCTAGGTCTCTGCAAAATGAAAGGTGTTATATTTCTTATCTATCCTAAGAGGCAGAGAAAAAAAAATTATCAATTGAGTAGGGAGCTAAGGAGATCAAGTGTTGTTTTAAGCGCTTTTTGAATTTCATTATAGGTTTGATTTATTTTTAATATTTTTGGGAAGAAGTTTCAAAAACTTTGATCCCATGTAGGATGGTTTCTTTTCAAAAAATGTTGTCTTGTGCTGAGGAATTATATCATTTTTATTTCTGGTGTTATGTTGATGTTTAGGTCTAAAAGTATCCATTGGTCTAGATTTGATTTTCGTTATGATTACTGTATCAAGGATATATTGCCCATAATGACATTTGGAGTTCAGTAAAATAATTTTTGGTAGATTCATCTTGGTTTAATTTTAAAATAATTCTCAGAGGATGCTTTTGTTTTATTAACCCTCGAGCAAGTGCATGCGGAGTTTTCCTATGCACATGTTTTTTCATTAAAATAAACGAGCATAATGGGTGTCAGCAGTCGTGTCAGAGTCCGCGCCTCATTTCAGGAATCCCCTAATAATTTATACCTTCCCACACCCCCTCGGTACGTTGTTATTTGCAATTCAGTGATGCCGTATCAGTTTGCAAAGCGCCCTCTCCCGTAACACAGACAGTGATACCTATTCTATACTAGAAAATTACTTACTACTAGAGGCTTGAAGGGGCTAATAGCCCCTAAGCGTAATCCTTCTTTACTATAGTACAAAATACCTTCTTAGAAAATAGGCTTTTGGATCCACAAAATTATGATTAGGGCCTATATCTAGCATTTTGTTTTAAGTAAACAAAGCAGACCTTTTTACATCCCAATGGTTTTTAAGTGACAACTATTTTACGTTATTTCTCATTTTATAGTAAGCTTAAAGCAATTTCAGTATTTTCCCCGATCCCTGGGATGGGAGACCTTCAATTTCAGCCCCCTCCCATCATCCTGCGACCTTCCAAACACCCACAATTTTGGCGCTAGAATTATTTCCCTTAGATAATTATATATATCTATCATTTGGTATTAAATCTGCATCGTTATAACATAAACTAAACAAACGTCCTTAGCTTTTTATAATTTCTAGTTATGAAAAAACTCAAACTCTTAATTAATATAAAATTATTAAATCTTAAATTTAAAATTTTTTTGTTATAGTACATTGAACGTGCATAGTTAGCTGCATTTGAAAAAATCCCACTTGTCAACATCTACCATATGGCTTTGAATCAATCATTAGCACCACATGTTTAATGTAAACAAAGCAGACGTTTTTCAATCCCAATGCATTTTAAATGGAAGATATTTTTCGTTTTTTCTCATTTTCTGGTATATTTGGACATAATCTGATATTTTTCCCGACCCCCTGGAGCCGAGACCTTTCATTTGAGCCATCTCCCATCATCCTGCGAGCTGTCAAACTCTCACAATTTTGATTTTAAAAAATCGCCTACAGAATTAGTAATGTAGATGTTCAATTGAATTATTACACCTATTCAGTTGAACAGTTAAGTGTATCAACAATGAAATGTTATTCCTAATGAATTTTAATTTTTTCATAATTTAAATACAATATTTTTTTATTTATTTATTTATTTACATCATCTAAAGACGCCCTTATATGCAATATATGCATGGGCAGTAGACTTGTCATCAGGGCCGGTGACAGGGGGGGGCAGGGGGGGCAAATGCATAGGGGCCCGGGCTCACAGGGGGCCCGGAAACACCAAATACCCCTGTCACAGCTAACCTGCGTACTCAGCGAATTTCCAATAAAAAACAATAACTAATCAATTATTATAAAAAAACATATAAAACGTGATAAATTCATGTATTAAAAGAAAATGCAATAGTTTTTTTTTGCATAGTCATTGTCAAAAATATAATAAATAAGTTTAATTAATTAAAAAAAAATATTTCTTTTAAATAAATAGGCAACATTGTTATTTTTTTTTTTCATACAAATACAAAATCCTACTAAAAGTACTTTTGATAAACTCGTGGAAAACTCTGCAGGGTTTGTTGGACAAAATTCTGCTGCCCTGATACTAAAAAAGATGGCAAAAAACGTTGGAGACAAGTGGAGTTAAAGCAATGACTCATGTACCAAATTGTTGGTTTTTTTTCTAGCTGAATCCAATGGTGACAACAAAAATTTGATTACTTTAATTTTTCAATTTGAAAAAACAAAAAAAACATTTTTGGGGAGTAAAAGTAGCCTTTATCCCACTTTGGATGTGTCGATCTAGCCGGTTTACGAACTCATCCAAGAGAACCTAGGTTTACATGTGTGTACAAAATTTTGTCACCATCGGACGATTTTTACGAGAGTTATCGTTCTAACAGACACTCAAAAATGAAAATTCTATTCCCCATATAAGCCCATATTAAGTTTTGAAACAAATTGTAATTTTTGGATGTAAAAATGCATTTCCGCGATAAACTCACTTGATATCTAGAAAGTAGACGTAAAAAGCTATTAATTGATATAAAAATAAATATGATTGCTGATGTTACCCAGAACGGATATTTTTGTCCATTCTGTAAAAACAACAGTAATAGCTTATTTCTAAGGAAATTCGCTAAAATGGGCCCGAAACGGCTAAAAAAAGGCCCAAAAGCATACAAAACAGGTAAAAAAAGGTCGCCAGGTCTCAGGGCCCGGGGTTGTAGATTGCACAGGGGCCCGAAAATCCTGTCGCCGGGCCTGCTTGTCATCAGGGGTGCCGATCCCCCCCAAGAGCTATGACGCCAATCCCCCCAAAAATTTCCAGAATCTATCAAATATCCCCCCCTCCGCATAACATATATTTATGACATCCTATTTAAGCATCAGAGGACATTAAAAATAATCTGGGTTAATTTAAGTTACATCACTTTCAAATTTAAAAAATTTTCCGACTAAATGTTAATTATATATTACTTAAAAATTATTATTTTTATTAAACTTCGATTTTATTAGTTATTTCCGGAACATCATCTGGGGGAGGAAGACAAGTGTAGCCTTTTACCATTCTTGAGCCTTGGCCTGAAAATTCGGGGCATTTCATCTTATCACAGATGCTAAAATGTACATGTAAATGAGAACATTAGGTAGCTACCTCCAAAGAAGTCAATATCCTTCTTAGGCCAGTCATTCTACGAAAAGTAACATGGGGAACCTCAAAAAAACTGCAAGAAAACGTTTTTTGATAGAATTCTACTTAAAAAAATATGAATTTTAACATATCCAAAGTTTACCAAAATTGGACCATGGGAGCCTCACTAAAATCACGTTTCAAAATGGCGGCTTTTCCCACCATACAAAAACTTTTGAAAAAATACATTTAACTGCATTTTGTATCAATGTTTTTCAAGATATTGACTTTGGACCCTAACCCTTAATCATAAGCACCCATCACATGTATGCCTATACAGCAGGCAACTTGACAACATGTCAACATAACAACACCCTGCCACTATCCACTATCTCAAGTTTTTCCCACTTACGAAAAGCACTAAAATTCTGAATTTTTGGAGTTCATTCCACATTAGGCCTACGTAGCTGGTCGATAATTTAGTGGAATAAATTAAGAATTATTTCATTCTTTTTTGGCGAAAATATGTCATTCTGCCATGAAGCTGTTATTACTGCATTTTTAAATTGAAGTTGAACAATTTTTACAATCCCCTGCTCCTAAATATTTAAAAACCTTTTAACGCCCCCTTCGCTCCCAGCAATAATCTTTAAAACGTCAACGCGATATTGGGGGGAATAATTAATTTTGCTAATGGATGACCGATTAAAATTTGGCTTTATCACCATTTTTACTTTCCCCCCTAAAATGTGATGGTTCTTTTCAAAGACCCCCTCTAGAAATAACCTGTGAAATGTCAAGGCTATATGGAAGTGGGGATAATTCGTTTTGCTATTAGTTGACTGATTGAAGTTTTAGTTGTATTAGTACCATTTTTTATTTCCTTCCTTAAAAGGACCTGATCATTTAAACACACCCATCCCCCCCAAAAAATAATCTTTATAACGTCAAAGCTATATTGAGGGGGGATCATTAATGTTGCTATTAGGTGACCGATTGAAGACTTTGTTGTGTAACCAGTTTTAAATTTCCCCGCTAAATAGTAACTGTCCATTTCAACTCAACCTTCCCCCTAAAAATAATCCTTAAAACGTGAATGCTGTATTGGGGGGGAATCGTTCATTTTGCTATTAGATGACCGAATGAAGATTTTGTTGTTGTGCCACTTTTACATTTCCCCGGTAAAAAGTAATTAATTACTGTATACATTTCAATGCACCCTCCCTCAAAATAAATTTTAAATCGTCAAAGCTATGTTGGGGGGAATTATTAATTTTACTTTTTCAAGTGTACCAAAGCAAATTTGCATTTCACCCCTAGAAGTAGTTGAGTAATTTATCGATAGGAAACAGGTCAGGTTGAAAGAATTAATTTCTTTGTGTCCGGTTGGAGAGAGTCTCGTGGACTGAGCCAAATCGACTGCTTGCGTGCCGCGGCCGCCACGGAAGAAACAAGTGTACAGGAACGCTGATGGTATACACTGAACAGTCGTGCCGTGCGGGCATGTCCATGTTGTAAATCCCTATTTCGTACATTGAAAATAAAAATTTTAATTTATATACAAATTTAAACAGTGTAGCAATTAATTTATTTTTGACGATTTATTGGTAAAGTTAGTAGTAGTACGTTTTACCTGTACAGTAAACAAAACAAAAAAAATCCCCCCCAAAAAATTCTATGACGCCATTGGCGTCATAATCCCCCCCTGTAGGCACCCCTGCTTATCATCTAATAAATCACAATTCATAGAACACTAGAGGACCCACGCTGCTCCGCAGCAGTAAATTTTGGTACTAAGACGCAAAATCAACTCAAATCAAATAATTCTTCATTTACAAAATTAATGTTACATGCAATGGATCTTTACAACTTCGATGTGACTTGCCCGACATTTGCCTAAGTTGAAAAAGAGGTGCATGTAGCTGGGCCCAGTTATGTTGGAATTTCAGAAAACCAATTAAACCACGATTTATTAAAAAATTGGTAATAATTTGTTTCACAAAGGAAAACGTAGGACTTTCATGAGATATTCTGTGCTTAAGTTTTCGGGACAGCGACATGTCAGCCCGGCACATACGACTTTACAAACTAACTATATACCATGCTAAAATACCCTCGATGCAGACCTGCATATTCAGCGAATTTCAAATGCAAAAGAACATAGTTCAAGCCAACACAGCGAGATTTGACGTGTTTTTGTAAGCTCCATAAGATTAACATGGGGAATGAATATACATCATGTTTGCTGCCATGAAAATAAAAATATCGGGGATTTTAGACTATTATACATTAGATCTTATCTAGATGAAGACATAAACCAATTTTTATCAAGATGAATATGTTGACAAATAAGCAAGATTAGAATTTTACTTATTACCCATAAGGTTAACATTGGGACAATGTACTGTGTTTACCACTTTCAATATCTCGGTAACCAATGGACATAGACCAGTGATTCAAAATCCTAAATTGTTCTTTTTTTTAGCTTAATTCAATGGTGCCAACACAAATTGGATAAATTTTGTTTTTCTATGTAAAAATTTCAAAATCCCACTTTTGGGGGGGGGGTTATCCCCCTTAACCCCCCTTCCGGTGGTTCGATCGGGCTGGTTCACGAATTCGTCCAATTGATTACCACTTTACACGTCTGTACCAAATTTCATTAAGATCAGACCATAAACGGACTCAGAAAAAGAAAACCTAATTTATATATATAAAAGATTAGTGTTGTTCGGAATTCAGCAGAGTGCTCCGGGTACGTCCGATCATAATAGTCAATAGCTCAAATGAAAGCTGGTATTTCACTGAAGGTTCTTAGCATATAGAAGGTTCTAAAACATATAGAATTACTTAATTAGAACTGGGGAAATATATCTTCAATTGAATTCATAATTCGGGAAATAATCAAATTTATGTTTTTTGGTCGAGTAATACAGTATATTAATAAATGCCGATCCTTGATGGCAAATCTTTGCGTGCATACCTTTAATTTAAGACCTTATTTATGAAAATCGGTCGAGTAGAAAAGCCAAACAGACTCAAAAAAGAAAAACCAATTTTTTGTGTTTTCGGAATTCAGCAGCGTGCTTCAGATACGTACGATCTTAATAATCAATAGCTGAAATGAAAGGTGGTATTTCGCTGAAGGTTCTTAGACCAAAACATACAGATTTACGTAATTGAAATTGGGGAAATATAACTTAAAATGAATTAAAAATCCCGGAAATAATAAAATTAATGTTTTTTGGTCAGGTAATATAGTAGATAAACAAATGCCGATGCCTGATGGCAAATCTGTGCGTGCATACCTTTAATTTAAGACCTCAATTATGAAGATCGGTTGAGTAGAAGAGCCAAACGAACTTGGAAAAGGAAAACCATATTTAACTCCCATAAGAAATGTACAGGGAGGAAGTTGCTATTGTGCATAACTCAAGTAATACGGCAGATAAATGAATGTGGATGCTTGATGGCAAATCTGCGCGTGCAAACCTTTAATTTAAGACCTCAATTATGAAAATCGGTTGAGTAGGAGAGCTGGACGGACTCGGAAAAGAAAAACCAAATTTTTTTAATATATAGATTAATACTGTACAAAACAATGAAAGAACATGCAAATAAAATAGCTACCATTTGGGGCAATTCTCAGAATATATTTTGACTTCATGTGCATATTTTTACAGGACCTGGGTGTTGTGGTTCAGGTACTCAGTGAGGCTGTAGAAGCAGCCGCAAAATAAATACTCAATAGCCATTTTCTTGAAATGTTTGACCTGATGTTGTTCTTTGATTTTGTTTGGACATTTGTTATAAATTTTTAAACAGAAATATGAAGGGGATTTTTCAAGGAATGTTGTTCTGTGGATGGGGTATTGCAGAGTTTTTGAATTGCGGGTGTTATATTGATGACTACAATTGTTCAATATATTGATGATTATGATTATTTCGACTATGATATTTCAATATATTTTGAAGTTAATATATTGATGACTATGATTATTTCGTTATAAAACAAATAAAATGGGTTGTACACGTGCAAGTTATTGTTGCGGAGTGAAACTCCGCATGTGCCCGCTGCCGTTTTACCGGTGAAGCGCTCACTCAAGGGTTAATACTTTATCAAGATACTCACACTTTTATCAAGATTTTATAAAGACTGACTCTCTCGCACCAGCTGTGGTGACACCATAGTGCCGTTTTCGCTATTAATCCACTCAAAACAGAACATAGTAAGGGTCTTTTCACCTTAGGCGATCAGACGTGGTGACTCGTTGCCTAGTTTTGTCATTTTCATTGTTGACACGTTGAAGTCACGGCCACGAGAGTGATCAGGCATGATTGAAACAATGTTATTCTAAGCGCAGCGACATGACTCCACCACATCTGAGTCGCTGGCGACGGTTGCCTATTGTGAAAAGGCCCTAAGGGAAAAAATTGCAAGCAAGAATATTTTTAATGGGAAATGTGAACCAAAATGTCCTGAGTCAAAATCCAAGTTTTCTACTGGGAGTCAGAGGAACTAGCTTTGCCGTCTTAGAAAAAGCGGCCATGTTTGATTTACATTTTTCTTTTAAAATCCTCTCAAGTGGTCCGATTTTGATGAAATTTAGTTAGAGTATGTATTTTTATATATTCTTTGTGGTTCGAAAGGCATAAATTAATTTGTATAATGTTTATCATTTTAATCCAATTTTTATATGAAAAAGGAAGGTTTGTTCAGGTTTTTAAATGGAAGTTAAGGTTAAACCATAAAATCGTTAATACATTACAAAAGTACATAAAATTAACAAACTTTGGTATTGAAGTAAAATGAACTAGACATTATTACTAAAAGTCACAATTTTATTAGCTATCAAATACATAAGTTGTACAAACAAGAATCTAAAAAAGAACTGGGACTGTTTACATATATTATTTTAAATATTTATAAAGTCCATATGTTTAAACAAATGTCAAATATTATAACATCTTTCCTTTTATTAACAAAAGAATTTTTTTTAAACAAACCATCCAAAATGTTCCTTTAAAATCAAAATCAAACAATTAAACTTTAACTCTTATAAATCAATAAATCTCAATAAATCTTTTACGAGGTTGAACCGTACATCCGGAAGACGTGACCACACCTCGAGTAGTACTACTTTTGTGCTTTTCTTGTAAAGGCTTTAACAGTAGTGCTACGAATACCTGGTTCAGGTGTGTTAAATTCTGAGTCACGAATAGCACGAGGCATAATATGAATTTCATTACGAACATAACGATTTCCTTGTTCATTTTCCACTAAATAGGAGCGAGGACCTGGGCCTTGGTCAATCACCTCTCCAGGGGTCCACAAAGCAGCAGGGTGTTTCTTGAACATGATTGGCTGCCCACTAGTAAATGGTTTGCGAATTACTGCAAACTTATCAAATTGTTCTTTTGAACGCTCTTGTCTCATCAATTTAATCTTTCTATCTTGCTCATAAGTAAGCTTAGGTATCAACGTATTGAAAGCCACAGGAATGTTCATTCTCAATGTTCGTCCCATTAAATTAGATGCAGGAGAATGAACATCTCCTTTTGGAGTATTTCTATAGTTCAATAACGCAAGATACAAGCATTCCTTATCCTCATGTGCATTCTGAAACATTGCCTTGACTGTCCTAACAGTTCTCTCTGCAAGGCCATTGGATTGTGGATAATGCGGACTTGAAACAACCTGTTAAAACCCCCATTCCTTTGAAAAACTTTTGAATACATCAGATACAAAGTAGGTAGCACCATCGGTACAAACTGTAACTGGAATTCCATGCTGAGAAAAAATCGACTTCATTTTGTTAACTATAGTTGTATTACGCAGATCTGCCATTTAAACAACTTCTGGGTGGTTTGACAATGCATCCACAACAACTAAAAAATATTTATTGTTCCACTCAAACGTATCACATCCAACTTCCATCCATGGTAGCAAAGGGATAGTCTTAGGCATCAGTGTACTTTTTTACTTGTTGTTTGAGTACTTTAAACAAGCAGAACATGAACCAACCCATTTCTTTATGTCTTCAGACATACGCAGCCAGAAAACTGAAAGCTTGGCTCGATCCATCATACTGTTCATTCCAGGGTGTTCGCAATGTAAACGAACAAGTACATCTCGCTTCATTGATCTTGGCACAAGAACTCGATCACCATAGAGTAGGACATCATTTACAATATTCAGATCATCTTTTAAATGAAAATAAGGCTTGATCTCACACACCACATCCTTATAATACTGAGGCCATCCATTCTGAGTATAGGTCTTCAAAATTGAAATAACTGGATCACTTTTGGAAGCTGCAAGCACTTTATTCCACCAGTCCTCTGTCACAGGTAAGTTTTCGATCAACAACGCTATCTGCATTTCAATATCTTCACAAAGATCCGCATTGTGTGTAACAGCCAGTGCAGGTACAACCCCTTAATAACACTTCCGCTAGAAACATTTCTTTACCTGGCTTGTAAACGAATGTTAAATCATAAGGCTGTAAACGGAGTAACATTTTTTGAAATCTTGGTGGAACATTATGTAAAGGTTTGGTACTTTGGTATTATACGGAGGCCCCCCTTATACAGCGCGCTGCGGCGGTTATGTTAGGTTAGGTTATCATAAATTTGTTAGTAGGACTTTCCTCGTTTCGCTACGAATTGAATGATACCAGATGAGCCATACCTTCGCCCGCCAAATCCCCTCCAAGTAGGCCTAGGTCAGGTTGCTAACCGGAGTGTGTGCATCACTTGCCTACAGGATTTGGCGGGTGAAAGTATTACTCATCCGGTGTCGTTTGATTTGTAACGAAACGAGGAAAGTCCTACTAACATATTTATGATAACCTAACCTAACATAACCGCCGCAGCGCACTGTTTAAGGGTGGCGATCAGGTGTTGCCGCTAGCGGCGGTGACGCTTTACCTCGCCGACATTGCTGCCTTCTGGGAGGCAGAACACAAAGACCGCTCATCATAATTATGTCAAATTTGCATAGTAAGTCAATTAAAGAGTTTTCTCTCCAATTATGTAGTTATTTTTTTGTATCCAGTTAAAAAAACCTCTGTAAAAATAGTGGCCTCCGTGTAATACCAAAGTACCAAAGGTTTTTTACTTAAACCTAACAACGGTTTATGATCAGTTTCTACAGTAACCTTTTTTATGCCCAAAAATCCACCTTTACATAACTTTTCAGCCCCAAAACAGACAGCAAATAGTTCTTTTTCAATTTGAGCGTATCTCATTTGAGTGTCCATAAGCGCACCTGATGCGTACGCTATTGGCTTGCCATTCTGCAATAATGCTGCACCCACAGAATGTGAGCTTGCCTCAACACTGAGAGTTAAATCATCATTTTCAGGGTCGAAAAATCCCAAAACAGATACTTTAGTGAGAGACTCCTTCAATAAGCAGAACGCTCGATCAAAAGAATGATTCCACTTAAATAAAACATCATCTTTCAGGAGATCTCTCAGTGGAGCAGTCAATTCTGAATAATGAGGAATAAATTTTGAAACATAATTGAACATTCCCAAAACTCGCTGTAAAGATTTCTTATCGACAGGTATCTTAAGTGATTGTATCGCACGTATCTTCTCCGGATCAACTGAGACTCCATGCTCAGAAAAACAATGCCCCAAAAAAGTAACTTTATCCCTGTAAAACTCACATTTATCAGGATTGAATTTGATTCCAGCATTTCGAGCAGCACTGAGAACTTTATCTAAAATAGCATCCATTTCCTCTTTAGAACTTGCCCATACAAAAAAAAATACTGAAATGTAAACACATTTTCAATCCACTCAAAAGATTTAGTAACAAAAGAATGAAACTGTTCTGGTGAACACTTTAAACCAAAAGGCAAACGTTGAAACCGGTACCGTCCCCAAGGAGTTACAAAAGTGCAAAGTCGAGAGCTTCTCTCATCAAGCAGCAAAACCCAAAATCCAGATTTAGCATCAAGTTTACAAAACAATTTGGCACCTTTAACTTGAGCAGAAATATCTTCCACTTTCAAGAATGGAAAGTGGATGTTTTATTGCATTATTTAAAGGTCTTGGGTCATTACACAACCTCAGAGACCCATATCTTTCTTTTGAACCACTACCATTTTGGCTTACCCAATCAGATGGCTCTTCTGTAGGTATAATTATACCCATTTCTTCCACTCAATCCAGTTCAGCCTTTACTTTGGGACAAAGCTTAAAAGGAATAAGTTTACGTCTAACTGGAGAAACTACCGGAGTTATACTACTATCCGATTCGATAGAGACAGTATGATTTGTTGCCAAACCAATATCACCAGCAAATAATACAGAATATTTCTTCATCAGTGAAACATCCAAATTAACAGAATTTACTCTCTTAATCAAGCTTAGTAGCTCACTACTTTGTAAACCAAGAATATTAACACATTTATTCGACACTACATATAAAGGAATTGTGAAAAATTTACCTTCAAGCATAACATCAAGCATGCATTTACCTTCAATAGGAACAATGTCGCCAGAAAACGAAGTAATTTTTACACTTGCCTTGGTCAAAACTTTATTCTTTTGCAAACCAAGACTTTGAAAATCCGACATACTGATCACGTTACATTGAGCGCCTATGTCTATTTTGAACGTTGCCAGTTTTCCGTTGACCATTAAATCCACATTGTACCATGAAGGTCCATTTGGAGTTGTTGTTGACGATCCGTTAACAGCATCAACTTGCAAAATATTCATACAAAATTATTGTAGCGTTACCTCCTGATCATCCTGGCAATCCAACTCATTATTAACTACTTTTCCGTTACACAATGTACTTTTGGCAAAGTGATGCGGGCGCCGACATACAGCACACTTCTTATTATAGGCCGGGCACTTCCCTTTAACATGATTATAATTGCAAAACTTACATTTGAATTTTTCATGACCCGTATCTCTCCCGTATCTCTCTTTGAACGTGAGTCATTTTTATATATCTTAGCTACAGTGCCCTGTGAATTGCCACCATGGAAATTTGAGCTAATCAAATCAGCCTGTTGCTCATATACATCTGTTTGGACAATCTGAACCTGCATTCTAATTAGAGCATCATTCCTTGCACATTCTAATATTTTTTTACTCTCAGCATCACCCAGACCTAGTAGTTTTATTACAACTTCCTTATTTAAAATGCCACAAATGAACACATCTCGAACAAGTCCATCAAGCAAGGTACCAAATTCACACACACATTACCAAAATTTTTCAAAACAGCCATATACTCTCCATAAGGTTCATCTACAAATTGTCTACGTGTAAAAAACTGATGTCGACGATATGTAATACTAACAGGGATATAATGTTTATCAAATTTATCTAATACTTTGTCTAATTTACCTTCATTGCCATCCAAAAATACAAAAGAGTCAAAGACATCATTAGCTGAGTCGCCAGCACCATTCAATAAAATCGCTATCTTCTTTTTATTGTTAGCCTTCTCACAATACACTTCCACAAATCTTTCAAATCGACGCCTATACCTCTTCCAATTCACGGCCATGTCTCCTTGATGCTCCATGGGAGTAAGTGAATCTGTTGGAAAAGCTGTAGACATCAAAAAGCAATCTGATTCCCAATTCTTGAGTAAACCAATTCTAAACATATAAAAATTCTCAATTGTGCAACAGGACAGTAGGCAGATCACCGCTGCCACTATGAAGTAAAATGAACTAGACATTATTATTAAAAGTCACAATTTTATTAGCTATCAAATACATAAGTTGTACAAACAATAATCTAAAAAAGAACTGGGACTGTTTACATATTTTTTTATATTTATAAAGTCCATATGTTTAAACAAATGTCAAATATCATAACAGGTATATTCAACCTTTATTGAACACTGTGTTAATTTTTGAGGGATCAAAAAATGAAAAAAATGGTCCACCAGGGAACCATTCTACTGCATCCACAAGCCATTGCTCATAATCTATAACTATACGCAGTTCTTGTAATGTACCGGCTGGCGATTCGATCGGCATCAGATTTCACCATATGCAGTTCACTTAGGAAAGGTCCTTGCGGCCCTAACTTTGCCTGTGTAAATAAAGGATTTTTTCATTTCATTTAATGACCATCAAGTAGTTGGACATTCCACCATCCCAGACTTGATATAATGGGTCACAACACTACCATTGCATTTCATAAACTTATCTGTA
The DNA here is from genome assembly GCA_035578135.1 of Flexamia atlantica. Taxonomy (NCBI): domain Eukaryota; kingdom Metazoa; phylum Arthropoda; class Insecta; order Hemiptera; family Cicadellidae; genus Flexamia; species Flexamia atlantica. Next base: position 117,846,078 of record JAQJVK010000001.1, read on the forward strand.
TACGGTACAAAATGGTGAATCCAAGATAGCAGATGAAAATGAACACTCCATTTAGTGTGTGTTACCTAATAATGTTTGAGGTAGGTATTGGATACAAATAAATGAAGGAGAAGTAAGGGGGTACATTCAATACCACTCACCATTAATTCAATAAAACTGTATTTACTACAATTTTGCTTAAATCAAAGTGAACATTATCAAGAACAGTTTTATTTTTTTCATCAAACTGTCCAGAAAACAGCCTGTTTTAGTTCTCTAAATCGTATGCAAAATCATCGTTTTTGGATCACTTCGAATAGGAGTACTGAAAAAACATATAGTAAATTTTGTCATACTCTAATGTCAAAATTTGTTTATGTTACGTTTGAAAGGTTGAACGATTTGTTAACTTGTCTTTGTAAACAACTAAAAGATGTGTAAACGACGATGACTACTTTGGATAACCTCAAAATTATGTAGTCTAATTTTTTAACGATTACATGTTTATTTATACATAATGATGAAAATAGTTGTTCATCTCACGGAGCAAAAATGTCTCATTCATACTCGATCGCATTTCCGAGCTCGGCTGCGCCTCACCTGTAAATTACGATCTCTTACCAAAAAAGCCACTATCGCTCCTAGTGATGAAAACTACTATTCCTTTAAAACGGTGGAAATTTATTTGTCAAAATAAGGGAAATAACAATGGACATATCAACGTTTTTCTTTATCAATGACCGAACACACTAAGCGCCATTTTTTCAGCCACCATATTGGGATGGCACCACTTCCAGAACTGGCAACATTGTTTTTATGATGTCCAATTAGTAATAGATAATGTTCAAAAGAGAAAGTGTCCGAATAATTTTTGCATACTCAACCCTCACCATGGCCTATCTTTGGATGAGGTTCTTATTTTTTAAATACTGTTTTTCACTTTTTATGTTGAAGCTGTAGTAAGCAATTAATATATTTCACAAGACATAAAAAAATAATCAGGATATCACTGGATATAGGTTAGCTGAGAGTGAGCTTTTCTGAATTATGAATTCTGCACAAAATTTTTTAAAATACAGTAGAACCTCACTAATTCAAACATACATCTTGTTTTTTATTTTATCAGCATTTTATCTGTTCCCTTAAAAATCTCTGTTTTTCAAAAACAAACATCTTTTTAGTTCAAAATTATTATTTACTCATAATATAACCTCTGAAATTCAAATATCTGTCTGATTGGGCCTCTATGATTAAAATTTTGATGCTGTGATTCCTAAAACCTTACCTCTAAAATTTGAAGTCAACCTCTAAACTGAGATCACCATAAGTCTCTGAAATTCAAATTAAATGCTAAAGATAAACCTTTTGAAGCATGAAAATGTGAGTCTTGTACTCTGAATCCATTGGTGTTAGTTTTTGGAACATTGAATGTGTTTGTAAACAGTCAGAACTCCATAATTTGGATTTCATTGACAATATCCTCTATGATACAAAACCTTTATATTTCGAACTTCCTATAGTTAAAATAAATAGGCTGTCCCTCAAATGTTGAATAATTGATCTACTATATTATTCCACAACTAGAATACAGAAAACTTTATTCACAAACATCAAGTTTTACAATAAAAAATAAAAAACAATAATTGAAAGGATTTCAGAGTTCATTTGCTCTCTCCAGACAATCGCCAATCATGTAGATTGACTCCTCCATAAGCCAGCAACGCAGTCTTCTTTTCAGCTTGCTTTCTTCCTGTTGCTTGAGTTGGGTTGGGAGAGCATTGAACAGCTTAGCTCCAGCATAAGATGGTTTTTTTGGCAAATAGTGCAGTTCTGTGAGATGGTAAATTAAAATTGTGTCCATACCTGTTTTCCCTTCCATGGTGGTTATTTCGAGTCAAGTTGAGACTAATAGCATGCAGGACGACCTCAAGAATGTAGAGAGCTGTCACAGTGATTATCTTTAGGACTTTGTATGCTTCTCTACAGCTGTCCCTTGGTGCGATACCAGCCATTATTCTTATCGCCCGCTTCTGAAGGACCATAACACGCTGAAGGTTTTTGTTGGAAGGTGCTCCCCAAAGTATGATCCCGTACCTAATGCTGCTTTCAAAGAGTGCATGGTAGGCAACTTTGGTGGCTTCTGGGGTACTGATGAGTTTAATTCTTCTCAGGGCAAACAGTGCAGTCAGTGCTGAGCTGACTACATAAACTATCTTATGTGGATATTCCAGGAGAGACAATCATCCAGTATAAGTGCAAGGTGTTTTAATGAGTGAGAAATTTGTGTGTCAGTTGGGATTGTTACTTGATCCTTGTTTCTCCCAAAGGTGATGTGCTGTGTTTTCGATTTGTTGAATACTAGATAATTCTCTATACAGTTTTGATGGGCCATGTTAATCGAGACGGTTGTATTACTTTCTAGGAGTTCAGTAGATTTATCTGAGGTGGTGAAAACAGTGTCGTCAGTGTACATAACTGGATAGCAGTATGAGTTGATGTAATCCGGAAGGTCACTTTTTAACAATATAAACAGAATGGGTCCCAGAACAGAACCTTGGGGCCCACCTCGGGTGATAGCCAGTGGTGAGAATGTTGTTTTTTTTGTCACTCCATTAATTGTCTGCTGTATTGTTACTATCTGCTTCCGTTCACCCAGATAGCTCTTGAACCATAGCAGTGCTGTATCCTTTATGCCCAGTGAACTAATTTTAGCCATGACTAATTGGTGGTCTAAGCAATCAAATGCTATTATGAAAAGTAGCCAATCAATAATAAACCACAAAAAATACATCATAAAACAAACAAATACACCACGATACCAAATATATATTATTTCTACCAAGATTTATAGCATATCTGTAGTGTTGATTAAGGCCTTAAGTAAAAAGTTGTCATTAATGCAAATTGTAAAAAGTATTAACATTTTGAAAGTAATCCTTCAAATCAGGGGTGCCCACCCCCCAAGCCTCACAGCGCCCTCCCCCCCAAATTTAGTAAACACCTTCCCCCCAAATTTTGGTCAATCCCTCCCCCACAAATTTGACTATCCCCCCTCCCCTTCGTTATCAGTAATAAACTGAATCTGAGTATGCCGGTCTGCTGCAACGGTGTTACTTAATTTTTCATTTACAGTTTTTGCGGCTTTTACTTCAATGAAAACATTTTAGTCAATAAAACACTTAAGTAGTTTTGCATACATAACATTAAATATAAGTAAATACCTCACGAAATACATTTTTCTGAACCTTAACAAGGTATGAATTACATCTTCAAAATTTCAGTTTATACTGTTAGAAAATCACAAAAAAATAGTTCTATAGCATTTATTTGTTAACTGTGAAAAAAAAGTTAATTTTTTGATTTTCCTATACTATTTCTTAATTTCCGCATTAAAAGTATTTCTGCATCTTTATTCATTCAGTTCTGATTATTTTTATTAATGGAATTAATTGCCCAACCATTTTTTGCAGCTGAACCAGTTTGCAGCTGACCCATCGCGGCCGATATTACGCGTGATGTCGCTCTTCGTGGTGTTCGCAAAGTTATTTCCTCAGTTTTTTGCATTCTATAGATATTCGTGTGTATACAGTATGATACTAAAGGTGATTGCAAAGTTAATGATAGTTTAAACAACATACATTTGTCAATATAATGGTCAATAATGGTCATCCTTCTGAACGTACTCCAATTTTCAATTAGCCTACTATATGGTCACAAAATTCCATACTTTTTTCTTGTTCAAATAATCTCCCCAAAATTTTATTTGATGGCGCCCTGAGTGTCATATCCCCCCTATTCTGGGCACCCTTGCTTCAAATGACCTATGCTCTTTTACATAAGAATTCTTTATTATACTTGCTTTGTGAAGAATAATTCACCACTCACACACAAAGTCACAGAGGTGTCGGGGGGAAGATCAGGGGGAAATATCCCCCCCCGACCTATAGTTTATAAAAAAATATACCCTGCACTTGATAAGCATCTGTATTTTAGCCACAAAGAAGGTGGAAAACAAATATAAGTTTAAAAACTTGTTGTGAACTACTATAAAAACATAACCACTTGAATTTACCAGTCATGGTAAACGACGACAGGACAGGCTACAAAAAACAATTGCGGATATAGGTACCAAATGCGAAAAAATGGTGTTATTAGCTTGCTTATGTCAAGAACTGCTGTGAAAGACAATTATTACTCAAAACATGTGTTACCAACTAACTGTGGGTAAGGGATGTGAATAATCATTCTTTTCTCTGTGGAGTAATGCAAAAGATGAGAGTGGCCATAAAAGAATGTCACTTTACTGATAGCAAGAAAATGGTGGGATTCGATTTGCAAAATTTTAATACCGTATCCTAGTTGTTTCCTGTATAAAGGACATTCTAAATAAATTCCTAGATAATCTAAATTTTTCAGAATCTGACCAAGTCAATTAGTTTGAATTATGGCATTCCACAGCATGTTTTTATACCTCCTAGACTGCCTACAAATTTGACATTTTCATCCATTTCAAGGGGGTGTGCACCAGACACTCCTTTTACTCCAGTGCATCACATAGCGCCCTGGCCCCTCAGTAGTGATAATCACCCCTCCTTTTGGTGAGGGTCTATCTACACCATTGCAGGATCAAATAGGTGAAATTCACTTTCCTCAAAGAATAACTATCTTTCAGATGGCTGGACCACTGATGATCTTGTTTTCCTATGGAAAGAAGGTGATCCTGTTCAAGTTGTGAAAAACTTGCACCTGCCGAGATTCACACTGGAAAAGTTTCTGACTGACTACTGCAACAGCAAAACAAACACAGGTCAGTATTTAATCATTTTTCCATTTAGATTAAGTAGCCTCAGAGATGACCTAAGGTATCCCAGATCCATAAAATAATCATTACTACTTGCATAGAAAGAGCATAGGTGTGTGCACAGTGGGTGCCAGCCTGCCATGGCACCCAAGGTAGAGCTTGAGAGGGACCAAAGTACCAATAAATAGTTTTCATCTTTGATAAACAAAATCTGAGTCTTCCTCAATAGGCGGACCATGGTCTAGATCCAGACTGCCGCCTGATTTTTTCCAGACTGCAACATGCAAAAAAAATCAATCAACAATTACACAGATTTTACAATGCCTCAAAGGTGGAACTTTGCAGCAACTGATAATGAATGGACATGTGCAGCAAAAATGAAAACTGTTCTGACCAATGCTTAGTAATGTAATTAGTTTGTGCCCATAACCATTTTACTTTATTTATAAAAAACGTAGACTCAATATTTTAAAGAACGCTATTACACCAGGTGACTGAGCCATACCGCTGGTTACGTCGCTAAATCACCTACTTGTTTTTAAACAGGGGTGGCTGTTTTGTGAGGTCAGTGGATCACCGTGCCTGTTCCAGTACTGTACATTGAATTACATGGGCGTGGCCATTTTGCAGTTGCTCTGCCATCTAAAGTAATACAGGGGCCAATGAAATATCCTAAAATCAAGCGTAGAATCCAAAAACTCCATAAAATACAGGGTGTTCCAAAAGAAGAATCAAAGTTGTCCGCCACATTGGAAAATGGCGGCCATATTTTTAAATTTTGAAGTGTCTCCAAAGCACGCTTTAAAAATAAAGGGAAGTCCCCCATAAGAAGTTCTTTGTCAGGCTTATAATAAAAAAAGTGAGCTATTGGTTCACTTTAGGTGAGACACCCGGTATAATTTGGCTAATACAACTTTGTCATTTGAAATACATTGCTATTGGAAATTCCATACTGAAAGGTGGATGTGCAACTGAGTACAGTAAAGTTAATAATGAAAAGAATGATTATTTCATAATTAAATTAAGTAAACATCATTTTACTAAAATTTCCTGATAATCCGAATTTTTTTTAACGGGGCTCAGCCTTATTAATTGGTTCTGATATATGTTGTCGGTTATGCTATTATACCTTTAAATTGCTTAAAATCGTGACTGTGTTAACCTAATTTAAAAAAATTTCCTCTGGGAGGGCTCCCAATTCCTCCATCCACTAGGGGTACTCCAAACTCCCCCTGGCCCAGTGGCAAAGCGTGCGGTCATCGTTGGATGCAGCGATGACCAGAAAGAATAAATGAATTTCAATCCTGGCGAAAATCTTGTCAACGTACCGCTTCAAACTCTCAACCTTGACGTGACCGCTGGCAACGTAGCGGACAGCAGTAGCGACTAGCAGTCAGAATCGGCTTCGGCAGATCGAGCGGCCCCGGGACACCCCCCCGTGACCATCGAAGAAGGCCCCCTACCACACCTCCCCCCAAACCTGCAGCCAATCACAACGGCTTTAGCCTCCCTCTCAAAGCGATAGTTCGAATGTCCTCGGAGATTGTCGGCCGCTCCAGTGACTTCTCGGTAGTTTCCCCGGGGCTTTGGCTAAGTGTTCGACGACACTTCCGAATGATGTCGGCCGCTTTCATATCTTCTCGGTAGCTTCTGCGGGATTTTGGCTGTCTGGGACCTTTAAACGTCAGTATACGTTACTCGTGTGTTGTGTTGTTTGTTTATGAGTTTTGATTTAATTTTTGAGTAACTGTGCCCATCTCCACTGTGGAGTTAATGTAAGTTCAAATTTATTAAATAACAATGGCTGCAGACACAGACATAGTTTTAAAAATAAAGAGCGACCGTTCAGTTCTCTTCGTTATGAAGAGAAGCTGCAAACAATTCAAAATGGCAAACCATGTCCAAATTTGTCTTTCTTGTTTCTGATAGGAATCGTTCGTACACAAGACATTTTAATGTGTAAAAATTACAGTACTCATGAATGGATTTGTGGTAGCAAAACATTGTAAATATTTTTTCTTTGCCCTACTTATTTGTTTGCTAAATCTACTAGTTCAGTATGGGTGACGACAGTATACTGTAATTTAAGTGGGTTGTCAAAATCAGCCGCAAAACATTCTAGCATGTCGGCGAACAGTGGCTTTTGTCGTAGAATCACTGTAGTATAGTAGTTAAGCAAACAATGACAAAACAGCCAGTGTTATTGTGGCTACAAAACACAAAAATACAGTTACAGATTCTTTGTTTTATGGCCTCTTCATCTTCGTTAAAAAATATTGTTAAAATATACATGGGAAATGAAGTAAATATGAAATAGATTAAGATTAAGTCCATCATTGTACGTCGGTATTTTTAAATTCTATTCTACAATATCTTCCTCCGGAAACTTAAAAAAATCGATGTAAAAAATCATCAGATGTTGTTATGACATAATTGATTTAACCTTGAAGGCATGAAAACCCCATCATGAAGGTTACTGAATGCATAGTACACATTATATAATCTCGCAGTGTCATGTAAGGACTATAGAGGGTGGTATCTTGTCGCATTTATCTTGCCAAAACTCGATTATTAGTCTGGCATGAGCACTTCCGTCGCAGAGTGGGACGGAGGTGCAGGACGGGTGAGGGGAGGGGGAAGGAGATGAGAGCCCAGGCGCCTTGAATTACACAGCCATCGAGCGTACGGGTCCGCCAATAGTTCACATCCCTGCCGCAACCACGCTACCTGTCACGCCGCCAAAAGAAACTAAGTAGTTCCAAGTTCTCCTTGCTGGAGCCAACTGGAGCGCCAGTTAGTTGTGGCTCATTCACTGTCAACAATGCCTCGTCTGATCTAGTATGCGAATCAATGATTCACAATAACATAACAAGAACAATACTTTGGCTTAACATATGTTTTTATAGATTATAAAAATAGTTTTGTGATTTTTTCCTGTATTTCCTTAAATTTGCTCTCTTCCATTGTTATTGTAGAAATAATTATGCGATGACCTAGTAAAAACATCACGCCTCGCCACTGCAGTGGCCCCCCACTTTTGGAACCCCCACTCTATATATTTTTATTGAGATTGAAAATGGATATATATTTATTAAAAGTAATTGATCACTGTACTAAATCATTTGCAGGGTGTAACTTTTTTGATGCTCAATATATTGGATAAAAAAATAACTGTTATTTTGGTTGCTTTTAAGTATTAACTCAGTTGATGTGCTGCAATGCTCAAAATCATAGTCGTCCCCTGATACTTTGATTGTATTCCATTTTGTTATTGTCAAGACATCTAGGAAATGAAATGGTTCTGTACTAACAATAGGCTTCCTGAGACAAAAGCACAAGGCATTTTATAACTTATCTCTTTTATTAAAATTGCAACAAATATTATTTCATCAATATTTTGTCAAATTTAGCTGCTTCTTGGAATGTACATTCAAAAACTGCAACTGGCAACGTTCAAAGCCGTAGTATTCACTAGAGCTTTGGTAGTATGGTTACTGAAATCTCCGAAGGTCCAATACTTTAACTGCCAACAAAAAAATGAATAGCATAGTGGTTTGACATCAGATACTTCTATGGGAATCTCAAACTTGGGATTTCAAAATTAGCGATCATGATAATAGTATTTTATCATTAAAAAATGCACCAATGTTTAAATAAATTTATTTTATGAGGTCTTTCGCTAGCTATGTTGGCACCATCAGTCAAATACACAAAAGTTTTTTGTGTGTGTCTGATGATGCCAGCCAGCATGGCTGGCAAAAGGCCTTACAATAAAATTATATAAATATACTGGTGTTTTTGATGTTAAAATTCTATATTATCCAATATTAATAGTTCGTTAACAAGAATGGTAATAGTATTTACTGAAAGCACTGTATGTATGCAACAAGATAAAAAGAAACAAAATTTTCATGTTAGAGGTTTGAGCTTGTTGGTTAGATTTTTGCAAAGGCTAATAAGTTATTCAATTTGTTACATTTTCAATTGACATTTTATATTTTATGGTAATTTAGATTTCATTACCTACCTACAGTTTGCACATTGTATCTCCAGCTACAGCCACTGTGCTTCTAACCGTATCATATAATATTTCAAACATATGATTTTGGTAAACACAGCTTTTGACAAACAGCTGGACTGTAGAATAATGTTTTCACAAAAGTGCCCCTTCTCCCCCCCGCGCCTTGCAACCAACTGACTCTGCCTGCCATAGCCGGAGATATAATGCATGAACTTTACATTAACTCTGCATCTCTCAAAGTTATAGCACAAACGCCAATTTATAATGAAAATGAGAATGTATTAAATAGTAGTACAATGTTAGTAAATAGTAGTACAATCTCTAAAGAGAATTTTATCTTATGGCCTCAATTTTCATCTAATTTCGGAAGGGATATTATTATATATATATATATATATATATAAAACTGCCAAAACATTTGGGTTTTTGAGTATAAAATTTTAACCCTCACTGTCAAAATTCACTCACTCATGAGAGCGTGTTGCATGACTTCACGTTTATACTGAACCATGAGAAAAAATCTGCTTCAAAAACCTTGCCGGGCAATTTTGGCAGCAGAAGTGTATTTCCAGTATTATTAATTGCATTTTAATACAAATTAGTTCCAGATTCAAAAAGTTTTATTCACCTTCCTTTTGGAAACCTAACCGATAAAGGCTCCTTAATTAGGCATAGGGATGAAGGTTTTTTTAATTTTAAGGCTTATGAAACTTTTATAAAGGACAAATGTGTAAATAAAATATGTCTACAAAGATCTATTACTTAAACAACAATCAGTTAGTCCTTTTCATTTATGTTTGCAGGAGAATACAGTTGTCTGAAGGTAGACCTGCTGTTTAAGAGAGAGTTCAGTTACTACCTGATACAGATCTACATTCCTTGCTGCATGTTGGTGATTGTGTCTTGGGTGTCATTCTGGCTCGACCAGAGCGCCGTGCCCGCCCGGGTGTCGCTCGGCGTCACCACTCTGCTGACAATGGCCACCCAGACCTCGGGCATAAACGCCTCTCTGCCTCCAGTCTCCTACACCAAGGCTATCGATGTGTGGACTGGTGTGTGTTTGACGTTCGTATTCGGCGCCCTGTTAGAGTTTGCTCTAGTGAATTACGCATCTCGATCGGACATGCATAGAGACAACATTCAGAAGCAGCGACGTGCGTGTGAGATCGAGCATGCCAACACTCAGCTCGACGCAGCTGCTGACCTCCTTGAGGATGGAGGAGCTACTTTTGCTATGGTCAGTGTCATTCTTACAAGTTACATTTTTTTGGTGTTACATAAATTAATCTGCACTAAAGAAAAAAAATCTAGGTTTTAAAAAGAAGAAAAAATAGGTTTACAATTTTTAATGTAAAACTGAAAGCTACAAGGTAATATGAGCTACTCAATCTTTCTTTAAGTAGCTAAAGACAGTTGAAGGGGTCCCTCCAGTAACGTTGTAAGCGACATAAAGTAAATTTTTCAGGAAATGGAAAAAACATATAATTGGGAATGTAATGATGTAAACATGTTTTATTTGTTATATATAATTATAATATCATAAAACTAGCCTAACTATAAAGTATTACAATATTATCGCACGTAGTAAAAAAGTTATTACAAAAAAAGTTATTTTAAAATTGCAATAACGTTGTAAGTGACAGTCGTTTGCAACGTTGTTGCAGAATTTGCCGCTTGAAACGTTATTGCAGGGAAAAACAAACATCATATATGTAATGAAAAAAATATTATTACAATATAAAAATACGTATATATTAAGTTACACTCGTTACGTGGATTATAAGGTATTAGTTTAATTAAAATAAATATTTAAACGCTAATATTTCGTAACAATAAAATTTTAAGTTGTGCAGAAAATCGTTGCACTTGGCAGATACAACGTTGTTGCACGTATCTCATGTGGTTGTTGTTTCCCGGGTACTGGTTTCTTCTTTTCATTAATGTAAGGTTCCCCAGCATTTCTTCTTTGCTTTCGAACATTTATAGCCCAACTTTCGAAATTAACCGGGCGTTTTTTACTCCGATTTAGCCGAATAACATCGGACGGCAACAGAATGGTGCGCGGTGATGTTGCCATTTTTGGCGGTTACAACGTTGCTGCAACTGCGGGACCAACAGCGCTTGGTTTCCAACCTGTGGTAGTGCTGCCAACACAAGAGATATCAACGAAAAAGTACACTGCACTGATGCAGGATGTCGTTTAAAACCTTACTGCATAGAAATCTCAATTTTGAAAAAGTTGTCGTTTACAACGTTACTGGAGGGACCCCTTCAGTTAGGGATGCTCATAAACAGGTTTGAAGCTTGGAACCAATATTAATATTAAGTAAGTTATTGGTACAGATTTGTTTGCAATGGCGATCGCAATTCCAGCAATACCTATCACGTCTTTCCTGAAAAACTATGTTCACTGAAATCAGCTGTTTACTTAAAAATGTAGATAGGGACAAAACACAAAACTTAAAGGGTGTCAAGGGCTTTTCCCTGTAATCTAACTTTCATAAATTGTATTTCCTGCAAAACTTGATATTCCCTTTCAACGACACATAAGTTATTAAAATTGGTTCAGAACTGCAGGAGGAGTCTTGATCACAAAAAGCCCCTACCAAATAAAGTTCTTTTTATTTTTCTGTATTTTTTGTCCCACCTTCACATCCCAGGACGCTAGACCTAGCCTAGAACTTACCTAGCAAATAAAGTATAATATATTAATAACCCTGGCAATTGAATCAGCTTGTCTTTCCAGCAACAAACCTTTCCTATCATCCATTCCAGGCCTATTTTCAACCCTGTGGGCACTATGGGCAAATCAATCAAGTACCCCACCCTTCTAGAACCCACCCACATAAAACCCTTTTCAATTTAGATAATCAGACAAAGCATTTTGTCACCAAGTCCTGTTGTTTTCATCGTCAAAATGATGAATGCCGAAGTCTAGGATGCCGTGTGTAATCACACATGATTGAAATGTTATTGAGAGCACAAGAGCAGGGTCAAGATGCAGATATGTCGCCAGTCTATTATCCACCTCCTATGTACCTGCTGTGTTTCGGACTGGTAACCAGCAAACACTACAAATATTTTACAACATTAAACACTTTAATCAATATTTCGCAACGACCAATAACTGGGCAATTTCTTAGTCTATGAAATAGATAGGGCAGTTGGCCTTGGTCATAGTATGGGGGTCAGGGGTGCCAACAGAATGGTTGGATAGCACAAACCGTGCCATAGAATTCAATTTTGAGGGGAAATTTAAGATTATTTTTTTTTAGATTTGGGGGAGCACTTTTTGTCAAGAAATAAATATTTTAAACAATAATTGGTCATTTAATGGACAAGCAAAAATAAAATTGCAAAAACATAAAAAAAAATTGTACCAAGGTTTTTGCATTGCTTCTTGATGTGTGGGAGTGGTTTCGAACTCGACTTCATAGTGTACAATTAATTTTAACCTAGTATTATTAATATTACACAGGGGTGGTTGCCTTGCTGCAAATCCCCATTTATGTGGGGTTTCCTGCTTTTCAGTGTTCACCACAACAAGCACAGAATAAAATATAGTGGCTGTTTCGTTAAGGAGATATACAATGTATACGAGCCTATGCCGCCATATTGGAATAACAATCACAGAAAAAAGGTGTAAACTTGATTTAAAGAGGAAAGCAATTTTAATTTTTACAAATTATAGTGTCAAGGGGGTGTATCTCCAATATCCCTATGATCCCCCCCCTCCCGTATCAACGCCACTGAGGTACCTGGTATACTTCGGGTTATCCAGATTAATGTGACGGAGTCCCGATCAATAAAACGATAAATTTGGGTAATCTGAAGTTCCAAAATAACAGTGCTTATTATTGGAACATTGACAATTTTTCCTCTGAACTGTTTAAATGTACATTGTCACAAAATCATATGTTTGATATTTGTTATGTTATGGTTTTGTGTGTAACCTAAAATAAAATAAAACAAGTGTGAATTCCTTTCTTTAATATGTTTGTTTCTTATTAATTAAAAGTTTATTCTAACAAGTCACCCAGAGAGAGATAATGCCTTGGATAATGTGTACTATTACGTATTTCTACTGTATAATAGTGATTACTGATCTATAGTCTTAATAGTGATTACTGATCTATAGTCTTTTATACTGCCGTCAACACTTTGAACGATTTGAAAAACTTCCAAAATCCCAGGAAATGCCACAAAAGAGTAAATTTTGCACATCGAACTATTTGAAAATGCTCCCTGAGTGCCGTCAAAAGCTGACAAATGCCCGTTTAGTACTTTAAATCATTTAAAAAAAGCTTCACGGGAGCCGTTGGGGATGCAACATCGCCACGACGGCTTTGCCGGCGCCCTCTCTCTCTTGGCGACTGTGCATGAGCTGATGCACCGCTGACCGGACAAAGGCAACCAAAGACAATGATTATCAGTAGTCCCAGAGTCAGACACTTTAGTATTAGCCAAATGGCCACCTCACCCAGCGCTCTTGTCAGAGGTGTGACATCTGTTAATTTTTCTGAATTTTATTTGTAACTCCGGAGAGCGCACCTGCCCTTGGGCAGGTGTGCAGGTGGCCCAGTCCGAGCCTGAACAGATACGGGGGTGACAATACATCCTCCTTTGACCATATAATTTCTAAAAAAATGTATATTATACTCTTGAAATTAGTCTTAAAGCTTTTGGCTAGGAGAAAAAGAGACACGAACATAAGTTTACTAGCCTGTTTGTAAATAGCTGTAAGAAACAACCGTGCTTGTTTACCAATCATGGAGTAAACAATGGTGAAATTATTCCCAAAAAGAAAAGAATTGGTATCCAATACTTTCTGTGAAGTTATACATTGCAAATAACGCAAATGGCTGTGAAAAATATTCACAAGTCTACCGATCGAGCTACACTGGTAATGATTTTTAAACGAAGCGAACAGCCAGCCGTAAAAGACAATTAGGCTACAGTACTTATTTACCAACTGTGAGTGAGTAAACGATATAAATTATGCAAAAGGCGGAAAGGAAATGGCCATGAAAAACAATTGTGTGAATTTTTCTGATAGCGGGTAGACAAGTGTAAATTTGCAAATTGATAATATCCTACATTTTTTTTCTTCAGCCAAGGACACTTTACTAAAATCCCTGGATATTCTGAATTTTTCAGAATTTTACCATGTAGGCTATCAACCCCAATTAGGTCATATTTAAGCCCATATGAAGTTCCTCTGCATGTTTATGCCTGTAGATTGCCCAAACATGCGAGTTTATGGTTGTAATTTTCCCAAAATTTCCCAGGGAAGTACCCCCTCAACGCTCTCTCTCTGGAGGGGTATTCTAAAATTTTAATTTTGGAAACTCCATTTCTAGTGGTTATAAATGAAGTCGAAATGAAATGGCTATACTGAGTTTTAAGATTATAGTTTGAGTAATTATATATTTTATTTATTAGGCGGACAACCCATTTAAAAAAAGCGGGAATATAATATAGTTCTTTAGGCGGGTTACAATGAAAGTAGCTGAGCATTTGACAAATATAACTATACGCATTTGTAGATTTTATTCTTTTAGTAGATTGGATCTCATACCTTTTCTATCCCCTAAAAATATTCTGTAGGTCTCCCATCCATAGTTTTAAAAACTGAAATGGCTGCCATTTTGAATTCTATAATAAACTCTATTTTAACCGTCTGAGAGAGAATATTTTAAAAACCTTTCTTTGTTCACATCTAAAGCCTATAAAGAATATTTTTGCCCAATTTCATGGCTCAAACTCTTATAGTTTTTGAGGAAGAAAGCTTTGAAAGCTAAAAATGGCAGCCATTTTTAATTTTATAATATACCATATTTAAGCCTTTTAAGAGAAGATATTGCAAAATCCTTTCTTAGTACGCATCCAGAGCCTGTAAAGAATATTAGTTCCAGGTTTCATGGCTCTAAGCCTTATAGTCAGTCAGTCAGTCAATGGTTTTTGGCTTTTATATACAGGGTTAGGCAAAAGTGTGGATACCCCCACCTAACTTTTTAATGCGTCATAGTAGGAAAACCAAACTCAGATACCTTCAGAGCATCAAAATTGCACTTTTTAACGTGAGTCCCATTTTCGCCCTCAAAATGGGGCACTTTGGGGACAGCCCCAAATTTTTAAATGTTAGCCCCTATCGAGTGACCCCTCTTTTTAAAGGGTTTGTCAAAAGAAACACAATCGCGCAAACCGGAGGTCAATGTCACCCCCCTAACCAAAATAGTGGCCATTTCAAAATTTGAGATGGCTAACAAGCTCAGGTGTGAATACCCCACCTTAACTATTAAACAAGTTACAGTTGGTAAACCAAACTCAGCTCAATTTTATACAACATAAAACTGTACTTTTTTCTTACAGAAACAACTCTGTCTCGGTGCCCAAAATGGGGCCCTTTGGGAACAGCACCAAATTTTTAAATGTTAACCCCTATCGAGTGACCCCTCATTTTCAAGGGTTTGTCAAAAGAAATACAATGGGGCAAACCGGAGATCAATATCAACTCCCTAACCAAAATGGCAGCAATTTCAAAATTTTGGATGGGTAAACAAACTAAAGTGTGGATACCCCTCCCCTTGACTACTAAACAGGTTACAATAGGTAAACTAAACTCAGCCCATCACCTTATAAGACATAAAACCAAACTTTTTGTTGCAAAAACAACTTTACCTCGCCCCCCAAAAGGGACCCTTTGGGAGCAGCCCCAAATTTTAAAATGTAGACCCTATCAAAAGTGACCCATCATTTTGAAGGGTTCTTCAAAAGAAATAAAATGGTGCAAACCAGGGATCAACACCACACCTCTAACGGAAATGGTGGTCATTTCAAAATTTGGGAGGGAGGAGAAAGCCTGATAATAGTGTTGCCCTTATAAACTTTTAAATTTTGAAATGCGTGCTAATTCTGATTATGGGTGTGATATTGACCCCCGGTTTGCTCCATTTTATTTCTATTGACAAACCCTTCAAAATGAGGGGTCACTCAATAAGGGTTTACGTTTAAAAATTTGGGGCTATCCCCAAAGTGCCCCATTTTGAGGGTGGGGGCAAAAATGGGACTCTCTTTAATAAGTGCAGATTTTAATGTTGTGAAGGAATGCTGAGTTTGGTTTACCTACTGTAACCCGTTTAATTGTCAGAGGGGGGGGGGTATCCACCCTTTAGCTTGTTTACCCATCCCAAATTTTGAAATGGCTGCCATTTTGGTTATGGGGTTGATATTAACCTCCAGTTAGCACCATTATATTTCTATTGACAACTCCTTTAAAATGAGGGGTCATTCGATAGAGGTTAACATTTAAAAATTTGGTGCTGTTCCCAAAGGGCCCCATTTTGGGTACTGAGACAGAATTGTTTTTGTGATAATAAAGTAGAATTTTATGTCGTATAAAATTGAGCTGAGTCAAGTTTACCAACTGTAACCTGTTTGATAGTTAAGGTGGGGTATCCACACTTTAGCTTGTTAGCCATCTCAAATTTTGAAATGGCCACCATTTTGGTTAGGGGGGTGATATTCCCTCCGGTTTGCGCAATATTGTATTTCTTTTGACAAACCCTTCAAAATGAGGGGTCACTCGATAGGGGTTAACATTAAAAATTTGGGGCTGTTCCCAAAGTGCCCCATTTAGGGGGTGGGGCAAGGCAACACTACACTACAGGTCGGAGTCCTTTTGTGGTGACGTCACATTATCAGACGGAATCGCAGACGCTTTTATAATGTACTGTTATGGCGATTCACTGTCGCACTCTTAAAACTATCGTGCCCTAAGTAATTTGTTTAAGTTTTCGTTTAGAAACCATTATTTTTTCGAATCTGCATTAATTAATGAATAACCAAATGCGGTCGAAATTAATTTGAAAGAAAACAAGACTTTATATCATAAACTTAAAAACCGGTAAATATTACAGGCAAGTAATTTTTTTACTTTTCATCAGATGATTTATTTGACATTTTTGTTTCTTATTGTTTTCATTTTGATGTTCTAATGTCATAATTTTTTGGTAAATGTTTACGATTTTCATATGATTTTAGTTGTTATTTCCAACACAGCGCTAGGAGTCCGGCCGATGTTGTGACGTGGCATCAGAGAGGAGGGGGGGAGACACCGGCCTGTAGTGTAGTGTGGCCTTGGGTGGGGGCAAAAATGGGACACTCGTTAAAAAGTGCAGTTTTTAATGCTGTGAAGGTATGCTGAGTTTGGTTTCCTACTATGACGCTTTATTAAGTTAGAAAGGGGTATCTACACTTTTGCTTAACCCTGTGTATATATATTGATGAGCAACATATTGATGCTTGAGTTTGAGGTCCCAGCAGAGGAGGGGAGGAAACATCGATGACATGGAGGTAAACAGAGCCATGTGATTATGCTCCTACTGATTATAAACTCACATTGGATTTTAGAAACTAAACCGGAAAAAGTATTGAAAACAATGTTTTGCTCTTTGAATAACAATCAATAAACAAGTGAAATGTTTTTGGATTAGCATGTAACAGATGATTAACACAAGAAATTCACAGTTGAATCAATTGATCTTCTGTTATTACTTTTTCCCCTGCGCTAAAAATGTAAATTCATCTGGTTTAGCTTGTAAACACCTAAGTTTCTTCATGTTCTTCACCACCTATGGTTCTAAATTTAACTGGAACTTTTTACTGTTAGTAACTCTTTATAGCTGTAATTTTCTTTGTGAACTTTAATAGAATTAACAAATTAAATATGCATGTACCCCATACTATGTAGGGTGTTCTCACCAAAAATTCATCATGAACTTACAAAACATATATTGCGGGTTGAAACTTTTTGGTACTTTTCTTCTCTTGATTCCTTTCTACTGTAAAACTAATTATACATGATTGATTGTACTTAAATGATTATACATAAAACTATTAATAAATATTTTTGGTAATCTCTTTTTTGATTTTACAAACATATGTCGTGATCAAAATCTGTAAAATGTACTTTAATACAACAAAATTTCAAATTTCCAAAACACCTCCTCGTTGAGACAGTCTTTCACTGTTGCAGTGTTTCCCGTCTACTCAATTTCGGCTGTGCTCTTTCGCTCCAGTGTCCGAAATAGAGGTACTTATTTTCTCTCAAATACGTGAACAGCTATTTTAAATTATTCTGCTGCTCGAATTTGGCCCCAAGTAGTAGCGAAAAATAAATAAATATTTTACCTAGTATTTTTTAGTTAACAATATATTTTATTTTTCTTGGTTCAAATAGGTGAGAAAAGCCTTTAAAAAAGTCAATTATACTAGTTACCTGTTGCAGCTTCGCTTGCAATATCATAAACAATTCCAGTAATAACAACCAGCTTTGCTGGAAACTAAGTTTACTCCAATAAGTAAGTTGTTTGCATGAAATTCTATCACATTTTAAATCTTAGGGAGAAGTAAAAAACTCAAAAGAACCTCTAAAACTCATCCCTTGAAATTAGTTATTAATGGCAAATTAGTGTTTTTGAATCAGATTAGATGAGGCATCTTATAAAAACACCACAAACTAACTAATCTATTTATTAGACAAACTAACATCTATTTATTAGATCCCTTCCTCTTCCTTCCTCATGCTATCCTAAGAGACTGTCTCACATTTCACAATATTTGGTGATACCTATTTATGAATAACTTCTTATTGAAGAAAAAGTGCAATATAATAACATGAACTAGATCTGGTGGACAAATGCTGCTAAGTAGCTTTAAGTTTTTATTTACTTTTATTAGAGGGTGTGCTGAAAAACAACGTTTTTAACAATTAGTTGTTTCAAAACTTTAAGGGCTTTTAGGGCTCTTCTCTTAATAGTCTACAGTATCTCCTGCCATCTTAGTTTTTAGTTTTGTAAAAACAATGCTAATTTCCTTGAGACAAGCATGGCTTTAAACACAAGTAATTCGATTACCTTAAATTGTATTAAATTGATTATTATGAATACATTTTTTATTATTTATCAGTGATATGTGAAGAAAATTTTTCAAAATATGATTATTGCTAAAAATGTTAATGTATAATGATTAATTTTATTCTTATGTATTGTTAATTGATTAAAAAAATTATATATTTTGAAATTTAAATCACACTGTTCACTAGATAATTAGACTAAGTTTAAAGAGACACAAATTTTGTAATATTTGATTAAAAAATAAAGTTATAGTAACTGTTTTGAATTAACATGATTCTTATGGGACAAACTCCTGAAAGGTGGCAGGTACTGCAGACTCTTAAGTCTGGCCTTCATAAAGTTTTTGACCTGCAAAACTTAAAGCCAAGCTCTTTCCAGCAACACCAGAATAATTATTGAAATCTGTTTTTGACTCTGAGGAGTTTTGCGACAAAAAACCCCTAGTTTAACTAATAACATATCAGCTTTTATATTAATAAGTAATATTCTTGGATTAACAAAAAAAAACGGTTGAATAACAGGTACTTTATCTGGACATAACTCATGTCACCTGGACCTCCCCTATTACTGCTATTTCATTTCCGTCATTGCTTATTCATTGCTATTTTTCTTTGTTATTGCTGTAGCTGTGTGAGAAGCGGGCATAATGGACCTTAATAATCTTTTGGCTTCCCCACTATCAGCTCCATAGGAGTAAGCTGAAGGAAACGTTTACAATAATATTATTTATAGTGAGCCTAAAAACATCCAAACACAGTCATTTAAAATTGTAATACAATTGAATAAAGCCGGTCAATAAAATCTCATTAATGAAAAAGAAGCAAGCTAATGGCTGGTCATTCCAGAAGGGCGGTTCAAGAAATCTACATATTATTAGTGCCTTTAACAAAAATTAAACCAAAGGAATTCCTGTGCCCCTTAACTCCATTCTGTCAAATTAAACTTGTTTATATTAATCTACAAATGAAGGGGTCCCCCGTAAAATGTTCTAAGCGACAAAATTTCAAAATCAGAGATATTCAGTGAAAAAGGTTCTCTAGGACATGAGCT
Source organism: Flexamia atlantica (assembly GCA_035578135.1). NCBI lineage: Eukaryota > Metazoa > Arthropoda > Insecta > Hemiptera > Cicadellidae > Flexamia > Flexamia atlantica. The sequence continues at coordinate 117,865,846 of JAQJVK010000001.1, forward strand.
ACACCGTGGTATTTTTTGTTTTTAAGATATTTGAGTTGGTAGCCCTGATTTCGTCTGTCAAAGTTTGCGTGCTTCGCGGGACTGCACAGGCTTTCTGGGGAATAACGTTCTATTCGCCGAAAGATGGAATTCCCGCCGATCGTTGCGCTGTCACCCAAGGACCAAAATCGCATAAATAAAGATAAAAGACGTGAAGTAAATATTGGAAAGTGGAAGGATAAGACCACAAATGAATATAAAAAAGTTGGATTACCCTATATTTCAAAAACTAAAAAACCAAAGCCTGGAAATTACCCCCAAAAGAAATGGGTACAATAACGTTTTAAGCACCACATGTGGATAACTTTTAGCAAAATGACTTATCACGTTTCAGTAACAACATTACGTTTTTGTTCTTTCACATCAATAAAATTGTTTTAAATTCAGTTTTATTTTTGTTTCTGTTTTAAACAGGTATTCCTACACTCCCTGAGGTTTTCTTCCAAAGTAGAAGAGCATTCCGTCAGAGAGCGTTTCAACCGCCAGTCATTTAGAACGTTATAACCCCTAAAAAAACACGTAAAATGTTTTTAAATGCTTAATAGCAAGTAAAAATTCAATATAAGGCTACATTATGATGTTATAAATAGGGTGTTAAAAAATTATACATGAATATAAGTTCTAACCTTAAAAAAACAGTAAATTTTAAAATTCAACTTTCAACCCTTGATTACTCAGAACTAGGTTTTTTTCGCTTGGAATGTTTTACAGGGGACCCCTTCAAATGTACTAATTAAATAAGGAATGGACTCATCCTACAACGGTCATTTCAACACTAGAAAAGCGAGTTCACTGAAACTGGCTTACCCGAGTCAAATGCCAAGAGAAGCATTTATGGTCGTGTCTGCTTACCGCACGGTAACTGAAATTGCCCTGATGATGATCATGGGTCACGACATAAGGAGCAGTACCCTTGGCTTTTTCGGTGGCGCGTTGAATCGGCTCTGTACATAATATAGTATAGAGTAGCCCTTAGGTAGGACTATATTAGGTACCCCTGTCGCAGTAGACCTGAGTAATAGGAAATCCTAAAATTTTCAAAAACAGCTCTCACACGGAAAATTTTAAATTCAAGATAGTTGTTACGGGAAATGTCCAAACTACTAGAATTGCTTTTTGGAATTTCGATAACTTAACATGTTCAGCCCGACGTGAGCCACTGGTGGTACACGACTGAATTTTCGAACGTATTAAAAGGACGTTGCAATAATCGGTAAACTGACCAAAAAGACGAATTTAACCTAAGTCGTACTTTTAACTAAATCTTAAAAATATCCATTGACTTTTACCTAAAATAGCTAATTTGAGTGAAATTAATAAATTGAAATAGTGTACCACCAGTGGCACGTCGCCCGGTGGGCATATTACTGAAATCACCACGGGCCGACATGCCAGCCAACATGCGCCACCGGTGGCACAAGCGTGATTCGCCAATGGCGCAGCAGGCGGCAAAGTGGCGAATGATACACTGTTAGTTATTGTAACCTCCATACGAGCAAAACACTTCTCGTGTCTTTTTACGCCCCTTCCACCATTTTTGGCATTTTTACGTCACCTTGATCTTTCCATTTGTTTATTTTTTTAAAAACAAGTTTACACATGCGCCACCGGTGGCCACGGTGTGTCTACACAACCCTACAATACAAACACACTAATAATATAACCCAGCAAAGCTCCGAAAGCGCTGTGAAAAAGCATTGAATCAAATGGCAACAGTGTGCCACCAGTGGTACACGTCGGATTTTTGGAAAGTTTGCAGTGTGCCACTGGTGGTGCACGTCGGGATTATGGAAAGTACAAGAACTAACTGTTGACTACCGTCGGGCTGAACGTGTTAAATAGTTTTTTTTCTATAATCAATTTAAAATAGTCAACTTTGGACATTAGTATAACGCGTTTTATTACCTTAAAAAAAAGCAATTCCAGTAGTTTAGAGTATTATTTATTTAAATAACATCGCATAGTGTGGATATGTTAAAAAATATGGGTGCTAAATGGGTCCGCACAAAACCTCACATCGCTAAATGTGCACTGATTTAGCATGGGCTCTTATGGAGCCAAAGTTCCAAAAGTCGCTGCTAGTGTTGCAGAAAAACAAAAACTGCCGTGGGTAGGGAGGACTCTTAAGTTTTTAGGGTTTACCTTGGACAAAAAAATTACAATGCCGCTCCAGCAATTTTTAAAAATGCTGTCTTACGTTTTTATGGTCTATATTGAACAAAAAAATAACTTAGTCATCCTGGCAATTTTCGAAAGTGCTGTAGATAAAATTAATAGTTTACAATAGCACACTACATATACCTCTTTAAATAACAGCTGATATAAAAAAGTTCTTCAAGTACCTCTAGTCAGTGATTTATTTTATGTTTTATTCCTTCTAGCTGGTTCAAAATCCTACAACATTCCTTTACATCTTCTTTTTTACATGAGCTTCAATTTGCGGGAAATGAGTCCAACTAAAACCAATTTCACACAGAGATCAGCCGTTCAAGTAATCATTTCTTTTATCATTTCTTTCATCATGTCATTTATTTTACATTATGTAAACAAAATCTTTGCTTAAGGCTGGCATGGGAACCCTTTTGGGCCTCTGGAAGGAACCCATTTGAGTTAGGACGAAATGGATGGCTTATAAACCTTCTCCATGAAATTTTATATGTACCAAGTTTCATGGCAAAAGGTCCAGCAGTTTTCAAGTCCATAAACTATATGCATATATACAAATATACCAAAATCCTCTTTTAATCACCTGATTAGCTGTGAGTGGTAGTGGAGAGTGGACAGCAAACAAATCCCTTGTTTGAACACCTACATCCATTGAACCAAGAATCGATTACTAGTGTAATCGACCTAGGTTTAACTTTTGTCAAAGGCACAATGTAGATTTCTTGATCCGCCCTCCTGGCACAACTGGCCATTAGCTTGCTTCTTTTTCATTAATGAGATTTTATTGACCGGCTTTATTACTAGGTTGCAAGTTGTGCCATCAAAATTTTTGGGGGGCTCGAAAGTTTTTAGTTAAAAATAAAGTAAATATTTAATTAAGCATTTTAATTGTAATGGAGAAGCAGCTACAGACATCGAAAGTAAATATACATTCGTTCATTTCACATACAGTAGAGCGCCGATTATCCAAACGTCGATCATCCGAACCGTCGGTTAACCGAACGCCGTAATAATTCATATTTTGAACATGATTCTCAAGCAATTCACATTCGCACGCCAACCAAAACTCCTGTTGCGCCGGGGTATCAATGTATTCTGATAGATTTCATAATAAAATTAAGTGAATAATTTTTGTTTGACCATTTTTTAGTCTTTTTACTATTAAGAATTACGTTTCATACATAATTTTAAAATGTTGTCTTCATGTTCGATTATCCGAATATTCAGTTATCCGAACACCCCTTGTCCCCAATTAGTTTGGATAATCGGCGCTCTACTGTACTACCATATTAAGTTTCCATAGGTTGGCTAACACGATCGTAAGCTGTTCCCAAAATTGTCTTTTGCATTCTACTTCAGTGGTGGCATAGATAGGGAGGGGGCGTCAGGAAAATACCTTCCCTGTACCATGGACATCAAAATAATGTAGGCTTATTTATTTACTTGAAATCAAGCTTTTGCCTTTTGACCAAGCAGAAGAAAGATATCACAGGCAAATAAGCCTTGTAGCGCAAAAAAATAAGGAGGAGTCCCGGAAGTAGTTTAATCCTACACCCTTAAGTTTTGTTAACTATGGATTTGTGACGAATTCTGACTTGTGCTTTACTGTGGAGGAGGTGAACAACCATGTAAATTGTGCACTTTTTTAAATTTTTTATTTGCAACTCAAGAACTAAGTTATGCAATCTACATATATTTCATTCATCATGTTCCACGTCAAACCACGTTTAAATCACTGGGATCATTCGCACCCGTTTGTCAAAAATTAACATCCTTCCGTCCGCATCCATAACTAGAATTGTAAAATCCTACTCCTTGAGCCAAAAACCGTTAAAAAGGGAAAAAATTAATAATACTAAACTAGGAGATACTGGTACACATAAAAATAACTTCAAATTCTAAAGAAACTAGCCTACTGATTAAATATGCAGCAAATATATTTTCCTCAAAATTTCATAAATCAATCTCTGACAGACGCTTTAACATTCATAACTTTATCTGATTGAAGTTTCTCAAGATTAACAAGGCAGGTACAGTCATTCCATGTGGAAGAGGTGGGAAATATAATAAGCAAACCACATAGGGTTTTTGCGGTACTATATTTGACTGTAGGACTCCATATGTGCTGTTACTAAAGTGATAATTTGCTTCCCAAAGAGATTGGTTTCTAACTTATAAACTAAATAATAAACTAAAAATGCGAGCCAGATGGTGTTTATTTCACAGTGGTAGGACTCTCTCTTGGTTTTGATTTAAATTCATTTTTGGGGGTGTTATAGTTAGTTAATATGTTTTTAATTAGATAAAGTTAGGGCAGGTACCATCATCAAGAAGTAAAAATAAGAGTGATCAACTTTTTTGTAATACCTAAAGAACAGCTGTTATTAAGTTATGATGTTGTGGCATTCTTTTTTTATTAAATTAATTTATATAAATAAAATTAGAGTTTTGTCTGTAAATTGCTTAGAATTATGAAATTTTTGCTTATTTTGCGTTTTGAAGGTCAGAGAATCCGAATCAAGCCTTATCTCAATTTATGTCACGATGTGTGTTGGTAACGCTCAATATCACACTTTAGACCACTTTTCACGCAAAAACTAGAGTACTGTTATGGCTGAAACTTTTTTCCTGTGTAGTATGCATATGTGTTACAACTAGCGTATGTCTTTTTGAAATTAAATAGCAAGCTTCTAAAAACCGGGTTTTATTTGATTTTGACCAAGTTTGTTGAATTTCCCCATAATTCAAGGGGATGATGATTTGTTTACATTTTCAGTGTTCCAAGCAGATGGTAGTTACCTTCACTGATGGATTCGTCGTAACAGATGTTTTATGATTTCATTCAGTTATGTTTTGGTTTATAATATTTCTTTTTAATTGACATGTACTATATAAAGTTAATATTTTCCCATTCATTATTCATTTATCAGGATTTTCATCCTGATCTGACCCTCGAACTCCACCACAGACCAAGGCCGCGCACAGACCCTCTCAAAGATTTCCATATTAATATCCTTATACCAGAATTATAAGTGATGAAATGTTTATATTCAAACAGATGTTAAAAGCAAGACATTTCATAGAATGTAAAACCAGCTGTCTGTAAAAAAAAAATCACTGACTACAGTTCTGGACAGCCTTACTGCTGGCGGGTGGCAAAATGTGGAAACTCTACAAATCATCTGCTAAAACTCATGACTGTGTCGATCTGTCAAAACACTGTTTATGTTTTTAAGGTTACATCAACACTACGAAATTTGTCTTTCAATACTTTACCGAAAGTTGTCTTGCCCAATACGAAACCTAATATTAAGTATTGCCACTACTAATGAGATTAAAACTTCATCTTAGACTTGCGGCAAGCTCTACGAGAACTTTTATCGTCATTTTATGTGAAGTTTGAAATAGATTTCAACGAGACCTTGTTTATATTTAATATTTATTGCATATGAGCTTGCAGTAAAAGCTTTCATATTATAAGTGCGTCTTTACACTTAAACATGTGATAATATGATTGATTGCCAACACAACACAGATGTTTCACGCCAATTCCAAATACAGCACACTCACTCACCCGCCAGTAGAGCTGTCCAGAACTATAGAGATACGTATAAAGTCCTTCCTTCCTTATAACAGCTGTTAATGAAAGAGATAATGTTAACCATTTTTTAAAAAATTGCGGGACGGCTCTGTTATTTTGTTGTTGTTCAAAATTTACCCTAAAATGTTAGAAAATACTTTGGTGGCAATTAATCAAGGCATTTTCTACTCTACGTACATAAACTTTCATGAAACAGGAAACTGCTTTAAGATTCACTAAGTACGCACGGTCTGCTGCGAAGAGGGTATTCCCTGCCTCAGGGTCACTCTGTACTACAGCACAGATTCAACGATAGGCCTATTGAGTATAAGCCTTCCCAGGCAGCGATGACCTTAGGGGTTTTGTCAGCGGGGGCGCTGGAATGTGCTGGCATGTGTAGTATACAGAGGCCAAATAAATAAAAATGCCTCGTGCGGCGGGGCAGCAATATTTCTACGTACTCCCGTTGGCAGCGACACCCTTAGCGGATTCCTAAAACATCGTTCTGGCTGATGAAAATATATCTACTTCATATTTGTCAAATATCACTGACCTATCATGGCACAGCCCAAACTACTTGAACTTGACTTCGAACCTTGAAACTTTTCATGGACATTCCTATAGGACGTGAGCATCCGCTGAGAACTGGTTTTTCAAAATTCAAAGTTTTCAGGGTTTTTCGGTGGGGTCAACGGTCTAAAATCTTTCTGTATAATTTAATGGATGATCTTTCGAATAAATTGTCAATTTTCATTTAATCAAGAAGGCGGTTTACGCTTCACATACAGATAGGTCCCTACAGCTGATTTATAGTTTAGTTCTTTTTATCATGGTTGTTTTTTTCTCTTTTTAGGTGATATGTACTATATTAAAGTCACCAATAGTTTTTGTACCTTATCTATTTAATCATAAACTCAGTATGTGGCACCATCTTCATTTAGGCAGCGGGTGTTAAAATTGTTATCGTGAGCGAAGCCACGGGCAACTGCTAGTTTTAAAATAAAGTAAGAACTGTATATAAAACACTTTGTTTTGTAAGCTCTAGCATGAATCATAATTAAATGTGAAAGTACAATTGATTCAACGATGAGAAAATGTATATTGTTTATATGAATGGCATTTTAGTTAATGAGAATGGTCCTTTAGTATTATTGTGATAAGGCTTACCTTACGATCCAAGTATTTATCATAATTTATCATAATCTTACCTTACCAAACATTACGTAAGGTAAAGCCTTATCACAATAATGTTAATTAACGATCCAGAGGCTACAACCCCAGATGAATCCAAATTTAGGTTTTGGTCCTTAACCTTTACTAGTATACAAGTGCTCAGCAGCTTTTATGTTTTCATTTAGTCATTTGAGTCCACTAGTAAAAGTTAAGGACTGGAACCTAATTTTGGACCATTCTCATTACACTAAAATGCCATTCATATAAACAGTATACATTTTCTCATCATCAAATCAATTTTACTTTAATATTTACTAATAACATTGGTTTTGTAGACAATGCTAATAATAATTTACATTGACACCTTGTTGTGCCTTGACTTAATAACTGACAACACTGTGAAAATTTCTACAAAATGTTTAGATGTTACACACCTAAAACATATCACTTAATGTTCAAGCTTGTTATTCTGTTATGCCTCAAAGCTCATATAATTTATTATGTTGAATTATTAACCAATGTCCATTGGTTACCGAGATATCGCTAGTGGTAAACACAGTACATTGTCCCAATTTTAACCTTACGGCAAATAAATAAAATTCTATATCTTTCTTATTCTTAACTTATCTGAATAAAACTTGGTATGTGGCTTCATCTAGTTAATGACTAAAGTACTATTGCAAAAAATCTCTTTAATTCCAAATTTCCATACCAGCAAACCAGCATACTCATACACATGTTATTCTTAAGGAGAAAATTGCTGTATGCTCATTTCAGGATTTAAGTTAATTTTACTTGATTTGAGGCTCTGTTTTCTACATACTTAATACTAAGCGTTTTCTCTGTTACATCCCTTTTTCAGCCGTGTCCTACTTAACCGATTTTTACGATCGAAGTGTCATTTTAAAGCTTGTAATGTAGCGCACCGGCGCCTGGTTGTATAAAAGATAATTTATTTTAAGGCTTCGCCCCCTACCCTTTGATTTATTTCTAGAGAGCACTTTCAATGCTGTGATGCTGACCAACTTGCATTATAATTTACCAGCTGATTACCTTCAGATTGATTTTAAACCCATAAGTTAGATATATTAGTTAGATTGTAAACAAAAATAGAAAGTCTGCAATTAATTGTAAACAAGATTTGATACAAGTTATGAAAATTAATTTATAAATGGGTAACTTTTATTGGTAATTGTAGCCTAATTGAGGTAAAAATCACCCTTTATGGTAAAGATAAACTGTCGACATTTTATAAAAATATTGTAAATTGAACCCTGATACTGAAAAAAGACTAAGGCAAAGAACGAACTGAATCTTGGAGATTACAGAGAAAACATCCGTAACCTTCAGCAAGAACAGAGATCTGCAGAGAGACAAAGTCTGATAGAAAATACAGTAAGAGGGACACTGCATCACCTATCTACCTGCAGCAACTTAAAGATGATGTCAGGGCATGAATACATGAAGAAAAACTTCCGGTATCCTGCTGTTGTGCGGGAAGACAATCAAACTCAAATACATATAGTGCTGGGGTGATAACCAATGTGCGTGTTTATTGTTTAGCTAAGCTTATATTTATTTAGGAGAGACCTTTAAACTTCACATGACAAGGTTAACTTGGTTAATAGCGGTGAGTTTAAAGCCATACATTTTTCTCTTGATTGTAGGTGAGTTTCTCACAAATAGAAATAATATTAAAAGGTGCAAATTGCGCATGGGTCTCCTAGTAATAATTTATTCAAGCATTTGAAATGACAATAAAAATTATGTTAGTAATAATGTTATTGTCATATTGGTATTAAGAAATATACTATAACATTATGTTAAGAATATATTCAAAATTGTACTTTAAATTTATTTATGATAATCTTCTTATTTCATTGAATTATTGATTTCTAAAAATCCATTTTTGTTCACATAGCCTAAACTCTTCATCTTTGTAAGGTGCTAAATTTGTTAAGACAAAAACGTTTATTTTATTTTTGAATTTTCTTGTGATGGTTCTTTTATTTTCGCCGGAATTTTATTCCATAATTTATTTTCTATATAATTCATGATTTTCTGACTCTTTGAGTAGTTCTAATGATCCAATTTTAAGCTCCTATTGGTACGAGTGTGATGATATAGATTAACTTGAGGATTTTTCGTAAAAGTGTGTACATAAAGGTTTTTTTACATTCATTAAGTTTTGTAAAATGAATCTTGGAGGTAGAGATAGTACTTGTAGATTTTGAAATAATGGTTTGCAGTGTGTTTTATTGAGAGGTTTTAAAATAAGTCTAAGAGCCTTCTTTTGAATTTTAAATAATACTTTTATGTTAGGTACTTGAATGTTTCCAAACTATAGTCTCATACGATAAATGTGAGTGAATGTGGGCATTATAAATTTGTAACAAAAAAATGTAATTTGAAAAAAAATTCACTGAGTATGCAGGTCTTCTGCAACAGGGGGAGATATTTTGTTTGTTATTCCTAGATAAAGTAGTGTATGCAACATGTGTATTCATCATTGTATGGAACTACTATTACACTTGCCTTAAAAAAATAAAGCTCTATATGACGTTATAGCCTCTTCCTTAAATGTTGTTCACGTTGGATGTTGGATATCACGTTTTATTATAAATGGTATTTTAATAATTTCAATTTTAATAGTATGATCATAAAATGCAATAGGATTTATGCTTGCTAAACTGACACAAATCGTATTGAATGAGAAGAGTAAGGTTTTAACGATCAATAAATATGCTAAGATGGTGGAATGGAAAGAAGATGTGGAGTAATTAAGAATATCACGAGATAAAAAACTTTTGTGGAAAAACAATTAAATTATACAACTGCGTCAATGACCTACAGATCCTGTACAGTGGAGCGATAGTATTGTAACCCGCACATATTGACTGTATGTCATAATTAATTGTAAGGTCAATCCTTATGTGTAGGGCTTAAGATTGGGCAAGTAAAACCGAGCTTGAGAATGGTATAAAACCTCTTGAGAAGGTATAGCGGGTGGCCTGCGTCATCATCACGGTGACTACGAGAACTATGAGAAGTAATCCTCGATCTTTCTCCTCTACATCTTGTCCTGCAGTTGGTGGGCAAAAGTGGGTCTGGGTCTGGTGGTAATGCAGATAATACTGTATGCATGGAGGTCAACTCCAGACCTGTGGAGACTTTCTCCTGCAAGGAATGCAAGAGCTCCTGATCTTCACAAGGGACATCATCAGAAACTACAACTTTGAGATGAGATAAAAGCTCCTGATTAGTAAATTAAGTTACTAAGGTGTCCAGAACAAAGAGTTAAATTTATTGTCTTCTTATCTGACTGACAGAAAACAAATTGTTGTTCAGGGACAATATCAGTCTGATTTTAGATATACCACAGTGGGAGTCCCTCAAGGCTCTGTATTTGGGCCTTTTTTGTTCATTGTTGCCGTTAATGACTTTGCTTTTAATATGCCCTGTAGTTCAGTATTATATGCAGACGACACAACTCTGTTTAATAGTAATATAAGTATAGATAACCTAATATTAGATAAAGAGTATTGTATGGATTTAGCGTCTCAGTGGTTTCAAGCAAATGAATTAATAGTTAATCATAACAAGACCGAAAGTTTAAATTTTTCTTTAAGTCAGTCTGTTGATAACAATAACAGTGTAAAACTTCTAGGAATACATTTGGACAGTAGATTAAGCTGGGATTGTCATGTTTCAAATTTGTGTACTAAATTGGCACGAGTATCCTTTCTTTTGCGTAAATTAAAAAGTTCTGTGAGTAGTGACATGTTAATTACTGTTTATTATGCTTTTTTCACTCTCACTTGAGATATGGAATCACTCTGTGGGGTAATTGTAGTAATTCAAAAAAAGTATTCATCTGGCAGAAAAAAGCCCTTAGAATTATTAAGAATGTTTCTGACAGGGAGAGTTGTTTACCTATATTTAGAGAGTTTAAAATAATGACCTTGCCAAGTCATTATTAAGTAATTTACTGTTGTGTAGTAGATATAAAAAAATCCTTAGATGCACATGTTAGTAGGCAGAGTATACATTGCTATATTACCAGAAAAAAGTACTTTTTAGAACTGCCATCAATAAAGTTAGAAAAAACTATAAGTAGCCATATACTGTGTGTCCCAAAAGTCCCGGACCGGTTTAATATCTTTTAAAGTAAGCCAGATATCAAAACAATATTTCGCATACCTTTTAGTACTAAAAAAAACTACTTTTTGATGTATGTGTCATTTCTACCCCTGCCCCCAAAATTGGTTTTTGGGGGGGTAGCCCAAAATTTTAAATGTAAACCCCCATCGTGTGACGGCTTATTTTAAAGGACTTGTTAAAAGAAACACAATGCTGCAAATCAGAGGTCAATATCATACTCCAGTCCAAAATGGCGGCCATTCAAAAATTTAAAAATGCCGTCCGTCAATTAAATTTGAGTATTTTCTGTGATCGGCAATTCACATTTAAGTCGAATAAGAACCACCAGAACACATTTTAACTACTTAAAAGATACAAAAATAATAATTTCTTGTTGTCATCATCAAGGCTCAACCCTCCAAAATGGTTCTGGGGGGCTGGGGGTTTGTCCCCAACCAACTCCAATATCAACTCACATCGTTTGACCACTCATTTTAATTTGCTGAGTAAAAATTAAGCCAATGCTTGTTTTAACGAAACTTCAAAAAGTGACCTAATACTTATAAATTTTGTAGGGTTTCCCCAGCCCCCAAAACCAATTGGAGGGTTGAGCCTTGATGATGACAACAAGAAATTATAATTTTTGTATCCTTTAAGTAGTTAAAATGTGTTATGGTGATTCTTATTCGATTTAAATGTGAATTGCCGAACACAGAAAATACTCAATTTAGTAAAAAAAAGTTACTAATAAATATCCGCCTTGATGCGACCTTTGGCTCAGCAGCAAAAGTCGATACTTGTGGAGGGTCGTCTATGCGTTATCTTTTAGGAAAACCCCCCATACATGAAGTACCAATTCAAACTAGTAGTAGTATATTAACCACAAAAATAACTAATTTTTTGAAATTTTACTAAAACAAGCTTTGGCTTATTTTTTTACTCATTCAGCATATTAAAACGAGTGGTCATACGATGTGAGTTGATATTGGAATTGGTTGGACAAACCCCCACCCCCAAAACCACTTTAGAGGGTTGAACCTTGATAATGCCAACAAGAAATTATTATTTTTGTATCTTTTAAGTGGTTAATATGTGTTCTGGTGGTTCTTATTCGATTTAAATGTGAATTGCTGAACACAGAAAATACTCAATTTTGATTGACGCACGGCATTTTTTAATTTTTGAATGGCCGCCATTTTGGACTGGAGCATGATATCGACCTCCGGTTTGCGGCATTGTGTTTCTTTTAACAAGCCCTTTAAAATAAGCAGTCGCACGATGGGGGTTTACATTTAAAATTTTGGGGCTACCCCCCCAAAATCCAATTTTGGGGGCAGGGGCAGAAATGACACATACATCAAAAAGTAGTTTTTTTAGTACTAAAAGGTATGCGAAATATTGTTTTGATATCAGGCTTACTTTAACAGATATTAAACCAGTCCGGGACTTTTGGGACTCACAGTATCTATGAAAATAAGATTATTTAATAAATTGCCTGAAAAAGCTTGGTATGTTACTTTAACTACTTTTTAATAATCTTAGAAAAATGGTTGCAAGAGAAAGCCTTTTATACTATAGATGAGTACTTGGCCTGTGGTATTAGTTCATTAAGATTTTAGCCTTGTTATTGTTGGTCATTGTTTAGGATATTTTTTTATTGACTGTTATTCTTTTATCATGCTTGTTTTATTAGTATATAGATTAAACTTGTAACATTATTATATTATATAAAACCGACTTTGTCAATTGCACAGTGGCGGATCCAGAGGGGGGGCGAGGGGGGCGATCGCCCCCCCCTCAGGTCCAGAGTTTGTTTTACTTTTTAATAGTTGGGGCCTGAAATGGGATTCACTTACACAAAATGCATAGGGCTTGTACTTATTCAGATTAATTTATTAGAGTTATTTCTTAATATACAATCCAACCATCCCGTTTCAACATTGTCTAATTGAGGTTATATATTTTAACTAAATGACTGTCTGCATTCCTACTAAATTGTGGAGCTAAACGTAGTAGTGCGCGGAGGGGTAATTTCGTTCTGGCATCGTGCTCTACCTTTAATCGGCAATTTGACGAAACACAACGCAGTTGTTTTGTGTACGGTTCGGTTCGGTTCTGTTATTTTAGCGATAAGAAACCGAGAAATATTAAAAATAATCGATTTAGCAGTCTATGTCTATTCAGCATACGAAAAGGAACCTCAAGTCGCTTAAATGGGAAATAACATGGCGGGCGACTTCAGGCTCCATTATGTGCAAGCCCGCACTGACAGAGTCGTCAGGGGCATTACAAAACTAGTCTCTCCTGACATCTATCGGCGGATAAGTGAACTACTTCAAGTTTTTCGTTGTAAAAGAATATTGTCTAAGTCCGAAAATCATCGTCTTGATAGTGTATTTCTCTTTTATTCCTCGGTATTCTGCCTTCCGAGTTAATTGAGGTCCCTTTTCTAACTTCTCACTTTTTTGTTTTTTAAACAATGAAATTGCAAGTGTATCACATCTCTTTTTGTTCAGTTTTAAAGATCTAGTTTTCAGCTTTATTTTGATACCTAATTCATTTCTTAAATACTAGACTAAAAATAAGTATTCTGTGAACGTTTGAAGTTCCGGGCTCTTATTACTTAAAATACCCGTTTTAACTAGTTAAAATTAAAATGCCAACAACTCCAAGGCGAAAATTATAGCACTATAAATTATATGTCAAATTGTTTGTAATTTAATGCTGAATTTCAGGATGTTATTAACTCAAAACCGGAAAATTTCTACTTGATGTCCCTTTTCACTTTCCGCATCACATACAATGAACCTCACTAACCCCCGCGATCCCGATGAACTAAAACGTTTCTAATACTGTAAGCTGAAGAAAATAACGTACTGTATTATGATTAACTAAACTCTAAATTTAGTGCCTTAAATGCTTAAAAACCCATATCATTTAAGTCTAAATTTTAACATTTTCCCGGGGGAGAACCCCCGGACCCCCCTTTTGTCTGGGGGGTTTTCCATACCCCCCAGGCCCCCCGGAATGCGCCCCCCCCTGAACAATTTCCTAGATCCGCCCCTGCAATTACATGTATGCTTAAAGACAATAAAACTTTTGACTCTTGACTCTTAAACTTCAATGTTTGGCTGAGAAATAAGTGAAACTGGGAAAGGAAATTGGAATATCCGCTGAAAAGCCATAACATCAAGTGGTGCACCGTTGGTTCAAAGGCAAGTGGGAGAAGGGGCACCTACCCCTGGCATAGGCCTAGAACCAGAATGCAGGCTGGGCAATACCATTGACTTTATACCTAAAAGGAGACTGCTCGTACTTATGGACGTTATTTTGAAGCCAAAAATTGAGCATGCGAAATTAGTTGGACATTTGCCACTAGAGATAGCACCAGAAGTAAGCATGATTCCACACCTAAGTTTTGTTCCTTTTTGGGCTAAAATATGGCATTGGGTTTAAAAAAGGATTTTATTTTTAAGCCCTCGAAACTATGAGTGCAAAAGAGAGGATAAAAGTTTTTTTTAATTTCCTTAATGCCACAATTCTCCACCAGAGTGTGCTGATTTTGGTAACATATGGTTAAATTTGTTGGCTTCTAAATTTAACATTACTTGGACTATCTTTTTTTTATCTTTATGATCAATGGCGATGCCTTCTTCAAAAGAGAACTTTATAGGGAGGAAGAGGATAAAAGATAATGAAGGTGGGAGCCTGTTCCAGGCTCTAGGTAGGCTAAAGAACTAATTAGCAACTTCAACCTTAGGAGATCAGAGACTTTGATCAGACTCACCAGAAGGACTTAATGATCCTGACAGTGTTCCTCCACTGATCATTGTAGGCTTATGAGACATCTTAGAAAAATAAAAATATTTTGGAAAAGTGATTGCAGATTCTGCAAGGACACAAAGAGGAAACCCCACTACATTACTGGTAGATTATGATGCAGTTGGACACCAAAGAGCCAATTGTTTTGGCCAAGTGTTTGTGTATTGAAAGTACAATATAAATGATGAGGATATGCCCTGTCTATAAACTAATCAGCTGATTCGATTTTATCAAAGTGCTTAAGAGGAGGCTAAAGGCAATTCAGTGTTACCCTCACGGTCGAGATATGTACTAAAATTACTCCGCGATAATAATCGCAAAAAGTATTGTGACATAGTATATATCCAGTTGTTCTAAAATTATGGTATTAACTAGTATATCAAGTCCTCTTTTCCACTTTTAAGTCCAAAATATAGCTACAGTGACTGATATAATGTCGTCAATCATTTATGTAAGTGATCAAACAGTAATGAATGCAGTAAATATTCCTCCGCGGGGTCGGCAATCAGCGGGTCTAAACCAGCGCGTGTAAACTTTCATGCAGTCACATTTTCTGGTGATATATTTTAATTTAGAGAAAACAATTTTTTTGCACCTTGAAGACAAATAAATTCAACACTAGGTTTGTGAAGTACATTTTTCATTTTCTTTTTACATTCCGAGTTATTTTAGCTCAAAATATCAACTAGCTAAAACCCACTATTTGAACTCTAACGCAAATTACTCTTGTATTTGTTAAGGTATTGGAAAAATAAAAATGGATATTGAAAGGAATTTATTTCTTTTCATTTTGATTCGGAGCTTATTGTCGCACGTAGAAAAATAACGTCAGGATATGGTATTGTGCGATTTTGTGATTCGCGAAAATCATGAAAACACTCTTCTGTGCGGGGACGCATTCCGACTAAAGTTTTCAATCGAAAATGAAAACATTATATATCAAATTAAAGAGGAGAAAAAACCCTACAAAACATTACCATTTAGTTCCACGATTCTAAGAAAGGTAAATGAGTAATTACACCTAAAGTTCAGCCGATGACTTTTAAGTGATTGTTAATTAGGTAAATTTGACTATCCAAATTTAGAGGCTGATTACTCCTATATATTTTTCGTATAATTGTAATTAAAGTGGTACTATGTTGTAGAATTTGTTGTCCTCTTCAATTTGATATAGTTCCTTTTGATTTTCTATCGAAAATTATGGACGCAAAGCGTTCCTAACACAAGGGTGTTGTCATGATTTTCGCGGGTTACAACATCCCGCAAAACCATATCCTGACGTTATTTTTCAATGTACAACAATAAGCTATGTATCAAAATGAAGAGAAAAAATTAATATGCATTTTTCATTCTTCCGATATTTCAACAAATACAAGAGTAATTTGCGTTAGAGTTCAAATAGTGGGTTTTAGCTAGTTGATATTTTAAGCTAAAATAACTCATGTAAAAAGAAAATGAAAAATGTGCTTTACGAACCTAGTGTTGAATTTATTTGTCTTCATGGTAGAATAAAATTATTTTCTCTAAATTAAAATATATCGCCAGAAAATGTGACCGCGTGAACGTTTACACGCCCTGATCGCCGACCCCGCGGAGGAATATTTACTTTATTTATTACTATTTGAACACTTATTTAATGAGCGACGACATTATATCAGCCTCTGAAGCTATATTTTGGACATAAAAGTGGAAAAGAGAACTTTATATGCTAGTTAAGACCATAATTTTACATAATTGGTTATTTTCTATGTGTCACACTACTTTTTCCGATTATTATCGCGGAGTAATTTTAGTTCATATCTCGACCGCGAGGGCGACACTGAATTGCCTTTAGCCTCCTCTTAATGAGGTGCTCTAAAAACGCTAGAAGCAGGGGTATGTATATATTTTGATTTCTAAAAAAATGGTAATTAGTCATGACTTTTAAATTTTTAGTATAATTAATCACGATTTATTTATCAAAATATAATATCTCTCGAAGAATAATTCAACACAAAGCACTATAGCCACTCTAGTGCTGTGTTTGTACGAATAGTTTGCTACAGTATTGCCCTTGTTCCAGAAGCCCTTGGTGAGGCAGCCTGGGGATTCGCTGACGCTGGAGAAGATGCATTGTCAGGTGCACATGCAACAACCCAAGCGGCCAAGCTTCTGCCGGTCGTGGCTCTCCAAGTTCCCGACACGTTCGAAACGCATCGACGTCATCTCTCGCATCACATTCCCCTTGGTGTTCGCTCTGTTCAACATCACCTATTGGTCCACCTACCTCTTCCGAGAAGACAAGGATGGTGATTAGAGTGCTTGAATCTCACGTTGGCTCAATGGACCGGCTTTTCTACTTTTTTTACATGGTTCGCACGACACACATTGATTAGATATTCAAAATCGCTTCAACTCTTTATCCCTCAGACCGCTAGCTCTTTAGTTCTTAAAGGAATTCGGAGCCACTCTGCCTTGAATACGGTCTGGTCCACATGTTTTTAAAAATAAAGGTGTTGATTTTTTATAATGATCGATTAAGTTCATGTGTAACAATAATCGTGCAATGCCTCACTTGTGTAAAAAATGTACATTGGAACGGTTAGATTCAGCGAGTGATATATATAACTCAAGGGTTACTGTTAAATGTATTGAAACAATATTTGGATTCGTAGTGATTGTTAGAGTGACAATGAGTACGAGTAGAATGTTGTCAGCTGATGATCCCTGAGGTTAAACTATTCACGATGAAAGGGCTCAATATGATTATTTAATAACAAAAATCACATATCTACATTATAATGATGTTTTCTAGAGGTTAGCAGTTCCATTAAACTGTAGTTTTCATTATTTACATGATGATTTTTTAAATATTTTAAGTATTTAATACATAAACGTTTTTTAAATCTGAATATTGTTACGAGCTATGGTTATGAGTTATAATAACCCTATAGTTTTTATCTTTATTACAATATGGAAAATATAATAGGTAATCATCGAAATAGTAGTTTTGTTAGGATATTTTTGGGTGAAATGTCAATTTCAAATTATGAAACATTTAAGCAATCAGTAAATGAGTTTGGTTTCCCTATATATTTTTTATCTAGCCTATTTTACAAATGAAAAATGCTTTATTAACTTCATACGCAGCGGAGTAATGAAATATTTTCCATTGTGGGAACACACAAATATACTCATAAAATTAAAATATAGCCACGTGTTTCCTGGAATGCTTACACTATTTTTATAAGAATACAGAATACAACTGAGCTTACTTGATAACCCTGAGTTCCCAGCAATATACTACAGTAGTACTCACAAACTTGATGCAACATCAACTTTGACCCTGTCTAGTTTGGGGAATGTTGAGTTTTCCAGAATGCATTGCGGGAATTGAAGATAACTCAAGAAAAGATTTACATCACATATTGACTCATTTGAAAACATATTTATGGACTCAATGAAGGTGTAACTAAACATAAAATAACTGCAGAACAATACTGACTTGAGAATGGAAATAAGTTACAAACTAAAATGTTCTTAATGCTAAAAATTTCACTCTCGCATTAAAAACATAGGTGTTGAGTTATCCAGGGTATTGAACTACTGGGAGTAGAGTTTGGGAGTTTCTACTGTAAGTGAAATGGATAATAATAGCAGAATAAAACAGAAATAGTATCTTTATTTTTTATAAGATTATAAGGCAGATTATCTCTGAATAAGGCAGATTTCATAATACAATACAGTATCGTGTTGTATTAGATTAACATCAATTGAGTTTGTAAAAAATTATTTTGAGCATTTAAAAAAAGTATTATTTTTTTAAGTACATTTTTACAAAATATTTCAAAAATCAACTGCTATTCTTTTGTCAGGAAATCAGCGTTCCTAGGTGTTCCCACTATCTTACTGTTCATATATTTCGTAATAAAAAAACTAAAATAGGTGGCAACATCATGTTTAAGGAAATAAACAATTAATAATCGTTGGAACTGTTTAAAAAAAATTTAAACCGCACTTTATTTGGAAAATTATCAAAACAAGGGGATAAAAATCCAATTTTACGCAGTAAAATATCTAATACAACTTCAAATACCTTAGTATTAATTCCAAATAAAAGAAATGTTTTCAAACATTAACTAAATAGTTTTAATTTGCAATAAAAATTAAAACTAGCGCATTATTAAAAAGGAAAAATGAAATTTATTCTAAAATAAAGTAACATTATAAAGAAAACATTTTGCTTCTTCATTTATTTTTATTGCCTTATACTTTTCATTAACTTTACAATACTTAAATTAGGACTTTTTACAAAACTTATCAAATTAAAAAGGACAAAAAGTGAAAGGGATTGTAGAATTTTAAATAAGAAATGTCACAACACAAAACAGTAAAAAGAATCATAGTTCTACACTACACTTAGTTCAGAGTCAAGGAAGACATGGTTTTTTCTTAGAGGTAGTTGTCAAGTTATAATTTGGGGTAGATATTTGTCCAAAATTAATGAGTTGATTTAGTGATAGTCCATTAAAATGCTGTAGCATTCTTTAAATTACTTTTTTATTTTATAAATAACATTAAATTTGAAGAATGGCCTTATGATTGCTTTGTTTAAAAACAACTTTGATTGTTCTGTGATTGGTCATGTGTCAGTTGATCAATCTCCCATATGAAGATTGTATAATGCATTTTTTTTATATGTTGCATGGTGGAACTGCTTCCTTTAGCAACACAGTACGGTACAAACTACATTTTAAGAATAGTAGTATACATCATTTTCTTTTAATTGGTCTTTTCACAATTAGTTTAGTAGGATATGTTTTCTGAAAGTGGCTTTAGGCATCCCACCATCCCACTCCCGGCTTGTGTTGCAACTGCCCTGATTTGTTCAAAATGTACTTCAATCTATTTTCAAACTACACTCAGTATTAAGTTTAAAACGAGGGAAGTAATGGAACTAATTAGAAACCAGTAAGTAAACCACTTTTTATACATTTATGGAAATAGACTGTAGTTTTCAATGGTAATGATGCCTTTTTAACCTGGACAAGGCTTTATTTTAAAATTAAATTGTATAGTGTTATTTTTTTAACCCACCTGCCAATATTCATACAAGTATGACCATATGTAAAATGTGAATATTAAAATATTTAAGGATTCAGCGATATTCAAAACAAATATACTAATCTTGGAGGTATTTTATTCTTGATTATTTATGCCAATGTTAACTGGAATAGTTTTCTGCACATTAATTTTATGAATAGTAATTGGAATTCCAAATTTTTCTAAGAAATAAACATTTAAACTTAAGTTTACCTTTGAATTTTCGTTTTAATTTTATAAATTTTCCTTTTATAGCTTGGTCCTTTAATATATAGTTCTGGTAGAAGATTTTGACATATTACTTCACTCAAGGTCAAATGTAAGGCAGTTTTGGACAGTGCTCAAGCTTGACTGGGTGATATTTTGAACTATATTATTTCCTAATGTCCATATTATATAATATTGAATAAATGTGAATAGATGAAACAGTGGTTGAATCATGTGACAACTGTGTGCGACTGAAGATAGAACAATTCTTGTTACTGTTGTATCTTTGTTTATATGAATATGTTTATACAAAAGATGTACAAATATATAAATATGAATAACTGAGCTTAAAGTAGAATGTTTAGGCTAGAGGTTACATTAAATCTTTTGTTATATGAGACTGTATTTATTGTTCATTCAAAAGACATAAATTAAGAAGTCTTTAACCAACCTCGTACCAAAGAATGATTCCGTGATTCCTTCATTATGTCTCAAGTATTTTTATGGTAACTCACAGTTACTGATCAAAATTTTACTCTACGCATTGTAAAAAAGGAGGTATTCCATTTAAAAATATATATCTGTTAATAGTTTAAATATAAAAAAACAATAAATTGATTACTCAAATGATAAAAAAACAATAAAAGTAAAAAAAAATACGAGTAAAGTATAATTTGAAGAATAAATCAAGAATAGCAACTGTACAAAATACAATTTATTTCAAACTAATTTTTTCCATCCATTAATTGAATCGGTCCCAAAAAGTCGCTGATCACTTTTTATTTAGATGAAATATTTTGGGTTACTTGAAGAAACTCTTTTCATAACTCAAATTGTTTTTAAAACTGAATAAAAATTATAGAATACTAGCTGTTCCTACTTTTTCAGAAAACATCTCTTATTTTCCATCTAAACCTTACATATACATTTTTGGAGTAGATTGGTAATGTAATCCTTTATCTACATGTTAGGTAATATTTGTTTCTAAATTGAAATCTAATATATGCTTAAAAGCCTTCTGAACTGACCCTCTGAGAGCCCTTGGACAGATATACATCGAGGAACTTTTAATATGACATCACCATTGTTTTAGCCAACTCCTGTCTGATTTTGTCTATTTTTAATTTTAACGGTAATAGAAAATGTTTAAAAAAGGTGGTGTATAGTTGTAAAAACTGTATCACTGTTTATATCTTGAAAACTTAATGTAGAGAAAATTAAAGGCATAAATACAAGAAAATGTCGTAATCTGAAAAGTCCAATGTTTGATATTTTATTTTTAGTTAAAAGGAGTTAAAGTAACCCAATGTATTCAACAAACTCTTATCTTTGTACAGTAAGAATAAATAGCATGCTTAATTTATACACATTGGTAAGCTGAACCAAATGACATTTGACCAAAAGTATTGAACTTTCAGAATGAAAACTGTTTTGTAATATGAACTCCTAAACCTAAATTGTCCAATAAAAAATAAAAATGAACATAAAAACCCAGATCAGTTTTAGATATGAAAAAATATTTATTCACGTCCAACCAACAAAATGTTTAATGGTAATACTCTCTCTATTGTTATTTGCAAGTAAATGTGGTACTGAACATCAATCACTTATAAATTAAGACTATTACAAACAAGTACAGTAATTGTCACCTTAGAGATGTTAGCTTAGCAATAAGTTAAGTTAGAACTATCAATGGAATACCAGGGTTTATACAGTCACATTTGAACACAATATGTAAATATCTAGCCATCTAGATTACCCATCTTTTGTGATAGAAATATTACTTCTTCAAACAAACCATTAGACATATTCATTTTGTTTTCATTTTTAAGAATTACTGTGGATGAGCTAAATGTGAGCTGTACAATATTATTTATTTTGTTTTGACCAATGTTAAGTCATAAACAGAAAAATTAAAGAGCCTACAGGTTACTGACAATAATCCAATAAAACCCCCTCTTGTAAACTAAGACCATTATTAACTAAAAAAATTGTTTGTTTGATGTTCTTAATAAAAAAGTAATAAGAAGATATATTTACAGTTAATATTATTACGTGGTCTAATAACATACATTCAAAAATGAGAATGTTCACTGTCCAGAATAAATTTTAAACTTATATTGCTAGGACCTTTTAGAAATAGATTAGCAAACTTGATACCGTAATCAAAATATTAAACATTTGGTGCTGGTGACTCTGAACTCACAGTCAAATGATCGTTACATTTATTTAATAAATCAAATGTCCTAGTTAATTAAATGAAGTATTGTTTTGGAAAAATAACCTTTGAGATGAAGTTTACTACATAGACTACAATTTTAATTCTTTGTTTGAAATTCATTGTTGGTGATGGTGATTTTATATTTTGATTAGGATTTTTGCGGACATTTGCCATCACTGATTAGTAAAAAACAAGTTTCACGACGTTTCGGGATCTGGAATCTGATCCCGTCTTCAGGTGGAAGAAAACCGAGAACATAACAAGATTAGTAAAACATAGCCAGGAAAACCTGGAGAAAAACACAGCTAAAACAGAGAACTGTAAAAGCAGTCACGAAAACAATAAGCTGAAAAGAAAAACAATACACAAAATAACACAGGAATCACAAGTATCAAGAATCACCAGGCAGGAGAGAGCACGTCCACACCCAATCAGAGCTGAGCTGAGACTGGTGGGAGGAGAGCAAATGGCGGCTGCAACGGAAATGGCGGCGCCCACAGCCAACCAAATCACGGCGCGCTACCGGTGGCGAAAACCTGAAACAGAGACATGTGATATGCAAATTCCGTGTGTCTGTTTGTGTTTTGTTAGTTAATTTTTAACCTGATTTTGCCCCTTGGCCTTGCTACGGGTTAACATGTTATGAGAATTTTGAACAGAATTGTTAGTAATTACCCTATTTTCTGACACTTTATTTTCCCTGTCTTTCAATTCTTTGTTTAATATTGGTAGCCATACCAATAGCCATAGATTAATAGCCATAGATTTGACCAGGGCCAGTATGGCTACCAATATTAAACAAAGAATTGAAAGACAGGGAAAATAAAGTGTCAGAAAATAGGGTAATTACTAACAATTCTGTTCAAAATTCTCATAACATGTTAACCCGTAGCAAGGCCAAGGGGCAAAATCAGGTTAAAATTAACTAACAAAACACAAACAGACACACGGAATTTGCATATCACATGTCTCTGTTTCAGGTTTTCGCCACCGGTAGCGCGCCGTGATTTGGTTGGCTGTGGGCGCCGCCATTTCCGTTGCCGCCGCCATTTGCTCTCCTCCCACCAGTCTCAGCTCAGCTCTGATTGGGTGTGGACGTGCTCTCTCCTGCCTGGTGATTCTTGATACTTGTGATTCCTGTGTTATTTTGTGTATTGTTTTTCTTTTCAGCTTATTGTTTTCGTGACTGCTTTTACAGTTCTCTGTTTTAGCTGTGTTTTTCTCCAGGTTTTCCTGGCTATGTTTTACTAATCTTGTTATGTTCTAGGTTTTCTTCCACCTGAAGACGGGATCAGATTCCAGATCCCGAAACGTCGTGAAACTTGTTTTTTACTAATCAGTGATGGCAAATGTCCGCAAAAATCCTAATCAAAATACAATTAATTTTAACATTCAATACTTGAAAGTTGAAATCTAAATATTTTCAAGTTATATGGCTTTTGTACAAATTATATTTTTAATTATATTATTTTAGCATTACCTTTTTCACTTAAGGTGTCACAGTTATCTGGTTTACTGCAGCAAACCGGATAATTGTGACACCTGAGGCAAAAAAGGTAATCCTACAATAATATAATAAATCATAAAGATGTAAAGGCTAAAAAATCAATTAAATTATGTTTTGTTTAAGTTGGCTGGAATTTTAAATTTACTATTTGTTGTACTGAATCACTTCAGAGATTTAAGCCTAGATGAAATCACTACAGTATTTTTTTTTTCGGTAACATTTTCAACTCACTGTCTGTAATAATAAATTCATGGTTTCAACAATAAAACTATGATTTAAAAGATTAAATAAGCAGATTTATGAATATTATGCATTCTTTGGGTTACAGTACATACAGTTGGGTTACGTTCAAGCTTTCAAACATATTAATACTATGGTGTGAAAATACAAAATTTAATTACTTTTTTTTTAAATCTTAAGTTTATAGCCTATCATTTTAACGTGTATAAGTAACTGAAATAACGCAAATTTACTTTTGATATGTTATTTGGCTGTGGAGTATAATTTTAGTCACTAATAAATTTTAGATGGGTCATACATAGGCCTATATTGGGAGATTTTTATCTTACCCAGAATGAATAGAAATGATTTTAAAAAGAAGTATTTTATGAGTTTAAATATCTGAAAATAATTTTAAAAAGCTATGTCAACAAAATTTTAAACGTATAGACTGTAGTAAGAAATATAAAAATACTTGCATTAAACAAAAGGCCTATTTATTTCAGGATTTATTATTTTAAGCAAATACAAATGACAATAATTTCAAACTAATACAATTTTTATCCAAATTTAATAACTTAAAAGTTTATAAATTTGTTTTTCCCCGTCAAATTTTTAAATATCCCTAGGATTATAAACTATAATAATTATATTTAAATAAAACGGTGTAGGTAAAATTGAAGATAAACTAATTCCCATAAATTCTCATTAATTTAAGGAAAACAACTAATTACTCCTTGACTAAATATTATGTTACTGTCTCTCTTTCTAAGTCAGCCGTAGTATTTGTACAGTCTATATAAATGCACAAGTTTATTAGACTTCATGCACCAGATCATAGTTTATTAAAATCTCCTAATACTTTTGTAATATGTTTCAATTTTATACCATAGCTCAGCAAGAGAGCTCTACTTTTTCACATGATAAAGTTGGAGATATGTTTATGATTCTATTTGACCATGTTGTTAAAAATGTTTTTGTAAATAAAATATATATAATATGTAGAAAATTTGTTAGCTTAATCAGGTTTGTAACATAATGCATAAAAATAGTCTTTATTTCAAAATATGTAACAAAATTTTCATGAAAACTACAAGTATCGACACTCGCTGACCATAGTGGGTAGATATATTTTGGAACACCTTCTACCCAACCCTGATTGAACTGCGATACTATGGTGTGTAAAATAAACCTTACATCTTGGTGCTAAAGTTGTGTTTTCTCTCTAAATGACCTTACACGATGGTTTCATATATACATATATACAGAGTGAGTCAGACCACCCTTCCACCTACAGCAATGGGACAACTGTTTAACAAAGATACGCCAAATAAAATTATTCCCCAATAATTTGTCTATAAAGAATTCATTAAAGATATTTTCATTACAATTTATCTACTGGATGTTTCAGAAATGAATGTCGTGGGTTAGAATCTCAAAATTTCCTTAAGTAAATCTATAGTAATTTCCTTAAGTGTATATTATTTTACAGATCTTGCTAAAAAAACATTTTGGTGAAAATAGAACTAAATTATCTCAATCCGTTTCAAAGTGGGGGCCATTTTTGTTACATTTTCTGGCATTTACAGAAAATCCTGTATCTTATAAACTACCCAACATCTTTCAGTTCTGATTCAAAATTCAATCCTCGTTAACTCCTACGATATGACATGTAATGACATTTTCCAAGTGTTGCCACAAGCTAATTCCAACAGTCTTTAATATTTCCACTGAGATGGATGTAAGTTGAATTGTCCATGGTCTTTCTTAGCTAGGAAGTTTGTCGTGGTTGAGTTTATTCTCCTATGCTGGCCGAGATTGTACTCTAGCCCTTGCAGTGCCGAGAATCGCTCAGAGTGACGTGCATACTAGGTACCGCTAGTACCGAGGATCGCTCAGAGCGACGATGGGTCCAACTGCATGTGATACCGGGATCGCTCAGGGCGAAATTTACATTTTTATACATATAAAATTCGTGCCAAACGCGGAGCCAGTACAACATAAACAGCTTATTGACACCAGGGTCGCCGACAGACTTTTGGAGGCCCGGGGCAAAGTTTGGGCATGAGGCCCCTCAATAGATAAAAATCGTAGATAAAAAAACTGTTGTCTCTTGAATAGCTAAAATCATAAATCCTGCTGACTAAAAAAGTTTTGTTCTTTTGTTCAAAAAATGTTGAATATTATCTTAATTTATTCAAAACTAAACAATTTAATCATAGACCTGTAGTAAACCTTTTATTTGTAAACTTATTTAAATTTAGAAGACAAACTGTAAAATTAGGTAAAATTATTTTTAATACGCCTGATGAATCTTTGGCTTTTGGTCTTTTGGTTGTAAGAAGCCTGTACTTGGGTTTAAAAAGAATTAAAGAATCAGTTCTAAGTTATTGAGGACTATCTAATTAAACCCCTTAAATGGTTTTTCTTATATTAACTCCTATATTTCCATAAGGCCTGTGTGACGTCATCATGAGACAATTTATCCGGTTGTATTCCAAGATCTGAAGAGAATAAGAGAAGAGAAGAATAATGGTACACATAGGTTACCTCAGTCAAAAATGTAAACAAATCCTGACGTCTTCTGCAGACCGCATACCTAATAATCTCCAGCTGTAAAAAGTTATTACTCTTGACCAATCAGAGGAGGCATATTACTATTACCTCCTTTGAGGCTACATTTTACCCTTATGCTAATAGAGCTGCTTAGATCCGGATATTGGGTCTATCATTGACGTCACAGGCTTGGATCCACAGGTCATATGAGACCACCAGGAATAAGACCACCTGACAGTATATCATCAGACTGTGGATTCTCTTCTAATCTACTACAGACCTTGGTTGTATCCTAGCTATAGCATGATACTTTTGGGTAAAAGTAAAGCCTAAATCAGAGGTGCCAGTAATAAGAACTTTCTGATTAGCCAAGACATATAATTGTATCAGCTGGAGGCTTCAGACGAGTTGCATTCTTCTAGTTGCTGAAGACGACACGATTTACTTAAATTTTTGAATGAGGAAAACTGCATTTCATTGGATCATGGTTCGTACCAAAAAAACTGAACCAGTTGGTTTCTCCTAAACTGAAACTAAGAGGAGAAACAAAGATGAAGAAGTTACTCATCTCTGAAAAACAAGTCATGGCATGTAAATGTTGTAACTACTATTCTTTGTAAAGTACTGTATATACTCCGTTTAGTTGTAGCTAGGAATCCTTTTCCTTGGTCCATCGTAGGCCTGTACAATGTTTTGTGAAGAATTTTTGGGGACAGCTAATTGGACCAGGGACAGGGGCCTAGTTTAGTTCGAATTTAGTTATGTGTGGTCTGGCGCAGGCCTAACCCGGGCCTAACCTCGGGGGGCCCCTGACGAGACGTCAGAGAACCAAATGAAACCGTATCAAAGGTACGACAAATATAGGGCATTTTAGTTAGTTAGTACACGTTTTTGAAACTATAATTTTGATCTATTTTATAATTTTTCATTTCATATTGGTATTCTTCATTTAAATGTCCTAATTTGTAATAATCCACAAAAAATGTACTGTGCTCAAAATGTGGCCCCCTTCCTTTTGTGGCCCGAAGCAATCTGCCCCTTTTGCCCCCCCCTCTCGGCGGCCCTGATTGACACCATCTGTTATGTTTGTAAAATTATAAATATACATATGATACATTAAAATGGATCAAGAATTTCAATGCATAATGTTACAAATCATAATAAATTACCTACATTAGCATGCCAGAATGGCGCATTCACTTTTGGTATCGCAGAGCAACGAATCGTATCTTTCAGCGGAGTCGGAAATTGTGCAAGGAATTAAGTGGTAGTCTCTGCACAGTAAACCCATAGCTGCTGGGCGTACCAAGCGATAAGGTAAACCTGTCACTGCTGGGCGAACCAAGGGACGTGCATTGACAATGTTTCCTTTGTTTTCTAAACGCAGTTTCTGATTCTGTTGAAAGATATGGTTTGTTGCTCTATGATACCAAGAGCGAATGCACCGTTCCTGCATGCTAAGGTAGTGTTGGCACCACCACACTGCTATGCAGCCTGCCCTCTTGCGAAAGCTTGGGTGGCAAAGGTACAGATGTACCACCAAGTGGAAGCTGTTTTGAAATTGTATCATCTCATCAGTTACAGATAGACAGCAGATCAGTCTACAGTCTACAGCGTACTCAGTTTCCAGAGTACCATCTCAGCCAGCGTAACGACGAGTCTGTTATAGCAAGGCCACACTATAATTCAGGACGGAGTCTCCCCCCCCCTCCACCCTGGTGCCACGTCACAACACCGGCCAAACTCCTAGCGCTGTGTTAGAAATATCAACTAAAATCATACAATGGATTAGTGAGTCGGTGGCGCTGTTGGTAGCGCACCCAGCTTCGGAACTGTGGCCTCAAAGCGTCGCAGGTTCGAGACTCGGGCTTGTTGCATTCTTTTAGCAGTACTGTTCACCCTTGTACTGTACCGGCTCACTCCTTGTCTTTGCTTAATAATGTCCACATACAGATCAATAGTCTATATGGGCGGGGCAAAGGCAAGGTAAAAAAGAGGCCGCCACCCTAAAAAAAATATATATATTGTAAACATTTACCAAAACATTATAACATTAGAAACATCAAAATGAAAACAACAAGAATCTCAACTGTCAAATTTCAAACGAATCATCTTATGAAAAGTAAACAAATTAGTTTCCTGTGATGTTTACCGTTTTTTAATCCAAGAAATAAATTCTTGGTTTATTTAAAACAATTATTGACAGCAGTTAATAATTCATTGATTTTTGCAGATTTAAAAATTAATGGTTTAAACGAAATGTCAACTAACTACGTAGGGCACAATATAGTTTTAAGAGTGTGACAATAAATCGCCATAAGAATGCATTGCAAAAGCGTCTGCGATTCCGTCTGATAATGTGACGTCACCACGGAAGGACTCCGGCCTGTAGTGTAGTGTGGCCTTGGTTATAGTTATGTTTATTTTTATTTTGTCACATTTCAAAAATTAAATTAGTTTACTTTTGTAAAAATAATGTTGTTATAGTAAATATGGTTCGGTTTCTCCTAAATTTGTCTTTATTACTAAAATATTAATAAAGAATTGTTTAGTTCTGTTATCAAAAAGACCCTGTAGTTGTATTATATAATGTCTTCCACTGGTGTTGAGGTGGTGGGAGACACAAAATAACAGGAAAATAATACTACTGATGGTGATGGAGGCAGCAACACTAACGCACATCTTAAAAATTTGGCAATAATTTTCATTTTTGAAAATGTTGGTAGCTTTAAAAATCAAAAATGCCAAATAGCAACATATACTTAAAAGCATATAATGTTAAAGAACTTCAAAATTCCTACAATTCTGTAAATTACACAATCATTGTATCTTGTTCAGCTTTTTAGCTATGGACACAGATGAAGAACTATACAGATTGACAACCTAATGCATTTTTACGTGTCCGTTTTTTTTAGTGGCGTCAGGTTTGTTGGGCTGTCATGTTACCCAAATTGTACTGTTATAAAATTTATTATTAGCTATATCTGTTCTTTAGGACCTAATGATTTGGTATTGACAAAATCATCCCTGATACCTGAAACATCTTTGCTTATAATTAATAAATTATATTTTTTTAAATCAGAATAACTCATTTATTGGTCAAATATGTAAAACTAAAAATAGAATGTAAACATAAACATAAACAAATGTCAGATGTTTCTTTCAACATGTGTTTAGAAATTCATCACAATAATACCACTCCATATTGGCAAAACAACCTGATAAACTTGACGCTGCCCGAAAAAACGGGAACGAAAAAATGCATTAGGTTGCCCATCTTTATTGTTCTTCATATGAGCTATGGATAAAACTCAATTTTTCCACACCACATGCATGTTAATAACACATAGTCGAGGAAAGATAGAGTTACACCCTGAAAAATTGTTATAAGAGAGATTTCTATATTTTTCTGTCGTATTTTATGTGCTGAACAACATGTTAAAAGTTTACCAAAATTTGACCACCGGAAGTGCCCCATTTTCAAGATGGCATACAAGATATGGTGACAATAGCATTAAAGATATAGGAAATACATGCCATAAATGATGCATAAGTGAATCTGGTGTCATAATACCACTGCCGACAATTGAAGGGAGATATGAGCTTCAGTTTGCATAGGTAAAAAAACCGGCCGCCATCTTGGATCCACCATATTGGATGAAGTAATTATTTTCAAATGTAAACATGGTGTTGTAACACATCGTTTCAATAATGTAAGAAAAATTATTTTACTTACTCGAAGTCCGTCAACTGCTCAACATAAAATCAACATGTTCAATACATGTTTCGACGTTAGCACGTCATCTTCAGCTGCATACTAGTATTGATCTCACAGCTCAGGGGCTAAAATATAGATAACATCATTTCAAACTAGATTTTCACGCTGCTTACAATGCTGAAATCAGTTTTTAAAAGTCTTGACTCGTTTTCAAGCTATACCCAAACAAAGATTATTCCCTGTATAATCCTTATGGACATTTCGAGCTTGGAATATTTTTTTGGGATTTTTTTGTATTATTTTCCTTATAGCTCCGGATGTAATCAAAGCACGTTGATCGTTCTAGTCTCAAAATATTCAGCAGTATTTTGGCTTCCATATAAGCATTTATCAATTGGTTCAGATTCATTATAGACGAGTGATAATACATTTATTAACCATAAAAGGTGATTTTTCTGAAATTGATACGGTATTTAGTAAAAAATTTATATCTTAGATTCTAAAGATATAAACTTCTTTCTGGTCTTAGGCCCGCATTACACTATCAAATATTCTATAAAAGATTTTATGTGACCAATCAAAATTCAAGCCTGCTGATTTTCAAAACAAAATCTTTAATTCTGATTGGACAAATAAATCTTTTATAAAAGAATCTCTTATAAAATATTTGATAGTGTAATGCGGGCCTTAAACTGATCAATAAAATATTAGCTTTCATTTGAGCTATTGCATGGGCGGATTTCTGGGGGCCTGGCCTGGCTCCTGATTTTGATTAAGGTTTTGGCAGAAACCAAGAAACATTTTCTAGCATAACTTATTAATTGTGTTCCAATAAATTTAGTTCAAATGATCAAATGTTGTTTGGTTGATTTATTTGGTTTTCGTCCCAATCCTTTGTTTCAATTTGTTTTTCGTCCCAATCCTTTGTTTCAATTTGTTTTCTTGTTCAAGTTTGCAACTTGTTCCATTTTATGTTCCTTAGTTCTTTTTCCACCCAACTACTCAAAATGGCTTTTAAGTTTAAATAGGCTATCAAACAATTTGCTTTGAAAGAAAAAAATTACACATTATAGATTCTCAAAACGTCATTCTAGCGATTTTAATAATAGAAGGCCTATCCTATTCGTTTTTATTATAATATTGTAAATTAAATAGTACTTTCCATTATTCGAATGAGTTATATAGCATAAAAAAGATATAAAGTGGTTTTTGTTGTTGTTGTTGTTGTTGTTGTTGTTGTTGAAGGCAAATGAAAGAAATAGCTTCTTAAAATGAACTTTAAATGGGTGATTTTGAAATAGGGGTATTAGTGAAGTCAGCTGGCACCCCCATAGATTATTGCCTGAATCCGCCCATGTGCTATTGATCATGAAAATAGGACAACTTTAAGCCGATGTATGTTATTTTATTTAACATAAAATTTTACATTTTTAGCATTCAATCTCCAGTTGAAGACTTATATCTCAAGCTCTAAATGAGACGTAATCCTCATTAAAGTCTTAAATTAAAAGGTACACTATGAGCTTT
The DNA here is from genome assembly GCA_035578135.1 of Flexamia atlantica. NCBI lineage: Eukaryota > Metazoa > Arthropoda > Insecta > Hemiptera > Cicadellidae > Flexamia > Flexamia atlantica. Next base: position 117,897,803 of record JAQJVK010000001.1, read on the forward strand.
CTTTCGGGTTGTATTGATCATGAAAATTAGGCAATTCTAAGCAGAGTTACAATCCTTTATTCAAAATAAAATGTAATTTTAGAGTTTTCTCCTTAAATAAGGATTCATATCTCAAGTTCTTAAAGAGATACAATCCTTGTTAGGGTATTAAATTAATTGGTGACTAATTGGCTTTGATTTGAACTAAATTGATAATGAAAATCGGACAAGTCTAAGCTGAGTTACAATACTTTATTTGACATTAAAATATTTAATTTTGTTATTTTATCTTCAATTGAAGACTTATATATCATGTTCAAAAAGAGATACATTACTCATTACAGTTTGACATTAATCTGTATACAATTAGCATTCCTTCAAGACATTGATCATGAAAATCGGAAAAGTCTTAGTTCAGTTATAATAATGTTAGCAAATTTCCTCTATAGGGAAGAAGCTATTACGGTAAGTCTCATCCCACATAGCACCAAATATCCCAAGAACATTCCTCCCAAGTCCCTATATCCCAAGCAAATCCCGGGAAATTGGGGGATACCTAAAAATATCCCTAGGATATTCCAAAAGGACATATCCAAAAACTAAAATTGCACTATTGAGATAATTTTTGAAGTTGTTGAAAGAAAAATGTTTGAAAAAACGGTCTAACGTAATTTCAATGTTAATTAAACTATTTAGAATTATGTGTACAAGGGATCTCCAGAGAATTTTTTGGGGATATCTTTGGAGTATTTTTAAAATGTGGTACTATGTTATAGTTTGGAATATCTCAGGTACATGCCACGGAATTCCTTAGACGTAAAATCATTTCACTTTATAGAAAATGTTTAACATTGCAAAAAATTAATTATTATTATACGATATCATTGTAAAATGTACAAGGTCAACCCAAAAAACACAATTACAAAGTATAATTGATTTCTGACTCGGCATATTCTGAGGATATCCTTAAAATATCCTCCTACAGTTGAAACATTCTTTTAACAATAAATTAATAAATATAAAAAAATGTTTGAAAAAATCATAAAAAAGAAAATAATTTAAAAGTGACCCCATAATCAGGCATTTTCAATAAATAACCTAGAACTATATTTTTATTTTAAATCAAAATTAATAAAAAAAATCTCCTATAGATTTTCATGGGACATTCGAGTCAAGAGAATTTTTTTGGGATATCTTTGGAATATTCTTAAAATGTGGTACTATATGTTATAATTTGGATTATCCCAGGTACATGCCACGGAATTCCTTAGACGCCAAATCATTTCACTTTATAAAAAATGTTTAACATTGTAAAAAATGAATTATTATCATATGATATATATCATTGTAAAACGTAGTAGGTCAACCCAAAAAACACAATTACAAAGTATAATTTATTTCTGACTTGGCATATTCTGAGGTTATCCTTAAAATATCCTCCTATAGTTGAAACATTCTTTTAACAATAAATTAATAAATACAAAAAAATCATAAAAAAGAAAAATAAGTTAAAAAGAGCAGGCATGAGTTAAAGTTAATCGCGCATTTCTAATCAATAACCCAGAACTATATTTTTATTTTAAATTGAAATTTTAAAAAATCTCCTGATTGTCATGGGACATTCAAACTAGCCTAAAATTAATTAACTGGGTTTTCAAACACATGTCCAACGTATATCATTGAAATACCCAAATAATAAGAATATATAAATAAATATATTCCTCAGATTTCCATAGGACATTCCAACAGTATATAACTTTAAAAAATCTATTATAATAAACATTTTTTGTCATGATAAAAATAAACCAATAATTATTTCTTGGATTTCCATAGAATATCCCAATAAGAATGAGTAGAAAAATTGATATGAGTGGTTATGGGGGCATATCCTGCGTACATCCTTGAAATATCCTCTTGGCCATAATAACAACAACTAAATTTCCCATAGACATCCTGAATATCATCAATCCTCTTTAAAAGCAAACGCCTAGGAATACAAAATGCCCGTGCGTACGCCACGTTTTGGTTGGTTCCAAGAACATTACTTGATAAAAACGAAAAGCAAGGAAATGTAGGGGACTTTTTGTGTAACAGTTTTTATGTTGAGGATATTCTGGGCATTGCTGAAGGACACACTGAGGACATTTTGTGGAATTTCGTGTCATAAGATACTCCACAGGATATCCCAACAAAATTCTCCGCATCTTCCCGATATGTACAGCATGTTTTCATAAGTTTACAGCTAGAAATCTGTAGCGTTTTTGTTCAAAATTTGAACCGAAATACCTGAATCTGTAAGCAATAGACTTTACTCAAAGACCACTTAACACAAGAGATTGTGCGCACTACTATATTATGAACCCGTTTGTTTTGGATTTTATTGTTTCACACCCAGAAGGATATTCCGGGAATATTTCGAGGACATGGCCATAGATCTTTAAATAATAAAACGGACATTGTTAAGGGCCAACAAACAACCCCTTCTTTATTATGCTTAGAATATCCTGAGGTTGAAACAATAAATGAATAAATAAATGTTTTATAATGCATTACTGAAGTTTGCGCTAAGAAGGATATCCCGAGAATATTTCATGGATTTGACCGTAATTATTTGAATTATACTCAAGATGACATTTTGCCCTGTGATCACCAACACAGATCTGGTGGTGTAGTGAATAGAGGCTCAGCTTGCGAGGTAAGGGTCCCGGGTTCAAATCCCAACCTAGGTCAATAGAATTTGCACTGTGTGCAAAGTGTGTAGACACCATGTAGGAATGCATTACCTCAACTAGATTTTTTTATTACAATTTTTGGATTTTTTACATATTCATTATCTTTATGGGATATCCTGAGGATATACCTGTGATAAGTGGGATATTCTAGGCATCTCCATTGTCAATCACTATTTACGTTAGTTATCACTATTTAAGTTAGTTATCCTAAGGATATCCTTGGAGCTAATTTGGAAAAATCTGTTAAAAAGGACATCCTAAATTAATTCCCAGGATATTCTTTTTGAATAAAAGACGTCCTTGGAATATCCCAGAAGGATATCCCTGGGATCGGGATATGTGAGGACATTTGATCTCCATGCAATCTCCCTGGGATATATTTCGGGGATATTCAGGATATTGAGGATATGCCTGGGACGTTGGCAAAATCCCGGCAGTATATGATAAGAATTTCCTAGGGATCAACTTGTGCTATGTGGGATGGTAAGACTTAAGCCAGAGACTATGATAAATTTTCATTTTGGGGCCCCCAGAAGCCAAAAATACCATTCGTTCAAATGTTTATATGTATATATATATATATATATATATATATATATATGTGTGTGTGTGTGTTTGTGTGTGTGTGTTTGTGTGTGTGTGTGTGTGTGTGTGTGTGTGTGTGTGTGTGTGTGTGTGTGTGTGTGTGTGTGTGTGTGTGTGTGTGTGTGTGTGTGTGTGTGTGTGTATCTGTCAGCACAATAGCGCTCGCAAATATGGTGCGATCTTAACCAAATTTGGCGCAGACGTGCGAAGTAGTAATTATTATTCAGATGAGTTCAAAAACTAGCCCGATCGGAAATCAGAAGGGGGGGTAAAGGGGAATAAACTCCCAAAAATTTGGTTTTTTAGCGAATTTCCCCTATAGGGAAGAAGCTATTACCGTAGGTCTCATGGTAAGACCTAAGCCCGAGACCATGACAACTTTTTGTTTTGGGGCCCCCAAAAGCAAAAAACACCATTCGTTCAAATTTATATATATATATATGTGTGTGTGTGTGTGTGTGTGTGTGTGTGTGTGTGTGTGTGTGTGTGTGTGTGTATGTGTCTGTGAGCACGATAGCGGCCGTAAAAATGGTCCGATCTTAATGAAATTTGGTACAGACATGTAAAGTGGTAATCCCTCAGACGAGTTCGTAAACCAGCCCGATCGGCCCACTGTAAGGGGGGGTAGAGGGGGATAAACCCCCCTAAAAAATGGGTTTTTTTTCAGTTTTTACAAAGAAAAATAAAATTAATGGAATTTTTATTAGCACCATTGAATTCAGCTCAAAAAAAAACAATTTATTTTTTTGAATCACTGCTCTATGTCCATTGGTTACTGAGATATTGAAAGTGGTAAACACAGCACGTTGTCCCAATGTTAACCTTATGGGAAATAAGTAAAATTCTATATCTCGCTTATTTCTCAACATATCTTGATAAAACTTGGCAAATGGCTTCTTCTAGTTCAGATCTGCTAAATATTGAATTAAAACCACCCAGTTTTAATATATCTGTAGCAGCAAACCTGCATACTCATTCCCCATGTTATTCTCATGGAGCTTGCCAAAAAATGTCAAATCCTGCTATTTTGGATTGAAATATATTGTTTTGCATTTGAAATTCCCTGAGTATGCAGGTCTGCTGCAACGGGGGTATTTTTTGTTTTTAGAAAATTTCCCCTATAGGGAAGGAGCTATTACCGTAGGTCTCGTGGTAAGACCTAAGCCCAAGACCATGATAACTTTTCGTTTTGGGGCCCCCAGAAGCAGAATACACCATTCGTTTGAATTTATATATATACTAGAAGAACCCGTGGCTTCGCTCACGATTAAAATTAAACATACAATATCACCCATCAGTTATATGTTTTGCTTTCCCATTTATTTTTCTTGTTGTAAAATCTACTTCTTTGAACATATCAAATGTACATCCATAAAGCAAAAAAGGTTTTTAGAAATCCGCTCTTAGTAAGCAGGTCTGCTACGACGGGGGTATTCTATTCCTGTATAAAGTGCCTGTCTATACAAAACGGCACCCTTGGCTTTTTCGACAGCACTTTGAATCTGCTCGCATATGTTACCCTTAATTAGAACTTTATTATGCACCCCCGTCGCAGCAGACCTGCGTATGTGCATGTCTTCACATGTATGCCTTCATGAAGAAAAGATATAGGATTTCTACCATTTCTTTCCTTCATGAAGGCAGACACGTGTTAGAGGAACCATAGAACATGGCTTGAAATTTTATTCACTGTAAAAGATCATTTTCTTAAGGTTTTAGGGTCTACCTTAAACAAATTACAATGCCAATCCAGCAATTATTAAAAAAGGGCTGACACGTTTTTAGAGGTTTAGACTCTATATTGAACAAAAAGATTGATTAAGCCGTCCCGGCAATTTTTTTAAAGTGCTGTAGATAAAACAGATTCTTTACAGTAGCACCCTCTTTAAATAGCAGTTAGTTGTCATAAAAAAGAAGTCCTTCAAGTATAAGTGATCAGTGATCACTGAAGTCCTTCAGTAATCAGTTATTTATTTTATGTTATACTACATACCAACATTTTATATAGTGTATTGCACTTTGAAAAAATGCAAAAGTCGAATTCATTAACCACCTGGCACCAAGTAACAAAATCTTCATGTAAACAAATACAATTAAAAATAGCAGTAAGAAATACCATTAATTTACATCACCTGTTTTAAATTTTACTTTCATATGTTTTGTTAGTAAACAAATCTAACTCAACTTCCTTCAAAATCCCTGACATGCGTACCTTTAAGACGGTCCCAGGGCTAAGCCCTGAAAGTTATCACGAAAATGATGGTGTATAAACGTACTCCATGAATTTCTACATGTATCTACCAAGTTTCGTGGTCATCGGTCCAGCGGTGTCTGAGTTTATCAGTGCCAAATATATAAATTCGTTGAAATATACTGGATGTTGGTATATATATATATATATATATATATATACCAACATCCTCTTTTATACTTATAGATATATGTGTGTGTGAGTGTCTGTGAGCACGATAGCAGCCGTAAAAATGGTCCCATCTTAATGAAATTTGGTACAGACATGTAAAGTGGTAATCCCTCGGACGAGTTCGTAAACCAGCCCGATTGGACGGCCGGAAGTGGGGGTTAAGAGGGATAAACCCCCCAAAAATGGGTTTTTTGAGGTTTTTACATAGGAAAATAAAATTTATCGTTTTTTTGTTGGCACCATTGAATTCAGCTCAAAAAAATAAACAATTTAGTATTTTAAATCACTGCTCTATGTCCATTGGTTACCGAGATATTGAAAGTGGTAAACACAGTACGTTGTCCCAATGTTAACCTTATAGGAAATAAGTAAAATTCTATATCTCGGTTACTTCTAAACATATCTTGATAAAACTTGGTAAATGGCTTCTTCTAGTTCAGATCTACTAAATATTGAATTAAAACCACCTAGTTTTAATATACCTGAAGCAGCAAACCTGCATACTCATTCCCATGTTATTCTTATGGAGCTTACAAAAACATGTCAAATCTCGCTATGTTGGATTGAAATATGTTGTTTTGCATTTGAAATTCGCTGAGTATGCAGGTCTGCTGCAGCGGGGGTATTGGGTTTTTACATAGAAAAATAAAAATAATCTAATTTTTTATTTCACCATTGAATTCAGCTCGAAAAAACAAATAAATTAGTATTTTGTATCGTTGCTCTATGTTCATTACTTTCCGAGATACTGAGAGTGATAAACACAGTACATTGTCCCAATGTTAACCTTATGGGAAATAAATGAAATTGTATATCTCACTTATTTCTGAAAATATTTTGATATAACTTTCTATGTGGCTTCATCTAGTTGAAATATACTGGATTATGGCCTAAAATGCCCTATTTTTATATTTTCATGGCAGCATACCTGCATACTCATTCTCCATGTTAACCTTATAGGTAATAAAAAAAGTTGTGTAGTTTGCTCATTTCTCAACATATCCCCCCCCCCCTTACAAGGCCGTACAAGCAAAATACAAATACAAGGATCCCTTATACAAGGCCGTAGCCAATGGGGGGGGGGGGCGGGGGTCAAATCCCCCCCTGAAAACGTTGAAATTGTGTTTAAATGAAAAATGAAAAGTTAGAAAGTTATTTGTTCCACTTCCTGTAACCACGGAGCCCAAACCCCCCCCCCCCCCCCCCACAAAAAATATTTTCCTGGCTGCGGCTTTGTCCTGATAAGAACTGGCATGGGGCTTCGTACAGTTAATATCTACTTGACTATCCTGAGGCAGCAAACCTGCGTACTCTCTTTCCCAATGTTAACCTTATGAGAGGTAAACAAAATTGGATATCTTTCTTATTCATCAACATATCTTGATAAAACCTGTTATGTGGCTTCATATAGTTTAGTTATAATGAATTGTAGCCTAAGATCCCTCATTTTAAAATTTCTGTGACAGAAAACCTGCATTTTCCATACTAATTTTATGGAGAATAATTTATTTTTGAATAAATTTTGAGCATTTTGCAAGTCACAGGATGAGGGAGAAGGGCTCAAATTAAATGTTTTAATGTCAGGGACTCAGTAAAAGTACTGGAATTTCTTAAAGTTTGCCAGAAAACAAAAAATAATATAAAATATCTGCCATTTAACTCACTTAAGTAGCATTGGGATCTAAAACGTCTGCTTTGTTTACATTAAAACATGTGAGCTGATGTTTGATTCAAAGTCATAAGGTGGATACAGACATATGGTTTATTCAAAGGCCAGATAGCTAAATATGTCAAATAGATGTACAGTTTGCGCATTATATTTCCGGCTATGACCACTACGCTACTAACCTGTCATATGATATTTTTAACATATGATATTGGTAAACACAACATTTGACAAGCAGCGGTGTTTTAGAAAATGTTTTCAGAAAAGTACCCCCTCTTCCCCCCGCACCTTACAACCAGCTGACTCGGTCATAGCCGGAGATATAATTCGCGAACTGTACTATAACAAATACGGATTGTTACTAATGATTTTTATGAAATTTTTACACAAACTTAAACAGCTGGTAATTTCCCCATATGATTAAATAGGAAAAACCAGCTGTTTTGAAGTTTTGAACATTGTATTTTCGTGTCTAGTAGGGTGGGTGCACCAGTGAATGACCACCCCCCAGTGAATGACCGTTTTGCTTTAAAACCCTTTATCAAGCATATTCTTTAGGCTAGCCAATTAAAAATAAGCGCAAAACCAGCCTTGTATAATTATTCAGCAATAATCTTTCATTGGATAAAATCGTTGGAATCGAAAATACTTTTTAAACATATTTAAAATTGAGTGTACCACTATCTTTGATTTTGATCTTTCCTCCTATAGTGACTATTCCTCCAAGGCTTACCTGGATTTACATTCATTCTGTATTTGATGATGATTACAAAAATGCTTTGCAATTGAATAATATTTAATATAATATCCTGCAATTTAAAATCAATTTTGTCGCTCTACGTGTTATAATTAATTATTACTGAGGGCAGTCATAAATTGGAACGTAACTAGGGCAAAAACCAGTGAATGACTGGGGGAAAACTTCGCGGTCATTCACTGGAACAAGATCGGTCATTTACTAGCTATGATCTATGTTCTCAGCTGAATTATTCTTATTCATTGTTGTCAGCTGATTTTTCGATATTTTGACAGTTATTCAACCAAAAGAGACCGGTCATTCACTGGTGCAAGATCGGTCATTCACTGATGCAGTCCCGGTCATTTATTGGAGCATTGACATCGTTGCCTTTTAATTAATATTACTATCAGTATTCTCATTAAGTAACGTATGTAACTAATATTGCTTGATCCTTAAAGAATAAATGAAATTTCTATAGTAAAAAGTATAACTGTGACTATGGAATTAAAGGGAGTGATGTCAATTTAACATGAGACATCGTCCTTAACCGGTCATTCACTGGTGCACTCACCCTATTAGCTATTATTTTTTATAGCCTTTTGTCCCTAAAATCCACTAGTGGAGAGTAGTTTATTTGCACGCTTCCTTTTGATCGTATGTTGATTTTACTTCATGTGAGGCTTCATTTAAATTATTTACTTATGCACTTTAAATTCGCTGAGTATGCAGGACTGCTGCAAAGGGAGTGTTTTTAATAAAACAATTTTTATTTTATAATTTTTTCTTTAGTTAAAGGCTATATCTCAAGCCCAAATAATGCAGGAAAATTATGCAAAATTTAGCGTGATTGCGGGATTTTAATTTAGCAGACTGAAAATTGGAGGAAAGGTCTCAAAAGAAGCTGGGATCATCATACAAAAATTCCCAAAAAAATCCCACTTGGGCAACATCTTGAAAAAACCATTTCTGGTCCACGTTTCTCTGAAATTTTTTTTATTTACATGAAAACTTTAAGAGATATAAAAAAGTGTACCTATATGGAGTTTTTTGTAGAAAATAAAATTTCCAATAAAATGAGTATAAATATGTACAGGAAATATTGATTATAACTGTTGATATTACTAATTTTCTAAAATATTGTAATTCAAATACCACTGCCATAAGGAACACAAGTAAACTTTTATGTAAAATGTAAAATACATTCCCTAGGGGTCGAATCCACTTGACCTCAATGAATAATAAATTATACCTATAGAATCCTGATAAAAATTTCAGTTATTTGGCACCTCAGTCATGAAAATCGGTTCACTATAAAGGCGTGGGTAAGTTCACAAAAAAGGTATTCCTTAAGGAATTTTTACAAATTTTATCATAAGGAATCATTTCTTGTGAGCTTACTCACTTTTTTATTGTGAACCAATTTTGGTGATTGAGGTGATATATAACTGGAATTTTTACCAGGATTCTATAGATATAATTTATTACTCATTGAGGTCAAATGGATTCGTCCCCTAGGGAATGTATTTTACATTTTACCTATAGTGGAGGGGGAAAACCATCCCCACTCCACCAACTAGTGGACTATACAAACCAATGGCTGGGGGCTCAACACACCCGTCCAGCTTACCGGGGGCTAATCACGCCCGTCCGGCCTTCCGCGGGCTCACCATGCCCATGCGGGGTGCTGGAGACTCAACACGCCCGTCCAGCGTACCGGGGGCTCAACACGCACATCCGGTGGGTCGGGCCGCTAGGGCCCAACTGCCTTCCTGGACCCCAAGTCCGCCTTATATGCCTGCTGTCCCCACCATTGGGCACCATGATGCTCGATTCTCCCCTCCAGTGAGTACCATGAGGTACTTGGGTACCGTGTGCTCGGGTACCGTAGGGTGCTTGGGCACCGTGAGGTGCTTGGTACCGTGAGGTGTTGGGGTACCCTGGGGCGCTCGGGTATCATTGGGTGTTTGGGTGCAGTTGGGCGCTCAGGTACCGTAAGGTGTTCGGGTTCCGTAGGGTGTTTGGGTACCATTTGGCGCTTGGGTACCGTGAGGTGTTCGGGTACCCTGGGGTGCGCGGGTTACCCTCCTCCTGAATGTTAATTTAGAATTTTGTGAATGTTGTTTTATGAATTTTACCTGATTGAACCCCTGAACTTAGTTGATATTTACTCGGTGCCTTAGTAAGGATACCCTTGGTCTTGGTTGCTGTGTAAATCCCTTTGGGGTGTCAAAACACTTCATTACAATGTTGTTGAGATGTACTTGGTTATGACCAAAAATTCCTAAATAGTTCGTTTTATGAGGTAGTAAACCTGCGTACTCATTTCCCCAATGTTAACCTGATAGAAAATTAATAAAATTGCATATCTCACAATGTGCCTTAATAAACCTTGGCATGGGGCCTCATCTAGTTGAGATCTACCGGATTACTGCATAAAATCAATATAAACCCTATAAAATGACACCACATTTAGTTGTATATAGCTTGGAAGTAGGTAGTACACCTCGGAGTATCCGGACCCCACATTATCCGGATCCCGGATTATCCGGACCGGTCCATCCGGGATGTCAAAAAATTAAAATCACGGCAAAAACGTGATTTTTAAGGAGTCACATTGCCTAAACAGTACATTACAGCATTTTTGCAATTTTTGTGGACGTACTGTTTTGGTTTGCTACTTGGGGCGCTAGCAGTAATCAACAAAAGCCTACGGCAATTTCACGATTTAGTTTATTGCTGTCACTTGATGTGTCTATAGCTGTGAATAATTCTTTGTGTGAACTGATATTGAGTTCAAAATGAGTGGTTGGAAAAGTAAAATAGTGGCTTTAACTTTAGAATAGAAACTGAATGCTGTCAAAAGACTCGATGCGGGAGAATCAGGTAAAGACTCAGCTAAGGAACTGAGTATTGGGACAAGTTTGGTAATTATTGAATCTGCTCGTATGTTCAGTAGTGAGTGGCCCTCAGACAGGAATATAAGTAACTAGAAGAAGAATCGAGCGCAGTTAGAAAAATGTTATGCGGAACAGGCTTGAAAGATTAACACATGTTTTACAGTCTAGATACACCGTTTGCAGCATCAATTTAGCAGGGGCTAAGGTATGCGATCGCTATTTAGGCAATATTGTAATGACCTCGGATTATCCGGATTTTTTGTTATCCGGATGGGTGTTACGCCACATTATTCCGGATAATCCGAGGTGTACTGTATTTCGAGATTTTGCCGCCATCTTGGTTGCCATTTTTGAAATTAAGTATTTCTGGTGGTCAAACATTTACTCAAACTTTAGCCGGTTCATAATCAGTTGTCAAATTTCAGAAAAGTTTAGCCTAATAGCTTCATAGCTAATGTATTCGGAAAAATAAATACATAAATCAGTAATTTTTATCAATTTTGTCATTATTCAAGAATCAAGGTACATATCTGTATTTCTGTAATCAAGGTGCGTCATATCTGTATTTCTGACGCTTGCCAATGCATGTAAATATGTTTTTACGGCAATAAAGAATATTCTGATTCTGATTCTGATTCAAGGATCATTTATTTGCCTTTGATACATACATGTATTAGCAAAGTCATTAGTCTAGCCTACTTGGCTACAGTCAGTAAAAAAAACATTAACAACTAAATACAGCTCTGTGGACTAGCAAAGTGATACAATGGCAATTATAAGTAAATCTTAATAAGTCATAAGCTAACAAAATTTCTCAATCAGGCTTCAAAGATTTAATGAGATTAAAAGTGGGTAACTTAACAAGAAAAAAAATTAACAATAACAAGAGAGAAGACTAGCTAAAATTTCACTAGGCCTAACATGAAAATAGACTTTAAAGATTTCATAAAAATATGAACAAAATATGGAATAGATAACAAAAATAAATAAATAAATAAATATAACAACAAATAACAGTTAAAACACAATATCTTTCTCTGCCATGAAGTTAGAAACAGAGTAAAATGGGTTTTTAAAAGACAGTCATAAAATTTGTTTAAAAATAACGAGTGTTTACCTGAGTATTTTCCAATGATTTTACTTACTTTATTGTATACCTTAAGTGACATAACTTTGTGGCCTTTGAGAGTTTTACTCAGTCTACTGAAAGTTCTATTTATGTTAGAGCTGTTTCTAGTATTGAATGATTGAACATTGTTGCACAGAGTTTGGGAGGGTAAATGTTTCAAACTATAGGTCATAATGTCATAAATGTATAGATTGATCACTGTTTGAAGTTTTAATTTTATAAAAAGAGATTTACAATGGGCATCAAAAGGAGCATTACAAAAAATTCTTAATATTTTTTTCTGAATAAGAAAGGTGTCGTTTATCCTAGGACTACTTCCCCAAAAAATTAGGCCGTAGCGATAAACACTTTGAAAAAAGGCAAAATATGACATGATTAAATAATTTTCGTCAACAATCTCTTTTAATCTTCTTGTACCTTGTACCTCTTGTACCTTTCTTAAGAGGTAAACTACTTGAGATAACCGTGTGGACAGAAATAGCTTATATGGGTGTCCCAGTTGAGATGGTCATTAATGTGCATGCCTAGATATTTGACATTCGATAGTGTGTTGTCAAACCCCCGGTCAATAGGCCTTAGACTAAAAATTATATTTTGAGTTTTGTTGCCATTTAGAAGAAGACCATTGGCCTGAAAGCAAGCAGATGTTTCCTGCAATGCATTATTTGATAGCTGTACAAGTTCATTTAAGGTTTTACTGGACGAGATCAAAGTAGTGTCATCAGCATACAAAATAGTTTTTGCTGGTTCAGAGACACAGTTTGGAAGGTCACTGATGGTAATTAAAAACAACAAAGGTCCCAGTTCAGAGCCTTGTAGGACTCCAAACTTGTCTGAGACTTCATTAGAAGAAACACCATCCAAGAAAACTACTTGTTTACGATTTTCAAGGTAAGACGCAAAACACTTAAGCGCCGTGGTTCCCAGACCAAAGTTCTCTAGTTTTAGTTTTGATAGAAGAATGTGGTGGTCAACGCAGTCAAAGGCCTTGCTTAGGTCACAAAGAGTGACCCAAGCAGAGGACCTTGACTCAAAAATGTTTGGATGACCTCACAAACCAAGGAATCAATGGCATCCGATGGTGGTAGATCTGCCACTCCGAAAACCAAATTGGACAAGGGATGAGAGGATATTGTTTATTTCAAAGTAATCATTAATCTGATCAAAAACAAGTATTTCAATTAGTTTAGGGAGTGTAGGAACAAAGGAAAACTACAAAACAATTTTTTTTTTTTTTTTTTTTTTGTAGGAGGTGGAATGCGTTTACGCACACTGAGGGGCTCGTTGTCCCCTCAGTAGTGTCGGACTCCCATGAGCTCGATGTCCCATGAACTACCGACTAAACCACCTCCCTCGGCACCGAGGACACTAGCCTGGAACTGTTTCACACATTACTTCGGGCTAGGCCTTTGATATTACGCCACTAGGGCAACCTCCGTGGGGAAAAGCTGAGGATTAAGGCCGATCGAGGTCGACCTTTTTCGCCCGAAGAATGGCCTGGACGTAGTGCTGGACACAGTCCCAGTTGCCCTCTCCCTGGAGCATAGCTCCGACGATGTTGTTTGGGCTGACGACCACACCGATCTCAGATGAAAGCGAGGCTCGGCGGACGTGCCAACGGTCGCACTGAAAGAAGGTGTGCTCGGACGTGTCTGGGATGCCGGGGCAATACAGACAGTCCGGGCTGGCGACTTTGCCCATCCGGTGCAGATAGGCTCGGAAGTACCCGTGCCCAGAAAGAAACTGGGTCACGTAGTAATCGACCTCGCCGTGCTGCCGTTCCACCCATGGTCGGACGGAAGGTACGAGCTTGAAGGTCCAACGTCCCCTCGGCTCGGCTTCCCAGTCGCGCTGCCAGGAGTCGAAGCTGCGATCGCGCTCTTCCCTGGCAGCTGTTTCCCGGCCCACTTCAGGCCTCCTCCGGTAAATCGCCTGCCTCTCCCTCGCGAGGAAGAGGACGGGAATGACTCCGGCGATCACCATCACAGCAGGCTCGGAGACTGTGCGGTAGGCTGAAGCGACCCGCAGAGCTCCTCGGCGCTGGACTCGGGCAAGCCGATCTCGAAAGACTCGCTTCTCGAGTGCGTGAGCCCATACCTCCGCCCCGTACAGCAAGACTGACTGGACGGCAGTCATGAGCAGGCGGCGCTTGCAGGAGCGAGGACCGCCGACATTGGGCATAAGCCTACCAAGGGCAGCGACACCCTTAGCGGCTTTGTCGGCGGCGCGCCGGATCTGCTCGCCGAAAGACAGTCTGCTGTCGACCATGACTCCCAGGTACTTTGCAGCAGGCTTAGTCTCGAGTGTGACGTCACCTATCTGCACCGGGAACACGGTGTTAATCCTCTTTTTGGTGAGGACGACGATCTCCGTCTTACTGATAGCCAGGGACAAGCCGTGATCTCGCATCCACCCGTTGACCTTGGCCATTACCACGCTGAGCCTCAGTTTTGCCTGCTCGATCAGTTCCTCGCAGCGATCAAGGCAGCGACGTCGTCAGCATAGCCAACGAGGCGGGTCTCATCGGGCATGTCTAGCCTCAGCAAACTGTCGTAAGACACGTTCCAGAGATCTGGTCCGAGAATGGACCCCTGCGCAGCCCCGGAAGTGATGGGAATGCGCCGCAGGCCTTCGGTCGTGTCGTACAACAGAACACGGTCTGACAAATACGCCTCGATCATACGCAGGAGGTAAGAGGGAACTTGGAACGTATGCTCAAGCGCCCACAGCATATCGCTCCACCTGGCGGAGTTGAAGGCGTTCTTCACGTCGAGCGTGACGAGAAGGACCACGCGGCGCGACCAGTGGTTGTGGTCCTCCGCCCTCCGCACTGCCTCAACTACCTCCTGGATAGCGTCGATGGTAGAGCGACCGGATCTGAAGCCGTACTGCTGCGGGGACAAGTCCCCCGCAGAGACGATGGCCTCGGTCAGCCTGACGCGCAAGAGCTTTTCAAGCACTTTTCCGGCCGTGTCGAGCATACACAGGGGTCGGAAAGAAGAAGGGGTCCCCGGTGTACTCTTCGCCTTCGGGATAAGAACAAGGCGAGCAACCTTCCACGAAGAAAAGAAAACGCCTTCCGCCAGACACGCGTTGAACATATCGAGCAGAAGCCTTGGATTCACCTCCGCAGCGAGCTTGAGCACCTCCGCCGGAATGCCATCGGGACCGGGCGCTCTTCTGGGTCGTAGGGATCGGACGGCAGCGGTGAGTTCCTCTTCCCGGAAAACTGGGAAGGCGCCTACCTCTCCGAATTCCCTGACTGGCCGAACTGGGTGGCTGGGAAACAGTGTGTTGACGACGGCGGCCATGGCTTGTGGTTCCATGACCGCAGGTGGTGAGCGAGCCCCTAGTTTCTGGGTTACAAGTTTGTAGCCCGTCCCCCAGGGGTCGTTGTCGATATCCTGACACAGCTGCTTCCAGCACCTGACTTTACTCCGGTTGATGGCACCGCGGAGCTCTCGGCGGGCCGCTCTGTGCTCAGCCGATCTGGCATTTGCATCAGGGCGGTTCCTGGCTCGCTGCGCAGCTCGTCGGAGACCAAGGCATCTCCTCCGGAGTTCCGCGATTTCAGGCGTCCACCAGTAAACCGGCTTCTTCCTGTGGCGGCGGGAAACTCCGGGCATAGACTGTTCACACGCTGTGGCGATGAGACGCATCGTCGATGCTGCCAGATCTTCGGCACCTGTGAAATTCACAATGCTCTGGTCTTTAATTACTTCTTTAAAAGTGTCTTTGCTCAGACGACTGGTGTTCCAGCGTCGAGCCAGAGGAGCAGGTTCAGCGCGCAAGCGCGCACCCTCGGGAAGGACCTTGAAGAGGATCCCCTGGTGGTCGCTAGAGGAATACTCCTCGCAGACACGCCAGTCGGAGATCCGCTGGGCAATCCCTTCAGAGGCAAGGGATATGTCAGGGATCGTCTCTCTGCACCCCGGACGGCGAAAGGTGGAAATGCCGCCCGTGTTAAGGATACAGAGGCCCGACCTGGCAGCCGACTCGAGGACGTAACGACCTCGAGTATCGGACCGCGGGGAACCCCATTCCACGGCTTTGGCGTTAAAATCGCCACCGACTATGACCCCGCCAGAGATTTTCATGATCTCATCCTCAATGGAATCGACCATGTGGCGGTAGTCTCCGATCGGTTGGTTTGGCGTGAGGTAACAGGAGAAGATGGTGAAACCCCTGCTCCTCACCCAAACGAAGCCGTTGCCCGATCCGGAATCGAGAACAGGCACCTTCCCGAGGTCCAAGATCCAAATCGCCGCAGTGCCGGAGGGATCCGAGAACCACTGCGCGGAGCGTCGGTTCTGGTACTGCTCACTGAGAAGCAGTAGGTCAGCACCCTGCTCCGTGGCGAATTGGAACAGCAAGTCGTTTGCTGTCCTGCTCCTCTGCATATTAAGTTGCAGAACACTGATCATTTCTTTTGTGTTTGGCGAAGCTCCTGGATGGCCCGCCTGTACTGCCCGCAACGACCAGACCCAGTGGAATGCTTGACCTGGTCGCCCTTCAAGCCGGCTTCTGTACACAGGACACAGGACAACGCTGCATTGCATGCGCTGGCCTTGTGGTCCTGGCCGCCGCACTTGAAGCAGAGCTTGCTTCTATCGGGTCCAGGGCAGCGATTAGCTACGTGACCGAACCCCAGACATTTAAAACATCTGGAGGCCACGAGCTTCTCGCGTACCCGACAGTTCACGTACCAGATCTTCAGGTGGCCCTTCTCCAGGAGCTCCGCTGCTGCTCTGGCTCCCAGCGTGAGGATAGCCACCTTCTGGCCTCGAGCGTTCGCCTTCGAGACGAAAGTCTTCACCTCGACGTCGCCGATGGCGGATTTAACGGCTGCGGTCACCTCCGCCTCGGTCGTCAGCTCGTCGAGATCTCTCACTTCCAGCGTCGACTTGGGCTCGAGAACGCGGACAGTCGCGTTCGCCCCCAAGATGTTCTTCAGGTCTTCGCTGAAGGTGGACTTGCTTTCGGAGGAGTCCCCGAGTTCGACCAGAGGATCGCCGGCTCGGGTCTTCCTCATGGCCTTGATAACGGCGCCCTTCTCATCGGGCTTCGCTTTGCTGCGAATCTCGCCCAGCACGTCGGCGTAGGATTTCCCCTCCGACGGCTTGATGAGAAGAGCGTCTGGCCGTGTCTTGCGTGCCCTCTTCTTCGGCGCCTTCTTGTTGTCCTGGGGGCCGGGCTGGCTTCCAGGCTGCTGAGGCGGGACTTTCTTCTTCTTCTTCCCCTTCCTCTTAACCACGTCGGTCCATTTCTCGGAGTCCTTGTCCTCCAATGAACCGTCGCTCCTCTTCTTTTTCTCTGCCTCCGGCTGGCGGGGCTGCTGGCTGCCCGCTTCGAACCGGCAGGCTGGGCCTTAACCCGCAAGGACGGAGTCGTCTGCGTCGATGCGGTCACGGACTCGCACGACTGCCAAGACTTCCTCAGCTGAAGGATGTGGTGAAGGCTGACCTCCAGTTGGACTATGCCTTCCTGCACATCCCTGCTGATGTTCTTCTGTCTGCCAGTCGCGGCCTTCATGACAGCGAGGGTGGCGAAGCACTTTTGAAGGTGCTCCTCCTCCTGCTGCCTGGCAAGTGAAATTACCGCCTGGAAGGGGGACGGGTCGGTGTTCACCGAGTCCACGTCGCTGACGGGTGCTTGCTCGGTGAGCACCGGTGTTCTTGTCATCGAGGCAGTTGGCGTCGCTCGGCCTTGTGGCGACCTCGCGACCCGAGGCTTCCGGCCAAAGGGGTCTTCTACGTCGACGTCCCCACTTTGAGAGGGAAGCCGAGGAAATTGCTCCCTCTGGTTCGTTTTTGGGGTTAGGGTACCCCGGGATGAATCTTGCACCTTTTGAGACGTTTTTCCTTCTGAACTTGCCATGATGTCTGGATTAGCCCCCAAGACTGGGCGTGTTGTGACCCCCCAAAACAGTACCCCAATGTGATTGTCAAAACCGACCCGTCGCCAGAGCAACTAAATCCGTGTTCAACCGCCTCCAAAACACCGGCGGTCCTAGACGAGCAGTGGCCTCGGCAGAGCCCCCCCGTGACCGCAGCAGGGCCCTATCCGGTCGCCAACCGGCACCGCCACGGCCAAGAGGATTTTCGCCGGCTGATAGGGCAGCCAGGTCAGCTGGCTGGGCTGACCCGGGCCCCTGTACTATCCGGCAGCCTGGGAGGTGCAGAACCCAGTTTTTAAGCTGTACCCTCTGCTCATCCTAGACCTCCAGCGCAGTGGAGGCTGAAGAACTCAGAGCCACCCCGGCAAGTAGGACGGAATGATTTAGAAAAACAGCCGGGCTATTGAAATGATTCGGAGAATGGAGTTGTGAAAAGGAGACGCGAAAAAGGACCAGTGCGCCCCCCTCCCCTTTTAGTCGGCTCTTACGACAAGCAGGGGATACTGTTGGACATTCTGTCCCGGCCCAACACGGGGAACTACAAAACAATAGAACTATAGAAAATTGTATTAAACTAAATGAACATTATTTTTTTACAGTTTTTTTTGGTGTTCTGTGGGTTTGAAAACATATAAAATGACACCAAGTTTACCTTCCTATCGCGAAATAGTATATTACGCAACTAGTGCGGGAAGTAGGTGTTTACGTGTCTTAACAACTTAATTGAACTATAGAAAATGCATTAATATTCAGCACTCATTTAATTCAAACAAAAAGTAAACATAAACAAAAACACAAACATAACCATGTGATTAAAATTAAAATTGACAATCATATGGTTTTAACTAAATATACCAACATCTTCCCTTTTTTAACAAGTTTTCATGTTCGCAAAAACCTTCTATTTCTTATATATTTCTTTCCTTGAAATTCTACCTCATACTTCCTTCTGCCTTCCTTCTAAACAATCCTCCCTTCAACCCATGGTTCATTTTCCAGTTGAGGTCGTCGTTTAAACCAAACATTTTGGCCTACGCTCAAAGGAGGGAGTTCTCTAGTTCCATAGTCGAACTGTTTTTTATATTTCATTTTCCTCTGATCCCACAATTCCTTAACATTGTTGGGCATCTGAGGATGGAGCAGCTTTGGCATAATAGAAAGCCGACTTTGCGTTCTTCTGTTCATGAGCAGTTGGGCTGGACTGTAGCCTATCCCTTGAAGGGGAGTATTCCGGAGTTCCAGAAGCGCTTGTTGAAAATCAATCCCATCTTCTCGGGATTTTTTCAGTAGATTTTAAAATATTTTCACTGCTGACTCTGCTTTTCCATTTGCTTGATGATGGTAGGGTGGAGATAGTACTACTTTAAATTTCCAGTGTTATGCGAAATCATTAAAATTTTGAGCTTTGAGCGGTGTACCACTGTCTGCAACCACAACCTCTGGTATTCCATATCTGGCAAAGAGCTCCTTGCAAAATGTGATGAGGGTTTCACTAGTACATTTGGTTGTTTTCTTTACTTCAAAGAAAGATGAATAGTAATCCGTCACAATCAAATAATGTGTGGAGCCCTCCTGAGCAAAATCGATGGCGATTTTCTGCCAAGGTCTTTCTGGAGTCGTGTCCTGAAGGAGGGGCTCTCTTTGTTGATTGGGTGCATATTTTTTACAGATCTTGCAGGAACCAACTACATTTTGTATGTCTTTATTTAAACATGGCCAAAAGAAAACGTCTCTGGCTCTTCTTATGCATGAGTCTGCGCCTTTATGTGTTGAATGAATGACTTGAATCAATTCTTGTCTTAAACTAAAAGGAATGACGATTCGTTCTCCTTTAAGAATAATTCCCTGCTCTGTTGTCAGTTCGTCCCGAAATGGCCAATATGCTTTTAGATCTTCTGGAAGTTGTTTTCTTGTTGAAGGCCATCCTTTTTGAATAATATTAATTAACTTTACCATCGTTGGGTCTGTTAGGGTGTTACTTTTGATCTGCGAGAGTCTCTTATCAGTCACATTCAAGTACTGAATCGAGCTAGTTCTTTCAAAACTTCTCAAGGTATCCGTCGAAAATATCTGCACATTTTTATCGTCATATTGCTTGTTACCTACCACAGGAGCTCTTGACAAAAAATCTGCGATCAGCATACATTTTCCAGGTCGATAAACTACATTAAACGAAAATCTTTGCAGACGAAGAAGCATTCGTTGCAGTCGTTTTGGTGCTGATGTCAAAGGTTTCTTAAAAATTGTCTCTAATGGCTTGTGATCTGTTTCAACGGTAATGTCAGGTTTACCAAAAAGGTATTGTTCAAATCTTTCCAGAGCATAAACGACCGCCAAACATTCTTTTTCAATCTGTGCATAAAATGATTCTGTCTTGCTAAGGGTTCTGGACACATATGACACTGGCTTACCACCTTGCAAAAGAGAAGCCCCTAAACCAAACTGGCTTGCGTCACACTGTACAGTTACGGGTTTGTCAATATCAAAATACTGTAACGTTGGGGCTGATGTTACCATGCGAATAAGTTTATGGAACGCTTCATCGTGTAATTTTTCCCATAACCAAACTGAATCATCTTTTAAAATCGATCTTAGTGGTGCTGCAACTTCTGATAGCTTAGGTAGAAATTTTCCCAGGTAATTTACAAAACCTAAAAATCTTTGTAGTTCATTCTTGTTCTGAGGAGGCTTCATGTTGATCACAGTCGTAATTTTTTCCGGATCCGGTTTCAGGCCGTCGGAACTGATTATATGACCCATGTACTTAATCTCTCGCATTCCGATCATGCATTTCAAATTGAACTTAATATTCTTCTCATGAGCTCTTTGAAGGAGTAACTTAAAATTCTTGTTATGATCTTTGAGAGCTTCTTCCTCCGTGTCACCACTTCCATAAACAACCACGTCGTCTGCTATTACAATAACACCTGAAAGTCCTTCAAACTGGTCATTGACACGTCGTTGGAACTCCTCTGGCGCCGAACAGACACCAAATGGTAATCTCAACCACCGATACCTCCCGTATGGTGTCCAAAATGTCATTAATTTACTTGAATCTTCACTTAACTTCACATGCCAAAATCCATCTTTTAAATCAAGTTTGCTGAATATCTTGGCTTTTCTTAGTTGAGGTGCAACTTCTTCAATAGTAGGGGCCTGGTAGTGTGATCTTTTTATCGCTTTATTCAACTGATGTGGATCAATACATATGCGAAGTTTGTTCGGCTTTTTAACTACCACCAGAGCACTGACCCATTAATTACTCCAATATCTTCTAGACGCTTGATTTCTTTAATTATCTCCTCTTTTAGTGCTACAGGGAACCTTCTTGGAGGTATTACCACTGGTAGCACGGATTTATCTAGCTTGAAATCGTAAAGTCCTTCAAAACAACCTAATCCCTTTCCGATTTCTGGATAAGAAGACAATATTTCGTTGGGATCTTCA
Organism: Flexamia atlantica; assembly: GCA_035578135.1. Classification (NCBI taxonomy): domain Eukaryota; kingdom Metazoa; phylum Arthropoda; class Insecta; order Hemiptera; family Cicadellidae; genus Flexamia; species Flexamia atlantica. The sequence continues at coordinate 117,919,295 of JAQJVK010000001.1, forward strand.
GAATATTTGATCTGATACACCATTTCATCAAATGAAATAAGCCCAAGCCTTATACAATCTTGAGCTCCTAGCAATGGATTATGGGGAGTCTGAATTACCTCAAAGGATATCTTGTGTCTTCGATTTTTCCACCAGACATGCAACTGAATTTTTCCTAGTGAGCATTGTGAAGCACCCCCGTAGAATGTCAGTCGAGTATTACTTTCTCTTAGCACCGGATTCCCGACTAATTCCTTCAACGTATCGATTCCGATGACATTGCATGATGCTCCACTGTCTAGTTGGCATTTTAGATGTTTTTGTACTCCCTTTACACACAGTGGAAGGCTGACATATAACCGTTTCTTCGGACAATCTTCGTTACCATTATAAACATCATCATCGCTATTATCAGTAGCTATCTGCTCGTTGATTCCAAGAGTTGAATTAACCTGCCTAGCCTCGCGTACATTCTGCATACAAACTTTAGAAAAGTGGTTTTTCTTTTTGCATATATTACAAACTTTTCCATATGCTGGACAGTTCTCCCGGCTCCAAACATGATTACCTCCACAAAACTTACAAGACCGAGCGTTCTTATTGTTTATCTTAAAGTTAGTTTCACATTTATCTTCATTATCATTTTCATTTGAGATTGATTTCATTTTTAGTGCCAAGTTTTCATTTTTAGTGCCAAGGCATTTGAAAAGCTTCCAATTTTCTGTTGAGCTCTGTTTTTCTGTAAAGTCAAATGGCTCTGGCACTGGTATATTATTCATTTTTCCCAATTTAATCTTCTGACACTATCTTAACAACTTAATTGAACTATAGAAAATGCATTAATATTCAGCACTCATCTAATTCAAACAAAAAGCAAACATAAACAAAAACACAAACATAACCATGTGATTAAAATTAAAATTGACAATCATATGGTTTTAACTAAATATACCAACAACGTGCGAGCATGATAGTTCACGCGCAACGCTTGCGGAGCGCGGGAATTTCATGCGAGCAACGTAAACACCTTCCCGGATGAGTTGCGTACGATAGTTTTCGCGACACTACCAGCAACAAACAGGGTGAGCAAAAAACAACACATACACTTCTATGAAAGTTAAAAGATTTAAAAAATATTAAATAAACTGAAGAGAGAAAATGCGAACAAAACTAAATTTATCTGTGCGGGTAGATAACAAAAAGCGTTATCTCTGCTGTTCAGCGACCGAGTAAGCCTTTCTAGCAATACGTCTTATCGTCACACAGACGGCAACAATTGATTAAATAATATTGCTCTTTATTAACTTATTGCCATTAACTGTACGTAGTCGCAACCTGGGAAACCAGTTTACTTACATTTAATTGAGATATGGTCGTCATAGTTAAAATGTGTATGTTGTGTTTAAGTATAATGTATGTAAATTGAGTGATATACTATTTTTTTTCTTGAGTTGGCAACATTGAGCATTTACCGCACTCGTGCGGTAAATGCTCAATGAAAACTCTTTACCGCACTCCAGCTGATTTGTTACCTCACTACAGCTGATATTTGCCGTACTCTTTTGTAAACGGCGACTTTCCACACTGAAACGGAAGCGGAAATCGGCTACTTACTAGTGTAGTGTTGCGAAAAATTGTTTTAGTAATATGGCGCCATTTTGGACGCCATCTTGAAAATGAGGCACTTCCAGTGGTCAAACTTTGGTAAACTTTTAGTATGTTGTTCAACACATAACATATGACAGAAAAACGCAAAAATCTCCCTTATAGGAATTTTTTCAGGGTTAGGTGTTTTTTTTCATATCTTTCCACGACTAACAGTACATCTTACCAAAGGCACAGATGAAGAACTTTACAGATTGACAACCCAATGCACTTTTTCAATATTATCCAATATCTATGCAACGGATTGACGTAGAATAATAATACAAAATGCTAAATTGTTTGTTTTTTTTTAAGCTGAATCCAATTTTGACAATTAAATTAAAAAATAATTAGTGAAAAGGTGTTAAATCTTGAAAATAAATTTTATTTCATAAAAAACCTTCTTAGAGTAAACCAATTTTTCTGGTTTTCGAACTCGAAGTCATGAATGACGCTTTACACGTTTGTTCCAAATTTCATCAAATCGGACCTTTTTTACAAAAGTTATCCCGCCTATGGACTCATATATATATATATATATACAGGGTGAGTCTTCTAAGCTACAACAGATTATAGGCGAACTGCCTAACTTACAAAGACGAAAGTAAATATTTCCCCAAGAAATCATACCTAAGGAACAACCTAAAAATATTTTTAAGCTTTTTAAAATACAGGGTGTTCCAAAAACCGGGGGTCATGGGTTCAAATCTCGGAATTTTTAAATGTAAACATATGTCATATTACACATCATTTTAAAGCTCTAAGCGAGATAAACAATTTGGTGAAAAAATAACTCAATTATCTTTATTATTTTCGAAATGGCGGCCGTTTTGTGCAAAATATTGGTATTTACGGAATACCCTGTATCTCGAGAACTGCTGAAGGTTTTTTTATTCTGTTTGAAAATTCTTAATCCTTGTAAACTCAGCTTTAATTTGATATGCAACATGCCAACATTAAAGGAAAATAAATATTTTTTTTTAATTTTATTTTTTATAAATGTTGGTAGCACTGAAAATCAAAAATTTTAAATGGCAACATATGTTAAATCGGATATTATCTTAAAGGTATTGCAAAAACCTACAGCTTTTCAATTTATTACTTATTATTTATTACTCACCTCCTATCTTAAGTAGTTTTGTAGTAATAAACAAAAAACTCCATTTTCCCACATAACACCCATGTTAAATGTGCAGTAGTCAAAGCATTTAAATTTGCATCCTATAACATTGAGTACAGCAAATTTAACATGGGCGTTATATGGGAAAATAGAATTTTTTGTTTATTACTGAAAAACTACTAAAGATAGAGAAGGAGTATAAATTGAAAAATTGTAGGTTTTTGCTAGACCTTTAAAATGGTATACTATTTAACATAATTATGTTGCCATTTATTTTTTTTTTATTTTCAGTGCTATCAACATTAATAAAAAATAAAATTTTTTAAAAATATTTATTTTCCTTTAATGTTGGCATGTTGCATATCAAATTAAAGCTTAGTTTACAAGGATTAAGAATTTTCAAACAGAACGAAAAAACCTTCCGTAGGTCTCGAGATACAGGGTATTCCGTCAGTACCTATATTTTGCACAAAACGGCCGCCATTTTGAAAATAATAAAGATAATTGAGTTCTGTTTTCATCAAATTGTTTATCTCGCTTAGAGCTTTAAAATGATGTATAATATGATATATGTTTACATTTAAAAATTCCTAGATTCGAACCCATTACCCCCGGTTTTTGGAACACCCTGTATTTTAAAAAGCTTAAAAATATTTTTAGGTTGTTCCTTAGGTATGATTTCGTGGGGAAATGTTTTGTTTCGTCTTTGTAAGTTAAGCCAGACAACCCGGCGGATAAGCCGGCTGGCTGTGGCTGTGGCCTATAATCTGTTGTGGACGGCTTAGAAGACTCACCCTGTATATATGAATGAACGGTGTTTTTGGGGTCTAGGGACCTCAAAATGAAAAGTTATGGTGGTCGTGCGCTTAAGTCTCACCATGCCGCCTACGGTAATAGCTACTTCCCTATAGTGCAGGAGCCAGGTTGAGTGGGCATGAGAAGAGGTATAGAATTTGACTTCTGATTTTAGTAATAGGTACCTTAGTGACTATGAAAATCCATGTCGTCGCCTCCGGCGGTGGTCAACAACATAGGGAGGGGGGTGCAAATTTACGAAAATGATGCACTAAGTCATCAAAAACACCCCTTCCGAAAATTGCTCACAGCACCTCTACCGTTTGATGGGTTGTTACAATTTTTCATTTGTTTTATAGGTAATAACATTTTCTACAAGAAAATTAATACTATAAAATGTTGCATCTTTGCTAATTTAATGATTAAAGACGAAAATCTATATATTTTTGGAGTTCTTACATGTTTTTACTTGTTAAATTGAATGAATTCCACAATATTTACTGCAATAGGCAACTAATTGATATTAATTTTAACTCAAATCGTAATATATATTTTCATTTTTATATATTTGAATATAACATTAAACATACTGGCCTAGGGACACCAACATTCCATCATTATCCCGCGCCCGCTCTGCGCGCCTGCACCGCCGCGGCGCCATCGCCGCAACGCTTTTGCACAAGTTCTTACTAAATGTTTGATACATTTTTACAAATATAATGCGAGAAAATTTTTACCAATGCGGATATTTTTTAATGTTAGTAGAGAATAATTCTCCAGTATGTAAATCACGAGTATTTAAAAACATGTATTTATTCACTGTTTTTATTTGTTCCACAAACAAAATTAAATACCATTTATGATAGAACATATTGTTGTTAGAAATAAATACTTAATAAGTTTTGTTCTGACAATAATCAAATCAATTACTGTTTTATGAATGATTTAAGACAAAAATACCTGAATGTATTCTAGGTAAATGTAAATAAAAAGATAATTAGACATCATATAGTTTATTTTTACAAAAGACCTTTACACTACTGTTTCAAGTCGTCATTCTGTTCGTTCATTGGTTTTTATTTCTTAAGAAAGTTTTTTGTCACTTGTCACATGTCTTCTGGTACAATTATTAACTTGATCATGTCTGGTCTCTGTAACAGCCTCCATTGCAGTTACAGTATTCACAGCAAGCTACCATTTTTAAAAAGCAAGGACACTTTTTACTGCATTTTTTTACATTTACATGGGGGCAGTAAGCCACGGGAATTAATGGTTTGGTCATCAATCGAGGGTGTACGGATCCGATGCGTTTTCGTAATGTCCATAGTTTGTAATGTTTTGAGGGCTAATTGTGGCTTGTAAAACATTCTCCCACATATGAACCTGAGCCCAACTTCTAAGAGTTTGAAGTTTAAAGCTGTCACAAGGAAGGTGTGCAATGTTTCTCAAATGTGCTCATAGAAATGGAGCCAGTAATATTTATGTTGCATATGAATGTACTAAAGCAATATAATATGTTTTATATTAAATTTTTAAAATAAAAACAGTGAATAAATACATTTTTTAAATACTCGTGAATTACATACTGGAGAATTATTCTCTTTTGACATAAAAAATATCCGCATTGGTAAAAATTTTCTCGCATATTCTATATAAATAAAATTAGTTTTGTCTGTACATTGCTTAGAATTATGAAGTTTTTGGTTATTTTTGTGTTAGCGAATTTCCTTAAAGGAATAAGCTATTACGGTAGTACTCATGGTAAGACCTAAGTCCGAGACCATGTTAACTTTTCATTTTGGGGTCCCCAAAAGCAAAAAACACCATTCGTTCGAATTTATTTATTTATTTATTTATTTATTTGAAAATGTTACAAAACAGGCCAAGCCCAATTACATTGCAACATTAATATTTTTACAAGCATTATAAATCTACACATAAGAGTGGTGAAGATTCAAATGTCCAATAACATTGCTTCACTTCAGCCTAAACACTTTTTACAGGCCCAAATATAATGAGAAACACTTACTAATTACTCTACTGAATGCAAAACATTACAATATATAATACTAATACTATAAACACTTAAATAAATTAAAATAGACGATATAAAAATAGTTTTAACAACAATAGTTTAGCGTAACACTGGAATTATAACATAAACTAATTAATTACCGGATATTAGTTGAAACTGTTGCAACTGAACGGACGAACGGAAAGAATTTATGGATGAACTAAAAATATCCACATCTGCATTTGATGGAATTTCATTATACAATTTTATCATTGTATTGAGTGGCGCATTGGCACCAATGTTAGTGCGAGAAAACCGGGGGGTGAACAGCAAGCGGGACCGGGAATTGTGGCGAGGAACCGTGAAATTGAGATTACACTTTTTGTGCTGTCAAAACCGGTCGCTGGCGGGGAAATCTCCCTGCCTGCGAGTCGCTCAGCGGTACAAATTTCACGCGCTACTGCACCTCAGTTCCGCTTTCATTATACGTACATTTAAATTATTTAAGACCACTTAGCTAATGTATGACTTAATGTTTGTTTTTATCTTTTTGAGAGCTTAAAGTCAATCTTTCATTGTCGTTTCTATCTTGTTCCGTTCCTGAAATAAAATGGTTTTACAAAAACCACGACAGATTTTTTTTTAATACCGGAAAAATTCTGAAACTTATAAATATGATTAAGAAGTATATGCTCTAAAATCTATCAAAATTTCATGACGATTAGATCAGTAGTTTTCATGTTATAAAATTTAAAAGTCGGCCGTTGTTTGAAAAGTGCCGAAAAACGTGTACTTTTTTCATTCAACCCGCTGAAAGGCTAAGTTGAAATTGCATAAAAAATTTGAAACTAAGACACATAAATGTAGAATTAAATTAGTAAAATTTAGATGTTACTTGTATTTTTCTAAGTCTACTAGTTACGTTGCTATAAAAGCTCAAACTCGAGTATCTATACTTTTTGACCCGAGAGTAGATAAGAGCGACATATCGTCCAGCGAACCAGATGCCAGCCTGTGAAGATAAGATAGGGAAGCTACTCTTCGTCTTTTATCTAATGAATCTATTTTGAAGATTTGAAGCAACTCCGAGTAAGATACAACTTCAGTATAATGACCAAACGCTTTGTAGTATAAATATCTCAGAAATCTTTTTTGGACTCTTTCAACATTTTTAATTTGATATGTGTGATGAGGATACCATATCACCGATCCAAACTCAAGCCGTGATCGTACCAGAGAAGAGTAAAGAAGCTTAATTGCATTGACATTGCTTAAAAAATTCCCTGACCGTCTAATAAAGCCAAGAATGTTGTAAGCACTCTTACAGATGGAATCTATATGTCCGTTAAAATTAAATTATGAATCGAAGACAATGCCCAGATCACGAACAGATGACTTTATGTTTAGGGAAATACCACCTAAGTTATAATTAAAGCGAAGAATATTTTCATCGGACTTCTTTGTAAATGGTATAACAGCACATTTATCTATATGAAATTTGATATTGTCTCTACTCCACATGTACAATCGGTCAATGTCATCCTGTAAAGATTGGCAGTCAGACAAACTACCTACAGCCCTAAACAACTTCAAGTCATCGGCATATAAAAGAAATTTACTATTCAAAACACATGATTTTATGTCATCAATGAACAATAGGAACAATAAAGGTCCGAGATTTGACCCCTGTGGGACACCTGATTCAGCGTAAAAATCACTTGATGAAAACCCCTCAAAAAACACATATTGTTTTCGGTCGCGCAAATAAGAACAGAATAATTTTATGAGTGGGGAAGACAGACCAAAATAATTTAATTTGCAAAGTAAAGAGGCATGATTAACTTTATCAAAAGCTTTCTCGAAATCAGTATATATGACATCAACTTGACCCCCATAGTCCAAGATTGGAATGCAGTATTCAGAAAAATTCAGTAAGTTGGAGTTGATGGATCTGTTAGTAAAGAAACCATGTTGATGAGGACTAATAAGAGAACTGACATGCCTAAATAGATGCTTATAGATGATCGACTCAAAAATTTTAGCAGGAGCAGATAATATTGTCACGGGCCTGAAATTCCGAACATTTGCTCGGTCCCCTTTTTGAAGATAGGTACTAATTTACCACGCCGCCAAGCAGAGGGAAAATAGTCTTGTTGTAACGAGAGATTGAATATGAATGATAAAGGACGAACGAATGACTCAGCACACGCTTTGAAAATATATGGAGGTATGTCGTCAGGACCACACGATCGCTTGGGTTTGAGATCTTTAATTGCAGCCAACACTTCAGTTTCAGTTACAGACGTGAGCGACAGGCAAGAAACGTTAGGCATGGTCGGTGATTGAAGCGCACGGCGGCAGAGTTCGCCGTTGTCCAGGCCACATGGTTCGTAAACAGAACTGAAATATGAGGAAAACTTGTCCGCTATATTTATATATATATATTTATATATATATATATATATATATATATATATATGTCTGTTAACACGATAGCGGCCGTAAATATGGTCCAATCTTAATGAAATTTGCTACAGACGTGTAAAGTGGTAATCACTCGGATGAGTTCGTGAACCAGCCCAATCAGAAGGGGGGTAAAGGGGATAAACCCCCCCAAAAATAGGTTTTTTTGAGTTTTTCACATTTTTTGGGTTTTTTTGTTGGCACCATTGAATTCAGCTCAAAAAAACAAACAATTTAGTATTTTGAATTACTGCTCTATGTCCATTGGTTACCGAGATATTGAAAGCGGTAAACACAGTACGTGGTCTCAATGTTAACCTTATGGGAAATAAGTAAAATTCTATATTTTGCTTATTTCTCAACATGTCTTGATAAAACTTAGTAAATGGCTTCTTCTAGTTCAGATCTACTAAATATTGAATTAAAACCAACCAGTTTAAACACACCTGTATCAGCAAACCTGCATACTCATTCCCCATGTTATCCTTATGGAGCTTACAAAAACATGTCAAATCTCGCTATGTTGGATTAAAATATGTTGTTTTGCATTTGAAATTCCCTGAGTATGCAGGTCTGCTGCAACGGGGGTATTTTGAAGGTCAGAGAATCCGAATCAAGCCTTATCTCAATTTATGTCACGATGTTGGTAACGCTCAACATCACACTTTAGACCGCTTTTCACGCAAAAACTAGAGTGCTGTTATGGCTGAAACTTTTTTCCTTTGTAGTATCCACATATGAGAAGGTTTTAGACGACTTAAAAGTAGGGTACGTCTTTTTTAAATTAAATAACAAGCTTCTAAAAACCGAGTGTTATTTGATTTCAACCAAGTTTTTCCATAATAATTAAAGGGGACGACGTTTTGTTTGCATTATCAGTGTTCCAAGCAGATGGTAGTTACCTTCACTGATGGATTCGTCGTTACAGATGTTTAATGATTTCATTCAGTTTTATGTTTTGGTTTATAATACTTTTTTTGTACTATATAGCATTTTTTTTAAAAGTAGCATTTAATCCATCGTTAGTTTTCGTACATAATCCATTTACTCGTGGAATCTACTCATCAAGTATAAAAGGTTTATATTTAGGCAATTTATTAAATCACAAGTACTTTTCAAACCAAACTGCAAAATCCTAAAACATGAATTTTATTTTATTTCGACCAAGTTTAGCTTTTGGCAGAATACAAATAATAATTGATGAACTGTTTATATTTAAAAAGATGTAAAAAGAAAAAAATAGTAGTATATCAAATCAGCTGTCAGGAATAGAACATAAAATAAATCACTGACTAGAGATGATTTAAAGACCTTTCTTCCCTGTAACAGTTGTTATTGAAAGAGCTAATTTAAACAATTTATTATATGTACATCATTAGAAAAAAGGCTTTGCCTTTGTCCTTTAGCGAATTTCATTGACGGAATTAGCGAATTTCCTTAAAGGGATAAACTATTACCATAGGTCTCATGGCAAGACCTAAGCCCGAGGCCATGATAACTTTTCACTTTGGGGCTCCCAGAAGCAAAACACACCATTTAAACGATATTTAAAGCTGAAAACACAGTACGTTGTCCCTATTTTATACTCATGGAAAACAGGAAAAATTCTATATCTCGGTTACTACTCAACATACCTTGATAAAACTTGGTATATGTGGCTTTTATGGTTCAGATTCACATGATATTGTTTTAAAACCACAAAATGTCTGCATGACTGTTGCAGCAGACCTGCTTACTCATTCCCTATGTTATTCTTATGGAAGAAATAAAATAAGGTCATGTAAAAAGTCTGGAGGTCTGCTGCAACGGGGGTATTTTTTTGTTCAAGATAGACCCTAAAAACCTTAGAACTTTTTTGACATTAAATCAAGGGAAAATTCTACGTTTTACGTACATATACTTTCATGAAACAGAAAACTGTATACTTGGTCTGCTGCGACGGGGGTATTTATATCCTGCCTAAGTGCCACTCAATACCATACATGTGAGCATATCTGACGATATTGAGCATAAGCGTTCCTAGGGCAGTGACACACTTGAGGCCTTTATCGGCAGGGCGCTGAATCTACTCGCATGTATAGTACAGGGAGGCCAAATATAAATACCTCCTGCGGGGGGCAGTAATAGATTAACTCCAGTCGCAGCAGACCTGCGGTCTTTGCAGATTCCTGAAAACATCTTGCTGGTTAATGAAAGTTTAACTTCTTTACATTTGTCCAATACCACTGACCTATCACTGCACAGCCCAAACTACTTGTTTTACAACCTTGGACCTTTGCATGGACGTTCTTTATGGCATAAGCATCCGCTAAGAACGTTTTTTTACTCGAAATTTTAAGGGGTCTTGGCGAGGTCGAAGTTTATACGTTTTCCTAAGTAAATGGAATGGACGATCTTTTGTTTGGTTTTCAATGTACATTCAACAAGCAGATGGTTCAAGCTTCACATACGGATACAGCTGATTTTTAATTTTGTTACTTTCATAATGGTTTTATGGTTTTGGGGTTTTGAAAGAAGTGATTTTTCTTCCACAATTCATTGTAATTCTTTTCAATCCTATACTCTTATACGAGCAATGTTATCGTCCGTTCTTGTATGATTGCTTGCTTGCTTGCACAATTATCTCAAAAACGGCTCCGAGGATTTCCTTCAAAGTCTGTAAATAAGTCATTTATGACTCAAAAATGTCTTTTATGCAGATTACTTGGCCAGAGAAAATCTAAGAACGTAATAAATCAAATTTTAAAGTTGTAAACCTTTAACATTGGCCTTATAGGTTGCCGTGATAGCAACGAAAATAAACAAGGAAAGTGTAAACAAATGAAGTAATCATAACAGCTGTTTGGAATCTACAGCCATCAAGGGAAAATACGGGGGTTTATCCCCCTTTACCCCCCTTCCAGTGGTCCGTTCAGGCCGATTTTCGAACTCGTCTGAATAATTACCTTTTTACGCGCCTGTGTCAAATTTCATTCGGATCGGACCATTTTTACAGGCGCTATCGTGCTTACAGACACACACACACACACACACACACACACACACACACACACACACACACACACACACACACACACACACACACACACACACACACACACACAAATACACACACAAATATATATATATATATATATATATATATATTATTTTAGTTAACATTATTAAGTTAATAAACAAAGTACCCTTTTTTGAAACATTTTTATTTCGACGACTAGTTTCGACACATTAGTTCATTTTCAAGTCATGTATAGATAACCTATTTCAAAATAATATAAATAAACAAATAAGTTAACACATGTTAAATTAACAGTTTACAATAAAATTTTTGAGTTATATATAAATTATTTGAAATTTTTACTTCTTAATTGGTATATCTTTTCAAAAATTATATTTCCTTGTGAAAGGTGAGTTAAATTCAAAAGTTTGTTAGGATGTTCTTTTTTCTTTAGAAATATCCATAAATCTTCTTTGACATTTAATTTTTCTTTGTCATATTCGTAGGTTAGTACTTCTAGGGTTTCATCTATTTTAGTAAAATTGTGTTTTTCTTTGATAAGGTGTTCTGCATAGTTTGATTTCATTGTTGTTATATTTTTTCACTTGTAAGCCTGCAAGTGTTCTTTGTACCTTATTTTAAAATTTCTTCTTGTTTGTTCAATATAGATATTATCACAATTACCACATTTAAGTTGATAAACTCCAGCTTTTGTATATTCATCTTTTTTATTTTCTGTTTTTGGTTGTAATCTTTTATTAATCATTTTAAAAGAATTATTTTTATTTTTATAGGCAATTTTTACTTCAGTATTTTTGAAGGTCTTACGGAATGCTTTATTAAGTGTGGTGTTATGAGGTAGGCATATGTATTCATATTTCTTCTTTTCATTGTCATTGGCATTATTTCTTTCTTTTTCGAGTTTTTTGTTTTCTTTTTTATCATATTCCCTATCATTGATGGTTTATATCAATTCTTTATTGCCAGGTATAATATTGTGTCTTTTTCTCTTTTAAAATCTTCTTTTTTCATGGGGACTGTTAACAAACGGTGTATTAAAGAATGGAATGTTGTTAATTTATGAGACCACAGGTGGTTGGATTCTGCCGGAATAATTACTTCTGTTGTTGTTGCTTTTCTAAAAATTTTAAAAGCATGTTTGTTTTTGTCTTTAAAAATAGTTATGTCTAGGAAGTTTATTTCATTTTGTTGTATTTCTGATGTAAACTGAATTGTTCTTGATAAAGAGTTGATATATAAATTGAGCTCTTGAGCTTCTTCTTCGTTACCATCAAAAAGGCAAATTATATCGTCAACATATTTAAACCAATATTTTATTTTGTCTTTCATAGGATTTTGATTGCTTAGGATTTGATTTACTTCTAGGTTGTTTATATAAATGTCTGCCATTAACCCTGAAAGGGGCAAACCCATAGATAACCCATCTTTTTGTAAATAGAATGATGAATCAAACGTGAAATAATTTTGGTTAAGTGCCATTTTAGTTAATTTAATTATTTCTTTAATTTCATTTTTCTTCATTGTTTTATGTTTAATCAAGTTAGAGCGAAGAATATTTATAGTTTCTGTTGTAGGGATGTTTGTATACATATTACTTATATCAAACGATAAGAATAGTGAATTTTGAGATAGTTCTACATCTTTGATTTTTTCTATAAGATCATATGTATTTTTTACACTAAAATTATCTTCCCAAGTTATATTATTTTTTATTTTATTGAGAAGATATTTACATATTTTGTAACATGGGGCATTTTGAAAATTGACCACTGGTCTGATGGGAATATCTTTTTTGTGCGTTTTGGGTTGGCCTCGCAGTATTGGCGATTTCGGTTTTTCCATTTTTAGTTCACATTTTTCTTTTTTGGTTAAGCTTTTACATTTCATTATTAGTGTATTAATTTCCTTAGAATATTTTTCCGTTAGATCTTGATTGAGTTTTGTAAAATTATCATCTTTCAAAAACTCTTTGACTTTTGTATCATAGTCGGTTTTGTTTATTATTACAACAGAGTTGCTTTTATCTGCTTTTGAAAGAATGGCATTATTTTCTTTTAATTTATTTGATATTGTATTGATTAGATCCATATCTTTTTTAGTTTTCTTTTTTATTTCAGCTTTAGGTTCTTTCTTTTTTAACTTTTCAAATTCATGTACAAAATTAATTCTTATATGATCTTGAATACTTGGATTTTTTCTTCGGATTACAGATTCAAATGTAATCAGATCTTCTTCAACTATACTTTTCTTTTCATCAAGATTTATGTTGTATTTTATGGATTTGTTGAGCAAGGACCTCTCTTCTTCTGTAAATTGTATTGTGGTGAGATTTTTTAGTGCTGGGCTGAACTTCATTTCATCTCTTTCGTATGTTTTTAAAAATTTACCTTTTTGATTTTCATATAATTTATCAAGTTTTCTTTTGTGAGTTTCTCTTTTCAGTGTTATAATTGGTTTGATCCAGTCTGAAATAAATTGTAATATCTCATCTATGCTCTCAGTATGATAAATATTTTTTATGTTATCAAATACATTTTTCATAGATTCATTTATAGTTTTTAGTTTGGAGTATTGGTAATTTATTTCTTCTTTAATCCATATTTTTTGGGCAGTTTTAATTGTTCTTAAAGCAGCTTGGGTATTTGATCTCGTGTGAAGTTGAACATAGTTTGGAATTAAATCCTTTGATAAACAATTTTTGTTGAATTGAATGTCTTCTCTGATCTTCTGAGCCTTCAGGTTTAGGTATTTGTAAGTGTGAACAATTTTTTGGTTGTTAGCCACTTCTGTAAGGATTGTATAAAGGTTGGTTAATAGGGCTACTGTTATTATTATTTTAGTTAACATTATTAAGTTAAGAAACAAAGTACCCTTTTTTGAAACATTTTTTATTTCGACGACTAGTTTCGACACATTAGTTCATTTTCAAGTCATGTACAGTTCGCGCATTATATCTCCGGCTATGACTAGTACGCTATTAACCGTATCATATGATATTTTAAACATATGATTTTGGTAAACACAGCGTTTGATATACAGCGGGACTGTAGAACAATGTTTTCAGAAAAGTACCCCTTCTCCCCCCCGCGCCTTGCAACCAGCTGACTCTGTCATAGCCGGAGATATAATGCGCGAACTGTATAGATAACCTATTTAAAAATAATATAAATAAACAAATAAGTTAACATATGTTAAATTAACAGACAGTTTACAATAAAACTTTTGAATAATATATAAATTATTTGAAATTTTTACTTCTTAATTGGTATATCTTTTCAAAAATTATATTTCCTTGTGAAAGGTGTGTTGAATTTAAAAGTTTGTTAGGATGTTCTTTTTCTTTAGAAATAGCCATAAATCTTCTTTGACATTTAATTTTTCTTTGTCATATTCGTAGGTTAGTACTTCTAGGGTTTCATCTATATGAGTAAAATTGTGTTTTTCTTTGATAAGGTGTTCTTCATAGTTTGATTTCATTGTTGTTAAATTTTTTTGACTTGTAAGCCTGCAAGTGTTCTTTGTACCTTATTTTAACATTTCTTCTTGTTTGTCCAATATAGATATTATCACAATTACCACATTTAAGTTGATAAACTCCAGCTTTTGTACATTCATCTTTTTTATTTTCTGTTTTTGGTTGTAATCTTTTATTAATCATTTTAAAAGAATTATTTTTATTTTTATTTTTACAAGCAATTTTTACTTCGGTATTTTTGAAAGTCTTACGGAATGCCTTATTAAGTGTGGTGTTATGAGGTAGGCATATGTATTCATATTTCTTCTTTTCATTGTCATTGGCATTATTTCTTTCTTTTTCGAGTTTTTTTGTTTTCTTTTTTATCATATTCCCTATCATTGATGGTTTATATCCATTCTTTATTGCCAGGTATAATATTGTGTCTTTTTCTCTTTTAAAATCTTCTTTTTTCATGGGGACTGTTAACAAACGGTGTATTAAAGAATGGAATGTTGTTAATTTATGAGACCACGGGTGGTTGGATTCTGCCGGAATAATTACTGCTGTTGTTGTTGCTTTTCTAAAAATTTTAAAAGCATGTTTGTTGTTGTCTTTAAAAATAGTTATGTCTAGGAAGTTTATTTCATTTTGTTGTATTTCTGATGTAAACTGAATTGTTCTTGATAATGAGTTGATATATAAATTGAGCTCTTGAGCTTCTTCTTCGTTACCATCAAAAAGGCAAATTATATCGTCAACATATTTAAACCAATATTTTATTTTGTCTTTCATAGGATTTTGATTGCTTAGGATTTGATTTACTTCTAGGTTATTTATATAAATGTCTGCCATTAACCCTGAAAGGGGCAAACCCATAGGTAACCCATCTTTTTGTAAATAGAATGATGAATCAAACGTGAAATAATTTTGGTTAAGTGCCATTTTAGTTAATTTAACTAAAAGTTATCATGGTCTTGGGCTTAGGTCTTACAATGAGACCTACGGTAATAGCTTCATCCCTTTAGGGGAAATTCGCTAAAATGAAAATTATTGCCAAATTTTGAAGGTGGGAAAATGTTAGTTAAGCTGAGTTAACGGTTGTGATGTTCTGGTAACTTTCACTCCACTCCAACTGCTTCAGAAGTAAACGGTTCCCATAGTTCAAGATATAATGCATCAACTGTATCATGCAATTGGTAAATTAAGTACTGCTTAATCATAATTTAAAATGAATTCCATTGCAATGTATAAATTAAACAAGGTCCCTTTGTGGTACTTTGGTATTATACGAAGGCCACTATTTTTAGAGCGGGTTTTTTAACCGGACACCAAAAATAACTATATAATTGGACAGAACATACTTTGATTGACTTATTGTCCAACTTTGACATAATTATGATGAGCGGTCTTTGTGTTATGCCTCCCAGAAGACAACGATGTCGGCAAGGATTAGCGTCACCGCCGCTAGCGGCTACACCCGATCGCCACCCTTATACAGCGCGCTGCGGCGGTTATGTTAGGTTAGGTTATCATAAATATCGAACATATGTTAGTAGGACTTTCCTCGTTTCGTTAGAAATCAAACTATACTGGATGAGTCATACTTTCGCCCGCCAAATCCTGGAGGCAAGTGATGTACACACTCCGGTCAACAACCCGACATAGGCCTACTTGGAGGGGATTTGGCGGGCGAAGGTATGACTCATCTGGTATCGTTCGATTCGTAACGAAATGAGGAAAGTTCTACTAACGTATTTATGATAACCTAACCTAACATAACCGCCGCAGCGCGCTGTATGAAGGTGGCCTCCGTATAATACCAAAGTACCATATTTGTTAATAGGCTTAAAACTTGGAGTTTCTGTTCTACTAAGCATATGTAGAAAATATTTTCTAACGAAAATTCCCATGGAGTAGTAGGCTATATATAAGCATAGGGGTGTAACGGTTGGTGCCCTGGCCAAATGACTACAGTGGCCAAATCTTAATCGTATGATAAAAAATACTGTTTTCCATTGTGATCGCCAGAATTCTTGGAAATGATGCCATAGATGTAAATAAAATGTAAGGCTTTAAAAAACCTACAGACTACAAAATAATATATTTGTAGATACAGTATACAACATTTTACTTATTTTATTACTTATACTTAAACTAAACTTATTAATACTTTTACTTACTTATTACTTAAACTTACTTATATATACTTATATTTAATTTCTATTAATAGATATACAAGTATTGCATTTTATTTGATAAAATAAAATACTTTTAGACATATTTGTGGAAGTGGTATTTTTACTTCTTTCTCTTGATAAAAATTTGAAAATGGTTCTTTAATATTTTGGTAAAACACAGTTATTTTTCGATATAAAAAATAGCTGTAATACCGTAACTTTCGCCAATGTTGATAGTTGTGTTGGTTACTGAATACCGCTATACTTAGGTTCGACAGTCAAATAATAAAATAAACGGTATCAGGAAACTGACACATACTTTCTCCCTTCAAGTCATTTAAAACCAGAAAACATATTTAGTAAAATAAAACAAATTAACAATTAATTATCACACAAATATATACCAAATTTTATCAAAATCGGTTAGTAAATAACGGAGATATCGGTTTTTAAACTTTGCCATAAGAATAACATTGGACAACGTACTGCGTTTACCGCCAAACTAAAATATCAATTATCTCCGCAACCACTTGACGTAAACTAATGATTCAAAATACTAGATTATTTAGTTTTTCAAGTCAAATTTAATGGTTGCAAGTATATTTTCTTTAGAGGTCACAGATTTTGTGAAATTTGAAAAATATGAATGTTTGAACACTGAAACCCCCATAACTTCTGAACCTGAATTTTTACAGAGATGCGGGTGGTGTCATTTTGTTTGTCATCCTAAGCACTAAAAACCATGAAATTTTTATCAAAATCGTTAGAGTCGTTTTTGAGGAATTTGGATTTTTGTCATTTTTTATGGGTTTTTATGGGGTAAATACCCTTAAAAATCAAAAATTCAAAAAAATGAAAAAATACACCTGGAGATACCACAGCTTTATACCTATATGCCAAATTTCATGAAAATCGGACCACTGGTGTCGTCTCTAGCTTTGTTTACATCCACACACACACACACACACACACACACACACACACACACACACACACACACACACACACACACACACACACACTCACACACACACACACACACAGACAGACAGACAGACAGACACCACGCCAAAAACCACTTTTTTGGATTCAGGGAGCACTAAAACGAATATATCCACTGACAACTCAAATTCGAAAATTTTGACGAAAACAATACGTTCTCCATATACTATGTATAGGGGGGAGAAAGTAAAAATATTGAAATGTACTCTGGCCCTTTGTACTCAGTAATAATAATAGTATAAACAAAAAGTGAACAAAACTGCAAGAAAATAGTTAGTTTGCATGCCGTAAGACCAGAGTGTATTAGGAAGGTTCCCTACCTGCGGCAGTTTTCGTTTTTCTGCGACACTAGCGGCGACTTTTAGAACAGAGGTTCCATAAGAGCCCATATTAAATTTGTGCACTTTTCGCCGCGCAAGTCGGTGCAGAGGTAAACGCAGTGTCATTTAGTGCCTCCAATTCATAAAATAAAATTTATTTGGATATACCATTGTAAGGTCAAAGAATTGTAGATTGTTTATTGCTTCTCCAAAATCGTTTAATCTCTCATTAAAAAGCATTAAAGTTGGTCAACTTCAACTCAATGTATCTTCAGATTACGTAAACATGAACGGCTTTGGATTTTCAATAAACATTCTATAACTCTTTATCTTTGAAATGGTATGTTGGATTACATTTTATTTTGAAAACTATATACGCTAAATGACACTGCGCGAAGCTTGTTTTAGGCATATTTTGGCGTAGGTAGGGAATAACCTTAACTGCCAGAGTGCCAGCATCTACTGATCTTAGAGTTAAAAAATTAAGGTCGTAATGAAAGTTAATAATTTCTAGTTATTTAGTAGCAGTGACTGAGCCACACATACTGTTGCCCGGGGCAAAATCGGCGTTTGCACCCCCCCCCCGGTACCAACCACAAAAAATATGTAATATTTTAAATGTTTCTTTGATGTGATGGATACGCAATTATCTCGTATATACTGTGTGTCCCAAAAGTCCCGGAACGGTTTAATATCTTTTAAAGTAAGCCAGATATCAAAACAATATTTTGCATACCTTTTAGTACTAAAAAAAAAACAATTTTTTGATGTATGTGCCATTTCTGCCCCTGCCCCCAAAATTGGATTTTGGGAGGGTAGCCCCAAAATTTTAAATGTAAACCCCCATCGTGCGACTACTTATTTTAAAGGGCTTGTTAAAAGAAACACAATGCCGCAAACCGGAGGTCGATATCATGCTCCAGTCCAAAATGACGGCCATTCAAAAATTTAAAAATGCCGTGCGTCAATTAAAATTGAGTATTTTCTGTGTTCAGCAATTCACATTTAAATCGAATAAGAACCACCAGAACACATATTAACTACTTAAAAGATACAAAAATAATAATTTCTTGTCATTATCAAGACTCAACCCTCAAAATGGTTTTGGGAGGTGGGGGTTTGTCCAACCAATTCCAATAGCCTACTCACAACGTATGACCACTCGTTTTAATATGCTGAATGAGTAAAAAATAAGCCAGAGCTCGTTTTAATAAAATTTCAAAAAATTAGTTATTTTTGTGGCGAATATTTGGTACTTCATGTATGGAGGTTTTCCTAAAAGATAACGCATAGACGACCCTCCGCAAGTATCGACCTTTACCGCTGAGCCAAAGGTCGCATCAAGTCGGATATTTATTAGTAACTTTTTCACTAAATTGAGTATTTTGTGTGTTCGGCAATTCACATTTAAATCTAATAAGAATCACCATAACACATTTTAACTACTTAAAGGATACAAAAATTATAATTTCTGGTTGTCATCATCAAGGCTCAACCCTCCAAATGGTTTTGGGAGGTGGGGAAACCCTACAAAATTTATAAGTATTAAGTAACTTTTTTGAAATTTCATTAAAACAAGCTTTGGCTTATTTTTTACTCAGCAAATTAAAATGAGTGGTCAAACGATGTGAGTTGATATTGGAGTTGGTTGGACAAACCCCCAGCCCCCCCAGAACCATTTTGGAGGGTTGAGCCTTGATGATGACAACAAGAAATAATAATTTTTGTATCTTTTAAGTAGTTAAAATGTGTTCTGGTGGTTCTTATTCGATTTAAATATGAATTGCCTATCACAGAAAATTCTCAATTTTAATTGACGGACGACATTTTTAAATTATTGAATGGCCGCCATTTTGGACTGGAGCATGACATCGACCTCCGGTTTGCGGCATTGTGTTTCTTTTAACAAGCCCTTTAAAATAAGCAGTCACACGATGGGGGTTTACATTTAAAATTTTGGGGCTACCCCCCAAAATCCAATTTTGGGGGCAGGGGCAGAAATGACACATACATCAAAAAGTAGTTTTTTTAAGTACTAAAAGGTATGCGAAATATTGTTTTGATATCTGGCTTACTTTAAAAGATATTAAACCGTTCCGGCGACTTTTGGGACACACGGTATAATACGATTTTACGTTATGGCCGCAATACAACCGATGTTCGCAGGCCAACGATACAGCCTAACGAAGAGCTTTTATTGCCATAATATAGCTGAGAAATTTGCCAGCCGCTGTAAACTAATAGAAGGTGTCTACCAGATTTCACAAATGGAACTCCCGACTTTTTTGCCTTTCCTGGCGGTTTCAAAACAATATTCTCGACCAGTGAAATCGGCAATATTGGCTCCTAAAACGAATACTTGAGCCCAATCATGTAAATTAAAATTAAATATTATTGATGGCCGCATACGACCGAGATATTTAACGGCCGCGATATGCCAACAATATTTACCAACAACTGCTATGAGACCAAGAGACTTGCTGGCGACAAAGACGCTGAGCGATTTTCTGGCCGTAGTATGATCGAGGCCGTATGACAGCCGCGATGCGACCGAAAGGTATTACGGCCATGAAAAGACCCAGCGCCGTCGCTTTGCCAGCAAAATCTATGAGCGATTTTCTGGCCATCAAACACCGAGAATGAGACTGCCATGAAAATAGAGACAGGCTTGACGGCCGGCAAAAGAGATTTTACCGCAGAGATGCTACTGAGAGGTTTGCCGGCCGCGAAACAAAAAATTTGACTTTAAATTAAATTTTTCACTTTTTTAACCGGAGCAAGCAAGCGGTGGGCGCCGCTGGCGCCCCCTACTGACTGACGCCCGGGGCAGGTGCCCCCGTTGCCCCCCCTTAGATCCGTCACTGTTTAGTAGACATTGTCTTTCCAAGGCGATGAATAAAAAGGTGATAAATTTAAGACCATTAACTAACAAAGTAATCTGTTTATATCTTGCTGTTTAACTGTATTTTTTACATCTGAGAAGGTCCCCATTTCAAGTAAAGTATGAAGTGTTTCATGTAAATTTGCAAACTATTCAAAAACTAACCACGTTGAAAAATTTCATCTGGTAAATCATGCATCCGACCAACACATCGGCTTGTTTTTAAATCCTTTAGCACTACTCCTGAGGCATTTCAGTTAGGATCATGAGCTCATCTGAAAGGCCCTTTTCTTCAGTATTAACCAACCAATAGCATCCCTTACAGTTTGCAACTCTTTTTGACGGAGCACAATTTTTATTTCGGTACCCACAGTGGACGGACCCTACGCTTATTACTTTCTCCCCCTTATACATAGTACATGGAGAAAGTAAAAGAGTTGTTTTTTCCAAAATTTCGAATTTGAGTTGTTTGTGGATATATTCGTTTTAGTGCTCCCTGATTTCAAAATACCCCCGTTGCAGCAGACCTGCATACTCAGCGAATTTCAAATGCAAAACAACATATTTCAATCCAACATAGCGAGATTTGACATGTTTTTCTTAAGCTCCATAAGAATAACATGGGAATGAGTATGCAGGTTTGCTGCTACGGGTATACTAAAACTGGGTGGTTTTAATTCAATACTTAGTTGATCTGACCTAGAATAAGCCATTTACCAAGTTTTATCAAGATATGTTGAGAAATAAGCGAGATATGGAATTTTCTTTATTCCCCATAAGGTTAACATTGGGACAACGTACTGTGTTTACCACTTTCAATATCTCGGAAACCAACGGACATAGAGCAGTGATTCAAAATACTAAATTGTTTGTTTTTCAAGCTGAACTCAAAAATGCTAGCGAAAATTGGATAATTTTTAACCTTCTATGTGAAAAACCCAAAAACCCCATTTTTGGGGGTTTACCCCCTTTACCCCCCCTTCAGGTGGTCCAATCGGGCTGGTTCACGAACTCGTCCGAGTGATTACCACTTTACACGTCTGTACCAAATTTCATTAAGATCGGACCATATTTACGGCCGCTATCGTGTTAACAGACATATATATATATATATATATATATATATATATATATATATATATATATAAATTAGAACGAATAGTGTTTTTTGCTTCTGGGGGCCCTAAAATGAAAAGCTAACATGGTCTCGGGCTTAGGTCTTACCATGACACCTACGGTAATAGCTTATTCCTTTAAGGAAATTCGCTTAAAGAGGTTTTCGGAGTGGTCTGTCCGTGTGTGAGTGAGGAACAAAAATCCAAATTTCTCAAAAACGGCTCAAACAATTTTGATAAACATTTCATGGTTTTGAGTGTACAAGAAGACAAAACAAAATGACACCACCCGCATGTCTGTAAAAATTCAGGTTCAGAAGTTATGGGAGTTTAAGTGTATAAAATTCATATTTCTCAAAATTCACAAAATCTGCAACTTCTAAGCTAAGAAAATATACTTACAATCATTCAATTTGGCTCAAAAAAATAAATAATCCAGTATAGTATACCTAAACTGGCTACGGGGATAATTGAATATTCATTTTAGAAAAACGCAGTATGTTGTCTAATGTTATTCTTATGGCAAACATTTAAAAACCGATTCCTCGGTCAATTACTAAGCGATTTTGATAAAATTTTGTATGCATTTATGAGATATAATAATTGTTAATTTGTTTCAATTCATTATTTACGTTTTCATTTACGTTTTAAATGACTTTAAGGAAGAAAGTAGTACAGTAGACATTAAGGAAGTCAGTTTCCTGATTCAATTTTTTAAGGGGATGTATAAAACATTATCCCTTGGATTTACACTTCTTGACAAATCTTCTTCAAGAAAAAAAATTCTTCAAACCCTATAGGGACACTAATTTTCTTGATATCGTGGATTAGTTTGTTGAGAAGAAATTAGAGTACCCCTAACCCCAATTTAGGTTTTGGTGGATATAAATTGCCCAAATTATGAGTATTTGAGATAAGCAGCTTATTTAATTGTTATGTACCTTACATTTATAAATAAACGGTATCAGGAAACTGACACATACTTTCTCCCTTCAAGTCAATTAAAACCAGAAAACATATATAGTGAAATAAAACAAATTAACAATGAATTATCACTCAAATATATACCAAATTTTATCAAAACCGGTTAGTAAATAACGGATATATCAGTTTTTAAATATTTGCCATAAGAATAACATTGAACAACGTACTGCTTTTACCGCCAAACTAAAATATCAATTATCTCCGCAACCAGTTATTGTAAACTAGTGATTCAAAATACTGGATTATTTACTTTTTCAAGACAAATTTAATGGTTGCAAGTATATTTTCTTTAGAGTTTACTAAATTTGTGAAATTTGAAAAATATTAATTTTTTAACACTTAAAGCCCCATAACTTCTGGACCTGAATTTTTACAGACATGCGGGTGGTGTCATTTTGTTTGTCATCTTAAGCACTAAAAACCATGAAATGTTTATCAAAGTCGTTAGAGCCGTCTTTGAAAAATTTTGATTTTTGTAATTTTTTATGGGTTTTTATGGGGTGAATACCCTTAAAAATCAAAAATTCACAAAAAATGAAAAATACACCTGGAGATACCATGATTTTATACCTACATGCCAAATTTCATGAAAATCGGACCACTGGTGTCGTCTCTAGCTTTGTTTACATCCACACACACACAGGCAGACAGACACCACGCCAAAAACCGCTTTTTTGGATTCAGGGAGCACTAAAACGAATTTATCCACTAACAACTCAAATTTGAAAATTTTGACGAAAACAATACTTTCTCCATATACTATGTATAGGGGGGAGAAAGTAAAAATAATAAGTTTTTATGCCCTCTGCCAAAACAATACGACAAAAAAATCATCGATTCATTGAAAAAACGTGAATCTGCCAAATCAAATACATTACCCAGGGGGGATTTTGTACTTTAGTCAGCTGCAATTCATCCGATTTCATTTAAATTTGATAGATATAATGTTAAGATCTGATTATTATCGAGAGCACATAATACGGCGGGCGGAAAAAACTGTAAACTCATCAACTCGTCTGCTAAACCTCAGCTGAAATGACTAAGTTAAATCAAATGATTTTGTTAAACTGTCAAAAGTTTGTTTTCACCACACTACGACGAAATCACCAGTTTTACAAACATCAAACGCGGACCGAAACACACTGTTTGCCGCCACAGGACCAATAACGTTTGGGGCTCTAGGGCCGAAAGTCAGCTGATCGTTTATTTGCTTGAAACAACGTCAGAACATCACATAATTATACAGCATTCAATAGGTTCCAAAGAGAGGATAGTTCCGATCATATGATTTTCAAAACTGTGTTTGTTTGAATCATAATAAAGAAGTAGTATCGTCACTCATAACCTTCAAGTTTTGTTTTCAAGTGAGTCAAACAATAATCAGTTTTTTAAATGTTTTTAGGATATATTCCTTTGGGTAGTGTGGTGAAAAATAGCGTTCGCACCTCGGCCGAAATGGTTTTGCTGCTCTCGATCGTTTCAAATTCTCGACTTCGTCTCGACTGACTTTGAAACACGACCTCGAGTCTGCAAAACCTCATTTTCGGCCCTTGTTGCGAAATATACTATTACTTTTTTCACGGTCTTTTACGTGTAACTTTGCGTTGACTTTAACATATGATCATAGCTTATTAACCATCCAAACAAATAATAAACAATAATTTCGCCATGCGCTCACCCGCATTATTTGGTGCACCTATATAACAGTAAGGAAGAGGGTGATCTTTTAGTTAGTTGTGGGAATAAATGTATATTTTTGGGTAGGCTAATATAAAGCACAAAATTCGGTCTAAATTGGGCAATTCAAGTCCCATGAAACAATTTAAATTCTTTCGATCACGTTAACAAGTTGCGTGCGTACTAGCTTAATTCTCCAAAAGAACATGTCCGTGTACTATACTAGATGATTGAATATGAGCTTGGATTCTCCGTTTCTACGTTGCATCGTTGAAAATAAGCATGGAAATGCGACAAAAAATTATACACAAGTCATAATTATTTACAATATTTTATAATAATTATTTATGAATATAACTAAAAGCTTAAAAAATCATTGGGTATCTACATCATTTGACTAACAATAAATAATCTTCCTATTTGTCTTTTTTTAATTAAAAAAGATTACTCAAATCGTTACAATTTACATAGCCCAAACAATGGATCCTACAGTGGTGGTTTGTCTCGGCACATCGCGCGGCGCGGGGACGTCACAGGGCCTACCTGTGTGCGTTTCTTTGCCGCTTTTTTCCAGTTCCGGAACTTTGCATGCGTCTTGGTCTCACGAGCCCCTTTAATTATGCTACATTAACCAGAGTCCACAAAAACTGACGCGGTCGCCTCATCAAAACAAAAACTTCTTTATTTGCGGGGCTTGCATACGAATTTTATTCCTGCGTGCCCCTTTCTCATCCCGTAGGCAATTAGTATTCACTTTGGATCCCGTAATAATTATTCTCGCTTTTTTTGACGTCGTGAGATGTAGATTTACACTTTTTAGTTTTAAAATTAATATTTGAATTGAAATCAAGTAAATATCACAAGAAGTATTTGTATAATATATTCTATAAAATATCAAAATATCCTATACCAACAGTATTACATTTACAACAGTATTACATTTGTTTTAATTTTAAATACTGTTGTTAGAAATAAAAACTCTCATTATATCATTATACTCATTATACATTATACAAACGATTGGGAGGCGAAATCGTGGTTCGGATCCCACGTAAAAATGTAGGTCCCTTAGTTGCCATTGGCTGTTGGGCTATTAATTAACAGTCCTGTCTAAGGAATATGTCGGCCTTAGTCAGTAACAAGACTACAAGATCGCGCCACAATCATCCTTCACTCATCTGTCATTCATACTTGGCTTAAAATACCTACCTGGGTAGGTCGCCATTTCAACTAATGTATCTAATGTATGTATGTATTACATTGTAAATAGTATATAGCATAAAATCTACAAATTCGATTCATAGAAATTTTCATGATAATAATCATGGCTGCTATTAATGAATACCACCATAGAAAAATAAACAGGAACAGAAGCGCCACGGGATAGGGAAAAAGCGTACGCGCTAGGACGTGGTATTATCCAAAATGTAGGGGCTGGCGCGGCGTCTAAGTCAGGGTACGGCGAGCCTTGTTGCCATATCGGGCAGCGCGGGATTCCCAATGTCCCACAAGGAGCCAGCCTTCCTCCCCGCGCCAGCTTATCAGCTTATCACTCCGCCTCACTGCCAACCTGACTCGCGCTCTTCTTCCGCTGCACCGTACCGTGCCGTTCGTTACTCAACAGACGGAGCAAACTGAAGAACTGGCCAGGAGGTGGATAGGTCTCGCGGACCTAGCGGCAGAACTAAGATTGTACTCAATAATATTTTGATTGAGTTGTATTAACTGATTTGTATTTTAATCGTCGTTAGCGCTAGTTGCGTGAGCCCAACTACGTCACACCAGCTGGGGTCGAAAGTACTATAAGAAATAACTGTTTTTCACTTTTAAGTTTTTTTTTTAATTTTGAGACTTTAACTTCTTACCATTTCAATAAAACGGTATCAGGAAACTGACACATACTTTCCCCCCTTACGTCATTTAAAACCAGAAAACATATATAGTGAAGTAAAAAAATTAACAATTAACTATTGCACAAATATATACCAAATTTTATCAAAATCGGTTAATAAATAACGGAGATATCGGTTTTTAAATATTTGCCATAAGAATAACATTGGACAACGTACTGCGTTTACCGCAGAACTAAAATATCAGTTATCTCCGCAACCAGTTGACGTAAACTAATGAATAAAAATATTAGATTATTTAGTTATTCAAATCAAATTTATGGTTGCAAGTATATTTTCTTTAGAGGTTACAGATTTTGTGAAATTAGAAAAATATTAAATTTTTAACACTTCCTAATAACTTCTGAACCTGAATTTTTACAGACATGCGGGTGGTGTCATTTTGTTTGTAATCTTAAGCCCTAAAAAACCATGAAATTCGCATCAAAATCGTTAGAGCCGTTTATGAGAAATGTGGATTTTTGTAATTTTTTATGGGTTTTCATGGGGTAAATACCCTTAAAAATCAAAAATTCAAAAAAATGAAAATACACCTGGAGATACCACGGCTTTATACTTACATGCCAAATTTCATGAAAATCAGACCACTGATGTGCAGTAACAGCGATTGAGTGCAACATCAACTTTAAATTTGGCAAATAAAAGTAGGTGTAATCTAGAACCTACCAACACGAAGCAATATTCACTCATGGGCAACCAAACGTGTGGGACGTAGGTTTAATCAAATGTTTAATTGTAAATAATGTGAACTGCATGGCTTTGTTTTGAAGTCGACGGCTATCCGAAGAGCCTTGGAGGTCGATGCCACGATGCCACTGTTCCGAAAATTCAGCTCTTTACTACACTGAAGCAATGTAAAAACAAAGTAAAAAATGTGCAACGTACTAGCAAATGTCAAATAGCTTTAACGTTACACATAAAACGTTCAATAAATAAATAAATAGTAAATAACAAAACCTAAGTAGGTCGTCTTCAAGCAATGTATGATGAATGATGAATAATGTATATCTTAAATTAAATATTCAGCATTGGTATTTTATTTTTAGGGGCTTTTGCCCCTACAAGCCACTAGTATATACATATTAATGATGCTAGCTGACTGATTGATTGAACATTGAAAATGCAAACAAAAAATCGTCCAGTAAACTTTTATGGAAAATTTTGAAAAATTCTACCTTGCTGAAAACCCCTTAAAACTTTAAATCTTGAAAAATCCGTTCTTAGCTAATGATGATGTCCATGCAAAATTTCAAGGTTTTAGGTCAAGTAGTTTGGGCTGTGTAATTACTTGTAAGTGGTATTCGACAAATATACTGGGTGTCCGGAAATTATGGTAAAATATTTTAGTATATGAAAGTAGCGGTAAAAATAATAAGAGTTCATATAAACTCATATAGGAGTTCATAGGTCCTAAAGTGCTTCGTTTTCCGTCTGTGTGTCTTGTGATTTATACATACTTAATCATATCTCACGAACCTCTCAACTTATAAACTTCAAACTTGGTATGTGGGTGACCTCTGTTAATAACTATTTTTTAACTATTTTTGCAAGAAGTATCATTTGAAAATGGCGACTGTTTTTTGTTTTCAAAGATCTTAAAAAAAAAATTGTAACAAGAAACAAAATCCGAAAAATTGTACAAGAAACAAATAAGTTGCAAAATGTAATCCAGTTAACGCTGATATTAAGATTATAATGATCGGGCGACGAGTAATGGAGAAATTTTGAATTTTCGGAATAAAAACATGAAAATTTCAGATAGGATGTTCTAAAGAACTATGTTTTTATTCAGAAAAGTTAATTTTTTATACTTCTTTCAAAAATAGTTCTTAACTAGAGGCTTGAAGGGGCTAATAGCCCCTAAGAATAATCCTTCTTTCCTATAGTACAAAATACCTTCTTAGAAAGTGGTCTTTTGGATCCACAAAAATTATGAATATATCTAGCATTTGGTTTTAAGCAAACAAAGCAGACCTTGTTATATCCCAAAGGTTTTTAAATGACAGCTATTTTACGTTATTTCTCATTTTATAGTAAGCTTAAAGCAATTTCAGTATTTTCCCCGGGTCCCTTGGATGGAGACCTTCACTTTCAGTCCCCTCCCATCATCCTGCGATCCTGCGACCTCCCAAACGCCCGCAATTTCGGCGCAAAATTTCCGTTACGTAATTATATATATAGATCATTTGGTATTAAATCTGCTTCGTTATAACATAAACTAAACGAACGTACTTAACTTTTTATAATTTTAAATTATAAAAAAACTCAAACCCTTAATTATTATAAAATCAGAAAATCTTAAATTTAAAATATTTTTTATAGTACATTGAACGTGCATAGTTAGCTGCATTTTGAAAAAAATCCCACATGTCAACATCTACCATATGGCTTTAAATCAAGTATTAGCACCACATGTTTAATGCAAACAAAGCAGACGTTTTTTAATCTCAATGCATTTTAAATGGAAGATATTTTTCTATTTCTCATTTCGTGGTAGATTTGGACATAATCGGATATTTTTCCCGACCCCCTGGGACCAAGACCTTTAATTTGAGCCTTCTCCCATCATCCTGCGAGCCGTCAAACTCTCACAATTTTGATTTTAAACACAGATAATATAGATAGTGGTCATTCATATACCAAGTATTAAGTTTGTACATTTAGAGGTTCGTGAGATATGACTAAATATGTAAAAATCACAAACAGACACACAAATGGAAAACGAAGCACTTTAGGAACTATGTTTACATGAACTTTTTTTCTTATTCTTACCTCTACTATCATTTAGGCTACTACAATTTTTACCATAATTTCCGGATACCCTGTATAGTAGATAAAAATGTAGGGGCTCCATAGAGTTTTAGAGTAAAAAAAGTACAAGAGAAACTTACCGTCGAATTTGTAGTTCGAAAAAATTGATAAGTAAGTTTGAGATATATTTTGTATAAAAATAGTTATTTAAATCTTTTGTCATATTCATAATTTCAATAAAATAATTCACATGACTTAAGCAAGGCCACACTAAAACTACTGTTTAAATGTGGATACTTTTTACTTTCTCCCCCTAAACACAATAAATTGAAAAAGTTTTGTTTTCGGTAAAGTTTTCGAGTTTGAGGTGTAATTGGCGTGTACGTCAGTGCCGTGTCACAGAGAACGTAAATACGTTATCTGTGCGTACAGATGTACAGACATCTAAACGTTATCTGTGGCCGTGTGAAAACGCTCGCGAAAAAACGATCTCCTAGTGTCATCAGACTTATTCATTAGCAATTTGAGGAAACATCCCAAGAGAAATAGGAAAACACTTTTGACAAAAGGTATTGCATTTTTAAATGTAAGTAGTCTCAATTCATGTAATTCATATGTATCAATTATGGGTCGGATTTTAAATATTTGAGTTTAAATTTATTTTTAATTTAAGTTTTTTTGTATCACAGTTTAGTTTATAGTAAATTAATTTCTATTCTCAAATCTTAATGAGTTAAATGTAATGATAATCATGAGTTATCACAATATAAATAGCATAAACAACAGTTAAAAAATTACAATAACAAGTAAGTTGGTAACGTAAATAAGCAATTTAATTTGCCTATGAGTCCTATAATTAATTACCAATAGTACTCGGGAAAGATATTTGTCATTAGTATTTTTCTGATTATTAATTTCGCACGTGTTGTTTCTATCACTGAAAAGTATGTCTGGACCACTGTGCGGCGCCCTGGTGCGGCGCGTTGAGGGAATTTCTCCCTGGCCGGCTGAGTCGGCCGGCCAGCCGGCCAGAGCGCTCAGCGTGGCAACGCTGCTTGGCCGGTTCGACTAGCAGCGCCATCTATGATCTGGCCGGTTTTTTAACCAAAAAACGATTACAAATATTAACATTGCGTGGCGCTTCTGTTCCTGTTTATTTTTCTATGATACCACGTATCAATAGATGTATTTTAAAACTATTGCCAGGGTATCTTAATGATTACTTGCAGCCTTTTAAATAAATTAAAATATTCATGCACCATTATTTAATCGCAGAACTAAATTTACGTAATATATTTCTGAAGTGATTTCTCGCTTAATATAAATCATCTCGTGCAAAAAGCTGGTTTTGCCAGTTGTGTTTGCGGAGTAATAGTGGGAAATTTATTGAGCCTAATTGGAGGTGCACCAAGGGAATCGATACCCATCAACAAAAATTAAATTAATTGTGAGTTGTGACCCGATTCCTCAAGAACTGATGTCCCGCTGTCGAGCCGAGATTGACCCTCGCCTTATCGGTCAAGGGGCTCAGCGAATATCTCGCCAGCATTCACAGATTAATGAATCGCTGTGCAATCTTCGTCACACCGACTACGTGTTTGTCTCTTCTTCTTAACTAATTCATGAGTTTTTTGCTTGACTTTTTACACCAAATTGATTTTTACAAAGTGCTGTTCATTTAATTCGGAATTCATTCTGGTCTAATTGGCAAAATACGGGTTATATTGCATATATTGTAAATCCCTTAATGTAAAATGCATAAATGAATTATTTGGACGGTTCCGAGTTATTTTTCGCTCGAACGATTTGTACGTATGTGGGTTTATCCTATATTAACTGTAATTTAATTCAATTCCCAGTTTTCATTTTTACTTTCTCCCCCCTATACATAATATATGGAGAAAGTATTGTTTTCGTCAAAATTTTCGAATTTGAGTTGTTAGTGGATATATTCGTTTTAGTACTTCCTGAATCAAATAAACGGTATCAGGAAACTGACACATACTGTCTCCCTTCAAGTCATTTAAAACCAGAAAACATATATAGTGAAATAAAACAAATTATCAATTAATTATCACACAAATATATACAAAATTTTATCAAAATCGGTTAGTAAATAACGGATATATCGGTTTTTGAATATTTGCCATAAGAATAACATTGGACAACGTACTGTGTTTACCGCCAAACTAAAATATCAATTATCTTTGCAACCAGTTGACGTAAACTAATGATTCAAAATACTAGATTATTTAGTTTTTCAAGCCAAATTTAATGGTTGCAAGTATATTTTCTTTAAAAGTTACAATTTTTGTGAAATTTGAAAAATATGAATTTTTAAACACTTAAACCCTCATAACTTCTGAACCTGAATTTCTACACACATGCGGATGGTGTCATTTTGTTTGTCATCCTAAGCACTAAAAACCATGAAATTTTAATCAAAATCGTTAGAGCCGTTTTTGAGAAATTTGGATTTTTGTCATTTTTTATGAGGTAAATACCCTTAAAAATGAAAAATTCAAAAAAATGAAAAATACGCATGGAGATACCACGGCTTTATACCTATATGCCAAATTTAATAAAAATCGGTCCACTGGCGTCGTCTCTAGCTTCGTATACATCCACACACACACACACACACACACACACACACACACACACACACACACACACACACGCGCGCGCGCGCGCACACGCACACGCACGCACGCACACACACACACACACACACACACACACACACACACACACACAGACAGACAGACAGACACCACGCCAAAAACCACTTGTTTGGATTCAGGGAGCACTAAAACGAATATATTCTCTGACAACTCAAATTCGAAAATTTTGACGAAAACAATACTTTCTCCACATACTATGTATAGGGGGGGGAAAAGTAAAAATGTAATGCAAGAAATTCAAAGAGGTACGGGAATTTACAAGGTACGTGTGTTCGGGAATTTGATGAAGAGAGCATAACTTTATAAAAATACCAATGGCGGACTGTTTGAACACATAATGTAAACTAAATGTGATCAAAATTAAATAATAGGCTGTATAAAATGTAAAGATCAATAAAACAATACTCATTACATATTTATATGTGCATTATTCAATATTAATAATGGGTTGCGCTTAAAAAAAAACACCCTTTATTTCGTTATGTGTTTATCACCTGCGAAAATTCATCATTACATTGTTTACTACGCAAAAATAATGTTCACTATGCAAAATTAATTGCTACTATTAATTTCGGGATTTTCCAACACAATCAAACAAATATTTCATATTGTTTCAACAGCAGTGTAGCGAAAATGACCGTTCAAAACGCGAGTGAAAGTCGTTTACAGATTCTCGACCAAATGAATTGCTCGATGACTTTCGCACTCAAACATATGGTCTCGCAGTCGAAAATGCAATGACCCACTTTCAATCTCATTATGAAATTAAATATACTATCAGTATTTGAATTATAATGATTTAGCGCTCTTTTTTTAGAAAAGAGCCTAAAAACTGAATTAGATTTTCTTAAGAAATAATATACAGGGTCCGGAAATTATGGTAAAATACTTTACTATATGGTAGTAGAGGTAAAAATAAGAAAAAAGTTCATGTAAGCATAGGTCTGCAAAGGCTTAGTAATTATTTTTCTGTCTGTGTGTCTGTTTGTGTTTTTACGTATATAATTATCCTTCATGAACCTCTCTCAACGTATAACCTTCAAACTTGGTACATGGATGACCACTGTCATTCTAGATCTATTTTTGTAAGGAGTAGCAAGTTTCTACATTGTGCCATTTCAAAATGGCGATTTTGATTTTGTTTTCAAAGCTAAATATCTCAAAACCTACAAATTTGCGAAAAAATAAACAAGAGACAAAAAATTGCGATATTTAATCTAATTAACGCTCATGTTAAGGTTATGATGATCGAACTACTAATAACGGACAAATTGTAACTTTTCTGAATAAGAACATGGTTCTTTAGTATGTAACTTACTATCTGAAATTTGCATGTTTTTATTGAGAAAAATTACAATTTCTCCATTATTAGTTGTTAGATCATTAAAATCTTAATATTAGCGTTAATTTGATTCAATTTCGCAACTTTTTTGTCTCCTGTATATTTTTTTCTAAAATTTGTGGTTTTAAGATATATAGCTTTGAAAACATAAAACAGTCGCAATTTTGAAATGGTTTGAAATAGTTCAAAGTAGAAATTTGATACTTCTTACAAAAATAGTCCTTAATAGTAGTCATCCTTATGTACCAAGTTTGAAGTTTATACGTTACGAGGTTCGTGAGATGTAATTAATTATGTAAGAAACACAGACTCACAGTCGGAAAACAAAGGACTTTATAGGACCAATGTTTATATAAATTATTTTCTTATTTTTACCTCTACTATACCAAAATATTTTACCCTAATATCCGGACACCCTGTATACTTGATTTAAAAATAGGCGAGTTTATGACTAGCCAGTACTACTTTCTGCATGTTGAAAAATTGCGTTCAAAACTTATAAAAATTGGCGCAGGAAGAAATAAACAAAGCAGCTAAGCAAACTCAAATAAATATAAATCAAGAAATATGATCAAATGAAGCTGTTTATGCCAACAGGTTGTTTGTAAAGAAAACAACTGATTCAGGACATAAAATTGTATTATTGCCGGTGTCAGAGTTGAAATTAACAAAAGAAAGATTCTCAGTCAAATGTAGACAGAATACAACACAGTAGAAATAAAATATGACAAACTATGTCAGATGAAAAGGCTAAATATTAATCCTTCATTGTAAATAATACCTGGGAGCTCCCTTTTGAAAACCGAAGTTAACAAAGGAAATGCAAATCTGACCCAATTTCAGTACACTGTAATAAATGGTTGATGCTCACAGAAAAATAGAAAATTATTTATAACAGAGTAATATTTCAATTGGATTACAAAGATTTAATGGGAAAATGTTTATTAAACAACATATGTATAGTTCTTAAAAGTTTATGAAAGAACAGCAATTTCAGAGCTGAGGCCACTATGCAATTGCATAGTCAATTGGTAGTTTTGCACAAATTTTCCTGCATTCAAGATGGAAGGAAAACTCAAGATTTACTTGTAGAAACCACTTCAAATGTTGTAGAAAAATCAGTAGAGTAGAAAGTAATTGGATAACTCACCACATGATGTCTTCATATTAATTTTATAATTAATATTTCTCACCAATATATTTCATTATCATTCAACTTGCATGAATTAACTTAGAATTGTACTTGCTTGTACATACAGTAGAATAAATTCCCATTTTTAGCGAATTTCCCCTATAGGGAAGAAGCTATTACCGTAGGTCTCATCGTAAGACCTAAGCCCGAGACCATGATAACTTTTCGTTTTGGGGCCCCCAGAAGCAAAAAACACCATTCGTTCGAATTTCTATATATATATATATATATATATATATATATATATGTGTGTGTGTGTGTGTGTGTGTGTGTGTGTGTGTGTGTGTGTCTGTAGGCACGATAGCGCTCGCAAAAATGGTCCGATCGGAATGAAATTTGGCACAGGTGTGTAAAGTAGTAATTATTCGGGTGAGTTCGAAAACCAGCCCGATCGGACCACTGGAAGGGGGGGGTAAAGGGGGGTAAACCCCCCCAAAAACGGGTTTTTGGGTTTTTCACATAGAAAAATAAAAATAGTCCAATTTTTTTTGGCGCCATTGAATTCAGCTCGAAAAAACAAACAATTTGGTATTTTGAATCATTGCTCTATGTCCATTGGTTACCGAGATATTGAAAGTGGTAAACACAGTACGTTGTCCCAATGTTAACCTTATGGGAAATAAGTAAAATTCTATATCTCGCTTATTTCACAACATATCTCAATAAAACTTGGTTTGTGGCTTCATTTAGATGAAATCTAATGCATTTTAGTCTAAAAATCCCCGATACTTCCATTTTTATGGCAGCAAACCTACATACAGTACTCATTTCCCATGTTATCCTTATGGGAAATAAAAAAATCTCTATCTTCCTTATTTCTTAACGTATCTTGATGAAACTTTATATGTGACTTCATTAAGTTGAAATATACTGGATTATGGTCTAAAATACCCTATTTTTACATTTTCATGGCAGCACACCTGCATACTCATTCTCCATGTTAACCTTATGGGTGATAAAAAAAGGTATGTAGTTTGCTCATTTCTCAAAATATCCTGATAAGAACTGGCATGGGGCTTCATACTATTAATATCTACTTGATTATGTTTAAAATACCCAAATCATCAAATTCCTGAGGCGGCAAATCTGTGTACTCTCTTTTCCCAATGTTAACCTTATGAGAGGTCAGGTAAATAAAATTGGATAGCTTTCTTATTCCTCAACATATCTTTATAAAACATGTTATGTGGCTTCATATAGTTTCAATATATTGGATTGTAGCCTATGATACCTCATTTTCAAATTTCCGTGGCAGCTAACTTGCATTTTTCCATACTAATCTTATGGAGAATAATTTATTTTTGAATAGCAATTGTGGGCATTAGGCAAGTCACAGTATGAGGGAAAAGGGCTCAAATTAAATGTTTTAATGTCAGGGACTCAGGAAAAGTACTGTAATTTCTTAAAGTTTGCTAGAAAACAAAAAATAACATAAAATAACTGCCATTTACGTAGCATTGGGATCCAAAACGTCTGCTTTGTTTTTTACATTAAAACATGTGAGCTGATGTTTGATTCAAAGCCATAGGGCGGATACAGACATATGGCTTATTTAAAGGCCAAATAACTAAATATGTAAAATTAATGTACTATATCGAATATAGATTTTTACTGATGATGTTTATGAAATTTTTTACTCAAACTGAAACAGCTGGTCATTTCTCCATATGATTAAATTGGAAAAGCCAGCTGTTTTGAAGTTTTGAACATTGCATTTTCGAGCCAAGTATAGGCTATTATTTTTGTATAGCCTTTTGCTCCTAAAAGCCACTAGGAGAGTATTTTTGCACGCTTTCTTTTGAATGTATATTGATTTTACTTGATGCGAGACTTCATTTAAATTATTTATTTATGCACTTGAAATTCGCTGAGTATGCAGGAATGCTGCAACGGGGGTATTATTAAATAACATTGCTTCCAGGGTACTGATGACCTTTAAGCTAGTTAATCTTGATGTAACATACTCCACTCAATATATTCCATCAATATAGAATGATTCAATTCAATTGTAGAAATTATTTAAATTCAACTATAAAATTCACAAACATGTCCCATGCTGCAAACATCACAGCCATGGGGTCTAGAAGGCAGTAGACTGCAGACTGGCCACACTCAACAAAATATTTGCCCAGGATGACCTTTGTCCAGTGCAGATAAAGAGAAACAAAAACACAATACCTATTGATGTAGGTCAGGCCTCAGCTCAGGTGAACTGGACTGTTGACTTTAAATGTTCATTGATTTTAAACTAAAAATATTACTTATGCGAATTATTGAATATATTTTGACATTGAAAAATAAATTAATATTATACTGTGAATATTAAATTCACAGTATATAAAATTAGTAACTCATTGTACATTATTTTAGGAATCTACAAATACAAGAAATCAATATTTATTCTTAAAAAAAAATAATTGTTTGTCCAAACAAACCGCCCACCAAATTTGGTGACAAATTCCATGAAAGATCATGGGGATCATTATCAAGTGGTAAGAGGGGAACTATCTGAGTCACTGGTCGTTGATAAGACGATGATCCAGTCTTGATTGTTACTACTCTAACCAAACCATCCTTCCCAGGATGAACATCTTCAATCTTCGCCAAGGGCCACTGAAGCAATGGAGTATTAGGATCCCTCAACAAAACAAGATCTCCCACAGCAAGATTCCTTTTCGGGTTCAGTCATTTAGAACGTCTCTGAAGAGTAGACAGAAGCTTTACGCTATTTTGAAAGGTCGAATAAAAATATAATACTGCATGTACTCTAAAAATAATTTAAATATATATTATTGTATAATGAGCAAAATTATTAACATTCTATATAATCTATACGGTTTACACGAAAATCAATAAACAAACACAACGTGGCGATTTGACAGTTCGTTGTGATGTTCGCCACAGTCAATGTACCCTGTAATATATTGTGTACATTGTAGCAAGTCAAATGATCCAAGATATTATATTACAGTCAATACAATTAAAATTTTTTATATACTGATTCTTAAAACTTATTAAAACTGGAGCTGGCCAGTTTTCTGTCCAGCGAAGGTCTATGTAGTGAAATGTGCTGGTAAGTACTGCATAGGCCTAGTATAATATCAGTGTAACTCCAGTTTTAATAAGTTCCAACCATTTAATCAATCAGTGTGACAAATTTTAATTATATTGACTATGATAACATTTGTTGGATCAGTGTAGACATATTGAATAATGTGGAAGACCTGATAAATTTCTGAGGAACGAAGCATGTCTGATGTTGAATAACAGTCATTGGATAAGGCAATTTGATTTTACCATTCTTATATTCCCGTATACCGTTAAAATGAATACTAAAATAGGCCTAGGTTACGTTACTAGGCCGGGAAGTACTGTTTTGCCGGACGAGCATGATAGTTCCCATGATAATTGTCATGCGAGCAGAACAAACATTTGCTACGGATGCAGTGCTGCCACTACATTCCTCTAAAAAGAAACCAATAAACCACCAATAAACAAGCATTAAACGTCGGTTTGCTGCAAATCACCTGATTGTTTACTTCCGTTCTTTCCAACCTAGGCCGGATAAGAGTTTATCCGGCCTAAATGAGCAACTTTCGAGCCAGCAAAAAGAAACTGAAAACAGATGTGACAGATGTAACACAGATAAAACTGTGTTAGTATGATGAAAAGTATTTAAATCTCAGAAGATCGGGTTACTCGGCAAGTTTCAATTAATAGCTTGTGTTGGTGATTATTGCATCGCGCTAATTGAAGTCCTAGACGCCGGTTTGAGAGGTCGGGGTTCAGCCTCCAACATGCCCCACAAACACTATAAGTTTCGTTGGCGTTGACACTATTAACTTATGTAATTGCACTAAGACCATAAATCAAGTTTCATGAAAATATATATCAAAAAGAGATATTTTAGACTGCTTTTATCTTAAAGGACAACATTAAGTCTGAACTAAAAAAGATGTTCTACAACAAAACAATTTCACCAAGATTAACTTAAATAAATTTATAAAATGGAGTTTAACTGATATGGTGAGGGTGACTTC
This sequence comes from Flexamia atlantica, assembly GCA_035578135.1. Classification (NCBI taxonomy): domain Eukaryota; kingdom Metazoa; phylum Arthropoda; class Insecta; order Hemiptera; family Cicadellidae; genus Flexamia; species Flexamia atlantica. The sequence goes on from JAQJVK010000001.1 coordinate 117,957,861, forward strand.
ATACATATTACGTGTCATAGCAGTATGTAAATGTATGAGCAGGACGTGGAAGAGAATGCTATCTCTACGTAGCCTAAAGACGAGTTTAATATAGAAGTTATTTTTATTAATTTAAGTTAATTCTTCTCATTTCAGCATGTTGAAGCCTGTCTAACTCGTTAAAGCTAAATTAAACCCCTTCCCTTAAAAAAAACCTCTCAAATTTCGTTTTGAACCGAATTTAATCTAATTTGATTATATCTGTAATTTTACTGTCTATTGTCTACCTTTTATTTCTCCAGCTCCCCGCATCGTTACGGATTATCCAATTCATCTCGGACATTAAGCTTGGAATAAGGAACATGGTTCTTCATCAGCTGACCCCGCGAGGCCGGAACCGTCGTGTCGGCGGAGAGCCGGAAGCGTCGCCAGTCGGCCAGCTGGACACAAAGGGTTGTGAAGTTGCAGCCCACTCCGACAGATGGTGTTCGAATACGACTTGCTCGTGTCCAATCATAGATAGACGTGGCCCATCATTTCCGTTTTGTACGTTTTTACGGTTACGTGATGAGGAGTTGAAACTGCAGGGCTGATCATCATTTGGGATTGGGATTCAATCAGTGACATATTCATACGATTAATGAATATTAATACATAGACCTGAATATTAATATTAATTAATTTTAATATTTAATTGTTATTGATCTCTAGTATGGATTTGTAGAATACACTTTTATTATTGATCATTTGGAATATTGGGTTTTGTTACTTTACACCAGATGACGGCACGTGCCTTGGTAGATATCAAGTTTTGGAATATTGTTGTTTGTTACCCCTGCCACGTTAGTTAATTTACGTAGAAGTATACCCTCTAAGGGGAACGAAATCTATATTAAATATTTAATATCAGCAGTTAAATTGTCCTTTTGGTGCTGGGTCTTTTTCGGAAGAGGGCCGCCACTATTTAAAATTTCATAGCTTCCTTATTCCTTAAATCTTGATAAAACTTGATAGATAGCTTCGTCTGGCTTAGATCTATCGGCTTTTAGAGAAAAATCACCCATTTTTGAATTTCTGTGGCAGCAGACCTGCATACTCACTCCCCATGTTTTTGTGAAGGACATTTTTGTGTATTCTTATTATTTCTATCATTTAAATGAGTAAAAATCGTTTAGAAGGGTTAGGTTATGGGTTAAACCTGCCTAACCTTAACTAAAATAAGTGCTAAAGTGAGTTGTGAATCTCGAAGCTGTTTTACCCTGCAAAAACCTAACTGTACTCTTAATTATTTATTTCATGTGCTAGTGATGATGACGACTTCATAATTTTACCGCACAATCGTAAAGACCAGCGTCCACTGAGCTCTATGTTATAATCTGGAGTCGCCACTCTGTGTCTGAAAAGCGTGCCAATGTCGCCGCTGTGCCGCTGTGTTTCTTGTTATGTTGGCAAACGTGCCCTTGGTGGGATAAGTTTTTCCCCTATTTAAATCCTATACTCTTATATGAGTACTGTTATCTTGCTTGTATGCTTGTATGCTTGTATGCTTGCATGCTTGCTTGCACAATTATCTCTAAAACGGCTCCGAGGATTTCTTTCGAATTTTGAAAATAAGTTATTTTTGGCTAAAAAACGTCTTTTATGCAGATTACTTGGCCAGAGAATAGTATATTACGCAACTAGTGCGGGAAGTAGGTGTTTACGTGCGAGCATGATAGTTCACGCGCGACGCTTGCGGAGCGCGGGAATTTCATGCGAGCAACGTAAACACCTTCACGGATGAGTTGCGTACGATAGTTTTCGCGACACTACCAGCAACAAATATACAGGGTAAGTAAAAAACACTACACTTCTATGAAAGTTAAAAGATTTAAAAAGTATTAAATAAACTGAAGAGAGAAAATGCGAACAAAACTATATTTATCTGTGCGGGGGAGATAACAAAAAGCGTTATCTCTGCTGTCCAGCGACCGAGTAAGCCTTTCTAGGAATACGTCTTATCGTCACACAGACGGCAACAATTGATCAAATAATATTGCTCTTTATTAACTTATCGCTATTAACTGTACGTATTCGCAACCTGGGAAACCAGTTTAGTTACAATTGAGATATGGTCGTCATAGTTAAAATGTGTATGTTGTGTTTATGTATAATGTGTATGTAAATTGTGTGATATACTATTTTTTTCTTGAGTTGGCAACATTGAGCATTTACCGCACTCGTGCGGTAAATGCTCAATGAAAACTCTTTACCGCACTCCAGCTGATTTGTTACTTCACTACAGCTGATATTTGCCGTACTCTTTTGTAAACGGCGACTTCCCACACTGAAACGGAAGCGGAAATCGGCTACTTACTAGTGTAGTGTTGCGAAAAATCTATTAACGTAATAAACCGAATTTAAAAGTTGTAAAATTTTAACATTGGCCTTATGGATTGCCGTAATGGCAACGAAAATAAACAAGGAAAGTGTAAACAAATAAAGTAATCATAACAGCTATTTGGAATCTACAGCCACCAAGGGAAAATACAGCAAGTGGGATGAAGAGTCCATGGAGCAATAAAAAAGGTTTCTATTTATCAATTTTATGACATTGAAATATTTTATAGTAACTGGATGTACTGGTAAACATGAAACAACACCGAGCAAGGCTCGGTCCACCAGGTACTTAATGTTAATTCACTAATTTTCAAAGCGTTTATCATTGTTTTAAAGTATATTTATTACAAGTTTAAATCTGATTTTAAACGTAATTTTGAAATCTTGTGAAGAGTTTCTAATAAAAGGTAAACGATTTTCATGATGTTAAGTAGTGTTTTAGGAAAGGTTAAAATAGTCTTGTTTCCCGGTTTGATGGTATTTTGGTGTGGGCCTATAACATTGAATAAAAGAACTGGGTAAAGTAATTTATTTCATAAGGGTGCGGTCTACCTCAAGTTCCGAGCGCTAAAACAGGGTTTTGTATCTTATTCATTGATAGCTGGATTTTCATATGATTTCCAATATTTTGGTGTCATTTTAAAAAGGATATGTTTTTGTAGGTCGCTATGATTTTAGAATTTTTGATTTTATCCCCGTTTATTTACAGGAATTGTGTAAATCTTTCAAAAAAATGTAGTTTTTTGTTAGATTTTAAAGTCTCATAACTAACGACAGAAACGCTTTATAGAAAAATAAAAATTGTAGAGACCTATAAAATATTCTGAAGAACGTGAATCCACTCTCATTTTTATTAAATCTTAAAAAATAAAGCTTTTGTCGCCCAGATACGAAACGTCTGCAAGCTTACTTCAGCGCGCTTTAGCCCTATCTTTACAATGTTATTTCGCTCTGTGACGCAGATTTTTCTGTCAAGGTAGACTGCCCCCTTAATAATTTACTTACACAACAAACGCACTTCCATTATTACATTGTACCATACTGTGAATTAAAATTTCGATATTATTTCTGACTAATATGTCAAGGTTGAATTATTGTTTATTATTGTTAAATTATTGTTATTATTGAATATCAGCAGACAACTTGTAGACGACCATCTTGACGTGAGAATTACAGTGTCCAAGCAATGAGCCATAGAGCCAATGAGCATCCAAGAAAAAGCCAATGTTACCAACACAACACATTCATATTGACGGCACGCTTTTCACAAATGTTTAATCAGAGAGTAGTGACTCCAGATAAATATAGAGCTCAGTGCCAGCGTCACCTGAATGGCTGTCATAAAACCGGCCAATGCCGCGGAGTTCCGGCTACTACAGATTCACGAGATAAGATACTAGCAGCGAGACGAGATAAGATAACGGTTGATAAGATAACGCCCGACGACTGGACCTGACTTTCAATATTCACAATGCGGGTAGTTTTCATTCATCTATGACTCTCTCAATACCAGGAACTCATTTGAAAACAATTTAATCGTGTAGGGTAACTTTTAATAGTGGCGGCCTTCTTCTGAAAAAGACCCAACCCCTCCGCTTCCTTGCTGTTCTATATCGATATAACAGGTTCGATTTGATCAAATTTTGATCAATGTTATACTAAAACAACAATGATTCTTCTAACAAAATTAAGAAAGGAGTTCCCGTTAAAATGCTCGATTTTCTGTCTGTGAATCTGTAAAGGTTTAGTACATTATTGCTTGTAATTTTTATTTTTATTAATTAATTGTTACTTTTACATTATTACAAGTACTTTTGAACCGTCAGATATATCAGCTTCAAAATTAGTATGCATATAAAGACCGTTATGACCTATTTTATCCACTATCATAAGTAGATACTTGAACCAATAACAAGTATCTGCTTTCTACTATTTCAAGATCTCTTGCTTGATAATATCCAAAAATTAATTTTAACTGTATTTACCTGTTTGTGTCCAAGCAAATATAAAAAAGGGAGCAAACCTTTAAAAAAAATTATTTTAGCAATAAAATGTGTTAATTATCAAAGAAAGCAACAAAAATATATCAACAACCGACAACAAATATTCATTAATCAGTGAGCTGTGACCGAAAGAATAAAAAAAACACAGAGGATGAACTAAAAGTATAACAATGTAAGCTAGGTAAACTTGAAAAATCGATTTTCCTGGCACTGAGTTTAATTTACAATAAAATGAGCGATTCCATTACCTATCTATCTATATATAGGCCTATATATATATTAAAAATAAACGGTATCAGGAAACTGACACATACTTTCTCCCTTCAAGTCATTTAAAACCACAAAACATATATAGTGAAATAAAACAAATTATCAATTAATTATCACACACATATATACCAAATTTTATCAAAATCGGTTAGTAAATAACGGAGATATCGGTTTTTGAATATTTGCCATAAGAATAACATTGGACAACGTACTGCGTTTAACGTCAAACTAAAACATCAATTATCTTTGCAACCAGTTGACGAAGACTAATGATTCAAAATACTAGATTATTTAGTTTTTCAAGCCAAATTTAATGGTTGCAAGTTTATATTCTCTAAAAGTTACAGTTTTTGTGATATTTGAAAAATATGAATTTTTTACACTTAAACCCCTATAACTTCTGAACCTGAATTTTTACAGACATGCGGGTGGTGTAATTTTGTTTGTAATTTTCACTAAAATTTGTAATTTTCACTTGTTCACTAAAAACCATGAAATTTTTATCAAAATCGTTAGAGCAGTTTTTGAGAAATTTGGATTTTTGTCATTTTTATGGGTTTTATGGGGTAAATACCCTTAAAAATCAAAAATGCAAAAAAATGAAAAATACACCTGGAGATACTACGGCTTTACATGCCAAATTTCATAAAATTCGGACCACTGGTGTCGTCTCTAGCTTTGTTTACATCCCCCCCCCCCCACACACACACACACACACACACACACACACACACACACACACACACACACACACACACAGACACCATGCCGAAAACCACTTTTTTGGATTCAGGGAGCACTAAATTGAATATATCCACTAACAACTCAAATTCGTAAATGTTGACGAAAACAATACTTTCTCCATATACTATGTATGGGGGGGAGAGAGTAAAAAGAGGTGGTTTCTGTATGTGTGAATGTATGGGATAAGTAAACTCGAAAAATACTGAACCGACTGGGTTGAAATTTCACACAGAGGTAGATCTTGAACCTGGGAAACATATAGGCCTAGTCACTTCCTTAAAATCCCCTCGGGCTACGCCCCGTGAACGTCCTTAGCTTCAATGTTTACAATTTATAAGGATGTAAACATTCAAATACCGAAATGTAAACATCTGTGAGTACTACAGTTTGACAGTTCAAAGAGCAGAATTAAGATCAGCTGTAATTTTTATCGTGAGTGAAGCCACGGGCAACTGCTAGTAAATAAATAAGTTTCCACCAACACCATCAATAAACGAGCCGTTAAAATTGTTTTGCTGTAAAGGCTTGAACAGATGGTTATGCTTGAACTCATGATTTACTTTAATGGGATTTATCGCATTTATCTGATTTATTATAATAACTGAGAAAAAGGAAATTAATATTCAAACTTGAATCGATTGAGCACGTTGAAATCGGTCCTAGATAAAAAAAACATCGAGCGTTAAGACACGGCAAAAAACTACTCCGTCTCCAGGTCTTCCCGGGGCTGAAACCGAGCTTTTTGCATATTTTCGGACCTCGGCACTCTTTGTACGAAGTGATACAGACGGGCAAAAAAGTTTATTCGCTGAGAAAAGGGGTGAGCGTGGAGGGGTGGGGTACACTGCCCCTCCCCTCTGAGAGCTGGGGGGAGGGGGGGGCGCCGCGGCGGCGAGGAGCGTCAGTATTGCCATGTCCGCCGTTGACGCATAGCGCCTGGACTATGGTTACACATGGACTTCTCTGGCGACGCTAGCTCCAGTGCCGCCCCCGTCACCACGCCGCCGCCCCCGCACCCCCAGGGGCCCAAGATATTGTCTAGGAACGCCAACGGCACCCGTGAGTAACTCATCAACGGCATACTATAGTCTTATATTTTAACTTTAACTAATAAGGGATACATCGTCAGAACTTTTTATCGCATCGAGGTCATCAATGAACAGAAGCAAGGAAAATTCTAGTTATATATACTTTCTTGATACGTAAAACTTAAATAAATGAAAAAAACCATGACAAAAGTTATCAGCCGATTGATAGGCCTTTAGTTAATTACCCCATAGTACTTATTAGAATAACAAAATTTTTTTAATTTTTAATAAATATTAATATTAATATCACCCCAAAAAATTAAATTAAATATTTTCTACAGCAAGTCTTTAAAAAACCTTTTGTAATGCTTGTAATAATATTTTTGTTCTTGTTCTTCTTAACCCGAATTTCATCTTTTGTTGGAATTTTCTCCTTTTCTTTGAGCTCAATCCGTAATTCAATCCGTAATATTAATGTTGCCATCGTTGCCTGAATATTTACGATTTAACACAAATGTTAGTCACAGAGCAGAAGCATTCATTATCTGTTGCCTTAAGAAAAAACATCAGTCCTTTACTCGATTCCACGATCTCCTTTCAGTAAAGGCCTTATGGGAGATAGCTATTCTATTATCTTTGCTTGGTACATTTATTTGGTGACAAATATCCATAACATTTTGTAAAATCATCAGCTGATTATAACATAATTTAGATAGTAACTAAATTACCATATGAAATGCACAGCTTATGGAAATTCCATAGTGACAGGTGAACATGGAATCGAGTATAAGAAAAATTAACATGGAGGAGGAGTATAGCAGAAATTAATTTTCTTATTTACTTGCTGGTTTTTGAATCTTTTGCAATATTAAAAAAACGCCATCGTATTTTAATTGCTCTTTAATTTCCTATACCTTTTTGGTTTTGTTTACCTTAACTGTTAGATTTTATATAAAAAGTATAACACATCACTTAGTAAAATAGGTAAGCGATCATTCCACAAATTAACATGCTTTGATCGAACAAAAAACTTTTATCTTAATTACAATAATTGTCAATCTGTGTCTAACTTGTTAAGTTTTAGGCATATATAGCTAAATTCGGCTAATTATAATTTTAACCTTATCTAGATAATCGACATGTATTAAAACACATCTGTCGACGTATAATTTCAGAAAATTGAGTTTTACTCAAATTTAATTTTTCAAGTTTGTATAGAACTGAACTGGGAAAATTAAATTTCGTTTCATGGTACTGTATTGGTTTTTGCAAAACGTGGCATTACATTACATTAGCATACAGGACGCCGAACGGATATTTTCATGTTATTTTTAACGTTTTTTAAGCTTTTTCAAATTCAAAATTATTAAAATAAAAACAATTAGTTACTAAAACAAACAGTTGAAATAAAATATTAAAATATCTCAATTCTTAAGTATAGCAGTTTCTCTTTTTCGGATTGGGTCAGATGGTTTTCTTTCTCTGGTTTTGGCCGGATCAAGTATATACTGATGTTAAATCACGTGGTTTAAATTCGTTGTATGCTTGGGGAGCCTATTTTTTATGGATCCTGTTGCAGTAAGGCGTAGTTTTAAGGAGATGATGTCTGAGTAAAACGTTACAACCTCATCCTTGACTTAAACATATTTTTACTAACCGTCATATGAAGTTTCATCTCGTTTTGGCCATTATCATAAAAATTGCACCAACCACCATCATATTTAGATTAAGGGGGTTTTTAGTGTACAAAACCTTAATGGTGCTTTATCTATCCTCTTTATTTTTGGGTTTTCTCGTGTAAACATTTAATTAGGGTTTGGAAATAATTTATGTAAAAATATATACATTATGCTATATAAATATATTTTAACTTTAAATTAATTATGTTCATTTCAATCATATATAAATATTTATATTTTTATATATATATATATATATATATATATATATATATGTATGTATGTGTGGTAAACAAAGCTAGAGACTAATATACAGCCTTGACACCTGTGATTACTATCTTTCAAATCAATTTACTTACGTAAATTTATAGCCATAAGGTGTCAATATTTTGTTCCTTCACGCTGGACGCGTTTCAGGCGAATGACCGCCTATCCTCAGCAGCAATGAAGTTCATTAAAATTAGTCCATTGTTACTCCAACGGTTGTCAAAACGCATAAAAAGTACATACACATAATCGATACACACGAACACATACGACACGAACGAAAAACATTAAATAGCGCCATTCCGATGCACCGCGGATCCGCACTAGTTAGCTGATGCAGGCCTACTGCGTCAGCGAGAGTAGGCCTGCATCAGCTAACTAGTGCGGATCCGCGGTGCATCGGAATGGCGCTATTTAATGTTTTTCGTTCGTGTCGTATGTGTTCGTGTGTATCGATTATGTGTATGTACTTTTTATGCGTTTTGACAACCGTTGGAGTAACAATGGACTAATTTTAATGAACTTCATTGCTGCTGAGGATAGGCGGTCATTCGCCTGAAACGCGTCCAGCGTGAAGGAACAAAATATTGACACCTTATGGCTATAAATTTACGTAAGTAAATTGAATTGAAAGATAGTAAAGCTACAGACTTCACATATAGTACGATTTTCACGAAATTTGGTATGCATAAGTATAAAACCATATCTCCAGGCGTTTTAGCGAATTTCCTTAAAGGAATAAGCTATTACCGTAGGTCTCATGGTAAGACCTAAGCCCGAGACCATGTTAACTTTTCATATTGGGGCCCCCAGAAGCAAAAAACACTATTCGTTCGAATTTATATATATATGTCTGTTAACACGATAGCGGCCGTAAATATTGTCCGATCTCAATGAAATTTGGTACAGACATGTGAAGTGGTAATCACTCGGACGAGTTCGTAAACCAGCATGATCGGACCACCGGAAGGGGGGGTTAAGGGGGGTAAACCCCCCAAAAAATGGGGTTTTTGAGTTTTTTACGTAGAAAAATAAAAATAATCCAATTTTTGTTACTAGCATTGCATTCAGCTCAAAAAAAAACAAATAATTTAGTATTTTGAATCACTGCTCTATGTCCATTGGTAACCGAGATATTGAAAGTGGTAAACACAGTACGTTGTCCCAATGTTAACCTTATGGGAAATAAGTTAAATTCTATATCTCGCTTATTTCTCAACATATCTTGATAAAACTTGGTAAATGTCGTCTTCTAGTTGAGATCTACTAAATATTGAACTAAAATCACCCAGATTTAAAAAAAAACCTGTAGCAGCAAACCTGCATACTCAATCCCCATGTTATTCTTATGGAGCTTACAAAAACATGCTAAATCTCGCCATGTTGGATTGAAACATGTTGTTTTGCATTTGAAATTCGCTAAGTATGCAGGTCTGCTGCAACGGGGGAATTTTATTTTATTTTTTTGGAATTTTTCATTTTTTAAAGGGCATTTACCTAATAAAAACCCATTAAAAAACTACAAAATCCAAATTTTTCAAAAACGGCTCTAACGATTTTGATTTGAATGTCATGGTTCATAGTGCTTAGGATGCCAAACAAAATGACACCAGCCGCATGTTTCTAAAAATTAAGGTTCAAAAGTTGTGGGAATTTTATTGTTAAAAATAACATATTTTTCAAATTTCAATAAATCTGTAACTTCTAAAGAAAATATACTTGCAACCATTAAATTTGGCTTGAAAAAATAAATAACCCAGTACTCTGAAAGTTTTTAGTCTACGTCAGCTGGAAGCGGAGATATTTGATATTTTCGTTAAGTGATAAACACAGTACGTTGTCTAATGTTATTCTCATAGTAAATATACTAAAACCGATATCTCTGTTAATTGATAACCGACAAAATTGTGTATGTATTTGTGGAATAATTGTAAATTATTTTATTTTATTGTAGATTTTCTTGCTTTAAGGGAGAAAGTTCAGCTGATACCGTTTATTTATGTTAACTTTTGTACTGATAAAAAGATAAATAGTTTTATTCTTGAATTCATTGATTTATATAATAAAAACTTCCCTAGTACATCTGTTGAGATTTTTTTCTGAGAAAATCAGAGAACAAGAAAGTAATAGGCCTAATATTTCATTGTCATTGTTTATGGCCTAAGTTTCATTGGATCAAGTATTGCAGAAAATCTAATAGAGGTAATTTAGATGTTTCCTGTCACTTATAAGTATACATATTTATAATCACAACTCACATCCAGGCTTATTTTTTTGTTCAAAGCAGTGATAATTGTGTTTTTATTCCTCTACTCGTTCTCTTTAATTCATGGACCCGTCCTGAATCATATTCCTCAGTATCATAATCATTTATTATAACACGATTTACAATCAGACAGGACAAACTACGTTCGTAAATTTAAAACCAAGAAAACCATATGAATATTACACAAAGTAGGGTACAATATATTTTTAAGGATGCGTCACTGGTCACTGGTTTTCCATAGTATAACCCAATCTTTTTATAATAATCCTGATTTGCCAGAAAAAAATCGTATATAGTTCTGGAAATTTATCAAAAACTTTCTTCTATGTGTATTTAACATAGACTACCAAAGAGCCCCGATGATGGGTGGTCGGCCAGTGGCTGCCATCTTGATCTTTAGAAAACATTTTTAGAATTTCCCTAAATATCTTGGAAAATATATACCTTTAGTATATTAAATTTAAAAATGGAAGGAAATTAAATTTATATATTTATGATTTACATTCGTCCAAGAATTTAGGAGATAATTTCAGTTTAATTTTATACAATTGGATAGCCATTATAATGTGCTTATGTCTGTCCAACAGTTTACAAAATGATCAACGATAAAGTTAATAAAATGTAATCGTGCTTTTCTAATAAATAGTTGTACCAATAAAAATAAGTTGTGTAATTCTCATGTGGGAAATTAAATTTCCTTAAATTTTCAACTCTGATGTAGCATACCAAAAGTTGGTAGCAAAACCCTACAAAAATGGCACCTGAATCTAAGATGGTGGTCACTAGCCGATCATCCATCATCGAGGCTTTTTGGCATATTTATAAATATAGAAGGACATTTTAATAACATTTCTAGGATACAATATTTTAATTTTTTTTCAAAACATTAAATGGCTAGGCCTATATTTTTAACGTGTGATAACATTGAATAGAAAAAGTATACGTACTAAGTTAGCGGCTATCCTTGCTTCAAACAAATCCTATCACTTTATGATAATAAACTGTATCAGGAAACTGACACAAACTTTCTCCCTTAAAGTCACTTAAAATTAGAAAACTTACATAGTGAAATATAACAAATTAACAATTAATTTTTACACAAATACATACCAAATTATATCAAAATCGGTTAGTAAATAACGGAGATATCGGTTTTTAAATATTTGCCATAAGAATAGCATTGGACAACGTACTGCGTTTACCGCCGAACTAAAATATCAATTATCTCCGCAACCAGTTGACGAAGACTAATGATTCAAAATTATCGATTATTTAATTTTTCAAGGCAAATTTAATGGTTGCAAGTATATTTTCTTTAGAAGTTTAAGTTTTTATGGGTTTTTATGGGGTAAATACCCTTAAAAATCTAAAATTCAAAACAATGAAAAAACACCTGAACATACCATGGCTTTATAGCTAAATGCCAAATTCCATAAAAATCGGACCACTGGTGTCGTCTCTAGCTTTGTTTACATCCACACAGACAGACACACCACTCCGAAAACTACTTTTTGGGTTCAGGGAGCACAAAAACGAATATATCCACAGTTCGAATTTTTTGACGAAAACAACACTTTCTCCATATACAGTGTATAGGGGGGAGAAAGTAAAATTAAAATAAGTAAGAAACCAAATACTCTTTCTAAACAAAATTTAGCCTAGCAGCTTATTACTTTTCAAAAAATTTTTCCAGAGCGACTGAGGTTTAGCACTTAGTTCATCCCATCAAGAACAGATTTTTATACAGTAGGGGCCTATTAATATTTTATTGGAAAAAAGTTAGGTTTCTTGGTATGTATTTAAATGTAAATTGGTTTATTTTTTTGTACATTTCCTTGTTTTACCTGGCTTTACGGGAGAAAGTGGTTTCCTGAAACCGTTAATTTAAGCTATTCCACTATTTATTATTTGACGTCAGTAACAGGCAAGGTGTAAGACATAATTCAAATAATTTTTCCAATATTTTGTCCATACCTCCCCCTCTAAATACTGCGGTTTTGATAACAAGGCGTCGCGATAATACCAGAAAGTATACCACAGCTGAGACCATTATAAATAATAATTTGGCAATACTAATTGCTTTGGTGATCTTTTGTTAATTTTAGTGTAATCTTCTTAAATATCGTTATTATAATAGTCTCTTGGTTATTCGTGGTTTTCTTTAGTCCATTGAAAGTTTTTAGACTTTAAGAACAACGAGGTTTTTCGTGTAGCGAAAATTTTGATCAGGGATTACTGTCAAGCTACTTAGTCATGGCTCCCACTAAAATGCTATAAAGGTTGCCATTTGGTGTTACCCATAAGCGCATATTACCGAGATAAAACACTCATGAATTTCTGTAATTTGAAAAGCGCGGTGATTGTAATATCTAAACGCGCAAGTATTAATGAGGAGTAGTGTTTAACACACTCACTACTAACAAGCATCACAGGGTGTATCACAGTAGGTGTGACAGACGGTAGTCAACCTGTTAATAAAACTTAAATGGAAAAAGAATTACAGTTGGCTTTTGAAAATTGCCTAAATTTAACAGTAACACCAAATAGTTGAGCTGATTTGGCAAACAAATTATCGACTTTCAACGAGGTTTTAGTTTAATTTTCATAATTTATGAGTTACATAACAACCCCTCTGCCCATTCCGCAATGTCACTCGACGCAACAACGCCAAACCTTCGTCCCTTTCAAGCCTCTCAGTGCGTTGCGTAACGTGTGTACGGCATCGTAGCTGGAATAGTGCTACATTACATTGACGTTTTTATTTAATATTTCGATAGATGGAAGTACGGATCGGCTTCTCTATCTACAATGGAAGTTTAACTTTCTTGACATCACCGAAAGGGATATCATTTTTTTAACTACTACGTTATATTACTATTGCGCTGACAAACACTTCACTAATCAGAATTCAATTTTGCTGATATTCAGTCAACGATGGAAAATGTTCAAATTAAACTCCTAATTAACATAAACCCTCCCATGCAAACCATGTCAATTGAAAAAGAGACCCGTATATGCATTGTTTTAGATAACTTTGTGGTCTAAACAGCTCGAGGACTGCTATTGTAAGAGAATGAAAGTTTAGGTACGAATATTGAACATATATTATCCTACTGAAATTATAAATTTGAAAGTTCGTGAATTTGTTTGTCATAATATTATGTAAGTCAGCTGCAACAACGAATCCATTTGTTAAGCTAACTACCAAATGCTTGATTTTTAACTAATCTCACACTGAAAGAAATCCCTACGGTGTTTTTAGCTAAACGGTCTGGCTAAAAATTTTCTGGGTAAATTACATTTATTATAAGAAAACCAGCTTGATTTTATGATAGTAATAGTAACTCATGATGGTGATTTACCTAAACTATTTTGGCAAAGTGCATTATTGCTATTTTAGTGAAGCGTTCAATAATATCAACAAAACAAGTTGTTGAAACACATAGAAAATATAGCTACTTTAATTACATTAAGGACAGCTGTGACAGTACGTCTTTTTCAACAAGAATAGTGCAGCTGTAGTGGTAAAATAGTAATATTCATTTGAAAACGTGCCTTAAAGAAAACTATTTCACATGAACAAGTCTGAAATGTTGAGAAATATTTATACTTAAAATAACACTAGGTCAGTGTAAAAATAACTAACAGCAGTGGCGAATTTTGTATAGTTAAATGTGTTTTGCTTACATGGCGAAGTGAAATTTAACCGAGCACGAAGACGTTTTGGCTAGAAGTTGAGGTAAAACTGCCACACCCTCTGGCTGAAGTAGTGCAAAGGAGGAATTAACCGAGAATTAGTTAAAAGTATAGCTAAAACAGCTATACCAACATGGCTGAAGTGCGTAGTGACAGTGACACAAGGGCCTCAGAGTCAGTTGCGTCACAGCAGCCCTCAGAGTAATTCCGCGACCGCGCAACAATAACATTTAGGCCGGGCGATCTCGTGATTGAGTGAAACGTTTATCCTGAAAAACTGTGGAATGTTTAAGGTGGGTCTTGACGAAACGTCGGGAATAATACGAGTGCAGAGTAAGAAGAAATCCTGTGTGTGGTGTAAGTGTTGTGTGGTCGATTGCACCGTGTTCATAAGTGTGTTCTTGACATGAGGAGTCGTTATGCAATCAATTCTGAACGTTCAAGGTATAGCTTCTTTAATTTAATTGATTTGAATTTAGTATAATTCTTACTTTTCAAAGTATTCTAACGCTGATTCTAACATGTTTTCAAATTAGTGAACGTGTTAAGACACAACACCCTGTGTATAAAGAAAGTGGACCTGGAATATTATTTTTGTCGATTATTCTTATGAATGATACGATATGTAAAGTATGAAGTTGTAATAAAATGTTTGATTGTCTTTACGCACAAATGTCTATTATTTATTTTCCTTCTTGAAAGTATTACTTGTGTCAGCCTTGTCAACTTGTAAAAGTGTATTAAATTCAATAAATAGGGGTGATTTTCTTCGTCAAGGTCAGTAATACCTCAGCAGACAGTTCAAGTCCTAGTTTATTCAGTAATTGGTAGTCATTAATTGAGCTTTATTATCTCTGTACAAAATCCCAATTACAACAAAATGGTTATTATATTATTCCATCATATTAAAGCGGGTTTAGTCTTGAAATATATTTTTTATTTAAAATACATGCTCTTAACATAACTTTTCTTAAAGCTTTGAAATTCCATTTTGTATAAATTATTCCTCATGAGAGGTGAACTATTCATACTTAAAATAGTAATAAATAGAAATACAACAACCTAACAATCTAATAAGGACTGACAAACGTTCAGGTGATTTAGCTAGACTGTCTGGCTGTTCCTGCCATAATCTGGCTGGCACAGCCTCACTTTGAATTGGCTCACTGAGCTTTTTCTGCTAAACACATAGCTGGAATTGAAACATTTCTAACTGAAACAGCTATTGTCTGGCTGGGTGGTCTAAAACATGCTGAAGTTTCTGCCAGATTCTGGCTGGGAAAGCCTTGCTCATTTAGCATTTTCAGTTAAACTTTTAGCTGGAAAAGCTACAAATTATAACTGAATCAGCCGAACCAATCCATTATTATAGCTAGATACATCTGGCAAAATCACTTAAAAAGTTCAATTGTTTTAGCTAATTTCAGTTAGATAAAAATGAGTAGCTATTTTAGCCAAACTTATAACTGTCCTAATTTTAGACATTCAGTTTGGCTAAAATTACTCAATTTCTAACAGAAACTACCATAATTTTCTTTCAGTGCACTTATTATTTTATACGAAATACTAAGATAATGTAACATGTACATTTATTAGTGCAAATCGAATCCTATCTTAGTATGAAAATATCTTACTAGGTATCATTTCGAACGTGGGCGAAGCCACGGATAACATCAGTTTGCAATATAAGGTAACCCAGTAGGCCTACTACATTATTTTTACTATCGCTTTTGTCTCTTTACTGTAAAAAAAGCTTTAGTTATTTTCCTAATTAAATAAATTTTTATATATTTAAATTCAACATTACGTAAACCATAAAATATGAACCTGTATAAAATTATGTATAGCAATTTCATAGCATCAGCATAATATACCATTTAAAGATATATAAGAAAATTAGAAATTAAAAAAGCTAACACATATGATACGTTATCATGACTTAAAACACACAAGTGTGCATTCAGGATTATTTTTTTATATATGACAACTTGAATATTAAGGACAACCTTTTTGCGCTTGGCATAATTAATTGTTTCTTCTTATCACAGAGAAAAATGTATTGTTTGAAATAACCAATCATGTCTAGTTAAATGTTTTATTGTTTGTACCAAACAATTAAATCGTTACTTTAACCAAGTAATATTTTTTGTGTTGTTTGAAATTACAATTTTCAAATATTAGTTTTAAGTAATTAATGGTTAAATTTAATATTAATATGAAATAGTTATTTCAAACAATTGATATAAAGGTAGTTTTAAACAATAAAATTATTAATTTTTAACAATGTGTTGTAACTGTTTATAACAACAAAAACAATTATAGCACTATATTTATAATATCGGAATTGTATTTTTCTTACATAAAAATAATTTAAATAACAAATTATTGTATAATATTTAATCAAGGTTAGGGGCAATAATGGCGTTAAACATCACTCATTTCAGTGATCGGATACTTCAGACGGTTAAACAACTAGCTCTCAACTAGGAGACCCGGGTTCGAGACCCGGTGCGGAAATTATTTTTTACATGATTAACAATTCCACATGGTTGTTGGAAACATGTGTTATAGATTGATATAAACAATTTTTTAACTATTGCAATTGGTAATTAAATTGGTAATTTCAAACAATAAAGGGGTCCGATTATTTTAAATTACCAATGTTAAAGTTGTTTAAAGTTGCAATTTTAATTGTGATTTCAATCAATATTAATATTAGCAAAAACCAATAGTTTTTAACAATTTATAAAGGTTAAATCAAACAATATAATTTGTTGTCTGTATAGCAACCAATAATATTGTTTGATTTAAAAACGTTTTTGGTAATTTCAACAATTTATTTTTCTCTGTGTATGGTCGATATTTCGTACACTAAACACTAAATTATGTTGCTAATCTTTTCTTAGTGTACTGATTATAAATTAAATATATAAACAAATTTCAGAAACGACTACGGTTGTACTTATGTGCTGGAAATAAATAAAAGACGTCTTACAACTCTTAAAATATATTTACACTTATACTGTACTTATATACAAGACGGTAAATATACATAAAAGATGGAAAATGGCGACCAATTTCGGTTTGTCACACCCTCTTCCTGATGGTTGGTGTGACCAACCGAAATCGATCGCCATTTTCCATCTTTTATGTATATTTACCGTCTTGTATATAAGTACAGTATAAGTGTAAATATATTTTAAGTGTTGTAAGACGTCTTTTATTTATATCCAGTATATAGAACAACACGTATCATGCTAATCACGAAGTTATTTACTTATGTGCAATAGCTATTTGCTATCATAAATAGCAGAGAGCATTGAAGTTAAAATCAAAATAGCAAAACACATTTTCCCTACCTGCTATGTTGAGACGCTTTTTACTCCTTGAAATTGGTGAGTAAGTAATAATTTGCCTCCCAGCGGGAGTATAGTGATTTACTGATTTGTCTCCCTGGGAGACAAAGTAAACCCATAAGAATATCATTGAAATGAATAATTAAAAAAATTAGAGCGCCTTTAAATTTCCACGCACACCTGCAAATAGTTGCAGCTCGAATGCAGGCGCTAACAGCTGATATATGGCAAGAATAAATTAAGCATGTAAGAATGTTGCAACCAATATCTGATTGCTTGTGCATGCATGGTTTCAGTTACCCGGATGCAGGTTCTATCAGCAGAATAAAACAAAATGGATTTTTTTATTACTCCCTCGTGAAAATCGTCGCCCTCGCGAGCTCGGGCGCGAAATTTTCACTCGTGAGACGACGACTCGTGTACTTTACTCACTCAACATATCAATAACTGTAACTCAACACAACACTCAAATTTACAATAAATTACCGCCCGTAAGACCCTGTGGCGATCTCAAGAATGCCTTCATAGTGGGTGCCCATGATATAAGAGGAGTATATACATGCAAACTTTCGTGCCTCTAGGGCACAATGATTTGGCCTGTACCTTGATCGGAATTTCGTCTCACGATATAAGGTAAATATTATATTGAATGTTGATGGTCTTTTAAAAACACTAGTTGAAATAAGGACAATTTTATGAAAACATGACAAAGTAGAAAATGCAACTTAGTACAGTTTTCACATTATTATTTATGGTTAGTTTAAAGCTCTGTTATATCCATGTATGTAACATGTAAGTAAGGATTTAAAACATATATTTTAAATCCTTTCGGGTAAAATCTGTGATTCTCCGCACCTCCATTAAATAAAACATTTTGAACTGATTATTTTTATAGGCTCATGTAAGCAATGACCTACAAGTGGCAATAAAACACAGCTTGTACTGTATTCCCTACCACTTTACGAGCAGCATGGGCTACATTTTCGTAGCTTCGATCGCGGTTTTATGATAATGTTGGTGAAAAGTGCAGATTATGACTCGGTTTTTACTCGAGACAGGGTCATGCATCATTACAATGGCAAAAGAAAAAAACAGACCAAGGACCTGTAGTGGGTATGGTGATGAGTTTTCTAACGTAATTTTTGCCTTGATTGTATTTTTTCGTTTTCACCAACCGTCGAAATATTTGTCAAACCCCCTTAACTTTAACGCAAAAACCCAAACAACTTTAGCGGTCTTAACCCGTCATAGAGCCCGAACGTAGTCAAAGTGCCAATGCTTGAAAATTTACATGTTTATTGTTTATATCCCTAATTTTTGTATTTGTTCTGTTAAGTAAAAATGTACCCGCAAAGTTGTTAACATAGCTATGTAGGCTGTGATACTGTTAGTTTAAATGGTATAAGCCTAAAAATAAAACTTTATATACACTGCACAAAATCTCTCTCGAACAGTTATTATAGAAATAATCTAAAACTTATTTATTCATTTACAGTTTAAAGAACTTCGGTGTGTTTTGATAATTTTTAGAAAACCTTAAACCCCGTAATTTTTTTCCTAACAGAGAGAATAAGTCGCAGTGAAAAATTATCCTATACAACTTTTAAAGAATACAATACTAAAATAATTTTTTGAAAATTGTTACTTTCACTTTTAATACTTATTTTTAAATTAATGGACTATATAAACAATTTTTAATCATACCATCGCGTTAAACTGCTGTTTCAAATACTCTCAGCTGTGATAGAAACTAACCGTTACCAGGTGGGTTGTGTAAATTGTAATGTAAAAACTGGAAAAATTACTAGAGGTAGTGAAGTATGAGAAGAAGCTTGGGTGTTTACAAACAAACCCAGATGAATTTGGATTTTTCAAGAAGGGGAAATAAATATTAACAGATGATCAATTGATTCAACAACAAATTTCTTGTGTCAGTCATGTGTTACATGCTAAACCAAAAACATGTCACCTGTTTATTGATTGTTATTCAAAGAGCAAAACATTGTTTCTAATATCAACCCACATTTTGTTTTGGTTTAGTATTTTTTATCTACCAGACTAGTAGCGTATTCATATGGCTTTGTTTACTTCCACGTCATCTATGATATCCTCCCCTCCTCTGCTGAAACTTCAAACTCAAGCTTCTTCTCACACCTCACTACCTCTAGTGATGTTAAGGAGTGTTTACAAATATAAACATGGTTGATTCAAATGTGCCTGAAACATATATTTAATTTCGTAAGGCGATTCTTTGCGACAAAATTGTGGGCGTCCGGCAAGTCGTAGAAAGATGGGAGAGGGCTTAAATTAAAGGTCTCTATTCCGTGATGGCGGTAAAAATACTAAAATTGCTTGAAATTCACCAGAATATTAGATGTAACATAAAATATCTGCCATTTAAAAAGCATTAGAATCTAAAAACGTCTGCTTTGTTTACATTAAAACATGTGTTGCTTATACTTGGTTTAAAAACACATGATAGATGTTGATGTATAATATGGTTTATTTAAAATTTAGCTTTAAATGTAGCTTGAACTTACTATAAAAATAACTGTTTTTAGCGAATTTCCTTAAAGGAATAAGCTATTACGGTAGTACTCATGGTAAGACCTTAGTCCGAGACCATGTTAACTTTTCATTTTGGGGTCCCCAGAAGTAAAAACACAATTCGTTCGAATTTATATATATATATATATATATATATATATATATATCTGTTAACACGATAGCGGCCGTAAATATGGTCTGATCTTAATGAAATTTGGCACAGAACTGTAAAGTGGTAATCACTCTGACGAAGTTGTGAACCAGCCCAATCGGAAGGAGGGTTAAGGGGGTAAACCCCCCCAAAAATGGGTTTTTTGAGTTTTTCACATAGAAAAATAAAATTTATCAAATTTTTGTTGGCACCATTGAATTCAGCTCAAAAAAACAAACAATTTAGTATCTTGAATTACTGCTCTATGTCCATTGGTTACCGAGATATTGAAAGTGGTAAACATAGTACGTTGTCTCAATGTTAACCTTATGGGAAATAAGTAAAATTCTATATTTCGCTTACTTCTTAACATATCTTGATAAAACTTGGTAAATGGCTTCTTGTAGTTCAGATCTACTAAATATTGAATTAAAACCAGCCAGTTTTAACATACCTGTAGCAGCAAACCTGCATACTCATTCCCCATTTTATTCTTATGGAGCTTACAAAAACATGTCAAATCTCGCTATGTTGGATTAAAATATGTTGTTTTGCATTTGAAATTCGCCGAGTATTCAGGTCTGCTGACACGGGGGTATTTAATTTTTAATTTTCTTATTTTATAATTTAGGGGTTTTAACATACTCGCCATTTTAAAAACATTAGGAATTACATACGTCTGTTTTGTTTACATAAATAGTAGTTGATGCTGATTTAAACCCAAGTGATTTATAATATTAACACAATCGTTAAGCGCAGAATATAGGTATAGAGAAAACTTAGCATTTTTAAGGCCTATAGCTCTGCCAGTTTTATGTGCGGTCGGAAATGGTCATACTTTTGGCCGAGCAACAAGAGTGTAACATTAAATTTGGCCAATAAATGTATATTGAATCTTAAATCTATAAACAAAAAGCAGCATTTACTCCCGGGCAACCATAAAAACGTGTGGGACGTAAGGTAAAAAAGTCCACAATAATAACTAATCACTAAGCTGGTGGTCTCCAAACCTAACTTCCGTAAGGGGTGGAGCCAGAGACTCTAACGTGGAGCGTGTTGGCGTCAATGAAAGACCATTTTCTGATTTCGTCCGTACCTATTTGCCTATTGGGTAAAAAATCTAGCTTCAATCGGAAGTTTCCGTAATAAGTACCCTCTAACCGTCCAATATATACTTTTGAAGAGCTAGAGGCTACATACGAGCTTGATGACGATCTTTTGATGACGTCCCAATTTGTTTGCATTTTTGTTAAATTTCATGACTTTCCTGGGGGATATAAATTAAGGACTACAATCTGTGGTTAACTTTTAGAAGTTCTTTAAACCATTTTCATACTCTTAAATGGAAACAAAGTGAACTGGGTTTGTTTTGAGGTCGACGGATAGTGCCACTGTTCCAGGGATTCAGCCCTTTACTATACTGAAGTTGTGTCCTTTCTTAAAAGTCTGAAACGTACTAGCAAATGTCAAAATACCTTTAACATTCCTCATCAAATGTTTAATAAATACCATAGATCATTATATATCTTACATTAAATATTCAGCATTGATATTTTATTTTTAGGGGCTTTTGCCCCTACAAGCCACTAGTCTATATTAAAAGAGCAAATTAATTATCATATGTTTTGTTAGTAAATAACAGAAATGTAACCATTGAAAACACTAGGTAATATAACCTCCGAAATTTTTAACGTACTAACAAGTTTTAAAATATTAAATAAAAGGTGGTATGATGAAAAGTACCGTTCGTGACTCGTCCGAAAGTGCTATACCGGTACTCGATAGAATTCGATTACTCGGCTTCGTAATTGAACCACTATCTCGCCACTTTCTGGACTAGTAACGAAATGTACTATTTAATATGCCATGAATATTTCCATCGCATTTATAAAATTATCTATCTTGTACTTTATGTTTATAGTAATCTAGTTTTTTTCAGCCTATAATCTAATTGTAGTTTAGTTCAGATATTATTTGACAATTAATTGGTTAATAGCCTATAACTATCAATAAAAACATTTCCAATTATAAATATTAGTTCTACGTCACTTTCAAATGCGTCGCTATTTTTAACCATGGAGGAAAGCAAAGCATGTAGTGGAAACTCAACCAGTCCGCCATATCGGTAAGCTCGTAGGCAATCTTTATTGCACAATATAAAATAGAAGAGGGGTTGCCGGGGGGGGGGGGGCGAGCCGCGGGGCCGCGAATTCTCCGTCTCCATTGGCGGAGGAGGGGGTTTCGCTCAACGGACGAATTCTAAACAAAAACTACCCTTTGCAAACCGGCAAAAAAATGGTGAAAGGTTTTTGTGCGCCGGGAGAGGGGAGACTACGACATCGATTTCTCAAGAGGGGAGGGAAATGAAAAACTCCCCTCGCAAGAAGCTCCGGGCTCGGTGCACGCCAGAAAAACCGAGCGGACAGGTTTACAAAAAACGCGATGCAAGTAGTCCCGAGTTTTTACGTCTCAACCCTTCGGCTGGTTTTTTGGTGGGTGGTCAAAAAACAAAACGTGAATAGCTTAACGCCCCGGGATAGTAATTATCCATGCATCCTCGGGTCGCACGCAGAGGTTCACACGGATCTACATGCGCGTGCATACCGGGCCGCTAATCACCGGGTAAAAACTCTACCAAAAAATAGACTTAATGATTTTTTCTTAGTTTCGCACGGCCCGCGATGCAAATGAGCCCTTTATCTCGCGCTAAGACGTGCCTACACTCGCTATTAGCGCGGCCGGCTCCTGGGCTTCCCATCATAATCTTAGTTGGCTTTTTGCTCATTAAACAATCCACAGGTTAAAAATTCAACAGGCGGATGTCGAGAAGGCTTTATAAAATGATAACAAGGCTGTTTTCTTAAATTAAAATAAGTTCGGAACTTATTAAAAAAAATCTATTTTAAATACAACTTGAATGGGTTCAGATTTTGCATTCCATTTCAACAACAAACTACCTAGATTTCATTCATGTCCATTTTATGGCCAAATTTTTCAATATCGGTGTTATTTTTTATAAACTATCCGTATTTTAGATACTAAAATCTTCCTCAACATCTTCGATCCAAAATAAACTTTTTTCAACATCATCAGTCCAAAATAACATTTTCTTTCATTTTCTTATAATATTTAATTAGAAGCGTACAGTCATAACCATCTCTAGAGATGGCTATGGTACAGTACATAATTATCAGAAGAGAGTGTACGAAACCTTCAATAATAACTTTAAATTATGAAACTATAAACAAAACTGACTCTTTTACCCAGTTGTTTGCTATTTTACTTAGACAGCAAACATGAAAGAGTTATTGGTTGTGTGAGTGATTAACAAATAAATAAACCTAACATACATCTACGTTACAAAATTATTAGTTAGTTAAGTAATCGAAATTTTTGAATAGAATTTGAAGAAAATACTGGGATTTATTTAATTCCGTAAAAAGAAATAGCATATAGCAATTAAAAATGCATTAACGGTTTATATTTATTTTAGACTATTAGCAATTTTCTAATGCGCGCAGACACTTTTGGTAAACTTTTACGTACATTCAATGCATAATAAGAAAAGATTTCTACTTGAAAATAGTTCCGAATGGCAATTTATGGGCTAGTTATTCTCCATTTAAAAAGCAAGGGGAGTTAAATATTCTGTGTTGTTTGCATTATGACATTTAAAGTGCTGAAACCACTTTAAAGCCAAGTGAAAGACAATATTAACGTAATTAACAAAAGCAAAGACTGACTTTTCATATATGGCCTAGCTCTGAAAGGTTTTTGAGCGACTTTCAGCAGGGTATAGTCTTTACCGAGTGAACAAGAGTGTGGTGCACTAACGACGATTGCAGATACAACGCTACTTCAAACTTTTTATCCCACAAGAAGGTCCACCAAAAGCCATCCAGGTTTTGATTTAGCCATCAAAAGTTTATAAAAACAAATTTTTTAAAGTCCAGCCCCTGCTGTGTTCATTAACTACTTACTGGTCACACGGCCAAACTTTGATGAAATGCGGAATACACCTTAACCAATCAATATTTATTTACTATATACTAGGGGTGTGGGAGTACTGATTTTTGAAGTCGAGTCGAGTCGAGTTTTAAATAAACGGTATATCAGGAAACTGCCACATACTTTCTCCCTTCAAGCCATTTAAAACCAGAAAACATATATAGTGAAATAAAACAAATTAACATTTAATTAACACACAAATATAGACCAAATTGTATCAAAATCTGTTAGTAAATAACGGAAATATCGGTTTTTAAACATTTGACATAAGAATAACATTGGACAACGTACTGCGTTTACCGCCGAACTAAAATATCAATTATCTCCGCAACCCGTTGACGTAAACTATAATGATTCAAAATACTGGATTATTTAGTTTTTCAAGTCGAATTTAATGGTTGCAAGTACATTTTCTTTAAAGGTTACAGATTTTGTGAAATTTAAAAAATTTGAATTTTTTAACACTTAAACCTCCATAACTTCTGAACCTGAATTTTTACAGACATGCGGGTAGTGTCATTTTGTTTGTCATCTTAAGCACTAAAAACCATAAAATCTTTATTAAAATCGTTAGAGCCGTTTTTGAGAAATTTGGATTTTTGTAATTTTTTATGGGTTTGTATGGGGTAAATACCCTTAAAAATCAAAAATTCAAAAAAATTAAAAATACACCTGGAGATACCACGGCTTTATACCTACATGCCAAATGTAATGAAAATCGGACCACTGGTTTCGTCTCTAGCTTTGTTTACATCCACACACACATAAATCCACACACACACACACACACACACACACACACACACACACACACACACACACACACACACACACACACACACACATACACACACACACACACACACACACACACACACACACACACACACACACACACACACACACACACACACAGACAGACTTCACGCCGAAAACCACTTTTTTAAATTCAGGGAGCACTAAAACGAATATATCCACTAACAACTCAAATTCGAAAATTTTGACGAAAACAATACTTTCTCCATATACTATGTATAGGGGGGAGAAAGGAAAAATACCAGCGAGTTTCGAGTTTTTTTCGAGTCGAGTATTTTGAATAGTACAAGTTAATAGTTATCATGCTTATTATTGATCACATAAAATGCAATCTTTTTTATTTACTAAACTGGGTCGTTTTTCTAAGCATTAAAAGCAAACCTGTTTTCAAATGAAAATAAACGAGAATTCAGGCCATCTTTAACATAACGTTATATCACTACTCAATATTTTATTAAACTTTCATCCTTAGGAGGTAAAAGCCAAGCTACATCTGCACTTGTTGCTTTAAAAAAGGTGTTTTTGTAACATATTGTTATAGGTTTAAAAATTAAAGTTAAACCAGTCTCATTGATCATAAGTAAGAAAATATATCAAATAATTATAGAAAGGAAAAAGGCAAGACTAAATTTATTGATATTAATAACTCAAACCCACTTTAATTCAAGAAAAATAACAAAAGTTTTATAATGGCTGGTCATGAGTGGTGTTGACTGTGTGAAAAACGACCGTAAAATGCGATCGCGCGTACCAATTCCGGGTAAACGGCGAGAGTGACTACTCGAATCGAACTCCCGAGTACTTTTTAAAACTTCGAGACGAGTGTAAACTCGGCTCGAAAAAACTCGATAATCGAGTACTCGCACACCCCTACTATATACGAAAACGTATGGGACGAGGGGTGAAATTTCCAGACGGATTTATATTCTTTAGCTAATGGTGCCGGGGCTCTACCCGGGTAAAAGCTAATTATGTAATTCCCCGTTACAGCAGACTTGCATACTCAGCGAATTTCGTAAAAAAAGCGTAAAAAAACTTAAATTTTTCGAAAAAGCGTAAAAACTTATTTCAATCAAATATAAGCGAGATGTGTCGTGTCCGAGTAATCTTCATAAGAAAACATGGGAAATGAGTATGCAGGTTTGCTGCAATAGGTATGTTAAAATTGTTCCATTTAGATTAATTCTATATCCAGTAGATCTGAACTAGAAGAAGCTATATACCAAGTTTTATCAAAATTTTCCAAGATAGAAGGAATTTTTTTATTTCCCTTAAGGATAACATGGGGAGATAGTATGCAGGTTTGCCGCCACAGAAATGTAAAAGTACGTGATTTTAGGTTATTTGAGGTCATACTGAAACGTAGTATTCAGTATAATTTTGTCACCGCTCTTTAATCTGTCGTAAGTCTCTTTTTGGAAATTTAGTACAGAAAATTTATACCGTATACCGGGTCATTTGGACCCAAGCCCCTCCCACTTCTCGGGAATTTTGTACAGAAATATACGGGTCATTTGGTTTTAAGCCCCTTCCACCTCTCAGCCAGAAGCTTGAGCGTAAATATTCGACTCGGATCTCTTGAGAATTTATGCAGATTACGTAGGTAAATAACTTTTGTGGGCTCTGAATGTCAGCAAAAAAAGCTGACTTAAAAAGAATACGAGGCTGGACCCAAGTCCAATTGGTGACTCGAGCATAAATCCGAAGCTGTCGAACGAGGCCTAAATTAATTACTCTGGATGTGACAGCTGAAGATCAAGCTAATAGATGCCAAGAAAAGTCGTGCCCACAGTCTCTACCATCAGACATTAATTAATTAATTAATAACAAGTCATATTTAATTGGGAATATTGCAACTTTTATATTTGGGAATGTTCCTACTAAATACCCTCGTAGCAGCAGTCCTGCACACTCAGCGAACTTCTAATGCTTATAATCATGTTTCAACAGAGTATAAACGATATATGACTTATTTCCTCTGTAAGCATAACGTAGGGAATGAGTATGCAGGTCTGCTGCTGCAGCCTGCAGGTGAGTGAAAGTTGGATGCTTTAAATCAATATCAAGTTGAACAAAACTAGACGACGACTAAGTCAAGAAATAAGGAACATATATAAATTGATTTATTTATTTTAAGGATTTGATGGGAAAGAGTTTTCTAGTTAACTGCCCTGGAAATGTAAAAATCTGAAATTTTAGACTAAAATTCAATAGATATCATCAACTAGATGAAGCCACAAACCAAGTTTTCTAAGCACGCTTTTAGAATTGTATTTTCCTTAAGGTATGCACAGTCCGAATACGCATTATTCTCAAAAGGACGCTTAGAAAAAGGTATTTCCAATTTAAAAAATACCCCCGTTGCAGCAGATCTGCATACTCAGCGAATTTCAAGTGCAAAACAACATATTTCGATCCAACATAGCGAGATTTGACATGTTTTTGTAAGCTCCATAAGAATAACATGGGGAATGAGTATGGAGGTTTGCTGCTACAGGTATATTAAAACTGGGTGGTTTTAATTCAATATTTAGTAGATCTGAACTATAAGAAGCCAAGTTTTATCAAGATATGTTGAGAAATAAGCGAGATATAGAATTTTACTTATTTCCCATAAGGTTAACATTGGGACAACGTACTGCGTTTACCACTTTCAATATCTCGGCAACCAATGGACATAGAGCCATGATTCAAGATACTAAATTGTTTGTTTTTTTGGGCTGAATTCAATGGTGCCAATAAAAATTTGAAAAAATTTATTTTTCTATGTAAAAATCTCAAAAAACCCATTTTTGGGGGGGTTTACCCCCCTTTGCCCCCCCTACCGGTGGTCCGGTGATCGGGCTGGTTTACGAACTCGTCCGAATAATTACTACTTTACACGTCTATGCCAAATTTCATTCCGATTGGGCCATTTTTGCGCAAGTTATCGTGCTTAAAGACACACACACACACACACACACACACACACACACACACACACACACACACACACACACACACACACACACACACACACACACACACACACACACACATATATATATATATATATATATATATATATATATATTTATTTATGAAAGTGAACGAATGGTGTTTTTGGCATCTGAGGACCTCAAAAAGAAAAGTTATGATGGTTTTAGGCTTAGGTCTTACCATGAGACCTACGGTAACAGCTTCTTCCCTATAGGGGAAATTCGCTAATAACAAAATGGGCTTTATAAGTTCGCATCTTGGTTATAGAATAACAATAAGATATAAACAAATAAAAGTATGTTTTATTGCAGCAAGGAGTGAAAATTAAATTTATCAGCCCCGTCGAAAAACTTAAATAAATGACCCAACCTGGAAAAATTCCGTTAATTTTCAAAATTAAACTTGGTACACTTATTTAGAAGTACCTAAGGATGAAAATACCAAAAGGCCTTGTAAATATGGGTGAGCTCTAGTGGCAATTGACGGAAACAGGGCACTTTTGGTTTTTCATAAAAATCTCGAGAACCGTTGGTCGGGGGTAAACACTTAAGATATACAAAATGAAGCTTATTTTAATTTGCTGCAAAAATGGTACTTGACATTGTATTGTAATCCTAACAGCTCCCGAGTTATAGGGCGCTAAAAATAAGGTTTTTTACAACTTTCCCCTAAAAATATTTAGGGTGGACCGATGCTTCTGCAACGCATCCACATTTCCGAAAGGAGTAAGAGTGTAGGCCCATTAACGCTCAACAAATTACGAGCAGAAATGCTCGGTAAGACTTGACTCACCCTGAGTTAAGAAAACTGACAATGAAAAGTGCCTCTGTACAACCTAGGGGAAATATTATTTGTTTGGATTGAATAATATAACAAAATATTGTTTTTATATTGTAACAATATCAATTAGAAAATGTAGATGTTGCATTAAATTTTATTTTTCTCTTACAACCGGTAAAGTATGTTAAGTGTTACCACTTGATTATTTTGTAAAATTTTTGATTGTCAAAGCTTTGGCAATGTTTGACATTTATTTAATGTTTGCATATATCCACTTTCAAAATCCCCTCAAACGTCAAAAACTTTATATTTTTTACTATCAAATATTTTTGAGCTTTTGCCATTAAAAATGTGTTGTTTCTAAGTTCTTATAATACCCCCATTGCAGCAGACCTGCATACTCAGCGAATTTCAAGTGAATAACAAAATATTTCAATCCAGCATAGCGAGATTTTACATGTTTTTGTATAAGCTCTATAATAATAACATGGGGAATGAGTATGCTGGTTTGGTGCTACGGGTACATTAAAACTGGGTGATTTTAACTCAATTCTTAGTAGATCTGAACTAGAGGAAGCCATCTACCAAGTTTTATCAAGATATGTTGAGAAATAAGCGAGATATAGAATTTTACTTATATCCCATAAGTTTAACATTGGGACAACGTACTGTGTTTACCACTTTCAATATCTCGATAACTAATGGACATAAAGCAGTAATTTAAGATACTAAATTGTTTGTTTTTTTTAGCTGAATTCAATGGTGCCAACAAAAATTGGATTATTTTTATCTTTCTATGTAAACAACTCGAAAAAACCCATTTTTGGGGGTTTACCCCCCTTTACCCCCCCTTCCGGTAGACCGATCGGGCTGGTTTACGAACTCGTCCGAATAATTACTACTTTACACATCCATGCCAAATTTCATTAAGATCGGACCATTTTTACGCGCGTTATCGTTCTTAAAGACACATATATAACGTATCCATTATATATCTATATATATTACATCTAACAAAACATTATATCTAAAAATTACATCTGTATAAAAATGAAAACTAGCTAGTCAAAAACTCATCAACAGAGTAAAATGCCCTTTCCACTAGGAATTTTTTTAATGCCTTTTTAAAAGATGGAGGTGTTATTTTATTTTATATAATAGAGGGAAGTTTGTTATAAAATTTTGGACCAATGTTTTGTGGAAGAGATATAGCCAAATCTAATCTGTGAGAATTTTGCCTGTCTATAAACCTATTTCTTGTAAAGTGGTCATGGATATCTGCGCCTAATTGGAATGAACAATATTTAAATTTATAGAATATTATGATCTGGAAAATGTATTGCGATGCCAAAGTCAAAATATTCAAGGATTTGAAAAGTTTCCGGCAAGATGTTCGCCGATTGACTCCGGTCATTATTCTAACAGCCCTTTTCTGTAATTTAAAAACGCGTGAAAACAACGTACCGGAAGCTGAACCCCAGAGCACAATGCCATAAGACAGTCTTGATTCTATCAGTGATGAATAAATTAGTTTTCAAATAAATAAATTTTTGAATTTGGCAAATCTACATAGCAGAAACAATTGTGAAGACAATTTTGCACATAATGTTTTAATATGTTGCGACCACGAAAGTTTGTCATTGAATATCAATCCGAGATATTTGCTTTCAGTCAAAAAGAGAAGTTCAAAATCATTCATGAGGATCATTGGGTTGGTGATATTATTTTGATTTCGGTTAGAAAAAAACAAGCAATTAGATTTTTCTGGATTTATGTGTAAATTGTTACTGTTAAGATATTGATAAAGTTGAGATAGTTTTAAATATGAATGAATTTCTAAGTCTAATGATAAGTTATTTTTGAACATGATTGCTATATCGTCCGCGTACATAGTTAACGTTAAATTTGGAACTAATTTCACAATACCATTTGTGTATAGTATATATAAAATAGGTCCCAATATTGAGCCTTGTGGAATACCAAAAGTTAACTTAATACTCTCTGAGCTCAAATTATTTATTTCAACTTTTTGGATTCGGTTTCTTAAAAATGACATCAACCATTGTAAGGAGAGGCCACGCACTCCAATGTTATAAAGTCTATCAAAAATAATTTTATGGTCAATACAGTCAAAGGCCTTTTTTAAATCTAAAAATACACCAACAGTTTTTAATTTACAGTCCAACCCAAGAATTGCACTCGTTGCAAGGTCAACCATTGCATCGGTTGTATTTTTCCCCCTAACAAAGCCGTATTGTTCTTTGCAGATTAAATTATATCGAAATAAAAAATTCATCAGTCTTATAGCAAAAACATGTTCGAAAATTTTGGAGAAGGTTGAAACATTTGCAATGGGGCGCCAACTACCCGGCAAACCAGAATTGCCGTCCTTAAATATTGGGCGAATCAGTGTTTGTTTTAAGTCATGCGGGAAAATACCTCCTGACATTGATGAATTGATAATTTCAGATAGAGGGTGAGAGATATTTTTTGCACAGTGGCGAATAATTTTATGAGTAATACCATCATAACCAGCCGAATTAGAATTTTTGAGGTTCATTATTATTTTATAAATTTCGGTAGGGTCTGTAGGATATAGGCAGAGCGAATGAAGACAAGTTACATCTGCCAATGGCTGTACGGTGGGTTCCGTTATCAGTGACTGTTTTTGTTTACCAAGATTGGCAAAGTAAACATTGAACGCTTCCGGACTTGGCATATCAGCAGGCAATGGAATGTGTTTCTTTTTCCTGTCACTGTCAATAATCTTCCAGGCAGCTTTAGCGAGGTTATCACTCCTGCTTAGACGATTGTATATGTCCATTGCTTTAGCGGCTTTTATAACTTTACGGTATATATTTTTATATTTTTTGTAATAATCAATGAATTGTACTGAATTATTAAATTTATTTTGTAAATCGAGCTCTTTGAGCTTCATTGACGATATCCTTATCCCTTTAGTGAGCCAATGTTTTTTATTCAATTCTTTATATTGCTTTTTAACTTTTAACGGACATGCTTGCTGAAAATAAAACTGAAAAATATTGTAAAATTGTCTAAATTTATCATCAGGACCGGACGCACTGTGTAAAGATTTCCAGTTTTCTGTTGATAAAATTTAATGTGTTTAAATTAGCCGAACATGTATCGGTAGCTGTTACGGATGTAGTGTTCCCCTTCTCGCATGATTTACGTATATATTTATGTGTATATATATAGATATATATATATATTTATTTATTTATTTATGAAAATGAACTAATAGTGTTTTTTGCTTCTGGGGGCCCCAAAACGAAAAAAGATATCATGGTCTTGGGCTTAGGTCTTACCATGAGTACTACGGTAACAGCTTCTTCCCTATAGGGGAAATTCGCTAAAAGCAACTAACCTTTTTTGTACATTTTTGAATGCCAAAAATTTGATATTTGACGTTTGTGAACATTGTGACATAAGTAGACTCAATACAGTAAAATAAACTACTTGTCTTTATTTGTGTTATTTTAACAGTTAAGAGATAATTTTGAAAAAAGTTAATGCAAACATTTTATGTTACTTAACATTTTCTTAATGCTCTATTGTTCTGCATTTAGTATTTTTGCTTTCTTGTAAGTGTAACTCACTTATTATGTTAGGCCAGTTAAACATTGTAATGTTAGTCTGATAAATTATGTAAAATGTTTTTTTTTAATGCAATGAACAAATGTACTTTTTCACGAAACTAAAGAACTTGAGTCAGTGGATCAAATGCAAGCAATTGAGCCATCATCAATAGAGATCAGAACGGCCGCGAGGGTTGGTGCTAACCTGCAAGGCCGAATGTCGCCGCTTCGCGCCCCACTCCTCGGCGATATAATTTTTTCACAGAGAAGTTTCATGTTTTATTTTCCTTGCTAATATTTTCTCAATATTTCCTAACAATATTGTGGCAATGTTGAGCAATATTGTCTAAAAAAACGTATTTTGTTGCTCAAAAACATTTTAACAACATTGTTAAAATATTATTCAATATTCACCAAATATTTATCAATGTTGAGAAAATAATGTCTGCAATATTGAGACACTGTTTTGCTACTTTGGAATTTACGGAATTTTTTCCAGGTCAAACCTTGTTTTGACTGGACTATATACATGGTTTTAAATAACCTTTTTCGTCACCAGCTCAACAGTTTATTCGTGAACCGCAACTAGGTTTCGGCGCTGGATTGCACCATTATCAAGAAGATTGTCAATCCCTCATCAAGCTTAGTACGTAGTTGGTCGAGGCGACGTCGTCACACACATCAAACTCGGACAAACGGACACACAAAAAATCACGTAGACAAATTAAGAATGAACACGCAAACGTTCACAAATAAACCGTTCAAATGGTGACGAAAAGTTCATTTAAAACCATATAGGTAAATGAGTCATAGGCCTACCAGTTCAGAGCAAATTTTAAAATGAATAAATGGTTGTAAACAAAAGCTAAATAGTTTCTGGTTGAATCACGACCATGGATAAGGCGATATCTTGTATTATTTAATATTGCACCCCTTAACAGTGAATCAAATAACTATAAACACACAGATACGTTTTTATAGTGTGGTGAAAAAAATAATTTCGAAAAATCCACCTGATACTTGTTTTGATGACTTTTTAAACACTCCTATGATCCAATATCATGAGCAAAGAACAAGCGCATCAACTGCGTAAGCGTTTAATTTAAATGCCTGATTTAATACAAACAAAAAAATTACTTCCAATAACGCCAATGGGGAAACAGCGTTTTTAAGATCTTGCCATGAGGCCTACGGTAATAGGTTATTCCCTACAGAGGAAATTTGCTAATAAGTAATGATCATAGTTTCTTTATTGTTAGGCCTATTATATTGGCAGTTACAAACGAATAATAGTAACTTGAGTTCGTAATAATTATTTTAGGTACAAAAATGTATTGTTTCAGTACAAAGATCTGCATAACAAGGCAACGCTTCTAATCCCAATAGTTTTAACAGGCCTATAATAAATAGTTTCTTACCTCTCGTGGCGTAAGAGGAAAGGGCGAAACAAAACATAAAACATAAAAGTGTGTCACCAAATATCAGTTTAATAATTTAAAAATATATTCTGAAACATAAATTAAATCTTAAAAACCTCACACAATATCAAAGGTTACATATACGAGTAAAACACTTTATAGCGCATTAAATTTAAAATCTCAGCATCTTAAGCACTAAAATCTAAGCTGAACTGTCTCAATTGAAAATATAGGCTACCAGTGGACCAGTAGACTGTGAAAAGAAATACCAGGGATGTAGAAAAAATTACATTAAAATAGAGACAACTACTTTAGTTAAGTTTCATACAAGTATATTTTCTTGTGATTCCAACTGCAAATTGTTGCAGGTTTACAAATCCACATCCATATAATATGTGTGTTATCGTTTCGAAAACCGTTGGTCTTTTGTCGGACCATGGGCGGATTTCTGGGGGTGCCAGATATTTGGAGGATTTGTTGGCAGTGAAGGGTGGAAATGTTTTCAACATAACTTTGAGTGAGGTATTTGCATAAATTACAAATGGTTGTTGCTAAATAAAAAAGTACCTACTTGGAATAGGCCTTAAAACGAACCATCTAAATAGGAGTTTGATGTTTGAATTTGAGCATACTAATAATTCAAACATTATGTGGACTGGCACCCCCAAATATTATGACCTAAATTCGCCCATGTGTCGGACTTTGGTCTGTCAATACATGCATTTTTGCATGCAAACAGCGAACACAGAAATCTGTGCTCGCTGCATGCAACAGTACACAAAGTATTTGATAGTTTTGAACCGCTTTCTCTAAAGATCTCTTTAAAACACTGTTTTACCATTGAGTTATAAATAAATATAAAATTTTATTCGTATTTTATAATCAGGCACAATCAGGTTATAATTAAACGCTTAAAGTTGATGCGCTTAAGTTCACGCGCATGGTATTGGAATATTCGTTTCGTTCATGGTATTGTTTGGAAACTCATAAAACGCAAGTCAAAGTAACAAAAATAAATATGAATTAAGCTGGTTTTTCTGAGTCCTTTTACTCAACGACTTTACTATTCGTTGCGCCCAATAGCCTCGGGGGTGTAGAAGACTTTAGTAAAAAGAAAATCGGGGATGCGGGGTCAGCTATTACCTAAACGCGAGATAATAATTTTCAGATGAGGGATAATCGAGCCACAGATCATAGATAACCGAGAGTGAAAGATGTTTGGGGTTCGCTGACCCTCCACCGTTCCGTTCCCAAGCCCGCACAAAGACGAATCAAAAAATTGGTGTAAAAAATATTTGTGAGGCCTTCCGGCATCCCCTGATGACGATTAAACAGGTCCTACGAAAAAAACAACGGGTAGACGGATGGAAAGTGAAAGGACCTTTCATTTTTAAACACGTTTTTACTCGGTTTTTTGGGCCGACAATGGATCGTCCCGGCCTCATTTGCATGCCCCACCTGGTCAGATGAAAGGGTCACGAAGAATGAGCATTTTTTCTCGGCCACGCGGGACATCTGTCCGGGGTTTTTGTTTCTCGAAGGGTCCAGTGTTGTGTCATTTCTTGCGGCTTGTCTCAGCAACTCAAGAAGTTCTTAACTGTTCAAAACACAAACACAGGATTAACTTTTTGCATTTGATCACATGAATAGTCATGGTTAGAATAGGTAAGCTTAATCTTAGCTACATTCGAAGGATCACGAACCACGATATTAAGTTTATTTGAATTATTGTAAACTGTCTTATATGCACACAACACAGCATATAAGGCGTTCGTTTCGTTACCGTCCGAACGTAACTAATGACACAACACAGTTGTAGCCTACATGTTTAAGAACAAAACATCAAAATATATTAAAAATTGGATAATTCATTTATAAAGCTTTTTATAGCTATAATAAACAGGCTTTTCAAATAAATCATATGTCAAACAATTACAAATATTAGCGAATTTCTCCTACAGGGAGGAAGCTATTACAGTAGTAGGTCTCAAGGTAAGTCCGAAACCTTGATAACTTTTGGTTTGGAGGCCCCCAGATGGCAAAAACAGCATTCGTTAAATTCAAACTTATGTGTATAAATTAAACTTTAAAAATAAACAATAGACAATTATACAGTCTACACATAACTAGCAGGTTCCCGCGGCTTCGCCCGCTGCAAGGATAACAATGTTTAGCATACTCATACTTTATTTGTAATGTGCAATTTTTTACATCGGAAGGGGGGGGGGGGGTAAGAGGGATAAATCATTCCCAAAAAGGGTATTTGGTATTTTTTACATAAACAATGAAATTTACGAAATTCTGGTTTAAACCATAGCATTCAGCTTGAAAAAAAAAACAAACAAATAATTTACTAAACCCAGTACCACCAATGTTCACCAATGTTCCCAATGTTAACCTTACGGGAAATAAATGACATTCTTTATCTCGATTATTTCTCAACATTTCTCGATAAAACTTGGTATATGACTTCATCTAATTGGTATCTACTGGATTGTTGTAAATGTTAATCTTATGGAGAAAACTGTTGTACAGTTATTTTATGACTTCAGTTGATTTTACGTTATTTGAGGCCCTGTCTAAGTGATTTATTTAAGTATTTGAACTCGTTGAGTATGCAGGTCTGCTGCAGCTGGGATATTTTAGCTTCTAATTACACACTTCAGGTTGCAGATAGTGATTCCACCCCAGACTGAAATGAGGAAGTGAAACGTTTCCTCGATTGATTTGTAATTTTCCTTAAAATAGTATGAATTGGCTACCATGTGCTAACGGTGCTAACACACTGTAGTTTAGCAGTTTAGTCTCAAAATTACTCAAATTTCCTAGTTAATCCATCATTGAATTTATAAAATTGTGTTTCTATTGAAACAATTTTCATCGCACCGTGCTCTTGCCCAAATCCTGTCAGCCAATTTGACTCGTGAGAATGTGAGGCAAATGAAAATAACCACAGAGAACAACAAAAAACCCCGATCCCAATGGAACCTTTATAAAAGTAACGGAATGACGGAATTAAATGACCATGCAGAATTTAAAATTCTAGTTCGTAAACCACGAAGAGCCGAAGTGGTATCTGACAAATACATCGTATAGATAGCTTTAGTAAGTTGTGTACACATTATTAATTTAGTAGATGAAATTTCTACCTTTTTGCCTCTTGAAAATGATCGTTTCTTCAATCCATAACTTTTATTTAATCATAGCTCTAAAAACTGAAAAGTCTGCCATTTTGAATAATACAACTGACCTTATTTAGCCTTTTGAGAGAAAATATTTTAGAATCCTCTCTTAGCATACACATCTAGAGCCTATAAAGAATATTTGAGCCTAGTTGCATGGCCCAAAGCCCTAAAATTGTTTTAGAAAATAAAATTTGAAAACTAAAAATGGCAGTCATTTTGAATTTTAAAACGTACTCTATTTTAGCCTTTTGAGAGAAATTCTTTTTTAATCATTTCTTAGTATGCATTTAGAGCCTTTATAGAATATTTGTGCTACGTTTCACGGCCCAAAGCCTTATAGTTTTTGAGAAACTGTGATCAGTGAGCCAGTCAGTCAGTCAACCTTTTTGGCGTTTACATATACAGATATGTATAATATATATACAGATACATATAACTAGTGGCTTGAAGGGGCTTAAAGCCCCTAATGAGGGAAAATTCAAACAATCCTTATTTATTATAGTACAAAATACCTTCATAGCAAACTGATTCTACCTGATATTATTGATATTTAGCCTACCATATGGTTTTCAATCAAGTAGCATCACATGTTTTATGTAAACAAAGCAGACGTTTTTAGATCCCAATGATTTTTAAATGGCAGATATTTTACGTTATTTCTCGATTTCTGGTGAATTTCAAGCAATTTCATTATTTTTCCCGCCATCACGGAACAGAGACCTTTAATTTTAGCCCTCTCCCATCTTTCTACGACGTGCCAGATGCCCACAATTTTGAAGCAAAGAATCACCTTACGAAATTAAATATATGATGATGATGATTGTTTTGTGTGTGTGAATGTCCATAAGCGTGAAACCTCCGTAAATATTGTAAGATCCTAGTGAAATACGGTACAGACGTACCATAAAGTGGTAAATATTCAGACGAGTTCAAAAGCCAACCCGATTGGACCATTGAAAAGGTGGGATTTCAAATTTGTTGCATATTAAAATAATCTATTTTTTGGCTTGTATCACTGAATTCAGTTCGAAAAAAACAAGTAATTAATGTCCTGAATCATTGCTCCATGTCAATTGGTTATGAGGAGGTGAACAGTTATTATTGATTATTGATTATTATTATTGAAAAGTTATTATTTAATTTTTTGGACTTTTCCTATCGCTTCTATACTGTTTAAACTACACCAAGCGATAGGAAAAGTCCAACAAATAAATAATAATTATAAAATCCTTCGCTATTATGAATTAAAAAAAAAAAAAAATATATATATATATATATATATATATAAAGTCCCCGTCCGTAGCCCTTGAGCGGGGGGAGGGAGGGGGGTCTGAACTTACCATTTTTTAATACGTCTATTTTGGTCCAACCACTCACAAGGTAAGCACTAATTTTATTAATATTCAAACAACTATGCGTTCCATGAAAAATAAATGTAAATTTGTGGGTAACATGTCCAATGGGGCAACGCTTTTTCCCCTTAAGGAAAATGAACAGCATTAAGCAGGAAATCTTGACAAAATTTCCAGTAATTTGACACCTCAATCTTAAAAATTGTTCTAAAATAAAGGTGTTGGCGAGCTCACAAAAATGTTACATAAGGAAATAACTTTAATTAATGTCCCTACTGTGGACACTGACAAACATCTGAGATAATAACGTACCCCTTCAAAACATAGACTAAGAGACCAAATTATAAATATGAATTAAAAATATTTAGGCAGAGGTTAAAGAGGAAACAATACAATGAAAACTGTCTGGGTAAAGTAAAGTAGTGACGTCTGTCAGAAAGCTGTCGCCAGCAAAAGGAATAAATCTGGGTGTAAATTTATCCGCAGTAACTGCGAGGCCGTCCTGGCTGCAACCATGCAACTGCATCTCATCCCCCGTCTCGTCGTCTCCGCTGCATCGACACGACCAACCTGCATGTCCGCTCTTCATTCAAACTTCGTCCCCCCTCCCCGCTGCATGCATTGACTCGGTGCAACTGCATCTCATCCCCCGTCTCGTCGTCTCCGCTGCATCGACACGACCAACCTGCATGTCCGCTCTTCATTCAAACTTCGTCCCCCCTCCCCGCTGCATGCATTGACTCGGTGCAACTGCATCTCATCTCCCGTCTCGTCGTCTCCGCTGCATCGACACGACCAACCTGCATGTCCGCTCTTCATTCAAACTTCGTCCCCCCTCCCCGCTGCATGCATTGACTCGGTGCAACTGCATCTCATCCCCCGTCTCGTCGTCTCCGCTGCATCGACACGACCAACCTGCATGTCCGCTCTTCATTCAAACTTCGTCCCCCCTCCCCGCTGCATGCACTGACTCGGTGCAACTGCATCTCATCCCCCGTCTCGTCGTCTCCGCTGCATCGACACGACCAACCTGCATGTCCGCTCTTCATTCAAACTTCGTCCCCCCTCCCCGCTGCATGCACTGACTCGGTGCAACTGCATCTCATCCCCCGTCTCGTCGTCTCCGCTGCATCGACACGACCAACCTGCATGTCCGCTCTTCATTCAAACTTCGTCCCCCCTCCCCGCTGCATGCACTGACTCGGTGCAACTGCATCTCATCTCCCGTCTCGTCGTCTCCGCTGCATCGACACGACCAACCTGCATGTCCGCTCTTCATTCAACCTTCGTCCCCCTCCCCGCTGCATGCATTGACTCGGTGCAACTGCATCTCATCTCCCGTCTCGTCGTCTCCGCTGCATCGACACGACCAACCTGCATGTCCGCTCTTCATTCAACCTTCGTCCCCCTCCCCGCTGCATGCATTGACTCGGTGCAACTGCATCTCATCTCCCGTCTCGTCGTCTCCGCTGCATCGACACGACCAACCTGCATGTCCGCTCTTCATTCAACCTTCGTCCCCCCTCCCCGCTGCATGCACTGACTCGGTGCAACTGCATCTCATCTCCCGTCTCGTCGTCTCCGCTGCATCGACACGACCAACCTGCATGTCCGTTCTTCATTCAACCTTCGTCCCCCTCCCCGCTGCATGCACTGACTCGGTGCAACTGCATCTCATCTCCCGTCTCGTCGTCTCCGCTGCATCGACACGACCAACCTGCATGTCCGCTCTTCATTCAACCT
Organism: Flexamia atlantica; assembly: GCA_035578135.1. Taxonomy (NCBI): domain Eukaryota; kingdom Metazoa; phylum Arthropoda; class Insecta; order Hemiptera; family Cicadellidae; genus Flexamia; species Flexamia atlantica. The sequence goes on from JAQJVK010000001.1 coordinate 117,998,106, forward strand.
TCGTCCCCCCTCCCCGCTGCATGCACTGACTCGGTGCAACTGCATCTCATCTCCCGTCTCGTCGTCTCCGCTGCATCGACACGACCAACCTGCATGTCCGCTCTTCATTCAGCCTTCGTCCCCCTCCCCGCTGCATTGACTCGGTGCAACTGCATCTCCCCTATCCTCGTTGCAAACACACTGTGAAAAGTCTCAGTTCATCCTTCATTCATATAAACAATAGCAGTATGCTCTTAAATTGCGTAACAGCCCAGTCAAAAAAATTATATAAATTTCTTAGTAAAATTATTATCTTGCAAAATATACTAAGATTAAATCAAATTACGCTAAGAGACCTACCTAGAAAAACTCCGTTAATTTTGAAACTTATGCAGCCTTATTTAGAAGTCTTTAAGGATGAAAATACCAAAATCCTCGTAAATATGTGGCGAACTCTAGTAGCGATTAACGGAAACAGGGCACTTTTTTGTTTTACGTAAAAATCTCAAGAACCATTGGTCTGAGGTAAAACCTTGTTAGCTTCAAAATAAAGCTTATTAAGTGTGCTACAAAAATGGTACCGAAATCCCCGATTTTCACATTTACGTTTCAGCAAACCTGAGAACTCATTCCTTGTAATATTCGTATGCAAGTTTGCTGACGTGAATGTGAAAAGCGGGGGGTTTAGACAATCTTAGTTCTATCCTACTTCCTACTTAATATTATAAATGTGAAAGTATGGATGTTTGTATGAATATTTGTCTTTCAACCACGTGCAAAATACTGGACCAACTAAGCTGACATTTTGCAGGAATAGAGCCACTCTATCAGAAAAGGACTTATGCCTATTTATTGCAATCCCCTCGGGCTACTCCCCGTGAACGTCCTTATCTTCAATATTTACATTTGATAAGGATGTAAATATTCAAATACTGAAATGTAAACAGGTGTGAATTCTAAAATTTGACAGTTCAAAGAGCAGAAGTAATTTTTATCGTGAGCGAAGCCACGGGCAACTGCTAGTTATACTTTATATCACAACTTAATGTAGCCACAAACCAAGTTCTACCAATATGTATATTGCGAAAGAAGCGAGATATAGTACTTTTTGGGGTAAACCCCCCCCCCCCCAAAAAAATGCGTCTTTTGAGTTTTTTACATAGAAAAATAAAATTGATTAAATTTTCGTTGGCACCATTGGATTCAGCTCATAAAAACAAACAATTTAGTATTTTGAATCACTGCTCTATGTCCATTGGTTACCGAGATATTGCAAGTGGTAAACACAGTACATTGTCCCAATGTTAACCTTATGGGAAATAAGTAAAATTCTACTGTGTGTACCAAAAGTCCCGGAACGGTTTAATATCTTTTAAAGTAAGCCAGATATCAAAACAATATTTTGCATACCTTTTAGTATAAAAAAACTACTTTTTGATGCATTTGTCATTTCTGCCCCTGCCCCCAAAATTGGATTTTGGGGGGGTAGCCCCAAAAATGGATTTTGGGGGGGTAGCCCCAAAATTTAAATGTAAACCCCCATCGTGCGACTGCTTATTTTAAAGGGGTTGTTAAAAGAAACACAATGCCGAAAAACCGGATGTCGATATCATGCTCCAGTCCAAAATGGCAGCCATTCAAAAATTAAAAAATGCTGTCCGTCAATTAAAATTGAGTATTTTCTGTGTTCGGCAATTCACATTTAAATCGAATAAGAACCACCAGAACACATTTTAACTACTTAAAAGATACAAAAATAATAATTTCTTGTTGTCATCATCAAGGCTCAACCCTCGAAAATGGTTTTGGGGGGGGTGAGGGTTTGTCCAACCAATTCCAATATCAACTCACATCGTATGACCACTCATTTTAATTTGCTGAGTAAAAAAATAAGCCAAAGCTTGTTTTAATTAAATTTCAAAAAAGTTACCTTACATATAATAAATAAACGAATTTTGTTAGTGTCAACTAACATACTAATAGATATCCGCCTTAATGCGACCTTTGGCTCAGCGGCAAAGGTCTATACCTGCGGAGGGTCGTCTATGCGTTAACCTTTAGAAAAACCCCCATACATGAAGTACCAAATATTTGCCACAAAAATAACAAAATTTTTTCAAATTCCATTAAAACAAGCTTTGGCTTATTTTTTTACTCATTCAGCATATTAAAACGAGTGGTCATACGATGTGAGCTGATACAGGAATTGGTTGGAAAAAACCCCACCCCCCAAAAACAATTTTGGAGGGTTGTGCCTTGATGATGACAACAAGAAATTATTATTTTTGTATCTTTTAAGTAGTTAATATGTGTTCTGGTGGTTCTTATTCGATTTAAATGTGAATTGCCGAACACAGAAAATACTCAATTTTAGTTGACGGACAGCATTTTTTAATTTCTCAATGGCTGCCATTTTGGACTGGAGCATGATATCGACCTCCGGTTTGCGGCATTGTGTTTCATAAGCAGTCGCACGATGGGGGTTTACATTTAAAATTTTGGGGCTACCCCCCCAAAATCCTATTTTGGGGCAGGGGCAGAAATGACACATACATCAAAAAGTAGTTTTTTTAGTACTAAAAGGTATGCAAAATATTGTTTTGATATCTGGCTTACTTTAAAAGATATTAAACCGTTCCGTGACTTTTGGGACACACAGTATATCTCGCTTATTTCTCAACATATCTTGTTAAAACTTGGTAAATGGCTTCTTCTAGGTCATACCTACTGAATATTGAATTAAAACCACCCAGTTTTAATACATCTGTAGCAGCAAACCTGCATACTCATTCCCCATGTTATTCTTATGGAGCTTACAAAAACATGTAAAATCTCGCTATGTTGGAATTAAATATGTTGTTTTGTATTTGAGATTCGCTGAGTATGCAGGTCTGCTGCAACGGGGGTATTGTACGTTTTTGAAAATAGACCGAAAACTGCAAGAAAAAGTAGACGGTAGGCCTAGTGCCTTGGCAAAAAACATATTTCCCAAACCTTTCTCAATCACATTGAAGATCGGGTCTCTAACCTATCGATAAGGCAAAATTATTGTTGTAATGGTATATTTTTTTATTTTTTTATTTTGAAACTCCGTTTCTAGTGGATATACATGTACTCAAAATGAAATGTCCATAATGAGTTTTACGATTTTAGTTTGAGAAAGGTCTTATTTATTCATTAGACGGATAAACCATTTCAAGAGAATACAATATTGTACTTTGGGCGGTTCGTATAACGCAAGTGGCTTAAGTGGCATTTTGAAAAAAATATAGTAGGTGGCTGAAATAAATTTGTACATTTTATTCCATTAGTAGATTGGATATCATACCTTTTCTATCCCCTGAAAATATTGTATAGGCCTTCCATCCATAGTTTTTAAAAACTGAAATAGCCACCATTTTGAATTATATAATAAACTCTATTTTAGCCATCTGAGAGGGAATATTTTATAACCCTTCTTTATTCTCATCTAGTGCCTCTAAAGAACATTTGTGTCAAGTTTCATGGCTCACAGTCTTGTAGTTTATAAAAAAAAAACTAGGAAGGAAAAAATGCCCGCAATTTTGAATTTCATAATATACCATATTCAAGCCTTTTGAGATAAAATATTGCAAAAGCCTTTCTTAGTACGCATCTAGAGCCTGTAAAGACTATTTGTGCCAAGTTTCATCACTCTAACCTTAATAGTTTTTGAGAAACTGTGATCAGTCAGTCAATGGGTTTTGGCTTTTATATATATAGATGTGTGTGTGTATGTGTGTGTGTGTGTGTGTGTGTGTGTGTGTGTGTGTGTGTGTGTGTGTGTGTGTGTGTGTGTGCGAGCGCGCACGTAGCGCTCGCAAAAATGGTCAGATTGGAATGAAATTCGGCATAGACGAGTAAAGTAGTTGTTATTGGGACGAGTTCGAAAACCAGCCCGATCGGACCACCGGAAGGGGGGTAAGGGGGAAAACCCCTCCCAAAAATGGATTTTTACATAGTAAAATTGAAATACTATAATTTTGGTTTACACAATTGAATTCAGCTTAAAAAAACAAATAATTTAGTATATCGAATAGTTGTTGTATGATCATTGGTTACCGAGATATCGCTAGTGGTAAACACAGTATATTGTCCCAATGTTATCCTTATGGGAAATAAGTAAAATTCTATATCTCGCTTATTTTTCAACATATCTCAATAAAACTTGGTATGTGGCTTATTCTAGTTCAGATCTACTAAATATTGAATTAAAACCACCCAGTTTTAACGTACTTCTTGCAGCAAACCTACATTCTCACTCCCCATGTTATTCTTATGGGGCTTACAAAAACATGCCAAATCTCGCTATGTTGGATTGAAATATGCTCTTTTGCATTTGAAATTCGCTGTGTATGCAGGTCTGCTGCAACGGGGGTATTTATTTTAGCTGTAAACACAATACAATGTCCGATGTTATTCTTATGGCAAATATCTAAAAACCGATATCTTCGTTAATTACAAACCGATTTTGATCAAATTTGGTAGGTATTTGTGGGATAATTAATTGTTAATTTGTATTATAAAAGTTTTCTGGTTTTAGATGACTTAAAGGGAGAAAGTACGTGTCAGTTTCCTGATACCGTCTCTTTCCGTACATTGCCCCGCCGTGTCCGACCGCTATAAAACTTCTTCGTCGACTCGTTCTTAGCATGTTTGAAAGAATATAAAGTATCCGATCACAACAAATTTTCGTCGTCTTGTTCCTTTTCAAATAAAAAAAACTGCTGAGCTGAGTTTTAAACTACTTTGATAACAATTTTTTTTCTTGGTCTGTGATCTATATAGTCTACTTTAAATCCCACACAACTGATCAGATGTTTATTTGTTTACATTTTCGCTTGTCAAAACATTTTTTATTTTATAATAAGTTTTTCGCACTTTTTTCATGTTATATTGCCTAAATTAAAAATCTAAAGATTCTTACGGGAATCTGCACATAGAGACGCGTGTTTTGATGTAGGGGTAAGTCTTAAAATAAAAAAGCCTTATCCTATATAAAGTTTTCATGTAGCGTATTAATAATATAATAGATAATAGATGGGCGCTAAATGGGTCCGCGCGAAACCTTACGTCGCAAAATAGTCCTAACTTTATCCTAACATGATCACTTGCAAAATTGGCTGCGTTTCTATAAACGGGTTTTATTCGTTTTTGAAATTCTTTGTTGGGACACGGTGTACATTAACAGACAACATTAATTTCGGTAGCACAATTTTACTCTAAATTTGCAGAGCATTAGAATTTTCAATTAGTTTTGTTTAGGCTACTACAAATGCAACTATTGAAACGATTTATAAAAAAATGCGACTGAGTGCAGTGAGTGCACAAACATCCATTAATTAAATCACAAAATTGGTGTAGTGCAAAAAAAACATATAAAACAAAAGGCCGATTGAAAAAGCTATATAAAACTGTTTTGATTTTAGCGAATTTCCCCTATAGGGAAGAAGCTATTAGCGTAGGTCTCATGGTAAGACCTAAGCCCGAGACCATGATAACTTTTCGTTTTGGGGCCACCAGCAGCAAAAAAACACCATTCGTTCGAATTTATATATATATCTATCTATCTATCTATCTCTCTCTCTATCTATCTATCTATCTATCTATCTATCTATCTATATATATATATATATATATATATATGTGTCTGTGAGCACGATAGCGGCCGTAAATATGGTCCGATCTTAATGAAATTTGGTACAGACATGTAAAGTGGTGATCGATTGGACAAGTTCGTAAACCAGCCCGATCGGACCATCGGAAGGGGGGGTAAAGGGGGAATAACCTCCCCAAATATGGGTTTTTTGGGGTTTTTACATAAAAAAATGAAATTAATCAAATTTTTGTTGGCACCATTGGATTTGCCTCAAAAAAACAAACAATTTAGTATCTTGAATCATTGCTCTATGACCATTGATTACCGAGATATTGAAAGTGGTAAACACAGTACGTTGTCCCCATGTTAACCTTATGGGGAATAAGTAAAATTCTATATCTCGCTCATTTCTCAACATATCTTAATTAAACTTGGTTTGTGGCTTCATCTAGATGAGATATAATGTATTTTAGTCAAAAATCCCCGAAATTTCAATTTTTGTGGCAGCAAACCTGCATAATCATTCCCCATGTTATCCTTATGGGAAATAAAAAAATTCTATATCTTACTTATTTTTTAACATTTCTTGACAAAACTTGGTTAATGGCTTCTTCTAGTTAAGATATACTAAATAATGAATTAAAACTAACCAGTTTTAACATACCTGTTGCAGCAAACCTGCATACTCATTCTAGATGCTAACCTTATGGGTAATAAAATAAGTTGTGTAGTTCGCTCATTTCTCAAAATATACTGATAAGAAATGGCATGAGGCTTCATGCAGTTAATATCTACTTGATTATGGCTTAAAATATCCAAATCATCAAATTCCTGAGGCAGCAAACCTGTGTACTCTCTTTCCCAATGTTAACCTTATGAGAGGTAAATGCAATTGGATAGCTTTCTTATTCCTCAGCATATCTTGATAAAACATGTTATGTGGCTTTATATAGTTTAGATATATTGGATTGTAGCCTATAATACCTCATTTTCAAATTTCTGTGGCAGCAAACCTGCATTTTTCCATACTAATCTTATGAAGAATAATTTATTTTTGAATACCAATTGTGGGCATTTGGCAAATCACAGGATGAGGGAACAGGGCTCAATTAAATGTTTTAATGTCAGGGACTCAGGAAAAGTACTGCAATTTCTTAAAGTTTGCTAGGTAACAAAAAATAACAAAAAATAACTGCCATTTAAGTAGCATTGGGAAGTAGCATTGGGATCTAAAACGTCTGCTTTGTTTACATTAAAACATGTGAGCTGATGTTTGATTCAAAGCCACATGGTGGATACAGACATATGGCTTACTTAAAGGCCAGATAACTAAATATGTCAAATAAATGTACTATAGCGAAAACAGATTTTTACTGATGATGTTTATGAAATTTTTTACTCAAACTTAAACAGCTGGTCATTTCCCCATACGATTAAATTGGAAAAGCCAGCTGTTTTGAAGTTTTGAACATTGCATTTTCGTGCCAAGTATAGGCTATTATTTTTTATAGCCTGTTGATCTTAAAAGCCATTAGGAGAGTATTTTTGCACGCTTTCTTTTGAATGTATATTGATTTTACTTGATACGAGACTTCATTTAAATTATTTATTTATGCACTTGAAATTCGCTGAGTGTGCAGGACTGCTGCAACGGGGGTATTTGAGTTTATGAACACTGTTTTCAAAAAATAGTATTTTTTATTCCAAAAAATCAAAACTTATTTGCTTTACTACTTTTAAACGACCCGGGGCTAAACGGCATGTCCAACTCAAGCGGTCAGCCGGGAAACAATGCTCCACCAGTCCCACAATGTCGCCGCGACCTCCCTCAGCGCAGCGGCCAGCCGGGTAACAATGCTCCAGTGACCCACCAGTCCAACAATGTCGCCGCGACCTGCCTCAGCGCAGCGGCCAGCCGGGTAACAATGCTCCAGTAACCCACCAGTCCAACCATGTCGACGCGACCTGCCTCAGCGCAGCGGCCAGCCGGGTAACAATGCTCCAGTAACCCACCAGTCCAACCATGTCGACGCGACCTGCCTCAGCGCAGCGGCCAGCCGGGTAACAATGCTCCAGTGACCCACCAGTCCAACCATGTCGACGCGACCTGCCTCAGCGCAGCGGCCAGCCGGGTAACAATGCTCCAGTGACCCACCAGTCCAACAATGTCGACGCGACCTGCCTCAGCGCAGCGGCCAGCCGGGTAACAATGCTCCAGTGACCCACCAGTCCAACAATGTCGACGCGACCTGCCTCAGCGCAGCGGCCAGCCGGGTAACAATGCTCCAGTGACCCACGAGTCCAACCATGTCGACGCGACCTGCCTCAGCGCAGCGGCCAGCCGAGTAACAATGCTCCAGTGACCCACCAGTCCAACAATGTCGACGCGACCTGCCTCAGCGCAGCGGCCAGCCGGATAACAATGCTCCAGTGACCCACCAGTCCAACAATGTCGACGCGACCTGCCTCAGCGCAGCGGCCAGCCGGGTAACAATGCTCCAGTGACCCACCAGTCTAACAGTGTCGACGCGACCTGCCTCAGCGCAGCGGCCAGCCGGGTAACAATGCTCCAGTGACCCACCAGTCCAACAGTGTCGCCGCGACCTGCCTCAGCGCAGCGGCCAGCCGGGTAACAATGCTCCAGTGACCCACCAGTCCAACAATGTCGCCGCGACCTGCCTCAGCGCAGCGGCCAGCCGGGTAACAATGCTCCAGTGACCCACCAGTCCAACAATGTCGACGCGACCTGCCTCAGCGCAGCGGCCAGCCGGGTAACAATGCTCCAGTGACCCACCAGTCCAACCATGTCGACGCGACCTGCCTCAGCGCAGCGGCCAGCCGGGTAACAATGCTCCAGTGACCCACCAGTCCAACCATGTCGACGCGACCTGCCTCAGCGCAGCGGCCAGCCGGGTAACAATGCTCCAGTGACCCACCAGTCCAACCATGTCGACGCGACCTGCCTCAGCGCAGCGGCCAGCCGGGTAACAATGCTCCAGTGACCCACCAGTCCAACAATGTCGACGCGACCTGCCTCAGCGCAGCGGCCAGCCGGGTAACAATGCTCCAGTGACCCACCAGTCCAACCATGTCGACGCGACCTGCCTCAGCGCAGCGGCCAGCCGAGTAACAATGCTCCAGTGACCCACCAGTCCAACAATGTCGACGCGACCTGCCTCAGCGCAGTGGCCAGCCGAGTAACAATGCTCCAGTGACCCACCAGTCCAACAGTGTCGACGCGACCTGCCTCAGCGCAGCGGCCAGCCGAGTAACAATGCTCCAGTGACCCACCAGTCCAACAGTGTCGACGCGACCTGCCTCAGCGCAGCGGCCAGCCGAGTAACAATGCTCCAGTGACCCACCAGTCCAACAGTGTCGACGCGACCTGCCTCAGCGCAGCGGCCAGCCGGGTAACAATGCTCCAGTGACCCACCAGTCCAACAGTGTCGCCGCGACCTGCCTCAGCGCAGCGGCCAGCCGGGTAACAATGCTCCAGTGACCCACCAGTCCAACAATGTCGCCGCGACCTGCCTCAGCGCAGCGGCCAGCCGGGTAACAATGCTCGAGTGACCCACCAGTCCAACAATGTCGACGCGACCTGCCTCAGCGCAGCGGCCAGCCGGGTAACAATGCTCCAGTAACCCACCAGTCCAACCATGTCGACGCGACCTGCCTCAGCGCAGCGGCCAGCCGGGTAACAATGCTCCAGTGACCCACCAGTCCAACCATGTCGACGCGACCTGCCTCAGCGCAGCGGCCAGCCGGGTAACAATGCTCCAGTGACCCACCAGTCCAACAATGTCGACGCGACCTGCCTCAGCGCAGCGGCCAGCCGGGTTACAATGCTCCAGTGACCCACCAGTCCAACCATGTCGACGCGACCTGCCTCAGCGCAGCGGCCAGCCGGGTAACAATGCTCCAGTGACCCACCAGTCCAACCATGTCGACGCGACCTGCCTCAGCGCAGCGGCCAGCCGGGTAACAATGCTCCAGTGACCCATCAGTCCAACAATGTCGCCGCGACCTGCCTCAGCGCAGCGGCCAGCCGGGTAACAATGCTCCAGTGACCCACCAGTCCAACAATATCGCCGCGACCTGCCTCAGCGCAGCGGCCAGCCGAGTAACAATGCTCCAGTGACCCACCAGTCCAACCATGTCACCGCGACCTGCCTCAGCGCAGCGGCCAGCCGAGTAACAATGCTCCAGTGACCCACCAGTCCAACAATGTCGCCGCGACCTGCCTCAGCGCAGCGGCCAGCCGGGTAACAATGCTCCAGTGACCCACCAGTCCAACAATGTCGACGCGACCTGCCTCAGCGCAGCGGCCAGCCGGGTAACAATGCTCCAGTGACCCACCAGTCCAACAGTGTCGCCGCGACCTGCCTCAGCGCAGCGGCCAGCCGAGTAACAATGCTCCAGTGACCCACCAGTCCAACAGTGTCGCCGAGACCTGCCTCAGCGCAGCGGCCAGCCGGGTAACAATGCTCCAGTGACCCACCAGTCCAACCATGTCGCCGCGACCTGCCTCAGCGCAGCGGTCAGCCGAGTAACAATGCTCCAGTGACCCACCAGTCCAATAATGTCGCCGCGACCTGCCTCAGCGCAGCGGCCAGCCGAGTAACAATGCTCCAGTGACCCACCAGTCCAACAATGTCGCCGCGACCTGCCTCAGCGCAGCGGCCAGCCGGGTAACAATGCTCCAGTGACCCACCAGTCCAACAATGTCGCCGCGAACTGCCTCAGCGCAGCGGCCAGCCGAGTAACAATGCTCCAGTGACCCACCAGTCCAACAATGTCGCCGCGACCTGCCTCAGCGCAGCGGCCAGCCGGGTAACAATGCTCCAGTAACCCACCAGTCCAACCATGTCGACGCGACCTGCCTCAGCGCAGCGGCCAGCCGGGTAACAATGCTCCAGTGACCCATCAGTCCAACAATGTCGACGCGACCTGCCTCAGCGCAGCGGCCAGCCGGGTAACAATGCTCCAGTAACCCACCAGTCCAACCATGTCGACGCGACCTGCCTCAGCGCAGCGGCCTGCCGGGTAACAATGCTCCAGTGACCCACCAGTCCAACCATGTCGACGCGACCTGCCTCAGCGCAGCGGCCAGCCGGGTAACAATGCTCCAGTGACCCACCAGTCCAACAATGTCGACGCGACCTGCCTCAGCGCAGCGGCCAGCCGCGTAACAATGCTCCAGTGACCCACCAGTCCAACCATGTCGACGCGACCTGCCTCAGCGCAGCGGCCAGCCGAGTAACAATGCTCCAGTGACCCACCAGTCCAACAATGTCGACGCGACCTGCCTCAGCGCAGCGGCCAGCCGAGTAACAATGCTCCAGTGACCCACCAGTCCAACAATGTCGACGCGACCTGCCTCAGCGCAGCGGCCAGCCGAGTAACAATGCTCCAGTGACCCACCAGTCCAACAGTGTCGACGCGACCTGCCTCAGCGCAGCGGCCAGCCGGGTAACAATGCTCCAGTGACCCACCAGTCCAACAGTGTCGCCGCGACCTGCCTCAGCGCAGCGGCCAGCCGGGTAACAATGCTCCAGTGACCCACCAGTCCAACAATGTCGCCGCGACCTGCCTCAGCGCAGCGGCCAGCCGGGTAACAATGCTCCAGTGACCCACCAGTCCAACAATGTCGACGCGACCTGCCTCAGCGCAGCGGCCAGCCGGGTAACAATGCTCCAGTAACCCACCAGTCCAACCATGTCGACGCGACCTGCCTCAGCGCAGCGGCCAGCCGGGTAACAATGCTCCAGTGACCCACCAGTCCAACAATGTCGACGCGACCTGCCTCAGCGCAGCGGCCAGCCGGGTAACAATGCTCCAGTGACCCACTAGTCCAACCATGTCGACGCGACCTGCCTCAGCGCAGCGGCCAGCCGGGTAACAATGCTCCAGTAACCCACCAGTCCAACCATGTCGACGCGACCTGCCTCAGCGCAGCGGCCAGCCGGGTAACAATGCTCCAGTGACCCATCAGTCCAACAATGTCGCCGCGACCTGCCTCAGCGCAGCGGCCAGCCGGGTAACAATGCTCCAGTGACCCACCAGTCCAACAATATCGCCGCGACCTCCCTCAGCGCAGCGGCCAGCCGAGTAACAATGCTCCAGTGACCCACTAGTCCAACCATGTCACCGCGACCTGCCTCAGCGCAGCGGCCAGCCGAGTAACAATGCTCCAGTGACCCACCAGTCCAACAATGTCGCCGCGACCTGCCTCAGCGCAGCGGCCAGCCGGGTAATAATGCTCCAGTGACCCACCAGTCCAACAATGTCGCCGCGACCTGCCTCAGCGCAGCGGCCAGCCGGGTAACAATGCTCCAGTGACCCACCAGTCCAACAATGTCGCCGCGACCTGCCTCAGCGCAGCGGCCAGCCGGGTAACAATGCTCCAGTGACCCACCAGTCCAACAGTTTCGCCGCGACCTGCCTCAGCGCAGCGGCCAGCCGAGTAACAATGCTCCAGTGACCCACCAGTCCAACAATGTCGCCGTGACCTGCCTCAGCGCAGCGGCCAGCCGGGTAACAATGCTCCAGTGACCCACCAGTCCAATAGTGTCGCCGCGACCTGCCTCAGCGCAGCGGCCAGCCGGGTAACAATGTTCCAGTGACCCACCAGTCCAACAGTGTCGCCGCGACCTGCCTCAGCGCAGCGGCCAGCCGGGTAACAATGCTCCAGTGACCCACCAGTCCAACGGTGTCGCCGCGACCTGCCTCAGCGCAGCGGCCAGCCGGGTAACAATGCTCCAGTGACCCACCAGTCCAACCTTGTCGACGCGACCTGCCTCAGCGCAGCGGCTAGCCGGGTAACAATGCTCCAGTGACCCACCAGTCCAACAGTGTCGCCGCGACCTGCCTCAGCGCAGCGGCCAGCCGAGTAACAATGCTCCAGTGACCCACCAGTCCAACAGTGTCGCCGAGACCTACCTCAGCGCAGTGGCCAGCCGGGTAACAATGCTCCAGTGACCCACCAGTCCAACAATGTCGCCGCGACCTGCCCCATTTCGTGACCTGCGCCATCGATTCACCCCCCCCCCCCCCGTCATTGACGCCCCTCCCAAGATCTCCCTTCACGGAAGTTAAGTGCAGTAAGAAGAGTGCAAAAAGAAGAGACTTTATATTTTACGACTTTTCTTGCGTCGAGCTGGTCTCCTGTATAGTCTGGCGACCCAAAACCTCATGAACCATTTCTTGTGATTTCAATTTAATATAATTTGCAAAATGTTTGATTTGAAATCACAGTTGTTATATGTTTCTTATAACTCGAATAGCAGAAGTCATAATCGTTATCTAGATATTACAGTTTTCTGATAATCAAGGTTCTTTCATTAGATGTTATAATTTCTCAGTACTGTAACTATTTCCAATTAAATCGGAAGGTTTCAGGGTGATTGGTGGGGGATGTTGGGTTGTTATGTAATTTAGTCAGAGACTGGATTTTCCTAGTTTATACAACAGCCCTTTTAGCGAATTTCCCCTAAAGGAAAGAAGCTGTTACCGTAGTACTCATGGTAAGACCTAAGCCCGAGACCATGATAACTTTTCGTTTTGGGGCCCCCAGAAGCAAAAAACACTATTCGTTCATTTTCATAAATATATATATGTGTCTTTAAGCACGATAACTCGCGTAAAAATGGTCCAATCGTAATGAAATTTGGCATGGATGTGTAAAGTATTAATTATTCGGACGAGTTCGTAATCCAGCCCAATCGGACTACCGAAAGGGGGGGTAAAGGGGGGTAAACCCCCCAAAAAATGGGTTTTTTGAGTTTTTTACATCGAAAAATAAAAATAATCCAACTTTTGTTGGCACCATTAAATTCAGCTCAAAAAAACAAACAATTTAGTATCTTGAATCACTGCTCTATGTCCATTGGTTACCGAGATATTGAAAGTGGTAAACACAGTACGTTGTCCCAATGTTAACCTTATGGGAAATAAATAAAATTCTATATCACGCTTATTTCTCAACATATCTGGATAAAACTTGGTTTGTGATTCATCTAGATGAGATCTAATGTTTAATAGTCTAAAATCACCAATATTTCCATTTTCGTGGCAGCAAACCTGCATACTCATTCCCCATGTTATTCTTATGGAGCTTAGAAAAACATGTCAAATCTCGCTATATTGGATTGAAATATGTTGTTTTGCACTGGAAATTCGCTGAGTATGCAGGTTTGCTGCAACGGGGGGTATTTATGAACATTTCGTAATAAAAGTTTATGAATTTATTTTTGCGTATGAAAACAAGTTTTTTGCGAAAATTCTAATTTGTAAATGAAGTCAAACGAATGATGTCAGTTTTATTGTCCAAATAGGACAAGAATAAATGGTTAATACGAAAGTTAGATAACAGCTAGTGTAGTTCAAGATATGTAAGTTCAGAGTGCTTCATGCAAGTTTGTAATAAATCACATTTCTTAATTTTTAGGATAGAAAAGCAGATAGACAGGCATATTTTGAAACTCTTAAAAAAACACCTCAAAAAGATTGACATTTTATTTGTAACGGGAACAGTGTTTTACCCTGCGCAAAATAATTTTTATGAGTTGTGGTTGTGCAAGGTGAAATGAGCGAGCGGCGAGCCGTCAAGAAACGCGTCGTTTTTGTGACAATCTTGGCCAACGCGTGATCGTTTCTTGCCCACGACAGTTCTTCCCCTTTTCCTCCATTTTAAGTAACAAAGGGTATAAAACTAATAAAACCTACAATAAAGAATTGCGCACCACAGTCCAATAAGCTGACATTGTATCACCTTGAGATTTTGACTAAACTTTTTGAACTTTGTAACTATAATTTTGAACTCATATTCTTAAATTTAGTCCTGCAGACCGAAAAAGCATAGTAACACGTCCTGGAATCATTGGGCCTGTTATAACTATTTTTTTATTGTAGGTAACAATTTTAATTTTTTACACTTTGAGCAGCGGCATTAAATCAAATTTATGAGTTTAGGTATCTCATGGTTCCGTGCAAAATTGGTTATGTTTGCTTAAGGTTTTGAAATTGATGAGTTTTTTGAAACACGGTGTACTTTTAGCGAATTTCCCCCATAGGGAAGTAGCTATTACCGTAGACGGCATGGTAAGACTTAAGCACGGGACCACCGTAACTTTTCATTTTGATGTACCCAGATCCCGTTGATGTACACCGTTCGTTCATTTTCATATATATACACCTGTCCGTAGGCGCGATAACTTTCGTAAAAAAAGGTCCGATCGCGATGAAATTTGGTACATACGTCTAGAGTGACATTTATTACTTCGAGTTCGAAAACCAGCACGATAAGTTAACTCAAAGGAGGGTTATTTGACAAAATAAAATTTATTTTTAGGATTTAATATCTTTATATTATTTTCTTGTAAATGTAAGTGTCAAAATTGGATTCAGCTTAAAAAAAATGAACAATTTAGCATTTTTAATTATTATTCTACGTCAATCCGTTGCTGAGATATTGAAAGTGCTAAACACAGTACGTTGGCCAATATTATTTTTAATTTTACCCTCCAAAAAGTATAGTTACCCTGATTTGACGGATGAAAAAATTCTGAACATATGATTGAATTTTCAGGTGATGAACGTTTTATTTGTGTTTATTTTGAATAGTTAGAGTTCATTGATAAAGATTTTGAGAAAATATATTATACTATATCAAAAAATACAAATTATTTTGAAATTTGATAAAGATAGTATGAGCATTTGGCGGGGGGGATGCCTTGGCCTAAACTGCCCGAAAATGTAGTATAATATATGGTATGTTTACAATAATGAGGATTGATAGTATGTTTTATTGAAATTGGCTGGTGATGCAGGTCTGCTATAACACGGGTGTTTAATTATAAAACTGACGGATTGAATTTAATTTTTTCATGAGATTAAGTTATTTGTTTGTTTTGAGTGTTTTGAGTTCATTTATTATATGTGTGTTGATATTTATATACTATAACAAGATTACTTTTTTTAATTAAAAGACTAAGAATTATATAAAATACAAAATTGTATGTGTTACAAATGAAAACCAATGTGGTCTCCTTGTTAATTATCCTCATGTTTAAAGCTCATGAATGATTAAATATACGTTTTTAGTATATTATTTACTTAACGTATTCAAACAATACTTTTCTTCAAATAAGTTGAATGCTCACATATACAAAATAAATCCTATGGAAATTCGCTGAGTACGCAGGTCTGCTGCGACGGGAGTATTATGCTTGTATAATGTTAAGAGTTTCTTATTCTGTTGTGATTTTTTCTTATAATGTTAACAGTTTCTGAACCAAGTTCTTTGAAAATACATTGCCACTTGCAGGTTGCGGTAGCGGCTCTCAGCTCTTCGCTTGTTGCTCCTGCTCTTCAGTTGAGGTGTCATCGCTGCCAAGAGCAACCTTATATATTCTCTTACAGGGAGTGACTCCTCCTCCTCGGAACGCCAATTCTTACTCCTTTCTCGACTTAATTTTTGCTCTCAATCACTGCTTTTGAGTCCTGCCGCCGGCTCGAACGGTCGGATTATTCCCAGTTTTCGGTATTTTTTACCCACTTACAGCAGTGTTTTGCTGCTGATGTTGATTTAAGCCAAAAGGATAAACACAAATATATATATCTGGTTATTTTCGAGACCTCCCACATGCGTATTTCATTTCAAACCTACTTTTCTTCAATAAAGTAATTACAGAAAATGCACAGTATATCATACAGAGGAAGAGTATTTTTTAATTACATAAATCATCCCCATGGACTAGTATTGCAGAAACATCTTGGCAATACGTTGCAAACATCAGGAGTAAACAACGCAAAGTTGCAAGACAAGATTCTGCATTCAGGAATTGCCTCGCGAGTCTGACCAACCTTGAAGGCCTACATTTACTATTTACCAATATACGACACAAAAAGTTCAGGAATTAAGCTAAACATTCCCTAGTTTTAACGGAATATTAATTTGATGGTTCGATCTGTGTTAAATTTCATTAACTACTTTTATCTCTTATACATAAGATGTAAAGCATTGAGGTATTCATAATCTGTGTAAAAATAGTATATTATGTTACTAGGCCGGGAAGTACTGTTTTGCCGGACGAGCATGATAGTTCCCGCGCGAGCGAAAGCGAGTGCGGGATTTTCATGCGAGTACGGCAAAACTTCCCGGCCGTGTAACGTACGATATTTTTCATCATACTACGCAGAAAAAACATACCTTCAATCATAACGTAGTCCTTGCATAAACATACGTTTCTCAAACCTCCAAACCTAACCTATAACAAACAGAAAAACATTTTCTACGGATGCAGTGTTGCTATTACATTCCTCTAAAAAGAAACCAATAAACAAGCATTAAACATCGGTTTGCTGCAATCAGCTGATTGTTTACTTCCGTTCTTTCCGGCCTAGGTCGAAAAAGAGTTTATCTGGCCTAGGCCGGCAATGGGTAACTTTCGAGCCAACAAAAAGGAACTGAAAACAGATGTTTCTGTGTTAGTATGATGAAAAATATTTTTTATTGAGAAATGAGAAACAAACTGAGACAAGAAGAATAGAGTTTTAGTAATAATATCAGAAAATAAGCAAAATCCAAGTTATGAATTAACAATTAAAGTAATGTTAAAAGAATAAATGTTTATATCACTTTTAAAAATTTGTATTTTTCATTAAAGCTGAAAAATATGTTTTGTTTGTTTGTTATTGTAAAATAAGCCTGACAGGAACTCGAATGACATTGAGGGATTATTTATATCATGTTTAATATAATTTTCGTGCCATTGTTACCAATATTGTTACCAATACCCACACACAGGTTATCCTATGTGGGACTTTTTCCATTCTATAATGTAGAAATTTTTTGTGTGAATTTGTATTCTTATGGAAATAAAGAAATATTATTATTATTGAGAAATACCCCGTTGCAGCAAACCTTCATACTCAGCGAATTTTAAATGCTTAATTTCGGAAAGCCGCTCATAAAGTAAAATCAATGTACGCTCGTGAATAAGCATGCAAAAATATTCTCTACAAGGATCACGTGGGAAGTGAGTATACTCGTATAGGTTGCTGCCACAGAAAAGTGTAAAAATAAAGGATTTTGGGCTATCCACCAGATCTCTACTACATAGGCTAAATTGGCTAGATGAAGAAACATACCAAGAACAATATTTTCCCTTTTCATTTCCCTACTTTCCTAGCTCAATCGTTGATGGCGAAACTCTTTAGTGGGTCGTAAAGCTCTTTCATAGTGATCCCTTTACTACCTCTTAGTCCTCTTTTCATGGACTCCACATCTACATAAAAGTAAAGGCTAGTTTATACGGTGTAAGGATTAGGCTTTGCCGGTATTTTATTTATTTTCAATAATTAAGACAGCTGTAATTCTTGTCTTGCACAAATCAGAGAACTACAAATGTTTGGCTTTACAAAATAAGTGATAAATCTTAAAATAAACTATGGTATCGCCCTTCCAATGACTATTTTAAGTTGAATATTACATAGAAGAAATATAATATAATATTTTTAAGTAAGAGGAAAAATAAAAGACAACTAAACTGATACTTAAACAGTTAGGCCCTAAATCAAAATAACAATTACTTTATCGAGGATACTTTCCTCTACGACTTAATCAGTGGCATTCTATTTGGCAAGTTGTTCATTTTTGTCATATTTTACGTTTTGCAACACTCTGCGATACTAAGAGTTTTATTAGTTTTCATTAGAATTAATATAATCAAAATATATAAAACAAAGTCGTGTTAGTTACACCATTTATAATTCGAGAACGGCTGAACCGAATGTAGTGATTTTTGATTCGTTGGATTCGCCTTCGCCCCGAGTAACATATAGGCATATTCAGTTTTGTATTTAACCCGAGGGCTAAGCCCCACTGGCCTGTAAAGTTTGCATGCTTAGCTTATGAAGAAAATAAATCATGCATTTTGATCATATGTATACATAAATTTAAATATTTTCTTAACAGCTGACTATGTGTTGCTTTATTTTATGCAGTTGACAGCTAACGTCATTGAGTGTCATTTTCAGCTGTTTCATGTTGTCTCTGTTTTGAAAAAGCATAAAGGTTAACGGTTGATTCTTTTGTTTTGTGCGGGTTTAATCAATAAATCTTATTGAACGGGTATTATGAACATTGCCGTTTTCAGAAGATCTAATCTTTCCTAACAAAGCCGTAAAGTAGTTAGGTTTCGGAATATTGTGATTTGCTTGGACACGATACAGTTATTTCTTCACCTCCAAGCCAGATGTTCACTTTATTTGCTATCATATTTTCTTTTGATATATTGTTATTATTATAAACTACTACAAGATAATAAATTGTTTGACTTCATTAATAAAATTCAAAATTAAGTTTATCTAAAAGTTCATTCATGCTTTTAGGCGGTACAAAGTTCGCCGGGTCGGCTATAATTAATATAAATAACAAGTTATGTTCCTAGCTGATTCTGCTACTAAATTTAGTTATGTAATCATTGTTGTCTCTGTCGTAGCCACTTGCTTTAATTGGGCACTTCATGAAGGCCCAACGCAGCCCGAGCACTTCATGAAGTGCCCAGCGCGTCTGGACACATAGTGTAACTCGATTATTTCAATGAAAATTTCAGCATGTGCCCAATAAAACTGGACACTTCATGAAGTGCCCAACGCTCTTTGGACACATGATGTAACTACTGTATCGAGGCGTGATGGGCGGACGATTCAAAATCTTTGTTAAAGTATATCCCAATTTTTACATTAAATCCTAATTGCTAAATTAGCCAATATTACTGTTTGCTTTGCAACCGTTTGATATTTTTCTATTACTGGTTCCAATACTGGTTTTAGTTGCATAGTCCTTTTGAAAATATAATTAGTCTACGTTTAGTCTGGATTACGTTTTTTTTGTTTTGTAAGTTAAGTTCTGACTGAAATATACAGTTAACAATAACGTAGTTATTTTTCGCAATAAAACAGTAACCACTTAATCTAGAATAACAAACAAATACATAAGATTAGTTCAACGTTTCAAAAAAAATTAGTTTTCAAATAGTTGGAAAAATAAACAAAAGTATAAAATGATAGGTAATGCGCTAGTAGAAAAAAAAGAAATGATAATTAAAATTGGAACGTTTTCTAGCAGCCCCTTATTTTTGAATAACGTTTAACACTCATAGGTTATTCCCTCATACAGTTTCTTCATTCGAATTTCTAAATATTTATTTGACTTAATAACTTATTTTTATAGTACTGATGTCAGAGGGAATAATACAAGATTTAACGTGCACCACTGAAAAGTTGTTAAGTAAACAGGACTGCGCCCCAAATGCATTTTTTATTATTCTACAAGCAAATAAAATACAATGAAAAGGCTTGAGGTAATGGTGTTATTTTAATTAATACATTCTGACGTAAAAGAAAAACTTAAACCTAAATTGAGATTGATGCTAGTAAAATTGTAAAAAGAACAAACAAAATTGTAAAATTGTATGCAAAGTAAATGTTTTCATTTTGATACCAAAGAAGAAACTAATGAATAGTTTTTATCAATTTTTTCAACACTTTTATGGCACTTTCTGTAAATTTGTTTAACTTGCTGTATTTTGATTTATTATAAGTTTTATTAGGGGGGACCAAGTGAGAAGTTAATCAATTGAAAAATGAAAAAAGGGGTTAAGATTAATGTTTATGTTATGTTACTTACAAATGTGTCAGGTAAAATGTTACATGTTTTTATTTTATCAAAGGATACAATTTTAATCAACCGAATTATTGGTTTATGTTTTGTGAATTATTTCGGCTACACATCATTATTAATAGTATTTAAACACTAAACCGTTTTAAAACCGTCTGTTGTTTAGATATTAATATTAATAATGATTTGTAGCCAAAATAACACAGAAAACAAAAGAAACCATCACAAAAAACATACAGGCAGGAATTGCCTGGTTTAGTGGTATAGACAATCATATTCTTAATGTTGTACAAAAGTCTTAAAATTTTCCTAATTTGTATAATTGAAAATAATACGTCGCGGGTAATATCAACAACAACGTAAACAACAGTTTTACGTGTTACATCAAGTGCTCAGCATCTGGGCTGGACACGTAGTGTAAAAGAAATAATTACAGCAAGTGCCCAACGAGCGTTGGGCACTTCATGAAGAGTCCAGTTTTGTTGGTCACATGCTGTAATTTTTCATAAAACCGTTCAGTTACACTATGTGCCCAGGCAAGTTGGGCACTTCATGAAGTGCCCGGTTAGCGCTGGACACTTCATGAAGTGCCAAATTACAGCATGTGGCTACGACATCTCCACCACGTTGCTTTCTCTGTTGTTACTCGCCGTTGTTGTTGCAGTGATGCTGACGTCCACTCCCAACAACGAAGCAGAGTTGCAGTTGTATCGAGTGATGCAGCGCGCCAGCCTCTTGGCCTACTACGACACTCTCTTGGAAATGGGTAAGTTAATCATCAATTAGAAACATCAAATTGCGATCTAAAAATAGGCACATTATACATGTAGTACAGTAAAATAAGGCCAAAAACACTATTCAGATCAGCAACTGATGTCCACTTACGAAAATTTAATCAGAGCTTCTTTTGAGCACTATAGTTAAAGATCCGATGAGTTCCCAAAAAAATAAAGTTGTTTTACACCTTTAAAATCACGTTTCAAAATGGCGGTTTTTTGTAATGGAGTAATTTTTGAAAAAAAGCTTCCCCTTTTCATTTTTTACCTCCATTTATCAATATAATGTCGTGGGTCCACCACCGATACAATATTGTGTCACAACACTATCTTTACATTAAAAAAAAATAACTTATATCCAATATGGCGGATCCAAGATGGCGGCCAAAAACTAACAATCGGTCAAAATGAAGTAGGGACCCAAAAAGTATCGGTGGTGGTCCCACAACATTATATTGATAAATTGAGGTAAAATAAACGGTATCAGGAAACTGACACATACTTTCTCCCTTCAAGTCATTTAAAACCAGAAAACATATTTAGTGAAATAAAACAAATTAACAATAAATTATCACACGAATATATACCAAATGTTATCAAAATCGGTTAGTAAATAACGGAGATATCGGTTTTTAAACATTTGTCATAAGAATAACATTGGACAACGTACTGCGTTTACCGCCGAACTAAAATATCAATTGTCTCCGCAACCAGTTGACGTAAACTAATGATTCAAAATACTAGATTATTTAGTTTTTCAAGTCAAATTTAATGGTTGCGAGTATATTTTCTTTAGAGGTCACAGATTTTGTGAAATTTGAAAAATATGAATTTTTGAACACTGAAACCCCCATAACTTCTGAACCTGAATTTTTACAGACATGCGAGTGGTGTCATTTTGTTTGTCAACCTAAGCACTAAAAACCATGAAATTTTTATCAAAATCGTTTGAGCCGTTTTTGAGAAATTTGGATTTTTGTCATTTTTATGGGTTTTTATGGGGTAAATACCCTTAAAAATCAAAAATTCAAAAAAATGAAAAATACGCCTGGAGATACCATGGCTTTATACCTATATGCCAAATTTCATGAAAATCGGACCACTGGTGTCGTCTCTAGCTTTGTTTACATACACACACACACACACACACACACACACACACACACACACACACACACACACACACACACACACACACACATCCACACACACACACACACACACACACACACACACACACACACACACACACACACACACACACACACACACACACACACACGCACACGCACACGCACACGCACACGCACACGCACACGCACACGCACACGCACACGCACACGCACACGCACACGCACACGCACACACACACACACACAGACAGACAGACAGACAGACAGACAGACAGACAGACAGACAGACACCACGCCAAAAACCACTTTTTTGGATTCAGGGAGCACTAAACGAATATATCCACTGACAACTCAAATTCGAAAATTTTGACGAAAACAATACTTTCTCCATATACTATGTATAGGGGGGAGAAAGTAAGAAAAGGGGAAGATTTTTTCCAAAATCTATCTCATTACAAAATACCCCCGTTGCAGCAGACCTGCATACTCAGCGAATTTCAGATGCAACACAACAAACGGTATTTCAATCCAACTTAGCGAGATTTTACATGTTTTGTAATCTCCATAAGAATAACATGGGGAATGATTATGCAGGTTTGCTGCAACAGGTATGTTAAAACTGGTTGGTTTTAATTCATTATTTAGTAGATCTTAACTAGAAGAAGCCATATACCAAGTTTTGTCAAGAAATGTTAAAAAATAAGTAAGATATAGAATTTTTTTATTTCCCATAAGGATAACATGGGGAATGATTATGCAGGTTTGCTGCCACAAAAACTGAAATTTCGGGGATTTTAGACTAAAATACATTAGATCACATCTAGATGAAGTCACAAACCAAGTTTTATCCAGATATGTTGAGAAATAAGCGAGATATAGAATTTTACTTATTCCCCATAAGGTTAACATAGGGACAACGTACTGTGTTTACCACTTTCAATATCTCGGTAACCAATGGACATAGAGCAATGATTCAAAACACTAAATTGTTTGGTTTTTTGAGCTGAATTCAATGGTGCCAACAAAGATTTGATAAATTTTATTTTTATATGTAAAAAACTCAAAAAACCCATTTTTGGGGGTGTTTATCCCCCTTTACCCCCCCTTCCGGTGGTCCGATCGGGCTGGTTCACGAACTCGTCCATTCGATTACCACTTTACATGTCTGTACCAAATTTCATTAAGATCGGACCATATTTACGGCCGCTATCGTGCTGACAGACACATATATATATAGATAGATAGATAGATAGATAGATAGATAGATAGATATATAAAAATTCGAACGAATGGTGTTTTTTGCTTCTGGTGGCCCTAAAACGAAAAGTTATCATGGTCTCGGGCTTAGGTCTTACCATGAGACCTACGGTAATAGCTTCTTCCCTATAGGGGAAATTCGCTAAAAAACGCCATTTTGAAACTTGACTTAAAGGAGTAAAACAACTTTAATTTTGGGGACTCATGGGATTTAATTGTAGTGCTCAAAAGAAGCTCTGATCAAATTTTCGTGAATGTACATCAGTTGCCGATCTAAAACCCCAATTTCAATTTGTACTTTAAGAGATTTTTATAAATAAATTAAGATTTATAAAAAATTTTTTGACAAATAAAAAAATATATTTTATTTGTATATAAACTTCATAAATACATTTTTATTTATAGTTTAATATCTAGGATATCTAGGATCTAGTTGTCTTAGGATCATTGCAATATGAGTGCTATAATTAAGATAATATAAGGTACACATAGTAGTACCTGTAATGTGAGGTAATTCAGGAGTATTGTCAAGAATGAGATATTTTTTCCTCTACATTATTATTTATTACTTTGTCTCTACTTCTCTCTCTGGTTGAATTTATGTCTGCTATCATTGTTTTATAGAGGTATACTTGTTTTTCAAACCATATACACATGATACAGATATTAAAGAATAAGGCGATGAATAACATCCTAGTAGCTATGCAGCGGTGGCGAGGAGAAAGGGAGTGCATCAAAGCAAGTAATCGTAGCTACAAGAAGATGCTATATCCAGCAAAAGAAAAAGTTTACGATGCAGGAAGTGTGAATTTAGAAAAAGGGGCGTTTGAACCATATAGGCGATAGCAAACTGTCTCCTGGGCCCCAATATTTGATTTGCTACAAATAAATGTTAAAGGTAAATCGTTATCTTATGACTGAGTTGCTAAAGATACTGATTGGAAATTCACAGTGAAATAGGCCCCTGGTTTTACCAGACCTTCTGTAATAAACATTGCTGTGGTGACGACGTCCAGCAGCTGTGTGACGGCGAGGAGGAGTTCTGGAGATCATGGCGCTGGTGGGGATGGCGTCCAACCCGCTAGGTCTGCTGTAGTGAACGTTGCCGTGTGATGTGTTGCAGGAGGTGACGATGTTCAGCAGCTGTGCGACGCCGGCGAGGAGGAGTTCCTGGAAGTCATGGCACTGGTGGGGCAGGTGTCCAAGCCGCTAGGTCTGCTGTAGTGAACGTTGCAGTGTGATGTGTTGCAGGAGGTGACGATGTCCAGCAGCTGTGCGACGCCGGCGAGGAGGAGTTCCTGGAGATCATGGCGCTGGTGGGGATGGCGTCCAAGCCGCTAGGTCTGCTGTAGTGAACGTTGCAGTGTGATGTGTTGCAGGAGGTGACGATGTCCAGCAGCTGTGCGACGCCGGCGAGGAGGAGTTCCTGGAGATCATGGCGCTGGTGGGGATGGCGTCCAAGCCGCTACGTCTGCTGTAGTGAACGTTGTCGTGTGATGCGTTGCAGGAGGTGACGACGTCCAGCAGCTGTGCGACGCCGGAGAAGAGGAGTTCCTGGAGGTCATGGCGCTGGTGGGGCAGGTGTCCAAACCGCTAGGTCTGCTGTAGTGAACGTTGTCGTGTGATGCGTTGCAGGAGGTGACGACGTCCAGCAGCTGTGTGACGCCGGCGAGGAGGAGTTCCTGGAGGTCATGGCGCTGGTGGGGATGGCGTCCAACCCGCTAGGTCTGGTGTAGTGAACGTTGTCGTGTGATGCGTTGCAGGAGGTGACGACGTCCAGCAGCTGTGTGACGCCGGCGAGGAGGAGTTCCTGGAGATCATGGCGCTGGTGGGGATGGCGTCCAAGCCGCTAGGTCTGCTGTAGTGAACGTTGTCGTGTGATGCGTTGCAGGAGGTGACGACGTCCAGCAGCTGTGTGACGCCGGCGAGGAGGAGTTCCTGGAGATCATGGCACTGGTGTGGCAGGCGTCCAAGCCTCAAGGTCTGCTGTAGTGAACGTTGCCGTGTGATGCGTTGCAGGAGGTGACGACGTCCAGCAGCTGTGCGACGCCGGAGAGGAGGAGTTCCTGGAGATCATGGCACTGGTGTGGCAGGCGTCCAAGCCGCTAGGTCTGCTGTAGTGAACGTTGCCGTGTGATGCGTTGCAGGAGGTGACGACGTCCAGCAGCTGTGTGACGCCGGCGAGGAGGAGTTCCTGGAGATCATGGCGCTGGTGGGGATGGCGTCCAACCCGCTAGGTCTGCTGTAGTGAACGTTGTCGTGTGATGCGTTGCAGGAGGTGACGACGTCCAGCAGCTGTGTGACGCCGGCGAGGAGGAGTTCCTGGAGATCATGGCGCTGGTGGGGATGGCGTCCAACCCGCTAGGTCTGCTGTAGTGAACGTTGTCGTGTGATGCGTTGCAGGAGGTGACGACGTCCAGCAGCTGTGTGACGCCGGCGAGGAGGAGTTCCTGGAGGTCATGGCGCTGGTGGGGATGGCGTCCAACCCGCTAGGTCTGGTGTAGTGAACGTTGTCGTGTGATGCGTTGCAGGAGGTGACGACGTCCAGCAGCTGTGTGACGCCGGCGAGGAGGAGTTCCTGGAGATCATGGCGCTGGTGGGGATGGCGTCCAAGCCGCTAGGTCTGCTGTAGTGAACGTTGTCGTGTGATGCGTTGCAGGAGGTGACGACGTCCAGCAGCTGTGTGACGCCGGCGAGGAGGAGTTCCTGGAGATCATGGCACTGGTGTGGCAGGCGTCCAAGCCTCAAGGTCTGCTGTAGTGAACGTTGCCGTGTGATGCGTTGCAGGAGGTGACGACGTCCAGCAGCTGTGCGACGCCGGAGAGGAGGAGTTCCTGGAGATCATGGCACTGGTGTGGCAGGCGTCCAAGCCGCTAGGTCTGCTGTAGTGAACGTTGCCGTGTGATGCGTTGCAGGAGGTGACGACGTCCAGCAGCTGTGTGACGCCGGCGAGGAGGAGTTCCTGGAGATCATGGCGCTGGTGGGGATGGCGTCCAACCCGCTAGGTCTGCTGTAGTGAACGTTGTCGTGTGATGCGTTGCAGGAGGTGACGACGTCCAGCAGCTGTGTGACGCCGGCGAGGAGGAGTTCCTGGTGATTATGGCGCTGGTGGGGATGGCGTCCAAGCCGCTAGGTCTGCTGTAGTGAACGTTGTCGTGTGATGCGTTGCAGGAGGTGACGACGTCCAGCAGCTGTGCGACGCCGGAGAGGAGGAGTTCCTGGAGATCATGGCGCTGGTGGGGATGGCGTCCAAGCCGCTAGGTCTGCTGTAGTGAACGTTGCCGTGTGATGCGTTGCAGGAGGTGACGACGTCCAGCAGCTGTGCGACGCCGGAGAGGAGGAGTTCCTGGAGATCATGGCACTGGTGGGGCAGGCGTCCAAGCCGCTAGGTCTGCTGTAGTGAACATTGCCGTGTGATGCGTTGCAGGAGGTGACGACGTCCAGCAGCTGTGCGACGCCGGCGAGGAGGAGTTCCTGAAGATCATGGCACTGGTGGGGCAGGTGTCCAATCCGCTAGGTCTGCTGTAGTGAACGTTGTCGTGTGATGCGTTGCAGGAGGTGACGACGTCCAGCAGCTGTGCGACTCCGGCGAGGAGGAGTTCCTGGAGATCATGGCGCTGGTGGGGATGGCGTCAAAGCCGCTAGGTCTGCTGTAGTGAACGTTGTCGTGTGATGCGTTGCAGGAGGTGACGACGTCCAGCAGCTGTGCGACGCCGGCGAGGAGGAGTTCCTGGAGATCATGGCGCTGGTGGGGCAGGTGTCCAAGCCGCTAGGTCTGCTGTAGTTAACGTTGTCGTGTGATGCGTTGCAGGAGGTGACGACGTCCAGCAGCTGTGCGACGCCGGCGAGGAGGAGTTCCTGGAGATCATGGCGCTGGTGGGGATGGCGTCCAAGCCGCTAGGTCTGCTGTAGTGAACATTGCCGTGTGATGCGTTGCAGGAGGTGACGACGTCTAGCAGCTGTGCGACGCCGGCGAGGAGGAGTTCCTGAAGATCATGGCACTGGTGGGGCAGGTGTCCAATCCGCTAGGTCTGCTGTAGTGAAAGTTGTCGTGTGATGCGTTGCAGGAGGTGACGACGTCCAGCAGCTGTGTGACGCCGGCGAGGAGGAGTTCCTGGAGATCATGGCGCTGGTGGGGCAGGTGTCCAAGCCGCTAGGTCTGCTGTAGTTAACGTTGTCGTGTGATGCGTTGCAGGAGGTGAC
Organism: Flexamia atlantica; assembly: GCA_035578135.1. NCBI lineage: Eukaryota > Metazoa > Arthropoda > Insecta > Hemiptera > Cicadellidae > Flexamia > Flexamia atlantica. The sequence goes on from JAQJVK010000001.1 coordinate 118,025,754, forward strand.
GACGTCCAGCAGCTGTGTGACGCCGGCGAGGAGGAGTTCCTGGAGATCATGGCGCTGGTGGGGATGGCGTCCAAGCCGCTAGGTCTGCTGTAGTGAACGTTGTCGTGTGATGCGTTGCAGGAGGTGACGACGTCCAGCAGCTGTGCGACGCCGGCGAGGAGGAGTTCCTGGAGATCATGGCGCTGGTGGGGCAGGTGTCCAAGCCGCTAGGTCTGCTGTAGTGAACGTTGTCGTGTGATGCGTTGCAGGAGGTGACGACGTCCAGCAGCTGTGCGACGCCGGCGAGGAGGAGTTCCTGGAGATCATGGCGCTGGTGGGGCATATGTCCAAGCCGCTAGGTCTGCTGTAGTTAACGTTGTCGTGTGATGCGTTGCAGGAGGTGACGACGTCCAGCAGCTGTTCGACGCCGGCGAGGAGGAGTTCCTGGAGATCATGGCGCTGGTGGGGATGGCGTCCAACCCGCTAGGTCTGGTGTAGTGAACGTTGTCGTGTGATGCGTTGCAGGAGGTGACGACGTCCAGCAGCTGTGTGACGCCGGCGAGGAGGAGTTCCTGGAGATCATGGCGCTGGTGGGGATGGCGTCCAAGCCGCAAGGTCTGCTGTAGTGAACGTTGCCGTGTGATGCGTTGCAGGAGGTGACGACGTCCAGCAGCTGTGTGACGCCGGCGAGGAGGAGTTCCTGGAGATCATGGCGCTGGTGGGGATGGCGTCCAAGCCGCTAGGTCTGCTGTAGTGAACGTTGCCGTGTGATGCGTTGCAGGAGGTGACGACGTCCAGCAGCTGTGTGACGCCGGCGAGGAGGAGTTCCTGGAGATCATGGCGCTGGTGGGGATGGCGTCCAAGCCGCTAGGTCTGCTGTAGTGAACGTTGTCGTGTGATGCATTGCAGGAGGTGACGACGTCCAGCAGCTGTGTGACGCCGGCGAGGAGGAGTTCCTGGAGATCATGGCGCTGGTGGGGATGGCGTCCAACCCGCTAGGTCTGCTGTAGTGAACGTTGTCGTGTGATGCGTTGCAGGAGGTGACGACGTCCAGCAGCTGTGTGACGCCGGCGAGGAGGAGTTCCTGGAGATCATGGCGCTGGTGGGGATGGCGTCCAACCCGCTAGGTCTGCTGTAGTGAACGTTGTCGTGTGATGCGTTGCAGGAGGTGACGACGTCCAGCAGCTGTGTGACGCCGGCGAGGAGGAGTTCCTGGAGGTCATGGCGCTGGTGGGGATGGCGTCCAACCCGCTAGGTCTGGTGTAGTGAACGTTGTCGTGTGATGCGTTGCAGGAGGTGACGACGTCCAGCAGCTGTGTGACGCCGGCGAGGAGGAGTTCCTGGAGATCATGGCGCTGGTGGGGATGGCGTCCAAGCCGCTAGGTCTGCTGTAGTGAACGTTGCCGTGTGATGCGTTGCAGGAGGTGACGACGTCCAGCAGCTGTGTGACGCCGGCGAGGAGGAGTTCCTGGAGATCATGGCGCTGGTGGGGATGGCGTCCAAGCCGCTAGGTCTGCTGTAGTGAACGTTGCCGTGTGATGCGTTGCAGGAGGTGACGACGTCCAGCAGCTGTGTGACGCCGGCGAGGAGGAGTTCCTAGAGATCATGGCGCTGGTGGGGATGGCGTCCAAGCCGCTAGGTCTGCTGTAGTGAACGTTGTCGTGTGATGCGTTGCAGGAGGTGACGACGTCCATCAGCTGTGCGACGCCGGCGAGGAGGAGTTCCTGGAGATCATGGCGCTGGTGGGGATGGCGTCCAAGCTGCAAGATCTGCTGTAGTGAACGTTGTCGTGTGATGCGTTGCAGGAGGTGACGACGTCCAGCAGCTGTGTGACGCCGGCGAGGAGGAGTTCCTGGAGATCATGGCGCTGGTGGGGATGGCGTCCAAGCCGTTGCACGTGCGGAGGCTGCAGAAGGCTCTGCAAGAGTGGCTCACAAATCCGGGTAAGCACAACTATTACTTATTTGATATTGAGATTTTTTGAAATTGATTTTGAACTTTGTCCCCAGAATCATTTAATTATAATTCTTAAGACATTATGTTTAACTCTTGTCAACAAGACCAAGTTTTAAATAATAGAACGGAAACGAGGCATACAAGAACGTAGAGTGCCTGAACGCGCCAGCGACTGCAAAAAAGACTGCAAAGAGAATGTTGAGTCACTTGAGTCGGAGAATGTTGGAGTGCATGTCTGTTCCACTAGTCCATCCATGGGTGGAGCGGCGAGGTGGACCACTCAATTACTGACGCTCTCATCTGGCAACGGTCGTACGTAATGCGCCCGACAGTTTTACTTCTGCATATCGGATCGCTGGAGCATTCCTATCTTTTAATACTGCCCGCTACAGAACCATCATGTCGGCCACCCAATCATTGCTGGTTTGTTGTTGGAATATACGAGTACGATCAAGCATGGCAGCGGAAGACGTATATGGATGGTTGGGTTGTCCTTCATACAATCGATTCAGAACAAGTTTGGTATGAATTAGGTTTCAGGTGAGTTTTTGGACTATAAATCCGTGAGCGCTTAAGAAGGCTTATAGCCTGAGGAATGTAAAAGAGGTCCAAGGTTAGATTGTGAAATAGTTTATAGTAGGATCGTGTTAGTGGGTAACTTGGGCCAACTGTTAGCAGTCTCATTCCCGTAGAAAGCCATTGTAAAACATTTCCTCCTCTCGCCTTAATCTGGCTGAAAAATCATACCTCCGGGTTTAATGTTTATAGGGTTACATAACGGCATTTTATCACAGTTTGTGGCTGAAATCTGCCACTGGACCAAGGAACCAGGCTGCTTGTGGATTAACATTTGAATTTTAAGACGTATATACTCCCAATCTGACTACCCGGGTTTTTGTTGCCAAATGCAGTTTAAGCTGCTGGAGTCTTATAAGCCACCAAGATGTCGTTTAATTTCGTTAATTTCGTTTAATTTTATGTAATAATACAGGGTGTTTTTTTAAACGCAACCCATTTTTAAGATTGAATAATGCCCATTTTTAAGATGACAAAGGTATTTTTTTGGTTATCATTGGATTTTATACAACCTATTATTTAAGTTTGATCACATTTAGCTTACATCATGTGTTCAAACAATCCGCTATTGACTAAAAAAGTTGTGCTCTCTCCATCAAATTCCCGAACAATTTTTGCATAGTACTTCTTTGGATTTCTTGTATTAGCGAATTTCCCCTATAGGGAAGAAGCTATTACCGTAGGTCTCATGGTAAGACCTAAGCTCGGGACCACTATAACTTTTCGTTTTGGGGCCCCCAGAAGCAAAAAACACTATTCGTTCGAATTTATATATATATATATATGTGTGTCTGTTAGCACGATAGCGGCCGCAAAAATGGTCCGATCTTTATGAAATTTGGTACAGACGTGTAAGGTGGTAATCAATTGGACGAGTTCGTGAACCAACCCGATCGGACCACCGGAAGGGGGGGTAAAGGGGGATAAACCCCCCCAAAAATGGGTTTTTTGAGTTTTTCACATAGAAAAATAAAATTTATCAAATTTGTGTGGGCAGCATTGAATTCAGCTCAAAAAAACAAACAATTTAGTATCTTGAATCACTGCTCTATGTCCATTGGTTACCGAGATATTGAAAGTGGTAAACACAGTACGTTGTCCCAATGTTAACCTTATGGGAAATAAGAAAAATTCTATATCTCGGTTATTTCTCAACATATATTGTTAAAACTTGGTAACTAGCTTCTTTTAGTTCAGATCTACTAAATATTGAATTAAAACCACCCAGTTTTAATATTCCTGTAGCAGCAAACCTGCATACTCATTCCCCATGTTATTCTTATGGAGCTTACAAAAACATGTTAAATCTCGCTATGTTGGATTGAAATTTATGTTGTTTTACATTTGAAATTCGCTGAGTATGCAGGTCTGCTGCAACGGGGGTATTAAATTTGTTATGTTTGTTCTGAGGTCCTGAATATCCTGTCAAATTGTTTTCGTAGGCCTTACTTTTTATGTATCCCCAAAGAAAATAATATGATGGGGTCAGATCCGGGGATCTTAGGGGGACTAACCATTCGCTGATTGGGTTGCGTTTAAAAAACACCCTGTATCTATTTAAGTAATCAAGTATTATTATAGCATAATTAAGTGAAATTTTAACCCAAACCTAAACCTTAAACTATATTTTCTTAATTGTACTATTATTTAAAATATACATTAAACCAAATTTGATATTCTTTGATTTGTAGTAAAAAAATAATCTATCATAAAGGAAGATCCATAAAATATACTGCTTCGTCAATCAAAAGTTTCTGAATGAGACCTCACGAATAATTTATCCTAAGGACTATGGAGGATGAAGACTCCATTCAAAATCTGTACTTGGTAGTGATTTCGTGTTGTAATTGGTATAAGGATGATTTATGATGGTAAAGTTGGATATAAATCCCGTGTTCATGGCAAAAATTAGCTGATTCAATTGCCGGGGTCATAAATTAATGGGCCAATGATCAAAGGCAGCTGGGTCCACAATCAAACCAGGTTCTCTGGTCTTCGCTCGACATATCTGGTCTTTGCTTCCAATCACGAATTGGGGACGAAAACCTCTAATAATCACTCAAGCAGTAGATGTTTGGGGATAAAAATACTTAATACTCTTAATCAACACTTTTCAAGTTTTTTCAAGCTCATTAAATATTTTTTAAGTAATGAGATTTAGAATCGCAACTCCTTGAGCAATTGTTAACTTTTTGTCATGTGAAAATTCATTTGAAATTGATCGATGTGTTATTAAACATAACACAAAACATAGCAATTTTTACGCCGAGTGGCCTAATTTTATAGATAGTGACTTATGAGACATAAGAAAAATTCTAATTTTAAGGACAAAATTAATTGCGTATACCATGCTCATGCTAGTCACCAACTTTTCAACATCGTTGATAAATAAACAGAATTAATACTAAAATGTCCTTAGAAATTTCCTATATACATGCTAATGAAGATAGCACATGCCCGAGATACATGACAAGAGGGAACTCTACTTAAAAATATAGTAGGCCCATACCAGTCAGAAAAATACTCAGCTTTATTCAACGTCAAAGAAGATATCAACGAGCACAATTTGAGTTTTCAAGTTCGTGAAAGAATCCGTGAGCCATAATTTTATTTGATGTGCTGAATGTGGATATAAAGCGAGTGCAGGTGCAAGTTGTGGGAACGTCTTTGATTTATGCCAACTCAAAAGTCGCATTGATTGACGTTTCGATTTTATCTAGTCTCGCCATTAGACTTTTTTTAGAACAATGAGATAAGTTTTCAACATACTCGGGATTTAATTAGAATCGCTGCAAGTCGTTTGACGTGTCGCTATGTGCAACACCGAGGGATTCTGTTATGCATCGGAATGAACTGCGGTAATTAATTAAAGATCGATCGCGTTTGACAGCTGAAATCTAGACTCGGTGTTCGAGTCCCAGATTTCGTAATCCGCAAGGAAAAAAGAGGTTAATATTCCAAAGAGGTGAAGTCCAAGGCTCGTATGGTTAATGGGAACCGGTACCCACGAGCCGTCCCCCCCTGCCCCCACCGCTCTCCGCCCGCCGCCTACCGCTACTGCCCAATAATGCTTTTCCCTGATACCGACGCTCTAACCAAGGTTCCCAATAAAACTTGACGTGTCGAGGCGTCTGCGGTTCCGGGCGGCCGGCTGACCCAGTGGGGAACTATTCGCCCAAATAAACCCGAATGTTACTGGAAAACAACGTTAACGAGAAAGTGGTCTAAATTATATTTATCGAGGGTTTAAATTGTTTTTATCAGTGGCAGCGCTGTATATTTATTAATTAGACAATTTGGCATATTCTTCTAGCATTCTCGAAGCAAATTTAACCCATTCATCTAGGACAGACTACCTGACCTCGTGAAGAACTATTCTCCCAAATAAATCCGATTGTCACAGGTGGCCCGCCCTGAAAGCGGGTCGGCATTTTATAAAAACATTAACGAGAAAGCGAACTAAATTATATTTATCAAGGGCTTACAGTGGCATTGACAGTGACAGTGCTATAGTTTAACAACTCACAACTAATTTTAGCATTCTCGAAGCAAAGCACTAACTCATTCGACGTCTAGCCAGCTAAACTAGTGGGGAACAATTCGCCCAAGCAAATCCGATTAGGTAGTACGTCCTACATTACGAGAAAATTTTGTTATCAGGGTTAATTCTATTTATTTATTTAGTAATTATCTAATTTATCGCATGTTCATGCCTTTTCGAAGCAAAGTAAAACTCATTCATCTAATAACAAGACAGACCATAAACAAACATAATGGAAATGTTTTTCAACCATAATGGTTTGAGGTTAATTGTAAGCTTGATCAACACAGAAAATAATGGCTGTTAGTAAAAGCGGTCAGCGCCAGCCTTAAGGTGCTGCTATACAAACACGTCACTCACGTCCAAGTACGGCCAATCCGGCGATTCCGGAGGGGTCGCTATACATATTCGCATCGATTCGCATCGATTCGCATCTCCTAGTTTCTAAGAGCCGAATGGCCGTCGGTGTAAGCTCGCCGTGGTGTCGGTAGGTAATACACGTCACGTCGCGTCCCAATTAGGCCATGTATGCTCTTCAGAGCATTTGAGTTGGGCCGTGACGTGACGTGACGTGTATAGCCGGTTCCATTTGATTAACACAGGTTTCATTCCCGAAGAACCTTTTTTTTAATAAACTGACTTTTTCAAAAGAATGGGCATGATTAGGGCATTTAGGTTCAAGGAAATAGGTAATTGTACACAATGTCGGAAATTTTAATTTATAGGAGCCTACCCGAAGTCAACGATCTTTGCAACGAAAGACAATGCAGTTTTCCCCATCAGCTGATCCCATCGTTGTTTACACTAATGCTATTTCTTATATCTCTCAGGTTTTAATTTTGGCTTTAGATAACAATGACCAAAAAGAATAATTTTGATTCGTCAAAAATGCGTACATATTTTGATCTGCGACAAGTGCATAAATACACAGTATGCTGTAAAATCCGTGCGCTCGAGGCGATCGACAGTTGGTTTGGTAAACACATATTTTGACAATAGTGATAAGGAAGTCTCATCCTTTCCTAAATAATGCATCGAAAAATACGTGTCTTTGAAACCCTACTATAAAATATTACCTCGCAGCACATTTTCTTCTTTTCAAGACAACAACAGAATGTCAAGGTTGGTGGGAGGCCATTTATATTCTCTACCAAATTTAACTTGTAACTTACATCCCAGAAAAGTTTATTTCTATATTTTCTATTTTTTCCATATTTTTGCATTCAATTTTGTCTAATATGTCTATAATAGTCTAATAGTTCAACCAAATTTATTTACAAAAACAAGTCGTCTTTTAGCGAATTTCCCATATAGGGAAGAAGTTATTTCCGTAGGTCTCATGGTAGGACCTAAGCCCAAGACCATGATAACTTTTCGTTTTGGGGCGCCCAGAAGCAAAAAACACCATTGTTTTGAATTTATATATATATATATATATATCGTAGCAACATGCTGTAATTGGGCACTTCATGAAGTGCCCATCTCGCCTGGGCACATAGTTTAATTTTGAATGGTTTCGTTCTAAATTACAGTATGTGACCAAGGAAACCGGGCTCTTCATGAAGTGCCCATCGCTCGTTGGGCACTTGCTGTAATTATTTCTACTACACTATGTGTCCAGCTCAGATGATGGGCACTGGGTGTAAACACGTAAAACTGTTGTTTACGTTGCTTTTTACTTTCTTCCTCCCAATACAATGTATATGGAGAAAGTATTGTTTTCGTCAAAATTTTCGAATTTGAGTTGTTAGTGGATATATTCGTTTTAATGCTCCCTGAATCCAAAAAAGTGGTTTTTGGCGTGGTGTCTGTCTGTCTGTGTGTGTGGATGTGTGTGTGTGGATGTGTGTGTGTGTGTGTGTGTGTGTGTGTGTGTGTGTGTGTGTGTGTGTGTGTGTGTGTGTGTGTGTGTGTGTGTGTGTGTGTGGATGTAAACAAAGCTAGAGACGACACCAGTGGACCGATTTTCATGAAATTTGGCATGTAGGTATAAAGCCGTGGTATCTCCAGGCGTATTTTTTCATTTTTTTGAATTTTTGATTTTTATGGGTATTTACCCCATAAAAACCCATAAAAAATGACAAAAATCCAAATTTCTCAAAAACGGCTCTAACGATTCTGATAAAAATTTCACGGTTTGTAGAGCTTAAGATGACAACAAAATGACAACACCCGCATGTCTGTAAAAATACAGGTTCAGAATTTATGGGGGTTTAAGTGTTAAAAAAATTCATATTTTTCAAATTTCACAAAATATGTAACCTCTAAGGAAAATATACTTGCAACCATTAAATTCGACATGAAAAACTAAATAATTCAGTTTTTTGAGTCATTAGTTTACGTCAACTGGTTGCGGAGATAATTTTTATTTTAGTTCGGCGGTAAACGCAGTACGTTGTCCAATGTAATTCTTATGGCAAATATTTAAAAACCAATATCTCCGTTATTTACTAACCGATTTCGATAAAAATTGGTATATATTTGTGTGATTTATTAATTGTTAATTTGTTTTATTACACTGAGTAGGTTTTCTGGTTTTAAATGTCTTGAAGGGAGAAAGTATGTGTCAGTTTCCTGATACCGTTTATTTCTGTGTTAGTATCCGATGTACTGTATAACTTAATACTTGAATTATGCTATGATTATTTTTGAGATAAGTATTGAATTCTAACAGCCATTTTGTACAAAACATCATCCCTTAAAAATGAGCATTCACATATAATGTGTAACTAATCCATTTTTTAACATTATTTATATACGGCCATAGATATTTCTTTTCTGCTGATAGCCTTAATTAAAAAAGCTATCAACAGCTGTTTTATTTTGAAAACCATTTTATTCTTCTCCCGACGACATGAAAACAAACATCCGTTACTAATACAAGTTACAAAGTATTAGGTTCAAGGATCATCGCATCAAAGTGACGTATGTAACAGATGTCACGAAACTGTTAAATTAAAAAAAAAACAACAAAAAAACATATTTGCTTCAGCCAATCGTGATCGAGCATGTCGCGTTGAGGGGCTGTGATTGGTTAACACTTCCCCTCACAAGATTCTCCATCTCTTTCGCACAGTATCTCAAAAAGTGGTCCCGTTAAGAAAATCGGTCAATAGACGAGTTCGTAAACCAGCCCAATCGAACCATCGGAAGGGGGAGTAAAGGGGGATAAACCCCCAAAAATGGGTTTTTGGGGGTTTTCACATAGAAAAATAAAAACAATCCAGTCTTGGTTAGCACCATTGAATTCAGCTCGAAAAACAAACAATTTTGTATTTTGAATTGTTGCTATATAATGAACAACAATGTTTTCAGAGAAGTATCCCCTCCCACCCCGCGTCTTGCAATCAGCTGACTCTGCCATAGCCGGAGATATTAATGCGCGACATAGCATCACCAAGTAGTGAGTCGGTGGCGCAGTTGGTAGCGCACTCGGCCCCGGTTCTGTGGCGGCAGCGTCGCAGGATCGAGTCCCGATGATGTCGCATACTTTTAGCAGTAATGTTCATCCTTGTACTGTACCGGCTCACTCCTTGGGTTTGCTTGATAACTCCCACGCACAGGCCTGAGGCCTATGTGGGGGGGGGGGGGCAATTGCAAGGTAAAAAGAGGCCGCAAATGCAAGGTAAAAAAAGTGTCTATGTCCATTGCTTACCGATATATTGAAAATGGTACACACAGTACGTTGTCCCTACGTTAACCTTATGGGAAATAAGTAAAATTCTATGTCTCGCTTATTTCTCAACATATTTTAATAAAAGTTGGTTTGTGGCTTCATCTAGAAGAGATCTAATGTATTTAATCTGAAACCCTCGAAATTTTAATTTTCGTGGCAGCAAACCTACCACATAACATAACATGGGAATGAGTACCCCTTGTTATTCTTATGGAGATTATAAAAACATGTCAAATCTCGCCGTGTTGGATTGAAATATGTTCTTTTGCAGTTGAAATTCGCTGAGTATGCTGGTCTGCTGCAACGGGGTTATTTATGTTTTTCTTCAAAAGATTTGTATTATATGAGCGGGTATATAATTTGTGCCACTGGAGAATATAGCAAATGCAGAATGAAAAATTTTAGCCAGTAAGGCCTAACGAGGCCGTATAAATTAAATTAAGTATTATCATAATTGGATCAATATATCAATATATATATATATATATATATATGAAAAGAGAGTTTTTATATATATAAAGAGAGTTGTGTGTTGGTATATTTAGTGCTACAGCCAAAACTACACGTCGTAGACCCTTGATCTTGGTATCTAATTAAACTTGGAATCTCATGATGTGCACTATGGTGGTTTGGTTGTGATATCTTTAAGGGCTTAGGCACAGGATCATCCGAAAGGGAACCATGTCAAGGGTTTTGAAAGATTTTTAATAGTTACTATGGTTACCATTTGAAATAGCTACTGAATTTGAAATAGCTGGTTACTAACAGAATTATTCAGCACTGAGGAACAACAAGCAGAAAATAATCTCCCGGGCAAAGCCGGGGTTATCAGCTAGTATATATATAAATACCCCCGTTGCAGCAGACCTGCATACTCAGCGAATTTCAAGTGCAAAACAACATATTTCGATCCAACATAGCGAGATTTGACATGTTTTTGTAAGCTCCATAAGAATAACATGGGGAATGAGTATGGAGGTTTGCTGCTACAGGTATATTAAAACTGGGTGGTTTTAATTCAATATTTAGTAGATCTGAACTAGAAGAAGCCATTTACCAAGTTTTATCAAGATATGTTGAGAAATAAGTGAGATATAGAATTTTACTTATTTCCCATAAGGTTAACATTGGGACAACGTACTGTGTTTACCACTTTCAATATTTCGGCAACCAATGGACATAGAGCCATGATTCAAAATACTAAATTGTTTGTTTTTTTGGGCTGAATTCAATGGTGCCAACAAAGATTTGATAAATTTTATTTTTATATGTAAAAAACTCAAAAAACCCATTTTTGGGGGTGTTTATCCCCCTTTACCCCCCCTTCCGGTGGTCCGATCGGGCTGGTTCACGAACTCGTCCATTCGATTACCACTTTACATGTCTGTACCAAATTTCATTAAGATCGGACCATATTTACGGCCGCTATCGTGCTGACAGACACATATATATATATATAGATAGATAGATAGATAGATAGATAGATAGATATATAAAAATTCGAACGAATGGTGTTTTTTGCTTCTGGTGGCCCTAAAACGAAAAGTTATCATGGTCTCGGGCTTAGGTCTTACCATGAGACCTACGGTAATAGCTTCTTCCCTATAGGGGAAATTCGCTAAAAAACGCCATTTTGAAACTTGACTTAAAGGAGTTTACCCCCCTTTACCCCCCCCTTCCGGTGGTCCGATCGGGCTGGTTTACGAACTCGTCCGAATAATTACTACTTTACACGTCTATGCCAAATTTCATTCCGATTGGACCATTTTTGCGCAAGTTATCGTGCTTAAAGACACACACACACACACACACACACACACACACACACACACACACACACACATATATATATATATATATATATATATATATATATATATATATATTTATTTATTTATTTATTTATGAAAGTGAACGAATGGTGTTTTTGGCATCTGAGGACCTCGAAAAGAAAAGTTATGATGGTTTTAGGCTTAGGTCTTACCATGAGACCTACGGTAACAGCTTCTTCCCTATAGTGGAAATTCGCTAAAAGAGAGTTGTGTGTTGGTATATTTCGGGCTGCAGCCAAAACTACATGTCGTAGACACTTGATCTTGGTGTCAAATTAAAGCTTGAAATCTCATGATGTGCACTATGGTGGTTTGGTTTTGATAACTTTAAGGGCTTAGGCCCAGGATCGTCCTAAAGGGACCTATGTCAAGGATTTTAGGAGTACTTAGAATTGTTGCTATGGTTACCATTACAAAAAGCTACTATGGTTACTAACAGAATGCAGCACAAAGAAACAACAAGAATACGATTAGAAAAAAATAATCTCTCGGGCGAAGCCGGGGTTATCAGCTAGTTTGAAATAAAAATGAACGATGGGGTATCAGGAAACTGATACATACTTTCACCCTTAAAGTAATTTAAAACCAGAAAGGTTATACAATGAAATAAAACAGATTAACAATAATTTAATTAAAAAATACATACCAAATTTTATCAAACTCGTTTGGTAACTATCGGAGATATCGGTTCTTAAATATTTTCCATAAGAATAACGTACTTATTTTACCGCCAAACTAAAATTCTTTAGATAAAATTTTCTCTTAGGGCACAAATATAAAAAAGGCTTATCAGCTAAAGCATTTGTGTTTACCTGTTTACAACTGTTTTTTTATTTTATTTTATTATCTGCTCAGCAGCGCGTCAACTTTAACTTTATTCCAAACTTAAAACCAAAAATATATAAAACTGTCAATTTATATTAATATATACAATTTAATGTATCATAATTTTTTACGTTTCTCAAGTAAATTCTTGTGGGTGGTGAGCAGCGACCATATAGTAAAAATACCCCCGTTGCAGCAGACCTGCATACTCAGCAAATTTCAAATGCAAAAGAACATAGTTCAAGCCAACATAGCGAGATTTGACATGTTTTTGTAAACTCCATAAGAATAACATGGGGAATGAGTATGCAGGTTTGCTGCCACGAGTATGTAAATATCGGGGGTTTTAGACTATTAAACATTAGATCTCATCTAGATGAAGCCACAAACCAAGTTTTATCATATGTTGAGAAATAAGCAAGAGTACCTGGTGGACCGAGCCTTGCTCGGTGTTATTTCATGTTTACCAGTTCATCCAGTTACTATAAAATATTTCAATGTCATAAAATTGATAAATAGAAACCTTTTTTATTGCTCCATGGACTCTTCATTCCATTTGCTGTCTTTCCCTTGATGACTGTAAATTCCAAACAGCTGTTATGATTACTTCATTTGTTTACACTTTCCTTGTTTATTTTCGTTGCTATCACGGCAACCCATAAGGCCAATGTTAAAATTTTACAACTTTAAAATTCGATTTATTACGCGATTAGATTTTCTCTGGCCAAGTAATCTGCATAAAAGACGTTTTTTAGTCATAAATTACTTATTTCCAGACTTTGAAGGAAATCCTCGGAGCCGTTTTTGAGATAAATGTGCAAGCACACAAGCAAGCACGATAACATTACTCATATAAGAGTATAGGATGTAGAATTTTACTCATTTCCCATAAGGTTAACACTGGGACAACGGTCTGTGTTTACCACTTTCAATATCTCGGTAACGAATGGACTTAGAACAGTGATTCAAAATACTAAATTGTTTGTTTTTTGTAGCTGAATTCAATAGTACCAACAAAAATTGGATGTATTTTATTTTTCTATGTAAAAAACAAAAAACTCAAAAAACCCATTTTTGGGGGGGTTTACCCCCTTAACCCCCCCTTCCCATGGTCCGATCGGGCTGGTTCACGAACTCGTCTGAGTGATTACCACTTTACGCGTCTTTACCAAATTTCATGAAGATCGGACCATATTTACGGCCGCTATCGTGTTTACAGACACGATAGCGGCCGTATATGTAATACCGTATATGTATAAATTCGAACGAATGGTGTTTTTTGCTTCTGGGGGCCCCAAAACGATAAGTTATCATGGTCTGGGGCTTAGTTATTACCATGAGTACTACGGTAATAGCTTCTTTCCTATAGGAGAAATTCGCTAATATACGAAGCACAAGAAACCGCGACTTGAAACCTAAATTTCCTTGTAGTCCCTATGCATGGAAAAAAGTACGTAAAAAATTACAAATATGGTATCAAATTAAAGGTCTGAATCTCAGAATCACTATAGTACCAAATATAAATGGCTTACTAAGTTTAAACATCGTAAACACTGATAACCTAGAAGCTTGTCCTGACATTTTTTGAAAGAAGCTGCCGCCACGGAATGCACCTTTAACGTTCCTGTGATGTGTTACTGCTTCTAAACCATTTATAATTGGTAACATAGTAATTATGAGATTCAGACCTTTAATTTGATACCACATTTATATTTTTTTTAGTCGATCATATTTTTTAAACAACAGTTTAGGATTGACTTTGTTATTATGCAGGCTCCGCATGGATAAACTCTCCCGCAGTAACTATAAGTTATTGACCAAACTACGTCAGCTATTTTTTTTTCAAAAATATGATTTTAAAAATTCAACTCTTTAGCAACAATTTCCGCCATTTTTTATTTTACCTGACCAAAAAAATAAAAAAGTAGCAGCCGACTACTTTTCTCATGTAATGTTTTCAAGTTGAATAAAAACTTGTGACTTTATATCATTTTTTAAAATAGGAAAAAAATTATTTTGGAAATATGGTTGATACTATTTACCGTTCCAAACTAAAGGACTCTTAACATGCAAAATTCCAACCTTAAGCCTCAATGCTAAATGGTATAAACTAAGAGTTATTTGAAACATGAGCACTGTCAGATTACGCGGTTTTAGGCGCCGGCGCCGTTTTATGTTTCTACTAGATAACACGTAGCTCGAAATCGAGCAAAAATTATAGTAAAAGAATGAAGAATAATCAGCCTACTTATATACATTTAAAGTTTAATTAAAGGGCTAAATTCATTTAAAAAATTATGGCCTAACTACTGAAACTTTTAAAGTTAATTTGATCTACCGCAGGAGTTTTCCGGTAAACTTAAACGATTTTTTAGGGAACACCTTCATTTCCCCATGTCCTCTTGTTTCTGTAATGTATATTTTAATACCGGCAAAAGATCAAGCTCTGCTTACAGCAACATTTAACTGACCGAGAGCAAACACTTGTGCCGTGAGCAATGACTTATAATAATAAGGTGCCCCTGCACCTTATTGATAACTTTCGCCAAAACAGATATTGTAGGGAACGGCTGTCTTTATAAGGAACCTTTCCTTTGTGGCAAAAACGCGTAAATGACGCTTTATCTCTACCAGTCTTTTCATTTTTGAAATACAACTCACTGCAATGAAAACATTTTTAGTTCATTGGTCTGAGGTTTGAAGGAGCATCGAAAATGTTACATTGGGAGTGTGATGCCAGCGGTTGCGATCGTGTTCTTTCCGACTCCTCTAACCGGTCAATGTTCGTCTTCTTCTTATCGGTGGCATTATAAATGCACCAGATCCAAAAATAGATTGGCTCTGATTAATATAACTTCAAAAAACACTATGAGATATCGTAAAATACATTGTAAAATAACTGGTAAATGCAATGTTTAAGACCTAAAAAAACACTTCATAACATTACCTAAATTACATTATAAGTTTTTTGTTGAAAGCTAAAGCAGCTGCAAAACCAAAAACTGCTCTTTAAAAAAAATAATTATACCACAGTCTAGTGATTATACCGTAAGTGCTGCAATCTGAGGTTTACCTGTAGAACTATTCAAAGCTTGACCATATGTTCAGTTGTAAACAAAGTGAACTGAGCTTGCTCAAATGGCGATGAATAGCCATGAAGTTCCGAAACTTCAGCCCTTTACTGTACTTTAGTGACGCCTTTTTTTAAAAATTCTGAGACTTGTTGGCAAATCTACATAAAAATCCCTTTAATTTGATACCTCAAACGTTAAAATCGGTGCAGCCGTTGTTGCGGTTGGACTGTGAAAAGAAAACCGCTTGCGTATTAATATATAGATACCCAGACAATATGGAGGCCCAGGCTTCATTTGCTGTAATGCAAGTAAAGGTGCTGCTATATATACACGTCACGTCACGTCACGTCCACTTATGGCCAATTCGGCGATCCGTAAGGGGGTGGCTATACATATTCGCATCGATTCGCATCCATTCTCATCGATTCGCAACCGCACAGGATGCGACATCCAAAGACGCGGGAAGAAGCGCGCGCTCAGAGTTCCCACCAATACTTTCATATTTTGACTTGTGGACATTATGAAAAAAAATACTATCTTTTAAATTCAAAGAGCTTAGTGATAGTTAAAATTTCTCCATTGAAAAAATACATGAGGACGAATCACCGATTTCTTTCCTTAATTTTTATTAGTACGTTTTTAAAACATACTATGCTTAGTCCCTAAACATAGAAAAAACAAACTACCTAAAAAATTACAAATATGGTATCAAAGGTATTAATCTCAGAATTACTACAGTACCAAATATAAATGGTTTACAGCAATCTACACATCGTAAACACTGATAACGTAGAAGCTTTCCTTACATTTTTTTAGAGAAGCTGTTACCACGCAATGCTCTAGTAACGTTCGTATGATGGGTAAACTGCCTCTAAACCATTTATAACTGGTACCATAGTGATTGTGAGATTCAGACCTTAAATTTGATACCACAGTCGTATTTTTGAAGTAGACTATAATTTTTTAAAGAACATTTTAGTATTGACTTTGTTTTCATGCAGTCGCCGCACGGATATACTCTCTCACAAAAACGAAGTTATCAACCAAACTACGGCAGAAAATATTTTCAAAAAATATTATTACAAAAATTTATTTCTTTAGCAACAATTTACACCGTTTGTTATTTTACCTGATCAACAAATAAAAAAAGTAGCAGCCGACTAATTTTTTCATATCAAGTTTTAAAGTCTAATAAAAACTTATTACTTTTGTCATGTTTTAAAATACAAAAATAAATTATTTTTGGCACATGATTGATACTATTACCGTTTTAAACTAAAGGACTCTTCACATACAAAATTTAAACCTTAAGCCTCAATGGTAAATGGTATCAAATACGAGTTCTTTGAAACGTGAGCACTGTCAGACTACGCGGTTTAACGCTGTTTTATGTTTCTATACCTAGACAATAGATTACTTAATTTGCTGTAATGCTAGTAAGATTGGCATAATCCGTCTGATTTGTACTATGTGGTCGCTGTAATCATCATCATGGAATAATAATAATTATTAATTATATTATGGCCGAAGTCCACCCGGCCATTTGGCTGTTAGAGTCTAGCGGATGCGAATCGATGCGAACGGTAGTGGCTATACATGCACGTCACGTCGCGTCGCGTCCCAATTCGGCCGATTCGGCCGTGTATGCTCTTCAGACCATTCGAGTCGGGCCGCGACGTGACGTGGCATGACGTGACGTGACGTGCATGTATAGCCGGTTCCATTTGATTACACAGGTTTCATTCACATCGAAAATGGACGTGACATGACGTGACGTGACGTGACGTCTATGTATAGCAGCACCTTAAGATAGCTATGCTAGGCTATGCTCCTTCTATTTCTACTATGTGGTCGCTGGTGGTGAGATAGTCTACATTATAAACGAATCGTATATTCGCTGTTGTGTAGTTTTTTGCGATGGAGGTACTTTACATAAGTTTTCATTTCAATTACAACATTACTCGACACGAGCGCTGCAGTCCGGTCTCGTTACACGGCGGGCGGCGCGGACGTTGACTCTAATGGCAGTTGGCACCCGAGTTCTGACCCCTCCCGCCCCAGAAAAAACGGAAGGGTTCTTTTTCAGCGTCCACACTAATCTTCATCTCTCGTCCATTCCAGTTAATATTCTCGAGTACCAAAAACGAACAAAAAGTACAATGGGATCCTTGGAAACGAAGCGGTCTACTCTAGGCGACTATCATTTCAAACAATAATAATACGGAAGTAAAAAGTTTATAACGAACCTCAAGAGCTGAAGATTGTTAGCGGACAAAAAATTAAATTACGATCGTCCGGTAAAAAGCACTCGTATATTCGAGCGGTTCATATGTCGTTTTTACTTCAAAGGACTGGGGAGTTTTTCATTTATGCGATCGAACGAGGTTTTATGTCAGAAGTGTATTGCGCCGCGCCGTGAAAGTATTGACATACATTCACACACGTGCCGAACGTTTTTGCAGCACACGCGGCTAACGGCCTCGCAAAAAACGCGCTCAAATAAACAAGCCTATCTTCGACCCGATAAAGGAATATAGCCTCCAGGCGAAAGAGAATAAAAAAAATAAATAAATACTCCACTATTATTTTTTACAAAAATGCTTGGTCCTTTTCAAATTATCGACCGGAACAAAATTATTAATATTATAATGCAGTTGTAACTGACATGAATTTGTATTTATACTTTTCTCTTGTTTTCAAGAACTGGGTGATTTTAGTAGGCATGTTATAAAAGGCCTTTATTTTAGGAGGAAAACTATCGGACAAATTCAATCAACGTTTAACTGTATTGACTCGTGCTGACTTGTATTTAGAGTTTTGGGCTTCTAAAAGCAAGCGATTCAGTTTAAAATTAAATTATTTTTCTGTTAAAAATAAAATCTGAATTGTGTTGCTTTTATCATATTTTGCTCTTCTATAAAAATTTATATTGAATTCTCATACGTCGAATTCTCAATATAAAAACCAGCCTTCTGCCATAAACTTGATTGTAGTGATCTTTGTAAAATTAATGTTCCGCCAATCAATACAATAAGTAAATAAAACAACTCTTTTAGATTTTTTACAATCCAACCACGTGACAGCCACAATTAGTTCGGATTTATAATAAATGGAATTCAAATTGCATGTCTCTAGATTACCTAAAAATGCGAGTTTTGTAACCGATGAAGTTGTTGGTTGGGACGATGTGATAAGTTGTTGGGAATAGCTAAATATGGATCAAGGCCGGAACATGGATCTATGGTACAATAAGGTAATCCTGTATTGTCAGAAAAGGATTGGTCAGAGCAATAATTACCAAAAACTGTGAAATGAATAGGATAATTAAATATAGCTGGAAGGTTTACCCTGAGGCCGATCGTGCGGTCACCTATGCCAGCTTTGATGAACAAAATAATTAAGTAATTAATTACATGTACAACTATTCAATGCCAACAGGGCCTACCTTGCATGTGACTGAGAATAACTGTCGGAATTTAAGCATAACGGTCTAATCACTGATTACTATTATTCTGATTAAAAATTTAATGAACTATTGAGTTAAGTAATTGTTAGCAAGAGAAATATGAGAAACAATATTTCCTGTTGAAAGCTACATTGATAATATTTTAAAGGCTCCCCTCTGGAGAGGCGAAACCCACAGAAAATTACACCTTGGAAAACCCCCAACTAGAATTTTCCCCCCGGCACCCCCAAAACCAAGCTAACTAAAACATAATAATTTAATTTAGATCAATAATTGGTGATACAACTAATGATTTAATACTCATCGGTGGTACAGATGTAGTAAGGGGCACTGAACTGTTGATAGTCCTGAAGATGTTGCCGAAATGGGGGGAGACCAGGCTTTTCAAATCCAAAATTTCCCTCTGTCTGACTTCTAGAACTTTCGGCTAGGCTGGCCTTTGTTCAGGTATTATGGTCAGTACCTGGTTTCGTGCTGTATACAGAGTGTATATTAAAGTCCCGCACGGGCTTAATATTTTCTAAACGACAACAGACCAATCAATAAGATTTTTTACATCAACACCACACCTAAAAATCTACTTTTCTAAGGAACTGCATGTCAATTTTCTGTCTTATCATGGGGACGTCCCGCAAGGAGTCAGAAGGAAATCGTAAATAGGAGCATAGGTCAATATGCACATCATTTTAAAGGGCTTAGCTAGCAAAGTTTAATGCCGCAAACCGCATTTAAAAAGGTTGATCCAGTACAAAATGGCGGCTGTTAAAATGTTTACCAGGTTTTCCTCGTTACCAATATGTTATTAGGACCAAATTTGTAACCCTTAACTTCTCTTAACGTCATAATTAACTTCTCTATAGACACGCATAATGTAGTAGTACCTGGTTGACCGAGCATTGCTCGGTGTTATTTCATGTTTACCAGTTCATCCAGTTACTATAAAATATTTCAATGTCATAAAATTGATAAATAGAAACCTTTTTTATTGCTCCATGGACTCTTCATCCCACTTGCTGTATTTTCCCTTAATGGTTGTAGATTCCAAACAGCTGTTATGATTACTTCATTTGTTTACACTTTCCTTGTTTATTTTCGTTACTATCACGGCAACCCATAAGGCCAATGTTAAAATTTTACAACTTTAAAATTCGATTTATTACGCGATTAGATTTTCTCTGGCCAAGTAATCTGCATAAAATACGTTTTTGAGTCATAAATTACTTATTTCCAGACTTTGAAGGAAATCCTCAGAGCCGTTTTTGAGATCGTTGTGCAAGCAAGCAAGCAAGCAAGCATACATACAAGATAACACTGCTCGAATAAGAGTATAGGATTTAGCTGCAGTATTAATTTAGTTGCAGTTTTGCTTTAATGGGATTGTGGCTATTGTACTAGTAAAATGTAACAAAGTAAAACCTTCGAACAGCCGCCATTTTGTACTGGATCGACCTTTTTGAATGCGGTTTGCGGCATTAAAGTCTGCTAGCTAAGCCCTTTAAAATGATGTGCATATTAAAATAGGAGCATAGGTCATTATGCACATAATTTTAAAGGGCTTAGCTAGCAAAGTTTAATGCCGCAAACCGCATTCAAAAAGGTTGATCCAGTACAAAATGGCGGCTATGCTCCTATTTAAGATTTCCTTCTGACTCCTTGCGGGACGTCCCCATGATATGACAGAAAATTGATAGTTCCTTTAAAAAGTAGATTTTTAGGTGTGGTGTTGATGTACAAAATATTATTGATTTATCTGTTGTCGTTTAGAAAATATTAAGCCCTTGCAGGTCTTTATGTTCACCCACTTTAAATGGCCGCCTTTTTGTAACGGGTGATCCTTTTGAGGCACGGTTTCCGGTATTGAACTCTGCTAGCTAAGCCCTTTAAAATGATGTGCATATTGACCTATGATCCTATTTAAGATTTCCTTCTGACTCCTTGCGGGACGTCCCCATAATATGACAGAAAATTGATAGTTTCTTAAAAAAGTATATTTTCAGGTGTGGTGTTGATGTACCAAATCTTATCGATTTATCTGTTGTCGTTTAGAAAATATTAAGACCGTGCGGGACTTTATATACACCCTGTATATAGATAAGTGACGCGCAGTTTATGATTAGAATCTGCAAAAGATTTCTGGGGATATGACGCTAGACCCCTCTTCCGTTGTGGGTTATTCCATTCCACCAGCCATCTACGCCATTGGGCGTAAACCATTGAAACCATTGAAACCATTTATTATCAAAGAATTTTCCATACAATAGCTCAGCCAAGTGACACAGCACTTGTCGGCAGAGCCCGTAGCCAAAGAAAAAAAAACAAACAATAAGAAATTAATTATAAAGGTTGCTCTTATGTGGTACGAATAACAAAGAATTATCGAATAACAATTTCTGCCACAAGGCATGAAAACGATCAAAATGATCTCCATACGCCTAGGAATAATTGCGAACCTCAGCACTTGTCGTGTGTAAATCACCAGTTTAGGGCACAGCGTGTCAAAAACGTTGCTCAGTAGTTAAGCGCCTGATATTTCTGGATACTACGCGACGTACCGGGCGGCTTGGCGGACGTGTCCGGCCTTCTCCGGAGTTAGGCTTGAAATCCCCTGAGGAAGCACTGAGGACTCTTACTCGTTTTTCCCATTTATGAACGATGTTCCTTAAAAACTAGACAATTTTTTAGCTTTATCGTACAGAGGTAACGTACTCACTTGAGTTTCGCTGGAAATTAAAAATGTGGCAATCCCTAGAAGGTGATCCGGTTGCTCAATAAAATTTTAACTAACAAAAAAATTTAATTTTCCACTAAAATCAAAACGCAAAAAATTATGAATAGTTGATTGTTTTATGCTTCAGTTAAAAAATAATGTATGGGCCTTTTGCAGTAAAAATAATGTAGCCTGCCCTTGTTTAGTTATTACGCAGCTCAGCATTCAATTCGTTAGAGCACAAACAAAAATAAAACAATTTCGAGTACTTTCAAATAACACCAAGACTCTAACATATCTCCTTCACAACATAAGAATAAAGTAATTGGTAGTAAAAGCCTCATAAAAATCGTAAATAAAATACACATAATGTGTTTCTAACTATATACAGTACTCTTTTTCACTTTAAGTGTCCAAAATATAACTTCAGAGGCTGATATAATGTCATCACTCATTAATATAAATGTCCAAACAGTGATGAATGTAGTAAAATATTCCTCCGCGGGGGTCAGCGCGTGTGTGTAAACGTTCACGCGTGCGCAAATTACGGCAATACAGTATATTTTAATTCAGAAAAATAACTTTATTGCAGCTTGAAGATAAATAAATTCAATACTAGGTTCGTGAAGTACGTTTTACATTTTCCCTTTTCATTCCGAGTATTTTAGCTCAAAATATCAACTAGCTAAAACCCACTTTTTAACTCGGATCTCAATTACTCATTTATTTTTTATGGAATCCGAAAAATAAAAACATCATATTGTGAGAGATTTATTCAATTTTCATTTTGATACGTGTCTTGTTGTCGAACTTTGAAAAAAACGTCAGGCTATGGTTTCGCGCGATGTAACCCGTGAAAATAACGAAAACGCACCCTTGGGTGCGGGAACGCATTCCAACTACAATTCTCGATCGAAAATCAAAAAATTGTATATCAAATTAGGAGGAAAATCCTAAAAAAACATTGGCGCCTGATATTTCTGGATACTACGCGGCGTACCGGGCGGAGTTTTCACAATTCTACGAAAAATTTTGAGTAATCGGTCTCTGAATTTACCTAATGGAATTTACCTGTTCAACAATCACGCAAAAATCGTCGGCTGAACTTTAGTTGTGATTACTCTTTTACTTCCATTATGACCGTGGTAGCAAATAGTAATATTTTGTAGGATTTTTTCTCCTCTTTAATTAGAGATATACTAGAGATCGACAGTGGTCGAAAATTCGACCAATTTTCAAAGTGACAAAGGGATAGCTAATTTTGTAAATGATCCCCGCATATACCAATGCGTTTCTAAATACATTTCATATAGTAAATTTTTCCATGTAAACACATAATACAACCAAACTGGGTGCCAAAAACAAAAGAGAAAGACTCAAACCTTGACTAATTATTTACTTCACTTCTGGCTTATGGCATGGTTTTTAGTAATTAGTATTTTATTAAGATAATGACTATTTTATTAAGATTCCATGTTAGCGAATTTCCCTTATACAAAGAAGCTGTTACCATAGTACTCATGGTAAGACCTAGGACCCAGACCATGATAACTTTTCGTTTTGAGGTTCCATGAAGCAAAAAACACCGTTCGTTCGAATTTTAGCGAATTTCCCCTATAGGGAAGAAGCTATTACCGTAGGTCTCATGGTAAGACCTAAACCCGAGACCATGATAACTTTTCGTTTTGGGGCCACCAGAAGCAAAAAAACCATTTGTTCGAATTTATATATATATATATATATGTGTGTGTGTGTGTGTGTGTGTGTGTGTGTGTGTGTGTGTGTGTGTGTGTGTGTGTGTGTGTGTGTGTGTGTGTGTGTGTGTGTGTGTGTGTGTGTGTGTGTGTGTGTGTGTGTGTGTGTGTGTGTGTGTCTGTTAGCACGATAGCGGCCGTAAAAATGGTCCGATCTTGATTAAAATTGGTACAAACGTGTAAAGTGGTAATCACTCGGACGAGTTCGTGAACCAGCCCAATCGGAAGGGGGGTAAAGAGGGTTAAACCCCCCAAAAATGGGTTTTTTGAGTTTTTGAAATAGGAAAATAAAATTTATCGAATTTTTGTTGGCACCATTGAATTCAGCTCAAAAAAAACAAACAATTAAGTATCTTGAATCACTGCTCTATGACCATTGGTTACCGAGATATTGAAAGTGGTATACACAGTACGTTGTCCCTATGTTAACCTTATGGGGAATAAGTAAAATTCTATATCTCGCTTATTTCTCAACATATCTGGATAAAATTTGGTAAAAGGCTTCTTCTAGTTCATATCTACTAAATGTTGAATTAAAACCACCCAGTTTTAATATACTTGTAGCAGCAAACCTGCATACTCATTCCCCATGTTATTCTTATGGTGCTTATCAAAACATGTCAAATGTCGCTATGTTGGATTGAAACATGTTGTTTTTCATTTGAAATTCGCTGAGTATGCAGGTCTGCTGCAACGGGGGTATATATATATATATATATATATACAGTGCTTGATTTGGAAAAATTGAGGTACCGGAACTGCAATATACCAGTTAATACATGACCCCCCCTCCCCACTCTCGCACTATTCCCTTCAACATAGTTATTATCTATGTGAATAATTATGTCGATTTCAAAAGTCACATTTCATCTAACTCAAATTTTTACTAAGTAAATTTAAATATAACTAAACATTATTTTACTGAAAAATAATATGTTTACCTTAATCAAATTTTTGAATTTTCATGATGACTTGTGCGATTATTCGGGTTTTGTTATCGTTTTAACGTTCGACTTAGCTCATACGACTAGACAAAAGAGCGCTAATTTCGAGCCTAAAGACCACGCCTAATTTCCTTACATTTTCAGAGATCATTATTTCGGTAAAATTAATCTGGTCAATTATACGCGATCTTCGCTTCCGACAAATACTCCGGCCGGTTACTTATGATCCTCTCTTATGGCGAATTCTCCGGCCGATCATACGCGATCGTCTTTTGCGGCAAAGTCTTCGTCCGATTCGACGCGGTCGTCTTTTGCGGCAAAGTCTCCGTCCTATTACACGCGGTCGCCTTTTGAGGCAAAGTCTCCGTCCGATTGCACGCGGTCGTCTTTTGTAGCAAAGTCTCCGTCCGATAACACGCGGTCGTCTTTTGCGGCAAAGTCTCCGTCCGATTACACGCGATCGTCTTAAAAAAAATACTCTAGGCGATTACACATGATCGACTCTTGCGGTAGAAAGAGGTCCCGGAACGCCGTTCCGCCGCAAATCAAGCACTGTATATATATATATATATATATATATATATATATATATACATATATATATGTCTGTTAACACGATAGTGGCCGTAAATATGGTCCGATCTTAATGAAATTTGGTACAGACGTGTAAAGTGGCAATCACTCGGACGAGTTCATGAACCAACCCGATCGGACCACCGGAAGGGGGGGTAAAGGGGGATTAACTCCCCCAAAAATGGGTTTTTTTAGTTTTTTACATAGAAAAATAAAATATATCCTATTTTCGTTTGCACCATTGAATTCATCTAAAAAAAAACAAACAATTTAGTATCTTGAATTACTGCTCTATGTCCATTGGTTACCGAGATATTGAAAGTGGTAAACACAGTACGTTGTCCCAATGTTAACCTTGTGGGAAATCAGTAAAATTCTATATCTCGCTTATTTCTCAACATATCTGGATAAAACTTGGTGTATGGCTTCATCTAGATGAGATCTAATGTTTAATAGTCTAAAACCACCAATATTTCCATTTTCGTGGCAGCAAACCTGCATACTCATTCCCCATGCTATTCTTATAGAGCTTACAAAACATGTCAAATCTCCCTATGTTGGATTGGAATATGTTGTTTTGCATTTGAAATTCACTGAGTATGCAGGTCTGCTGCAACGGGGGTATTTATTTTTTAAGAATGATTATTGAATCAGAGGTAAGTAAAACTTCAGCCATCAAATCAGTTTATCCTGTACACCCCTTACCACATTTCTCTCCCTCTCTCCATTAATTCTTTCCCTCACTCTCTACTTCCCTTCCTTCCGACCTTCTTTCCACTTTTCCCTCCTTTTCTCCTTCATTCTCTTCTTACCATCTCTCCTCCCTTCTTTCCTACCATTTGGAACGTTTTCCCTCCTTCCCTCTCTTCCTATTATTATCACTAAAATGTAATTTATGTTTTACCCATTATCCACCAATAAAAACAAAATTTGAATATAATGTGTCCATTTGTACTCCGGTTGCCAGGCCCGGTGACAGGATTTTCGGGCCCCTGTGCAATTGAGAAACCCGCCTTTGATTCTGGGCCCCATTTTAGCGAATTTACCCTATAGGGAAGAAGCTATTACCGTAGGTCTCATGGTAAGACCTAAGCCCGAGACCATGATAACTTTTCGTTTTGGGGCCACCAGAAGCAGAAAACACCATTCGTTCGAATTTATATATATATATATGTGTGTGTGTGTGTGTGTGTGTGTGTGTGAGTTTGTGAGCACGATAGCGGACGTAAAAATGGTCCGATCTTAATGAAATTTGGTACAGACATGTAAAGTGGTAATCCCTCGGATGAGTTCGTGAACCAGCCCGATCGGACCACCGGAAGGGGGGGTAAAGGGGGATAAACCCCCCCAAAAATGGGTTTTTTTTAGTTTTTTACATAGGAAGATAAAATTTATCGAATTTTTGTTGGCACCAATGAATTCAGCTAAAAAAAAACAAACAATTTAGTACTTTGAATCATTGCTCTATGTCCATTGGTTACCGAGATATTGAAAGTGGTAATCACAGTGCGTTGTCCCCATGTTAACCTTAAGGGAAATAAGTAAAATTCTACATCTCGGTTATTTCTCAACATATCTTGATAAAACTTGGTTAATAGCTTCTTCTAGTTCAGATCTATTGAATATTGAATTAAAAGCACCCAGTTTTAATATACCCGTAGCAGCAAACCTGCATACTCATTCCCCATGCTATTCTTATAGAGCTTACAAAACATGTCAATCTCGCTATGTTGGATTGAAATATGTTGTTTTGCCTTTGAAATTCGCTGAGTATGCAGGTCTGCTGCAACGGGGGTATTTACTAATCTCGTGTGGATCCGGGCCCCCTGTGAGTATAGGCCCCTGTGCACTTGGCCTCCCCCCCCCCCCCCGTCGCTAGCCCTGCCGGTTGCATGTCGATCAGTTAGTACATTGGATGGTAGGAACTTAACTTAATGTACTTTTTCTTCCCTTTTTATCAGCAAATTTGTATCTCTAAATCTTATTTAAGCAAGTAAACTTTATTTTTTCCATTTATATGTAAAATGGAACACATTTGAGTATGATATCCTTAATCTTCTCTAAGTAGCCCTGATTTCAATCAAATTCTATATTTTTACTCCATGCCCCAATAAACTGGCTTAATGTTTCTATGTCAAATCTTTATTCTACGAAAAATAGCATGTGATAACAGCGACATATGATGCTAACTTTGTTTACATTTGGTTGTTATAATATCACCAAAACAGCAACTCATAAGGCTAATGTTTATTTTTTTGAATTTTAGAATTCAAATTTCTACATTTCTAAAAGACTAATATAAATTTCAATGGGATTCTGCACATCTACAGAAAAATAAAATTTTATCGGTGTTCTTAGATTTTTGATACGTTGCACACAGATTGAGAAAAAAGGAGGACAAAAACCTTATAGATAAAATGCTTGCCTATTAATATAAAGAAGATAGCTTTTTTACTTTCGATAAAAAAAGTATAGTCAGATTGCGTAACCGCACACAAGGGCGTTGTTAGGATTTTAATAGGTTACAACAACGCGCGACACCATATCCTGACGTTATTTTTCAACGTACGACAATAAGCCACGTATCAAAATGAAAATAAATAACTCTCTCAAGAAGCAATTTTTATTTTCCAATATCATAAAAGATAAAAGAGTAATTAATTGGCGTCCGAGTGTTTAAACAGTGGGTTTTATAGCATTTTGAGTGAAACAACTCGGAATGTAAAAGAAAATGAAAAATGTACCTCACGAACTTAGTGTTGAATTTATTTTTCCTCAAGATGCGATAAAATTATTTTCTATAAATTAAAATAAATTGCCGTAATTTGCGCACGTGAACGTTTTCACGCGCTGACCCCCGCATAGGAATATTTTACTACATTCATCACTTTTTAACACTTAAATGAATGAGTGACGACATTATATCAGCCTCTGAAGCTGTATATTGGATATAACAAGTAGAAAATACTACTTTATATGCTTTAAGACCACAATTTTTGAAAAAACTAGTTATTTACTTCGTCGCACTACCTTTTCCCCTTATCATCGAGGAGTAATATTAGTACGTATATCTCTCCCGCGAGGGCGACGCCAAATATCCTTTACCCCCCCCCCCTGAAGTAATTGTCGAAAAATTACTTTTCCTTCACCTACTATCTAAAGTAGTCTTTTAGTCCATGGAATAGAATACTAAAGTACTAGTTTATACTCCATGGGATTTACTTACTTACTTTTTCTCCCACGGGACTAAAAGTATCTACTTTTCCTCCCATGGGACTAAAAGTAACCTCATAAGAAATACAAATACATGGGAAAAATTCGGCAACGCCGCGATGGACAGTGAGATATTGTGGCAACACTGGCGATTTTCATTTGCTTACTCTAAAATTTTATTCAAGTACTTCAGATTTCCAACTTAATAAAAAAAACGTATGCATTTCTTAGCCAGGTAATATTTCTTTTTTGTATGAACTAAGTTGGTAACACTGAATATAAAAACACCTGAGTTACAGTTTGCTTAACAAGTGGCATTACATTTTATAACACCGGCCAACCTTCTGACATCGGCAGACTCAGGCTGAAACCAAGGCTCCCTCAAGACGTCCTGTTGACGTAACTCAAGATGAAAACCAAAATTAAATCATTCATCAAGATTATATTACTTAATATCATTATTGTGTGTTCTCTAGTGCCTGGGGGGCTAATTTGCTGACCCCAATTAACATTAATGTATAAAGTTAACGATTCTTATGTTAATACTTAGCCTGTATAGCAATGTATGCTGATCGGTTAATAAATATATTAAAAAAATAAAAACAAAAACAGTTTGTTTGTTACCAAAAATATGCCACTTCTGACATATTTCAAAACCCTATTCGAATCTTTAGTCGTCTTCAAAAGATACGTTTAGTTTTAAATTACTGTTCAAAGAACGCTAAGTACTAAATTACTATATTACTCTCCTTCACATTGCCTATCTTTTCATCAACCACTTTTTCATCAACAAATGCATTGTAGCAGTAACTCCAGTACAACAGACTCTAACTTCCTTGTTTGGAATAATTTAAAGGTCGATGAAAGGTTATGAAATTCGTGGGCATTGAGTGAGTTATCCGATAACGTAGTGAGTTTTCCGGTGACGTAGTGAGTTTTCCAGTTCGCTCGTTTTTTTAGATAACAGACAACATGGCAGCGCCCACGAAGGCTGCACTTTTTTACAACGAGATGAGCAGTCTATATATTTTAAAGGTCGTTGCATGGGACCTATACATATACTTTACAGAACTGTACCGTTACAGAATGTTACTTACAGATTTTGGGAGGTGTTTTTTTTAATTAATAGACTTAAGAAGAAATAGTGATGAAATGGTATGAATAAATTGTTGTTTAAATTGCCTTAGTACCTTATGTTATATATTTATAAGTGACTCTAATCTAGTCTAGTTTAAAGGAGAAAAGGATCATATGAAGTTAAAGTTATATTGTCACAGTTAGTTATTGTTAATGGTGTAGGTGGAGGAAAAATGTTGTGCGCATCAAGGGACTAAAGTGCTTTTTCTCCCTAGGGAAAATTGTCGCCTTCGGCCGACAACAGTTTCCCTCACGGAAAAAAGTTGCACTTTAGTCCCTAGATGCTCAAATTACTATAAAACACAATTCTTTATGTTTTATAGTTAAATCGGTTATCTATGTTCCAAACAACGCACGATCACTTCAGTGATCCCCCTTTCCCTGTTGACAATTAATTATACGTCAAACAAGGCACCTTATAATTTTTTAAACGCCGATTTTTTTTTACGCCCAGCCAATAAATAACCGCTTTGTAGGTAGTGTTGATGGGTTCTCTTTGTTATCTCTTTGCAGTATGCGAAAAATAGAGCAGTCTCTGTCCATTACTTTAAAATAAAATGAAACTCCTACAAAAGGTTGGGAATTATGATGAAGCAAACTTATTATGGACAGTATCTCTCGAAGGACGTCTGACGCCTTACACATATAATCAAACCCAGCCTCGCATCACGGCATCCGCAAATCGCTAAAGAAATTAATAGCGGTCCGAGTAAAAAAAAATCGCTCTCTATTCCTTGGCGACATTGCTCTGGCTCATAAATAGCGTGCAAGCGCATAGCTGCAAAAACCTGCGCGTTTCTTGAAGGGCTTTTTACGGTCCTTGCAGCCTGGCGCGCATTTTACATGTTTATGTTTGTAAATCAGTTTGACAAGCGGCCTTCGCCCACCTAACTACTTCACTTTTTATATGCGGTCATCGAAGAAGAAATCTGGATAACTGATCGTCCTTTATCGTTTTCTCATGCGTGCAACAAAAAGTCAATATGTAATGTAACTCTAAATAAGAATTAGAATATCAGAATTGTATTAAGGTACGAGAACCTATCAGTCCCACGTAACATGCATGACCATTGCCTATGTAGGGCCCATACTTCTGTGTGTCCTGAACTAGTGTTCAAAACCTATCCAGCGGCAGGACATAAGGAAAGAGAACTACTTTTGCCGCTTGTTATGTTTCACATTATATCGAGAAAACGAGAAGTGCTTGAAATTGTAATAAACCTAAACAAAATTATACTGGCAAAACTTTCAATGAAAAATTTCATCACATGACCGTACTTATACAGTATAGTTAATTTTTGTGCAAACGTAAATTCAAAAATATGTTCATTGATATTAAAATTAATAATTCAACAATACTTACAGATTTAAACTTATAAATCACTATCATAAATGACTAGTGGCTTAAAGGGGCTAAAAGCCCCAAATGGGGGAAAATTCAAACGATCCTTATTTATTATAGTACAAAATACCTTCATAGCAAACTGAATCTACCTTATATTTATATCTAGCCAACCACATAGTTTTTCAATCAAGTAGGCCCTATCATCATCACATGTTTTATGTAAACAAAGCAGACGTTTTCAGATCCCAATGCTTTTTAAATGGCAGCTATTTTACGTTATTTCTCGTTTCCCGGTGAATTTAAAGCAATTTCATTATTTTTCCCGCCATCACGGAATAGAGACCTTTAATTTGAGCCGTCTCCCATCTTTCTACGACTTGCCAGACGCCCACAATTTTGACGCAAAGAATCGCCTTACGAAATTAAATATATGATGATCTCTTTTAAATCTCTCTCTTACACCTACTTAATAACATGCCTAAACAATTTATTTTATATTTCACATATTTCAACTACCGCATTATAAAACCGTAAAAGAATTGTAGAACCATTATAAGATTTTTTTATTAAAAAGAGGGTGGCGGCCTCTTTTTACCTTGCATTTGCCCCCCCACATGGGCCTCAGGCCTGTGCGTGGAAGTTATCAAGCAAACCCAAGGAATGAGCCGGTACAGTACAAGGATGAACAGTGTACTGCTAAAAGTATGTGGCATCATCGTCACTCGATCCTGCGACGCTGCCGCCATAGAACCGGGGCCGAGTGCGCTACCAACTGCGCCACCGACTCACTACAATTCAGATTGTAATTAGTGATTTGTAAGAAACTTGAATCCGTTCCTAAAATAACGGAAACTTCATTAATTTCTGCACTAATTTACATTACATTTAATAAGAGTAGAAAGTATTGAAACAATAACAATATCGTTACAATTACTTAGTGACATTGTAATCTCCAACATGCAATTGCGAGCTGGAAATTAACTAAAACGGCCGATCATCGACTATACACAAAAAGAGATAGCTATTTTAGTAATTTTAAACTTGGCAAATGTTTGACGCCGAACACAGCTTTTACAATAAATGTTTGCTTATAAACTACAAGAACATACCTGTACTATTCATAATGCTTTGATACAAACAAGTCCTATGATTGAACGTTATCGAAATTTAGCGGTTTGTGGCTTTAGTATAAGGATATGGGCGGGTGAATAACAACTAAGGAGTTAAAAGTTTAGAAAGTAGTCTACAACCGTGAATAACAACCTGGACGAGGCAATAGCTAATGGAACCTAGCGCTGATCACTGGTCACATATCGGTGGTTAGCGTCTCGCTTGGTAACGTATAATACCTATTCTCTGTGGGTAAGTACTTCTCTGAAACATTTTCGAAGCCACGTCTAATATATAGAACAAACAAACCAATTAATTATTTACACGTCATCCCTGTTCGCGGCGACGGCGCCGGGAGCTCGCTGAAGACCCGAGCTCGGTAACAGCTGTCCGCTCACGCAGTCCTCGCTTTTTGACTCCGTTAAAAACGTTAACACCAAATTCCGATGGGTATAAAGCGGTGGCGCTGAACGAGAATTTCTGAGAAAAGGGAGGTTTTTGCCAGGCGCTGCGCCCCAGAAAAACTCTGTAGACAGCTCGAGATAGCGATGCCAGTTTTTCTCGCAGCCCATTTCTTTGCCCGGCGCGCAAATGGTGTGGTTCGTCTCCCCTCCCCCTACCATGGACGGCCCCCGGCAGTGGGTAATTTACTTGGGAAACCGTCTACATTGTACATCCACGACACACTGCGTGGCTTCAGTCAAGTTCTAGGAAATTTTAAGACATTTACTTTGTAACCACGTTCGATCCAATATGCATTGCAAAATTTTACTTTTAACAATTTTATTTCCCTTTAACATCTTATTCAGCACTTCCTCTCATTCAAATAGTCATTTGACTTCATAAATTACAATCTAAAAGTCTACAATTATTCTATGTGTTTGCTACACAAAATAAACTGCCTGAATTTTCCCAGTTTACTTAACTCTCTTCTAATATATTATAACCTTGTAGATAAAAATCAGTCAAAAATTATGTGAATCTTTGAATGAAGACCCTAAGAGGACGTCGATAAATTAATTTACACATCACCCCAAAGTTTATCAAAATGCCTTAAAGATTAAGGGAGGGATGTCTTATAAAAACTGTATGTTCATATGAACACGTTGTTAAAGTTAATGAAAGCGTCTTGTAGAGCGACGCGTACCCATTTAATTATATATTCGCGTGACAATCTACATATGAGTATGTTTTTAAGGAAACTTCTTAAATACCTAATACCTTCTTTTTTTAACCGACTTCCCCCACCTACCAACAAAAGGAGGAGGTTCTCAATTCGTCTTGGGATATGTTTTTTTTTTTTTTTTTTCTAGGGATGTTCACCGATTTCTCTGCGATACTTTTACCAATGAACGTGATTCTACCACCACAATAACCGGGATGATTTCCCGTTGGTCCCAGCATACATAACATTTTGTTTCATTGAAATATTTACTTATAGACCAAGAGATAGACCACTTTTATTTACCCCAAATTTACCATCAAATTTGTTGTTAATTTAGGGTTAGTCATAACATATAGTCTTCAGAATTGCAATTCTTAAGGTTGGTGAGTGGTGGGTGTCCGAGTAATGACGTCATCAATATGGCTGCCGCGCAAAAGTGTAACACGTTACAAAAACGAACATAACTTTGCAACAGAGTAACGTAGAGCAATGATCTTTTTTTTAAATTGTTGGTAATAAAATTGCCTTTATTTTATGTCATGTCAATATATATCGTAAGTCTAACGGTTTTCCTGATATTTAACCTAAACTTTACTTTTTGTGAATTTTTAGTATAAAAGTAAATGTTTAAGGCTCAATAACTCCTTAACTGTGAAGAAATAGACAAAATATATAAGAATAAAAAAGGTAGATAATGTTATAAGGGTTTTGAAAATACCATTTATGTGGGCTTTTGATGGTAGCTTGTACGATAAATGTGTTAATGTTTAACATTCAACAAATTTATTTTGCCCTGCAACTTCTGTATACATTGTGCAGTAAAATTAAGTGATAAAATAGGTGGAGTTAGAAATAATTGAAACAAAAATTATCCTTGTTGTAAATGGTAGGTAATATGCTCCTAATCGTCATACATCCGTAATGTCGCGGGAAACCCCTCAAAATCACGTTTAAAAATGGCGGCTTTTCCCGCCATAAAATATCTTGAAAATAGTCTGTCGATTGCATTTTTTGTAAATTTTTTTCAAGATATTGACTTTGGACTACCACCAACTAACTATTGTTGGGTGATTGGTTCTTAATTTTGACATGGTACTCATTTTTGGCCGCCATCTTGGATCCGCCATATTGGATATAAATTATTTTTTTCTCATCTAAAGATGGTGTTGTGACACATCATTATAGACTAGATTTTTACCCTGAACTCAATGTTGAAATCCGTTTTAAAAAATCTCGATTCGTTAAAAAGGTGTGCTCAAAAAACGGCACATAACATACATATACAACCCTATTAAAAAAAAAATCAGCCCTATACATTTCTTATGGACATTCCGTGCTTTGAATATTATTTTTGATTATTTATCTCATATCTCCAGTTCTAAATAATATATGCTGCATGTTTTGGTCTTAAAATACTCAGTGATTTAACAGCTTTTATGTGAG
Organism: Flexamia atlantica; assembly: GCA_035578135.1. Classification (NCBI taxonomy): domain Eukaryota; kingdom Metazoa; phylum Arthropoda; class Insecta; order Hemiptera; family Cicadellidae; genus Flexamia; species Flexamia atlantica. The sequence goes on from JAQJVK010000001.1 coordinate 118,060,070, forward strand.
GTACTGATCATTAAAATTGGACAAATATTGGATGAGCTATAAGGCAAAAAGCAGCTTAAAATTTCTTTTTTTCAAAATTTATTTTTGGTTTAAGATTTATACTTTATCCTAATTTTATCTGATTTTCATTATTTATAGCTTAAATGAAAGCTGATAGTTCAACAGTTGCACAGTGGTCCCAATATGCATAATACCTGGCCAAAATTGATAAAATCAACCCTTGAGTACGGTCTTATCTTACCGGCAGGGTCTTTCCTAAGAGATAAGAGGTCCTGTTTTTGCAAATTTCAGCAAGATTTTGTTTGGTGTTCATTTGGATACTGGCTTCATTTGTTAGTGGTTGACAGTTTATTACTTTACACACTTTTATTTAGTTATGAGTTTTTAGTGATTTTTCATCCATTCTGAATAGAAATCAGTTAAGTGACAATATTATTTGTTAAACCAGGTAATATTGATTGTCTTTTTCAAAAATGGACGTTATTTATAGTTAGTGGCCATTTTATTGACTGCCACACAAAATATAAGAAAAATAAAATTAACTATTATTTTTTAGGTAGCGTTTTAAAAAAAGCCGTGCGAGTCCGCGCCTTCAAAAATATATCGTTTCAAAGCTCATTCTATATACTTTCTTTTGATTTACAAATAAATTGCTCGAATTTGCTCCTTTTAGAGATATATATATTTGTTTATGGTGATGCATGGGTCTCAGTTTGCAGTTCAGTTTAAATAACCTGGTTTAACAAAGAAGGATTTGAAATGCTTAGGTTGAATTTACGATCTAAATGCAATAAACCAATTATTACGGTTTTATTTTAGTTTTTAATTGTATTACCAGCTTCATAATACTATCATTAAAGTTTTAATTTAATTAAAGCACAGGGGTTGCGAAGCATACTCAACGTAACTCATTGCTCGTAAATCTAATGAGATAATAGTAACTCGTCGTACTGCATAGGCTACTCAATAAACGTTCAAAATATACGATTTCACCAATAAAGTAGTTCATTTAAGAATGAGTGGTAACAATATCCTGTGGATAGCACACAATGGCACTATAAATAATTTGATTTGCTTTAATTCAGTTCAGTTCTATTAATTTTAATAAGAAAACTTGCATAACGTTTGTCTCACTAAGAAGCACGAGGTCCAAAGAAGATGCAAAAATGTAAATACCCCCGCCACAGCAGACCTTCGTACTCAGCGAATTTCCATAGGATTTATTTTGTATATGTAAGCATTCGACATATGTAAGGAAAGTATTGTTTGATTATGTTTTGTAAATATATTGAAAACGTATATTTATTCATTCATGAGCTTTAAACATGAAGGAAATCAATAAGAGGATCAAATTGCTTTTCATTAGTAATATAAACTTTTTATATTTAATATAAATCTTAGCCTTTTAATTTTTAATAAATAAATGTAATCTTGTTACAGTATATAAATGTCAGCAAACAAAAATCAATGAACTCAAAACACTCAAAACAAACAAATAATATTATAATTTAATGAACAAACTAAATTCAATCAGTATACATTGATCATATGGTTAGTTTTGTAATTATAACATCCCTTTTGCAGCAGACCTGCATCTCCAGCCAATATAAAAAAAACTGTATCATTCATCAGCAATATCATTCCTCAAACCCTTCCCTCCTGAAGTTCTCTCGCTTCTACAACTAAATAAATTCTCTTTTAAATCTAAACCTTCCGAGGAGGAAGTTAGATGAAAGTGGAGATGATAGTGATTAACTGTCAACCATAAGTCATAAGGTAAATTCTGTTTTATTTAGCATTCAAGACATAGTAATCATATTGTTTGGGTATTTTTTATTAATTTTTAATTTAATTAACAGTAAAAAACTATTTTGATAAGTTATACAATTACTTTATAGGTATTTATAATTTTGGCCAAGTTTAAGAGGGTTTTGGACCACTGTGAGTTGTCTTAAAACCATTCTGACCTGCAGGTCCATGGTTGGGGCTGGGGATATAGATCTTTAAATAATTATGAAATTTTTAAAAATTGAATTTTCAGATTAGTTGGAGGTCCATACCTCACGTCAATCTAAACCGATTTAAATAAATAAAAGCTTAAATGAAAGCCAATAATATACTGAGTTAATTAAGACTAAAAACCTTCATGAGTCTCTGTTAGATTTCTATGTATGAGTCATTAATTATTTTCAGTTTATGAAAGTAAACAGATTTTATTAGGAATGAAGGTTCATAACTCAAATTAAGTAAGTCCGATTTTAATGAGTGATATCTTATATGAAAGCCTATAATTTACTGAGTAATTTGAGACCAGAACCAATGTTGTGACCCATTTAGAACCTGCACTAAAAATCTTCAACAAAAAACCAATTTTGAAAATATTAATTGTCTAGTTGCTTTAAGCCTTATATAGCTCGTCCAACACTTGTCCGATTTTATTGATCAATAACTCACATGAAAGCCGTCAAATCACTGAGTATTTTAAGACTTATACATGCGGCATATATTATTTAGAACTGGAGATATGAGATAAATAATCAAAAATAATATTCAAAGCACGGAATGTCCATAAGAAATGCATAGGGCTGATTTTTTTTATAGGGTTGTATATTATGTGTCGTTTCTTGAGCACACCTTTTTAACGAATCGAGATTTTTTTAAACGGATTTCAACATTGAGTTCAGGGTAAAAATCTAGTCTATAATGATGTGTCACAACACCATCTTTAGATGAGAAAAAAATAATTTATATCCAATATGGCGGATCCAAGATGGCGGCCAAAAATGAGTACCCTGTTACAATTAAGAACCAATCACCCAACAATAGTTAGTTGGTGGTAGTCCAAAGTCAATATCTTGAAAAAAAATTACAAAAAATGCAGTCGACAGACTATTTTCAAGATTTTTTTTGGAGGGAAAAGCCGCCATTTTTAAACGTGCTTTTGAGGGGTTTCCCGCGACATTACGGATGTATGACGATTAGGAGCATATTACCTACCATTTACAACAAGGATCATTTTTGTTTCAATTATTTCTACCTCCACCTATTTTATCACTTAATTTTACTGCACAATGTATACAGAAGTTGCAGGGCAAAATAAATTTGTTGAATGTTAAACATTAACACATTTATCGTACAAGCTACCATCAAAAGCCCACATAAATGGTATTTTCAAAACCCTTATAACATTATCTACCTTTTTTATTCTTATATATTTTGTCTATTTCTTCACAGTTAAGGAGTTATTGAGCCTTAAACATTTACTTTTATACTAAAAATTCACAAAAAGTAAAGTTTAGGTTAAATATCAGGAAAACCGTTAGACTTACGATATATATTGACATGACATAAAATAAAGAAAATTTTATTACCAACAAGTTAAAAAAAAAAGATCATTGCTCTACGTTACTCTGTTGCAAAGTTATGTTCGTTTTTGTTAAGTATTACACTTTTGCGCGGCAGCCATATTGATGACGTCATTACTCGGACACCCACCACTCACCAACCTTAAGAATTGCCTTTTTGGAGTCTCAAGATTATGGGTTTACTTAAGAACATAACAAAGATCATGGTAAACTCGGGTAAATAAAATGTGTCCTAGCTCTTGGTCTATTAGGAGAAAAATGCTAAAAACCTAAAAAATTCAATATTTTGAACAACTTTTTGTTGGCAAAACAAAGGTGAAAAGGAATAAGTTTATTTTATTACAGCTGTTACATACTTTTAAATAGATCTGTAATTATATGGCATATGATCAGCTGCTTCACAATGATATAGTGTCAAAACAGTTTGCCTTCTTGTTTACTATTTAATATGTAGATTCAAACATAGTCAACTCCAAAACTGAGATTATTACATAATTATTTTAAATAGTGTAAACCAAAAAGCATGACAAATTTATGAAACACTAATATGGAGGATTCTCTACCGTGTTATAAAAAAGCCATAGGCTATGATAAATGTCGATTGTCAATATTCAGTGACAAAATCCACTTAGAAGAACAAGTCTAAATCTTAACGTGTTAGTGTGGCCTAGGTGATGCATTTGAAAGCTCTAGCCACATGAATCAAGTATTTTTTGTGACTTGTGATGTGTGAGCACTCTTGCAGTTTCCACTGAAAAAATCCCCAACAGGCTTTGTAAGTTGAGTTTCAATTTCATCATGGACGTTTATAATTTCCAGTTTGTGTTTTACAGGTTGAAACATGCGAAAAATAATTTTTATGATACGTCTTACTAGACAACTTACAGTGCTACCGTGTAAGAATCGCAATTCGAAACCGGATCTATCTTATGAGTAAATCCCTGAACAGTTTTGTAAAAATGTATTTAAATGAACTGATTTGCCATTTGCCAGGTACTGAGCTCATGGTTATCTTGTGTTGAAAATCTCTGGATTAAACTGACCGAGAAAATCTGTGGCCAAACTCGAGGGTTTAGAGTAGAATATTATAAATTTTCACAGGAGGTATTTATAGTATGACCGCTGTATCAGAATTTTAAAATGTTTCATGGCTATGCTGAATAAATAAGGTTTTAATGATTGGTTGATCCGATTCAAAAGTTGTTTAAGTATTTGCCCAAAGTAACAATACGGTCATAAATTTGTCACACAAAAAAGCGTAAAAAATCGTAAACTTTGTCTGAAATTATCTGTTTGAGTTTTAGGATAGAAACACGCAACTAATAAACAGATTGAACTAAGCACAGAGGCAATCTATTCCAGTTCTTAAAATACACCTCATATGCTTTTAACATGTAAACTGTTCGAAAAAATAGTTAAAAACAGATGTATATTTAACAAATTGATGTTTTGCGTTGAGCTGGATCAAGAGCAGCTGTTTAAAGTTAACCAAAAAATGTCATTGACTATCTCTAAAACGGTCAACGTGGAATTACTGGTACATGCTCGTTGTCAAACAATTACTCTCTCAAACATCTGGTGACTTTCTTTCAATGTTGTATAAAACTACTGTTTAAGTGATTTCTAAGTTTCCAATATTGAAATACCGTGTATGTTATTGTTTTTGAATGTGTGTAAAATGTGAAAATTACGAACTGATTGTGCTGAGGCTTTGCCAGTAATGTATTTGGCCCACATATAGGCCTGATTTGCTTCCAAAAATCCCTTATAAAATGATATTTTTTCAAAGAGTTGGCCATATTCATATAACATATAAGTAATGGCTGTAGACTACAACCTTTGACTATAAAGTCAATGCTATAACCAATTGTCAATTTCCTGAGACTTCGCGGTACAATAGACTGTTCTAACCTTTCCAAAAAATTAGCTAAGCAATGACAGAAGTACAGTTTAGTAATATATTGTGATTAAGTCATCAGCAAAGTGAACTGGAGTGGAGTATTAATGATATTCTGCACCTTTCTGTTATTGAATCAATCGAAATCAAACATTAATGACAAAAATTTCCACTAAAAAGTATGAAATAATTCTTTTTGGTAAAAAAAACAACCGACTTCAAACGCTCTAAAAAGTATGAAATAACTTTATTTTATAAGTCAAATTTTGTAATATCCAAGCTTACGGATTTCAAGTCGGCGCGGCTCTATGTTACATCTTAGTTATGTGTCTTCAGTCATCATAAGATGACATGTATTTATTGTACGGCGTACATGGATGTAACATTAAAATAAAAGTTGTGTTTATTTCATATAAATAGAGAAAGGCATGTGACTAGAGAATTTATTTGTGAGTCTACAATACTTGAAATTTTGCATTTTAAAGCAAAATTTTTGAGTTTACGACTGAAATTTTATCCCACAATTATAATTATTGAGATCAAACTGAGATATTTCATCTCTACTCAAGGTTTAATGTTTCCTGTATTGATAGAGCCGTGCCGACTTGAAATACGTAAGCTTGGATATTACAAAATTTGACTTATAAAATAAAATTATTTCATACTTTTTAGAGCGTTTGAAGTTGGTTGTTTTTTTTACCAAAAAGAAATTATAGTAGAATAGATTTTATGATTCAATCCTCTTCCTAGAATTTTTAATGTCTGATGACAATTCATTGTTTTCCCACGGTCTTCATGCGGTTTTGTAAAAGATTTTCGCCTCTTCTCATTTCAAATTAGCTCCCTTGAATACATATCAGATTTATTTCTTCTCATTATGCTTCATTCACCATGCAGCATATCTGTATTAATTTATTTATCATTTCCAAATCAACCACAGGAAATGAAAAATCTTGAAGTTCTGAAAACACAAAAGGCTCAAAAACCTCTCAGGAGCTTTTTTTCATTACATTTTTATGCATGTGAGCACCCTATAAAACCTTATTAGACTGTTAAATAGGTTTAGACTAAAATGTAAAATTTGCTGCTCGTGGAGTTCCTTCTTCGTCATAATCGCTTTTAACCAACGACTTGTGTAATAATTTATGTTTAATAATTTCACACTTTCGATTTCTGCTTCAATTAAATGAAAATACTGTAAATGAAGTAATTATTTTAGATAAGCTCCATTTTAGCGAACTTCCCCTGAAGGGAAAAACTATTTGTGAGCCCGGAATATTTAGTTTATTATTATTTTGAGGGCCTTATACCCTAAAAAACCATTAGTTCATTTCAATATGTCTGTCCGCAGGCACGATATATCTCGTAAAGTATTCCGACCTTGATAAAATTTGAAAAAAAACATGTAAAAGTGCATCGGAAATTTACCTTGCAGTTACCGGCAAAGACCATAACTTTCCCGCTATCAATAAGGCACAGTAGACAGATGTAGCATGAGGTAAAAAAATTTTATTTTTAAGATTTTTAAACCGTTTTAGTGAATTTCCCCTATAGGGAAGAAGCTATTACCGTAGGTCTCATAGTAAGACCTAAGCCCGAGACCATGATAACTTTTCGTTTTGGGGCCCCCAGAAGCAAAAAACACCATTCGTTCGAATTTATATATATCTATCTTCTATCTATCTATCTATATATATATATATATAGATAGATATATATAGATAGATATATATATATATATATATATATATATATATATATATGTGTGTGTGTGTGTGTGTGTGTGTGTGTGTGTGTGTGTGTGTGTGTGTGTCTGTGAGCACGATAGCGGCCGTAAATATGGTCCGATCTTAATGAAATTTGGTACAGACATGTAAAGTGGTGATCGATTGGACAAGTTCGTAAACCAGCCCGATCGGACCATTGGAAGGGGGGGTAAAGGGGGAATAACCCCCCCCAAATATGGGTTTTTTGGGGTTTTTACATAAAAAAATGAAATTAATCAAATTTTTGTTGGCACCATTGGATTCGCCTAAAATAAAACAAACAATTTAGTATCTTGAATCATTGCTCTATGTCCATTGGTTACCGAGATATTGAAAGTGGTAAACACAGTACGTTGTCCCAATGTTAACCTTATGGGGAATAAGTAAAATTCTATATCTCGCTCATTTCTCAACATATCTTAATTAAACTTGGTTTGTGGCTTCATCTAGATGAGATATAATGTATTTTAGTCAAAAATCCCCGAAATTTCAATTTTTGTGGCAGCCAGCAAACCTGCATAATCATTCCCCATGTTATCCTTATGGGAAATAAAAAAAATTCTATATCTTACTTATTTTTTAACATTGACAAAACTTGGTATATGGCTTCTTCTAGTTAAGATATACTAAATAATGAATTAAAACTAACCAGTTTTAACATACCTGTTGCAGCAAACCTGCATACTCATTCTACATGCTAACCTTATGGGTAATAAAATAAGTTGTGTAGTTCGCTCATTTCTCAAAATATACTGATAAGAAATGGCATGAGGCTTCGTACAGTTAATATCTACTTGATTATGGCTTAAAATATCCAAATCATCAAATTCCTGAGGCAGCAAACCTGTGTACTCTCTTTCCCAATGTTAACCTTATGAGAGGTAAATGCAATTGGATAGCTTTCTTATTCCTCAGCATATCTTGATAAAACATGTTATGTGGCTTTATATAGTTTAGATATATTGGATTGTAGCCTATAATACCTCATTTTCAAATTTCTGTGGCAGCAAACCTGCATTTTTCCATACTAATCTTATGAAGAATAATTTATTTTTGAATACCAATTGTGGCCATTTGGCAAATCACAGGATGAGGGAACAGGGCTCAAATTAAATGTTTTAATGTCAGGGACTCAGGAAAAGTACTGCAATTTCTTAAAGTTTGCTAGATAACAAAAAATAACATAAAATAACTGCCATTTAAGTAGCATTGGGAAGTAGCATTGGGATCTAAAACGTCTGCTTTGTTTACATTAAAACATGTGAGCTGATGTTTGATTCAAAGCCACATGGTGGATACAGACATATGGCTTACTTAAAGGCCAGATAACTAAATATGTCAAATAAATGTACTATAGCGAATACAGATTTTTACTGATGATGTTTATGAAATTTTTTACTCAAACTTAAACAGCTGGTCATTTCCCCATACGATTAAATTGGAAAAGCCAGCTGTTTTGAAGTTTTGAACATTGCATTTTCGTGCCACGTATAGGCTATTATTTTTTATAGCCTGTTGATCTTAAAAGCCACTAGGAGAGTATTTTTGCACGCTTTCTTTTGAATGTATATTGATTTTACTTGATGCGAGACTTCATTTAAATTATTTATTTATGCACTTGAAATTCGCTGAGTATGCAGGACTGCTGCAACGGGGGTATTACTACTTACTATCATATACCATTTTACTTTTATTTTTTCATTCCCCTTATGTTGAAAGGCTTTAAATAATTAAATATATTTTTAGTAGTGTATAATTTGCGAAATATTTATGTACTCGAATGTAAAATATAAAAACAAGTTGTCCTCGTTTATGTTGGATATGTTAGGGTGTGCGAGTACTCGATTATCGAGCTTTTCTCGAGCCAAGTTTACACTACTCGATTCAACTCGAAGTTTTGAAAAATGCTCGGAAGTTAAAGTAAAGTAGTTACTTCCGCCGTTTACCCGAAATTGAGTTTTTAATATCAATAAATTTAATTTAGTCTTTTTTCCTTTCTATAATTTGAGATATTTTCTTACTTGTGCTCAGTAAAACTAATTTTAATTTTTAAACCTATAAAAATATGTTACAAAAACTCTTTTTTCAAGCAAACAAGTGCAGATGTAGCTTGGTTTTTACCCCCTCAGGCTGAAACTTTAATAAAATATTAAGTACCTAATTATATAAAGTTATGGTAAAGATGGCCTGAATTTTCGTTTCATTTCATTTGAAAACAGGTTTGCTTTTAACTCATAGGAACTCTTTCCAGTTTAATGACTAAAAAATATTACATTTTATGTGACAAAGAATAAGTACGATAGCTAATTAACTTCTACTATTCAAAATACCTGACTCGAAAAAACTCTTTAAACTCGCGAAATCTCATAGCTCTAATATGTTGATATAAAAACAACTTTAGAAATTGGCTGAGTAAGCAGGTTTTGCTGCTGCGTGGGTACTTTTGGATGAAACGTAGGCAAGCTAAGTCCTATTTCGCTTTCTCAAGCATGTGCTATGTAGACATGTCGAAATTTGCCAATATTATTTGTCTTATTTTTTAGTCTATACAAATAAAGCACATTTTGTATTTGAGGCACATCAAACAATAAATATGAGGGCTAAAAATAATAATTCCTAACTTATTTTTAACAGACACGAGTTAGTCCACCCAAACTTTAAGAACTACAGCCTCACCTTTATGCGGCTTAGCCATAGGGCCTATAGCTTCCTTTTAGCCCAAAGTTGATCAGGCGTAATGCAGTCATTGTATATGCGTTAAAATATGTTTACACCCAATATATTCGATTAGTTTGTTTCATACATATATTTAATTATCATATACTTGTGAAGTGCATACGGTACATAATCCTATACTCTTATATGAGCAATGTTATCTTGTATGTATGCTTGCTTGCTTGCTTGCTTGCACAACGATCTCAAAAACGGCTCCGAGGATTTCCTTCAAAGTCTGGAAATAAGTAATTTATGACTCAAAAACGTCTTGTATGCAGATTACTTGGCCAGAGAAAATCTAATAACGTAATAAATCGAATTTTAAAGTTGTAAAATTTTAACATTGGCTTTATGGGTTGCCGTGATAGCAACGAAAATAAACAAGGAAAGTGTAAACAAATGAAGTAATCATAACAGCTGTTTGGAATCTACAGCCATTAAGGGAAAATACAGCAAGTGGGATGAAGAGACCATAGAGCAATAAAAAAGGTTTCTATTTATCAATTTTATGACATTGAAATATTTTATAGTAACTGGATGAACTGGTAAACATGAAATAACACTGAGCAAGGCTCGGTCCACCAGGTACTCTTTATTAATGATCTAATTCCTCTAAAAAGTTAAAAGACCCATTGATTAAAAAAACGTGAGAATTAGTCTATGGATTCTGGGATGGTCCAACGAACTGTTATATCGATGGGATTAGGAGTCTAAATAACTGAAAACCAGCGTGTGTCACAGGTGGGACGAGAGGAGGCTTCCGATTGGTCCTGCGTCCGCCATTGCTGTGTCGTTTATTTATATATTACTCATTAACGACAACGACTGTCCTCCTTACCTTGTGAGGAGTTTATTACTTAAGTTTTTATCCCTATATACGACTTTAGTTGTGTGTATGACGGCATTAAGCCACGCCCCCAAGGTGCTCTCTCATTGCTTGGCTCTGAATCTATTTTCTCAAGGTTGCGTTTCTTCCTGTCTATCCTATTGTTTTTGCTGTGCGCCGTAAAAAACCTTTCTCCGGTTATATTGAATTAAGGCGAAGACGAATAAGTTATTAGTCTTTTTCTATATTGAAGTTTCTTTTAGTATTTGTTGTTTCTATCAATGTATAGCTATTTCATTTCAGAGTCGGGAGCTTAATTTAATCGTCTCTGTTAAAGAATTCTGCTCATCCTTTTTACGTAGATGGACTAACTACCTAAGGGCACGGTCACACTAGGGCGAATCTGGTGCGAACACCAACGAACGAGCAGCAGTGATCTCCATACTTCCTTATGGCGTTCCATTACTGCTCGTTCGCATGCATTCGCTGTAATGTGACCATGCCCTAATGTGAATTTCAGAACACGAGTCCTGAAAGATCGTTTGTATCCGAGCTTGGGATTCGAAAACATATTCTACATTTTTGAAACCCGTATATAAATTATAAGTAGGTAGGGTCACTTGATGCCGGGAAGAAGTCAAGCTTGGTCCCTGAGTTCCTGAGTTATACTCAAAAGCTGAAGGAGAGTCAAAGTAAATAAATATTATAATTAATAACTTCCTTGTTTGTGAACTTACAAGTATGAGAGGGAAAATGCAACCCGCAAAACGCCGCATAATAATAAAATTATAGAACTGGAATATCTGGATGTAGATCAGTGTTGAGGGCTGCAACTAAGCGCCTTCGATTCTTGCTCCCGCACTCGTGGCACACCACTGTAGTGATGAACCCCAGAATGCCGCGCGGCGCTGATTCCTTGAAATGGTTGCTGGGGACTAGATAAAATATGCCTTCAATGCTTAGACTTCCGTCTTGTAAATCCTCCGACTTTCCATGCATAGATGGTTTGGTTATCCATTGTATCCATGTTCACATTAATCCTTGTCGTTATAAACAATTTTTTGAGAGCAAGTATTAAAGTAAACATGTATGTGTACCCAAACTTACTAAAGCCTAACGTAGCCGAATATCTCACTCCAATTACAGGGTGTGGTCTGGTAAAGTCAGTTAACCTCTGCAGTGTTGTTTCTGTTGTACCATGCTGTGCAAGCGTATGAGCGACATTCGAGGCCGTAGCCAATGGGGGGAGGGGGGGGGGTCAGGGGGTCAACCCCCCCCCCCCCCCCCCGAAAATGTTGAAATTGCACTTAAATGAAAGGTTAGAAAGTTATTTTTCTCACTTTCTGTAACCGCGGAGCCCAAACCCCCCCCCCCAAAAAAATTCTGGCTACGGCTTTGGCGACATTGTTTATTGGACGTTGGATGTGATCAGTGATAGTTTATTGGTCCATGATCACGCAGACTTTTTCACTTTTATGTGGGCAACGTTTATGAAGTCAAATACCGCAATAAGTGCTATTTGAGTTGCAAAATGACCCTATTTTTATTAAACGGTATCAGGAAACTGACACATACTTTCTACCTTCAAGTCATTTAAAACCAGAAAACATATATAGTGAAATAAAACAAATTAACAATTAATTATCACACAAATGTATACCAAATTTTACCAAAATCGGTTGGTAAATAACGGAGATCGGTTTTTGAATATTTGCCATAACAATAACATTGGATAAAGTAGCCTACTGCGTTTACCGCCAAACTAAAATATAAATTATCTTTGCAACCAGTTGACGTAGACTAATGATTCATAATACTAGATTATTTTATTTTTTCAAGACAAATTTAATGGTTGCAAATATATTTTCTTTAAAAGTTACAGTTTTTGTGAAATTAGAAAAATATGAATTTTTTAACACTTAAACCCCCATAACTTCTGAACCTGAATTTTTACAGTCATGCGGGTGGTGTCATTTTGTTTGTCATCTTAAGCACTAAAAACCATGGAATTTTTTATCAAAATCGTTACAGCCATGTATGAGAAATTTGGATTTTTGTCATTTTTATGGGGTTTTATGGGGGTAAATACCTTTAAAAATCAAAAATTCAAAAAATGAAAAATACACCTAGATGTATCACGGTTTTATACCTACAAGCCAAATTTCATGAAAATCGGACCACTGGTGTCGTTTCTAGCTTTGTTTACATCCACACACACGCACGCACGCACACACGCACGCACACACACACACACACACACACACACACAGACAGACAGACAGACAGACAGACACACACACAGACAGACAGACACACACACAGACAGACAGACACCACGCCGAAAACCACTTTTTTGATTCAGGAAGCACTAAACCGAATATATCCACTAACAACTCAAATTCGAATATTTTGACGAAATCAATACTTTCTCCATATACTATATATTGGGGGGAGAAAGTAAAAATTTGGGTAGTTATTCGATTATTGGCAGCAAGACGGATCACCTCAGAGAAACGCCTCGACAATGAGATATTTTTAAATGTAAACGTCACTGAATTGAGCGGTCTCTGGCCTGCCTGGTCTCTGGACTGAATTCCGTGAGATTTTGTTATGTGGGGACACGGGGAATGAATCGGAATTATTTATTTCCACAACAAACTTACAAAATATATTACAAGATACCATATGAAATGAAAAGGAACTTAACAATCGCATAACTCTTAATTAATTGTGCTCGATGAAGAGATGTACTTAGAAGAAAATACCCCGTTGCAGCAGACCTGCATACTCAGCGAATTTCAAGTGCGCAAAACAACATATTTCAATCCAACATAGCGAGATTTGACATAATTATAATGATGTGTCACAATACCATCTATATGCTACATTTAAACAAATTAAGTTTGTATCCAGATTGGCGGGTTCAAGATGGAGGCCAAAAATTTATAACTTGTCAAAATAAAGAACTTATCACCCAACTATGATTGGCGTTGGTCCCGAGTTAATACGAATATCTAAAAAAATGCAGAAAAGTAATTTTTTTCCAAGAAAGATCCTATGTCTTTTAACTACTATCAATGATTTTGTTTTGTTTTTCTGGGTTGTGCAAGTGGCAAACAAGTAAAATATTGAAGTACAAGCCAATACCAACAAACAAGGCCGTAGCCAATGGGGGGGTTATGGGGTCAGAACCCCCCCTCCCCGAAATAGTAGAAATAGCATTGAAAACGCAGTAAATGGGGGTGAAAACTCCCCCGAAATAGTCGAAACCCCCTCCAAAAACTGGCCGAGTAAACGGAGAGGGGCCCGGAAACAGTTGGAAAGGGTCCAAAATGACGATAAAGGTGCCGAAAAGCACACACGCGAGTAAAAAAAAGGTCACCACTTTAGCCGAACCGGAAATTCACCCGCCGGCCCTGTCCAAACCCCCTCCCCCGAAAAAAATATCTGGCTACGGCTTTGCCAACAAAAGAATATAGGCCTATGAGTTAAAAATTCCCCCGCGTGCATGGAGGAGGGTTTTATGTGGGCGGTCCACTGTCTATAAGCTGGTACCGGTAGTTATTAACTATCAACCCTTCTAAGGCCAGCGGCTGTAATAGGCACCCGTCCACTTTTTTCGTTTCCAAATGCCACAAAACGTGATATTCTCTGGTCTCAATGAACAAGGCCGTAGCCAATGGGGGGGTTAGGGGGTCAGAACCCCCCCCGAATTAGTAGAAACAGCCTTGAAATGGCAGTGAACCCCCCCCCCCCCGAAATAGGGGAAAAGGGCGCGGACAAATGCATAGGGGTCCGGAAACTGGCAAAAAGGGTCCAAAATTATAATAAAGCGGGCAAAAAGCACACGCGTGTGAGTAAAAAAAAGGTCACCACTTTCGACGAGCCGGAAATTCAGTCGCCGGCCCTGTCCAAACCCCCCCCCCCCCCGAAAAACTTTCCTGGCTACGGCTTTGTTAATGAATAATAGCAAATACTGCCGCTTTAGCCTAAAATTCCTAGTTGTCTGTATAGATTTTCATGCCATAGTCAACGACATAACTGATGAGATAGGAACTTATGAGATAGGAAAAAGAGGTACTGTGGGAAAAAGTAAAGCCTTACTGGAGGATTGTCACCGACCTTCAAACACAAACGTCAAAGACTTGAAAACATGAACATGATTCTAACTTGGTTTGTCCACCGGTCTGACACTTAAAAGGAGCCAAGAGGTAAGCTTATTGGAGCGGGTTAGTTCGAAGCACTTTAGTTAGATGTCGTTGTAAAAACATGGTTTTCTCCTTCTTCACCGAATCAGCCAATCAAAACCACGATAACGACATAGAGTAATAATAATAACTTCGTTAAGACATAGAGTAATAATGAACTTCGTAAAGAGTTGGCCATAGAGTAATAATGAACTTCGTAAAGAGATGGCACTCCCATGTTAACTCGGTGGTAAGGAAACAGCAGCGCTATCTGAATAAAGTGCTACGAACTAAAAAGATCGATGCGATATATCGATCGTTGTCGATGCGATATATCGATCGTCGTCGTCGTCGTCTGCTTTGTTTATATTGACGTTTTCTTGTTTTGTTTGCTAGACTTTCAATTTTAATGACTTTACCGATTTGTTTTGATTAAGTACGTTTGCCGCTAATGCAAGTTGTTTCGCGAAATACTGTACTGAGTGATTCTTATTGTGCTTAAAGCGATTGATAGAAATTAAATACGTAGATGTTTACATAACAGCACTTAGTAAAAATTAACTTACTAAGTTAATTTTTATTAAGTGCTTTTATGTAAACATCTACGTATTTATTTTCCATCAATAGCTTTAAGCACAATATGAATCACGCAGAACGGTATTTCGCGAAACAACTTACACTAGAACAACTTTCTGCAAACGTACTTTAGGTATTTTCCCACACTCAAATTATTTCCAACTCGTTATGGTTGTGTACACGTCGCGTCATGACAGAAAATCAGGGGAAACGGAATAGGAAGTTAGCAGATCGTTATCGTCGTTCTGATTGGCTGAATCAGTGAAGAATCAGTGGCTGAAGTGAAGAAGCCATGTTTTTACAACGCCATCTGAATAAAGTGCATCGAACTAACCCGCTCCAATAAGCTTACCACTTGGCTCCATTTAAGTGTCAGACCGGTGAGTTGGCACCAACGTGTACACAACCAAAACGAGTTGGAATTAATTTGAATGTGGGACAATACCTAAAGTACGTTTGCCACTAGTGTAAGTTGTTTCGCGAAATACTGTACTGCGTGATTCATTTGTGCTTAAAGCTGTTGATAGAAAATAAATACGTAAATGTTTTCATAAAAGCACTTAATAAAAATTAACTAAATTAAAATTTAGTCATTAAAATTGAAAGTCTAGCAAACAAAACAAGAAAACGAAAATATAAACAAAGCAGACGACGACGATCGATATATTGCATCGACGACCATCGATATAACGCATCGATCTTTTAGTTTGTAGCACTAAGTGCAGTAGCGCTGTCTAATAAAATTTATTAGACAGCGCTACTGTTCCCTTACCACCGAGTTAACATGGGAGTGCCAACTCTTTACGAAGTTCATTATTACTCTATGGAGTTGGCACTCCCATGTTAACTCGGTGGTAAGGGAACAGTAGCGCTGTCTGATGAAAGTGCTACGAACTAAAAAGATCGATGCGACATATCGATCGTCGTCGTCTGCTTTGTTTATATTTTCGTTTTCTTGCTTTGTTTGATAGACTTTCAATTTTAATGACTTTACCGATTTGTTTAGATTAAATTGATTAAGTACGTTTGCCGCTAGTGCAAGTTGTTTCGCGAAATACCGTACTGTACTGAGTGATTCATATTGTCCTTTGATAGAAAATAAATACTTAATTTAGTTTATTATTATTATTATTTTAATTTAGTAGATTAATTTAGTTAATTTTTATTAAGTGCTTTTATGTAAACATCTACGTATTCATTTTCTATCAATAGCTTTAAGCACAAGTGAATCACGCAGTACAGGATTTCGCGAAACAACTTACAGTAGTGGCAAACGTACTTCAGGTATTTTCCCACAGTCAAATTAATTCCAACTCGTTTTGGTTGTGTACACGTCGCGTCGTGAGAGAAAATCAGGGGAAACGGAATAGGAAGTTAGCAGACTGTTATCGTGGTTTTGATTGGCTGATTCAGTGAAGAAGAAGAAATCCATGGTTTTACAACGACATCTAACTAAAGTGCTTCGAACTAAACCGATCCAATAAGCTTACCACTTGGCTCCATTTAAGTGTCAGATCGGTGGTTAAGAGTTGTCAGACCCTTGTTAACTCCGTGGCTCAAGACAGCAGCGCTGTCTGATAGCTACAATGAGCTCTATACTACATACTGGAGTCACTACTCTAGTCCAAAAATTCTCTAAAACGCGCGCCAGCAAAAGCTACATAAGTTGGTAGTCCTGTCATTCAAGGAACAAGGGTATTTTCATTCAATCTAAATTGTAAAAATTTTTTGAAAATAAATGATTATTTTTGCTTGTAATAAGTCGTAAGATTATAAAGGTTAGTATAAAGTTGCGTATTACGCCAAATTAAATAATATAAGAGAGTACAATGACTTTAAAAATCGCCTTTTAACATTAGTTTAAATGGGAATATTAATTTCTTGCCCCCCAGAGAAATCAGCCAATCAGGTAATTCTCCTGGTGAGCAAACGATTCGATTGGTTGGTTAGGAATCTGTCATGTGTCTTTGTCGTGTAGGCACTTATTTAATTAGGCTAATTAATTAACAAAAACAATTAACAAACTATGGTACTAGTGTTGATTAAAGATCGTGAGATTGTAAAGATAAGTTTAAGATCACTTTTTACCTCAAACTCAACATCATATAAATGTAAAATGACTTTTAAAATCACCGTTTTAACATAGGTTTAAATGGGAAAACAAACTTTTTGCCCTCCAGCGGTTTTAGCCAACTAAACAGAGCGAAAAACGACTTTCACGGCGGCGTACAGTTGTAAACAAGAGTAGTGACTCCAGTATGTAGTATAGAGCTCATTGGATAGCTAAGCAACGAACTAATCTAGCAATAATTTCTTTTTGGTAAAAAAAAACAACCGACTTCAAACGCTCTAAAAAGTATGAAATAATTTTATTTTATAATTCAAATTTTGTAATATCCAAGCTCACGTATTTCAAGTCGGCGCGGCTCCATATTGCATCTTAGCTATGTATGTATATGTTCTTGGCAGAATAGCTCAAGTTTGAATAACATTTGAAGAATGTATTTGTTGAATGGCTTACATGAATGTAACATTAAAATAAAATTTGTGTGCTAATTTCATATAAATAGAGAGAGGAGAGTTTTAAATTCGTACTAGAGAATTTATTTGTGGTCTATAATAGTTTAAAATTTGAATTTTAAAGCAAAATGTTCGAGTTGACGATTGAAAGTTTAGCCCGCAAATATAATTATTGAGATCAAACTGAGATATTTAATCGCTACTCTCAGTTTAGTGTTTCATATATTGGTAGAGCCGCGCCGACTTGAAATACATGAGCTTGGATATTACAAAATTGGAATTATAAAATAAAATTATTTCATACTTTTTAGAGCGTTTGAAGTCGGTTGTTTTTTTACCAAAAAGAAATTATTTCATACTTTTTAGTGGAAAGTTTTGTCTTTTATGTTTGTACTACATTGCTGGAATAAATCATTATTCATTCATTTCGATTGAATCAATAACAGTTGTAGAATATCATTAATACTCTACTCCAGTTTACTTTGCTGATGACTGAATCACTTAATAGATTACTAAACTGTACTTCTGTTATTGGTTAACTAATTTTTCGGACAGGTCAGGCTATTGTACCACGCTATTGGTGTGTAAAATTATTTCCTATTGGCCAGGAAATTTACAGTGTATATAGTACACATTATAATTGGTTATAGTCTACAGGTATTACTCATGCGCTATATGAATATGGCCACCTCTTTGAAAAAATCTCATTTTATAAGGGATTTTTGAAAGCAAATCAGGTCTAGCAAATCAGGTCTATATACGGGCCAAATACATTACTGGCAAAGTCTAAGCTCAATCGGTGTAATTTACATTTTATATACATTCATATCCATTTTACCTTATAAAACAATAATATACACGGTAATTCACTATTGGGATTGTAGAAATCACTTAAACAGTTGCTCTATAACGTAGAAAAGTTACTAGATTTTTGAGAGTAATTGTTTGACACCGAATATTTACCGGTTTTTCCACGTTAACCGTTTTAGAGATATTAATCTATATAGTCAATGACATTTTTTGGTTAGATTTAAACAGCTAGCTGCTCTTGATCCAGCTCAATGAAAAACATCAGTTTGTTACACACATCTGCTTTTAACTTATTTTTCGATCAGCTTTCATGTTAAAAGCATACGAGGTGTATTTTAAGAACTGGGATAGATTGCCTCTATGCCTAGCTCAATCTATTTATTATTTGCGCGTTTATATCCTAAAGACTCGAACAGATATATCAGACAAAGTTTACAATTTCATATCTATACGCTTTTTGTTTTACAAATTTACGATCATATTGTTACTTTGGGAAACTTAAAACAACTTGAAATCGGATCAACTAATCATTGAAACTTTATATCCTCAGCATATCCATAAAACATTTCTAAAATTCTGTCACAGCGTTCATATTATGAATACATCGTGTAAAATGTTATAATATTCTATTCTAAACCCTCGAGTTTGGCCACAGATTTTCTCGGTCAGTTTATTGCAAAGATTTTTATCACAAGATAACCATGAGCTCGGCACCTGACAAATGGCAAATCGGTTTGTTTACATTTACAGAACTGTTCAGGGATTTACTCATAAGATAGATTCGATTTCGAATTGCGATGCTTGCATGTTAGTACTATAAGTTGTCTAGTAAGACGTATAAAAATCATTTTTAGCATGTTTCAGCCTGTGAAATACAAACTGGAAATCATAAACGTCCATGTTGAAATTTAACTCTACTTACAAATAAGCTTGTTGGGGATTGTTTTCAGTGGAAACTGCAAGAATGCTCACACAACACAAGTCACAAAAACACTTGATGCATGTCGCTTCAAATTCATCACCTAGGCACACTAAAACGTTAAGATTCAGACTTACACTCTTCTTCATTACCTGATCGTAGTAAGTAAATTTTTCACTGACTATTGATATTCGAAATTTATCATAACCTGTTTTTTTATAACACGGTAGAGAACCCTACATATTAGTTTTTCATAAATAAGTCATGCTTTTTGGTTTATACTTTTTAAAATTATATAATAATCACAAGTTTTTTCTATGGAGTTGAGTGTGTTTGATCCAACATATTAAAATGTAAACATGATGACAAACTGTTTTGACACTATATCATTGTGAAGCAGCTGATCATATGCCATATAATTACAGATTTATTTAAAAGTATGTGACAGCTGTAATTGTTTTGTTCATCTTTGTTTTGCCAACAAAAAGTTGTTCAAAATATTGAATTTTTTAAGGTTTTAGCATTTTTCTCCTGAATAAATATTTCAGTGAAACAAAATGTTATATATGGGACCTATGGGAAATCATCCCAGTTATTTTGGTGGTAGAATCACGTTGATTGGTAAAAGTATCGCAGAGAAATCGGTGAACATCCCTAGAAAAAAAAACATCCCAAGACGAATTGAGAACCTCCTCCTTTTGTTGGGGGAAGTCGGTTAAAAAATACTTTTGATTTCATATTTCATACTTTCATGGATCCGATGAATGGATGATAGTTAAGTTACTATGAAGGGTAATTATGCAGTTTACAGTAATTTTTTTTATAGAAATAGGTCATGTGGGTACTCAAATTAATCGGGAGAACGAGCTGAACAAGAATATGCAAGACTTTTCAAGATCCGACGGATAGTAACGGAGATACGGCCGGAAAAGCGTCGGGAAAGCCAAAAACAAACTTTGTCTGAAACATATCATGTGGGTACTCAAATTAAAGGAAATTGCACGCTGAACAGCATTCTGAAATAATTTTCATGATCTGACGTACAGTAGTCGAGGTAAAGCCAAATATCATAAACAATTAATAAAGCGACTTTTGTTTAAGTTATTTGATGATGGATTTGGCTGGAATAAATTAGATAGGGATTCGTTATGTTAGTTTAGGTTGTATTTGGTTTGGTTAGGTTTGGTTAGGTTAGGTTATGTTAGGTTATGATCAGTTGCATTGTTTTAGGTTACACTAGGATTGGGTACCTTAAGTTAGGTAGGGATATGGTTGGTAAAGTAAGAATGTGATATTATAATCCTAATCTAAGAATACCAAACCTAATGTAACTCAACCAAACCTAATATAACCTAACCAAATCCAATATAACCTAACCAAACCTAACATGACCTAACATAGCCTAATCTACCCTAAACTAACCTATCCTAACCTATATCCTACAACCTAACCAAATCCAATATAACCTAACCAAACCTAATCTAACCTAATCAAAACCAAACCTAACATAACCTAACTTGACCTAACATAGCCTAACCTAACCGAAACTAACCTAACCTAACCTAACCAAACCTATGAATTTTCCGGCACTTTTCCGGCTGTATCTCCGTTAATATCCATCGGATCTTCAAAATACTTGCATATTCTTGTTCAGCTCATCCTCCCGAACAAGTTAATTTAGAATTTAGAATAATTTTTTTGTTTTTCCGATTTTCCGGTACTTTCCGACGTTTTCCGTGGGAAAAAACTATCATTTCCGGAATCAGGGCGTTATTTCCTACATTTTGAAAAAAATTTTCAACTTCGGGAGGAGTACCGTAAACTGCATAATTACCAATTATTTTTGTAATATGTTAAATTGAATATCAAATTTAGTTCCGTAAAACAACAGGCTAATTTAAATGGGTAATAATAGTGATGATAGTAGAAGTAAGTTAATAAAAGACATACACTCCACATGATCATTGTGTTTTTTTGCCTACATTCTTTACATACTTACCCTACAATATTAATACTAGACTTTAAAGTCAACTGCTTCGAAGCAATCCTTGGATAGGCCAACCAGTCTTCATCTATGGATCAAGATTAAAACTAGAGAAAATGCTATTTTAATTATAGCCTAAATCATGACTATAGCCGTCATAATCGACCAAGTTTCTAAAGTTCACATGTCCGTGTCATCTTTCTGTGCTTAAAAAAAAAATTATAGTTGTTCCCTAATTAAGTTTATCAGCGAAGCATCGCATTAAAGTGAAAAAAGTCCTGCCCTCGTCCATCAAAAGCTTATTCTTGAACTTGGCTTATTACCTAGCCCATCTGCACAAAGGCTGATTTTTCTTTGTCAGGGAAATGTCTTGATGCGTCTGATAGTTTTTGACCATCAGCTTGAAACCTTAATTCAAAAAGGCCATCATCTATGAGGCACCCTAATGTGCAGAGAGTATCTAATTGCTTGAGCCTAGTAAATTAATAATTTTATAAAGCCAAAATTTGGTTTTCAGACTGCAAAAACTAGCCCATGCATAAACATGCCAGGACCAACTCGTTTTTATAAACAATGAAACCTTATTTTAATATTAAATTGGTAAGGTAACAAAAAAATTCATTTATATCAGTTAATTTCCATAGGCCCTAACTCGTATGTTGTTACGATGGTTGTTAGGATGCATTTGGAGCTTTGGGCCACTAAGTTCGCAGTTTTTAGCGAATTTCCCCTATAGGGAAGAAGCTGTTACCGTAGGTCTCATGGTAAGAACTAAGCCCGAGACCATGATAACTTTTCTTTTTGAGGTCCCCAGATGCCAAAAACACCATTCGTTCATTTTCATAAATATATATATATATATATATGTGTCTTTAAGCACGATAACTCGCGTAAAAATGGTCCGATCTTAATGAAATTTGGCATGGACATGTAAAGTAGTAATTATTCGGACGAGTTCGTAAACCAGCCCGATCGGACTACCGGAAGGGGGGGTAGAGAGGAGTAAACCCCTCAAAAAATGGTTTTTGAGTTTTTTACATAGACAAATAAAAATAATCAAATTTTTGTTTGCATCATTGAATTCAGCTAAAAAAAAACAAACAATTGAGGAGGTCTATGGTAAAAGGGCTGATAACAAGAAACCATACTTTCGGAAAACAGGCAATCAATAATTGACTTGATTGTACTTTTATATATATAAGATTTATGGTTTTGAAGCCTTTGAACAAAAGTAAGTTCAGAATCTCAACTTATATATAACAAAAAGAAATATTTTGTTAAGTTGGCATTTGAAATATTAATTACAATTTGAAAAAAGGCTTGCATACGCCCTTTTTCCTAAGATGACAGTCAGCCATGTTTTTTATACGCCCTTTTTTCAAAGAAAAGCCCTTATTCCAAGGATTCATAGCTCAAAGTTTGACAAAGATTGTTATTGATATGTTTTATAACACTATAAGGACTGGATAATAAAAGGCTGTATAATTACCCAAATAAATTGTAGTTTTTCTTTTAACTTCTTCATTTTAAGCCTATTTTATAGGCCTACTATATAACTTATGTATGAGGAAATTTTTATGGAAAAAAGGTGATTATTATTATTTTTAAAAGATGATCTTTATTGCTACACATTTTTTACATCAAAAGGTTAATTTTTTGCTTCAATTTAAGTTTCCTCATCAGCATGATCACCCAGAATGGCAGCCGTCTCTTCTTCTTCTGTGAGAGTGACAGTTCCACGATGAGACTCTTGAAAAACGTTTTCAAACCACTGAACATCATTTTCATTAAGAAATTTAAATAAACTTCGAATGTCCTTCTCCTTAGAAGCATTAATTTTAACTTTTTCAGCTGGAGGGAGAGTTTCATAGTTAAGCTGTACTTCACTTTTCTTGAAATATTGAAATGGAGAATAGTCCCCAAAATAGGAGCCTGAGACAAGGACTCCTCCTGAAGGAGGGTATCTAAGTCGACAATAAGATATTATTTTAAAAACCAATCTTTTAGATGTTATTGGCTTCTGGAATACATTCTGGAATCCTTTTGCCCAATTTTTTAACAGAGGGGCGCCATTTTTCAATATGAATGGGCTTGGGTTTTTCCTGGAATTTTTTAATACTTCTAAGTATTTGTCAAGGTTATGGATCTTCTCCTCGGCTTTTACCTTTGCCCCGTAGACTCCGAAGTTCCTATCATTCTGTCCAAAACTATGCCCAACAACTGGAAAAATGTGTGTTACTGGATCCCAAGCGAGGTTGCTAACCAGCTGCAGAATGTCACCATCATTTTATTCCTGTTTTGACCACTTGTGCTATCTGACACAAGATATATCTCATCATATCTGTTACTTTCAAACTTTTCCTTAATAAAATCATACAGGAAAGAACATACACTATCAGGGTTTTTTCTTCCTTCTGTCTCTAAATAATAGTATAAAGCACTGCTTCCGTCATTGTGGCAGTGTACATTGAACAAATACACCCAGAGCAACCGTCTGTAAAATTGCGCAGTTTCGTTAGTCTTGGGTAACGGCAAATTTTGGGCATAATCGAATTCTAAAAGTAAAATATTTTGGTCATTGTCCTTACATTTATTTAACAAATCATCTTTAGTCTGTTTGAAAGCCTTAAACTTTCTACAGTGTGTTTCATACAGTACTTTGCACTCATCATTAGGATTACTTTTAAGTTTCACCAAACATTCAGAGCAGTAGTTACACACATCTGTTCGGGGGACTCGAAAACCATAGTTCATTTTGTGTAGAAAAAATTGGTGGTAAGTTTTATAATGCAGCTTAAGAGTTTTGCCAGTTTTTTGTTTGTAAAAGTTAATGAAATCCTCATACAAGACTTTTGTATTTAGGTTAGAGTTTTCAAAATATCGCTTCTTTGTTTTGTTTCGAGAGTAATGTGACTCCCGACTAGGGAACATTGTAAGATGTGTTTTTGCCAGATCCCAGATGTCATCATCAATTTTATGTGGCCGATTAAAATGAGAACCGCGCTTCTCACTGAAGGAATCACCAGATAATACCTTTTGTTGTATTATTCTAAGTCGTTTTTCAGAAATTTGATACAATTCTAAAATAAACTTCCTGCAAACATTTGTTTCAACCCCATTAACTTTAACAAAGTATCTCCATATCACATCTCTTTTTTTAGTATTACATACCAAGTGGGAACTCGCGCTTTGAGATTTCATAAGTTCTGAGAGAAGGACATCTTGATTTTCCTTCGAAGGAGAGTTATAAAACTGATTAAATAAACTTTGTTGATCACTTCCTCTCACATTAGTCCCACAGCCTTGCTTACAACAGTTCAAAACAATGCAGAATGCCTTTCTAGGCTTACGCTCTTCAGATCTACATTTGAAATGGTCTTCTCCAGAATGCCTTAATTTTTTATTAATTTCACGGTCTTCAACAGATTGCCTCTTTTTTCCTCTCTTAGATTTCACTGAGAGGTTATCAATGTTAGGAATAACATTCATTTTCAATAAAAACTAATAAAACTTACACAACATAACCTATAAAACACACTTCACACTGTCAATACGTTGCTGAAAGTGTTGTGCATCGTCATGGAAACAGACCTATAAAATGAAAATGCAAAGAGATGCAAAGATGAAATTTTGCACAGTTACCAATGGAAACATGAGGAATCGAAATAGACCATCTCCGGAAAAAGGGCGTATACCCCCATACGCCCTTTTACCATATACCTCCTCAATTTAGTATTTTGAACCACTGCTCAATGTCCATTGGTTACCGAGATATTGGAAGTGGTAAACACAGTACGTTGTCCCCATGTTAACCTTATGGGAAAATAAGTAAAATTCTATATCTTGCTCATTTCTCAACATATCTTGGTAAAACTCGGTAAATGGTTCTTCTAGGTCAGATCTACTAAATATTGAATTAAAACCACCCAGTTTTAATATACCCATAGCAGCAACCTGCATACTCATTCCCCATGTTATTCTTATGGAGCTTACAAAAACATACTTGTCAAATCTCGCTATGTTGGATCGAAATATGTTGTTTTGCATTTGAAATTCTTTGAGTATGCAGGTCAGCTGCAACGGGGGTATTTTAATGATTTTACTGAATAGGTGTTATATTGTGTGTTGGGCGGATATCTTGAAAACTTATTCTTCTCAAAGAAAAAAACTCAAGAGGTTCAACTTGGATGTAGACACAGTTGCCTACAATTTAATCAGTTTTACAGCTACCGAGTTTTTTTACATCTGTTGTACCAAAAATTGCCTTATTAGTTACTGAATAGTAACAATACCCCCGTTGCAGCAGACCTGCATACTCAGCGAATTTCAAGTGCATAAATAAGTAATTTAAATGAAGTCTCGCATCAAGTAAAATCAATATACATTAAAAGAAAGCGTGCAAAAATACTCTCCTAGTGGCTTTTAAGATCAACAGGCTATAAAAAGTAATAGCCTGTATTTGGCACAAAAATGCAATGTTCAAAACTTCAAAACAGCTGGCTTTTCCAATTTAATCGTATGGGGAAATGACCAGCTGTTTAAGTTTGAGTAAAAAATTTCATAAACATCATCAGTAAAAATCTCTATTCGCTATAGTACATTTATTTGACATATTTAATTATCTGGCCTTTAAGTAAGCCATATGTCTGTATCCACCATGTGGCTTTGAATCAAACATCAGCTTACATGTTTTGATGTAAACAAAGCAGACGTTTTAGATCCCAATGCTACTTCCCAATGCTACTTAAATGGTAGTTATTTTATGTTATTTTTTGTTATCTAGCAAACTTTAAGAAATTGCAGTACTTTTCCTGAGTCCCTGACATTAAAACATTTAATTTGAGCCCTGTTCCCTCATCCTGTGATTTGCCAAATGCCCACAATTGGTATTCAAAAATAAATTATTCTTCATAAGATTAGTGTTGGAAGATTGAAGTAATTTATAGTAGAAACAAATAATTGAATAATAATTGATTGTGTGATATCTACAGGCTTTACGTAAGTAATAGTTTGAGTATATTTAAAAGGTATCACGGCTGTTTGAATGTTAAATAATTGAATTCAAATGTTGTGATGACAGCTGATGGTGTATGTTTTTGTTTACTTGTTAAAGATAGTTTTTATATAGGCCCTAAAGAGTCTTTTAATTTCATGTAGAATAAAAAGGTTTAATTTAATCGTTTGAGTATCAATCGTTTTTAAGTATCAATCAGTAAATTCAATAAACAGAAATATTAAAATGAAAACAACACTTTCTTTATAGTTTTATCAAGTTGTTTTCAGAATTAGTATGGAAAAATGCAGGTTTGCTGCCACAGAAATTTGAAAATGAGGTATTATAGGCTACAATCCAATATATCTAAACTATATAAAGCCACCTAACATGTTTTATCAAGATATGCTGAGGAATAAGAAAGCTATCCAATTGCATTTACCTCTCATAAGGTTAACATTGGGAAAGAGAGTACACAGGTTTGCTGCCTCAGGAATTTGATGATTTGGATATTTTAAGCCGTAATCAAGTAGATATTAACTGTATGAAGCCTCATGCCATTTCTTATCAGTATATTTTGAGAAATGAGCAAACTACACAACTTTTTTTATTACCCATAAGGTTAGCATGTAGAATGAGTATGCAGGTTTGCTGCAACAGGTATGTTAAAACTGGTTAGTTTTAATTCATTATTTAGTATATCTTAACTAGAAGAAGCCATATACCAAGTTTTGTCAAGAAATGTTAAAAAATAAGTAAGATATAGAATTTTTTTATTTCCCATAAGGATAACATGGGGAATGATTATTCAGGTTTGCTGCCACAAAAATTGAAATTTCGGGGATTTTTGACTAAAATACATTATATCTCATCTAGATGAAGCCACAAACCAAGTTTAATTAAGATATGTTGAGAAATGAGCGAGATATAGAATTTTACTTATTCCCCATAAGGTTAACATTGGGACAACGTACTGTGTTTACCACTTTCAATATCTCGGTAACCAATGGACATAGAGCAATGATTCAAAATACTAAATTGTTTGTTTTTTTGAGGTGAATCCAATGGTGCCAACAAAAATTTGATTAATTTCATTTTTTATGTAAAAACCCCCAAAAAACCCATTTTTGGGGGGTTATTCCCCCTTTACCCCCCCCTTCCGATGGTCCGATCGGGCTGGTTTACGAACTTGTCCAATCGATCACCACTTTACATGTCTGTACCAAATTTCATTAAGATCGGACCATATTTACGGCCGCTATCGTACTCACAGACACATATATATATATATATATATATATATATATATATATATATATAGATAGATATATATATGTAAATTCGAACTAATGGTGTTGGTGTTTTTTGCTTCTGGTGGCCCCAAAACGAAAAGTTATCATGGTCTCGGGCTTAGGTCTTACCATGAGACCTACGGTAATAGCTTCTTCCCTATAGGGGAAATTCGCTAAAAATGTAACCCGTTTTAAAGATATGGACCATCAAGATAGGTACAGGACATCCTTCCATTTGCTGAACATAGTAAATTTCAAAGGCTGCCAGGACAGAACCATAAAGGAGTTAAAACAAAATAAAATAATTTTAGCGAATTTCCCCTATAGGAAAGAAGCTATTACCATAGATCTCATGGTAAGACCTAAGCCCGAGACCATGATAACTTTTCGTTTTGGGGCCACCAGAAGCAGAAAACACCATTCGTTCGAATTTATATATATATCTAAATATATATATATCTATATATATATCTATATATATATATGTGTCTGTGAACACGATAGCGGCCGTAAAAATGGTCCGATCTTAATGAAATTTTGTATAGACATGTAAAGTGTTCGTAACCCAGCCCAATCGGACCACCGGAAGGGGGGTAAAGGGGGATAAACCCCCCAAAAATGGGTATTTTGAGTTTTTTACATAGGAAAATAAAATTTATCGAATTTTTGTTGGCACCATTGAATTCAGCTCAAAAAAAACAAACAATTTAGTGCTTTGAATCACTGCTCAATGTCCATTGGTTACCAAGATATTGAAAGTGGTAAACACAGTACGCTGTCCCAATGTTAACCTTATGGAAATAAGTAAAATTCTACATCTCGGTTATTTCTCAACATATCTTGATAAAACCTGGTAAATGGCAGGAAGAATTTAAACATACTTTTTTTGTAGATGTGCACAATCCCATCATGTTTTTTTCTTATTTAGGAAAATGAATTCGAAAAAATTGCCTTTATGGTTACTGACTAGCAACAAAATGCAGCATACCTCCATATTTCACTAGAGGTATGCTGCAGTTTTTATAATGCAGGAATAAGGATTGAAAACAAACCCTGAATATTTTATAATTGAATTTTGACCAGTAGGCCTATTTAATCTCTAATTATAAACATTCCATTACAGATTAACAGTAATTACAAACTATATGTTTCAAAGCATTTGCAACTTTTATGATTTATGGAAATTCTAATTAGGCCTAAGTAAAAAAAAAAAATAATTACAGGCAATGGCATGTATTCTAGTTTTGTAATATTCTAAGTTTATCTGTTAGTGCAAATTGAAAGATAGCCTACTTTTGATGTTCATTTTACATTGAAAACCCATTCATGAATTCAAGAAGGATTAGGTAAAAAACGTTAAACTTATGTTAACCTCCAGAAAATAGGGTGTTGAGTATAAAATCAACAGGATATACAGTATAGTATATAAAAATACCCCCGTTGCAGCAGACCTGCATACTCAGCGAATTTCAAATGCAAAACAACATATTTCAATCCAACAAGGCGAGATTTGACATGTTTTGGTAAGCTCCATAAGAGTAACATGGGGAATGAGTATGCAGGTTTGCTGCTACAGGTATATTAAAAATTGGTGGTTTTAATTCAATTTTTAGTAGATCTGAACTAAGTTATATACCAAGCTATATACCAAGTTTTATCAAGATATGTTGAGGAATAACCGAGATATAGAATTTTACTTATTTCCCATAAGGTTAACATTGGGACAACGTACTGCGTTTACCACTTTCAATATCTCGGTAACCGATGGACACAGTCAGTGATTCAAAATACTAAATTGTTTGTTTTTTTGAGCTGAATTCAACGGTGCCAAGAAAATTTCAATAAATTTTATTTTCCTATGTAAAAAACTCAAAAAACCCATTTTGGGGGGGTTTATCCCCCTTTACCCCCCTTCCGGTGGTCCGATCGGGCTGGTTTACGAACTCGTCCGAGGGATTACCACTTTACATGTCTATACCAAATTTCATTAAGATCGGACTATTTTTACGGTCGCTATCAATATATATATATATATATATATATATATATATATATATATATATATAAATTCGAACAAATTGTATTTTTTGCTTCTGGTGGCCCCAAAACGAAAAGTTATCATAGCCTCGGGCTTAGGTCTTACCATGAGACCTACGGTAATAGCTTCCTCCCTATAGGGGAAATTCGCTAAAAACATTGGAACCAATTAATTATAAGATATTTATGCCAGTACTAGGAAAAGGTAATCTTTTGATCATGTATTAATACATTATTGTGATTTGTTTTGGGATTATTTTTCAGATTTAAAAACCATATGTGAGGCATGAAATTCTCCAAAAATGGGGTTTCTAAAATATAACCAGAAGGGAATGTCTCTATACAGATACAAAAGAAAATCAGAAGATAAATGCAGCTGATAAAGTAAAAAGTATATTTTAAAGCGCAAAAGCCTTGACTTTGTATATATTATATACCATCGTACATTAATGAGTATATTGTAACGTATGTTTTTACAAAAGTAAAAGTTTAATCATTATTTTTTCATTGAACGTAAACATTATATATTATTCTTCATTTTGATGCATTCAAAGACTTTCTTTTTTTGTGATCAGTTTACATCAAACGTCTTCAAAGTTTATCGTTTTGATCATGTTTCCAGGAAAGTGGTTGTTATCTTACTGTAAAAGAACACAGATGTATTACAATATTTTTTTAAATATACATTTTTTCTCACATAACAATTTTATATTGATTATAATTACCATTGATTTATTTATTTAAGTGACAAAACTGAACTGAGTACTGTATAAATTATTAATTGACATTAGAATCTGTGGGTTTGAAGTATGTGGCCTTACGAGAGTAAGGTAGAACTAGGCTTGCCGAGAGCATCAAGCTGATTTTCAAATATCATGAACACCCTCGTTTGATCTCACCTTTTTTTCGACAAGAGTATAGACCTTCTATCAGCATTACCATTCATTTTCTGCCAGTTCTAGAATGCTTTATGTGTTATGGGAAATATATGGTCAGTTTAAGCTAAACCGGAACTATGGTAATAAGTGTGCCACACAAATGGTTTGATGTACGGTATTACCATAATCGTTTCTCATTCTTGCTCACACTTACTAATCTTGGACGAGGATATCGATAAAATTTCACACATTCACTTGAAAAAAAACTACTCAAAAAACAATTAAAATCTTTTGTATCGTTAGTCAGATTTAATTATACAGGGTTCAGCAAATGTCTGGAATATATGAAATAGGTTCTAAATTATTTGGTCCATGTAATGAAACTTTGCAGTTGTGCATTAGTCGTAAATAGAAATATTTTCACGTGTTTTATTATTTTTTCGCAAGACCAAGGAACGTTCCATGCTGGAAGTCTTCAAAATTCTTAAATGTAAATGTAAGCATACCTCGAGTTGTACCTCATTTAAAGGTCTTAATTAGTAGCTCATAACAGGGCAAACCGCGACTCAAAAAGTTAATCCATTCATAAGTTTCACAGTTTCAGCTCCTAAATGATTTTAATGTTGGCCATTAAACTCTAAGCAAAGAGTAAGGAGAACAGTCTAACTACTAATAAAGCAATCGAAACAATGTAATTTAATTGTAGATTTTATAATACCTCAAAGTATCCTTTTTAATGAAAAATACATGTATCTAAAACTCACCTACATAGTTCCGAGTGCTTAATAGACTTTTTTTCTTAACTTTAGCATTCAGTTTAGTAGGCAACATTAAAATCGTTGAGGAGCTGTAACTTCTGATTGGATTAACCTTTTGAGGCGTGGCTTGCGCTGTCATGATCTACAAACTAAGACCTTTAAAATGAGGTATAACTAGAGGTATGTTTACATTTAAGAATTTCAAGACTTCCAGCGTGGACCGTCCCCTCATCGTGCGAAAAACTAAGAAAATAGGCCAAAATATTTGTATTTGTAATAGATACACAACTGTTAAGTTTCATTACTTTCTGCAAAATAAATTGAAAGTTACTTAATATATTCCAGACTTTTGCCAAACCCTGTATTTTAAATTTAAAACAGTTTATAATTTCTTCCTATGGCCCTATATGTTTTTCTTGGATTATTTCAAACTAAACTGTAAACAATAGAACTTCGATAGGAAGACATTTATAACACAAAAACCTAATTAACAAGAGTATTTTTCAAATCCCCTTGAAATTGTCATGACATTATTTGTCTTGATAACATGAAGCTCAATAAGAAGAGTTCCTTTCAAAACCATACTGTTTTCTGAATAATCTTTAAGAGTCTTCATATTGAAGCTCTATTGATAAGAAAATCTGCTTACTCAACAAATTAAAAATAATTTTATAAACATTTCAATACAGCACAAGCGAAAAAAGCTGACTCCATAGCCTGTAGGCTATAACTTTGTGATTAAATGTTAAAATTTCAATCGGTATCAATAAGAGCCTCAAATATCAATGCAAAAAAGTAACATAAATGTAAGTTATACTTGTTCAAATAAAATACTTTTTCAGTGCAACAAAAGAAAAAGTTACTGGTACATAAATTATGGTAGTAATTTCAAATGTGTTAACAGCTAGGCCTTAACACAGGTCACAGGCCTGAGAGCAGGCCTCAGTTTATTATTTATGAAAAGGTTAGCAAAGAAATATTATTCAAGTATTTATGAGATAACATTGGACAACATAATGGCCTTTTTTGTATGTTTACCAATATCAATAACGGCATTATTTATTTTCTTAACAATTCAACTACAGTATCCAATTTTTTCAGTGAGGTACTTTCCTCAAATACCTATATTTGATGGACACCCAAGTCAACTCCTCAAGGGGTTGTGGCTGGAATTAAAACTTTAAAGTTAAAATAATTTATATCAAATTAAGTATTTGATAGTTTTGAGGTACACAGCACAAAAAAGACTACTCTTCTACAACGTAATAGCATTTAGTAGGTAAGTAAGCTTACTGGTAGCTTCTTTCCTACAATAAAAGGAATATGTTTTATAAAAAATAAAATCCAACCTTAAATTATTTAGGCCTATTGTAACGGAAACAGATATAAAATTAATTGAGTAATAGAAAAAGCAGATCTCTCTTCATTACATAAACTTGGTTTGGAAATATGATTTGGTTTGTAAGTTAGCCCCATGAAAATTTTCCTTCAGATCTGATGAAAAAAAACATCAGATCTGATCAGAAATACCATCAGAACTGATCATTCCTGGTCAGGAATTGGTGCATTTTCTGACCACTGCCATTTAGGCCTAAAACAGTGAAGTGTCAATTTTTACATTATCCATTATAGGCCTAGTTCTGTTATAAATTAAGGTAGGTACTTCAAAATTGGCATACTTGCTAAAATGAGTTTTACTTTATAGTTATAAATGGTTTTGGATGTAAAACAAAGTTATATATTTTTTATATGCGGTCAAAGTGAAAAAATATAAATTTGCTCATTAAAATTGTCTTATGTATATTCGTAAGATTCGTAAGACAAATTTCTTTCTGATAACTTCATAGTATATTCTAATGATTTGAAAGCCCATTTAATTAGGAACAATTTATTAAAAGAATGATGAGTATCTGATAAAAATTGTGGAAATTATAGCTTTTTAACTAAAACTATGCGCCGCACATAAGAAATGGCTTAGCCTTTTTCGCAAGTATCACAGTTTGGGAGCTGGCCTTTTTCGCAGGTACCACATAATTATTGCCGGCCTTAAAACGGTTAATTCTGTTTATTTACGAAACGAGGAAATGTTTTGTTGCCGTATGGCTATTTTTCTGCGATGTCGCTGAGCCACCTAATGTAATAAATAGCTCCCACTTAACTCAATGCCCAAAAACAAGCCACATGGTTTGGCGATGTGACTCTGCGACCCAATCTAATCCCTATTAGACTAGGATAAGTAATCTCCTGCCTTACATAAGTTCTTTTCTGAACGCTGATCCAAACCGAAATGGGCATGTCGGAAATTAAGGCTCACGACCAGTCTAGGCTCATAAATATTCAAACATCAATATTTTCAAATAATTCAAACATTAATCAAGAGCTAATACTCAATTAGTATTGAAACTGTTAAACAAATCACAATGATGTTATTGTTCTGTTTTGCAGCCATGTTCCAGACCCCGCTGGTTCCCGGTGGGTTTCCCCGGGTGGTGCCCCCGCCTTGTGTGGCCTCCATCAGCCCCATTCCTAGTCAGAGCAGTCCTGCCAACTACAAACAAGACCCTCTCATGCCCCACTGTGGTCAGTCACCATCGCCAAACACCTCTCAGGCTAGTAGTTCCATAATATACACTTCCATCCTCAAAAAAACTAACTGAGCTAGAAAAAAATCTCCTAGCTCAGCGGTTCCCAAAGTGTGGGTTGCGACACACTGGTGGGTCGCGGAAGGGCTTTAGGTGGGTCGCGACGAGGTTTCAACAATCATAATCATTGTCAAAAGAAGAACTCTGTATTTTTTAGTTTTTAGAAAACTTAAAATCAAAACCGCGAGCAGTAGGTACCTATCTAAAACTTCAACTCCTTGAGAACATTTTTCAGAAATATACATTTTTTTCATTAAAAGAACACTATCCCTTGGGTCAAACTTATGAATGAGGCTTGGCAGAGTAACGAAGTCAATATGAAGGAGACATCTTACACCAATCAGATCCCCTACTTTTACAATAACCAGCCAAGCCCTGAAGTGTGATTCACAGCCGATCCATGCCATTCTTTGGGTTTTGAAGATCGGTTTGTCTTTAAGACTATTATTCCACATTTTTAAAAGAATTTTGAAGGGGTTTCGTTCACTTTTGATGAGGGCGGAACACCTAACCTGAACTTTCGAGGGAAACTGGTTGTTTGAAAATCCTGAGGAAGCATGGCATTTTTATGTTCAAACGGCCCCCTGCGAAATGTCATGTAGGTTGTTAATCGGGACGGGTTTGGGTTTTGAGTAAATTTTGTCATCTTTCTTTTGGATCCTATTCACTTATCCCGAAACAAATGCTAAAGTTAGAGACAGTCCAATCATCTAATAAGAAGGAATAAGGAATAAGACATGAACCTTGAATTACGGTCCAACTCAAATTTTATGATTGATTCTAGTTTTATTTGATGCACTGAATAAGAATACGGTGGATGCCGGAGAGGCATTCTTGGACAAATTTGAATATGGAAGATCAAAGTTCTTAGGACCGATTTATTCATGGTATCCTTACGAATATATTCCATGATATTGATTTGAAACCGTGGCCAATGGTTACTGGATGGTATATACTCCATTTTCATCGGGTATCGATTTTCAGCCGCCTCTTGGATCCGCCATATTGGAAATAAGGTATTTTTTTAGATATGAATATGACACATCAATACAGTTTGAGATTTTCATGCTAATTACAACGCCGGAATCTGTTTTTGAATGTACTGTTTTGTTCTCGAGATGTACTCAAATAAAAATTCTTCCTTGTACAATTCTCATAAGCGTTTCCAAATTAAACAGTTTTTTGTTTTGTATTTTTATATCTCCGGTTCTAATCACAGTATGAAGTTCGTTTTGGTCTTCCTCGTTGTAGTAGCATCTAAACCCTCCAGATCTTGAAAGATATATTTTTCCTGAAAACATTGTAAATTTTTAACTTGTATGTAGTAATTGATTTTTAGCTTTATTTTAAGCAACGCTTTTAGAACTATCTTGAGAAGTTACAAAAGTCCCTAATATGTAAAAGGGAAGAAACAAAGGATAATGTCCTTTTGGATGCATTACGGCGCAAATCCGTTAAATATTCTTCTTAACTTTCATTAATTTCAAAGCTGAACATAGAAAACATCTGTAGAAGAAAAGATTGGAATTTTCCTCCCTCAGGATTATTCCTTAGTAACACGTAAATAATAAAATCTCATTACATTATTACTCTTTCTGGCAGGCTATTTAGTTTTTAGTGGATCCACTTACAGTTTTCATAAAAACAAATTTCATATTTTGCAATAAAAAAACACATGAAAAAACTGCAATGGTTAGCTTTTATTATATATTTCAAACTCAATTCATATTAAAGTTTCACCTCATTTACTGCTGTGAGAGCACATTGTTTCGTCCAAAATTAGAGTTATTTTTTTCTTCCAATACAAATACAATAGCCTTAAAGCTCGACATTCGTATTTGACTATGACGTTATAGGCTAAATCTTATACATTTTATTGTTTTGCTATGGTATACTTTTCGTTTAGTTTTATGTATGCACAAATTAGTAACAATGGTGGGTCTCGAAAAATCTTTAGGTTCATTGGTGGGACGCCAGCCAAACAGTTTGGG
Organism: Flexamia atlantica; assembly: GCA_035578135.1. NCBI lineage: Eukaryota > Metazoa > Arthropoda > Insecta > Hemiptera > Cicadellidae > Flexamia > Flexamia atlantica. The sequence goes on from JAQJVK010000001.1 coordinate 118,096,226, forward strand.
AACCACTGCCCTAAGCCTAGCTAAAAAAAATAAATAAAATAAATAAAAAAGTGAAATTTTAATCATTGTCCAGGCCAAACCTTTGCAATCAGAAGTAAATACCTAATTTTGCTTGTATACTCATCTTAGAGCATGGACACCTCCTTTTATGGAAGGGATTTTTGGAAATTTTCATGAGGCTCCGATCTTTAGAGGGTTAAAGTTTTGTGTCTATATAGTATAGTAAAATTGGGGTTTCAGATCGGCAACTGATGTACATTCACGAAAATTTGATCAGAGCTTCTTTTGAGCACTATAATTAAAGATCTGATGAGTCCCCAAAAATAAAGTTGTTTTACACCTGTGAAATCACGTTTTAAAATTATGGTTTTCTTGTAATGGGAGGATTTTTTAAAAAAAGCTTCCCCTTTTGATTTTTTACCACCATTTGTCAATACAATTTCGTGGAACCACCACCGATACTTTTTAGGTGGTAAATACTTCATTTTGACCGATAGCCATTTTTTGCAGCCATCTTGGGTCCGCCATATTGCATATAAGTTTTTTTCTAATGTAAAATACTCAGTATTACAAAGGCTTTAATTTTAGCTATTGCTCACGCAAGAGACGTGTTATATTGTTCTAGTCAACGTCTAGTCCAATTTATTGAAAATTCTATTTTGGATAAAATCTATATCTCAAGTTCTAAATAAGACACAACGTTAATTCTGGTCTTAAATTACTCGTTGAATCATTGGCCTTCTTTGGAGCTATTGATGATTTAAATTTGGTGGGAGTCAGGGCTTAATTTGTAAAGAAAAAAGTACCGGAGCTATGGCACAACGAGTGGCCGCAGGGAGGGTATGGAACCCGAGCAGAAGGGGGGGTTCAGGGGCCCTCCCCCGGAATTTTGTTTTGAATTGCGATTAAATTTGATGAATTTTTAACGTTTATGAATTAGAAAGAGTTTTAACGTTTATGAATTAGAAAGTTGTACACTTTTATAAAATCGCTTTTTAAACAGTATTAATTAATTACGTGGCCAGAAAAAGGGTCCGGAGCCGTACCGGTGAGTTGAGAAACCGCGCTCCGGTGAGCTCCGGTTTCCTAAAAAGTACCGGAGCGCAGCTCCGGCATGCTCCGGCTGAAATTAACCCCTGGTGGGAGTGAAGCGATTTATAAGACTAAAAACTCGTGAATGTACATCAGTTGCCGATCTAAAGGGTGTTTTTGGCCTTATTTTACTGTACTGATAGAAAATATGTTTTTTTAGTAGTTATTTGCTATTTCAAATATATCAACAGCTGTTATTTAATGGGCTACAAGGTATGCAGGAGCAAAAGCATTTACTCAGAGGAAACGGTAGGAATATTAGTCTTTCATTCAAACTTGTATCAATAATGATTAATGATTCCCTTTTAATTTCCAGCAAATCTACTCAGAATATGCTCAAATATTTCAAACCTAAAACCCATCGTCTAAGAATTGTTATTAGTAAAAGAAATTGTAAGCAAAACTGTTTAATGGTAGGCCTATTGTTTGTAGCTTTTAATTATTTTGTTCTTTACATGTTTACAAGGTCAAAGATGAAATAAACCCATTGGCCAGGTATATGTGTTGCAGGTATTGTCGGGTGAAGTTGCATCCAGTGTGGGCAGTCCAGGTAGGGGCCCCACCAGCACCAGCCCTGGGCCCCGGGGCCCCGCCACCAGCATCAGCCCCGGGCCCCGGGGCCCCGCCAGCAGCACCAGTCCTGGCCCCGGGCCCCCATCGCCTCTGCAGCTGACCCCTGTTCTATCCCCCTCCCAGGTCCAGCGGCTGGCTGATGCTGCTACCAACCTGGTCCAACGGTTGCCACACCTGGAGGCCACTGCCAGGGCTGCCACTGCCACTAATACCACCAAGAAAAAAGCCACTAAAGAACTTGAGGTAAGCGACCATCATTTATTTTTTAACAAAGTTAAAACAATAATAATAAGTTAAAAAAAAACTTCGTTGATTGTTTATGGGGGGAAAACCGCATCACTCTCATTATTTTTAAGGTTTAATCATCTGAGGTTTTGAAATTATATTATCTGCAGGGCTTAATTTCTAAAGAAAAAAGTACCGGAGCTATGGGACGCCGGGGGGCCGGGAGGTATTGAAAACCCCCCAGCAGGACGGGGGGGTCCAGGGGCCCTCCCCCGGAATTTTTTTATCAATTACGAATAAATTTGACACCTTTTTAACGCTTATGACCTCTATGTTATGTTTAGCCCGTGATCACTATCGTGCTAGCTAGGTTTTGCCTTCCTGCGGCTAGAGTGTACTAGTGCCATCGTGATCGTGAGGGTTGGGGTCTCCAGCTCTACGTGCGTTAACGCCACTCAGGAATCATGATGGGAATTTGCTGTCGTCGAACAAGGGCGCATCTGACTTGTCAAAGCATTTGATGAACTATTTTGCTGCATAAGAACAATTAGAAACAAATAATGCCGAACGCACCTAGTACTCGCTCGTATTGGCCTGGATTGGATTCGCCCCTGATCGACGACGTAAACTTCCACCATCACTCGGTAAAGCCGATCTCGAGTTTGTAAGGGGATCAGTATCGGGAACAGAGTTTAAAAAAGCTTCCATCTATTATCGTGCATGAAACTATGTAAAGTAAAATAGAGTTGTAAAGTTGACTTAGGTAATTCCCAAATTGGAAGGAGTTGTATACTTTTATAAGAATCGTTTTCTAAACAGTATTAATAGGTTATGTAACCAGAAAAATGGTCCGGAGCCGCACCTGTGAATTGAGAAATATCGCAGCGCGAGCTCCGGTGAGCTCCAGTATCCTAAAAAGTACCGGAGCTGTGCTCCGGCTGAAATTAACCCCTGCCTGTAGAATTAAAAACACTATTAAATACAGGTGTCCTCAAAGAAAAATCACATATCTCCACCATATTGGAAAATTATTATTTTTACACCTGGGATTACATTTTAAACATTTTGATATTGTGATATGATAATGTCTAAAAAAAAATAAATTATGTAAAAATTAAAAATAAATAAATGTATAGGAAATATGTTTATATTGGACTTTTTTTATTGAAGTCAAAGAACAATGCCCAGCCCAAAATATTGATATGATAGATATCTTGATAAAACCTGGTTTATGGCTTCTTCTAGTTCAGATCTACTAAATAATGAATTAAAACCACTCCAGTTTTAACATACCTGTTGTAGCAAACCTGCACACTCATTCCCCATGTTATTTTTATGGATATTCCAAAAAATGTCATATCTCGCTAGGTTGGATTGAATTTTTTTTGTTTGAAATTCACTGAGTATGCAGGTCTGCTGCAACGAGGGTATTTTTTCCCTTTAAAAACCAAAATCAAACCATTTTCTCGTGATTTCAAAGAAAGAAGATTCACATTGCTCCTTGATACCTAAAATAAATTCTGTAAATCCATATATATTTCAGAATGTCCTCGCTATGCCAGAGGATGATCCTCAAAAGCTTGAGCAGATTAGGAAGTACGCTGCCATCTATGGGCGCTTTGACTGCAAGCGAAAACCTGAGAAACCCCTAACACTCCATGAAGTAAGTAGGCTATATTCCTCATAGCAGCAATCAAAAATTAAAATCCTAGGGGAATAATTTACAATGTTTTTATTGTAGTGGCCCACAAATGTTTACCTGACAAGTTTTAAACCTTAAATGTAGGGTAAAAAAACTTGTGCTTTATTTCTTTGTGCTATTTGTTTCATCTTCAGTGTAAATAAATAAGAGCTATTAAGAACATCGATGTAAATAAATACAACTGGATTGGTAACTCAGGCCTTGCAAAGCGAGCCGCCGGCAGTGATTGCGTTTAAGATTTTGCAGGCGTGATGGGGCACTACCGTGTCTCACCATATTGTTGCGGCCAAGTCACGGCACTTCAACTAGACCAGCATGATTACAAAAAAGTTGTAAAACATTTCTGAAGTAATTAATAAATTTAGTGGATATATTTAATTTTCCACGGAATATACAGAAGCACGGAATATTTAAGAAGCACGGTAATACAGAAATAACCATGAATTTTGCTACCGCATTTTTAAACGACTTCAAGGTGAATACACAATATACACTTAATTTTTTTGTTATTTCATTTTTCCATAATAATTAAGATTTTTAAATTTAAACTAAACTTAATTTTAATATTTTAATAGAAATGTCAAAATGAAGTACATATTTCATTTATTGACATTTCTATTAATATTTAATTCAAATTTTAAAATATTTAAATAATTTAAATATTAATTCGAGGGTTTTTCTATTCGCAGCCTTAATTCGAGAACAGCTGAACATATTTCAACGTTAGAGGCATCAAATAAAAAGGATTTTTGTGTAAATTTGCTGACACGAATCAGAGTTTTAAGAAAGGTTATCACTTAAGTAAAGGGCTGAATTTTCAAAATAGTTTCACTTGCCGAATACACTAGATTAAACTCACTTTGTTTTCTACAAATATTTAAATAGGGCTGCCGTGAGCCAAGCCGGGCCCCAAGTTTATACAAATCACGGGCCCCATGGACCCCTGTCATTTGGGCCACGAGACTGGTGGGCCAGTGGAAGGATCTGGGGGTTTTCCCTCAGAGAAAAAATAATAATTTTAGGCAGTCTAGATGCATAAAACATACAGAGGAGCACCGGAAATTCAAACTAATTAATTAACGGGTGAATTTTCCTTATTTTTTGGATGTAAGAAAATTTGGATTAGGCCTAGTTATAAAAAAATTTTGTTAATGGTAGGGATGAGGCGAGAACACCGCAACGGTTCTTTTACAACGGTTGTGCAACGACAACTGTTGTGGAACTAAACGGTTATGCGAAAGTAGCAGGCTGTTTTGCGGGCTCCCCCCTCTCAGTCACACAACACTGCTGCCTCTCAGCTGTCTACCGTTGTCGTTGCGTCGTCCGCTCTCATTCCCGCTATACTGCTAAACAACTGGCAATGCAACAGCACAACTCAACGCTCTCAGAACTATTGTGTGAAGGCAGTTGTCAACGCCTTGTCCGGCAATGGTCCGGCCATCTGTCTTTTGTACTTTTGTACAAGTGCGAATTTACATCAACGCAACGAAGAAATAGTCAAGGGCTGTTTCATAACAAATTTAAATATTATTAGATATAAAACATAATTTACAAAATACAAATCAAACGTTACAAATAACTAATGAACCACATTATACCAATGAAACAAGTGTTTTGTTTTGGTAATTACAAGACTTATAATGGGTACTATGTCGACTGTTGACAACGCTTCTTTGAAATTAAGTTGTGCGGAGGCAGTTGCCAACGTTCAATTACTGCCTCACTGCCTTCATGATGGAGTGCAAACACACAGCTTAACGTCAAGGCCAACAGTTGTCGCAGCACAATTGTTTAGTAAACAATGGTTGAGTGATTTTAGCAGCTGTGCCCATCCCTAGTTAATGGCCATTTCCACAACAAAATAAGTTTAATACCAATCTTTTGCAAAGGTAAACTTCCGCCGTTTCATTAATGAACATACATGATTGTTTTTCTGTTATGCATGTCTATGGCACTACTCCTTGTCATTTATCACTAATGGAAATATGCGAGATTGTCTTTTTCGGCCGTTCATGTAATTCACAAAAGTTATTTCTGCTATTTTTCTGAGATCGGTAGATACGCGTGACTGTTTTCTCCATCTGTTTGTGTGACTTGATACATTATCCCCTCACTACTAACCCCCAGGTCCACCACCAGAAAACCCAGTTGATCTACAGTGGTAGCGAAATAGGTACTAAACTTTTGTGCGTTTATATACATTTGTAGTTCTAACATAATGAGATAGAGTTCTTATCTATTAACAAAAAGTAATTGCTTACATAAAAAAATTAATTTGGGCTCCAAAAAGAGGGATCTTATATTTTATGGCGTGAAAGTTAGAGTAAAGTCAGTCACAAACACAATTACAGCCAAAAAAGCATGCGAAAGACTATAACACCAAGAATTATATTTAAAGTTATTTGTATGATCCATTAAAATTATATTTATTTTCTGTGTAATTTTATTTCTTATAGTCATTAAGTCATAAGTGTTTCAGGGACTGAAAAGCCCAATTAAAAAAAATCCTGCTCGTCCCAGGCCCCCCCAGTGACGTAGCCCCAAGTTTCAGACGGCTGACATGGCCTCACAGCGGGCGACTTTAAATTACTTTTAACGGAGTCAACAAATTTTTATTGACCATCTGGTTAAATATTATTTGTAATTACCTACTTAAAGTTCCAGCCAAATCATTAGGCGGGTGGCGAAAAAAGGAAACTCCAGCTGTATAAATGACTTGATGTTAAAGACACCTCCGCTCCTCTACACAGTTAATTAGTTGAACGTATTTCCGACAGATAGTAGCACATTTACTTGGGTATGTTTGAAGAACTTACTCAGCTGATTTGGAGAACATAAACAGAGAGCATAACTAACTATAACTTCAGATGGGTAAATGATCGGCCAAAAACATATTTTGAACGCTAGGAGCGCACTCACTCACCCGCCTAATGGTCACCCGCCTGTGGTTGTCAGGGGTTGGTTGAATAATTCTCAGCTGACTTTATGTTCAAAGGAAATTTTGACGCTACATGATGGTGACAACCTTAGAATTAACATATAATAAGGGATTTTTTACTAACCTTGAATTAATATGAATATTTTATAAACGGTACTTTTAAATGCCCATTTTGTGTTAGGTGTCAGTGAACGAAGCAGCTGCCCAGATCTGCCGCCTAGTTCCTGCTTTGCTCATGAGGAGGGATGAACTCTTTCCTTTGGCCCGCCAAGTCGTCAGGGACTCTGGTTACCACTACTCGAAGGGACATTCCAAGTATGAGACAGGTTATCAAATTATGTTATTCTGTTATAATTTATCTTTTGTATAGATTTAGTTATTGTACCTATATTTAGCTGTTGTATTTATTTCTTGTAATCAGTACCTATAACAGAATGATGCGTGTGCTTATGATTCCCCCTTAAAGACATCCCCCCCGAGACACATGGAACACTTTATTATTTGGAGTAAAAAATGCATTGTAAAAAGGGGCTGCTAGCCGCCTTATGATGATCTTCTTTATAATTAATACGCCAACACGAAATTTGTCTTATGAACTCCTCCGTCATTTCTTAACTGATTTTGATCATTGACGGGTCATTGGAAAGAGCGTGTCGTGTAGATTTGCAAACTGGCCTTACATTTTTGAAAAAGTCCCTTGGGCTCTGCCCCATTGGCTTTTAAAGTTCCCATGTTATCCTTATGAAGAACATAATTGTTTACATTTTGATCAGCTGGATAATTTAATTGCTGTTATCTTTTAATTTGTGTAAACATAACCCTCAAGACGGATCGTGTTAGCATGATTGTGTTTTAAATTTGTCGCCATTTGAATTATCGCTCTGCTAGAGTAGCGCACGATTCCGTGCGCTCGGATCCACTAGTAGGGGGTAAAGATAGTTTCTAGTTTTTTAATTATTTTTAGTTCATTTTAATGGAGGACCAGCCGAAGAAAGTACTCGGCAGAGAAATGTTATTGAGCCTAAAAGGGTAGTTCACAGAGATAAAACTTGATATTAAAATTGACTTTAAAACGAGTTGTAACAGTACCTTGTGTTTAATCCACTCGGGTAGAGAATTTGTCCATCGGTGCAGCCCACAGGAAGTGTCGGCGCGCGGCGTCGGCCCGGGAGGGAAATGAAGTCTCTCGCGATCTGGAGCTCTTGATGAACGAAAATCGAGCGACTGTTTGTTTCAATCACTTGTATCTTGATGCCACGAACGCGGATGCGCGATTGAAGACGATTTCGCAGTCTCTATCAATCTTGCCGCAATTTCCGCACAATGAAGTTCTAGAAGAGGAGCTGTTGATACACTGAACTGGCTTTAAAATTATTAAATAAAAACACTTAAAAAGGGGGTATGCAAATGAGAGAACTTTTACATATTGACTGAGAGAAAACTGAGAGAAAAATTAGGTCATTGAGACCGAGAAATAGAGAATGCGATTGACGCAGAGTTTATAGCAAGACCACCCGAATTCAACTGAACGTTCAAAAGTTTGCTGAGGCTCAATGTGATTTTGGACAAGTCCATTTGCATCCAATCAAATGCCGAGTTGCATCGTATGATATTTTGAGGGGTAAGAGGGGAACGATCAGGCGATTTTGAAAGACAAGGATAGACATAGGGACGCTTATAGCTCTCTCTCGTTCTTTCTTTCTGGGTTGACAACAGTATTTAAAATGTACTTAAATTTCTATTTACTGGAGAATATCGAGAACGGAACCCTATTTGATTGACTTTTAATTAATTATTAGATTATTTATTTACAATTTTAAAACTAAACATACCGCCTGCCTTGAAGCATTACAGGCTTCAAACAAACAAACATGAATAAAAAATAACAAAACTCAAACGTCTTAACACTAATTAGGGGGCAGTTTGTGTCTATCAGTTCAGGGGTAGAGGGAACACCTTGACAACAGGTCGAGTAAGATGTCCAGAGTAAGTCTTTAAGTCCACTACACGGACAATGCCATCCTTCCCTGGGTGGAGCGCTGTTACTCGGGCTAGTGGCCAATTCAGAGGTGAAGATGGGGTGTGAACTAGCACAAGGTCGCCTACTTGGAGGTTTGTTGGTGTTTGTGTCCATTTGGAGCGCTGTTGGAGGGTGTGTAGCCAGGTCAAAACTACGGAGAAATCACACCATAGGTGGATGTCTTGATTTGTCAATTTAGTTTTGAAGAGTTGAAGACAGTGTGCAACTAGTCAGGCGAGCAGATGAGCTGCGCATAGTTCGAGTCAAGGGAGTGTTACTTTCTTAAGGGGAGCAACACGAGTTTTGGCGATTATGGGGCGCACTATGACTTCGCCATTGTTAAGCTGACAGCGCGAGTATACTATTGCAGCGTACCCTGCTTCTGAAGCATCCGAAAAGCCGGGTAATTCAATGACATTGCAAAGAGGTAATTGAAGTGCTCGTGGTATGGAGACCTTTTTCAAGTATTGAGTGTCAGCTACAAAAGCGTGCCACTTATTAATTAGCACAGTCGGTTGGCAGGGGTTCATCCCATGTCAAACCAGTGGTCCACAAATATTGCATGAAGCATTTTGCCATCATTATGCATGGCGAGAGAAAGCCACATGGATCGTAGATCTTTGCTATCAAGCTCAAGACTGATCGCTTTGTGGGGTTTGAATCGGCTGGAAAGTTAAGACTGTATGTGAAACAGTCGGAGGTGGGTGACCAGTGAAGTCCCAGAATGGAAAACTGTGGTTGCTGAGATTCCTGTAAAAATGCGGGAGTTTCTAGATGACCTTCAGGTAATTGTTGTAGCAGTTTGGGACTATTTGATACCCATTTTCTTAGTTCAAAACCGCCGAGGTGCAGTAGATTAATTAGTTGAGATTGCAGTTCCACTGCCTCCTCCTCCGTTGGGGCACCTGTGATGAGATCATCTACATAGCTGTGGTGTTTCAGAATTTCCGCTGCGCGGGGAAAGCGGGCACCTTCATCGTCAGCCAACTGTTGCAAAGTTTTTATGGCTAGATAAGGGCTACAATTCAAACCGTAAGTCACGGTAGTCAAGCGATATTCTGAGACAGGGGAATTTGGGACATCACGCCACAATATCAGTTGAAACCTTTGATCATCCGGGTGTACTTTTATCTGTCGATACATTTGTCGGATGTCACAAGAAAAAACTACGGTTTGCAGGCGAAAATGCAGAAGTATGTCGCAATATTATTTTGCAACTTAGGCCCGGTGAGTAGGATGTCATTTAAGGAGAGGTTGGAGCTGGTCTTGGAGCTAGCGTCAAACACGACGCGGAGTTTGGTTGTGCTACTCTGAGCTTTAAGGATCCCATGGTGGGGCAAGAAGTAATGTGGAGAGGTCAAGACGACACTTGAGCATTTTTCCATATGCCCGAGATCATGATATTCTGACATAAAGTCTGAATAGAGAGCGCGAAATTCCGCATTAGTGGGCTGAGCAATTTTTCTTTCAAGGGATTGAAATCTTTGTTCCGCCATGGGCTTGGACACTCCAAGTTTCGAAGGATCAGTGGCAAAAGGGAGGCGTACTACATAGCGACCTTGACGATTACGAGAGTGAGTAGTTTCGAAAAGCTTGTCACATTGAAGTTCTTCTGCAGCTTTTTTACTGCAGGGAGGGAGCTCCTCCTGCGCCCAAAAGCGCTGCAAGGAGGAATGCAGGTCCATGTCTGAAGTGGAGAGGAGGGAAACAGCAATATTAGAGACTTTGGGACCGACCGAATTACAGGGAGCTGTTCCCACTATGACATAGCCAAAGATAGTGCCAAGAGCGTAAGGCAAATTTGGACCCAGAGAGTGTCGTTCATTAGTAAGAACTCGAGGGAACAATGAGCTTCCGATCAGGATATCAATAGGACCCGGTTTGTGGAACGTTGGATCAGCAAGAACAAAGGGTTTGACCTTTTCGATTACTTCCGGGTGAAGTTCCATCCGAGGCAAGTCCAGAGAAATTTTTTCCAAAATATGGAAAGAGTGTTGTTTGGCAATTAAGTCGCCAGAAAGTGACTCAACATCGAGATTTAGTGAGCCCCTCGTATGAGTTAGGGTTTGAGCTAACCCCGTAACAGCGAGGTTAGTAGGATGCCTTCGAGTTCCCAAAAGTTGAGCGGCTCGTTCAGAAATAAAGTCCGACATACTACCGGAGTCTAACAATGCTCTGAAGACATAAGAATGGCCATTGACGGCAGTGAGTTTGACTAGCGCAGTGCTGAGGAGAACGGTACTTGTCTGGTTAACAGTTTTACTTTGAGCAGAGCATGTCAAAGAGGTATTGGCGCTTTGCGCAGGCCTTACATCAGGCGCGGTTGTGGTTTCACTCGGAGCTGATGAATTTTCTTTACCTTTGTTAAAATGTAAGAGTGAATGATGCTTTTGGTTACAGGTCACACAAGAAGCCGTAGATTGACAGTCCTTTTTATGATGAGTGCCTAGACACGAAATACATCTCTGATTTTCTTTAACGATTTTATATCGATCGTTGGTAGATTTATTTTTGAACAGCTGACATTGATAAATTTTATGACCAGGCTTGTGGCAACAAAAACAAGTCACATCCTTTGATTGAGTAGATTTAGCAGTGGTGGACACCATGGATACATCTCTAGGAGAGAAGTGAACACTTTTGTCAGTTTTAGGTTTTGTAGAATTAGAGTAGGAAGGTTTTGAATCCGAATGAGAGTGTAGATTTGCATCTTCAATTTTTGAACATTCAAGATTGAGAAATTTAATTATTTCAGAAACTTTAGGTAAAGAGTGTGGCTCTGTATCGTCTTGATTAGATCGATATTGTTCAAGATTTTGGATCGTTTTACTGTCTAGTTTGCGCAACAGATGGGCCGCAAGTAGAGGATTGTTCTCCGTTACGTCACAACTTAAAGCTTTTAACGCTTCCGTGTGTTCGTAGAATGTAGTAACAAAGGCACGCATTTGTTTTGGTGCGTTGTGAGCGAGAGTAGGCAAATCTAAGATATGATTTAGATGAAGAGTAGTTAAGCGACGTGTATTGTGGTAACGTTCCCTCAGTAAGTTATAGGCTATCACATTGTTAGGGGCTGTTAAATTAAGAGACTTGATCAAGTTGAGGGGTTCGCCCGTCAGTACACTTAGTAAGTACTGAAATTTAGCCACGTAAGAAATACTAGCATTTCTATGCACAGTTGTGTCAAGCAAGTTTATAAAGGAAACCCATTTCAGCGGAGTTCCATCGAAAGTTTGGAGATTGAGTTTAGGTAATTTAACTCCGACAGTAACTGATGTTGGAAGAAGGCTAGGAGAACCCTCGCTGACTGAGGAATGGGGTGTTGTAGGCGTGAGGTCAGGAGTATTGGCTACTTCGATAATACTAGAAATGCTGACATATAAGTCATTAATTGCGTCCACGTCCGTTGACAAAGTGGTCTCAGTAGCTTCCTCAGATTCACTTTCTAAAATGCGGTTGAAATTAGCTTCAAAATCTGCCCGTTTCTTTTTGAGCTCGGCAAAAATGGTATTAAGTTGTCTGATTTGTACAGGAGTAAGCGGTGTATCGCCAGTGGCTATTTTCTTAACAGATTCCTCGAGTTTTTTAAATCGAGATACAATGAGATCAGTCGATTTTCGGTACGTTTCATACTTAAACTCTTTAGAGGCCATTTTGATCGACAACAATTAGACAATTCAGTAAGCGAAAACAAATTAATAAAATCTAAACTAAAAGTGACATATTAAAAACATATGAGGAACAAACAATACATTTCACCTGGTGTCAGACATAAATAAAGAGGAAAATTAGCCAGAAAAGTTTTCGGCAGATCAATAAAAAATAGCCTAAAACAGCAAGGAAAGTTTAAATCTGAATTGCAATAGCTTTTGAATGAGTTACATTATCAATAATTAGCTAGCTGTACATTAGGTGTACTATAATATACAATACCTAATTAGCTAACAATGTGTTTCCAACACACAAGGCAATGTCTTAACTTTACCTAAAGCTGAGTAAACAATGTACAGATAATGACAGAAAAATTATTTAAAGCAAATATATATGTATTAAAATAAACAGACTACAACGTATGTATTGAGGAACCAAATCAGAAACATAAACAATGAGATAAGTAATAATTTATGTAAAGTATTTAGGCCTATGGTAAAGAATCACCTGAACTTCACAAGTTCTTATTAATGAGAAAATTAAATAATGAACGCAATAAAATTGGGTAATGTGCAATTAAAAATAACAGAGAATTACAGTACTAACATTAAACAGATTTAATTACAATACAAAGTCTAATGTTCTCATAGCAGGTCAAAGTGACAGTTGTCAATGTTGACAAACAACAGTGCGTACCAGATCAGTTTTTACATTTGATTCCAGAGGCAGTGGCCGTAATGGTACTCAGCTGATGCGTGTGAGCGAGAGAGAGATGGGAAGTGACGCATGTGACGTCAGACAACGTGCGTATTTGTATCGTCATCATGGGCGTGGCCAACGAATTTAAGATGCTCTGTGATTTGTTGATGGGCGTACACGAAATGGGCAATTAAAAAATGGCGACAAGTGAGTTTTACCTGATGTTTCGATAAACAACTTGAGTTCAAATACACAGTAAGAGAGTAAACTGTATTTTCACAAGACTGAAAAACATATCCGGCCCGGAGGACCAAACAATGGGGGGTAAAGATAGTTTCTAGTTTTTTAATTATTTTTAGTTCATTTTAATGGAGGACCAGCCGAAGAAAGTACTCGGCAGAGAAATGTTATTGAGCCTAAAAGGGTAGTTCACAGAGATAAAACTTGATATTAAAATTGACTTTAAAACGAGTTGTAACAGTACCTTGTGTTTAATCCACTCGGGTAGAGAATTTGTCCATCGGTGCAGCCCACAGGAAGTGTCGGCGCGCGGCGTCGGCCCGGGAGGGAAATGAAGTCTCTCGCGATCTGGAGCTCTTGATGAACGAAAATCGAGCGACTGTTTGTTTCAATCACTTGTATCTTGATGCCACGAACGCGGATGCGCGATTGAAGACGATTTCGCAGTCTCTATCAATCTTGCCGCAATTTCCGCACAATGAAGTTCTAGAAGAGGAGCTGTTGATACACTGAACTGGCTTTAAAATTATTAAATAAAAACACTTAAAAAGGGGGTATGCAAATGAGAGAACTTTTACATATTGACTGAGAGAAAAAGAGAAAAATTAGGTCATTGAGACCGAGAAATAGAGAATGCGATTGACGCAGAGTTTATAGCAAGACCACCCGAATTCAACTGAACGTTCAAAAGTTTGCTGAGGCTCAACGTGATTTTGGACAAGTCCATTTGCATCCAATCAAATGCCGAGTTGCATCGTATGATATTTTGAGGGGTAAGAGGGGAACGATCAGGCGATTTTGAAAGACAAGGATAGACATAGGGACGCTTATGGCTCTCTCTTGTTCTTTCTTTCTGGGTTGACAACAGTATTTAAAATGTACTTAAATTTCTATTTACTGGAGAATATCGAGAACGGAACCCTATTTGATTGACTTTTAATTAATTATTAGATTATTTATTTACAATTTTAAAACTAAACAACTAGTAATAATAATACTAATGGCAACATGGCCCACTGGCCTGTGAATATAAAGAATTTGACATTTAAAACTAATAGCAATACAATAATATTTCATATCATACTACACAGAAACATCTATTTTCTGTGGAAGGTTACTCTTTACCAATCACTACACAGTAAATTTACAGTGCAGAGCACAGTAAATTTACTATGCAATAGGAAACAGACGTAACGGAAGTAAACAATCAAAACAATCAGCTGACTGCAGTAAACCACCCCCATGAAAAAATTATGTCAGATCTGATCAAAAATATATATCAGGACCTGATCAAACCTGATCACATCTGAAGATCGAATTCAGACCTGATCAGGCTATTTTAACTAGATTGATCAAATCTGGTCCAATATGATCCAACTGGATCAAAACCTGATCAAAAAGATTTTCATGGGGGCAATGTTTAATGCATGTTTATTGGTTACTTCAGAGGAATGTAGTGGCAGCACTGGTGGCAGTAGCAAATGCTTGTTTATCAATATCATAGGCTAGGTTTGAAGAATTGAGAACCGTAACAGTTCATGCAAGGAATACGTCATGATTAAAAATATGTTTTTTTCTGAGTAGTGTGATGTAAGGTATTGTACGTCACAGACCTGGTAAGTTTTACCGTAAAACAGCACTTTACTGGGCTAGTAACATAATATACTGTGACATTATACTACACAGAAATATCTGTTTTCTCTTCCTTTATTCTTAGCTGGAAGTTACTCTTTACCGATAAATGCATGGAAAACTTACCTTGCACTAGGAAATATAAATAACAGAAATAAACAATTAGCAGATTGCAGCAAACCAACGTTCAATGCATGCTTATAGGTTATTTAAGAGAGATTTTATTTACAATATCTCAAAATTCACCACCCTTTGTTATTCTGCAACTTTTGTTATTCATCAACTTATTTGTAAGAAGGTGTTAATGTATTATTTCCTTAATAAATCATCTTTATATAGGCTGTAATAGGTTTGAAGAATTAAGAAATATAGTGGTTTATACAAGGAATACATTATGATTAAAAAATATGTTTTTTTAATAATAATAATAATAATAATAATATTTAATGTTACAATCGTTAAGAATGTTACATGTATAAATAGTATAAAAATATAATTAAAATTAATAGCTCAGTCTGAGTTCTCTTCCATTACATCTTGGTTACTTGCATTCTAAAAATTCCTTTATACTGTAAAATGGGTTTTCACTTAACCACATTTTCAAGTTCCTTTTTAATTTTTTTAAAATTGGAACTTTTTATTGTGTCAGGGAGAACATTGAAAAATTTTGCTCCTGCATATGAGGGTTTTTTTCAAACATTGATAAATGGTGATTTTGCAGGTGGAAGTCTCTTCTTTTTCTTGTTGTATGACTGTGTATTTTTTCATGTCTGGGTACATCTCTGAAATTTACTAACATTATAGTTTGATAGATGTAAATATTCACAACTGTTAAAATATTCCAACTTTTGAAAACCGGCCTGCAGCTGTCCCACTTTTCCAAGCCTGCCATAATTCGGAGTGCTTTTTTTGTAGGACAAGAACTCGATTTAAATTATTTTGGGATGAATTTCCCCATAGAACTATGCCATAAGTTAGTTTGCTTTCAAAAAATGCATGGTATGCAATTTTTGCAGTTTCTTTCGTACCAACGGCCAATAATCTTCTTATACCGAACAAAGATGAGTTAAGGTGTAAGCAAAGCTTATCAATGTGGTTGGAAAAAGACAAGTTATTGTCTAGTATAACTCCTAGATGTTTTGTAAATTCTATAGTTTGAAGATTTGGCAGTCCTGAAATTTTGTTCTTGTGAGGTCCAAATATCAATTGTTTGGTTTTTTCTTCGTTAAAAACTAGGTCGTCATCAGAGCATTAGTTAAGTGCCATGTTGACTGCCAAATAAGATTTAACATCAAGATCTTCTGTTGAGTCACTAGCTGAGATAATTTCTGTATCATCAGCATACATGTGGCATCGTCCATAAGGGCTGACATGGATGGGCAAGTCATTTGTAAAAAGGGTAAACAAGATAGACCCTAGGACTGACCCTTGAGGCACACCTCTTGTTATAGGAAGTGGATTTGACCAAGCTTTTCTTATTTCATTGCATTTGGTGTGAGTTATCTCTACAATTTGAATTCTATCTTCTAAGTAGCTTTTAAACCATTTCAGTGCTTGCCCACAAATGCCCAAGGAGGTGAGTTTATGAAGTAATAGATTGTGACTCAAGCAGTCAAATGCTTTACTTATATCGACAAAGATTCCAGTTATATTTTGACCATTTTCGATATCGTCTATAATATTTTGAATTAAGTCAGTCAATGCTGTGGTTGTTGATTTACCTGAACGGAATCCATGTTGACTGTTCGTGATGAGCTTGTTTTTATCTAAGTACTGAAGTAATCTATCAAGAATGATTTTTTCAATGATTTTTGAAAATGTTGGCACTAAAGAAATTGGCCTGTAATTGTTCATTACATCTCTTTTTCCTTGTTTATGTAAAGGAATAACTTTCGATGTTTTCATCGATGAGGGGAAGACTCCTTGTAAAATAGAAAGGTTGGATAAGTGTAGAAGAGGCCGTAAAAGTTCTTCCTTACAATGTTTGATGATTCTTGAAGAAATTCCGTCAATTCCAGTGGATGCTTTAGATTTGAGTGAATCAATTATACTCAACAACTCTCCTGTGTTTGCAATGGCAAATTCTGAAAGTTTCAGTCGTTGTAAACATATAATTTGTTTTATAGAGTAAGAACGTGGTATCTGATTTTGTTTTAAAGTCTTTTCGGCAATAGTTGTAAAGTGCTGGTTAAATGTTTTGGAAATTGTAAATGGATCTATGATGATTTTGTCATCTACAACCAGAGAAACTATTCCATAATTTGAAATTGTTTTGGATTTGCGTTCTTCATTGATGACATTCCAAATTGCTTTGCTTTTATTATCAGAGGTGGCAATTTGTTCGGCATTAACTTCACGCCGATGTGCTCTAAGTTTTATATCATATGTCTTTTTTAATTTTTTTGCCTTTGTTTTGTCTTCTTTTCTTCCACTAAGTAAGTAGAGATTATTGGCCTCAATAAATCTTTGCTTTAATTTATTTGTGACGTCATCATAAGGAATTTTTCTCTTTTTATATATTTTCTTCTATGATCTTTGTATAGGACATGAAAAATCCAGAGCAATCATTGAAGTTTGTAAGAAATTGCTGTAAGCTTGATTTATGTCATCAGTTTGCAATACATGATTCCAGGATTCCAAAGATAAGAGGAGTTTTAAATTATTGAGATTGTTTATATGAAAATTACGTTGATTGGAGATCATTTGGTTATATTTGGTTTTGGGAAAATTTAAGATACATAATTGACCAGTGTGGTCGGATATTCCGGTGTTTAAAATGTGTACTGATATTTGATTTTCGCTTAAATCAGTACAAACCGCATCAATGGAGGTGGCAGAATTGGTTAAAATTCTAGTTGGAGGTAATGGAATTCTTCTTATGTTGTATGAACATATCATTTCATCAAAAAGTTTTTTATTGGTTGATGGAATTAAATTATCAATGTTTAGATCCCCAATGATTAAAACTGAGGTATTTATTAAAAAAAACTTTTGAGGAAATGACCCCAAAATCTCTCCAATTAAATCATTTGTTCTTACTACGTTATCTATGTTGTTTGAAGGAGGGCGATAGATTCCAAGTATGTGCAATTGTCTATTACCACTAAGACAGAGTTTTACAGCTGCTATTTCACAGATAAGAGGAATACTTTGTGTTTCAACATCTAATTTCACAGTTTCATTTTTTAATTTATTGTTTTTGTAAATGGCAACACCACCTTTATTATGATCAATTCTTCCAAATGCAGCTATTAAAGTATAGTTGATGATAATTGTGTTTTCTATTATCTCAGGTGTGTTCCCATGTTCTGTAAAAATGGCTATATCAGGGTTAAGAGAGTCAAGCAAGTGATTTATTCTATCTAATTTATTGTTTATCCTATCTTTATTTTGATGGAAGATTGTTATTTTATTCTTATTAGTTGTAGTTATTAGCTTTTTGCATCAGTCCTCATCATTGGACTGTAGTCTAAAAAATGATTCTTGGATGAAGCATAATGAGAATGATTGGGAGGTGTTAGTGATGTAGTTTTTGCACATCAAATCTTGATTAGGAGTTGGGTTTATTAACTGAGATTGACCATTAAGAATTTTAGGTGATTTACTAAATTTTGGTTAATTTTTTTCTGAGTAGTATGATGTAAAATTAATATTGTACATCATACACCCAGTAAGTTTTACCTTAGTCGCATGAAAATCCTGCACTCGCCTCTGGCTTACGTGGGAACTAACATGCTTCTCTGGTAAAACAGTACTTACCGGTTTGTTACCGTATTATTATATAATTTGTATACTTATATCTGAGGCTGATACGATATGTTTCAGATCCTATTCCGTCAGCCACAGTTCCCGCTCGATGTTGGCCTACAGCAATGGAGACCAAGGAGCCAAGAGGCTGAGGCTAGAGCTCCCACAATCTCCAACCGATCTCACTGAGGACTCCGTTAGGATCAGGCGACAGGTGTGAAAACCACAGCATGAGTTTAATTAAATTTAATCCTATACTCTTATATGAGCCATGTTATCGGTCTTGCTTGCTTGCGTGCATGCTTGCACATTTATCTCAAAAACGGCTCCGAGGATTTCCTTCAAAGTCTGGGAATAAGTAATTTATGACTCAGAAACATCTTTTATGCAGATTACTTGGCCAGAAAAAATCTAATAACGTAATAAATCAAATTTTAAAGTTGTAAAATTTTAACATTGGCCTTATGGGTTGCCGTGATAGCAACAAAAATAAACAAGGAAAGTGTAAACAAATGAAGTAATCATAACAGCTGTTTGGAGCAATAAAAAAAGATTTCTATTTATGACATTGAAATATTTTATAGTAACTGGATGAACTGGTGAACATGAAATAACACCGAGCAAGGCTCGGTCCACCAGGTATTATGAATGAATTCATTTTCTTTCATAAATAAAATAACTTTATTTTTTATATAAATTTCAAACTCTGTTAGTAATGGGATGGTGACACACCACCAAGTTGTAATCCAGCAACTTGGAGGTCATGAATTCTGTAAGTTATTAGTAATGGCTTGTGGATGTGGTATTCCCTTGTGGGGATTAACATTTTAACTAGTGAATACCAAGTACATTCATCCATAGGACCAACCTAATAATTAGACAATTTTGTAATGGTTTGGGAAAATTGTGGTTCGGATCCCAAGATAAACTGTAGATCCCTTAGTTGCCATTGACTGTAGGGCTATTAATTAAAGGGCCGTTCGGCACTGAAAATCTGCCCGAAATCATGAGTTTCTGCTTCTTGTGATACGACAGAACTATCCACAAAACGAATACTTTTTGCGTTAAATGTTTGTTGAAGAGTGCTTCTAGACGGATTTTTCGTAAAGAAATTTTTTTAATAGCGTGAATTCATCTTGAAATTCGTGAACTTCGACTATTATTTTCATGGTCTAAATATAAAAAATTCCAAAAACCTGATATCCTTCCCCTAAAACCACTCTTCACCTACACGAAAAAATCAATGTTTATAACATTTATAGGTAAACACCGCCCGAAGACAAGAAATACAATTGCATGTTTTGCTCTCGCGCGTGAAAACTGCCACTGATCCGGGCGACCCTGGCGGCGCGGAAGAGAACAACGTGGTACAGCGCCGTAGCTTAGTTGGTAGCGTTCTGAGTTCTCACTCAGCCGGCCCGGGTTCAACTCCCGGCCACGGCTCTAAGCAATTTTATCATACGGAAGTGCTGTGAAAACTCAGGTACCTTCGTCAAGAAGATCTCATAGTTCTTTAGGGACCTTGGGATTTGACGGAGAGTGAAGGCCTGTTGACAGAGGGTGCACAATAAGCTAATTCTGCTGTGTTGCAACACCATGGTCAAGTGAAGTCATGGCCTTCTTTAAAAAAAAAAAAAAAGAACAACGTGGTGTGAACTACTATCGGTTCTATTTATTTAGACATAATGCTTCACTACTAAACATCTTGTAAAATTCATCTCCAAAATCACCGAAGTGTAAGCTGAAAGTAAATGCATGCTCCGACGTGCATAGCTGTTTGCTCAAAACTTCAGGAATGTGATTCCACAACTCAGAAATATTTCGCCATCAGTTTAGATACGATGTTTTTTCATGTTTTTAGTAACATTTACAATTTAAAAAAAATGTTATGTAAAATAAAAATGGATAATATAATTAATAGCTAGCTATATGTGAACGCATGCCCGAACTTCATGGAGGGGGTTGAATCTGCTGGAACCATGTGCTCGGGTTGCGCTAAGCCTGAACGACTGGGGCGGATCTCTCAGTTGAACATGACCAAGTTTTGAATATTTACACAAAAGGCTCAGTTGTTTTGAGATGTGCTAATGGAAGTTATATTATTATATTATTATTATTATATTATTATATTGGGCATCTTCATATTAATAGACGGAAAGTATTTTTCCATAAGGTTTTTGTCCTCCTTTTTTCTCAGCCAGTGTGCATCGTAGCGAAAATCTAAGCACACCGATAGAATTGTATTTTCCTGTAGATTGCAGAATCCCACTGAAATTTCAGACGCCAGAAAATTTACTGAAATTTATAAAAATATAAATTTACTGAGTATTTACTGAAATTTAAATTAGTCTTTTAGACATGAAGAATAGAAAATTTAATTGAACATTTCAAAAAAATTAACATTGGCCTTATGAGTTGCTGTTTTGGTGATAGAATAACAAAACAGAACTGTGCTTTTGTCATCATATGTAGCTGTTATCACATGCTATTTTTCGTAGAGTAATGATTATATGTAGAAATATTATGTGAGGGTTAAAAGTGGGCTGTTTTTCTGACATCTGATGAGATATAAAACCAAAACAATAATATGTTTTTATCAAGCAATAAACAAACGTAAGGAATCCTATACTCTTATATGAGCAATGTTATCGTCCGGCCGTGCATGCTTGCTTGTATATTTGCTTGCACAATTATCTCTAAAACGGCTCCGAGGATTTCCTTCAAAGTCTGGAAATAAGTAATTTATGACTCAAAAACGTCTTTTATGCAGATAACTTGGCCAGAGAAAATCTAATCACGTAATAAATCGAATTTTAAAGTTGTAAAAATTTAACATTGGCCTTATGGGTTGCCGTGATAGCAACGAAAATAAACAAGGAAAGTGTAAACAAATGAAGTAATCATAACAGCTGTTTGGAATCTACAGCCATCAAGGGAAAATACAGCAGGTGGGATGAAGAGTCCATGGAGCAATAAAAAAGGTTTCTATTTATCAATTTTATGACACTGAAATATTTTATAGTAACTGGATGAACTGTTAAATATGAAATAACACCGAGCAAGGCTCGGTCCACCAGGTACTTCATTAATGACACGAGCTAGTAGTTGTCCAGTAAAAAATCCAACAGAGATAAGAACAAATTATTATTTTCAAACAATTTCAAGCCACATGTTTTACTGGGGCATGTAGTAAAAATGTAGTATTTGATCTAAATCCAAGACTATTTATAAGATTGAATGTGTTCCATTTAAGATTTTATATTTTGATTAGGATTTTTGCGGACATTTGCCATCACTGATTAGTAAAAAACAAGTTTCACGACAGTTGTTTTTTACTAATCAGTGATGGCAAATGTCCGCAAAAATCCTAATCAAAATATAAAATCACCATCACCAACAATGAATTTCAAACAAAGAACTTAAGATTTAGCGAGCAAATGAAGTTGGCTCACTTAAATAAGATTAAGAGATAAAATTTGCTGATAAAAATGGAAGAAAAAAGAATATGAAGTTGAGTCTCCATCCAATGTACTGACGTGCAACTAACGAAGTACAGATGGACATTACATTCAAGTTGTGTTTTTATTGGTACGAATGGGGAAAATATGTGTAATATTTTTGTGATAATGGAAGGAAAGGAGGAAAAGGAGATGGTATTAAGAGAATGAAGCAGAAAAGGGGTGAAAAGTAGAAAGAAGGTTGGAAGGAAAGGAAGTAGAGAGTGAGGGAATGAATGAATGCAGGGAGTGAGGGAGAGAATTGTGGTAAGGGGTGTATGGGATAAACTGATTTTATGACTGAAGTTTTACCATCCTCTGAATCAATAACCAGCTCAATGTTAAAGAAATAAACGTGGAATCATCATACTGTATAATACTAATTACTAAAAACCATAAATATGCACCAGAGGCGAGACAAAATAATTAGTCAAAGATTTGAGTCTTTCTCTTTTGCTTTTGGTACCCATTTGGTTTTATTATGTATTTACGTGGAAAATGTGTACTATATGAAATGAATTTATGAAACACATTGGTATATTTTTTCAAATCAAATTAATCAAATCAAAAATTGTTTATTTCGCTTTAAAGTTTACAATAATTTACAGAGTTATTATGTACATTTTAGATACATTGCATCTTAGCCTAATCTTAAATTAACTCTTATGTTGTTAGCGAAATTAATCCCCACATAGAAAATCCGTGCATGGGGATGAGTCATCTTTTTACATAAAAAAATGCTTTAATTAATTAATATTGTATATGTTTATTGCGAATTGGAAAGATACAAATTTAATAATTTAAATTGACTGACTTAAATTGACTGAAGGAGACAGATGGACGCTCAGGTTAAAAAAAGACAAACAATTTTATGGAATGAATGAATGTGGCAGAAAGGTAGAAAAAAGAGATAAAAAATTAAAAAAGAACAACGTTGACGGACGGACGGAAGGACGGACCAGCGGTCTTTCAAATTCCTCACCGTTGTAATTCACAACAGTGAGACAACAACAAATACACACACACACACACACACACACACACACACACACACACACACACACACACACACACAAACACACACGCTCATGCTCAATCAAACTCACCCATACACACAACCTCGCACGCACACATACACACACGCTCACACGCACGCACAAATGCACACCGATTGCTCTCGCATACCCACTTACGTTCCTCGATTTTCATATCAGCTGCATTGTCATTGTCTATAAGTTGATACAAACAGTCTTTCTACACCTTCTCTTCCAGTAATAGTAAGCCATTGCAATATGTGTTTTTTGTAAAGCATGACTGAGTCTTGATTATTCCGTAAATGTCGAGGAAGATTGTTGTATAAGTGATGGGCCAAGTAATAGCAGTTTGTTGTTGAAAATGTCCTCGTTAGTCTTGGTATGCGTATTCCTTGCCCAAGTGCTGTTCTTGTTCTATAGTCATGAGTCACACGTTCAAAAATGTCATCAGTGTTTATGAATGTACATAGTTAAAGTCCTGGTGAAAAGTTGTCTGATATTAAGTACATTCATTTCATTAAACAGATCATCCGTAGGGTAGCGACGACGCTTGCCCAGGGCTGCTTTAATTATGGCCTTCTGTGTAACCATTAATGGTTGCAGAATGCTGTAATATGCACAGCCCAAGGCAATTATTCCCCCCTCCAAGACAGACTGGACGTACCCAAAATATGTGATTCTAATTTCTCTGAAGTCAATAACTTGGCGTAATTGATAAAAAACAAAAATAAATTTTCTCAGTTTTTTATTTAAATAAGCAATATGATCTGTCCACGAAAGTTTAGAATCAAATATCACTTCCAAATATTTGTATTTTTGGACCCTTTCGATCGCGGGGCAATTGCATGCGTCATAAGGAAAAATTCCATATGAATGAATTTTCAGATCGTTGTTAAGTGCGTCCCCAGATGATCTTAAAGAAATTGGCATAAATTTAGTTTTCCCTACGTTAAGGGTGAGAACATTTTGATCAAACTAGTTTTTAATTCTAGATATATCTCTTTCAGCATCCGCAAAAACTGAATTCCAATCTTTCCCTTTGAACATTACCAATGTGTCATCTGCAAAGAGATAGAATTTGCCCTTTATATCTAATTGTTCCTATTGTTCATTGATGACATAAAATCATGTGTTTTGAATAGTAAATTTCTTTTATATGCCGATGACTTGAAGTTGTTTAGGGCTGTAGGTAGTTTGTCTGACTGCCAATCTTTACAGGATGACATTGACCGATTGTACATGTGGAGTAGAGACAATCTCAAATTTCATATAGATAAATGTGCTGTTATACCATTTACAAAGAAGTCCGATGAAAATATTCTTCGCTTTAATTATAACTTAGGTGGTATTTCCCTAAACATAAAGTCATCTGTACGTGATCTGGGCATTGTCTTCGATTCAAAATTTAATTTTAACGGACATATAGATTCCATCTGTAAGAGTGCTTACAACATTCTTGGCTTTATTAGACGGTCAGGGAATTTTTTAAGTAATGTCAATGCAATTAAGCTTCTTTACTCTTCTTTGGTACGATCACGGCTTGAGTTTGGATCGGTGATATGGTATCCTCATCACACATATCAAATTAAAAATGTTGAAAGAGTCCAAAAAAGATTTCTGAGATATTTATACTACAAAGCGTTTGGTCATTATACTGAAGTTGTATCTTACTCGGAGTTGCTTCAAATCTTCAAAATAGATTCATTAGATAAAAGACGAAGAGTAGCTTCCCTATCTTATCTTCACAGGCTGGCATCTGGTTCGCTGGACGATATGTCGCTCTTATCTAATCTCAATTTCACGGTTCCTCGCCACAATTCCCGGTCCCGCTTGCTGTTCACCCCCCGGTTTTCTCGCACTAACATTGGTGCCAATGCGCCACTCAATACAATGATAAAATTGTATAATGAAATTCCATCAAATGCAGATGTAGATATTTTTAGTTCATCCATAAATTCTTTCCGTTCGTCCGTTCAGTTGCAACAGTTTCAACTAATATCCGGTAATTAATTAGTTTATGTTATAATTCCAGTGTTACGCTAAACTATTGTTGTTAAAACTATTTTTATATCGTCTATTTTAATTTATTTAAGTGTTTATAGTATTAGTATTATATATTGTAATGTTTTGCATTCAGTAGAGTAATTAGTAAATGTTTCTCATTATATTTGGGCCTGTAAAAAGTGTTTAGGCTGAAGTGAAGCAATGTTATTGGACATTTGAATCTTCACCACTCTTATGTGTAGATTTATAATGCTTGTAAAAATATTAATGTTGCAATGTAATTGGGCTTGGCCTGTTTTGTAACATTTTCAAATAAATAAATAAATAAATAAATAAATAAATAAATTTAACAAGATTGTTTATGTATATCAAAAATAACAAAGGCCCCAGCGTACTACCTTGAACCACCCCGTAATCTACACGTTCTAAATTACCACTGACGCCATTAATTGTGACTAACTGTTTCCTATCTTGAAAGTAAGATTCAAACCACTGCAAAGCCGATTCTTTAATGCCAATGAATTCCAATTTTTTGAGAAGGATTGCTCTGTCTACCAAGTCAAATGCTTTTGCTAAATCAAAAAATACTAGCATTACACGATTACCTTCATTAATTGCTATATTAATATCTTTATTTACCTCAAACAATGCGTCATTTATATTTGTTGACTTTCTAAAGCCAGATTGCCGAGAAGTTAAAATTCTATGTTCGTTCAAATATTCATTTAATTGGTCTTTGACTATTTTTTCAAGGATCTTGGTAAACACACTCAACAACGATATTGGCCTTAAATTTGAGGAATTTGTGACGTCTCCCGTCTTGTAGAGGGGAACAACCTTAGCAATTTTAAATGCATCGGGGAACTCACCGCTACGGATGCTCATATTAATGATGTGTAAGAGTGGACGACTTAAAGTCTCCCAGTTTTCTTTCAGTAAAGCAGCTGATACACAATCATACCCCGGAGCTGAGCCCCCTCGTAGATTAGTCACATAGTGAAACAGTTCTTGTTCAGTCACAGTGCGCAGAGTGAGGACGGAATTGATAGCGTAGTCAGCATCGTCAACAGCAGGTGGCCCGCCCGAATCTATCGCTGCTGCTAACTCTGGTCCAACTTGGGAAAAATAATTATTAAATTCGTCGGCCATCTGCTGTCTCATGTCGATGTCAGAATCGGTGTTAGGTCTGTTTGCAGTAAATTGTGTGAGAGGAAAAATGTATTTTTTTACACCCCTACCCGCCAATTCATTTAGAACACTCCAAAACTTTTTGGGATTATTTTTTGATTCTAAGACTTTACTCTTATAGTACTGATTTTTGGATAATCTTATTTCTAGTTTTAATTCATTTTTCATTACACGGAAAAGATTCTTTAAATCTGTATTAAAAGGTTGTTTTTTAATGGTTTTGCTTAATTTATCTCTTTCTCTTATTTTACGTATTAGATCATGAGATATCCAGGGTTTCAATTTCTTAAATCTTGTATTAGAATTGTTGGACTGTTTAGTTGATTTAGCAACTAAATAACTGAATTTTTTCGAACATGTTTTTTGAACATTCATTGACGTTTTGAATATTTAAGGTTACTGCCCAGTCAATATCTTTAATATAAGCACTGAGCAATTTTGTATGTATGTAGGAGTTCGTGTTTTGAAAGGTTCGTCGTGTCATTAGTGCATAGTCAATTTGTAAACATATACTGTAGTGGTCTGTAATCTCCGTCCCCACCACCGCAGTTCGTAACGTGTTGAAGTCATAGTTAATAAAAATGTGGTCAATGCATGTCATGCTATTTCCCACCACTCGTGTGGGAATATCTATGCCACACATAAAACCACACTCGTACTAAACGTCCAAATACCTTCCCGTCTTATTGTCTGAGTCCAAAATGTTTGCATTTACGTCTCCCATTATGATGTAAGTTTTTGAGTTCAGAGTATTTTCGTAGTAATGTCTGAGAGCATTAGTGAAACTGTCCAAGTCGCTGTCGTGTGTTCTGTACACCGTGAGTAGATTGCATCGCTTATCTTGGAGGAGAAATTCCAAAGATAAGCAGTTCACGTCGCCCAGCTCCAGTTCATCACATTCACACACATTCACTCTTTCACTAACATACAACACAACTCCATCATTTTGATTTTTGCCAAGAGTAGTACAAAAAAGTTTATACCCTTCTATTTCCAAACCACCCCTGTCTCGACCCAGCCATGTCTCCCCCAGTGCAATAAAATCAAACTTAATATTAACTGACTGCAATAGAATTAAAAGTGAATAAAAATTTTTATTATAACTGCGTACATTCATGTAAAATAAATTTAAGCAGCTATCATTCATATTAAAAAACATACTGATGTCATTTAAAGATTCTATTTTTGAACAATTTATTTTCCTATAGGCCTAGTTCTCCAAAAACAAATTTATATCCTCCATATGTATGCAAAGATCATTTTCAAAATTAGCTATCCCTATTTCTAGATTTAAAATTGGTAGAATTTTCTACCACTAGCGATCTCTAGAATTATTTAAGTTTCGATGATTATACATTTCTTTTTGCAAAACATACGAAACTCAAAATATGCAATTTGACATTGTAAATAGTTACAGTGGTGTAATTCTAATAATATTAAAGTATAAAGTTAGCTAGTTTGTTTGCTCACCCGTCAAGCATATTATCAAAGTTTCAATCAATCTACAAACAAGGGTGTCCGGAAATTATGGTAAAATATTTCAGTAAGTTAAACAATCCAAGTTCCGGTTGGTTAAGGTAAGACAGAAATAATATTGTCTATGAATTTGAACCAGCTGCTCAGACTATATTTATTTTGGCTAATTATACTTAAGAATTTAATTGAAGTTTTGAATCGTATATTTATGTCACAAAAATAAATTATATTATCTAGTAAAACATTGTTTAATGAAGACATAGTAATCCAACCTAAATCCCTAATACCGGTCGCTGCATTCCTAATACCGGTTTTCACATGCCTAATTATGGTCGCGGCTAGAACGACGTTTTATGAGTTAATTTTCAAAGTAAAATGGATTAAATTGAAAGGTATATGTGGACTGACATGTGTATTACACAGCAAAATATAATATATGATGAGCCAAGATAAACCTTTACCATCACCTTCATATTTGCAGTGGTTCGAATATGGATAAAAATAACATAGTGAAATCTCTATTGCCATGGTGTTTCGATGCATGACGCTAAAGCTACTAAAGGTTTATTGCAGTAGAACGTGTTTGATTCTACCTTCTATAATTCGAAAACTTTGATTTTAATAATTTCGTTCCTTAGTATTTTATTATGTTTGTGTAAAAGTAAGCTCGAAATCATGAATGATCGTAATACAAGCTTGGATAGCTCAATTATTTTGTTACGTAAAACATGCTAGAGGTTTGTTGACAATCAGTACCTAAGGAAAAAGAAAACCAAGTTTTAAATCACATGTAAACATGTTATTGATTCTAATAAAACTACATATATAAGGCAAATTTTTGTATCAGATTGCAGAGCCGTCTATTAAAAGTATAGTAGTTGAAGAAATAATCAATTTTTGTGTCCTCAAAACAATACGATTACCCTCCGCCGCCAAGTCTGATATTTGCAACATCTCTACCCTACTCCCTCCGACGCAGATGAGCCAACAATACAAATATGATATCTTAAGTTTATAATTTCATCATTAAAGAATTGAGTGTCGTTCAGTTGTGTTAGTTTTTATTTGTTTATTTTTTATAACGAAGTACAGGTGTAGTCGATAAAACACGGAAGTATCCAAAAGGTAATGAGTTTTGACCTCAAGGACAAATCAAAATGAAACAACAATTACTGTAATGAATTTGTAAAGAATAAACTTAAAAATTATCAATAACCATAATTAGAAATAATGAAATCCTAATTACGGTCACGGCCATTAGTATCGACCGTAATTAGGAAAAACGTATAAATTACCTTCCCAATCACGGTCGCAAATATTTAAGGGTTAAAATAATTTAAAACCTTAATTTTATTTATGTAATAGATCAATAAACTAATTGTTTTTGTAAAGAAAAAAAATCTTACTGATTTAAAATAATAATATTTCCTTAAGGGAAAATATTATTCTTACAAAAAATGTGTTCCCCGGTTGGGGTTAATTTATTGACAAAAATGCTGGCAAGAGTCGCAGTGGAAGTCAAAGAAATCTTGCTGAGCCTATTAAGTTTACCTGAAAAATGCCCAGAAGTCCTGGGGGATCTGAAGGATGTCTGGTTCAACACTGTTTCTGGTTCATAGAAATAAATTAACTTAACTTATACTTGAAAAATGAGCATTATTAATGTATGTAATAAATTATTAACAGATTTACTAATTGTAGACTACTGCAAATGTAGCCTAATTTTATTAAGTATCCAACAATTCTTTAAAAAATTGAAAGCCAATTTTAATGAAAATGCTTAAAAACCAGACTATTGTTAAAAAAATATGAATTCTGAATTTATTTAAAAATAACCCAAAGGTGACTGTGGTTGTAGACTATGAGCAGCTGAATTGACTGTGGATTGAATACATTGTGAATCTAAGCATAAAAGGTTAATAAACAGGCACAAATCTTGGTAACATGCATATATTGAATTCAAATAGGCTGTATTGACAAAATTCAAATAAATTGACAAAATATCTGGCTGAAGTTTAAGATTTGAGACTAACCATTATTGAAGTATCCTTAGGCCTATCCTGGTGTAAATATTTGATGGTGGCGGTGACTGAATATATTGATTATGAAATGCAAAGAAGAAACGGTTGGTCCAAACTAGAAGATTAACTGCAAAAGGAAAATTGTTTATTTAATATTTATTATTATTGAGGCTGCCAAGCAACCCAAAATATATTGTTATAGTAACTGGCCAGTTAACGACTATTCGGCAAAAGGGATTTGTGTTTCGGGTGTGAAACACCCGGCGGCCTTTAAATTGGGGAAGTCGGCTGCTGAGCCAGACTATTCATTGTTGTAAGTTTACAGTAAATTAATTATGGCGTTAATGGTCGCTTATCCTCACAGCCTATTCCTATTTTCTCTTCTAGTATTGTCAGGATCCACCGATGCTAATGAAATTTAATTGCTTTATTCAGCCACCTGACCTATAGGCCTACTTTTGTAGTTCAATATGAAGGATTATCTTGGTTACAGTTCTATGACCAGTTTTCTAAAAATGAATATCACAGCCTATGTTGAACATGCTAGCCTATTAATAATTTATATCACAGTCTGTATATCACAAAAATGGTTCAATTGTTGTTTTGGTATTTAACATATATAAAAAAAATAGATTAAAGCATTTGAAATTAAGTTATAAATAAATTAACAATAGAATGAAATTACTTAAAAACTATAAATCAGACATGAAAAACTTAGGTTTTGTTACAACATGAAATATTCAAATAGCGTGTTGCCGGGCTGGCTGGATGGAAATTGATTAATACTAAATGCCTAAATACCACTTACTTGGTCGACCATTTCTAGGTTTAAATTTAAAGCTCCTTTATGTTTTAATATTATAGTTGGTGGCCTAACCCCAAAACGACCGGAGGAACTTATCACCGACGTTGGTCAAGTTTAAAATACCGCTAAGTTGTTGAACCGACCGGGAAACTAATAGTAATTTACTTCTTTCTTCAAACTAATTTACTCCGAACGTTTTAAAACATGTTTACACTTTTTCAAATGAAAATGAATTAATTTAGAACGGATAACAACCGGCGGAAAACTTTAACGATAAATTTCAATATGCTTGATCGGGGGTTGGCCACAGAAAGGAGGAAGAAGCAGGGTCCGAGCGAGTTACATAGCCTCGGACTCTCGTCTCCTATTGGTTGGCTTGTTTACAGACTGTTGGCGAAATCTTAAAAACAGTTGATCAGCACATAATTCCCCCCCCGCCAAAATTGGTTCCGCTCAGGCCGCTAGGACCGCTTTCCTACAAGTAACAACTCGGAACCAATTGAAATTGAGGTACCTAACAACACTAAGACTAGAATAATGCTCCTTAATAAACTTTTCAATAAATAACAATACATGCATGACAAAAATACAAGTTATAAATAAATAAATAAATACAATAAGTAACTACTATGACATAATTTCATTACCTTGAGGCAGTGGCGGCTCGTGTGTAGGTTCAATGGTTCAGTGAACCCCCTAAAATAATCAAAAACAATACATTTTCTAAGTAAATAGCAGAAAACCCCAATGTTAAACTTACTTTCATAAACAACATGGCAAAAAAACTATTTTTGCGTCCGGGCGAAGCTCTCACGCAACGCCGCGCCGGCAGAGCGAGGTTCAGTTGGCCGAATGAACCCAGCTCGGCCCAGCTGGCTGGGCGAGGGGTGTGGGGGGAGCGGAGGGGGGCTTGCTTGAAAGCAATGGACCGACCGCTAATGCTCTATGCTAGCGGCGAGCCGAGCGCTGACGAAATTGGCCGACCTCTTCCGAAAGAGTAGTTTCTTTTCTAACCACTTCTGTTTCAGCAGCACGCGCGCTGTAAAGCTTGATAATGTTGTTTTAATGGTTTGGGCGATGTTTAAGTTTATTTATTTAAATATTGTATGATTTCTATGTTGTTTTTAGTTATAAATACGTTTATTTCAGTTATGCGATTATGCGTTTTATTTTTAGCTCTGATTATTGAAAGAAAACAATCGGCGTAGCGGCCGCACCATAGCTTTCTGTAAGAACAGTAATTAAGCTATTGAGCAACGGTAATAACGCTATTGATTTAATTAATTTTGGATTTAACATTTTAATGTACATAGTAGCATAATACAATTTATCATCAAAGGTATAGTGCCTTAATCCTATAGACTATAAGCATTACACTCGTGTATAAAAGCAGGTATGTCAAGAATTTGCAGAAAACTGCGATCTTGTAAGCATTTAACGTTTTTAAATACTGACTGGCTTAAGACAATAACTCTAATATAATACATTGGTATCATGTATATGTTATTAGCTCTGAACCCCCAGTACATAAACTCACGAGCCGCCACTGCCTTGAGGTAATATCTTTGATTAACACATGCTAAGTTCATTCCCTGTTCAGGTGTACTGAGATATTGCACATTTGCAGAACAGTATCGCGTGGGAAACCGTCGCCAATATCATGGTGCCTTACAAACCGCAATGAATAGCCTACAAATGAAATGAGAAGGGGGGACCCGCACACAGCTCACCCACTAATAACTGACGTCTTGCAGACGTTGTTAGCAGACTCACGTCACATGCAGGGAAGATCCATGCAGTCTATATGATGACCGGAACGACGGAGGGCAGTGTTGCAGATGTGGCTGAGAGGGTGGTTTTGGTTGACGATTCATCTGGTTTCGAGGGTAGTCTGTCTTCAAGAACGGGCAGGAGGATGTTTATCGCAGCGTGAAACCCTTTCGCTGATAGATGGATTAGGTCAGGTCTATGGTTGAAATATCTTCTTTGGTAATAGGAAGTATTGGTTGGAGTAAATGGAGCAAAAAGTTTGTGGAAATGAACAACTGTGGTAACTGGAGGGTTGTGGTTTGATTGGATGAAAATGTTGATGTTACGGATTTTTTCTTGGATGGATGGGTTTTTATGAAGGGTGGGTGGCAAGGTGAGTACTATTGTTCTTCTTCTGTGGGAACGGAGTATGCTGAAGATGGATTTGAGGTTAGACCTGGATTTGTTTTGCGGGATGTGTTTCAGGATGTCGTTTATGGTAACGAAAAGGATGCAGACCTCATGGAGTTGTGAGGATGAGTGTTTGAGGGCTCGTCTGACATCTGTTGTTGTCCATCCTCCGACAGCATAGCGGGCGTCGATCCTGAAGGTGTCCCCTTGGCGTTCCCATACCTCAGCCAGCCTCCTCACCTGAGAGTCTCCCACCACACTGACACTGTTGCTGTGCTCTTTCTCACTGCACTGAACCACAGGGGAATCAAAATGTTTCAGTCACATTTCCCTAACTAGCTATGTACATTTTTTTGTATTTTTTTTTATATTTATTTTAGCCGGTCATTATCTAATCATCTCTGCTATAATACTTTTTTACTTGGCAGACATGGACAATCTTACATGACAATGGGTCAGAAACCAACTGGATTTTTATGTTCACCGGACTGAGAACCTGTTTGATCGCATACGGTCCTTTCCACGTTTGCGAAAGTTTGTTCGAAACTTCATTCGCTTTGTTACTTGGTATGTATCTGCGATACAGCACCAAGTCTCCTACGCGATACGGTGACTGTTTCCGGTTCCGATTGTATCTTTCTTGGCCCTTCTTGTGAGCTGCCTTAAGGTTTTCGATAATCTTAAGGACTCGCTCTTCAGCTGCCTCGGCTTTGCACTCCAAACCTAAGCCCCATTGAAGTTTCAATGAGTGGTTCAGCTCTCTGCCCAAAAATGCATGAGCTGG
Organism: Flexamia atlantica; assembly: GCA_035578135.1. NCBI lineage: Eukaryota > Metazoa > Arthropoda > Insecta > Hemiptera > Cicadellidae > Flexamia > Flexamia atlantica. The sequence continues at coordinate 118,129,711 of JAQJVK010000001.1, forward strand.
GGTGGTTTTGGTGCTTTCGTGCTCGGCAGAGTTTAGGCCCATACAAAGATACGGGATGTCTTCGTCCCATCGTTTCTGGGTTTGCGAATGAAAGATTTTCAAAGCCATTTTGAGATTTTGATTTAGACGCTCCGACTGATTTGCGTTTGGCCTGGCCACGGAAGTATTGATGTGTTTTATTCCCAACCCAAACAAGAAGCTCTTAAACATTTCTGATTTGAAAATAGAAGCATTGTCCGACAAGATAATTTCTGGAAAACCATGTTGAGCAAAAATTCTTTCCCTTAGCGCTGAGATGACAGTTTTGGAAGTGGCTTTTCTCAAAGGAATGACCCAACTGAATTTAGAAAAAGTATCGATTGCCACGAGTGCATACATGTTTCCGGACACTGATCTGATAAGCGGTCCAAATGTGTCGATATGCAATCGTTCAAAACAACGTTCCGGAGGCTTCGAATTCATCAACCCAATGTTCAAGTTTTGAGCTGGTTTAGACAATTGACAAAGTTCATAAGATCTCACGTATTTTTTCACGTCCTCAAAAATTCCGTCCCATGTGAATTCCCGGGTGATCCGAGCAGTTGTCTTTTTGATACCCAAGTGAGAGGACATGGAAATATCATGAAAATATTTCATGATCATTTTCCTCATGTGGGTTGGCACAACTACTTTAGACGAGCATTTTGTGTTTTTTTGATAACGCAATACGCCGTTTTTGAGGAAATAGTTTTGCACTGCGTCGCCATTTTCTAGTTTTTGAATGATTTTGAGGAGGTCCGCGTCTTCCCTCTGCTTATCGCCTAACGATTCAAATGTCTTGGGAAAATGTTGCAAAAAACATGCTTTTTCGGTAGGTGCTTTGACTGGTGGGGTGGGCGATGATTCCAATGGCTCGAACATCCGACTCAGCGTGTCGCTGACGATATTTTGAGTACCTCGACAATGTTCGATTCGCAAACAAGGAAACTGTGAAAACTGTAATTTCCACCTTGCAAGCACTCCAGTTGATTTGTCTGAACCCATTACGTATGTTACCGCCATACAATCAGTCCTAAGAACAAAAGGCTTGTCAGTGAGATAATCTTTGAATTTTTCAAGACCAAAAAGCACAGCCGCAAATTCTTTGAGATACATGCTATATTTGAGTTGATTTTCCGAAAATGTCCGGCTGGCAAATGCTACCGGCACCGGCCTCCCATCACGACACTGTTCTAAAACACAACCAACTGCATGTTCACTGGCGTCGCAGGACAGAATGAATGGTTCCGACCAATCAGGCAGATGGAGCACAACGGGTGAGTTTAGGCATTCCTTAATCTTGTTGAAACTAGTTTCTTGTTCTTTTCCCCACCTAAACCTAATCCCTTTTTTCTTGAGAAAATTCAACGGTCTGCAAACCTCTGAAAAATTGGGAATGAACTTCCCGTAGTATGCTGCCATACCCAGGAAACGTTGAACGCCTTTCAAATTTCTTGGCCTAGGAAAATTTTTAATGACCACACATTTGGTTTCATCAACGTGTAGCTTGCCGTCTTTAACTATGTGCGACAAAAATAGGATGCCTCTCTTCGCGAGCGTGACTTTACTGGGTTTTACAGTGAGCCCTGCTTCCCTTAATCGTTGAAGAACCTGCCTAAGGTGATCGTAGTGTTCGTCTGGACTAGAACTATATATGCAAAGGTCGTCGACAAAATTTATAACACACTTGAATTTCAAATCACCTAAAACTTCGTCGACTAATCTACCTAACACCTGACTACCTATTTTGATACCTTGAGGACATGTTCTTAGTTGGTAAAGCGCATAGCCTACATTGAAAGCGGCGTATTTTCTACTCTCAGGATGCAATAAACACTGATAATAACTGTTGTTGAGATCTAAAGTTGTGAAATAGCGTGCATCTTTGAAATACTGAAAAATCTTATCTACTTCGGGTTGCGGGAAGCTATCTATTTCAATGAATTTGTTAAGTTCCTTGTAGTTGACAACTAACCTATACTTGCCGGGTTCTTTTTTGGGCCTCAAAAACGCACTGGAACTGTATTCGGAAACACTTTTTTCAATGACGCCCTGATCAAGCAATGACTGCACGGTTTCGCGCATGACACGCATTTTATCCGGCGGCAAGTGATACGGTCTTTGTCTGAAAGGCGTGATTTTACTACTAATTCGAATCTTGTATGGTTCCATTTTAGCTAGACCGATTTTGTCCGTGATTACATCACCAAATTCACGAAGCAATTCATCAAATTTCGATTTCTGATCGCTCGTAAGCGGGGAGTCGCCTAAATCAAGTTTTTCACATTCAGGAATTTCCCCCTTTTTAATCAAACAAAAGGACCTTTCCCCAGTAGGAAAATCAAACTTTACCTTATTGTCGCAAAAATTCACTGACATTTTAGAAAAAAGCATGAAGTCATATCCCAAGAGGAGCTGGAAAGGCAATTGATTCATGACCCAAAACTCAAAATTCCATGATAAATCATTTATTTTGAAATGTACAGTAACTTCAAGCCTAACCAATACTTTCTGGCGGTTCGCGACTTCTACAGTTCGGTTAATTTTTTTCACATTTTTCATCAATCCAAGACTTTTTAGTTGCGTATAAAGCGTTTTACACATGAGTGACCCACTACTTCCTGTGTCTATAAGTGTGGTACAAGTTACGTCATCGCGACCAAAAGATGTGTCTAACATGGGTAACCTCCCAACTAGACCTGTCGCTAACATTTTATTTGAACTGGGGCCTGACAATTTGACATTTCGACGATGATTCCCCCCATCAACGTCGCCATCTAGTTTAAAGAAACCTTGCAATTTCTCGCGATGTGACCCTCCTGTTTGCAACGGAAACACTTGACTACCCTTTCCCTAGGCCTACTCCTTAGATCATTCGAAGGAAAATTTTCCCTCCTAGGCTCAGAACGTCGATGATTCTGTTGTGGTACCGTGTTCGCGTTCATTCTGGATTGACTGTTCCCAAAATACCTCGCATCAGCCCTCATGTCACTAGTTACCCTGCTTGCCAAAGACCTTAACTCATAAATGTTTCTCGGTGCTCTCCCAAAAACAAAATGCGATCGAATTTCAGGCCTACACTTGTTCAACGCTATTTCAATGACATTTTCTTCGGTCAAGGAGGTCTTTAAAGCAAAAGCTACCGACAAAAGGTGCTCAACATAGTCAGCGAAAGACTCATTGATACCTTGGGGCCTATCCAATTCAAATGATTCTATCTCTCGCCTGCGCAAAGGTGGAATGAACGTTGAAAGAATTTCATCATGGAGCGTATTCCAATCAGCCCGCGCAGCGACTCCCTCCATACAAAGTCGAAACAATTGTCCTTTCACTTTGGGAATCAGCAATTTTATGATGTCTGCGCTGCAGGAAGGGGATATGTCAAATATCGGCATCAAATGTTTCAAAAAATTCACGAGTTCGATTTCGTCCGTCCCATCGACCACATTCAACTTTTTCATGAGTTCGACTATTACCATCGTGTCAGTCTTGGACAAAGTGTTAGGAACACTATGTCTCATGCCTGGAACACGCAGATAATCGTCGAAGGGTACTGCCCCCGCATGTGCCTGAGGATGATATGTCTGACGCTGCCGAGGGTAAGGGTAAGGGGGAGGAGGTAAGTCTGGAAGCAAGGGTAACATAGGACTGTTAGCGCGGGGAACCGATCTTTCAGCTTGATGCATTGGCACTCCCATCTCCCTATATTGCGTTGCCGAAGAAGCAAATGAACGCACCAAAAAGGAGCTGTCACCTAATTCAGAACCACCAGGCGCAACCACCTCAAGGACATCGTTGTCTAAATCCATGAGGCAATTACTGTTTGCAAACTGTTCGCGTAATCTCGAAACATCTTGTCGCGTACTATGAGCAATTCCGCCTACTGCTCCCTCCTGGAAAGTGACCTGTGACGATAAGCGCTGAGGTTGTGAGGCCATTAAATTTCCTTGCAAAGAATTCTGATTATGTCCCATCGCCTCACCCCGTTGATATGCATCGACCCGAAAGGCCGGAGGAACCTCTGAAACCGCCTGATTGCGAAAGCGGTTCGCCATACGTGCGTTCCTGTCAGCAGCTGTGGTCCTGTATGAAGGACCAAATGATAGTCTGTCCATTTTCAAAAGACAGGAAAATATTCACCTGAATTTAATACCAACTCAATATCTCAGTTGAAAAAAAAATCTAATAGCCTAACTGGCTCAATGGACTTTCTTTCAATAAATAGTAACAAAAAATATAAATATTTAAATAACAACAGATAATAAATGCTCTATAAATAAATAACAACAATAACAAAACAACAATATAGGCAAGTGATAATAAAAATTCAAGGTTATACAGTACCTGGCCTATATCACTTTTGCACCAGCCCGGCCAATCTCCACCAGCCAGCCACACCAGACATACCTCAAATTCAATTATCTGCTATCACTATTTTGTAAAGAAAAAAAAATTCTTACTGATTTAAAATAATAATATTTCCTTAAGGGAAAATATTATTCTTACAAAAAATGTGTTCCCCGGTTGAGGTTAATTTATTGACAAAAATGCTGGCAAGAGTCGCAGTGGAAGTCAAAGAAATCTTGCTGAGCCTATTAAGTTTACCTGAAAAATGCCCAGAAGTCCTGGGGGATCTGAAGGATGTCTGGTTCAACACTGTTTCTGGTTCATAGAAATAAATTAACTTAACTTATACTTGAAAAATGAGCATTATTAATGTATGTAAAAAATTATTAACGGATTTACTAATTGTAGACTACTGCAAATGTAGCCTAATTTTATTAAGTATCCAACAATTCTTTAAAAAATTGAAAGCCAATTTTAATGAAAATGCTTAAAAACCAGACTATTGTTAAAAAAAATATGAATTCTGAATTTATTTAAAAATAACCCAAAGGTGACTGTGGTTGTAGACTATGAGCAGCTGAATTGACTGTGGATTGAATACATTGTGAATCTAAGCATAAAAGGTTAATAAACAGGCACAAATCTTGGTAACATGCGTATACTGAATTCAAATAGGCTGTATTGACAAAATTCAAATAAATTGACAAAATATCTGGCTGAAGTTTAAGATTTGAGACTAATCATTATTGAAGTATCCTTAGGTCTATCCTGGTGTAAATATTTGATGGTGGCGGTGACTGAATATATTGATTATGAAATGCAAAGAAGAAACGGTTGGTCCAAACTAGAAGATTAACTGCAAAAGGAAAATTGTTTGTTTAATATTTGTTATTATTGAGGCTGCCAAGCGACCCAAAATATATTGTTATAGTAACTGGCCAGTTAACGACTATTCGGCAAAAGGGATTTGTGTTTCGGGTGTAAAACACCCGGCGGCCTTTAAATTGGGGAAGTCGGCTACTAAGCCAGACTATTCATTGTTGTAAGTTTACAGTAAATTAATTATGGCGTTAATGGTCGCTTATCCTCACAGCCTATTCCTATTTCTCTTCTAGTATTGTCAGGATCCACCGATGCTAATGAAATTTAATTGCTTTATTCAGCCACCTGACCTATAGGCTTACTTTTGTAGTTCAATATGAAGGATTATCTTGGTTACAGTTCTATGACCAGTTTTCTAAAAATGAATATCACAGCCTATGTTGAACATGCTGGCCTATTAATAATTTATATCACAGTCTGTATATCACAAAAATGGTTCAATTGTTGTTCTGGTATTTAACAGATATAAAAAAATAGATTAAAGCATTTGAAATTAAGTTATAAATAAATTAACAATAGAATGAAATTACTTAAAAACTATAAATCAGACATGAAAAACTTAGGTTTTGTTACAACATGAAATATTCAAATAGCGTGTTGCCGGGCTGGCTGGATGGAAATTGATTAATACTAAATGCCTAAATACCACTTACTTGGTCGACCATTTCTAGGTTTAAATTTAAAGCTCCTTTATGTTTTAATATTATAGTTGGTGGCCTAACCCCAAAACGACCGGAGGAACTTATCACCGACGTTGGTCAAGTTTAAAATACCGCTAAGTTGTTGAACCGACTGGGAAACTAATAGTAATTTACTTCTTTCTTCAAACTAATTTACTCCGAACGTTTTAAAACATGTTTACACTTTTTCAAATGAAAATGAATGAATTTAGAACGGATAACAACCGGCGGAAAACTTTAACGATAAATTTCAATATGCTTGATCGGGGGTTGGCCACAGAAAGGAGGAAGAAGCAGGGTCCGAGCGAGTTACATAGCCTCGGACTCTCGTCTCCTATTGGTTGGCTTGTTTACAGACTGTTTGCAAAATCTTAAAAACAGTTGATCAGCACAGTTAAAACAGTTGAAGCTAAAACTTTTTGTTGGGCACAACTAGTATTCTTTAGTATTACGAAGCTTATTTAACTTACCTCGCTCCTAGTGGATTCGCACAAGAAAGCAGCAGTCATCCAACGGAAATGACTTACTCATCTCTTCATAGCTTTCTGAGTGATTGTTGAGTCAGCTAATTTTAAACGTTTTTATACTCTATGGTAGATTGAAACCCGCTGTTTAAGATAGCTCAAGACATTACCAAATAGGACCATCTAAGATTTTATAATGTTTAATTGATTGAGCAATGACGACCAGCGACCGGTATAAGGCAGGCGACCGTAATTTGGGTTGTTTACCTTATATGATAAGAAAGGTAAAAATAAGAAAAAAAGTTCATATAAACATGGGTCCTAAAGTGCTTCGTTTTCCGTCTTTGTGTCTGTTTGTGATTTTTACATATTTAACTTCATCTCAAGAACCTCTAAGTATAAACTTCAAACTTGGTACATAGATGACCACTATTAAGAACTATTTTTGTTAGAAGTATGAAAATTCTACATTGCACAATTTCAAAGTGGCGACTGTGCTTTGTTTTCAACGTTGAATATCTTGAAAATCGTAAAGTTTAGAAAAATTACATAAGGCCAAAAAAATTGTGAAATTCAACCCAGTTAATGCTAATATTAAGATTATAATGATCGGACAGCTAATAATGGAGAAATTATAAATTTTCTGAACAAAAACATGCAAATTTTAGGCAGTACATATTAAAGAACCATGTTTTTATTCAGAAAAGTTACCATTTCTCCGTTATTAGTAGTCCGATCATCATAATCTTATCATCAGCGTTAATTGGATTAAAATCCACAATTTTGAAGTCTTTTGCATAATTTTTATTAAATTTGTGGTTGTCCAAGATAAGCATTGAAAACAAAAAAAAATCGCCGTTTTGAAATAGTACAAAGTGGAAACTTGATATACTTCTTGCAAAAATAGTTATTGATAATGGTCGTCCATGTACAAAGTTTTAAGTTTATACGTCATGAGATTCGTGAGATATGATTAAATATATAAAAAACACAGTCACACAGGCAGAAAACTAAGCACTTTAAGACCTATGTTTATGTAAACTTGTTTTTAATTTTACCTCTACTATCATATACTAAAATATTTTACCATATATAAGCACCTGGTATATAAGCACCAGGACACCCTGTATATAAGCACCTGGTGGACCGAGCCTTGCTCGGTATTATTTCATATTTATTAGTTCATCCAATTACTAAAATATCTCAGTGTAATAAAATAGAAAATTAAAACTGTTTTATTGATCCATGCAATCTTCATCCCAAGCACAAGCTGTATTTTTCCTTGATGGCTGTAGAGTACAAACAGCTGTTATGATTACTTTATTTGTTTACACTTTCCTTGTTTATTTGGTTGCTATCATGGTAACTCATAAGGCCAACGTTAACATTTTACAACTTTTAATCCATTTAATTAAGTTATTAGATTTTCTCCGGCCGAGTAGTCTGCATATAACCTGTTTTCTAATAAATTACTTATTTCAAATCTTCGAAGGAAATCTTAGGAGCCGGTTTTGAGGGTCGTTGTGTAAAACAGTAACTCGTTATTTCTTTTAGCGAATTTCCCCTATAGGGAAGAAGCTGTTACCGTAGGTCTCATGGTAAGACCTAAGCCTAAAACCATCATAACTTTTCTTTTTGAGGTCCTCAGATGCCAAAAACACCATTCGTTCACTTTCATAAATATATATATATATCTATATATCTATATATCTATATATATATATATATATATATATATATATATATGTGTCTTTAAGCACGATAACTTGCGCAAAAATGGTCCAATCGGAATGAAATTTGGCATAGACGTGTAAAGTAGTAATTATTCGGACGAGTTCGTAAACCAGCCCGATCGGACCACCGGAAGGGGGGGTAAAGGGGGGTAAACCCCCCCAAAAATGGGTTTTTCGAGATTTTTACATAGAAAAATAAAATTTTTCAAATTTTTATTGGCACCATTGAATTCAGCCCAAAAAAACAAACAATTTAGTATTTTGAATCATAGCTCTATGTCTATTGGTTACCGAGATATTGAAATTGGTAAACACAGTACGTTGTCCCAATGTTAACCTTATGGGAAATAAGTAAAATTCTATATCTCGCTTATTTCTCAACATATCTTGATAAAACTTGGTAAATGGCTTCTTCTAGTTCAGATCTACTAAAAACTGAATTAAAACCACCCAGTTTTAATATACCCGTAGCAGCAAACCTGCATACTCATTCCCCATGTTATTCTTATGGAGCTTACAAAAACATGTCAAATCTCGCTATGATGGATCGAAATATATTGTTTTGCACTTGAAATTCGCTGAGTATGCAGGTCTGCTGCAACGGGGGTATTTTTATACCCATTGTTGTAAGTTAAATTAGTTTCATTTTAGTCGAAGTGTTCAAAATATCAATTCGTTTGACTATATAAAATGCCTTCTAACGCGTTTGAAGAAAAAACAAAGTACATTCCGGCATAAAAGTAAAATAAAAATTGAGAACTATCTACATGAAAGCTATACAGCTCAATGTTAAATTATCGGACTTTCGAATTTGTTTCCGTAAATTAATTTCTTTCTGGCAATGTGATATGAACAGCACGTTCCCTCGGTGACATTTGGGTGTATTTTTTATAACAACTAGCATGCACTGCATATTGAGGAATACAGGATTATCACCAGTCGCTTTTAGACTAAAACTAAAGCTAAAGAGCGGTTCGGCAGCATAATGTTCGAAGGATTCGAGCAGTAACAATCACAAGGAGACAGACCCAGTCCAGTTATGTCTGCCGCGGGGTGGCGAAGTGTAACCGATCTATGGGGGCGAGAGCGGACACACTCGCCGTCCATTCAACCCTATAAAACAATAGGCAGCGGCGTTAGGGCAGCTGAGGGAGGGCAAAACGCAATTACTTTCACCCGGTTTTTTATGTAGTCCGAGATGCCGGCCCATGGTGTCGGTAAAACTGCAATCTGCTTTCACAGTTACCGACATTTCGACGAGCTAGTTTTGGTTTGCCGAAGGGCCCCCTTAACATTCCTGTTTAAGGAACATGTCGGCCTTGGACAGTAACAAGACTACAAGATCACGCCACAATCATCCTACACTCATCCCTCATTCATAGTTGGCTTAAAATATCTACCTGGGTTTAGGTCTCAGTTTCAAGAAAAAGTATAAGGTATAAGAGTCATGTAGTAGAAACTATCATATCTGAACGACCTAAGAATAATCTTTTCACTGGATGTAAATAAAAATTGTCTTATAGCACTTAAAATATATTTACACTTATTCTGTATTTACATACAAGATGGTAAATATATGAAAATGGTGGAAAATGGCAATCAATTTCGATTGGTCACACCAATCATCATTAGGCCCAGTGAGAGACTGGCAGATCCATCATGGCGTCCATCCTTTTATGCTATTGGCTTCTGGAAGTTCCGTCAGAAACAGGTTTTGAACATACCACCAGAGTCATAGTTCACTTGCTTGTTAATCACTTTGTGGAAATATCTCTACATTTTTCTTTAAATATATATGTAATTCTTCCCATTTGTTTATTACATTTCCCTTTTTACAACATTTCATTATCGTCTATGGTAAGGGGCAGATACACAGAGGGGGAAATGGGGGAAATTCCCCCCCCAAAATAATAATGGTCGGGTCCCAAAATTTCGGGAAAATTAAATTCCCGATTTTCGGGCGGGATTTTTATTCACTTCGGGAAATTTTCGGGACGGGATCGTTTTAGCAATCGCAGCTAAACAGCAAGTGTAGCTTCGCAAAACTCGCTATCGACAGTGGAAAACGATCTCGCGTATTCGCAGATCGCAAATAACCAGCAAATCCAGCTTTGCGAAACTCGTGACCGACCGCTAAAACTATCGTGCGTATTTGCAATCGCAAATAAACAGCAAAAGCAGCTTGCAAATCTCGTGATTGGCCGCGAAAACCATCGCACATATTTGCCAGTCGCAGAATAACACTAAACTCTGAACAGAAAAGGAGGCCACACAGAAAGCTTGGCCTAGCAGGGTCTTAAGGTCTGTAAATCCAACACTGACTGTAAACTTACACTTTTAGGCAATCAGAACATATCAAAACTGCTATCAACGTAGCCTAACTGTTCTAAAATGTATATATGCAATTTTTTTTAATTAATTTATGGAGACTATTTTGGGTGGTTCGTCAAAAAATCAAATCTAAAATAATTGTTTGAATGCTGAAGGCCCAAATTTAACTGATTAACAAATCAACCTCTAGAAAATGATATTGATCTAAAAAAAAACCTCAGCCACATCCTACATGCACAGATGAATTAATATAAATATTAATCATAGTTCATCTGTGCTACAGGTGAACCCTGGGAATCTGAGTCAAGAAATTCTAAAATCTGAATCCCTTTTTACATTAAACTAGAAGTCTAACTGTTTCTTGAAGTTTTGGGAAATATTCCAGAAATAAAAGTTCTGTCTGTTGGACGTGATTTTTTTGCCTTTGCAAAAAAAATCAAAATGGAAATGTTTTCCCGATCTCGGGTGAACGGAGTAACTTCATGAAAGATGTGGGAATTGGTAGAAACCATCACATGTAAGGACAAATTACCGATCACGGGCAGATGATCCAAGCAAATTTTCAGCAAGATGCTGACTAATTTTTAAGTTTATAGAAGGGGGTTGAACCCCTAAAATCCTTGTGAAATTAGAACAGTATGATTCTTTTTCAGAATTATTTTACTTTGAAAATACTACCCAAATCATACTGCAGCAATAACGGTTGTATCTCTAGCCAAAAGGCTACTTTAGAGGCATCTGAGATGTGTAAGTTTAGGGAATGTAAAACACAATAAATTTGCTTTTCACAGCACAAATCTTTGAATACAAATAAAAACAAAATGACTAACAAAAAATGGCAATGTCTTGGCTTATTTCATAGCATTTTCTATAATCTGTATTTTATATTATTTTTACTTTTAATAAAATAAAACTATAAAAACTTATTCAAATACCATATTTACTATTATAAAATCTGAATCATTGATGGACGCCTGTGGATAGATAGATATATTAGAACACAATACATTGTCCTAATCTCATCCCAACCTGATAGGAAATATGAAAATTCTATTTCTCGCTTACATCTCAACACTTCTTAATGAAACTTGGTTTGTGGCCTCATCTAAATGAGATCTAATATAAATTAGTCTAAAATCCCTGATATGTCCATTTTTGCGGCAGCAAACCTGCATACTCATTCACCATGTTATCCTTGGGAATAAATAAAAAATGTGATATCTTCCTTATTTTTTAACGTATCTTGATAAAACATGGTATATGGCTTTTTCTAGTTTAGAACTACAGTAAAACCTCACTAACTGGACAGTCTGTGTAACTTGACAGTCGAACAATTGACAGAGAATCTCCAATTAAGCAATTTTTTTCAGAACATTTAGTTGTAATTGTTGAGTTTTTGGCATTTCTTTAAAGATTGTTTACTCAACATTTAATAATACTCATGTAAGTAATAAATTTAAAATTGAACCTCCAAAGACTGTTATATGATTGCAATATACTCATATTAAAACCCATTAACAATGTTCTGGTTAACTTGACAACCTCCAAACTCACCAACCTCTGGTTCTACAAATAGTCGAGTTAGTGAGGTTTTACTGTACTACATTTTGAATTAAAATCACCCTGTTTTAATATACCTGATGCAGCAAACCTGCATTTTCCATGTTATTCTTATGGAGCTCACAAAAACATGTCAAATCTCGCTATGATGGATTGAAATATGTTCTTTTATTATTTCTTCTTTTCCCATCTTTATTTGAGCAAATGCTCTTTGCTCTGTCAAATAAGGAGTAAGCTTCCCATTCTTTGACAGATTTCTCATGGTTTGACTGAAAGTTTAAGGTATCATTTGTGTGTCTTTTTTCCTAAAATGGTCGTCCTAAGGACATCCCTACGTTTTTCTATGCACATTTCCAATTCTTCTTCTTCTTCTGTTTTTAGGCAAATGGAAGGAGAAATACTGTTAAGACGCTCAGAATAATGTAATGACTCCTTGGGATCTTCACAACACTGATGGTTCTGATAGTCCGTCCAAAGAGAAAAAAACCTGACCCAGTGAAAAATGTGTAGTTCTCACAAAAAAGAAATTACCTTTAGGCTTTGCAAATGGTTTTTGAATATTGGTTTTATTTAACAGGAGAGGCTGGAGCAGATAGCGGAGGAGCTGCGGAGGACGGAGGACGTGCTGGGCACTGGGGCCGCCCACTACCAAGCGGAGGCTCTGCAGTCTCGCCAGGCCCAGCTGCTGCAGGAGCAGAGTGAACTCATCAAGCTCTCCCAGGCCAACACCTCCATGTAACTGAGTGGTTCATCGTCTCAAATTTGCCAACTTTAGCCTTAATTAATTTACAAAGCATGTTTGGCTGTACAGTTTTAAACACAATAAGAAACTCTTTTTCAAACCAATAAAATAAAATAAAATTGAACCCCTAAAATCCTTGAAAAAAACATGAGATCTAATATAAATTAGGCTGTTTTGTTTTTCAGGATATTGGGGGGGTTAGTAACTTTGTGTTTTTTAGGTTTTTATGTTTTTTTTTTCCTTAAATGGTTTGCATGGTCGAATGGAATAAAGAAAAACGGCCCTATTCAAAAATAAATTCAAACTACAAGCTATCTCGATATGTTTACACGCTGTTTATCGCGGTTTTTTTTTACAGTCGTATGTATCGAAGGGCGAGTAGCTGTGGCCGAGTGTCTTCTTCATTTGACTCGGAGAAACTTGACACTGACGACACAGACTCCCAACTGTCATTCAGCAATGCAAGCTCTCCCTCCCAGGTTGGTAAAATCTGACACAGCGTGAATGAAAAGAAGCAAGTATTGAGATGAACAAGCAATATTTGAAAACTGATAAAGATAATGAGATGAACTGTCAATTTAATGGGAACATCACAAAATATTGTAGAAATGTATTTTGGTAGTGTTTAACACTAATCACGTCTTCTTTTTAGAACAATCCTTACGAACCAATATTTTGATTTGAAAAGTTTTTTTTTAGTTTATACTTGTAAAAAAGTTGAAAAACTCATAATAATTTTGTCCCCAATTGCACCTCAAGCATTGTTTGAAGAATGATTTTTTGTAATGGTTGTTGAAATCAAAAGAAGTGGTGTACAACATACTTGAAATTTATTACATGACCATCCAAGGTGCAATTTCAGATCTGGGTTAATGATTCTGTATTAGGTATTTTTTTAGCTTCTCGCCAGGGTTTTGTGTAACCTCAGTTCCAAATCAAAGAAGATTATAAGTTATCATTGCTGTTAGAGTAGGAAAATGATTCAGTCAGCAATGAAAGCTAAAGCTAAGAAGCTGAATAGTTAATTTTTTCTAATTGCTTACAATTCTAATTTTTTCTATTTTTTCAAATCTTTTGACAAGCATTTTTTTTATTGCTGTTTTTTTTATAGAACTTGCTTAATTTAAACTTATATAATTAGAAATCTTTAATTCAAATATATCCTCTGGTCCCCAGCATTTCCTCGTCTGTTCGAATCTGCAAGGTCTTTGCACTTTACATTTCTCACCCCAAATAATTCCACTGTAGCTTTTAATTACATCAAATAATTATGTCTACTCTCGGCGTTCACAACAATCCGGTTCGGTATATAATTAATAATGAACTGTCAATATTCAATCAATTATCATAGGTTTTTATGTAGATTGTAAGTTTGAGGTTGAGTGTTTTCACCAGTTTTTAACAAACTTTGTAGTTCAAATTTGGTCATCGGTCTCTAGGAATTTGAATGATCCAAGTTCCACTGTAACAAATAATTTTGTGAGAAATACCAGAGTATGTTTTACAACATAATATCTGTCCCTAATAACTTTGATTTTGTTGTTTTAAGGAACATGGATTATTTTTAAGAATTTGGTAGATCGAATACTTGTGCTCCAATACAGCTGTTGAAAGTAAAGCGACATTTTTTTTAGTTTTTATTTATTTATTTGTAATGAGAGTGAAAAAATTAAACAAGTGTTTTAAAAAACAGTGTTTGAAAATCTTATCATACATAATTATCATATCTGCATAATTATCAACATAAAAACTGTGTTCAAATTTTGAAGCCATTCAAGCTGTTTTGTTTTTCAGGATATTGGTGACTCCCGTGACTCATTAACAAGGGAGGCCGATGCGACTGACCCTTTAAGCCCAAAACCGAAACAGGTAAAGCGGGAAGCGGAAGTGGTGATCTTAAACTAAACGCTTAAACCGCTTCGCTTATCCGCTTGATGCATAGTCTATGTGCTTGTTTTAGTTTTGATTTGGTGTTCCATTATTTTCAGAAACTAACCTTTTTAATATACAATATCAAACACCAAATTTGAAGCTCAATTTTTGGCCTGCTTTAAATCATGCATATTGCATCATTTAAACTTTGTGTTTCAGTAAACATCATGCAAAATTGGGTTAAGGTTCTTGAGCTGAACTTCATAAAATCATAGCTCAAAACTTTTACACATTTACTAAGGAGCTTATTCTAAGTTAATCGATTAAAAGATAGTATTTTACCTTCTCTCTCCTGGGAACTGACCACATGCACATTATAGAAATTGGAATAAATAGCATGGTTTTATTTGATTGTTCAAAGTGATTTAACAATTTTTTATGGAAAATTTTAACTCAACTTAGATGATATTTTTTTTTGGATTCAATTTTTGATTTTTACTGATAATATCAGTAAAAATCAAAAATATTTGAATCAAATATTATTTGAACCAAACACAATTAAAATTACTTTCCTCTAAAAATTGAATATGCTCTAACATGGTAGGAGCAATTCAGATTATTTATTCTTATCATAGTCAGTATGTTTGGTTAGTTGGCAAAATGAATTAATAATTAAATAATCTGAGAAAAACAGGTGTTAAAAAATGTATATATCACTCTTTAGATACAACATTCACATTCTTCAGTGTGAGGTTAACATCCCTGACATAATTTATTACTCTTAGTTTTACCATTTTTTTATTATGTGTGTTTATAAATTGTTTTAGTTGTCAAAAGGTAATAATTTGGGTTACTAATAAATTCTTTGCTTTAGTGTCCAACCAGACGATAAAGTTATTTTTGTTTTTACTTATAAGATGTTCTGCATACTGAAAGGTATAGTCTATGTTCACTGAAAAGTTTTCCAAGGTAAGTACATAGATAGAAAATGTAGCATAAATTATTAGTAACATGCCAGCAGGGAAACCCATTTGAAATAGTCAT
The DNA here is from genome assembly GCA_035578135.1 of Flexamia atlantica. Lineage (NCBI taxonomy): Eukaryota > Metazoa > Arthropoda > Insecta > Hemiptera > Cicadellidae > Flexamia > Flexamia atlantica. The sequence continues at coordinate 118,145,384 of JAQJVK010000001.1, forward strand.
TTTATTTTTTATTTGTCAATCACTAACTTTAGATAGCCAATTTTAAAAGTTTAATACCCGAAATCACAGTAGACCCTCTTAACCAGCCACAATTCAACTGGCCACCATTATAACCAATCTTCCCTCCTGCAGAAGTAACTTTTTAATCCAGTTAATTGACATATCTGTTAAACCAGCCACTACTGGCAGAGATCAGAGTGGATGTCGATTCTCATTGAAAGTATTACAGATTAACCAAAACACGACTTCATATTAAGCTGTCTTGAAGTTGAATAGAATACTTATTTTAGTTTATACACACTTTTATACTCAAAGTATTCAAAGTTTGGTTTAATTTAATTTCACGAGTTTCAAGGCATGTCGGTTTATAATATTATTTACTTACGTCAATAAACAATCTTGTAACTTGGTTTGGCGAACCGGTTTTGGAAATTATTTCATCATCAGCACCTTTTTAAATACTTCAATTATGCCATCACACATCTATCTTCTTAGCTGTAAGGCCGTCGTTGTGCACTTAAAATGTTAACTTTATACGTTTTAAGTGTTGCACAGTGACGCGGCCTTACAGCTAAGAAGATAGATGTGTGATGGTCTAATTGAAGTATCTGAAAAGGCGCTGATGATGGAATAATTTCCTAAACCGGTTCACCAAACCAAGTTACAAGATTGTTTATCGACGTACGTAAATAATATTATAGATATTAACAATCAGTTGCTACAATACAACAAACATGTCGGTTAACCAGACACATTGTTATCTGGCTAGGATCCTGGTCCCAAGGTGGCTGGGTAAAAGGATTCTACTGTATTAAATTACGAACATTTCTAGTAAACTTTTTGCTTTCATTCACTCCAAACATACAATGTTTTAAATAGTTAATTGTATCCACAATATTACTGCTACAGTATAAATTTAGAGATTCATTATTTTTAAAAACTTATTGACAAATATGGTGTCACAACACTTAAAACTTAATTGAATAGACATATACGAGTTAGACTTTTTTGGGATCTTTGTGGAGCTTGAGTGGTGGGTTTTGATGGCTTACATGGTGAAGTTCAGCTTTGAGGGAGAGGTTTACACTTTATGACGTGGTATTAGTCTAGCAAAAACACTGTGCTGACAATTAATTGCTCGCTCCTATCCTAATAATGTAGCTAGAGGTGTGCGGATATCCGAAAACTTGGATCGGATTCGGATCGGATCGGATATACGAATCCGATCCGAGGGTTTTATGACTATCCGGTAAGACTGACTAGATATCCGACTCTATCGGATAGACAGCACATTTTGGGGTAAATTTGAAAGAAGGATCAAATTTTCAAGTTTGGAAAGTCTTCCAAACAAAAGAAGTCACTGCCGACGAAAGTACATAAGTGACAGAAAACATTACGGAGCAAAAATGACGCTTAGAAATGCGACGGTTGTGACAGCGGTTAGAAAAAGCCTCAACGATGTGATTAAGTAGTGGTATGCATCAATCGATGTATTTCGGTTGCTGATATTGCGACTCGTGATTAGATCGAGAATTCAAGATCGTTGTTTACGATCAGAATACTGCACAATACCCGACACGATAACAAACATTTTCATAAGACAAATTCTTGTATCGTAGCATTAAATCAGTCAACAAATAATAATACATCCTTTATTAGTTCTGTCTCGATCAGTATCCGTTACCGATGAAAGTAAGTAAGAAAGTAAGTTCAAACATCGATTGGTATCATGGTATGAGAGAGAATCGCAACCAAGACGAATCAGAGTTCGCCATTGTCCGACATTCGACAGTGTCCAACATTTGTCTTCAATTAACAAAATGAAATATCCCGTAAATACCCCATAAATAAATAGTCGTGTTGATGTTTCGCACAACTGTTTCAGGCCGTAAATATCTTAAGCGGCCAGTTGATACGATAAAATAAAATGCCTACAATAATTTTGGGCTACCAAAGAGTGGCGAACCTGTACATTTCATTGTTTGTCTTTTCATCTCACTTCGTTTTTGATTTTGAATGTCGTCGTCTGCCGTCTGCTTAAGAACTGACAAGAACGTCTTTTCAATTGCCAGATTACTTTATTTTTCAGTCAAGCAATTACTCACCTAGAAATTGAAAGTTGAACTATAAAAAATAAGTTTTTATTTTGCTGAAATATCAATTTTTGTCGAATTAAGCCGAGTCAAAGCCGGCCGGCCGTATTTTCAATGCATGATTAAAATGGACATTCTTATAACAGTACAATGCTGAGTTGACAACCTACTCCTATGAAAATAATTTAGTGAGTTTGCTTGTTGTTTGTTATATAAAACAAATAGACGTATGTTCTAATTAAATGCCCAAGCTTTAATACTGAAACCTACAACATTTGAAACTTATCTTGAAATGTAGGTTAAGTTTACTACTCAGACTTATTATTTTGTTTTTATAGTAGCCTATTATTGTAGTGAATCAAAATCTTGGTTGTCAGGCATTAATGCATAAATAAAAATGTAAAGCTTTCTTAAAATATGAAGTGATTGGTGACTCTAGTTTTATATTTAATTCTTTTGTCTAATAACATAAGCATAGTCACTGATCAATAAGGAAAAGAAAAAAAATACAGAGGCCAAACAGTGAACAAATTTAGGTTGCATTGAAAAAGGAATATTTAAGTTGCAAATCCTGAAAGTAATTTGGGCCTAATAAGCTTATTCAATTAAATTGGCCTACTACCTATGCTTAAGGGGAATCAATAAATTTCTAAATTCTTAACAGATAATTAATTAGTTGTTGCACCTTTGCATACTTTAATAATTGACATTTGGCCTATATTGGAAACAATATATCACAATAATCAACAACTCAAGCATATCAAGGCAAACCTTACCTTACACATGAGGATAATATGGTAGTTCCTTGCAATTACCTTAGGCTTATGAGAAAACGTAAATCTGCTCACTACGCCGCGCCGTAAATATCCGAATCCGGTATTATCCGATCCGAACCTGTTGTTATCCGATCCAACACCGATCCGAACATAAGCTATCCGATCCGATCCAAAAATTCACTATCCGCACACCTCTAAATATAGCATATAGTAAATAAAATTAATTGGACTATGAACTGGGAGAGGGAGATCAGGCTGTGCCTACGAAGGCAGATGAAAACAAATGAGGAATCTGGAAATATCAGAAAATTTCCAATTTTGTGTCACTATGTCGCGGACAATCAACCAACTTATAGAACAAAATAAAAACAACAACAAACAAAATGGTTCATCCAAAACAAAACAAGGTGACAAAAACAAAATGTTCCAGCAATTGATATACTTGGTTGCATCTTGTGAACTAAATTAACCAGATGTGGTACTATATTAGTTGGTTTTCATTTGTTTTTGTGAGGTACATGCCTGTGTCTGGTGGACGATAAGTGTAATTTCCCTCCCTCTTCCGCTCATAGACCATTTATGCTACTACAATAGAGTACCGCATAACCGGACTGATGTGGACTGAATGGTTTTTGGGCTGTAAAAATTCTGGGTTATGGGGAAAGGAGTAAATACCCCCGTTGCAGCAGACCTGCATACTCAGCGAATTTCAAATGCAAGAAAAATTTCCATCCAACGTAGATGACATGAGATATTACATGTTTTTATAATCTCCATTAGAATAACATGGGGAATAAGAATGCAGGTTTGCTGCAACAGGAATGTTAAAACTGGGCGGTTTTAATTCAATATTTAGTAGATCTTAACTAGAAGAAGCCATGTACCAAGTATCATCAAGATATGTTAAGAAATCATGAAGATATAGCACTTTTCATTTCCCATAAGGATAACATGGGGAATGAGTATGCAGGTTTGCTGCCAGAAAATGGAAATTTTGGGGATTTTAGATTGAAGTAGGGTACATTACATTTCATCTACATGAAGCCACAAACCAAGTTTTATTAAAATATGTTGAGAAATAATCACGATATAGAATTTCACTTATTTCCCATAAGGTTAATTAACATAGGGAGAACGTACTGTGTTTACCACTTTCAATATCTCGGTAACCAATAGACATAGAGCAATGATTCAAAGCACTAAATTATTTATTTTTTCGAGCTTAATTCAATGGTGATAACCAAAATTTGATTATTATTATTTTCCTATGTGAAAAACCCAAAAAACCCATTTTGGGGGGGTTTATCCCCCTTTACCCTCTCTTCCAATAGTCCGATCAGGCTGGTTTACGAACTCGTCTGAATAATTACTACTTTAAATGCCTGTGTCAAATTACATTCCGATCGGACCATTTTTGCGAGCGCTATCGTGCTTACAGATTCATAGATATAGAAAATAATAAATATATATATATATACAAATTTGAAAGAATAGTATTTTTTGCTACTGAGGGCCCCAAAACGAATAGTTATCATGAGACCAACGGTAATATCTTCTTCCCTATAGGGGAAATTCGCTAAAATAAAAGTACAAATAGAATACGTTATTCCTATAAAAATCATTTATTTATTGCACAATACATAACACGAAAACTGAAAACTTAAGCGCCAAAGGTAGTGTTCACTACTCTGTGCATTGTGGACAGCGTCACATCGTGCTCTGGCTGATGATATTGCGATTAGCATCTTGATTACTGGTGCACTTTATTGCTATGGCAGGCTTTCCAAGTTATCCAAAATTATGGGTTATTTGTGGGACTCTCCTGTCTGAATTACTGACAACTAAGCTCTACTCTGTGCATTGTGGACAGTGTCACATCGTGCTCTGGCCGATGATATTGCGATTAGCATCTTGATTACTGGTGCACTTTATTGCTATGGCAGGCTTTCCAAGTTATCCAGAATTACGGGTTATTTGTGGGACTCTCCTGTCTGAATTACTGACAACTAAGCTCCAAGAAGATCTGTATGACGTCTACATAAACATCAAATAAAAATATTAACTATTAACATGCTAACATTAATTAAGAATTTTAGCGATTTTTCCCCATTAGGGAAGAAGCTGTTACCGTAGGACTCATGGTAAGACCTAAGCCCCAGACCAAAAAAACACCCCCTAGAAACAAAAACCCTAGAAGCAAAAAACACTATTCGTTCATTTTCATATAGATATATTTATATATTTGCCTCTAAGCACGATAACTTGCGTAAAAATGGTCCGATTTTAATGAAATTTGGCATGGACGTGTAAAGTAGTAATTATTCGGACGAGTTCGTAAACCAGCCCGATCGGACTACCGGAAGGGGGGGAATAGGGGGGTGCACCCCACAAAAATGGGTTATTTGAGTTTTTTACATTGAAAAATAAAAGTAATCCAATTTTTACTAGCATCATTGAATTCAGCTAAAAAAAAACAAACAATTTAGCATTTTGAATTACTGCTCTATGTCCGTTGGTTACCGAGATATTGAACGTGAAATACAGTACGTTGCCCCAATGTTATCCTTATGGGAAATAAGTAAAATTCTATATCTCGCTTATTTCTCAACATATCTTGATAAAACTTGGTAAATGGCTTCTTCTAGTTCAGATCTCTTAAATATTGAATTAACCCAGTTTTAACCCTTTGCGGTCGGATTGAAAATGCACCACTATTCCTCAGCGATCGCCAGGCCAGCTGTACTGGCTGCCGCCATTATCGTGCAGAGGTCGGATTTTTTTCCACAGCACTTGTCCTTTGCGGTCGGCAGGCCAGCAGTACTGGCCAACATAAAATCCAACGAACGCTCGGCAGTCCAGCAGGACTGGCCAATAACATATGTTTATATTTTTTTTTCTAAATTTTGCAGGATGCCTGTAGAGTGCTGCAATCTAGTGAGGATCTATTTAACTAAATGACCAGCAGGCTTGCAACATTGTATCGTAAAAATTGTGGCGGTAATACTTGCAGTAATCATCTGTTGTTTTGGCACGTGTAGCTGTCATTGTCAGTGTTGTTTTGGTTCAGTTTATTGTGATTGTAATTGTTTTTTGACAATTTTCTCGAGAGACTTATGGTCATTTGTTATTTTAATTAAGTTTTAATGTATGTTTCAATCAATTAGAAGAAAAAGTGTGTACGTTTTATAAAGTATAGGCCTAAACTTTCATTACAGTTAGGCCTACAGTGAAACTGTATTCATCCAGTATAAACATTTAGTAGCAATAATTTGGTTATGTTTGTTTTTATTTCTGTACATTTAAATAAGTTATAATGGGTGATCGTTTATAAAATCAGACGAATTGAGAGACTTATTACTTGCTGAAGAAGTCATTGAAGATCCTGATTATTTTGATGAATCTGACCACGACAGTGATGTTAATTCAACTGATTTAGCTGCAGAGTTTGAAGATATAATTGAAAACAAAGTAAGTGAGGTGTACGAGCCTGATGGAGATTTGGAAGAAGAGGAAGGAATTGATGCACTTCAATTTGAATTCGGCGAGCAAAATGATATTGTTGGAAACCTGGAAGAGGAAAATGGAAGTGGTGAAGTTCAAGAAGGAAAATGGAAGCGGTGAAGTTCAAGAAACATATGTGGAATATAATGGGCATGTAGGAATGGAGGTGGGAAATGAAAGTGAAAGTAATCATGACACGGTAGTCGGAGATAATGAAGAGCCAGGAAATGAAGAAGGTATCGGTGTGTCGGAACAGCGGAAGGAATGGTCTGAAGGCGACGCAAATTTTAATACTTTTTTGTGGAAACATGACAGTGGTTATAAGCCACCAAATAACCAGCCACCAAAAACACCTTCAGAGTTTTTTTCAGCTCTTTTTCACAGACGAATTGATGACGCAGAGAAACAAACCGGTATGCTGAAGAAAAAGTAAAGAAGAATACCCCACTTCAGATGAAGTCGATCTGGAATTCGTGGAAAGATGTTACACTCCAAGAGATGAAAGCTTTTTTTGGAGTCATCATTAATATGGGGATGAATGAGAAACCAGAGATTAGTGACCACTTTTCAAATAATTGGGTTGACTACCAACCATTCTTTAAGGACATATTCAGTAAAGAGAGATTTTTATAAATCTTTTGGAATCATATGGTCCCAGACATGGGGCATTAACTCGATCAGGGAAAGTGAGAAATGTCGCTGCATACCTCGACAAAAAGTTTAGAGAGTTTTTTATCCCACAAAACACAGTAAGTGTAGATGAAAGCATGATAGGATTCAAGGGGAGGATCCTATTTAAATCATACAACAAAGACTAACCCATTAAATGGGGAATCAAGGTTTTTGTACTGTCTGACTCAACTACGGGTTATGTATGCGCAATTGAGCCATATTTTGGTAAAAAACCACAGACCGCTTGATCAGGCCTGATTTAGGCGTAACAAGTCGTGTTGTTTTACACCTAGTAGACAAACTAAGGCAAACACTGGGAGATGTCGAAGGGCTTCATGTCTTCCCGACATATTCTATTCCAATCTCGATTTGGCAGAAGCACTCTTAGAATGGAAAGCCCATACAACCGGGACTATCTTGCTGAACAGAAGAGGATTACCAGAAGAAGTAAGACCAGTAAGGCCCAAAAAGGAAAAAGAAACAAAGGGGAACAAAGCAACCAAACAAAAGAAAAAAAAGGAATAACCAACAAAGAAGAAAGTGAATCTAAAAACTGGGGATATTAAAATCTACAGGAAAAATGACGGAAGTTTCTCTTCTATTGTGGAAAGACAAAAACTTAGTGTCTATCCTAAGTACAGTGACAACTCTACCGAAACGGTTAGGCGCTACACGAAAGGGGGAGCAGGGGAGTTGATGAAAAAGCCTACTGCAGTTTGTGTGTACAACAAGCATATGGGCGGTGTCGACATGGCGGATCAGTACATATAATCTTATTCATTTACCCGAAAATCGTTGAAATTGTGGAGAAAGATGTTCTTTTGGATGCTAGAAACAGCAATTGTAAATTCATTCATTCTCTACAATGCCACTCGACAGAGACGTTTCAGGAAAATGTTGGTACAAGAACTGGTTGGAGAAGTAAGAAATGAGAGAAAACGAGGAAGACCATCCAATTTAGTCGAGGAAGAGCGACTAAATGGTAAACTGCATCTGCCATATCCGCTTGAGGGAGGTAAAACAAAGGACTGCAGTGTGTAGCGATAGAAGACCAGGAAAAGAAAGAAAAAGATCTAAGTTTTTTTGCAAAACTTATTCAGACAATCCCGGACTTCATATGGGTGCATGTTTTGAAAAATACCACTCGGTGAGGAAAGTTAAAGAAGATTAAAACAGAACTTTGAACTTGGTGTTTCAGTAAGTGACAAATATATCTACGTTTTACAAGTTTATTAATTACGTAATTTAATTAACTTTCGATTTACAAACAGTTGTATCTCATAATTCAATATCTTATTTCTTTTTTAGATGTAATAAAACAACTGTCAAAACAAAATAGCAATTGTTTTATTACAATTTAAATCCCCTATGCCAACAATGCAGGTTGTCAATGAAAACAATTCCGACCTGGCGGGGGTGAGCTGCCATTATAAATTCTGAGCTGACGCGGAGTGGGGCATGGCCAGTACTGCTGGCCGTCCGACCGCTGGAACCACGTCATATGGAAAACAATACATGTCAAATTTCGCTATGTTGGATTGAAATTATGTTGTTTTGCATTTGAAATTCACTGATTATGCAGGTCTGCTGCAACGGGCGTATTATTTTAACGCTAAGGTACCTGATACCAAATGCTCTTTCCCAACAAAGTATACTTCTATTAGCAAAATCACAGGCCTTGAGGCCTATAAGAGCTTTTTACATATTGATTTTGTTTTACTTTTTTTTAATTATAAATAGTAATTGTATCCATATAATTGTATTCTGTTATATTTTGCAGAATAAACAACATTTTCATTTATTCATTAAAAAAAGTCTATAGACAAATGAAGGAGTCCCCCGGAAAACAAATTTTGAGTAAATGACAAAACCTATTTAGAGTAATTAATTAAGCACTTGTCCCTCTACTGTCCCTACTGTGTTATTGACTGACCTTGAATGTACGTTTGGATGGCCGTTAGTGATTCAAATAATACTAACTATAAATTATGTATGCATGTGTCATTTCATCAGTTCCACTCTTTTCTTTATAATTAAATTTTCATTCAGTTTCTGTTAATCAATATTTTTTAATAATCATTTTGTATTCTATTTTAATTTTAATTCATGTAAATTGTTTTATTTATTGCAAGTAAACTTGTTTAGTTACAATGATTTTGAGAGGCTTCCAGAACTCTTTCCCTACTCACAACTGTCCCAGTGGGGGAAAAAAAGTTCAACTTTGTAGGCCTGTTTAGGGGTTGATAAAGGGGTATAGTTGGCAAATGAACCTCAGATAAACCTGAAGGTTCAAACTGGCTATCACCATTTCAAAAATAAGGTCTCTCAGTAAAAAAATTGATTTACCAAAAATTAAAAACCATGAGGAAAAATTAAAATTTAATATTAGCTCAACTTTAGTGGCAGTTTTTAAGGGTTGAAAAAGGGGTAAACTGGCAAATGACCTCCGATAAACCTGAAGAGTCAAACTGAGTATCTCCGTATTCAAAATTAGGTCTCTCAGTCAAACAAAAAAAAAACCAAAAAAGAAACTAAAAGTGTTTAAAAGTTTCAACTTAAGAAGCCATTTTGATGATGAAAGAGGTGTGAAAGGGAAAAATGCTTGCCAGCCAACACTGTATGTAAATTTAATTTTAATTACAGTAAGTGATCTTCATTTTTTAATAGGGCCTCTAGTTTAGCCGCTACAGCCAAAAAACTATAAGTACTTTTTTTGAAATTAAAATTTCCCCCCTTTACTCCCCTTTACTCAGTGAGTGAGTGAGTTACACAGGCAGCTGTATATTACATAGACACGTAAATATGTAATGTTCTCATATAATGTGTTGTCATTATTCTAAAAGTTCCATCTTATGGTTTTCTGTAAAAAATAAGACATTTTAAAGAACACAATTAATTTAAATATAAAACCCTTAAACCATGACATAAATGAAGCGGTACAGTTTTTTGGAATCCACATTAGTCCACACATTCACATTTCACAATGGCAACGTTCCAAGCTGCAATGCAACAAATGGCGTGGAATCCATATTGTGGTGAATAGAATGTGATGTGTCTAAAAATCCATGAAGTAGGCCTACCACGAACCATACCAACTTTGACAGACAAAATCAGGGCTGCCAACTCAAATGTTTTCAAAACCAAACATACCTTGGTGTAGCTCGAGCTACCTTGAACTTTTCCAATGAATATCTGCGATTTTGAAATTTTGACGCTTGGAACGTTTCCGAGGGATTCCTTCAAATAATTCAAGGAATTCCTTGAAACTTTTTGATTCTAGTTCAATTTTAGTTTAAGTTAAAAATTTGAATTGTGAGAAACAGTGAGGTAAGAACGAAAAGCCCAATTCTGAAGTAGATTATTCAGTGTGTGGTAGTAGATTTTCTTCGATGACATTGCACCAAGTATAACTGAATATAGTCAGTTTTTTAGCAAACTGATTATATTTGGGAAATGAGATGCCTCCCAAGCAAGAGGTAGGAAGCGAATTGTAATACAAATTTTATTTTTAAAATTTGTTTAGTCTTCTTTGCGGTCACATTAAATAAAAAACTAAAATATTCCAAATCTAAAAAAAATTCTGGGTAACCAATAATTACAGCCTCCTCCTCCCTTTGAAACTTGTGTTACTTTAAATTTCCATATTAGCTTTGATGGATTTTTATAGTCAATGGTAATAATAGCCTAAAGTACCTTTTGATAGAATTGAGGGTTTCTCTAAGCAGGGTTTGCCAGGGGAAGTTTGTATTTATAAAACATAACCCCTATCAGTTTTTGAAGGAAATAAAAATTAATGTGATTATTTTCATTGTTTTATATATATATTATAAATAGCGCAGTTTTAATCCATTATAACTGTACACCTCGGATTAAACAGATTAATGTGGCGGAGTACCGATCCGTATAACAAAAAATCCAGATAATCCAAGGTCATTATAATATTTCCTAAAATAACGAATCGATTATAACTGTACACCTCGGATTAAACAGATTAATGTGGTGGAGTACCGATCCGTATAACAAAAAATCCAGATAATCCAAGGTCATTATAATATTTCCTAAAATAACGATTGCAAACGTAGCTACTGGTATATCAATGCTGCAAACAGTATATCAAGACTGTTCAACATGTTTGTTTTACACCCACTAATTTTGAATTTTAAGGTCAGTTCACACGAATCTTTCATAACAATTTACAAACACAACACATGACAGTAACATATTACCCCCTGAAATTGCCATAGGGTACGCATCTGTTGCTTATTACTGTACATCCATTGACTTCAACTTTTGTGATATCTAATGTGAACAGTGATGTATTGAATTTGCATTTTACTTTTAGAAGACACTCCTGAAACATAAGATTCGCTAAAATCACGTTTTTACCATGATTTTAATATTTTTATTTCACGGATAGGCCAATCCAGATGATCCGGAATCCAGATAATGTGTGAGGTCCAAATAATCTGAGGTGTACTGTAATTGCCAGAAAATTCAACATAAACCTTTTATTTTATAGCTAGCCAAAACTCCTGAATTGTTTTTCTAATTATTATGATTTGAAAATAAAGGTACCCCAAATCTCTTTTCTGGATAACAAATTACTACTAGGCCTACTAAAAAATTAAGCAATATTTTGTATAAGGATTTATAAAATTTAGCTTTCATATTATGATAAAATATCCTTCCTCAAAACTGTTGTGGTTGTGACTTTTACTTTTCTTGCTGCACTTAGCTTGAAAATGAATAACATCGTCAACAAACCCATTAGTATATTTTAATAAATTTTCAAATGGATCCTGCTTGGTATTTTTGATTTTGTGTGTTTTCTGCATGGTGTGATGTAGTTAATATGATTTACTGTTAAGGTTTGCATTTATACTAGTGCTGTTACAACTACTTTTATCTACGACCATTGCAATAAGCACCAATTATGGTATTACAATAAACATTATAATGATATACAATAGAACACCAAAAACCAAGCAGTACTCTAATAACGACTTTAGAGTACTGGAGTCACTTTAGAGTACTGGTTCTAGACCAATGAGAGCTCGGCATTTGACGGAAGTAGTGTCATAATAACAATTACGCAATTCGCACATCAGCTGATTGTTGCATTACGATTCATGTTTGAGTTTTCTTATCCCATCAGCTGATTGTTCCACAACGATTCATGGTTCAGTCTGCTTATTTGCCTAACCTCAAATTTTAGTTGACCTATTCCATCATTATTAAAAGTAATGAGTTTTGTTTAACTTTGGGGGAAATTTTGTCAAATATTGTTGGTCGTAGATAAAATAGTGTATGCAACGATTGTATTATGACTTTAAGCCACTCGTGAGTTATTTAGAACACTCGCTTCGCTCGTGTTCTAACTTACATCTCACTCGTGGCTTAAAGGCATTCATTATACAATCGTTGCATAAACTACTATTTACTAATTAGAGGTCAACTGCTTTGATATGAAGTTTTTTTTAATGAATAGGATTGAAAAACCATCACCACCTATATCCTGTAGCCAGGCACGCCCTAAGGAACTTTGCCGCCCTGGGCGAGATCCGGCGACCGCCGCCCCCCCCCCCCCCATATACATCCTGTCTAATATTGTTTACTCCCGGGCTCCACCCCTTCTTTGAGCGATCGCCGAACTACAGGGTCTCCACTGTGATGTGATCGCACCACAGTGTCTCCCTAAACTCTTAAATAATTATGTACTAGGGGTCCCAAGTGTGGATTGCACATTTTAAAATTATTTTAATTTCATATAAGCTGGTTCATGTTTACAGTTGCAGAGATGTATTTTTATTTTTGTTTATAATCTGACCTAAACATTTGCCCGAAGATAATCGGCTGTTAAGTTTAAATTGACATTTCAAACTCTTATAATGAAAGTTGGTCAAACATTTTAAAGCGCCTTCTAGAAATAAATCAAAGGCTAGGGGGGCCCTAAACGAAATATTCTTTTTAATTACCCGTCCGCCGTGTGCTAGATCATAAGCTTTAAAATGACACCTCAATCGTGAAAATCGGTTGAGTAGGTCGGGAGAAAAGGGACGTTAACAGAGAAAACCCTTACGGAATTTGTAGATGTTAGACGTATACAGGGTGTTCAAAAATGTGGGGCAATAATTTACGTAGTGATTCCTTGGATCAAAATAAGATAAAAAGTTTATATAAACATACGTTCTTAAGTGCTTTGTTTTCCGTCTGTGTGAGTGTTTGTGATTATTACATATTTAATCATATCTCACAAAACTTCAAACTTGGTATATGGATGACCACTATTAAGAACTATTTTTACTTTCTCCCCCCTATACATAGCATATGGAGAAAGTATTGTTTTCGTCAAAATTTTCGAATTTGAGTTGTTAGTGGATATATTCGTTTTAGTGCTCCCTGAATCCAAAAAAGTGGTTTTCGGCATGGTGTCTGTCTGTCTGTGTGTGTGTGTGGATGTGTGTGAGTAGAAGTGAAGTGGTGAGGCTGGTGCGTGGAGGTCGGAGGTCGAGGGCGGGATTAAATTCGGGCCGGGGCCAAGCGCCCAAAAACCGCCTTTTTTCGCCTGTTTCCCGGGTTTTTCACGGCAAAAACACACTTTTCCGTACATAATTCGACCCAGTTTCAACACAATTTTTGATTTAATTTATAGATAAAAAATTTCAAATTTCAAAAAAACATGTACAAATTTGAGTCTTTTCCGAGATTCGAACGCGGTCCGCCAGCTCGCTGACCCAGTATGCTTCTGTCTGAGCTACGGCGCCGTTGTTTGAGTGCCTTCAATATCTAACATACGATTGGTGGCATGGCGTGCTGACCAGACACAGACAGATCGGTGTCACTAGATGTCTGCCCGACCATCACTCTTAGTCAAGGCGAGATGAAAATAGGCATGTCGTATTAACGGGTTACCTTGAGCGAAAAAAACCATCGAATATGCTAATAAGTCCGGACTTGGACGAGAAAAGTTTTGTAATTCCATTTCTCGCATAAAATCAGACTACATGTACAGTAAACTTCTTTTTCTTTTTTTTGATTTGTATTTATAATTTGCACATAATATCAAGTTTTTACCTGTAATTTCACATATGAAAACAGGTTTTTTACAACAAAGACAGACCTCATTGTATTCGTTGTCTGGTCAAGTTTACCGAGTTCTGTATTTGGGTTTAAAATCTACATGTCCTAATGTGGGACGCCTTTATGAATCTACAAAAAAAAAACATGGGATATGCAAATAAGCACTCTATGAATAAGACCAGTCGTTCCAACGGGTCTACCATGTGGGACCAGTCCTAATGAGTCGTTCCAACGGGTCTACCACGTGGGACCAGTCCTAATGTGGGATGCCTTTATGAATCTACACAAAACCATGGGATATGTGAATAAGCACTGCATGAATAAGGCCAGTCTTTCCAACGGGTCTACCATGTGGGACCAGTCCTAATGTGGGACGCCTTTATGAATCTACAAAAAAACATGGGATATGCGAATAAGCACTGCATGAATAAGGCCAGTCTTTCCCACGGGTCTACCATGTGGGACCAGTCCTAATGTGGGACGCCTTTACAAACCTACTACTTTGAATCCCTTTACATATAGGCCTCAAACTCCGAATGCTAGTCGATTCGTAAACCACGACGTTCGTATGACCCACGACGTTCGTATGAGGCACGTCGACTGAACTCATTATGACTTCGTTAACGCGCGTTGACGACGGTTGTTTGACCTTGACGTGTGTTGACGATGAATGGCTCGCGTTATAAAATTGACACTTCTAAATTTGTGTAAAAAAATTATCTTCCGGTCGTGTAAAAAAGGCAATTAAGTCTTTAAAATCCAATGAAGAAATAATTATCCTGCCTTCTGATAAAAGCAACACAATAGTTATTTTAAATAAAAATGACTATATTCGAGAATGTGAAAAGCAACTTAGCGATAAATTAACGTATAAATTAGTTAATGAAGAACTAACTATTGACTTTCAGAAGAGAGTAAAAGACTTCCTAAATAAAGAAGGGCCTAAAGAAGGTTTAAATAAAGAAGCCCTAGCTCTTCTCACACCTCCATCTCCTCGCACACCGGTGTTCTATATACTACCGAAGACACACAAACCTCAAAGACCTCCTCCTGGACGACCAATTGTATCAAGCTACGGATCTCATACAGAGCGAATTTCTGCCCTGGTGGATGAAAACCTGCAACCGATGGTGAAACAATTACCATCCTACTTGAAAGACAGCCAACATCTACTGTCAAGACTGCAGGAAATCCCACAACCTTTACATTCAGAAACGCTCCTGGTGACTATTGATGTAGAATCACTCTATACCAATATACCGCATCAAGGTGGTCTAGATGCTGCCAAACACTTCCTTAACACCAGACCACCCCAAACAAAACCTTCTTCAAAATTTTTGTCCACCCTTATCCAAATGGTACTCACCATGAACAATTTTAAGTTTTTGGGGAACAATTATTTACAATGTAAAGGAACAGCGATGGGTACCCGTATGGCACCATCATACGCCAATCTTTTTATGGGTCTGGTAGAGCAAAATTTTCTCTCAAACCAAAATTTAAAACCAACAGCCTGATTCCGTTTCATTGACGATATATTTGTAGTTTGGCAGCATGGCATGGATTCACTTCAAAAGTTTTTGGCTGATCTTAACAATTGTTCATGTCTAAATTTCACATGGACGGTTTCTTCAAAAACAGTGACGTATTTGGATTTAGATATTTTCTTAGAAGGTGGCAAAATCAAAACAAAAATCCATGTCAAAAAAACAAACATGCAATATTTGCATTACAGCAGTTGTCACCCTGCTCACGTTAAAAAGTCCATTCCTATAAGCCTTTCAGTCAAAGCTAAAGCTTTATGTACTGATCCTAAAGACTATAATGCTTATCTGAACAAATTAAACAATGCTTTCTCTCAAAGAGGTTATCCAAAAAAGTAATAAAAAGACAATTCAAAAAACAAAAGAACCCCACTAAACCTAATGATTTCAAAGATGACCCAAAATTCATAACCTCTTACTTCCCCGGCCTTCATAAAATGAATTCTATTATGAAAACAGGATTTGAACTACTTAAGAACTCTCCCCTTACAGAAAATATTTTTTCTAGACCACCTAGAATGGTTTTCAAAAAACCGCAAAATTTGAAAAACATGCTTGTAAGGCCCAAGCTCGAAAATAACACGGATACAAGTCTCAGTTCCAACCATGGATGTGAACCATGTAAAAAACCGCGTTGCGGAATCTGTAAGATCATGTGCGAGACAGACCAATTTCGCAGTAACGTCACTGACAAAGTTTACCCGATCGTTGGTCACATGGATTGTTCATCAAACCATGCGATTTACCAGCTATCATGTAAACATTGCCCAAAACAATACATTGGTCAAACCTCAAACTCTTTAAGAGTGCGCATGACAGGACATCGGTTCTCAGTTAACCATAAAGAGACGAAAAAGCCTGTGGCCTTACACGCTGTCCAGCATGATGCTGAGTTTGAAGATTGTTTTGATCTTAAAGCTGTCCACAAAATTAATAATACTGAGAACAAAGATCTCAATGAATTGAATTTAAGAACATATGAATTCGCTCATCAGCTAGTTTTAAGGTCAAAACAACCTCATGGACTCAACATCGGCTGAATTGTAAATAATTATCACTTCTTTATATGTAATACTTAAATAAATAGTTTGATTCCTCATCAACTGTCCTAAATAAACTTACACAGCAAACCAAATTGTCCTCAGCTGTTAATTTATGATTATGTTTGTTATTTAGCTTGAAAAAGGTAAAACCGAAATATTGCTAAGTAAAAATGTTTTAATTATTTCGAAGTATATATATATATATAAATTCGAACGAATGTTGTTTTTTGCTTCTGGTAGCCCCAAAACGAAAAGTTATCATGGTCTCGGGCTTAGGTCTTACCATGAGACCTACGGTAATAGCTTCTTCCCTATAGGGGAAATTCGCTAAAAAAAGTTTATTAAAAAAAGTCTGTCTGTCTGTCTGTCTGTCCGTCCGTCCGTCCGTCCGTGCGTGCGTGCGTGCGTGTGTACGTGAGTGTGTGTGTGTGTGTGTGTACGTGTGTGTGTGTGTGTGTGTGTGTGTGTGTGTGTGTGTGTGTGCGCGTGCACGTGCGTGTGCGTGCGCGTGCGCGTGCGTGGATGTAAACAAAGCTAGAGACGACACCAGTGGTCAGATTTTCATGAAATTTGGCATGTAGGTATAAAGCCATGGTATCTCCAGGCGTATTTTTCATTTTTTTGAATTTTTGATTTTTAAGGGTATTTACCCCATAAAAACCCATAAAAAATTTAAAAAATCCAAATTTCTCAAAAACTGCTCTAACGATTTTGATAAAAATTTCAAGGTTTTTAGTGCTTAAGATGGCAAACAAAATGACACCACCCGCATGGCTGTAAAAAAATTCAGGTTCAGAAGTTATGGGGGTTTAAGTGTTAAAAAATTCATATTTTTTCAAATTTCACAAAATTGGTAACCTCTAAAGAAAATATACTTGCAACTATTAAATTTGACTTGAAAAACTAAATAATCCAGTATTTTGAATCATTAGTTTATGTTAACTGGTTGCAGAGATAATCGATATTTTAGTTCGGCGGTAAACGCAGTACGTTGTCCAATGTTATTCTTATGGCAAATGTTTAAAAACCGATAACTCCATTATTTACTAACCGATTTTGATAAAATTTGGTATATTTTAGTGTGATAATTCTGTTAATTTGTTTTATTTCACTATATATGTTTTCTGGTTTTAAATGAATTGAAGGGAGAAAGTATGTGTCAGTTTCCTGATACCGTTTATTACATGTTTTTTTGATATTTGAAATTTTTTATTTTTAAATTAAATCGAAAATCGTGTTGAAACCGGGTCGAATTATGTACTGAAAAGTGTGTTTTTGCCGTGAAAAACCCGGGATCAGGCGGAAAAAGGTGGTTTTTGGGCGCTTGGCCCCGGCCTGAATTTAATCCCGCCCTCGACCTCCGACCTCCACGCACCAGCCTCACCATTTCACTTCTACTTGTGTGTGTGTGGATGTAAACAAAGCTAGAGAGAGTGGTCCGATTTTCATGAAATTTGGCATGTAGGTATAAAGCCGTGGTATCTCCAGGCGTATTTTTCATTTTTTTTGAATTTTTGATTTTTAAGGGTGTTTACCCCATAAAAACCCATAAAAAGTGACAAAAATCCAAATTTCTCAAAAATGGCTCTAATGATTTTGATAAAAATTTCATGGGTTTTAGTGCTTAAGATGACAAACAAAATGACACCACCCGCATGTTTGTAAAAATTCAGGTTCAGAAGTTATGAGGATTTAAGTGTTAATAAATTCATATTTTTTAAATTTCACAAAATCTGTAACCTCCAAAGTAAATATACTTGTGACCAATAAATTTGACTTGAAAAATTAAATAATGCAGTATTTTGAATCATTAGTTTACATCAACTGGTTGCGGAGATAATTGATATTTTAGTTCGGCGGTAAACGCAGTACGTTGCCCAATGTTATTCTTATGGCAAATATTTAAAAACCGATATCTTCGTTATTTACTAACCAATTTTTAAAAATTTGGTATATATTTGTGTGATAATTAATTGTTAATTTGTTTTATTTCACAATTTGTGTTTTCTGGTTTTAAATTACTTGAAGGGAGAAATTATGTGTCAGTTTCCTGATACCGTTTATTTTAAGAAGTAATAAATTTCAAAATGAAATGGCGACTGCTTTTTTTTGTTTGCAAAACTAATTATCTTAAAAACTAATTCAAATAAATTATACAATTTAGAGAAAATTATACAAGAGACAAAAAAGTTGCAAAATTAGATTCAATTAATGCTGATATTAAGATTGAGATTTTTTTTTGAAGAGGGCCATGGCTTCACTCGACTATGGTGTTGCAATGCAGCAGAATTAGCTTATTGTGCACCCTCCGCCCTTACCTAAGTAGGGTTATCAGGCCTTCACTCTCCGTCAAATCCCAAGGTCTTAACGAACCTTGAGTTCTTCTTGACGAAGGTACCTCGTGTCACAGCGCTTCCGTATGATAAAATTGCTTAGAGCCGCGGCCAGGAGTGTAACCCGGGCCGGCTGAGTGAGAACTCAGAACGCTACCAACTAAGCTACGGCGCTGTCTACTTAAGATTATGATGATCAGACAACTAATAACGGAGATATTTTAAATGTTCTTTTTTAAATGTGCTTTTCTGAAAAAAAAACATGGATCGTTAGAACATACTGTCTGAAATTTGCAAGTTTTTACTCGGAAAAGTTAAAATTTCTCCGTTATTAGCAGTCCGATTATCATAATCTTAACATCAGCGTTAATTGGATTAAATTTTGCAACTTTTTTGTCTCTTGTATAATTTTCCTAAAATTTAAGATAATTAGCTTTAAAAACAAAAAAAGTCACCATTTTGAAATGGTACAAAATAGAAATTAGATATATTTCTTATAAAAAGTTCTTAATAGTGGTCATCCATATACCAAGTTTGAAGTTTATACGTTGAGAGGTTCATGAGATATGATTAAATATGTAATAATTTATTTTTGGTAAAAAAACAACCGACTTCAAACGCTCTAAAAAGTATGAAATAATTTTATTTTATAAGTCAAATTTTGTAATATTCAAGCTTTCGTATTTCAAGTCGGCGCGGCTCTATCAATACAGGAAACATTAAACTGTGAGTAAAGATGAAATATCTCAGTTTGATCTCAATAATTATAATTGTGGAATAAAATTTCAGTCGTAAACTCAAAAATTTTGCCTCAAAATGCAAATTTTCAAGTATTTTAGACTCACAAATAAATTCTTTAGTCACATGCCTCTCTCTATTTATATGAAATAAACACAATTTTTATTTTAATGTTACATCCATGTACGCTGTACAATGAATACATGTTACTATAAGATGACAGGAGACACATAACTAAGATGTAACATAGAGCCGCGCCGACTTGAAATCCGTAAGTTTGGATATTACAAAATTTGACTTATAAAATAAAATTATTTCATACTTTTTAGAGCGTTTGAAGTCGGTTGTTTTTTTTTTTTACCAAAAAGAAATTATTTCATACTTTTTAGTGGAAATGTTTGTCATTAATGTTTGATTTCGATTGATTCAATAACAGAAAACTTATATGTTGTATGAATATGGTAAACTCTTTGAAAAAATATCATTTTATAAGGGATTTTTGGAAGCAAATCAGGCCTATATGTGGGCCAAATACATTACTGGCAAAGTCTCAGCACAATCAGTTCGTAATTTTCACATTTTACACACATTCAAAAACAATAACATACACGGTGTCCTATTTCAATATTGGAAACTTAGAAATCACTTATAAAACAGTAGTTTTATACAACATAGAAAGTCACCGGATGTTTGAGAGTGTAATTGTTTGACAACGAGTATGTACCAGTAATTCCACGTTGACCGTTTTAGAGATAGTCAATGACATTTTTTGGTTAACTTTAAACAGCTGCTCTTGATCCAGCTCAATGCAAAACATCAATTTGTTACATATACATCTGCTTTTAACTATTTTTCGAACAGTTTACATGTTCAAATCATACGAGGTGTATTTTAAGAACTGGAATAGATTGCCTCTGTGCTTAGCTCAATCTGTTTATTAGTTGCGCGTTTCTATCCTAAAGACTCAAACAGATAATTTCAGACAAAGTTTACAATTATTTACGCTTTTTTGTGTGACAAATTTATGACCGTACTGTTACTTTGGACAAATACTTAAACAACTTTTAAATCAGATCAATCAATCATTAAAACCTTATATATTCAGCACAGCCATGAAACATTTTAAAATTCTGATACAGCGGTCATATTATGAATACCTCTTGTGAAAATTTATAATATTCTATTCTAAACCCTCGAGTTTGGCCACAGATTTTCTCGGTCAGTTTAATCCAGAGATTTTCAACACAAGATAACCATGAGCTCGGCACCTGGCAAATGGCAAATCAGTTCATTTAAATACATTTTTACAAAATTGTTCAGGGATTTACTCATAAGACAGATCCGGTTTCGAATTGCGATTCTTACACGGTAGCACTGTAAGTTGTCTAGTAAGACGTATAAAAATCATTTTTCGCATGTTTCAACCTGTAAAACACAAACTGGAAATTATAAACATCCATGATGAAATTGAAACTCAACTTACAAAGCCTGTTGGGGATTTTTTTCAGTGGAAACTGCAAGAGTGCTCACACATCACAAGTCACAAAAAATACTTGATTCATGTGCCTAGAACTTTCAAATGCATCACCTAGGCCACACTAAGTCGTTAAGATTTAGACTGGTTCTTCTTCATTAACTGATCTAAGTGGATTTTGTCACTGAATATTGATAATCGACATTTATCATAGCCTGGCTTTTTTATAACACGGTAGAGAATCCTACATATTAGTGTTTCATAAATTTGTCACGCTTTTTGGTTTACACTACAGATCTATTCAGCCAGGAAGTCTTGTAGGGGTGGAAGTGCGAGAGAGATGGAGAATACCCCCACCACTGTTTTTCCGTTATCGGTTGTGTATAGTCAACTTAAAATCCCACATGGCCTATGAAAACATAACAAATATTGTTGCAAACAAAAAATCATATGTTTTGACGTATGAGTTATTTCGAAATTTGACTATACTGAGACTCGCGGTAGGGGAAATCTTCACGGCGCATGCGCATCCCACAGGACTTCTGGGCTGAACAGATCTGTATTTAAAATAATTATGTAATAATCTCAATTTTGGAATTTACTGTGTTTGAATCTACATATTAAATAGTGAACAAGAAGACAAACTGTTTTGACAATATATCATTGTGAAGCAGCTGATCATTTGCCATATAATTACAGATCTATTTAAAAGTATGTGACAGCTGTAATAAAATAAACTTATTCCTGTTCACCTTTGTTTTGCCAACAAAAAGTTGTTCAAAATATTGAATTTTTTTAGGTTTTTAGCATTTTTCTCCTAAGTAAATATTTCAATGAAACAAAATGTTATGTATGGGACCAACGGGAAATCATCCCGGTTATTGTGGTGGTAGAATCACGTTGATTGGTAAAAGTATCGCAGAGAAATCGGTGAACATTCCTAGAAAAAAACATATGCCAAGACAAATTGAGAACCTCCTCCTTTTGTTGGTAGGTGGGGGAAGTCGGTTAAAAATCACAAACAGACACGTATGCGGAAAACAAAGCACTTTAGGTTTGGACATATGTTTATAAACTTTTTTTCTTTTTTTGATCCAAAGAATCTCTACTGAAATTATTGCCCCACATTTTTTGAACACCCTGTACATACTTAACTATTTCATTTAATACCACAGTAATAAACACGTCAGAGGAGGAGGAAGGATTCCATCAGGTCACTCCCAACCGCTGCGCTGTTGCTTTTATGCTGTCACTGTTCTGCGCAGCGTGGCGGCAACGGTTGTTCGATACAAGCCGAGTGGTCTGTTTTTATATTTGGACTTGAATTTTATAATTAACTAGAAGATCAAAACAAATCAAAGCAGCTTTATTTCAAAAAATAATTGTTACAAAATATACATAGAGATCATTTTCTACACTTTACTTTACAAACTTTTGTTTACAGGTTAAATTATTTCTTGAACATACAGTATTATTTCAGCAAACGAATTAAATAATTAAAAAAATTACTTATACAATATGAAATTACCCCTCACATAGGCTACTGCCCGTGCGTGAGAGTGTCGTTATCGTTAAACTGGTTTACTGTCAATTAAGTTAAAAAAGAAAAAATATATATAGAAAAAAAAATGAATTTGCACAAAACGGGAATGGAAACTAGATTCAAAAGCATGGTATGAAGAAAGATATTTAGGAACCAGATAAATAAGCAGTAATTAATTGTTGATATTTCAGTGCAACTTGATAAGGACCAACCCCCCACCCCCCTCCCTCCAAGGACAAACGGACTTCTTGGACTCACCAAAAACCAACATTCGCTCTCTCTCTCTCTCACGCATGTATGCACGCTCGCACAGCCACACTCCACAGCCACATACATTCACAGCACATCGATTCATTGTCGTCTGTAAACAGAGGTGATTAAGTTGTCAGAGTTCTCTCTTCCAATCGTATGTAGCCAGTTACTAATTTTTACTTTGTAAGCGGAAAAAGATAGATCCATGTTTTTTAGCGAATTTGGAAGACTTGTATATAAAACATGGGAAATATAAAAAGAATTTGTTGTCGAAAAGGTTTTAGTCAGTTTTGGAATTTGAATTCTTGCATTTACTGTACTTCTAGTGTTATGTGAATGATTTTTAACTTGAAAAATACTATTAGCGTTTTTAAATAGATTACAAATAACAGCTCTAATAAAAAGCTGTCTAACATCAAGAGCTTTGAATTCTTCAAACAAAGTGTCCGTCGGATACCGCCGACACCTTCTCATTGCTGCCTTGATGATTGCTTTTTGTGTTATTAATAGTGGTTGAATTGTTGATCTGTACGCCCCACCCCAAGCTAATATCCCTCCCTCTAAAATAGACTGTACATATGCAAAATAGTTTTTATTTCTTTTGGGGTTAAAATTTGGCTGAGTTGGTTGAAAGCATAAATTAATTTTCTAAGTTTATTATTAGTGAATTTGACATGTGCGTTCCATGACATTCTGTTGTCCATCATAACACCTAAGTATTTATAAGAATTAACCCTTTCTATAGTCTCACACCCACAATTTAATGACAGATTGTTTCCACACACATGCATTTTAAGGTTCGTAATTGTTGTGCCTGACCTATCTCTTAGAGCTATTGGCATACATTTGGTTTTTGACGCGTTAATAGATTTTGATAAAACCAAGACTTAATTTTTGATAAATCTCTCATTGCTGAATGAAAAACTGACTCCCAGTTGTCACCTTCATGAAGAAATGCTGTATCGTCTGCAAAGAGATACAGTTTACCCAAAATATCTATTTTGGCCAGATTGTTTATGTAGATTAAAAAAAGTAAAGGGCCCAATTTACTTCCCTGAATAACCCCATAATCTATATTTCTATTTTCACTGTTAACTCCATTAATTGATGTGACTTGCCTCCTATTATCCAAGTAACTCCTAAACAAACTGTATGCCACACCTCTAACCCCTATAAAATTTAATTTTTCAAGCAATTTGTGTCTGTCTATAGTGTCAAAAGCCTTAGCTAAATCTAAAAATAATATTTGGCAACGTTAATTTTTGTCGAGTGCTGAATTTATATCTTTAGTAATTTTGAAAAGCGTGTCAGAGATATTTATAGATTTTCTGAACCCAAACTGGTGTTCTGTTATTATTTTGGTTATTTCTAAATAATTAACCAATTGATCTTTGATGACTTTTTCTAGTATTTTTGGAAAAACACTCAACAAACTAATCAGACAAAAGTTAGATTTGATTGTGATGTGATTTGATTTGTAGAGAGGAATAACTTTGGCAACTTTGAAGGCGTCAGGGAACACGCCGGACGCTATGCTAGCATTAATAATATGAAGTAACGGTCTACAAAACGATTGGAAGTGTTGTTTTAAAAAGTCGGCCGATATGCCGTCGCAGCCGGGGGCTGAGCCGCCGTGCAGGCCCGAGACGTAGTGCAGTAACTGGTCCTCTGTAATAGTGTGGAGAGTAAAATTTTCGTCTATTGTATAGTCTGCGTCATTGAAGACAGGTGGACCGGTCGAGTTGATTTTCGAGGCCAAGTTGCTGCCAACTTGGGAAAAATATTCATTGAACTCGTCGGCCACCTGCCGTCTTAAGTCACATTTCTGATTGTCATTCTTCGAAGTAAATTGTTCCAGCGGGAAAATGTCTTTTTTAGTAGTTCTACCTGTGATTTCATTTATTGTACTCCAAATCTTAGGGTTATTTGTTGAATTATTTAATTTTGATCTGTAATAATTATTCTTAGCTTTATTAATAAGAACGTTAAGTCTATTTCTGTTACTGACATAAAACCGCTTTAAATCTAAATTGAAAGGTTGAGTTTTTAATCTCCTGCTTAATTTATCTCTAGTTCTAATTGATTTAACCAGTCCTGGCTTTAATTTTTTAAATCGATTATTTTTATTGGCTTGAAGTTCACGCGAGTTTTCATTAAATTCACTGAGAAGCGAAAAAAATTTATTACAACTTTCATTTACTTCACAAATGTTGGTAACCTGTGTCCAATCACATCCACCTGGGTTTTATCAATGTATGATAATGTAACAGCAGCGTCTTCAATTTGAGTGCGCATGCGCTTGTGGCTTCGCTCACGATAAAAATTAAACATACACTATCACCCATCAATTATATAGTTTTGCTTTCCCATTTATTTTTCTTGTAAAATCTACTTCTTTAAACATATCAAATAATGTACTTGCATAAAACAAAATATGTTTTTAAAATTTGCTCTTAGTACGCAGGTCAGCTACGACGGGAGTATTCTATTCCTGCATAAAGTCCCTGTCTATATAAAAAATGTGACCATATCCAGCGCCCCACCGACAAATCCCCAAATGGTGTTGCTGCCCTGGGTAGGCTCTTGCCCAATATCGACGGTCCTTCCTCTTGCAGTTTGCTTGTATCGGCTGTCCAGTCGATCTTGCTATCAGGTGAAGAGGATTGCGCTCTCACACACTCAAGAAGCGAATTTACAGAGGCTGGCTCTCCCGAGACAAACGCCGAGAAGCATTTATGGTCGTTTCTGCTTAACGCGTGGTACCTGAGCTTGCCCTGATGATGATCATGGGGCACGATATAAGGAACGACACCCTTGGTTTTTTCGACGGCACTTTGAATCTGCTCGCATTTGTAGCATAGTTACCCTTAATTAGAACTATATTATGCACCCCTGTCACAGCAGACCTGCGTATTAGAAATCCTATTTCTTTCTTTCATGAAGGCATACGTGTAAGAGGAACCATAGAACATGGCTTGAAATTTTATTCACTGTAAAAGATCATTTTCTTAATGTTTTAGGGTCTACCTTGAACAAAAAATTACAATGCCACTCCAGCAATTATTAAAAAGTGCTGTCTTACGTTTTTAGACTCTAAATTGAACAAAAAGATTGAATGAGCCGTCCCGGCAATTTTTTTAAAGTGCTCTAGATAAAATTAATACTTTACAGTAGCACACTCTTCCTCTTTAAATAGCAGTTAGTTGTCATAAAAAAGAAGTCCTTCAAGTATAAGTGATCAGTGATCACTGAAGTCATCCAGTAATCAGTTATTTATTTTATGTTATACTACATACCAGCATTTTATATAGTGTATTGCACTTAAAATATATGCAAAAGTCTCATTCATTAACCATCTGGCACCAAGCAACAAATCTTCATGTAAACAAATACAATTAAATAGCAGTAAGAAACACCATTATAGCTCTGGACAGCCTTACTGGCGGGTGAGTGAGTGCGCTGTTGTCGTAATTAGTGTTTATTATCTGCAATGTTTTGGTAGTAAATCACATGGTCATTTGTTTATGTAGAGGTACTTTACACAAGAAAATATTTAGCTGCAACCACAAGTGCAACTAATGTTAAATGCTTGCAAGCTCAACACAATTCATGAAGTAAGACGACAAGAGTGTGTAAACACATTCTTAAATGTAAACATATAATTTAAGATGAAAGGTTGCCAAACTAAAAGACCAGCTGATGCATTGCGCAAATATTTTCCAGAAATTTTAATTGCTTAAGAAATCTCTCGGTGAAATATTACAGGGCATTCTTTTGTAGTGTAAATGAGGTGAAAGGTAAACAAAGTTTTGGCAGTTCTACATGTGTTTATTTAGCAGACATTTTGGGAGGTTACAATTTTTGCCACCCGCCAGTAAGGCTGTCCAGAGCTATAATTTACATCACCTGTTTTAAATTTTACTTTCATGTTTTGTTAGTAAACAAATCTAACTCAAATTCTTTCAAAATCCCTGACATGGGTACCTTTAAGACAGTCACAGGGCTAAGCCCTGAAAGTTATCACGAAATTGATGGTGTATAAACGTACTCCATGAAATTCTACATGTATCTACCAAGTTTCGTGGCCATCGGTCCAGCGGTGTGTGAGTTTATCAATGCCAACTATATAAATATATATATATACCAACATCCTCTTTTATACTTATAAGATTGTAAATCGATGCTTGCATTGCCGTATATATTCTGAGGCTTAATTGTTCTTTGGGTAAAATGAGATACAGAAAATTTTACTCTTCACCTTCATAACATGAATTTATTATTTTATTCATATTTTAAAATTTGCCGTTCCTTAAAATTTGTTGCCCCAAAATCTGCCGCCCTGGGCGGCCGCCCGGACCACCCACCCCTGGGACCGGCCCTTCCTGTAGCCAAATCCTAATTTATTTCCCATGCACTTGTTATGAATCGCAAATCATTTTGGTTATTTTGTTACTTTGTTGGCAGCTCTTGAGTTTACATAGGGCTACTGCTGGTTCACAGAAAAAATATATACATATGGTTCCAAAGTATTGTATTAAAATTATATGTGCATTTATCATCACACGCCTGAAAGACCCTAGCACCTTCAGTTCTTCAGATACCAGTTTATATACACTGTTGTGAAATGTTTGCAACATTAATGTAAGTTAGCCAGGTACTGCTGTATCTTAGACCTGTGGCGGCTTGTGAATATCTAAAGGAGGTTTGCAGTTATAAAAATTATTAAAAAATATTTAACACTTTGAACCCTGGGCGCTAAAATCTCTTTTTACGTGCGTTACTGGCCAATTTTGGGGTTCAAACTAAAATTCGTAGCTTAATACATATATTTGTTACCCATATAAATTATATATCAAAATAAAGAGAAAAATATAACCTTTCAAATTATATAGATTTTATTACAGTTACAACAAACAACAATTTTAGGATTCCACATAAAACGGACATAAAAAAATGAAGAAAACAAAATTGCGACGGTAGTCACGTACATCACTCATATCAAATATATCTCTCATATTTTACACTAAACATGACAAAAACATTACGTAATAAAGTCATAACAAATCTTAGACTGAACACACTTGTAAATATAAGAAAAATCACACTTTATTGGACGCCGACACAAACGTAAACAAAGTCAGCCATTACTGCAGACAACAAAGCGTCGTCAGCCGGTGACGCAAAGGATCAGCTGCAGACACTTGGATTTATTTTTCTGCTGCTAAATAGATGGATTTTTCGAGACCTCTGGATACTATAATCAATGCCAGATGATCAAAGAAGAGTTCCCTAGCAACGATTAGCGAAATTACGTCGAATATACGTTGCTATGGAATTTAATTTCGCGGCCCGACCTATACTCGGGCTTCGTACACAGCGACATACGCCATGCCCCGAGCTATACTCGGGCTTAGGGTTCAAAGTGTTAAAAAAAAATGTTTGGAGCTATTATGGGACACCTGTATAGCACCTCACCTGTACCTGGATTTTTACTCTTTAAAACAAAAGTTTATATGTATTTAAAAATCTGGAATATCTTACTTCCTTTAATATACTGTATTGTATTGTGAAATTTTAATACTCAATTATGAAATTTTCCAAAGTCCACACTAAGTATGAAAATGGTATAGGCCTACTGTCAAAAAGACATTTGGATGTAATAAAATATTTTTACCCAATAGAAATTTCTAATTATTATATTGTTGGCGATCGTCTGTAGTTTGTTTTGGTGGAAATCAAAACTGGTTTTTAACAGCCTCAAAAATGGTCCGATCTTAATGAAATTTGGTACAGACATGTCAAGTGGTAATCCCTCGGACAAGTTCGTAAACCAGCCCGATCGGCACACTGTAAGGGGGGGTAAAGGGGGATAAACCCCCCCAAAAATGGGTTTTATGAGTTTTTTACATAGAAAAATTAAATATATCCAATTTTTGTTGGCACCATTGAATTCAGCTACAAAAACTAAAGAATTTAGTACTGCTCTATGTCCATTGCTTTACGAGATATTGAAGTGGTAAACACAGTACGTTGTCCCAATGTTAACCTTATGGGAAATAAGTAAAATTCTATATCTCCGTTATTTTTCAACATATCTTGATAAAACTTGGGAAATAGCTTCTTCTAGTTCAGATCTACTAAATATTGAGTTAAAACCACCCAGGTTTAATATACCTTTAGCAGCAAACCTGCATACTCATTCCCCATGTTATTCTTATGGAGCTTACCAAAACATGTCAAATCTCGCTTTTTTTCCGGTTTTGAACAGCCTCAAAAATGGTCCGATCTTAATGAAATTTGGTACAGACATGTAAAGTTGTAATCCCTCGGACAAGTTCGTAAACCAGCCCGATCGGCCCTCTGTAAGGGGGGGTAAAGGGGGATAAACCCCCCCAAAAATGGGTTTTATGAGTTTTTTACATAGAAAAATAAAATATATCCAATTTTTGTTGGCACCATTGAATTCAGCTCAAAAAAACAAACAATTTAGTATATTGAATCACTGCTTTATGTCCATTGGTTTACGAGATATTGAAGTGGTAAACACAGTACGTTGTACCAATGTTAACCTTATGGGAAATAAGTAAAATTCTATATCTCCGTTATTTTTCAACATATCTTGATAAAACTTGGGAAATAGCTTCTTCTAGTTCAGATCTACTAAATATTGAGTTAAAACCACCCAGGTTTAATATACCTTTAGCAGCAAACCTGCTTACTCATTCCCCATGTTATTCTTATGGAGCTTACCAAAACATGTCAAATCTCGCTATGTTGGATTGAAATATGATGTTTTGCATTTGAAATTCGCTGAGTATGCAGGTCTGCTGCAACAGGGGTATTTAATACAATTTTATTCTCTGACAAATAACTTAATGGGTGTTAAACTTTTATCCCAAATGTGCTACAAATAACTGAGATACATTTATTGCACCAGGAGAATGATCGTCAATTTTGACCACATCACACGTGGAATGAGTAACTCCAATAACTTGGATACTTATGATGCAGGGATTATGTTAACTCATAACTCAACACAAACATCGGTAAAATGGTGAACAACCAACGGCAGCTCTAATTTGGTTAAGATTGTCCCGTGTGATATAGATTGCAAGCGCCAAAGTTCCATTTCTAACTTGTAACACCACAGCATGCAGCATACACACTGCAATTTCCAGCAGTAGCAGAAAAAGCCAGACACCTCAACAGCACAGATTTCTCTAGAATATAACAATTGAAACTCAACGGTCTATGAAAAGACACAGGAGATTGCAGGAACTGCATTACATTAATAGAAACATCTAAATTTTGCCTGGCAAGTATCAACTTGATTTGGATTCAATTTATTTCTTGAGTGGTCAAATAAGAACAAAAATTACTCAGGCATTTGTAGTGAGGAAATTGTAATCTTGGTGGTAGGAACAAATAAACTATTTTTGTTCTACTGAGATTTTTTTGGGGGAGCAGCTAGCTACTCCTTTGCCCCACCCCTGGCTCCGCAACGAGCGGGAGAGTAAGAAAAACATGAACTAATTTAACGTTTTCAAAGAGCTTTTGTTTTTTATTGCTGCTATCATTACTTAGTGAGTCAATGACTTGCAAATAATGAGTTCAGATAGAACAATTATTATCTCATGCAAATAACTATAAACAAAATTCTGAGCAAGGTGGTAAAATGGTCAGAGAAGATCATTTAAACTTCAAATAAAAAATATGTAGGAAAAAAGCAAAATGATTAACAACATTATGAATCTATTTCAATGCTAATTTCTGGGATGTTTTATTTTCAGAATGAGTCCGAGGAAGAGTTTAGGATAATCAACGAGATGATTGTGGTTCCATCAAAATCTGAGGCGGAGGATTTTGAAGATCCTTATTTTAGAGAAAACAAAGTCCAGGTAGTTATTGTTCCACTGCACACTTTGAAAAGGGTAATAATCTTTCCAAGTTTGGAAGGGGTTTTTAGAAGCGTTAACACCATAACAGCAGAGGGAGGGGAGGGAAGTTCAAGGCAGGGTTATGTTCCTTTTTAAACGTAAATAACTGATTCTTAACATTATTTAAAACCTTAATAAAATTCCCTTAATAATGAAGTTTTCTTACTTTTTTTGGGGGAGGGAGTGGTGATGGCACAGCATTAAGTAATTTTTAAGGGGGGGAGTTAGTGCACTGTTACAAATTTGTTACAAATGGTAGAGGAGGTCTGAAAAGGCCGATTCTAGCATTATGTAATCTTGGGCGCCTAACTTTGGCAATTTTTGATGAAGACAGCCAGTAATAATGGACCAAAAATGCATGTGTACTGTCTAGATAGACCTTTGTCAAGGGTTGGGGAGACATCTACAAAACCCATCGCTCCCAGACCCAGTCGTTTGGGAGGAGGGCATGCAGAGAAGTAGGAAGGTCTTGAGGTACACCATTGAGGAATTTTTTTAATATAAAACTGAAAACTTGTATTTGATAAAAAAAACTTTTTGCTGAAAACATATGCACCAAATTGTCCTGAGTCAAAACCCAAGTTTTCTACTGTGAGCTAACTCCGCCATCTTGAAAAATTTTGGCCACATTTCATTTAGATTTTGGAATACAAATCCATAAAATACGTTCAGTTTGAAAAATTGTAATACAAATATGTATTCTTTGTGACAACTAAGGCAAAAATTGCCATTTTTATTATTTTTCAAGTAAAGAACAACACTAACAAAAAAAACAGCAGGTCAGCAATAACACCTGCTGACCGGTGGTCGGTAGCATTTGTTATTGAGGGTTTTACAAACAATGTTTAACCATATAACCATGAATGCTCTTAAAAATATAAAAGATCTCAAAATATTTGGTTTATTATGCCTATATATTGTGCACTTTTATTGTTATTGTTGTTATTGTTACTTT
Organism: Flexamia atlantica; assembly: GCA_035578135.1. Classification (NCBI taxonomy): domain Eukaryota; kingdom Metazoa; phylum Arthropoda; class Insecta; order Hemiptera; family Cicadellidae; genus Flexamia; species Flexamia atlantica. The sequence continues at coordinate 118,177,325 of JAQJVK010000001.1, forward strand.
CAATCAGCTTAATTAAAAATATATACAATTTTTGAGTACTTTTTGTTGATAAAAAGATAGAAAGTTTCAACTTACAGTTTGTTGCTGGAAAATATTGACAAGGACAACGCTTGATGAAAACACCAGTTTTCTTCTTTCTAATGACAAATCCATCACTTTCTATGATAGAAAATAGGTACAAAAAAGGGTAGGCCTAACTACCCTTATTACTCTTCACTCGAATATTAATTTTGAGCATACCAGTAAATATCATAATATTATATTACTTTAAGTTGCTTTTGAAATTCCTCATAATATCCAAATCCTAAGACCGTGTTATCAATCAAAACCCCAGTCTCTTTATGGACTAACATGTTAAATTAAGGTCTAAAGTATAGACCGATGATAAAAACAGAAGCAGTATCTGTTAAGTGAGCTGTTGTGTTATGGTTATGACAAAGTAAGGCTATGTGCAGAAATAAGGCTCATTGGGCTATGTACAGAAAACCCCCTGGCAGATGCATGAGCCATTTTTTGTCTATTTTTGGATTGCCAAAATGTCCGATGACAATGTGTAGCGAATGTGTTAATTATTGATTTTAAAAGAAAGAATCAATATCAAAATTTCTCAAAATTACAACTTTTGTGTTTACTATTCTTTGTTCAATAAAAGTAGACGATTACAAAATGTGTTAGCCAAATCTCCCCTACTTTCCGGGTTATCACCCAAGCTGGCATTCTCTTCTGCTAGGTTCAGCGGCGTCACGCCAAAAACTCTGGGGGGGGGGGAAGGTCACCTGATTTTCTCAACTTTTAGCGAATTTCCTTAGAGGAATAAGCTATTACGGTAGTACTCATGGTAAGACTTAAGTCCGAGACCATGTTAACTTTTCATTTTGGGGTCCCCAGAAGAAAAAAACACCATTCGTTCGAATTTATATATATATATATATATTTATATATGTCTGTTAACACGATAGCGGCCGTAAATATGGTCCGATCTTAATGAAATTTGGTACAGACGTGTAAAGTGGTAATCACTCGGACGAGTTCGTGAACCAGCCCGATCGGACCACCGGAAGGGGGGGTAAAGGGGGGTAACCCCCCCAAAAATGGGTTTTTTGAGTTTTTCACATAGAAAAATAAAGTTTATCAAATTTTTGTTGGCACCATTGAATTCAGCTCAAAAAAACAAACAATTTAGTATATTGAATCACTGCTCTATGTCCATTGGTTACCGAGATATTGAAAGTGGTAAACACAGTACGTTGTCTCAATGTTAACCTTATGAGAAATAAGTAAAATTCTATATCTCGCTTATTTCTCAACATATCTTGATAAAACTTGGTAAATGGCTTCTTCTAGTTCAGATCTACTAAATATTGAATTAAAACCAACCAATTTAAACATACCTGTAGCAGCAAACCTGCATACTCATTCCCCATTATTCTTATGGAGCTTACAAAAAACATGTCAAATCTCGCTATGTTGGATTAAAATATGTTGTTTTGCATTTGAAATTCGCTGAGTATGCAGGTCTACTGCAACTGGGGTATTGATCTTAAATTTCCCACTTGGAATCATTCAATTCAAATATGCAAATTAATCTGAAAAAATGTTTTTGATTACACCCCTTTAAAGACCTTAACAGTTGGGAAATTTGGTATCCCAAATTGCTGTATAATTATTGGATGCTTAAAGTGTCATGAGTCATAAGCCGTGTGCATCTGTGTTTGTACTTTATACTTTGGAATTTAAGCTTAACCAAAAATATTGAATAGTAGGACACATTAATACAACACTTGAATGTCATTCATTAAAATTAAAATTATATTTACTTTGACCAGTTGACTGTAGGTTGATTAACTAAAAAGATAGTTGGGAATTCAAGAGCTAAGAGTAGTAAGAGTGTAGAAATTTAATTATTGTTGATTGTATTGTAGTAAGATTAGAGTATTACACTGATTTACATTTTATTGCAAAATATACTGTACAAAATAAGATTTTAGTTTAAACTGAATTATTGTGCAATTTACATTCAATTTCAGTTCAATTTACTCACTACCGACAAGCATCACAGGCTGTACTACAGTAGATGTGATGGTCGGTAGTCAACCTGTTAACACACTCACTACTGACAAGCTTAAAATACCAATCTGAGTAGGTCGCCATTTCAAGTAACATATCTAATGTATCTAGCATCACAGGTTGTGCCACAGTTGGTGTGATGGTCAGTAGTCAACCTGTTAACACACTCACTTCTGACAAGCATCTCAGGCTGTACCACAGTAGGTATGATAGTCGTAAGTCAACCTGTTAACACACTCACTACCGACCACAGGCGTCGTGTGAACCAAACTTTTGGGGGGGGGCACAACTGACCGGGGGGCCTGGGGGGTATGGAATACCCCCCAGATCAGTGGGGGGTCCGGGGGTATCCCCTGGAAAATTTTGGTTTTTTCGTACTCAAAAGCGGGGTTTTCAGCCTTAAAATCTGCGAAATATACAGAATTAAAAAGCTGGATTTTTTACGATTTTCAAAGTAAATTCTCAGGAAAATTTCCACTACATATTACTTAGATTTTTAACACATGATTGTTGAAGAATTTTTACCTAAAACCCATTGCAGTTATTGTTTTCTATGTTAAGAAAATAGGCGATCGAAAAATAACTCTTATTTACAATACCCCTACTTTCCTGGCCGTTAATGTCATTCTCGTGGCATTCTCATCTGCAGCTTGCAGGTTAATTGCCACTTAAATGTCAGAATGACAGGTACTAGACGGACAGCGCACAGAGTGACCAACCTTCGCCCAGTCAAAGAACAGGCCTACTCAATGAATGTATATCTCTTCATCCAACCTCTTTGTGTAACCAAATAATCAAACATATATCAGTTGAATGTAATAGCGATTAAATATAAAAATACAAGGGAATTAGAACAATTAACATGGTAAAACTAAACATCTAACTTAAAAACAACTGGTTTAAATTACTTATGAGTGATTATAGAAAGGGCTTTAGAGAATGGCAGACAATAATTTTTAATTGGATTTTTAATGTTGTTTGGCGGCTACAAAAATAAACTTTTTTATATTGGGGGGGCACGTGCCCCCCCGGCGCAACGCCTATGCTACCGACTACCGACAATCGTTACAGGCTGTACCACAGTCGGAGTGACAGTCATTAATCTACCTGTTAGCTAGCTGGCTACAAATTCCCAACTTTTTTATTTTATGTATTATTATCTTTATGATCTATGAATTATCGGAGATAATGTTAATTGTTAACAAAACTTGGCTTAAGTCACAGAATTCTGCTACAGAAACCAAAGGAGCCATTCCTTTTTTATGACTATACCTATTTTTACCTTTTTATCTGATGAGAAACATATTGAAGCTTGGGGTTTGACAAATGCAGTATGAACCTGATTTTTGGGATTGGATTTATTTATTTATTTTCTTACATCACACTACGCCTTAATGAGTACGTTTGCTCGTAGGCAGGTGAATTGTCATATAAACTAAAACTACAATGTTAATTATAACTAAAACAATTTAGCAAAATACAATAAAAAAGAATATCTTCAATTATAAATTTAGGATTCTGCAATTGACATGGCTAAAAATTCCTCAGTACTGTAAAAACATTTCTCAATTAAGAAGGAAAACAGGTTCAAGCGATATTTTTTACTAGAAATTTCATTTTTAATTAAAGAAGGTAATTTATTATAAAACCGGAGACCCATATAAAATGTACTTTTTTCATATGCTGTAGTTCTATGTATAGGGTATTGTAATACAAATATATTGGATATATATATTGTAAATATATTGTAATATATTGGAAGGAAAACACATGACATAAATCAATTACAGTTCGTCCGTTTTGTCTTGAGCTATGCCAGGGTTGTCAGAGCTGTCAAACCTTGTTTATTCCCAATGATCTGGGACAATAAACAATGTAAAAATTAATTTCATCAAACATCAACGGTGTTTGTTTACGAACTATAATAAATATATAAATGGACAGCTGTTAGAAAACTTTAACATGTCAGGCAAGTACAACCTCAGAGATCAGCTGTGGTGTTCTGATGACTTTCTCTCCAGTCCAATTGCTTCAGGTAAAAAGGGTTCCCATAGCTCAAGATAAAACAGACAAAACTGTAACTTTCATTAATTTTAAAATTTGGTTTTTGTTCTTCCAAAAAACCAAAAATCCTATTCAAAACTGATTTTCATTGAGACCGCTCAAGCTTCAACCTGTTTCTGAAGAGGTTTTTATAAATGTAAAACAGTTTTGATTAAAAATTTAATGACGTTTTAGCGAATTTCCACTTTAGGGAAGAAGCTATTACAGGACGTCTCATGGTAAGACCTAAGCCCAAGAACATAATAACTTTTCATTTTGGGGCCCCCAGAAGCAAAAAAACACCATTCGTTCAAATTTATAGATATACAGGGTGTCTTGCAACCCTATGAACAAACATATATAGCATTATTCCTTGGGTCAAGACAAACACATTTTACTATATAAACATGGGTCTATCGTGCCTAGTTTTCCGTCTGTCTGTCTGTATGTGTTTTACACACAAACATTCATAACTCCTAAACGGTTTGAGGCACAGTGTTGAAATTTTGCACAAATGTTTATCTTATTAAGGTCTATGTTTGTTCAAAATTATACTAAAATACCATTAACCGTTTCAAAATGGCGGCCATTTTAATTTTTTGATGCCAAATTTCACGAAAATTATTAATTTAAACAAAGAAATACAAGAGTAACTTTTTTTAGTAAATTTTATGACAAATCCAACGACGCTTAAATTATTAAAATTGAGTAAATATTAATCGAGATATCGTAACTTTAGTCCGACCGGCCAAGGCTCATAGTGCATTTTATCCACTGAGAGCTACAAGTTCCATTGTTGCATTGTTGGCGGCAGTTCAAAATATTCAAAGGTAAATAAATAATAAATTAAAAATTGTATCAACAAAAGTTAAGACTAAAAAAGCTAGACAATTTCTAGGAAATAAAATTATGTATCATTTATTCTTATTGACTAAATTAATTACATTGACTACATCTGAATTAATTACATTAATTAATTGATTTGACTAAGAAAATTACATTTTGGTTAACATAGGCTTCCATGGTTATTAAAACGTCCATGAGAAAAGACCAAACAACAAAACAGCTGATTACAAGTTTCATCATCTTAAGTGACTCATTTAACAGAGGGTTATTAGAGTTTTAATAGTTGCTCAAAATGTTGTCCTCGAACTTGGTTGCAGAGTCGAAAGCGCTTTAAGGATGACTCTCTGGCTTTTTCGAAAACATCACTTTCTTGAATGGTTGCAGCAGCTTCAACGATTCTTGCCACAAGATCCATATCATCAGTTACAGGAGTTGCATATACCAACTGTTTCATATGTCCCCACAGAAAAAAATCAATAGGTGTGAGATCGGGCGATCGTGGAAGCCATGGGATCGGACCACCACGTCCAATCCAACGGTTTCTGAACACTACATCCAGATGTTCTCTGACAATATTGGAGAAATGGGCTGGTGCTCCGTCGTGTTGAAACCACATCCTTCGTCGTAATTGAATTGGAACATTTTCTAAAAGTCCAGGTAAGATATCCCTCAAAAAAACTAAATACGTTGGTCCATTTAGTCTACCTGGTAATATGTAAGGCCCAATTAAATGCCCATCAATTATTCCAGCCCAAACATTGACAGAGAATTTGTTTTGAAACTGACGTTGAACAATCGCATGAGGATTCTCAAAATCCCATACATGATTATTTCGTGCATTAAAAATCCCTTCTCGAGTAAAAGAAGCTTCATCTGTAAAGAATACTTTCCGTAAGAAGTTTGGAGATTCAACATCTTTATGTAAGAACCAACGAGCACAGTCCACCCTAAGGGGAAAATCACCAGGTTCTAGGGCTTGTACTTTCTGCAATTTGAAAGGATACAATAGATCTTCATGTAATACCTTCCATACCGTGGTTTTATCTGCATTCAGACGATGAGCAATACATCGAACACTAACTGAGGGATTTTCTTCTACTGCGTGCAGTACTTGTTCTTCAAAATCAACGGTACGTACAGTTTTCTCCCGTTCTACAAAGTCTTTTAAAAACTTACCATTTTCTGCAAGATTGGTATGAATTGCACTGAAAATTTGGTGACATGGAGGCCGTCTATGAGGGAAACGTTCTGCATACAGTCTACTAGCTAATCTTGAATTACCGTCAGCAACTCCATACATAAAATGTATGTCAGCATACTCTCGATATGTAAATCGGTTCATTATGTTAACCCTACAAACAGAGAGCACTACTCAAGATGTTGTACAACAATGAGTAAGTTGATTACTTAGTATCAGCTGTTTACTATTAACCGGCTGTTTTTTTAAATAAACTGATTGGTTGAAATCAGCTGTTTTGTTGTTTGTTCTTTTCTAATGGACGTCTTGCTAACCATGGTAGCCCATGTTAACAAAAATGTAATTAAAATAAAAATTGTCTAGCTTTTTTAGTCTTAACTTTTGTTGATAAAATTTTTAGTTTATTATTTATTTACCTTTGAATATTTTGAACTGCCGCCAACAATGCAACAATGGAACTTGTAGCTCTCAGTGGATAAAATGCACTATGAGCCTTGGCCGGTCGGACTAAAGTTACGATATCTCGATTAATATTTACTCGATTTTAATAATTTAAGCGTCGTTGGATTTGTCATAAAATTTACTAAAAAAAGTTACTCTTGTATTTCTTTGTTTAAATTAATAATTTTCGTGAAATTTGGCATCAAAAAATTAAAATGGCCGCCATTTTGAAACGGTTAATGGTATTTTAGTATAATTTTGAACAAACATAGACCTTAATAAGATAAACATTTGTGCAAAATTTCAACGCTGTGCCTCAAACCGTTTAGGAGTTATGAATGTTTGTGTGTAAAACACATACAGACAGACAGACGGAAAACTAGGCACGATAGACCCATGTTTATATAGTAAAATGTGTTTGTCTTGACCCAAGGAATAATGCTATATATGTTTGTTCATAGGGTTGCAAGACACCCTGTATATGTGTGTCTGTAAGTACGATAGCACCTGCAAAAATGGTCCGATCGGAATGAAATTTGGCACAGACATGTAAAGTGGTAATCATTCGGACGAGTTCGAAAACCAGCTTCGGACCACTGGAAGGGGGGGGGGGTAAGGGGGAATAAACCCCCTAAAAATGGGATTTTTGGGTTTTTCACATAGAAAAATAAAAATAATCAAATTTTGGTTGGCACTATTGAATTCAGCTCGAAAAAAAAATTAGTAATTTGAATCAGTAATGTGTACATTGGTTACCGAGATATCAAAAGTGGTAAACGCAGTGTTGTCCCAATGTTAACCTTAAAGGGAAATAATTAAAATTCTATAACTCGCTTATTTCTCAACATATCTTAATAAACTTGGTTTGTAGCTTCATCTAGATGAGATCTAATGTATTTTAATCTAAAATCCCCAAAATTTTCATTTTTGTGCAGCTAACCTGCATACTCTTTCCCCATGTTATCCTCATGGAAAATAAAAAAATTCTATATCTTCATTATTTCTTAACATATATCCTGATAAAACTTGGTACATGGCTTCTAGTTAAGATCTACTATATATTCAACTAAAATCGCCCAGTTTTAAAATACCTGTTGCAGCAAACCTGCATACTCATTCCCCATGTTATTCTTATGGAGATTACAAAAATATGTCATATCTTGCTATGTTAGATAGAAATATTTTTTCCTTTGAAATTCGTTGAGTATGCAGGTCTGCTGCAACAGGGAGATTAATTATTCTGTGAATTCGCAGGTGATTGCTTCAAGCGGAAAGAACATAATTGCGGTTGCAAACCCAGCTCTTTCCATGTCTCCAGCTATCTCAGATCCTGTCCTCCTCAAGAAAGAAGCCATCTCACCAAAGCTTTCATCATAATTCTACTTAGTGCTGGCACTAATAGTGATGTTAACCCATTGTGATTTAATTTTTTTTTATAAATTTTGTTAGCTTTATTTAATTAGGTTAAATAAACTGTTATTTTTTGTTGACTATGATTATACTTTTTTTTACTATCAAAAGCCTTTGTATCTGTTTACACAAAACTTTTATAAATGGAGAATTTTTATTGCCTAAGCGTGAAATTTGTTGAAAATGTTCAATTGTAAGTCTTACTGCCAAAATGAAAATAAATTCTTGAATATTATATTTATTGGCATTAATTTAATAAATTCAAAGGCTTAAAGGCTGGTTTACATTGGTCGAGAAACTAGCTGAGCCGCTAGAATCAACTGATTTCCATTTGGATTGGCGGCTTTCTTACCCAACACTCAATTCGTTTGTTTCATTTTGCATTGGTTAAGTTGATGGTTAACCAGTGCAAAGTGATGGTTGAGGAATTACTTGCCCTCTAACTCGGCCAAAATAAACCGGCCTTAAGACATCAGTGGTTTGAAGGTGATTGAGCCTAATTTAAAAGTAATGATGTACAAAGCATATAGTAAAAGTCCATAGACAGCAGAACCCCTCATATCCGGCCACCAGGGGACCGAGTCTGGGCTCGACGATGCCTGGCCTGGTCAGATTTGGACAGATAAACCAACCTTTTATATAAAAAAGTTAAAACCTATTATATAGTTAATGGGTAAATTCCAAAGTAGTGCTTAGGTATCTTTTTTGGGCTCTTTAACCCGCGAGGACTGACTTACCTGTCTAAAAGACAGGGTTAGTAGTTTTTTCGATAAAAATCTTATTTTTTGGGTGTCGGCAGGGCTGGCTGTCACTATACCTCTCGTACGTCTTTCCAGGAACATCATGACTTACTTCCCGTCATTCTCTAACCCTTACAGTCGGTTAAATGAAAGTTTCTATAGAGGTCTGGTGTTTTTGACCGTGAGTCACATAAGGGTAAACGCGCACTAGACCAACCACGACCACGACCATGACAATTATCCCAAAAGATCGTGGTCGTTACACCTTGCGGCCAAAGTATACAACCCGACCACGACAACGGGAAGGAAAGAATGCCAAGTAGCATTTAGTACAAGATGGACGTTGAAGAGTTAGCTGTAGTGCATTTGTATCGTAGGTATGTTAAGCGAAAGAGAAAGAGATACTGGGTGCATCCGATGTTGATTGCCAGGTCTACTGAAGGGCAGTTTACATTGTTTTATGGAGAATTGCGTCCCTAATCGCATAAAGACCCTACAAAGAGAGTCTTTCTTTAATGGCCATAATAAAACCCTCAATATCTAAATTCGACTATGACATCATTAGAGTATCAACAAATCACACGAAAACAAAAAACGTGTTCACTGTTTGCTTGTGTACTCATTACTGGTCACGTCGGAGTGCAAGTCGGAGACAGTGCGTGTTGCGCCATTACAATGTTTGTTATTTTTGGCTGCAAATATCGGTGAGTCGGGCCCGACCACCGCACGCATGTCACCGAGTGCGCGCTGTCCCACTTACTTCAATTATAAAACTGGCCGCTTGCAACAGGTCGTGGTCGTGGTCAGTCTAGTGCGCGTTTACCTTAAGGCTTCATGTTACATATAAATATTTTATGTGCACATATTTCTTGTATAAAATATTCAAAATACTGATTTCCAATACTTTGGTGGAGTTTTTTGTCAGTATAAACACATCGTTGTATAACATTTGGACTTTTTTAACGCGATAACAATAATTATTGACGTATCTACTGCAATGCAAAATATATTTTTTTCATATTTTATAAATATTTTGTATGCACGTATATCCTATATAAAGTAGTCACAAAACTAATGTAAAAGACTTTAGAGGAATTTTTCATTATACTAATTTTTATATAAAGCCTCCAGAAGACCGTGAGTCGGTCATCGCGTTTTCAAATCCAAGTCAGTTCTGCTGGGTTAAAAATACACATATTGCTGTAGTAAAACCAATACAACAAAACATTTGAATAAACAAAACAATTACTGCAATAACCGCTAGTGATGTGGGCCAAGTAAATACCCAGTGGGTTGGTAAATATAAAACAGGCAATATTTACCCAATATTGGAATATGCACCCAAGCATGGATAAATATTCCAAATAATACCCTCATTGCAGCAGACTTGCATACTCAGCGAATTTCTAATGCATAATTAAATAATTTAGACAGAGCCTCAATTCAAGTAAAAATAAACTTAAACCTTAAAATAGGCATACAAAAATTTCTTCATGAGAATAACATGGGAAAGGAGTATGCAGGTTTGCTGCGATGGAAATTTAACATTAAGAGATTTTTCGCAATAATCCATAGATATCAACTAATTGAAGCCTCAAACCAAGTTTTATTTTATCCAGATATGTTGAGAAATAAGCAGAAAAACAAATTTAATTTTTAATTAACATTGGGAAAACATAGTTTTTCTACCACTCTCAGTATCTCAGTGACCTATTGACATAGAGCAATGATTCAAAATACAAAATTGTTTGTTTTTTAGCTTAATTCCACAATGTAACCCAAAATTAGATTATTTTAATTTTTCTACATAAATAATCGTTTAAAGAACCATTTTTGGGGGTTTATCTCCCTTTACCCCCTCCCCCTTGCGATGGTCTGATCGAGCTGGTTTTTCAACTCGTCCGAATAATTACTAGGCCTATTTACATATCTGTACCAAAATTTCATTTCCGATCGGACCATTTAGAAAAATCAAAGCTAATTTTTAGAAAAATTATATAATAAAAATTATATAAAAAATATAAAAATTATATAACAAAAAAGTTTGCAAAGTTTAATCCAATAGACGGATCATTAATTAAGATTACAATAATCAGACAATTAATAATGGAGAAATTGTAACTTTTCTGAATAAAAACATGGTTCTTTATTAGGCTATATTAGGTTCTATATTAGGCTATATTCTATGGTTCTATATTAGGTGGTTTCTTTAGTAGGCACTGACTGAAATTAGCATGTTTTTATTCGGAAAACTTACAAATTCTACATTAGTAGTTGTCCAATCATTATAATCTGAATATCAGCGGTAATTGAATTAATTTTCACATAGCTTTTTATCTTTGTACTATTTTTCTAAAATTTGTGATTTTTAAGATATTTAGCTATGAAAACAAAAATCAGTCACCATTTTGATGTGGTACAAAATAGAAATTCGATTCTTCTTACAATAATAAGTTTTGACGGTGGTCATCCATGTACCATGTTTGAAATTTGTTCGTTCATAGATTCATGAGATACAATTAAATATGTATTTCTCAAATCTTGAATATTGTATCTATCCTGGCAATTTTTCCCTAAGTTCGTAGGGAGTTTTTAGTTTTGGGTACTATTCCAGTAAGTTGCATCACAATTATGGCCACTACACACGTCATTTTTAACTGTCAGTTTTAATTGTTCATTGAAATCTGAGACGCCAAACTGACATGTGTATGCATGAACTGATGGACTGATGACAATTCATCATTTTAACTGACACGCCAAACTGAGCTGCGGTTGCGTCAGTTCGCGCATGCACACTAGTGTTTCTGGCCCCGCCGTGACATTGTTGACGACATCCAGAATGAACGTGTGTACTCGAATAAAGTGCTCAGTTAAAAGTGACAGAACTGTTATTTAAAATGACGTGTGTAGGCAATTAATGAGCTCAGTATTTAATGAGCCCACTGACAGTTAGAAATGAGCAGTTAAAACTGACAGTTAAAAATGTCTGTGTAGTGGCCTTGAGTGTCTCCTAAAATGTTCCAAAATGAAGTAGGGAATAAGTTAAAAAGATGAGTTCAGTTGTTCCTCTTACACCTTCTTCATAAACTGTCAAAATTTCTAGGTAGGGTCATTCCATATCAAATCAACCAATGGTCTGGAACTTGATATCTCAAAATTTAATGAAACTTTTTTTATAAGTAATACTATTAAAAAAAAGAAAAATACCAAGTTTCAGATTTCTTTTATGTATTGTTTCTGAGTTATGATTTTTTGAAAATTGAAAAAACAGCTGATTTTCAATGTGTTTGGATACCTTTAAATCTCTCCAACTCCAAAACCGTTCAATCTAGAGAGTTCAAACTTTATGGTACGCCTATGGGGTCATTTTTTATTTAAGAGGAGGTTGGAGAGACAGGTGTTGCTAATAGAATGCTGCGGCGAAGCTTGAAACTTTTGCTCCGCAGTAGACGATGCACGAAATAGTGCACAATAATATTGTTGTAGCTTTTCAAAAATATTAAGTTAATGAAAATGTCGTAAACACATTTATTTCAACTAATATCAAGCCAATCATGCTGAAACAGCAAGTAACGGACACTCATACGTGTTAGTCACCAAGCAGAATCTATTCCTCTGCGCCAGCTAATTTTCAACACAAGTCAGCTGACTGCGAACAATTCCTTCAAATTTACCTTGAATTTTCGCTTGACATGCCTTTTGGTATGCAAAAATTTGTCGTTATTTATTTATTAGATAATTTCAAAAGTCGAATATTAGAAATCTTAATTAAATTATCTACCGGACGTAGGAAGCCGATTTTCGTTAAGTTTGATATAGGCTATGACGTAAAAAAACGCAACCAAAAGTTATTTTTTTCAATTTTGCAAAAAATGGCAAGTTTATGTGAAAATGTAGCTCCTAGGTCCGATAGAGTTTTAAAAGAGCTTTAATTTGACATATAAACCTTAGTTTTCCGACCAAAACTTCCTGCATACCAATTAACATTGGTTCTTGTGGAGTATAAATCCAATATGGCGGCCATCTCCATCCTCCTCTTAAGTTACCACAGTAGTTCATCTACTGAACACGTAAAATGCATGTAATTAACGTGACCATTGACCATAGGCAGGGCCGGATTTAGGGTGTCTGCCGCCCCTGTGCAAAAGAAACTCTGCCGCCCCCCCCCCTTGCCCTGCCACCGCCAGCACTATATTAATTTCTTTGTTTGATTGTTTTTACTATCGTATATGAATGTAGGCCTAATTACAAATTTATTTGACTTACTAGATTAAAAAAATAACTACCACAAATCATTCGTAGGACTAAAAAATAACTATCGTAGGATTAATTCAACTTTGAAGCGGGAGAGGGAGGATAATTTACCTACTTATCATTAATCAGCGATAGGCCAACCCCACGAAGGCAGACGGAACACACGGAGAATTCCGAAATCTCCGAAATTTCAATAATGAAATAAAAGACTGACCAATCAAAATGACTGAAGTAAAATAAGAAATTTCAACTACCTTTTTTACAGTCACTTTCTAGCGGAGAATTAATTAACTTTTAGAACAATATAAGAAAACAACAAACCAAATTAGGCCTATTCATTCTATAGAAAACGACGTCGTAAAATCCAAAATACTCTAGAAATGATATACTTTACAGGATATTGCGAACTGTACTCGTTGGTTTTCGTTGGATTACGTGGAGACATGCCTGTCGCTGGCAAGAGATAAGTGAAATTTCCCTCCCTCTCACCGCTTCATATAGCTGCATTAATTCTAGTATAGGCCTAATCCTACTGATATTAATAACAATGCAAGGGGTACTTTTGTTGCAAAAAAACAAAGTTAGCCACCGTACTACTATATTATTGTGTTGTAACCGCAAAGGTCCTATTTAGAGTAACTGGTATTACATTTATTATGACCTAACTGTTTTGTTTAAACGCCGTGATAGGCTTATACAACTTTGAACTTTCAATGTAGGAATGTGCTTTTTATACTGAGGAAAATAAGGCAAACCAAGCAAAAAGTACAGTCGACAATACCTGTAAATATTTTAGTGAAACTTTATTTTAACATAATATTTTGTTAACTTACAAGATAATTTAAGACTGTAGTAGGGCCTAAGTTGATTCACATCAGAGCTTTCCTTCTTGATCGATCTTTAGCAAAAGTGTTAATAATATCTTCATAATCCAACTTTACGGTGATGTCCGATTCTGTACATAACACAGCACTGTTCACAAGCCTATCTTGCCCCTGACTAGATCGCAGGTAATTTTTAATCCTGCGTAGTACTGAAAACGATCGCTCAGCGGAACAACTTGTAGCAGGCGTGCAGTAGTACATTTTTAGGGCGATACAAATGTTCGGGTAAATGTCTTGCAAGTCTTTTTTCACGATCATCTTATATAAGCTGGTCAAAGTCCACGGCACTACAACTTTTTCCCCTTTTTTGTTGATGATTTCATTTTTCACATGCTTCAAACATTCTTTCAAGTGTTTGCACTCTTCTACAATATTCATTTCAATGTCGTTACTGTACATTTCGCACAGATTTTCAGCTGATTTCAACAAATTTTGTTGGTCCAGGGTTTCTAATTTTGTTAAAAAGTCAAACCTTATTGCGAATTCTTTGTAGACTGTGGCACGTTTTTCAATGTCTTCAACTAATGCACTTGTTATTAAGTTGAAACTTGACTGCATTTTTCGTTCGTTGGTCTGACCTCGCTCCTCTGATGATTTCTTCCTCTTGCTAGGAACTGTTGTCTCTTCCAATGTTTCTTCTTCTGAAGAAGATTCGTCCAAAAATTTCTTTCTTTTTTGTTTTCTTTCTAAAGACGGTCCACTATGTTCTGCCAAAAACGTCCTCTGAGTTTTTAATGTTTCTTCATTCAACCTTTTGGCCTTGAATGATTTAGGAACTGCTGTTGCCTCTTCTAACGTTTCGTCGCCTTCTGAAGAAGACTCATCAAAAAATTTCTTCCTTTTTCGCTTCCTTACTGAAGATGGCCCGCTACTTTCTGCCAAAATCACCTTTTGCGTTTTCAACGTTTCATCGTTTAACCTTTTGGCTTCCTCGAGGGACTCCTTAAATGATTTAGGAACTTCTAATGTTTCTCCGCCTTCTGAAGAGGATTCATCGAAAAATTTCTTCCTTTTTCGTTTTCTTACTGAAGACGGTTCACTATTTTCTGCCAGAAACACCCTTTGAGTTTTCAAAGTTTCTTCATTCAACTTTTTGGCTTCCTCATGGTAATCTTTGAATGATTTTTTCAATTCTTCGATGTAGCTAACTAAGGAATCACATAGTAACACAGCTTGAGAGACATCCATATCTTCTTTTTGCAGCTTTGTCATTGTCTTGCCGTATTGTTTATAAATAACATTCCATACTATCGTCATAAAAGCTGTATCATATTTCATAAGCTGCTTCAAAATAGCCTTGGCTTGGTTCCTATATGCATCCTTCTGGCTTTCATCGTTAATAAAATGTTCCAAAGCCATGCAGATTGGTTGCCAATTCACCCCCAGGCTTTTACAAGCATCCTCTCGAGCACTCCAACGAGTTTGGCTCAGTGTTTTCAAAGTCAAATTTTCCTTGTTAAAAAATGTTAACAGAAGGTTCCATCTTTCATTTGAACAAGAGAAAAAGTTGTACAAACTTTGAAGAAATTCAAAAAATCTGCAAGATTCATCAGAACTTGTTGCTGCTTTAGAGCCGCTCAAGTTGACTGAGTGAGCAGCACAGGGTACAAAATATACAAGTGGGTTTGCACTTTTTACCCTAGCTTGTAAACCACTGTATTTGCCGGCCATGTTTGACGCATTGTCATACGACTGACCCCTACAATTTCCAATGTCTAAGCCAAACTTTTCCAGCGTTTTGAAAACAGCATCTGCTAGGTTTTCTCCAGTATGTCCTGTGTTTGCTATAAAGCACAGAAACCTCTCCTCAGCAGCACAATTTTCGTTAACGTAACGTAAAATAAAACTAAGTTGGTCAGTATGCGTTATATCTGGTGAGGAATCAATGATCAAAGAGTAATACTTAGATGTTTTGACCTGTTCAACAATGTTTGATACAACAGACTCTCCCATAACTTTAATTAACTCCTCGCACACTGTTGATGACAAGTATGAGGTTAAGCCACTACCAGGATTACCATGACGAGCTATGTGTTCAGACAGAAACGGGTCATATTCTGCTATTAGCTCCAGACACATCATAAAATTACCATTATGAACTGACCCGAACACTTCGTTTTCACCTCTAAATGGTAAACCTCTTGAGGATAACTTTTTGATTACAGAGACTACTCGTTGAAGTACATTCCTCCAGTACTTTACTTCTTGTTCATGTTGGGATACAATTTGATGGTCAATCTTGTTTTCAACTGCTCTCCCTTTAAACTTCAACAAACAGTCCATATGCGATTTAGAACGTTCATGTTCAGAAATTCTCTGCCCAGCGTGAACCCAATCATTAAATCCCAGTTTACTGGAGAATGCAGATGTACCACCAAACAATCTGCAAGGTGCACAGAATATGGAGCCTTGAGATGGCGAATAAACTAAATAATTTCGCTTTACTGCCTTTCCATTCAACAACTGCCTGGAAAACATGCTTTTAGTGCAAGCTCGTTTAGAACCATCTGGGTACAATCGAAGGGACTTGGAAAAATCTCCTTCAATATTTTGTTCAATATCATTTTTTACCAAATAATCGTTTCGTTTCGTTCTGATGGTTTCGTTATTAATTTCCCAATCATATGGGTCATTTCTTGGCATGAATAGTGAATCAATTGGGTGGGTGCTGGTTGATGATGGAAGTTGGGGCCTATCGAGAAGTGCAGTGGGAGTAATTGTTAGGCCTGTTATTTTGAGAGAATCATCTTTCTTTGACGACGGAGAAACAATATCAATACAGCTCGTAGAGGCAGTCAAATTGTTACGATCACTGTTAGACTTAGACTCATTTGTTTCATTTGTAACAACGCTGCTGTTACCATCGCCGATCGACTCATTATTCTTTTCATCAATACTGTCAATACTAATGTGTTCTCTAACACTGTCGTCGCCGTTAGTAGGCCTATTGTCTTTGTTATTATCTTCCCTACTTTCGTTGGTAAAAAAATTGAAAAGTTTCGGTACTTTTTTGATTAATTCTTCCTCTTTTTTCCTTTTTACTTCTGCTGCTTTACGGTAACCCGCTCCACTAAGTCTTTTCCTTCCATCCATTTTGGCTTAGGCCATAACATTATTCAACTCACTAAATACTGTGAAACTGATTTTAAAAACCTAGCAGTCACAGAATGTTATTCGACAATAACAGTATTACAATACGACATAAGCTAGACAAGTAACTCTCAGCGAGTGGAACAGGAACAGTGGACTCGGACTGGAGGAATGAGGCAGGTGCCCGCGCATGCGCAGTGACTCATCGCATCGCACAGCTGGGTTGCCGATGTTGCCATACTGTACATGAGAACTGCTTATGTGTACGTCGTTGTTTATGCCAGGAGTAGGGATTTTTACCAGACGGGAAATTTTCGTTTTCCGTTGTAATATTCCAATAATTGTGTAAATTATTTAACGAAGCGGTAGATGAGCGGCGCGGCGATAGGAATGCTTACCTTGACTTGGACATTCGTAATTTTTTTTAATTTGCCGCCCCCCAAAATTTGCCGCCCTGTGCAGATGCACATGTTGCACGTGCGTAAATCCGGCCCTGACCATAGGACCATACAGAACATAATAAATATTAATTTTGCTTTTTTATAACATGGTGGAGGGAAGCAAATCAGAATGTATTTTTTTTTAAGAAAGATGATTATTATAGAGACTTCCAGTAAAGTGAACTACAACTAATAATAATAATAAAATAATTATTATTTTATAAAATAAGTCATTAGCCACTGTCTTGAAAACAGAATGTGATGAATTTATGAATACAATGCTTGCTACTTCTTTGATAAAATTTGGGATGTTTTGACTCGTTTGATAAAAAGCTCTGGATGTCTCGTCAGCAGATAATCTGTAAGTCCTGCCAGTTGGTGTGGTAGGATTAATACTGCATAAATAAAGTTGTGTGGCACTGTTAAGACATCTGGTCTTCTGGGGTATCCAAAAGATGGGGATGGTCCATGAGGGTGGAGAAATGACAAAGTTACTTCTTTTTCAGAGTGGTTTTAGACAAAACACAAGCTATCCACCATTTGCTGTCATATGCACAAGCAACAAATCCATTTATCTCTTCAAATGTACATCATCAGCATCCGGAGCAACCTGAATGTTGTGAAGATTGACTTTTCAGTGTCAGTTATAATTTTTGTCTTTATTTTTGTTTTACCGACAGGAATAAAAGCATGGTAGCCCTGAGTACCAGTGACGGTAATAGCTTCCTCATATCTTTTTGCTAGGATTTTCTCCTCTTGCATGTATTCGTCATTGTCAACATAAATAAATATGATAGATGGAATATTATCTTTCCCCCACTGATACAACTGGAGGGGAGTCAAAATTTGGTTGTTTATAGGGCTCTGAAGGCTAGCTTTGGTCGCCAATCTTTTAACTGTGCCTCCAATCCCGTCACATGCTCCCTTCCCATGTCAAGTAGCATAAAAATGCCATTCTGCTTCTATCCCATCAAAGTCCTCAGTATGATGACACAAGTTACTGAAGTTTTTTTCTGTTTTTGTATTGGGCGGCAGAACCATCACTAAAGTAATAAATCTTCTTTAAATTTGGCATGAAGTCTTGCTTGATAAAATCGATAAGCTTTTTTTGAAGGACGTGTACAAGTACAGTGTTATGTGTCAAACAATCTGAGATAAGTACAAAACTTTTGTAGGTCAAAACATCTTCATTGTCATTTTTTTCGTTTTTTTTTCCTTGTAATAAACCGCACATGGGTGGACTGTAGCCATTGAGTTATTCCAATGGAAACCTTGAGCCTCGTCCTGGAGCGCAAATGAGAAATTTTCTGAGAAGTCACACTGCACAATCACTTCATCTTTACCTAAAGCAGATTTCTTTTCGGAATAAAACGTTGACTGTTGTTTAGCAATAAAATCATGCTTTTTGAGATTAACAAGCTGTTTGCTGAATGCTGAATTCCTGTATAACTCCTCAGTTGGTTTAGTTAATGTCTCAAATGAATAGCGACCAACAGTAATCCACTGTTTGTAAGTTATACTTTCAAGCATATCTTCTTCAAGTGCTGTTAACAGAGCGTCTCTGAACATGCTAACGTCAGGGCAGTAATCACAATCATTCAAAAAACATGACTGGTTGGGTGGATTACACATTATTTTTGAAAGGCACTCTTTGTAGGTTTTCAGTGGTTGATCACTCCCCAAAAGTAAAACTTTGTTTAAGTTCGCACCAGCTATCATCAATTTAACATTTTGGTGAACTGTGCATACACAGACAGCATGTGTTCCACTTGCTCCAGCTATTATACAATTTTTGAGTCTTAACAAATTTGGAAAGACCCACCTTTACATCCTGTGTGTTTGATTTGAACAGCTGATATGCTTCTCGCAGGTTTAGTAATATATAAGCCTTTTTTGGACATGAATAGGGTTACCGTCAGAGTTCTTTCCCATTGACAAATAGTCTTTCTCGCCATGCATAAGTCTACTGATTTCATTGCTGCAGTAAAAATCTTTTATTATTGTAGCTGTCTCTTGTGAAAGTGTTGTTCTACCCGGTTTGGAATCTGGAGTGGACAGTATTCCTTTTTCTTCTATTGACTTTTTAGATTTTCTAGCCAAGTAATTACTTACACCAAATTCACTTTCTATCCGTGAACATGACCAACTTTTTGGTAATGATGTTAAGATTAGAAATTTTTCACTTTGACTAGCTATTTTGAATTTTTCTTTGAATTGGTCAATAATTTCCGCCCCTGTATTGTTACATCCACATTCTTTTTTTGTTTGAATCACCTTTGCCATAAAAAAGGTTTCATTTAGTTTGCACTTTATTTTTTTCATTTTTTCTTGGCAATATTTCTTTGAACTGTCACATTTCTTTTTTATCACAGGCGACTCTCCTATTTAAGTTAACGAGGCATTCACTTGATTTGACCCTACGTCCACATCCATAAAAATGGTGTCCCCATCATCTTCTTTGCCTGCACTTTCTTCATCTGTATGAGTTTCATCCGGTACAGTTTGCCTTTCTTTGCCTAGTTTCACCCGGCATGATGTGCAAATTTTCATACCTTCTTCCATATTTATAGCCTATCATCCATGAGCTGATTGCCCTTAGATCTTTATTTACCCAATGAGATTTTTTCTTAAATGGGTTGCAACAAAAAGTAGACCACTTGTTATCCATCTTAGATAGATATCACACTTACTGTTTTATGACCAACTAGCCAGAAAAATACACAATTTTAAGACAGTTATGAAAATACTTAAAACAACATAAAATAACCGATAATAGTCTATATCAAATTACAAAAAAGAACACTAAATGATACACAATAGGAATCTTCACATCCTTACTGCTGCACTTTTCCAACACAACTAACATTAACAGGAAGGAAAATGCTTATTCAAACTGGAGCAAGTTACTACTTGTCGGTGTTTCAACTCATTGCTCCTCCCCTGCCCCCCTTCTAAACCTTTGTTCCTTCCAGTGTTACTCAGTATTTTAAAATGTATACATAGTAAGATAAAACGAACATTATTAAGATAATTTTAAGCTACACCTAAAAACTCTTTATGAACTATTTTTATACAAACAATTATTTATTTTATAAATTATTACTATTATTGTAGTTAGGTAAAAATATCATAAGAAAGAACTACTAAATGTATTTTATAATAAATTTACCTTCCTTAAAATTATTAGGAGTAGCCTACTGTAATTTAAGTTAGCGTAGTTTCAATGTTTCCTGCCATGCATTTTACATGATTTGTAATTGTTAACTTTTTTTAATATATATGTTCCCATAGGAGTACCATAATGAAATTTGGCACATGCACTCTAATAAAAGGTACAAAAAAGTCAATAAAATAAAATATATTATTTATTATGTTCTGTATCTATAATCAATGGTCAAGTTAACTTGCATGCATTTTACAACGTGTTCAGTAGTTGAACTACTGTGGTAACTTAAAAAAATGATCCCATAGGAGTACCATATTGAAATTTGGCACGTGTACTCTAATAAAAGAGACACAAAACATATATTTTTTCAAAAAAATTAAAAATTTTGTTTTTTATATTAAAAAAACTTTCTTTGGATTTTTTGAAAAACTTACCTACTAAACTAATGTAGTCAAGTGACACATCAAATTAAAGCTCTTGAAATTCTAAATAGAATGGTGAAAGTTTGAATTCCTTAGGTTGAACGATTTTTTAGTTCTAGAGAGATTTAAAGGTATCCAAATCCGTTGAAAATCTCAGCGGTTTTTTCAAAAATTTTCAAAAAATCATAACTCAGAAACGATACATAAAAAAATCTGAAACTTGGTATTTTTCATTACTTTGAAGGGTAGAACAAACCTGCAAAATATTACACATTTTTAAAAACCTTAAGTTTGAAATTATTTTTTATTGATTGAGTTGACGTGGAATGACCCGGTAGGCCTATGTAAAAATGTTGGTTGATGTTTGAAAACATATAATATTTATTTATTTATCGATAAAATTATAACAACTACCCTAACATGGAATAGCCATGGTCTGGAAAGTCATATTACTAATTGGTTTATTAAACTAATCTTACATGTATTTATGCATAAAATATCTAACTCGGATAATACAGAGTTTATGTGTATTTTGAGGTTGGGCTGTAATAAGACCACTTCAAATGTTTTATTAGATAAAGTATTTACCAATAAATACGAGAATGAAAGTCCTTTTGAGTTACAAATAATAGAATTTTAAATAAAGACACTTGTTTCACGCATTATTATAACGCTTAGTAAGAAAATAAAAACGTATATTCAAGCTTAGAGCTGCCTTGGACAACCCCGGGGCTTGGATAATCGAGAGTGTACTGTATAGAAATCCATACAAATATATCAAAAACTTTTTCAACTTTTATGGATTTAGGGTATTTACCCAGGTAAATACCCATGTAAGTTCCAGTTAAACTAGCAGAGTATAATGCAATATAAAAAGACAAATGCCGAAGAGGAGAGAGGAATGGGATATTTTCTATCAGTTGTGGGATATACGTTTTGATAAACTTAGCCTATTGTCTGCTGAGAACCGGCCGGATGTGAACCGAGGACTGGTAAAACGAAGGCAGGATAAGGGTGGCTCTACTGTATATCCAGACTAATTGAGGATGATATGTGGGGTCAGATTATGAAGAAGTCGGATCATTGAGAGTTCGGTAAAACTAGATTACTGTTACATCTTTGCTTGCACGGTTTCCTCCAATCAGCTGTTTTACTTAAAATTGTATTCTTCCATAAAAATTTGATTTTAGTACTCAACCTTTGAATCTGCAGCTGTAGAGAGTAGCCCTTAGAAAAAATGAAAATTCGGTAATCCTACAAGTTATCCCCTTTAATTTCACAAATGAATTTTTGAAGATCAGTTCAGTAGTCAATGAGAACTATAACTAAGACTGAAAAGTTACACCCATCTTCAG
The DNA here is from genome assembly GCA_035578135.1 of Flexamia atlantica. Classification (NCBI taxonomy): domain Eukaryota; kingdom Metazoa; phylum Arthropoda; class Insecta; order Hemiptera; family Cicadellidae; genus Flexamia; species Flexamia atlantica. Next base: position 118,199,681 of record JAQJVK010000001.1, read on the forward strand.
ATCCTATAAAAAATCATCTTTTTCCTAATATCCGTTATTTGTCTGTGATTGTGGCAAACACTTGTTTTTTCAACAGCGGTCTATAAACAAGCTACTAAACATGTTCGTACATCTCGTTTTCTTCTTAGCCAAAAACATTCCTTAAATTGATTGAAAAAGAACTGAAATTGTTTACAAATCATATATACCCTGATCACCCCTGTTTATACTATTATGTAGCCACTACATACAGTTTATAAATGTATACCGCTATGGGTTGTAAATCTTGAGATATGGGAATCGTTCCCTACCTGAATCAGTTGGAGTCAGTGGCGAATCCAGAGGGGGGGCGAGGGGGGCAATCGCCCCCCCCCTCAGGTCCAGAGTTTGTTTTACGTTTTAATAGTTGGGGCCTGAAATGGGATTCACTTACACAAAAATGCATAGGGCTTGCACTTATTCGGATTAATGTATTAGAGTTATTTCTTAATATACAATCCAACCATCCCGTTTCAACATTGTCAACTTGAGGTTATATATTTTAACTAAATGACTGTCTGCATTCCTACTAAATTGTGGAGCTAAACGTGGTAGTGTGCGGAGGGGTAATTTCGTTTTGGATCGTGCTCTACCTTTGAAATTGAAATTGAAATTGAAATTTGTTTATTCCTTCAACAAACAATACAACAGTGTTATTCACAATTCATAATTTACAATAGGAATTAGTTCCCCACATGGGTCAAAGCTTGTGGGTGGGGAACGAGTCAACAATCAGCCACTGTAGAGGAATTTTTAATAAAACAATTAAGAATAGAATATTTAAATTAAACAGAAAAGTATAGAGATAAATTTAACAAAGTAAAATATGCACGCAAATACAACGGGAAACATTAATTAACATTAAGGACGGATGTAGAGAGTAATACAGGATAATACAAAAGTATAAAAACGCCATTGAAATAACCGAGATCTCGGCCCAGTCATGCTCACACTCACGGACCCTCACTCACACACACACGCACACGCACTCACACACCCATACGCAATTACAATCGCTCTGTGACCTTGACCCTAGGTATACGGGGAAGTAAAAAAAGTCTTAATTTTATCTCGCCCTATCTCCAATAACCATTTGTCAATGATTTTTTTATACGTGCGGTTGCTACAGGGTAGGGGATATTTAATATGATTCGGAAGTCGAGAGAATACTAGATTAGCTACATAAAAAGATGAGGTAGTAGTTATTGTTTTATTCAATCGAGGGGCAACAATGCCGGTATTGACAGCAGATCTTGTAGAATATGTATGAGCAGGACGACGAAACAAAGAATTCAGATTACTACCACGGATGTATAAAATTAACGTTTTCATAAAAAGTTGGGGGATACTGAAAACTTTGAATTCATCAAATAATAGGTTAGAAGGATATCGTCGATCTTTTTTTAATGCCGCTTTTATGATGGATTTTTGGGTAATTTCTAATGGCGATAAAATACTTTGAAAACAGCTGCCCCAGGCTAAGATTCCATACTGCAACAAAGACTGAATATAAGCAAAATATACAATTTTAATTAGATCTGGAGCAAGGATATTATTTATATTCCAAAAAATAAAAATGAATTTACGCAGCTTATTTCTTAAAAATGTAATATGTCCAGCCCACTTCAGACGATTATCGAAGATAACACCGAGATATTTATATTCGGCCACGCTTTCAATACACTCACACGTTTTACATTCATTCGCCCTGTCACTCCCACATGTATGTAAACGTAGATACAGGTTAACTGGATCGTGGTCGGCTCTCAGAGAAATAGGCATGTGCTTTGTTTTTGAAATATTTACAGAGAGCCGGCTTTGATCAAACCACCGCTTGACAGAGGATAGGCCCCGCTCCGCCAAACGGTACGCTTCCTCCCAGCTGTCGCCCTCAAAAAGTAAAGCTGAGTCATCAGCATAAAGAAAAACCCGTCCCTGTTCCAAATTAACCCTACCCAGATTATTTATATAAAGAAGGAAAAGAAGAGGCCCTAATGTGCTACCTTGCAAAACTCCGTAGTCAATCCGAAGAGGAGCACTGGACTGACCAAGAATTGACACTATTTGAAAACGCTTAGACAGGTAACTCCTAAACCAATCAAGAGCAACTCCCCGTACTCCACTTATTTCCAGTCTACGTATTAGGATTTCTCTGTCAACAGAATCGAAAGCCTTAGCTAAATCAATAAAAATCAACAACGGTTTTTTATAATCGGCAATCGGCCGATTTTTATCGGCCGTTTTTTATAACGGCTTTAATCGGCAATTTGACGAAACACAACTCAGTTGTTTTGTGTACGGTTTGGTTCGGTTCTGTTATTTTAGCGATAAGAAACCGAGAAATATTAAAAATAATCGATTTAGCAGTCTATGTCTATCAGTGGCGTATATAGAAATTATTTTCAGGGGGGGCCAGGGCGGGATTTAAGATTTTGCCGCCCAAGGGCCCAAACCATTTCGCCGCCCCTCATCCCAAACGTGACAATTTTCCAGACCTAATCATAGGCGTATAATAGGGGGAGGGTGGCACTTACTCCGCTAAATAATTTGGGATTATAATTTTATTAGCTCAACCTGATTTTTTAACATTAAAACACCGATATTTGTGTTTGCTGATACCAGCTGGCGAAAGGCCTCACAAAATTAAATTATACAAACATTGTGGTGTTTTTCAATGTTAAAATGTTATAATATCCAATATTAACAATTCGTAAACAACAGCGAATGATTTATTTAATTTGTGGCCAAAAATTCTCTTGGTCGCATTGCCGAGATCTGGAATTCTCTTGATTGTTTCGCCGCGATCATCTCTCGGCCATGCATTTCGTGGCTACCAAAGCTTCATTATCGCGCCTTCTTTTTATCTCGGCCGTTTCGTAGTCGAGAGTCGGCTGGTTGTATCGTGGTCGTCGATTCTCTGAAAATCCTTTGCAGGGTGTCTATCAATCGGCAATTCCAGAATACCCCCGTTGGAGTAGAATTGCACAATCAGCGAGTTTCAAATGCTTGAATAAAACTGTATATGTCATAAAAAACGAACGAATAAATTCCACCACCACGACATAAATTTGAACGAATGGGGTCTTGGTGTCTGGGGTTCCATAACAAAAAGTTATGATGTCCCGGGCTTAGGTCTTACTATATGAGCCCTTCGGTGATAGCCTCTTCCCTGGAGGAGAAATTCGCTGAAAGTCGGGAAAAAATAATGAATTTAAACATGTGATCGGGAATTTTGATGCTCGAGTTAAAACGAAACGGAATGTAGCCGTTTTCATCGTTGGAATCGTCAATGAAGCCGGCAACTCTCTCGATCGAATCGCAACAAATTTTTTGGTAATATACTGGCCGGAAATCAGTCGTTTACATCGCAGCTGGAAAATCTCTCGACCATATTGTGACCGGAAGATCGCTCGCTCGCTTCGCGGCCAGCAGATCTCTCGGTAGCATCGCAGCCAAAGAATCTTGGAAATCCCTGTCGCATTACAGCCATCAAGCATGTCTCCCCGTGGCCCTCATATCTCTCGGTCGTATTTTGGCCAGAAAATCGCACGTACGTCCCACAGTCGAAAAATTACTCGCTCGTTTTGCGGCCGGTAAATTGCCTGCTCTACCGCCGCCAGCAGATCTCTTGGTCGCATTGCGTCTGAGAAGTCTCTCGCTCTTTTCGCGGCCGATGTATGTACTGGCCATGTCATGGTCGAAAAATCGGTCTTTTTTCCAGCGGTTGGCACGCAAGTATCTCGGACGTTTCGAGACCGACAAATACCTCGATTATTTGCAGCCGACGAATCTTGGTTGTGTTAAAAAACAAATCTCTAGGATTTATAGCGATCGGCGAATTTCGAAGGTCACTTCGCGGTAATAAACTCTAACGGTTGTATCGTAGCCGGTAATCTCGGTTGTATCATAGAGGACGTACTTGGCGCTATTGTAGCCGCGAAACATCTCAGCTGTAAAACTGTCGGACACTTCGCGGCCGTCATTTCGCATATATTTTAACAAAACTCATAACGTCCTTCTCGCGCCTCCACCTTCTTATGATTCGATTCCACCATCAGCCCGAATAATGAACGACTCAGCACCAGCGCCCAGGCCAAAAAAAATCAGATTTTGCACCCACTCGCTTGAGTACAACAACTGCCGCCCGTCCGCGCAGTGACGCACTACGCAAAATAATAGTGTAGTCTGATATAACAAAACTATATCAGGTGGAAGATACCGGATAAGGTCATTACAAATCCTTATTGCTCTAAATTAATGAATTCTCAATTTTATGCTTGCTGCTGACAAAATCTTGCATATAATTTATCTAAATAAATCACGCTATTTAATTCCCTAATTTTTTTACTCTTTTAATTTCGGGAGGGGCCCAGGCCCCCTGGGCCCCCCCTTATATACGCCACTGATGTCTATTCAGCATACGAAAAGGAACCTCAAGTCGCTTAAATGGGAAATAACATGGCGGGCGACTTCAGGCTCCATTTTCCAAATGTGCAAGCCCACACTCAGGGCCTGATTAAGAGGTTCGGCGCCCCTAGGCTTGAGTTGTTTTGGCGCCCCCCTCCTTCCCCTCCCCCGTATCAACCTATATATCGTATATATGATGAAATTTAATATCTCTAGAACTAATACCTTAAAAACTGCATTTAAGTTGGAAAATAACTAAACTATGTTTCGAGGACAATTCGCCGCTGCCTGTCACGCTTATTCAATTTACACTCTCGCAACTTGCACCCCACTGCTTTTCTTTTCTATCTCTGTCACATCTGACTCAGAACAATCTTCATTAGACTTCTAACAGACCTAGAGGGTGCTTTCAACACACAAGTGCTGACCAACTTGCGTTATAACGGGTTTAAAATGTGAATGTAAATTATAGCCGTTTACTTTAAGACGAATTTTTAAACAGACACATTGTAAACAAAAATACATTTCAGCAACTGTAAACATGATCCAATACCTCTTATGAAAATGAATTTGGGCTAATTTTATTGGTTATTCTAGCCAAATTGAGGTAGGTAAATCATTCTTTATGGCGAAGATCCTCAATCGACAGATTATAAATATTGTAAATTTGAACCCTGAAACAGAAAGGAGACGAAAGCATAGAGCAAAACGACGAGACTAGGATAAACGAGACTCTGAGATCAGGATAAATTAGGATCAGGCAGGGCGAGATTAGGATAAATTTGTGTAACCTGCGACAAGAACAGGAAAATTCTGGGAGAAAAATATTGATTGAACATTAGAAAAAAAAATTAAAATGTGCAATTTAAGAATAAGCTCTCTAGGAAACAAATTATTATCATTGACACATGATGAATTGTAAATTAGTAGCCAGCAAAATCAGTCTGTAAAGTAATCCCAACATAAAAACCTGTTATTTAGTAACTTTATGTGTCCATTTTCGTCATTTTGTTGCTTACATAGAAACTCATAAGGCTCGGTATAGTTTTTTTCCACTTTAAATTTCATTTGATTACGTTATAGATTTTCTCTGGTCAAGTGACTGGCATAGAACACGTTTTTGAGTCAGATATTAGTTATTTTCAGACTTTGAAGGATATCCTCAGAGCTTTTTTTCTAGATAATTGTGCAATAATTAAGCATATACAATCAAACATAGCTCATATAAGAGTATAGGACATGACCTTTAGGTTTAACAAAAAACTATATCAAGCAAGACGGACTTACGCTAAAGGGGGCACGACACTTTCGTTTCACTTTTTCATTCTCAAAACAAAATATTTATTTTGCGTCCCTTGGCGCCCCCGGATGGCTGGCGCCCTAGGCTACAGCCTAGTCAGCCTAGTGGTTAATCAGGCCCTGCCCGCACTGACAGAGTCGTCAGGGGCATTACAAAACTAGTCTCTCCTGACATCTATCGGCGGATAAGTGAACTACTTCAAGTTTTTCGTTGTAAAAGAATATTGTCTAAGTCCGAAAATCACCGTCTTGATAGTGTATTTCTCTTTTATTCCTCGGTATTCTGCCTTCCGAGTTAATTGAGGTCCCTTTTCTAACTTCTCACTTTTTTGTTTTTTAAACAATGAAATTGTAAGTGTATCACGTCTCTTTTTGTTCAGTTTTAAAGATCTAGTTTTCAGCTTTATTTTGATACCTAATTCATTTCTTAAATACTAGACTAAAAATAAGTATTCTGTGAACGTTTGAAGTTCCGGGCTCTTATTACCTAAAATACCCGTTTTAACTAGTTAAAATTAAAATGCCAACAACTCAAAGGCGAAAAATTATAGCACTATAAATTATATGTCAAATTGTTTGTAATTTAATGCTGAATTTCAGGATGTTATTAACTCAAAACCGGAAAATTTCGACTTGATGTCCCTTTTCACTTTCCGCATCACATACAATGAACCTCACTAACCCCCGCGATCGCGATGAACTAAAACGTTTCTAATACTGTAAGCTGAAGAAAATAACGTACTGTATTATGATTAACTAGACTCTAAATTTAGTGCCTTAAATGCTTAAAAACCCATATCATTTAAGTCTAAATTTTAAAATTTTCCCGGGGGGGTTTTCCATACCTCCCAGGCCCCCGGAATGCGCCCCCCTGAACAATTTCCTAGATCCGCCCCTGGTTGGAGTGGAGTGAAAATGATAAAGACATTCCAGCTGAGGTGCAAAATAATACAAGCACAGTCCAAGAAAAAGTAAACCTGACATGATAACTTTTTTCCCTCAAACAGTTAATAATAAACTTGTTAATAAGATAACATGATTGGTGTTTGTAAACAAATCCAGACCATGTTGAAATTGGTTAACACATTGTTTATTGTCTCAGATCACTGGATTTTCAAACTCCAGCAAAATGCAAAAAGTAGGTAGAAAATCCATTATAGATACCTTACATGTAAGATTTACGAGCAATTTTTTACCCAAATTATCTAGAGTTGATTCAAAAGCAAAATTTATATGCAGGCAATATTTTATTTCACATTGTCATTTCAAAGAAAAGTAAAGAAGATCATGGATATGTAGGCTTAAGTTGCCATCACTTATTACAAGGAATAGGCCTACGCCTGAATTCGAACAATGACCCAGAATGGGAAATCTAAGTACCTATGTGTGCATCATAGTTCAACAAGTAGGCCCTAAATAACGAGAAAAACAACTGTCAAACTTTTACCCAATAAAGTGTGTCCAAGTAAGTTAATCCTGGCAATTTTGGCTTCATTTTATGTTGAATGCTTAAAGTATGGTTACTCCATGCATGATGTTCTAGCTTATCTCTGAGACGTATTCCAAGATTTTGATTAATAATCCTGGCAATTTTGGCTTCATTTTAGTTGAATGCTAAAAGTAGGGTTACTCCATGTGTGATGAGAACTAATACGTCGCAGAGATAAGCTAGAAAGCTTATCTCTGAGACGTATTCTAATATTTTGATTATATTATTTCATTATAATGAAACCAATAACAAAAAACTCAGCTGAAAGTCAAAGTCATATTTCAAAAACCGGCTTATGGACAATTCATCAATAAATCCCTCGAGGGGACGCTAAGCGGAGGAATCCTCTGGGTAAATTTTTGTTATAGTGGGAAATATTTATTTTGGGGTTGGCAGCGCTATCCTTCTGTGTAGCTGCTGCCCCTACCTCCTAAAGCATTTGACCGCCCTGCCCTCCAATTTTACCGACTGAGGTCAGTTTGGTGAGCGATGTCCTGAATTTCCGGAGGATTCCTCCATGAGCGTTTTCGACCAATACCTTGAGGAAACCTCCGTGAGCGACACCATGTGTTTTATAATAATAGTTAAGTACATTGTTATACCAACTTTGCAATTTTCACTTTCCTTTTTTGCAGAGATATAGCGTGAAAACTATTTTTTTCATATTCTACATTTATTTCAAACAATGTAAGTATTTAGAATACATTTTGTGCATTATTTAAAACTCGGACGAAACCTCCTTGAGCGAGAGACGATGTTTATGATTATCACTCTGGAGGGATAATTAGGCCTAAATTCAGGCCTAAACTCAGACTAGGCTATTTTTCCGTGATATTAACTTTTCTTACAAAATAAATTAGGGGCCAGCCAAAAATGGAAAGAGTTAGGCCTAGGCCTAACTTAGATTTTTGAACTGAAGTTTTTGTTGCCATAAAGAAAAATTAGTAACTTAGGCCTGTACAAAATAGTGTAAAGAATTCGGTTAGGCCTACTTCTTATTTTTCCTTTTCTTTCTTGCTCCCACATTCCCACTTGTGGATAACGGCGGTGGCGGCGGCAGCTGATGCTCAGCAACTTTCTGCTTGTTGGCTCTACTTTTAAGCTGAGGTATCTTGGCTGCCAAGTGCAGCATCACAGAGTCTCTAGAAGGAAAATTGCTACTTACAGCTCCATCATTGTTCCAAAGCTGAACTTTGATTCTTCCTTGGTACACGGGATCTTTGCTTCTCTCTCGACTATACATTTTGTTCTCAATCACCACTTGGAGTCCGGCCGCCGTCAAAACGTCTCTCATCTCTTGAACAGTCGGGTTGATCACAGCTTTATCCTTAGGTATTCTTCGGCCTTCTTGTAATGTTTTTCCACTATTGATGTATGCTGGGTAAACACGAATCCATTTTTCTGAAGAATTACTTTGAGACATGTCTGATGTGTCCTGATTTGTTTTTACATCGGCCATGTTTTAAAAATGCAAAGATTACGAAATGAAGAAGAATTATTCTGTAAAACACACTCCACGCAGTAAGGTAGGTAAAACTTGAACCGGATTAAACAGATCTAGAAAGTAAAACGCCTCCATTTGGCAGGATTATATCAGGAAACAGGAAACACTTTGCTTTATGTCTGACCAAGCCTACCAACCATGAAAACCTCCAATCTGTAGAGAAGCAGAATAAAATTATTACTCTATGGAATCGAAGAGGTGGGCGAAATTTCATACCCTTAGAATATATTTATTTTTCATGTTTGTGTTGGTAGCTAGTTAATTTTTGTAAATATGAGAACATGTGAACAATATTTGGCAGAATTCAAACTTATATAAGTCATCAACCCTTTACACTGCTCTCAGTGGCTAAACTAGTTAGTTGGCCTACATAAATCATATAGAATAGTATTAGCGAATTTCCCCTATAGGGAAGAAGCTATTACCGTAGGTCTCATGGTAAGACCTAAGCCCGAGACCATGATAACTTTTCGTTTTGGGGCCACCAGAAGCAAAAAACACCATTCGTTCGAATTTTTATATATCTATCTATCTATCTATCTATCTATCTATCTATCTATCTATATATATATATATGTGTCTGTCAGCACGATAGCGGCCGTAAATATGGTCCGATCCTGATGAAATTTGGTACAGACATGTAAAGTGGTAATCGATTGGACGAGTTCGTAAACCAGCCCGATCGGACCACCGGGAGGGGGGGTAAAGGGGGATAAACCCCCCAAAAATGGGTTTGTTGAGGTTTTCACATAGAAAAATAAAAATTAACATTTTTTGGCTTGCGCCATTGAATTCAGCTCGAAAAAACAAACAATTTAGTATTTTGAATCATTGCTCTATGTACATTGGTTACCGAGATACTGAAAGTGGTAAACACAGTACGTTGTCCCAATGTTAACCTTATGGAAAATAAGTAAAATTCTATATCTCGGTTAATTCTCAAGTTATCTTAATAAAACTTGGTTTGGAGCTTCATCTAGGTGAGATTTGATGTAGTTTAGTCTATATTCCCCGAAGTTTCTATTTTTGTGGCAGCAAACCTGCATACTCATTCCCCATGTTATTCTTATGGGAAATAAAATAAATGCCATATCTTCCTTATTTTTTGACAAACCTTGGTAAAACTAGGTATACGGCTTCTTCTAGTTCAGATATACTAAATATTGAATTAAAACCACTCAGTTTTACAGGACCTGTTGCAGCAAACCTGCATACTCATTCTCCATGTTATTCTTATGGAGCTTACAAAAACATGTCAAATCTCACTATGTTGGATTACAATATCTTCTTTTGCATTTGAAATTCGCTGAGTATGCAGGACTGCTGCAACGGGGGTATTTTCAACATTATTAGGTTTATCTACTGTCTTGAGCAGTTGTGTATTTCATAGATTTATTTTGATCATATGATATGATGTGATCTTAAATTTAATTCTGAGTCAATACAACAGCTCACCGTGTTAAAAGGGTGAACCCTTGTTGATCGATCGGCACGATTTCTTCTACTTAATCTATCTATATTACTAATTCTGTAAGCGATTTTTTTAAATCAAAATTGTGAGAGTTTGATAGCTCGCTGGATGATGGGAGAGGGCTCAAATTAAAGGTCTTGGTCCCAGGGGGTCGGGAAAAATATCAGTTTATGTCCAAATCTATCAGAAAATGAGAAATAACGAAAAATATCTTCCATTTAAAATGCATTGGGATTGAAAAACGTCTGCTTTGTTTACATTAAACATGTGGTGCTAATGCTTGATTCAAAGCCATATGCTAGATGTTGACAAGTGGGATTTTTTTCAAAATGCAGCTAACTATGCACGTCCAATGTACTATAACAAAACATATTTTAAATTTAAGATTTTACGATTTTATATTACCTAAGGGTTTGAGTTTTTTCATAATTTAAAATTATAAAAAGTTAAGTACGTTTGTTTAGTTTATGTTATAACGATGCAGATTTAATACCAAGTGATTTATATAATATATAATTACGTAAGGAAAATTTTTGCGCCGAAATTGTGGGCGTTTGGAAGGTCGCAGGATGATGGGAGGGGGCTGAAATTGAAGGTCTCCATCCCAGGGACTCGGGATCTCGGGAAAAATACGGAAATTGCTTTAAGCTTGCTATAAAATGAGAAATAACGTAAAATAGCTATCATTTAAAAACATTGGGATTTAAAAAGGTCTGCTTTGTTTACTTAAAACCAAATGCTAGATATAATCATAATTTTATGGACTTAAAAGCCTATTTTCTAAAAAGGTATTTTTTACTATAGTAAAGAAGGATTTTGCTTAGGGGCTATTAGCCCCTTCAAGCCTCTAGTATATGTTAATCTCATAAGGTAGCAAGGTAGCCTAGCTATATTTGGATACCAATTCCTCAACCAAATAAAATGATTTTACAGGAATATTTAAGTATTCTGAGTCAATTAACGTGGCCCCCAGGCCGTCTGTAAAGGTAACGCTGATATTAACATTAATGGTATTGAATGGTCGGACTATAGGCCAAGTTAAATGAGCAGAGTCAAGTGAATCGGACTAAAATATTCTGCATATCTGATTATCTAATCTCCATGCATGATTCAAATTCTTCAATGTATTACTACACATTGTAAGCAGACCGATTTCAACACTACAACGGTGCTAAATTAATGATGAGAATATTAAAAAATAACCCCAAATAAAACGTAAGATTAGCCTCGCAGTTTACTTTGGAACATCAACAAAACTAAACATAAATAACCCAATAAGCTAGCCAATCATTTAAAAATTTATATTTCTACCAATAAATGTTTATATTATAAAGTACCCTTGGTCTTAAGTTGGGCAAGATCAATGTTATAGGAACAGGAAGCTAAATAATTATTCTTCCAAATTCTGCGTTAAGTCACTCTCGTAACCGATAGTCAAATATCGATTAATGTCTAATGTAGAATCTACGACTGAGGACTTCGACCTTTCGAAGGAGATCGTATCAACGAAGACGTCATGACCTGCTCTGCTCGGTATGAAATTTCGCCCACCAATAGAAGATTACTCATGTTATCTCAGTCCAAGGAGGTTATATTACTATACTGGAGGCAGCACCGGCAGCACTCCATAGTAAAACAGCGTGCCGGCTGTTTAGAACAAAATATCACAAAACTGGTACATCAGTTAGTACCAACCTTTGCAAAATACCTCAATTTCACCGACTTCCCAAAATGAACGAATCAATCGAGTGATTCAGTCGAGTCACGACTCAATTTTGAGCTTGGTTCATTCCGGAACCGGAAATCAATAATATTTTAAACAACGAATTTAACACTCATAATAAACTGCTAACGAGTACTTATTACGTGATTTTTGTTTGAAAATAACTTCACCTAATTTATTTTTGGGTATATCTTTAATGGCAAAATAAAGTAAAAATAGCAAAACAGATACCTGGGCTAAAAGTAATTGATATAATCAGTCACTATGCAAATACGAGAATTATGGTAGAAACTTGGCAGGTAAGCAACATAAATAGTAGGACAATTTTCTTTTAGTGGTACAATATTGATGAGCGACAGTAATGTTTGTATAATAAATGACAAAATTGTACATAAGGAGTGAAGTTGTCATTTACTGGCCGGATACTAACACTTATATATTGAACTTTAAATTAATTATTCTTTATTCATAGGTTTTAAAAAATAACATTTTCTATTCTATTATTTATATAATATCGTATTTGGCCTTACCTGTTCCAAGGCAAAGAAACCGTTCAATCATAATGAGAATCAGATCAACATGATTCAACTCTCCGAAATGATTACATCAGTTTTTGAATCAGTTGAATCGACTCAAAGAACGGTACATCAGTAGTCTAGGCGAGAGGATAGCAGGCCCCGCCCCCTTTGGTCACGTGACAGGTCACGTGACCCGCCCCTTTGTTCTGATTGGTCCCCTCCCCCTCCTAAGCCCCGCCCAAAGATGGCGGCGCCCATGGGGTTGGCGTGCTTTTTTTCCCGCGCAGCCGCCATTGTTGGCGCGCTTTTTTTGGGTGTTTTTGTGGAGAGTACAAGGAGGAGGGGTGCGGTAATGCGAAGAGGGTGACAGTGTTGGACGGCCCTCGAAGGCGCCCCCGCCCCCGCCCCCGTCCCCCGTGGACGTATTTCCGCCGATGGGACGGTGTCGTTCGATCGTTCACACTGCCGTGGCCGGGTTTCGAACCCTGGTCTCTGAGTTGGCGTGCTTCCGCGCTAACCACTAGGCCAAGACGCTGTTGTCCTGTCTTAGTGATTTTGTGGTGTATGAGAGGGTGAACCGAATTACTTACCGGTATTACTTACAGCATATTATGGATGTCTATACCCCCACATTAGTTACGGGGTCGCAATCTGGGGAGCCGAGTCTTCAAGAACAAAGGCTCTATTTGTTTTGCAGAAAAAGGCGGTTAGATTGGTTTTCGGAATGCATAGGGATGATTCATGTAGAGGTGTCTTTTCAATAAATAATTTGCTTACCTTCAGTTGTTTGTATATCTACGAATGTCTCTCATTTTTTTCAAAAACAAGCATTTTTTCAATTTTCGCAATAGTAACTACTACAGTCTCCGACATTCCACTTCCTTAACTATTCCACAACACAACACCACATTTTTTGAGAAGCAGTCATTTTTCAGCATAACTAAACTTTTCAATTCCCTCCCCCTTTCATTAAAATCTGAATTAAATGAAATCAGGTTCAGAAGGAGGTTGCGACATTTGTTAGTGACTAAGGAGTACTACAGTGCCCAGGATTATTTTAATGATGAAAATAAAGAATTAATTTAGAAAACATAAGGATCAAATGTATAAAAGTGCACTGTATTTTTAGTTTATTTTATGTAAATATGTTTGACGATTGTCCATGCTTTGTACAAGTTTACGACAGTAAACACTCTTGTTCTTGATTCTTGATTCTTAATTTAACTCGCGTTTCCCGCCGATGCGGCGGTGTAGTTCGTTCGTTCGCTACTAGGTGGTGTTTGCACTGCATTGCCGACCTGTTCCTTGCCCTGCGGCGTGGTTTGATCTTACCCAATGGATTATATGAATGTCTTACTCTATGGAGCTATATATAATTTCTTTACTCTTTGGAGTTGTATTAATCTTCTTATTTTGTGAATTATGTTATTATATAGATTATGTTACTCTATGGAATTATACATTATACGATATATGGATCGCGGAGATATAGCAGAAATGACGTCATCAGCTGCGCCAGCGGTCATGGGACCGTGACGTCATCAGTTCCGTGATCTGCATCTGTTACGTGATCCGTCAGTCAAAAGATGACGTAATTTTTTGAATTTTTAACCTCAATTACAGTACACCTCGGATTATCCGGACCCAATATTATCCGGACGCCACATTATCCGGACCGGAGGTTCCCCACCCCTCCTATCATTAAGATGGCTCATGTTTTTTTTTATTTTGACCACATGTGTTTTAGCAAGCTTTTGACGTCATCAAGATGGCGGCGGCGGTTTGATTTTTCCTATTGGTGTTTTATAAATGTTACCGTTGTGGTCGGGAACACCGGTCTCTGAATTGGTGTACGCTGACCGAGGTAATCATGTTTATCTATGTCTGTAACTGTTGTGGATGGTTGCCCAAGATGGCGGTGCCCATGATTTAGAGAATTTGGCTAATTGTTAGTGTTCGCTCCGTTTCCACACCACGGTAAGCCGTTAGGCTAGGCCGTATGAGCGTCGGCGCGTTTTTTATTATAGTGAGTATCCCCAGTAGGCCTATTCTCACTTTTTTAACCACTGCCCCAACCAACGCAGTGGCTCGTGGCAACCATTCCATAACAATTTGCTGCCTCCGAAATATTTTTGTTCTGTCTTCCCCGTTAGGCTATTTACTTGGATATTATCCGTTCATATAGCCTAGGAGGTTGACAGAATTTTTTGTTTTTATATTTTTTTTGGCCCTCTGTTGGTCTGTTCATTATGTATGAGGCATTTAGCCATTTACTTGGACTGTGTCCCTATAACCCCTCCATTTACTTAGACAAACAGAGGATTTTTCTTTAAATTTTTATATTTTTTGGTCTCTTAGAAATACTAAGGTAATCCTAAAGATGGGTAGTAGGTACTAGGGGAAACATTTCACGTTTTCTAGGTGTTATCCAAACCCTTATTACGTTCACCCTGGTCTTACAGGTTTTATGCCAGCCTGATGGTGAACACTGTACCTTAAAACATTCATACTTGGAGATTTGCTAGAGGGAAACATTTCACGTTTTCTAGGTGTTATCCAAACCTCTTTTACTTGCCCCTGGTCTTACAGGTTTTTACACCAGCCTGTTGAGCAAGTCGCAATCTCCCACACACACACACACACACACACACACACACACACACACACACACACACACACACACACACACACACACACACACACACACACACACACACTGGGCTGTTCAAAGGTGTAGCTTAAAACCTCCTCGGTTCTAAGCGCCACAGTCTACTAAGCCCCACACATTCATTCCCATCTTGGATATACCAAAAATATATGTAAGAGACTTATAATACTTTCCCAGCATAAAATTGCGCCGATTTTAAGGCGCAATTCTCGCTATTTAATTTATGTTGCTTAACTATGCAATCTTTTGTAATATCATTATCTATATACAAACCTTCATCAATCTCTAGTACATTATCGTGAAACTGTCTTAAAAATTTTGCCTTTTCCAGGCCTTTAGTGTGAATAGCCTCAAATGGCTTACACAAGTTCTCAATCAATTCTTTACTGTAATGAACATTACCCTCCTCCCACCTAAGGTGGTGATAATGGCGAGAGAGCCATCTGGCTGTTCGCTTCATTTTACTATTTAAAATATCATAGTCAAAAGGAGGCTTGAACACGAGTTGGGCTCTGTAAGATTTACCCACAATAGCAAACTCTTTGACTATAAATTTATTGTTATTGTCTTTAAACCCATGAAATTCAACTACTGCCTCCATAGTGACAACTCGCTGTATAGACGGTCAGCAACACTAGAAGGTAGCTGATCCGTGCGGTGTTCAGCGTCAGCTAGTATTTGATCAATGTAAACTTTAATTATATCCTCGATATAGAACAACTCTAAGAGACCGCGGCAAATTAGGGGACATTTTTTACTACCAATTAAATTTGAATGGGGTCCCATTCATACCAATTAAGAGTCACAGAGTGCTCACCATCAGAAACAGTTGCATAGTAATTGCCAAAGACGCTGTGAACTTTAATACTCTCACCGGTGTTTGTCTTATAACAGTATGAATACTTTCCCAACAGTGCTAGAGTAATTAAACTGAAATTATAGCATGCCTGACAAAAACTGTCATATGACCAAAAAACACAGCCCTTTTTACCTTTGATTAAAAATCCTAGACTATTATCACGGTTTTTAAAGACCCCAGTAACAGCGCACTTTGTTAGCTCGACATCCAAAAAGTAAACTGACTTTAACAGAACCCCGGTTAAAAGATTTATAGGCTCTTTGCCCTTTGGAATAGGTATGGGCTCGGTGCTTACCTCGGTACTTACCTCTGTCTCCGGTGATGACATGTCTGCTACTGACCCCTTAAGCTAAAATACCCTCAGCTAGAACTACCCCCTCCCCATCTTCCTCTGATGAGAAATATTCGTCAGAGGAGGAGGAGGAGGATGAATAGGACGATATGCGGCCTGTGGCTTGCCATTTTACTTTAATGTTTTGAGCCCCGGGAGGAATAGAAAATTTTCCCTCTACAGGAGCTAGGTAATTACTGTCTAAGTAATGTTTCTTTACCAAGCCCCCGTTTGAAGTGTAAAATTCAATTTCAATCCACCCGTGACGTGACATGATGTTACCTCTTCCAGCGCTGATCCCAGACTAATCTCTAATCCCGCATACATCTACTCCCTTATCTTCATACTTAATAGTTGATGACTCTTTGTCAGAATAGTAATCGAAAATAGGTCTAAATTCTTCCCCATCATCAGAGTCGTTGTACCTTGAATTACGTAACTGTATGACCACACTTTCAATATCGTTTATGTTATAATTTCTTAGGTTGATTGCCTATTCATTTAGCCCACGTGTCATATGTGTACTTTGACGCGAGTTAATATCCCAATCAAATTCATGCTTACAAGCCCAACAGTCGATTTTATTAAATTTGGAAAAATAGTTAACTTTATTAATATCTATGGGAAACCCGCTGAGTTTCATGGCTTCACAAGACATAGGTTCAAGACGGATCTGTGTAAAATTATAATTTTCTTTAATGTCCAAACGCATCGGATATCCATGATATTCAAATTTTTAACCACCCTACCATCTCTGAATAAAGTTACAAAAACTGCAGCGATGCTGTCTTCTGATAGAGCCATGATGTTTACTCACCGAGATCTAGCTACACATTGATCCCCGCTTTGTGATAATTCACCCTCCATTATTTCTATCATAGCTTTGTAGTGATCATGTATACGTAATTTTACAATAGTTTTAAAAGTACCGGATGGAGCTTCGAAAGTTTTATCACCATAATCCTTAAGAAAACAATCAATACATAACCTTACTGTATCAAGTAAAGTGTTTTCTTTATCATAAAACTCTATAAGCACCCAATCCATGTGACTGCTGACCTCGAACTAACCAATTTCCTCCTACCCAGTAACCTTCCTTACATCCCCAGTGATGGGTGTGTACGAATAATGAGCGTCGTAAATTATTAGGCAATAAGCAGTAGTATTGGCTGGGAAGGCATTTTTAGCTTGAATCTCAAGTCTGACATCTACCAGGCCTGTTTTAATTGAATCATCTTGCTTTGAGCAGTCAATGAGGTACAAAGGGCACTTTGTTTTGAAATCGTCAAAGTTTAACACGGGTGAACCAACTCTACCATAGTATGAACTCTGAAAATTTGCATACATATCATAAAACCGTTTTTTCTATCGGTTTGGAAGGCTAACACAATATACCGAGGCTTTTCAGTCTGATTACTTGTTTTTAGTGCCCAAGAAATTGTATCAGTTGTTGGAAGAGTCGGGTACTCAATCAACTCCCACTGGCGAAACGGGATGTGTATTGCTGCGTCGTTTTCAATAAGCTTAAACATTTTAAGTTTTTGACCATCGTTAAGTGTGACATGAGGTAGCCGCCAGTACATTTTTTTCAATGTCCAGGGTTAAAGTACCAACTGCTGTTGTTATAACTGCATTTTCATCTCTAGCCGAGCGCAAAAAACCAACTCTTGTTTAACATTTACTATTACCTTCTTGTAATCCTCAGCAAAACTAAGTAAAAGTCTTAGTGGTATGGAATATGTAAATTCTGTTGTTTTATCGGTCTTTTTGCCAGGGCCTAGCCAGCAACCGTTAATTAATGAGTTTTTTCCTCCTCTCGGATTGAAATAAGATTTTTTAAAGTTGTAGTAATACCTACATTTTTTGTTCTGTCTATTTCTTTACCGCAAATTTCGTAGCGTATTTCTTCAAACAAAAAGGCCACTGCATTGTTAATTAATGAAACATCCTGTGGAGTTGCATCAGCTTTTTTGGCACTAACTTTACCGTGTATTAGAATATAGCTTTCAAATGGAGCAGTTATTATGTTTTTTTGGAGCACTGGAATGCGTATCTCATCATTTGATTTATAAGTAGTTGAAGCATAAGGCTGATGTGTATGAAATTCCAGCCCAGTGACAGAATCATCGTACAAGGCCTTGTTGTCTATTGATAACATGGCCATTTTGAAATACTTTGAAACCAAGAGAGCGGAGAAACTTAATATTTTTACAACTTAACCCAACGAATTTCTGAGCACCACTGAAGCTACCCTCTAGGGGTGTATCCCTAAATACCAGACCCATTATTGCGTCTAAGATGTAGTCTCACTAAGATTCTCTCTCCGCGAAAATTAACTAAATCTCCGTCTTGGTCTTTTAAAGACACTGTCAAGTTGTTTATCCTCTGACTGATCACAGGCAAATAGATTACATTTCAAGGTATCTCAATAATTTTATAGCCAGGTGGATCTGATGGATAGAATTAATGTATTACATGTCCCTCAATACCGTTCAAGTAGGATCCACGTGTGACATTACACTCTACTCGTATCGAATTGACTCTGATTATATCCACGGGTAATTCAGAAACATAATGCTCATTGGCTTTATACACTTTTTTCTTAAAACCCAACATTTTCCCCAACTTTTCCTCTTTTTCAAAGTCTACAAGCTCAGAGCAAAACAGTTCAGACTGTAAGGTTATTATTAGGCTTTAATGTTAATTTAACATTTTTTGGAAGTTTGGAGACTAAGAATTTTTCAATATCTTCAATTTCATAGGATCCTTCAGGTATGGTTATTTTTTGATTATCGCCATAATAAAACTCATCATTAATACCTTTTCCAATGTTTGGTATAGAGTTATAAGTTGTCAACTCTAGTAAACCCATTTCCCAGTCCCCACTGCTTACATCAATTGGAAATGTTAATTCATGAGATAAAATACTAGTGGTCCCTGTGAGACAAAACATCATTGCAAAGAAACTTCAAGCATAGGTGACCACAAATCACTGAATCAAAACTCTGTTGTCTCTCATAATTATAGTGAATATCACACCCAGTCAGATACTTGGTTATTTCAAGTGGTGGTCTCAGGTTCCCAAAACTATCGTAGTAGTAAACGTTTTTATCGATTTTTTTATAACATACCCAATGGGTTCCTTGGCCTAATGAAGTGTCCAAATTGATAATTGCTGATTCAAATTTCCTCGGGTATTTAGGTAAACCGTCTCGCATGTAAACCCCTCTAAAATGTGGAATTTTCAAAAGTTTTGCATACTTGATCAAGTCATAATTAATTGGTAAGAGGTTTTATCGGTATTGAGAAGCTTTTTTTCTTCTGAGGTCTCTTCTTCTTCCTTTTACCTGCACCTTCCTTTCTATATGGTCTTAAATAAAGTCCTTTGCCTCTTGATCTTTTTACACCGCGTTTCTTCCTACGGCCACCACCTAGTTTCGTCTTTGCCTTCATAGCTGTTGTCACCGTCCAAGCTGTTGCTCTCTCTCCTACTGATGCGTCTGAGGCTTTAAATCTTTTCCAAGCGCGTTCTGCTAACTCCTGGTCTGCCTGTCTACGTCTCTCTGAATCTTTGTATCTTAAGTATGCTATATCGTGTTCCTTACAGGCTTGGTCTAATTTATTGATTCCCGGGTCTCCTCTAGCTAATCTCTGCTTTAATCTAGTTCCCGGTCCGCAATATTGATAACCACCGGGTATATGAAGTTCTATAGGTAATAGATCGTTTGCCTTGTTCAGGACAGATGAAACTATACCTCCACCCCGTTTGATTCCTCCTTTGCATATGACTTGTTTTCTCTTGGTCGTAGGCATTTATGAAAGAGATTTTCAACCTGTGGACTTATCGAACTCCAAAACACCACTGCCAGTGATAAACCAAAAACATACCATTTATGTACATGATTAAATCCTTCTATCTCTGTAATAGTCTGTATCGTCACCTTCCTCTAATGGGAAATGAACATCAAGTGGTAGTCCACCAGCTGGTGGTGGTGGTGTTTCATATGATATTTTAAACAATTCTTCCCAATTTAAGTAATCATTTACGCCAGCTTGCGCTAAAATAGCCGCTCTACCGGTCTGTTTTTGATTGATATAGTTTTATACATATACTCCAAACTTTTTCAATTGCTTATCGTGATAGTCCTTATTACTACCGATTAACCCTTCGCATTTAGCCAGTCTAGTATTAATTTGAGTAATACCAGACACTACCTCTGCAAGGTTAGTGGTTAATGGTAAAAGGTTGTTACTACAGGTTTGGTCAACATATCCTTTGGTAGCTACATCAGTTTATTCAGTGGGTATCGCAGTGTTTTTTATTTGCTTGTTCTGAGCATTATAATGCTTATTACTAAGTATCATACTTAGTTGATTTAGGCATTGCAGGTTTACAGCATCCATAGGGTCTACTGGGTCACCGATATTGGAAACTCTCTTCTTTCTCATATTGTACTTATATTTTGTATAAGGTATACAGTTTTCATCCACATAGCTCTTTGTTGCTGCATCAGGTGGTTCCAAAGGTATAGCCAAGTTACAAAGTCTTTTAGTTTGCATATCATAGTTACCGTCAGATGTTAAATTAAAACCTTCGCCCTTGGGACCCTTAAGATCCTTGCCACGGGCTTTTAAGCTACGTCCAAACTTGCCAATAGTCATGTTAGCAATGCTTTGAACCTACTATTACCTGCTCCTTTTATGTACCCAGCTTCTCTCAATTCCTCTATAATACTTAATATTTCATTAGCGTGTATTCTGTTACCACTCTCAGTAGACATGGCAATGTGCCTCAGTCTTTGTACCAACTCGTTTGGATCATCCCAGTGTATAATATCATGGGTCTTTATTGTTTTCCATTGCAATCTTTTTCCTCTGCTAGCGGAGGGAAACAACGGCTTGATAATTTTTGTGTATTTTGTACTTTTGCTCGCTTTAATCCTACCATCAAACTTGTATCCTTCCCTATGAGCATTTGTATTAATATGATACTTTTATAAGTATTTAAATCATCACCATTGAACACTGTACTATCAGGGACTCTTTTAAAAAGAAGTTCATATAATCCAGGTGAACTTCCATACCTAGTACCACCGATAATTATATTTCCATCGTCATCAAAGTCCAACTCTTTACTTCCAATCATTAGTTTGTCATTTTCATAACGTGGACCAAAGGTATAGTCGATAATTTTTCTCGGACCAGCATCTTTTATAAACCAGCATCTTTTATGCAAATATGTTTTATAAATATATGTTTTATAAACATATATTCCTTTGTTATAGGGTTTTGGAAATATTCATCAATAAACTGGGTAGTTGTGGCCAATTCTTCTTCATTAGATACCAAGTCTGACAAATCCCCCTGGAGGTTGGGTGTTGAAGCTCTTGATGGTGCAAATTCCTCCCTTGCTTTTGGTGTTGATTCAAACGATTCTTCTTCTTCTTCAGAGTCATCGTACTCCATTGGCTCTTCCTTTTCCTATTTAATACTCCTTTGTTCAGTCTTAATGTCCATAGCATCTTGTGGATTGCTTTTCCTAAGTTATTTTAATAAGGGCTTATACTGTCTTTCTAACATTATTTCATTTTCTTCCGTTCCATCTTTGAACATTTGATATTTGCGTTTTATAGTATTTCTTAGCTCAATGAGCCGAGCCTTCAGGTGTTTACCACTCTTCTCCATAATTGGAAATGATATATCCTCAGCTGTATGCACAGTTTTAAGGCATTTCTACCTGTCTGAAGAATAAAGCCTGTTTCTTGTGTCTTATTAAGAAATTTATTATATTCAATAGTGAAACACCGGCCCTAATATTCAGTCCTCTATAACAACTTCCCTCTCTACTACCAAACCTTGGGATCACATAGCGTTTTTTAAGCCTCTCAAGTCATTATATGCATAGATCCTAACCATTATGTCTCTGTTACAAAACTGTCCATTCCAATTCGATAGCTTCCCTTATACGGATCAGATGTCTTGTCAATCACCAAGAACCCAAAGTTATCCTGCCAGGCCTTGGCACACAGTTGTTTAAACTTATCGAAAGACATGTCAGTAGTGATGTGGTCATTATAAATATGTTTTAAGTTCATTTCATCTTGTTTGAATAAAATAACAAAATTACAATTATCTCGAACCAATTGTTTTGGTATGGCACTGTATGTTTGTCCCAGGTAAAATGTATCAATATTTTTATGCCTTGCCATCGTGAAATAACTTTTTATGGAATTATGTTTTTCGCAGGAAATATCGTCAAAGATCATAATTGAATTAGGCTTAGCTTCATTAGGATGGCTAACTAGGTTGTTGTCTTCAAAGGCAAAATAACCTACTTCGTTTGGTAAAATTTTTTTCAAAAACTGATACTTTGGCTGATATAGCGATTTTGAAAATACATAAATATTCTCAAACCTCAACCCGTTTGAGTCAAATAATAAATTAAATAAAACATTCGTTTTACCAGATGAACTTGGCCCACAAATTATACAACGTATAGAATCGGGCAATAAAGGCCCATGTTTATTCTTTTTAACCATGCCTGATCCGATATATTGGTTAAAGTTTTGAACAGGAAATTCAACTTCCTGCTTCTCAATCCGCATCCTAACTGGTTACTCAACGTTGATTACAAAGAGATATATACTTCCCGAACGCTGACACCCACATGAGTCAAACCAAATTCTTGCTATCAATCCAACTGTCGTGGCTGCTATCATATCCCTTCCACCTCACAAGTAATTTTGAACCCTTTCTCCGTAGCACTTTTTCTACCAAATAAACATCACCAGTCTTAGACTTGCTAATTTCTTCAGCATAAAATCCCCCTTTAAGAACCTCTCCTCTAGAGTCTTGAAGAATATATGTAACTGGTTTTGTTGGTTTAATAGCATAAATTTTAAATGTTTCGTTTGTCCAGTTGGGAAGATAGCCCTTTTTAAAAGTCTTTTTATTTTTACTAATCCTTACACTATCCCCCAACTGAAATTTTGGTTTTTTGAATTTTTGACTCTTAACTTTATTGATTCTTTTTAAAATATCTTTAACATGTTTTTGTCTGACATCTTTTGGTTTCATACCTATAGTTCTATGTTTAGTGTTGTTGTACGACTTGACAATTTCTGGAAGTATGCTAATCCATTTATAGCTACCTCTAGCAGTAAAAAGCTTGTACATTTTTGACTTTAATGTTCTGTTTAATCTCTCAACAATACTAGCTTTGAGTTCGGAAAAGGTGTGATAGTGATTGATTTTATATTTTTTAATTAAAGCATTGACGTGTTTGTTAAACCATTCTGTACCCTGATCTGTGTGAAAGTTTTTCATTTTATATTTAGCTAAAATTGGCTCTAACGCCTTGGCAACTGCAGGTCCCGACTTGTCCTTTAGGGGAATAGCAAAAGCAAATTTTGTTAGACAATTAATCATAGTAAGGACATACCTGTACCCCTTATTTATTCTGGCATACGGCTGCATTTCAACGAGATCAGCTTGATAAAGATCATTGAGTGATTTTAAAGTAACTTTACGCCTAGGATAATTTCTCCTAGCTGGTCAATGCAGCTCTTCAGCTATAGCTTTCTTTGCGTCCATTTTAATAATGATACAGTTTATTTCTCTAACATTAGTTTTATAGAATTATTCAATACACTTACATCTGTAACACGTATCAAATAAATAAACATCATACTTGCGACAAATATAGCTAGAACAAAGAGCTTGTCTGCTAAAGTTTCAATCATACAAAATGCCATACTTACCAACCATCTGGACTGTAGCAGCACTCGATCTATACTGAACAGATTTGTATGTGCAGTTGACTACCAACCACCTTTTATGCCCAGGTCCATGATGAAGTGTTGAAGTTATATTGTGTTTGCTTGAGTGGGGTTTGAGACCACTTGTGTTTACACACCCAGGTTAAACATTATTCCATACATGAGCCAGTCCAGAAAAGCTGGTTTTCACTCAGTATGAACTAATGTCCTCTCCCTTTGAGCAAACCAAGGAAAGAGTTTTTTATTAAATAGTCATAGCCCCACCACCGCTATGACCTGTGAAGGCCTTCCAAAAATAAGCTAGTTGCCTCCTCCATGTTTTTACACAATAATTAATTTACCCCACCGGGCAGTTTGATTGAATGACCCAGGAGCCAGACTATCAACTTTGCCCTATCATACAGGTTTACGGGCTTTTACACCGCGCCAGTGACCTTCATTCACTCTGGGCTGTTCAAACGTGTAACCTAGAATTTTCTAAGTTCTAGGCGCCACAGTCTACTAGACCCTTGATCCACATTCACACCGGACGTCAAGTCCTTGTCTGTGGCAGACGCAAGAAATCATTTTCTAAGGCAATTAAGCCAACTTGCCATCCACATATGGACTTACCAGGGGTTAGCCCAGCCAAAATGTGGGTGTCTGTCCACAGGAGAAGCTTTCAAGACTCAGCCTTACTAACTTCTCACATACACACTCACATTCACACAGTGGGGTACTTTAATTATGTTTCATGATAAGTTCAATTACATTTACAAAGTTGTATGGCGTTAATACATTATTAAAGGCAGACTCATAGTACATGCCATTGTTGTACATGAATTTCTTTGCTTTATTTAAAATGTTAATACCATTAGGGACAGGCGATCTGATAAAACCGGGCACAAAGCCTTCATTTTTTGCCTTTTTAGAGCCGTTTGGAAACTTCTCTTTTCTGTGCTGGCGCACTTGTACTCACACATTCCATGAGTTTTTTGAAGGGTGTCTCTAATCAAAACACAAAAAACATGACCTAGATTATCATCAGCAGGGAACACGGCCACCTTTGGTGTCTGTTCTTTTAGAGTTTTATTTAGAGTTTGGTTTTCTTTACAAATCATATCATTAGCAGCTTTCATCTTAGAGTGCATTTGATTGAGTTGATAGTTTGTTTGAAGAGTCTTTGAAAGAGATTGTAACAGTTCAGTATTTTCCTGTCTTAGTTTATACTCTCCACGTTTTCTAATAGAAGGTAGGACCTCTTCAAATACCCAGTCTTGAAATTTTTCAGCAATTTGAAGTTTGGATGAAAAGATCAACTGATATAAACCGGGTTCATTAATAAATACTGTATGAGGATGAATATTTAAAGAGAGCACCGAATCGGTGCTCTTTACTTCCGGTGTTGTCTTACAGCACTTTGATTTGACATGATCATTTATTGCTTTTCTAGGCCTAGCATAGCCAAGAATTTCTGCTACATCTTTCCCTTTCAACCAGGGGTTATTTTCCCTATCAAATATCACCATTACTGGTTGGTTGTTAAATACAAACGCAGTAAGGCTAGACATTTTCAACTATGAAATTGAGGTTATGTTAAAGGAGCAGAGATGTCTTACCTCAGCGAGAGCAGCAGCCAAAATGGCCAGAGTAATGCAATTATTGAGGGAGCTTAAATTTTTCAAGGTCACTAACTAGGTAAAACCAGTATGAGTCAATAATACAATCATACATGGCATTTAGAAAATCCTCATAAGAGTTATAAGACTCGGGGTGAACACATAAACACCATAGTTCCTTGTACGGCATTTTAATTTGACCTGTCTCCATTAGCCAGTACATTTATACAAAATATTCAAATAATTTTTTAGGTAAATTCAAATGAGCCAATTCTTTTATTCAATTAATACTATTCCAAATATTCAAGGTAAATTCATCAAATTGACAGTCTTGGGATGCCATGTTTACAACTCACTTACTGTAGTCTTTGAAATTTATACCCAAAGGGAAGAGTGTCACACTCACCCTCGAGCTTCCTCTTTGGACCTGTAATTTTGAAAACTTTTGTCTCATTAATTGTTACAATATTTCTATCTTTAGTTCTTCGAATCCTAGACTCATTAATTTCTAAGGTCTGTCTGGTTTCACTTGAGCCGTGTGAGTATTTTTGCTCACGGCTCAGACGACAGTTGGCCGCCTGTATAGTTGCACTGTACTACTGTCTCGTTTGTGGAACCGTCCAGAACTTTCCGGCGGGTATATAAACGTCTGCCGCCGAAGCCTCTGTCTCCTTTCGCTGTGCCTGTTTGTGTTGTCGTCCAAGAAGCAATGTTGATGAAAGTTCGTGAATTTTTGAAGAGAGAAGACAACACCAGCGTCATGGAGCATTAAACTATTAAGACACCAAATGCCAGGTAAATTTTCTAATGTAGGGAAAAAATACAATAATTTTGTTTCGCTGTAGGAGCTCCCTCGTTGCACAGCCTGCTTGGCGTCTTCCAGCAGACCAGATTTAGATCGATAAATCTATATTTCTTGTGAATTTCGTTTGAATGTAAATTAAATGTAAATTTGTACTTTCTCGAGTGTGTTAAGTGTTAATTTGTACCTTTCCAGTTATATATTTTGATGTACGTAAGTGTAAAATCATGTTTGCTAGTTTTGTGTCGGGACATGAATGTTTCATGTCGTGTCGCCGCTAGGAACACATGTGCTCTAAGTATTTTAGGTTAAGTTTTAAAGTGTTATTTACTGAGTATTTATTCACTGTTTAGTAGTTTGTTGTCCTTTTAAATGATTTTATGGTAGTATTGAGTAACTTCAGAAATCCACGGACTAGGCCTAGCCTGACTTTTGAGTATGGCATACACATGTGTACCAAAAAAGTAACTGTATTTCATTTTATGTATTTATAGGCTATTGTGTATTTTGATGACATAAAGCTGATTTAGATGCCAAGTTATATAATTATTTAAAGGCTACCAGCATTGTCAATTGCTGTCAACTAGGACTGAATTCCTACTGCAAACATTTTAAACATTTTGTGCTCTCAGTAGGCTAGTAAAATGTCATTTTGAGAAGTGAGCAGTTACTGAAATCCCCAGCCTTTAACAGAAAATTAAATTATCAGAGAGGTTAGGTGTCTTCAAAAACAAGCTTGGTTATATTATAAATTTGTTGGGACATATTTTTAGAAGTTTTGTGCATTGTTTAAAGGGTTCCTGTGTTCCTGTCTTCCTGGTTTCCTGACCTCCTGACTGACCGACTTAAGATGTGAAGCCTCGTCCAACTTCAGTGGCTGTCATCCACGGGGACTTCACCTATGGCTCGTAGCTACCCGGACCGAACCAACCTAACCTCACCACCAGCTACGGTTGATGTTCCTAACTGCTGCGTCCCATGGTTGCTGCGTTGAGGCAACCTACTGCTTCTGGTTACTCAGGTGCTATCAACTCTTTTTATTTTATATGCTGCAAGAAATACCAGCCCAGAAGATTTATTAGCAAGACTGAGCTTTTCCAAATTATTTTAGATTCCCATTTTTAACCACAGCCCTTTAAATTAGTCAATCTATTAAATTCAAGTACAGCATAAAACCAGTATAAAATAAATAGTTTTTTTTGTCAACATTAAATTTTCTACCGCTGCGAGCCATAAAATTATGTCAGAAAGTATGGCCTACTACGGAAGTAATTATTTTAATGCTGTTTCCATGCATACATAGTATGCGTTGGAGTCTTAATTGTGATTTTATTTTGTGTAAAGTATGTAACTGATAATTGTATTGATCTGTGATATGGTAGGTTAAGGTTAAGGTTTAAATAAAGATCTTTGGTCTATAGACATATTTCGGCATTTTGTTCAAAATTCTAATTCGGTCCACACCAGAGCTAAATTATGTTTTATAGGCCATATAGATTGCCACAATTATTAAATGTTTTACTTCAGTTTAATACTGCCCTTGCAAAAGCAAGTTAAATAAATGTCTTATTGTTGTTGAATATTTATTGATATTTTATTGTGCATGTATTTTGTCGATTATTTTATTTTGTCCCTTGGTTATATAAATATTTTACCTCATGCCCCCATTGATAATTTATTAATGATTAAGTGGGCTGGTTTTAATTTTATTCTAATAGTTCTTTTTATAATAATATTTTGAGCATAAAGGAAATTCTTTAGATAGCCTATAAATTTATCCGATCTTACTTGTTATTATTAGGCCTATATATTAAGACTGATGGTGATGTAACTGTGAAGATATATTTATATTAATAAACCTCAGTAGTTGATAAACATGTGTGTTTATTTTGTTGCCTTCAAACCTCAACTTAGAAACAGCAATATTTTATTTTAAAGTTTCACGGTAAACTTTGGTTATGGTAACCCAGACATGTTTCACACTTAACACCATTTTTTTAATTTTTCAAAGTTCAGAGTCTGAGATGTTTTAAAGTTGAGTGTTAGTCCTTTGATCTTACAAACAGGAACCAGAGCTTGCTTGTTGGCTGACCAGACAGGGTATGCATAAGTCTTTGGCCCCCCGGATACAAATTCAACAATGAAAGATCCAGGCCCGTATTCGACCAGCTCGTCAGTCATCTCCCCGAGGTAATCTCCCGTGAGTACCCGGTACAACCCTCCCTTCAAAATATACAAGACCGAGTCTGTGTCGTAGTAAAGGACCTGACCTCCAAGAGCATCCAAGTGCTCATACAATTTGAGTCTTGCCTGTGCTGTAGTATAGGCTGCTATGACAACATTTACATTTCTCAAAGGCTCACCAACTTCTTCCAAGTACTCCCAGCTTACAACTAGTACTTCATCATTTATAATCTGTAATCTGTTAACTTGAATCTCCGGTGTAGTTAGCATTCCAAATAGTGTTTTTGAGTCTCTGACAATAGTAGCCTTGGTCTGGTTTTCACGCTGTCCAAATTTCCCCCAAAATGAATTTAGCATGTGCTTTGCAAGTGATCTAAGCCCTCCATTCTTTACAATTTTCTCCTTTTCCAATTGAATGCCCTCATGCGCCAAATAGTCTGCTATATACTTGTTCTTATCCTCTTCTGTCTGACACCAACTGGGGTAGCCTGATGCCTCTTGTTTCATTTTCAAAAACTTGTTAATAAAATCAGTAAAAAGTACGCCTTTCTCATAAGTGGCTACCTCATACTCCCACAGCTCGTACATGTCAAGGATAACATATCCCTTCTCTACAGCCTTTCTGATTTCATCCATGGTCCTAGTTCCTACTAAGGCTCTGTCTTAGCTCTCATGGTCACAGTCTTCTTGGTTCATCTCCTCCCCACAAGTTCGGCATAGTACAAATATCAACTTATTGTTCATCTTAGCCGGGAGTACTGGGTGGTAGAGATCCTTAAGGGGCAAGACTTTACACTTTAGCAAACCATCTACTTCAAGCCCCCTCTGTCTACACTCATTATCCCCAACATAGATGGTTGGATGACCTAGGGGGTATTTGCCATACTTACACACATACGGATAGAGAGAGCACACATCTACATACTGTATGGTTTCTCCCTCCTCACATTTGTGGTAAGTCTTTGCATTGCCAGTTCTGCCTCCAAAGAACGCCTGCCTTGGGTCAAGGGGGAGATTGTTAAGAATGGGGAGGGAATCCAAGTGTTTAAGTTTTTGCTGTTTCTTTATTTTGCGAAATTCACACTCCCACATCTCGACTACCTCGTAGTCTTGGAACTTTGCAATTTTAGACTTGGTTCTTTCAAACCTCAGGTGGAGTGAGTCAGAGGGATCCTCCTTCAGAGGAGCCTCTCTGTTGTAAGGAAAACATTTGGGGCATCCATACCAGTAGCACCCGTGGAACTCATAGATTCGCTCTCCGTCAAATCCATCGACTTTTGAGCTAGAAATCCTAACTTCTTTTCCTCGCCCAGCATGTTCGATTCTCACTCTACGCTTTTCTTCTTCCCAGCTTAGCCACTGTATGGCAGCAGCCGACTGGTTATCCACAAAGCGGTAACCATCCTTTGGAATGATACCAATAGTGTGAGGCTTTAGAAAGTTTCGGCGGAAGGCCAAATTGCAAGCACTAGCAATGGTAACAGCCTCAAGGAAAGGATCAACATTACACCCTTGGAGGAATATTGATCTAAATTTAAGTCAGGCTTGGGCTAGGATTTCCACATCTGAGATGCAGTACTCCAACAGTTCCTTTTGAAAGTCGAAGACATAGTTTTCTGATACTTTTTCATTGTACCAGTTTTCAAAGTCCTTATGGGACTTTGAAAACATGGTCTCAGGGCAATAGTACTGCTTGTCAGGCATAGGGCCTACATAGTTATGGTTCGCAAGAGTGTTAAACAAATGGGGGAAATAGCCCTTCTTTCTTTCGGGAGGTAGATCAAAAGCTTTGGGGAGTGCAGAGAGGGTCATGGGAAAATAGCTGAGTGAGTCCACAAACCTCACATTGTCAATTCCATTAAAATGATTTTAGAACCCCTCATGACCAATTCTGGTGTACATTTTGTTTCCTCTAACACATACTTGAGCAAAAACTGGAAATCAAAGCCTTGACCATTGTGGGCGATTACACAAACATGTTTAAATTGTCTGCGTACCTGCAAGACATAGTCCATAAACTGCTGAACCGGGTTAGAGTTGAAGACTCTCGTACGGTTCTTACAAGCCATGCAAAATTTTCCGTCAATGCACTGATAGCAAAACTGTTGAGAAACATACAGATTTACTTTATGAATTTTTTGTTCGGGTTCAGAGGGGAGGGACTCGTCCTGGCGAGTCTCCAGATCAAAGAAAATAAAAAGAAAGTCTTTAGATTTTGGTTTGCCGTCATTACGCCTCATGTAACATTTATGGTTAGGATCCATGTATGTTCCACAAGGCTTGCAGAATACTTCTCCACACTTGTGGGGTGTGGACCTTTCTCTGTAAAAAATCAGTTTCCCACAGTCAAGGCATTTTTTCACAGCTTTGCACCTATCAGCCTGATGGGCGATAAAGCAGTGCTGGTTTCTCAAGGTCAAGTTACATTTTGGGCAAGTTATCCCCCCATGCTCCTCCTTACAGAGAGGCGAGATGGTTTGACAGTAGGGACAAAGATTAGAGCACCTATGTCTGTCTTTGTGATCATAGGGGACATGACAAGCTTCACAGAAATACTGACATGCAAATGCAGCAGTTAGACTTGTAATTACATTGTAGTGGCCATTGTGAAAGATCAAGTTGATTTTGAATTTTGGATTGTCTACCCGGCCTTCAAAGTACACATCACGGCCTTTATTGTCGTAATTGTACACAGTAATTTTAAAATCTTTTAACAAGTCCTGAAATTTTTCCAATTCGGGGATACCTGCACCATCCTCAGAGATCTCCACCCTTGCCATACGAATCAGTTCTTGAGCCATTATTGTTTGCCTTTTTCTATCATCTTGCCGGATAGCTTTAAACAGAGGGTCTTTGTTTGCATGGGCAATCGCTACCACCAAGGCGCGGGGGAGACACAAGTTATCTTTGTTTTTAATAACTACAATACCCTTCCTTGCCTTACACTCTTCCTCAAAGGTGTTTTAGAGGCCAGGCCGGGTCCTACCAGAACCTACAGGGAGATTCACTCGGGTACATTCTACTTTAAAAGTATCAGTGGACTTGATAGATTCAGAATTTGATTGGACAATACCCCCAAAAATTTGCCAAAGGATATCTTCATCAACTTCCCCAGCAGGGCGAAAAGCAACGTAACCCGGATCTTTACTTTTTAAATTTAGACTCTGTAAAGTAAACCCAAGCTGGTCATTTTCATGGGCTTGTTCTTTCATTTGTTTCACAATATTTGCAAAATCTTGTCTTAGCCAATCAAACTCACTGGTCTCAGGAGGAGGGTTGGAAAATTTAAAAATAGTTTTAGTACCATAAAGCCTACACTTTTTGACATGAGTCTCCTCCTCACTAATTATTTCAACAGGCTCAACAGCATGAGTTTCCTCCTCCATACTAAATAAATAACTAGACTCTCCCATCTCAGAATCAATCTCATTCTCAATAATTGAGGGACTAGGCTCCAAACTATCAGCCATTTTACAGGGACTTAAAATTTAGTTAATAAAAGCCAATAATTATTCAAGTAGATTAAAGAGTAATCAAACAGTTATTTAAGAGAAATTTTTCTAAGTTCTTTTAGCAAATATATAAATTAGTTATTTAAGTTAAAATGTTCTAAGTTCTTTTAACAAATATCCGAATTAATTATTTAAGTTAAAATTTTTTAAGTTCTTTAAACAAAAAAACTGAATTATTTCTAAACTTTCACAGAACTATTGCACAATAGAACACACTACAACAACGCAGCGCAGACACCTCTGAACAACTCGAAAGCCCGGAACAAAGTGATCGAGGCAAGATATAAACCGATGGAGGTAAACCAATCAACCAATCAGGGCACAGTACACCTATTTACAGCCAATAAGAAGCCCGCTTATTCCGACCACTCACAGCACAGCATTTTCCCTTCCCACCGTAGAGCAACAGGCAAAGATTATAATGATTCATAGAGTAAGATAATCTATATAAAAAAGAAATAACATATATCCCGGATGTAGTACAGATAATACTTTTCCTCCGGAGTCATGTGGTTTTCCTTCGGATGTCATGTTGATAACCTGTTCCATTACCCGGAAACCACATACCACCTTATCTCACCATGTTGATTCCAAATGCGTACAGTAATGTATAGCATTTCTCTCGTGAACTCGATAAAATCACTTCTAGCCGTGATTTAATTTTTTAATTTCTCGGATGGACCGATCCGGATAATCCGGGATCCGGATAATGTGGGTCCGGATAATCCGAGGTGTACTGTAATTGAGGTTAAAAATTCAAAAAATTACGTCATCTTTTGACTGACGGATCACGTAACAGATACAGATCACGGAACTGATGACGTCACGGTCCCATGACCGCTGGCGCAGCTGATGACGTCATTTCTGCTATATCTCCGCGATCCATATATCATATAATGTATAATTCCATAGAGTAACATAATCTTTATAATAACATAATTCACAAAATAAGAAGATTAATATAACTCCAAAGAGTAAAGAGATTATATATAGCTCCATAGAGTAAGACATTCATATAATTCATTGGGTAAGATCAAACCACGCCGCAGAGCAAGGAACAGGTCGGCAATGCAGTGCAAACACCACCTAGTAGCGAAAAAACGAACTACACCGCCGCATCGGCGGGAAACGCGAGTTAAATTCGGTTCACCCTTATACACCACAAAATCACTAAGACAGGACAACAGCGTCTTGGCCTAGTGGTTAGCGCGGAAGCACGCCAACTCAGAGACCAGGGTTCGAAACCCGGCCACGGCAGTGTGAAATTTTTCACCACCGAGTAGCGAACGATCGAACGACACCGTCCCATCGGCGGAAATACGTCCACGGACCGGACCGGACGGGGGCGGGGGCGGGGGGCGCCTTCGAGGGCCGTCCAACACTGTCACCCTCTTCGCATTACCGCACCCCTCCTCCTTGTACGTCACTCTCCACAAAAAAAACACCCAAAAAAAGCGCGCCAACCGCGCGCGCCAACAAATGCGGCTGTGCGGGAAAAAAGCGCGCCAACCCCATGGGCGCCGCCATCTTTGGGCGGGGCTTAGGAGGGGGGGAACAATCAGAACAAAGGGGCGGGTCACGTGACCTGTCACGTGACCAAAGGGGGCGGGGCCTGCTATCCTCTCGCCTAGACTACTTACATCAGTTATTACCAACTGCGGCACGCTTTCCAATGCTGTTTGTGAAGGCAGTGCTACATGGTGCTACCTCCAGTATAGTAATATAACCTCCTTGTCTCAGTCAATAAAGCTAAGTTTACACTAGCATATAGCAGTTTCGTCACTTGGACACTCTAATTACACTGTTGTTATACCAATACAGGTTTACCAACACCTCCGTTGTGTCAACACTTCAAGTGTTAACACTTCATTGATTACACTGGTTAGATACGATCTTGAGTGGCGACACCAATATTTGTAAAAAGAAAATAATATAAGTGTCGTCACTCAAGACTGCATTCCTCCAATTATAAATTAAGTGTTGTAACATTTGAAGTGTTAACACAACGGTTTTTGGTAAACCTGTATCTGTACCGGTATAACAACAATGTAATTAGTGACGACACTCCTACATGCTAGTGTAAACTTGGCTTAATGTAAACAAATCTGAAGAACGTTGTGGAGTTGTCCGTGCGCCGATCATACAAACTTCAACCTGTTGGATTCCGTCGACGGCGTCACTGTCTCATTTCATTTGACGGTGGACCAAGGTTTCGGCCTAGGTTCCGTAGGTTGGTACTGTCATGGCGGATGGCTCAGTTGATCCAAATTGTGGTGCGTGTTATAAAGTCGTTAGAAGTAAGCTATAAGTTGTGATGGTTTCTGTGCTAAACGGTACCATATTACTTGTGTGAATTTGTGTAGAACTGATTTTGACCTCC
This sequence comes from Flexamia atlantica, assembly GCA_035578135.1. Classification (NCBI taxonomy): domain Eukaryota; kingdom Metazoa; phylum Arthropoda; class Insecta; order Hemiptera; family Cicadellidae; genus Flexamia; species Flexamia atlantica. The sequence continues at coordinate 118,234,222 of JAQJVK010000001.1, forward strand.
TAACTCAATTAGGAAATAAATCCAAATGATTTTGTCCGAATTGCAAGGGGAAGGTTAGTACTGTTCTGTAAAAGATAGTTGATGTAGAAATTTTTTTAAACATTGAAACGGTAGTGACTAATCTTATACAATTAGTAAAAGGTGTCATTAATGATAATTTGCAATTGACTAATAAAGTGGAAGAGAACAGTTTGGCCAATTCAATCAATCAGTCAATCATAATTTCTTTATGCCGTAAAACTTACAAGCATTGGCATGAGTCATTTTACATAAATACCTTAGAACTAAAATTTTTACTTCTAAATTATAATCTTCTTAAAAATTCGTGGACACTGTAGTACGCACCCCTTATCAAATACGCCTTTCGTGCACCCCTAAATTTTTCAAGTGGCATCTCAACCCTAAGGCAGTCAGGCAGTCCATTAAAAAGTTTGATGGAAGAATAATAAACATTATTTTAAAAGAAAAGTTGTTTTGTGTTTTGGAAGAGACAGGTAAGAACGTTGACGGAAAGAGTAGTTAGTAGGTGGTATTCTAGATCCAAAAAGGCTGCGGTTTTTCATGAAGAATGTCAGAGTTTCTAATATGTAAATTGCTGGAAAGGTTAATAGTTTGTGATGGCGAAAGGTCTCTTTGCACGATTCTTGTTGCCTTAAACCAAAAATTATTCTCATAACCTTCTTTTGGAGAGTGAAGATGTATTTTAGACTTGACGTCTCTGACCCCCATATAGGTACAGCATAAATCAGATGAGGGTAAAAGCAACCAGAGTAAGCTGTGAGCAGTACCTCAGGATTACAATAAAATGATAGTCTCCGTATTCCATAAATGATAGAACTGAGTTTACCCGATAACGTATTTATATGTACAGAAAATTTTAGATTAGAATCAATTTTAAGACCAAGGAAGCAATCTGGATCTGAGAATGCAACAGCAATTTCAGAAAGCAGCAAATTTGAAACTCCAGTATTTTCCTTACTACGAATTTGAAAATTGACCATCCCTGTCTTGGCAGTGTTTACAAAAAGACCATTCTCAGATAACCATTGGATAAGTGAATTTGATTGGATCAAAGCAGCCATTTCCAAGTCATCAAATTTTTCTGCTGTAACAATGAGAGATGTATCGTCCGCAAATATGCATAGTTCACCATTGTCTATACTATCATCAATGTTGTTGATGAAGAGAAGAAAAAGGATCGGCCCCAATACAGACCCTTGGGAAACCCCCATTGTCACTTCCAACTTATACTGAACACTGAACTACTGAATACTGCTTTCGAAGACATCTACTTTCATCATTGTATGGTATTTCAACCCTTTGCATTCGGTTCTCAAGGTATGAAACAAACCAGTCCAAAGCCACTCCTCTTATACCAAGATTAGACAGTTTATCAACAAGAAGACCATATTTTGATTAGGATTTTTGCGGACATTTGCCATCACTGATTAGTAAAAAAACAAGTTTCACGACGTTTCGGGATCTGGAATCTGATCCCGTCTTCAGGTGGAAGAAAACCTAGAACATAACAAGATTAGTAACACATAGCCAGGAAAACCTGGAGAAAAACACAGCTAAAACAGAGAACTGTAAAAGCAGTCACGAAAACAATAAGCTGAAAAGAAAAACAATACACAAAATAACACAGGAATCACAAGTATCAAGAATCACCAAGCAGGAGAGAGCACGTCCACACCCAATCAGAGCTGAGCTGAGACTGGTGGGAGGAAAGCAAATGGCGGCGGCAACGGAAATGGCGGCGCCCACAGCCAACCAAATCACGGCGCGTTACCGGTGGCGAAAACCTGAAACAGAGACATGTGATATGCAAATTCCGTGTGTCTGTTCGTGTTTTTTTAGTTAATTTTTAACCTGATTTTGCCCCTTGGCCTTGCTACGGGTTAACATGTTATGAGAATTTTGAAGAGAATTGTTAGTAATTACCCTATTTGTGGACACTTTATTTTCCCTGTCTTTCAATTCTTTGTTTAATATTGGTAGCCATACTGGCCTTATTTCAAGTGAAGATTGACTGATTGGTTGGTCTGCTAGTTTTATGTATGAAGCTTCAATTAGTTTTCTTTTGAAAAAATGAGGTTCGCGGTGTACTATTTTTGCTTCGTCAAAATTCATCTGGTGATTTTCAGACCAGCAGTGTTGAGCAATTTTTGATTTATCCACTAAGCCCTTCCTCGTGTTATCTTTGTGTTCTTTGACTCTAACATTTAAAGGTCTTCTTGTCTCGCCATAATACGGCCTAGAGCAACTATTGCAGTTTATTCTGTAAACACAGTTTTTAGATCCCTGAGTGCCATTTTTTGGTTTGGTTTTTACGAGACATTGCCTAAGAGTGTTTTGTGTCCTAAACGCGGTTCTAACTTTGAACTTCCTAGCAACTCTTCTGATTTTTTCCGATAATCCCGGCACATAAGGATTGACATAGGAACGAATTTTTCAGTGTTTTCTGACTCATTCTGTTTAGCCCTACGAGTTTTGCACTTTCTTATTACGGATTGAGGGTATCCATTCTTATAGCCAAATCTTGCTCTACTTTTTTGATTTCCTGATTTAATCCATCTTGATTTGAGCAAATGCTCTTTGCTCTGTCAAATAGTAAGCTACCCCTTCTTTGACAGATTTTTGATGGTTAGATTGAAAATTTAAGTACTGCCCTGTGTGTGTCTTTTTTCTGAAAACAGTTGTCCTAAGCGTGTCCCTATCCTTTTCTACGCACACGTCCAAAAATGCTAGTTTGTTTTGGACTTCCTCTTCCATTGTTAGGCGAATGGAAGGAGAAATACTGTTAAGATGCCCTAAAAAGTCTTTTAGTTCATCGTCTCCATGCGGAAATACCACGAAGGTGTCATCGACGTACCTCCACCAAATCTTCGGTTTGAGTTGAGCCAAAGACAAAGCCTTTTGCTCAAACTCCTCCATAAAGATATTAGCAAAGATAGGCGACAATGGCGACCCCATGGCCATCCCCTCATCTTGACGGTATAATTTACCCTCTAGTTCAAAATAGTTACATTGAGTTCATAATTCAAGCAGTTCCATAATGACGTTAACAGGAAGTTTAGTACGTTCAGAAGAACGTACGTTGCTTCATAACGTTGCTTCATAACGTACGCTCATGGAAGAAGACCATGAATTACGACATTGAATGCCTTACTAAGGTATAAAAACATTCCTAGGGCGTCCTTTCCTTCATCTAGAGCCTTGACAATGTCATTTATCAAAAAGAACATGGCATTTAATGTACTTTTATTCTTCCGGAAACCAAACTGATTACGAAAGAAAATATTGTTTGACTCAAGGAAATGTAGAAAACGGCGAAGAACAATCTTTTCAATAACTTTGGGGAAAGTGGAAATAATTGAAATGGGCCTATAGTTACCACATTTTTGCACCTCACCCTTTTTGTGGATTGGCATTACAAGAGCAAGTTTAAGAACATCAGGAAATACATCTCTCTCAAACGAAACAATAATCATGCAAGTTAAGGAAAAGAGGAAACGTTCAGCACATTCTTTCAACAAGTAAGATGAAACCCCATCAAAGCCAGCAGATGTGCTACATTTTAGAGATTTTATAACTGTGAAAACTTCATTAGAACTAGTCGAACTCATAAAAAAGAAGGGCAAATAGAGTGAGATTCACACGTTGAATGGTTTTTTTGTAGCAACCTGACCAGAAAGGGTTCTTCCTATCTCAGAAAAAAAACTTGTTAAAAGCATTTGCTTCATAAGAGGATCGCTAACCACTCTACCACTACCATCATCAATAGAACCTATTACCAGAGATCTGCTACTTTTACCTTCCTTGATTACTCCCCTCATGGCTTTAGATTTGCACTTTGTATGATCTATTAGGTTCTGAACATGATGACTTTGCTGCTTTTATAGAAGACCGGTAGCTGTTTTTCATTTGTTGGTACAAAATACGCATTGGGTGGGCTGAAGCTAAATCCTTAGTCCTCGAATACAACAACAACAAGTCCTCCTTCATTTTCAACAAATGAGCATCCAACCTAATTTTTGAGCTTGAATGTTTCCTAGTGATTTTCTTCTTTCTGAAAGGAAAAGCGGAATCCATATAGTATTCAATGAGACGGAAAAAAGTATCAAACATTTCATTAACACTACCTGCAGACACAACATCATCCCATTTTTCAGCTCTCAAGAAATGCTTGAATGTGGAAAAAGAACTCAAATTTATAGCCCGAGTGTAGATATGACAACTAGCTGGTATGTGTTTAGGTCCTGCTAAATTAAGATCAACAAACTGCGCATGATGATCCGATATTGCTGTTCTCAGAAAAAAAGTATTGACAAAAGAATCATCTAGATTTGTATACACGTGATCGATAATCGACTTGGCTCCCTTGAACTCTCTAGTATACTCATGAAGGAAATTTTTTAAGCCAAAAGATACCATTAAATCTGTCAGCATTTGTGAACCTTGCGATGATGTCGCCAGTGGCGGCTGGTGGGTTAAATGAACGGGAGGACTCACTTACTACTAACTACTAAAAGAGCATTAAGGATTTTGTGTATTACACCTACTTTTGATTGCTATTCACAATTTCATGGTCTACAATATTACCAATATCCGCTCAATTCACTATTAAAATAATAACAATCTCCTATCACCAACCCTGGTTACCGACTCAATGGAGTAAAAGATACACATGAAACACAGCATGTAAACAAATAACCTCACTTTACCTCCCATCCCTCACCGTTTAGGTTACGGTTTAGAGGTTAGAGAGATTGGTAGGTTGCTATGGTTACTAAAACGAATAAACAACAGTTGCACCAACATGAATCGTGCAATCATAACGGCAGCAAAGGTTCAGCTTCTTAATGCCCTAAACAGATTATGGTGGCTGCACTGATTACTGATGTGCGCGCGCATCTTCGGACGCTGCCCCAGGCGGCTTATAACACAACACGGCAATGACGTCAGAGCACCCTCTCCACTGTCTGCTGGATTTGCCATAAGATAGCATGCGTTTGGATTGGGACGCTCTGGCCAGCGTCCGCGAGATAAACGCGCAACAGCAGTTGACTCCTAAATACTTTTGCAAAATATTTCGATGCTTATAGTTGAAATGAATTTATTATTAATGGTCAGTATAATAAAAATTAGTGGTTTTTACACATTTTATCGGATACATATGTAAATTAATTCAATTCAGTATATTTTAAAATCTTCTGGGAGGGCGGCGTCCGAGAGTCCTAATGGGCCGGCCGCCACTGGTCTGCCCCCGTCTCTCGCTTCCGTCTCCTGTACCAGTGTTGGCAACTGTAGACAGTGAAAACATTCATATTTACTGTATATAAATAACACTATTATGTTGTGTTACATTATTCCCCTATAGTGTTATAATACTATATAAAGTGCAGTTAATCACATAGAGTATTAAAAGACATGTGTATACTATATGATATGCCGGGTATGTCACATTAGTCCTTTGTAATGTTATAATATTATATGAAATTTTACTTAAAATTAAATAACTCGGGAATGGGCGAATTTATGTAGCTAAAATTTTGCATTTAGGTACTTCTTAACCTCCTTTACCTTTTTCAAGAACTTACACTTACACCCCCCTCTTACCCATTCCACCCCCTTCTTTTTCTTCTAAAATATGGCTAAAATATATAAAATCGTCGATATCTCGAAAACGGTTGGTCCTAGAGCAATTTTGGGCCCAAAAATCGTTTCTCCGGAAATCCGACCTCAAGAGGAATATGACCATACCAAAAAAACTTAACATTTGTAATGTGGTTTGCATTGACCAAAAATGAAGGGGCAATTATCAAGTAAAAATTTAAAATTTAATAACTGAGGAACTACTTGACCGAACTTAATGAAACTTGGTATGTGGATACTTGTTAACTTCTGCTACAATTTGAAACATACTTAAACCCTGTATTGTGGGTGAGTATCTAGATAATTGAAGGGGCTACATTAAAAAATTAATATCTTAAGAACTAGATGATGGATATTGATGTAACTTGGTGTATAGGTACATGTCAACTTATGCTAAGGCTTAAACTGGGCAGATTGCATCACAGAAATTGAAGGGGCAAAAAATAAAACACTATAGCTCAGGAACTAATTATTGAATTTTAATTAAAATTGGTATGTGGGTATATTTGAGTCTCTACTATCTTAGTCTGTACCTTTTTTTATCATATATTGAGGTATTAAGTCATTAATTTAAATATTAATGGGAAAATTAACATTTATTGTCCATAAAGGAAATGGATATTTAATAATTAACTTTGCTCTTGTAGCTTTTAAATGGTTGTCCTTCTGATTTGTGTAGTCAGTTTACTAGCATTGACATGTGTAGTTGTTCTTTCCAATTAGTAGTTAGCTTATTAACATGTATAGTTGTTCTTTTGGATTGTGTAGTTAGCCTCCTTGTACAGTTGTTCTTTTGATTTGTGTAGTTACCGATTTCTGTACGGTACGTACTACCTTATATATCTGCTACCATTAGCTCAGATTTTCTTTCTGCTCTAGACTTCTGTTCAGTGTAGACATTGTCTTCTCTGTTCCTGATATTGAGATACTATACTAACTTTTGAGTTATTATATAAATATAATTTGTAATCTCATTTTTATAATTTTCAAGATTGGTGTATTTGCTTGATTTATTAATAGTAGTATTTTATTATGCTAATTTTGAATTAAAATAATGCAGTCTATTTCTAAGAAGAGTTCTCCAACTAAGGAATTAATTATTTTTATTGGTGAAGAACAAATTTATAATAAAAAATTTAGACTTTATGGGCTTAGTACTTCTTTTAAGTTTACTAAGCCCCCTAAAGGTGTATCAAAATTTGACTGGATCCGTAAAGGACTTGACCAAATTGTTGAAAGGGAGAAAGCTAAAGCCTCGCCCATAGACTATCTTGGTTTTAAACTAATATCTATCAATTTGAAAAGTAAGGAACCAGGGTATACTGACATGCGGCTAGCTTCTGAAGTAACTAGTAATGACATTTGGCAGATTTTCGGGGGAATACTTCAAAGTAACTCTTGAAACATTACTTCATCAGACACTTTTAGAATAGATATTTCAAGGGTAAATGTTCCTGTTGGAAAAGGTAGAGTAAGACCTGGTCTCTATAATAGTTTTGAGGAAGAGTAAGGCAAGAAAGGGGATACTAGTAATTAATAACAAAGATAACCTATGTCTTCCTAGAGCTTTAGTCGTAGGTAAAGCATATGCTAAAAATGATCCCCAAATCTATGCTATACGTAAGGACAAAGTATTGAGGCAGACTTTGAGAGCTAAGAAACTCATTGCAAAGGCCCGTGCAGAGATCCCGGAGAATGGTGCAGGCATCCCTGAGCTTGAAAATTTCAGAATCATCTTAAAAAGTACAGAATAACAGTATATAATTATGACAGTAAAGGTAGAGAGGTATATTTTGCTGGTGGAAATGATGATGCACGGTTAAAAATTAACCTATTGTTTCATGATGGTCACTACAATGTCATTACTAACTTAACTGCTGCGTTTGTTTGCAAATATTTCTGTGAAGCCTGTCATGTTCCTTATGAGCATAAGGGTGAGCATAGATGTACTAATTGCTGTTCTTCTTGCTATTCTATTTCCCCTCCTTGTAAGCTTGAACATGGAGGTATTACATGCCGGTTTTGCAAACGCTTTTTTTAAGAATGAACGGTGTTTTATAGCTCACCAAGGGCAGATTTGTAAGACTGTACAGCTTTGTCAGCATTGTAAAAAGCTAGTTTTTCCGACTAAACGTAAAGATGTTAATGGTTGTGGAGAGGTTTATTGTAATCCATGTGGTGCTTTTAAAGACCAAAAACATCAGTGTTATATACAAGTTGATCGGAGAAGTCCAAAGAACCGAGACTTTATTTTCTTTGATTTGGAAACAAGACAGGATGAGATTTTGGTCTCAGACCCCAATAAAAATGTTCACAAGGTTAACTTATGTGTGTCTCAACAGTATTTTTTTAAGTGTATCAATGGAGGAGAGTGTGAAACTTGCTCAGAGAGATAAAAAGTATTCGAAAAAGACCCTGTTATGGAGTTCATGAACTACGTGTTGACAGTGAGGAAACAGTTTAAACATGTTTGTGTGATTGTCCATAGTGGACAGGGCTTTGACTTTCAGTTTATTTTAAAGTATATCATAGAAGAAACCAAGTTTACACCAAACATCACTCCCCGGGGAACAAAATTGATACTAATTGAAGTAGATAATGTGAGGTTTGTTGATTAATTGAGTTATTTTCCTATGTCTCTTTCTGCACTCCCTAAAGCTTTTGATCTACCTCCTGAGAGAAGGAAGGGTTTCTTCCCACATTTGTTTAACACCCTAGCAAATCAAAATTATGTTGGTCCTATGCCTGACAAACAGTACTACTGCCCTGAGTCCATGTTTGAGAAAAATTACAATGACTTTGAGAAATGGTATGATGAAAGAGTAGCAGAAAAGTATGTGTTTGATTTTAAAAAAGAAATCTTGGAGTATTGTATCTCAGATGTTGAAATCTTGGCTCAAGCCTGTATTAAATTTAGAGCCTTACTTCTTGACCAGTGTAATGTAGACCCATTTCTAGAATCAATCACGATAGCAAGTGCATGTAGCTTGGTTTTTCGCCGTAACTTTTTAAAACCTAATACTATTGGCTTGATCCCTAAAAATGGTTATAGACTAACTGACAATCAATCAGCATTGGCTTTAAATGTTTAACTTGGGAAGAGGAAAGGCGCGGGGTAAAAATTCAACATGCAGGCAGAGGGAGGGAAGTCAAAATTAAGGGGTTGAAAGTTGATGGGTTTGACGGGAAAAATATTTATGAGTTTCATGGATGCTATTGGCATGGATGCCCCAAATGTTTTCCTTACAACAGAGAGGCTCCTCTGAAGGAGGATCCCTCTGATACTTTACATTTGCGTTATGAGAAAACCAAATCTAAAATTGAGAAGCTCGGGGAAGTTGTAGAGATGTGGGAGTGCGACTTTAACAGAAGGATCAGAAATTAAATCATTTGGACAAGCTTTCTATTTTAAACACTTTACCATTAAATGCTAGAGATGCATTCTTTGGGGTTAGGACAGACAACATAAAATCATATTACAAGTGTAAAGAGGGAGAGACAATCCAGTATGTAGATGTTTGCTCCCTGTACCCTTATGTAAATAAATATTGTAAGTACCATGTAGGCCATCCAAAGATTTACATTGGAAATAAAGAATGCTTAGAAAGAGGTCTTGAAGTGGATGGTTTAATGAAATGTAAGATCTTATTTCCTTTTAATCTTTATCATCCTGTACTCCCTGCAAAGATGAATGATAAATTGATGTTTGTACTATGTAGGACTTGTGAGGAAACTTGAAATCAAGGTGATTGTGTTCATGAGTGTAAGAAGAGAGCGTTAGTGGGTACTTGGACTACAGATGAAATTAGAAAAGCAGTAGAAAAAGGCTATGCAATATTAGACATGTATGAACTGTGGGAGTATCAGATGGTAACTTTTGAGGAAGCAGAGTTGTTCACTGACTTTATCAATAAATTTATAAAGTTAAAACAGTATTTACCCGAAATATAAGCCACTTTGAAGAGTACATATTCTTCAATTTTGCCTCGACCTAATGGCTGACCTGATGTTTTTTCCATATTTTCCATTTGCAGGAAGTGCACAACGAACATCGCTTACAATGCTGCAATATGTGGTAATGCAGCATTTTAAGCGCACTAATAGCCACCATAATGAGTGGCTTTTAGAGACACTTTCAGCACGCTACATCGTACCGAAAACCTATTTTTACAGTAGGTTGACGACCTATGTGCGCATAGAAGGCAGACGATCATTTATAATTTAATTAAATCGTGCGCATTCGCCCGGGTTCACCTAGTTATCATGAAATTGAAGCGAAAACCCCACACTCGCTATACGTATTTTGTTAAGGCCTATTAGGAATATTAGGATTTATATTTGCTAAATAATTTTAGGTTAGCAAAAACAGTTTTATTTAAACACAACAAGTAAACAGTGTTACCAATTCACGCTAGTAGAATTCCCCCAACTTTGGGTCTAACATGGGTTCTTATGGAAAATAGATTTAACATGGGCTCTTATGGAGAATAGATTTAACATGGGTTCTTATGGAGAATGTATTTAACATTGAGTCTTATGGATTAATAAATTGCTTAAAATTGTATTTTACTATTGTTATGTATATAGTGTAATAAATGTGTTTTTATCTTATAATCAATTGTAAATGTTGAGTTGTTGTGTCTAGTGAGGTAATTAACAGCAAACTAGTGGCTTAAAGGGGTTTAAAACCCCTAGTGAGGGAAAATTCAAACGATCCTTTATTGAAGTACAAAATACCTTGATAGTAATCTCAACTTCTTAAGTTTGTAAGAAGATAATAGTTTGTGTACTTTCGTTTTGGCCGACTTAGGTGACTCCTACTCTACATAATATAACAGAATACAGGACCTACCAGTTTGATAGGATGTCGATCAGAGTGGCTTAAGATGGAATCCATAAAAGTTGATTCTCGTGAAATGCTGCCTCAACGGTGTTCTCATCAGATGACTAGGATATGTTAGGCCAACTTTTTAACTCAGAAAACATCAGGAAAAAGCCAGAAAAAACGTAATTCAATAATTTTATCGACGATATTACGAAAATATCGGATCAAAAATATCGATATATCGAAAAATATCAATATATCAGAAAATCTCTGTTAAAAATTAATCGAATGCATATGGTATGTATCACAACAGTTAGCAGCACAACTGTGACGTCCATTTGACGTAAAATTGTTTATAATTTATACTTTGAAGTAATTTTAGATCAATAACTGTAAAGTAAATTATGTTACAGCAAAAGAGCCTACATAGCCAAGATAATTTTTTGAAATTCTTGTCGATAACCTTTATCTTTAGGGTACAATCAACGAAACAACATATAATAAAAATTTGACTAAAAACCATTTCTTATAGCTAATAAGTTATTTCCAAATTGATAACTTTATTATTTCCTTATCAAATAATATTTAATTAACAAATGAAAAAGTGCAAAAAACGTTAAACTGTATTTTATTTATGTATTATTCTTAAATATTTGCTAATATTGATACTAACGATAATATCGAAGTAAAATATCGATATTCAGATAATATCGGAAGTCTAATATCGATATAAAAAGTACAGAATAACAGTATATAATTATGACAGTAAAGGTAGAGAGGTATATTTTGCTGGTGGAAATGATGATGCACGGTTAAAAATTAACCTATTATTTCATGATGGTCACTACAATGTCATTACCAACTTAACTGCTGCGTTTGTTTGCAAATATTTCTGTGAAGCCTGTCATGTTCCTTATGAGCATAAGGGTGAGCATAGATGTACTAATTGCTGATCTTCTTGCTATTCTATTTCCCCCCTTGTAAGCTTGAACATGGAGGTATTACATGCCGGTTTTGCAAACGCTTTTTTAAGAATGAACGGTGTTTTATAGCTCACCAAGGGCAGATTTGTAAGACTATACAGCTTTGTCAGCATTGTAAAAAGCTAGTTTTCCGACTAAACGTAAAGATGTTCATGTTTGTGGAGAGGTTTATTGTAATCCATGGGGTACTTTTAAAGACCCAAAACATCAGTGTTATATACAAGTTGATCGGAGAAGTCCAAAGAACCGAGACTTTCTCTTTATTTTCTTTGATTTGGAAACAAGACAGGAAGATACTTTGGTCTCAGACCCCAATAAAAATGTTCACAAGGTTAACTTATGTGTGTCTCAACAGTATTGTTTTAAGTGTATCAATGGAGGAGAGTGTGAAACTTGCTCAGAGAGACAACAAGTATTTGAAAAAGACCCTGTTAAGGAGTTCATGAACTACGTGTTGACGGTGAGTAAACAGTTTAAACATGTTTGTGTGATTGCCCATAATTGACAGGGCTTTGACTTTCAGTTTATTTAAAGTATATCATAGAAGAAACCAAGTTTACACCAAACATCACTCCCCGGGGAACAAAATTGATACTAATTGAAGTAGATAATGTGAGGTTTGTTGATTAATTGAGTTATTTTCCTATGTCTCTTTCTGCACTCCCTAAAGCTTTTGATCTACCTCCTGAGAGAAAGAAGGCTTACTTCCCACATTTGTTTAACACCCTAGCAAATCAAAATTATGTTGGTCCTATGCCTGACAAACAGTACTACTGCCCTGAGACCATGTTTGAAAAAAATTACCATGACTTTGAGAAATGGTATGATGAAAGAGTAGCAGAAAAATATGTGTTTGATTTTAAAAAAGAAATCATGAAGTATTGTATCTCAGATGTTGAAATCTTGGCTCAAGCCTGTATAAAATTTAGAGCCTTACTTCTTGAACAGTGTAATGTAGACCCATTTCTAGGAGGAAAGGCGCGGGGTAAAAATTCAACATGCAGGCAGAGGGAGGGAAGTCAAAATTAAGGAGTTGAAAGTTGATGGGTTTGACGGGAAGAATATTTATGAGTTTCATGGATGCTATTGGCATGGATGCCCCAAATGTTTTCCTTACAACAGAGAGGCTCCTCTGATACTCCCCCCCTCTGATATTTTACATTTAGAGAGATCCCTCTGATACTTAACAATTGCGTTATGAGAAAATCAAATCTAAAATTGAGAAGCCCGGGGAAGTTGTAGAGATGTGGGAGTGCGACTTTAATAATTTAAAGAAGGATCAGAAACTAAATCATTTGGACAAGCTTTCTGTTCAAAACACTTTACCATTAAATGCTAGAGATGCATTTTTTGGGGGTAGGACAGACAACATAAAATCATATTACAAGTGTAAAGAGGGAGAGACAATCCAGTATGTAGATGTTTGCTCCCTGTACCCTTATGTAAATAAATATTGTAAGTAACCTGTAGGCCATCCAAAGATTTACATTGGAAATAAAGAATTCTTAGAAAGAGGTCATGAAGTGGATGGTTTAATGAAATGTAAGATCTTACCTCCTTTTAATCTTTATCATCCTGTACTCCCTGCAAAGATGAATGATAAATTGATGTTTGTACTATGTAGGACTTGTGAGGAAACTTCAACTCAAGGTGATTGTGTTCATGAGTGTGAGGAGTGAGCTTTAGTGGGTACCTGGACTATGGATGAAATTAGAAAAGCAGTAGAAAAAGGCTATGCAATATTAGACATGTATGAACTGTGGGAGAATCAGATGGTAACTTTTGAGGAAGTAGGGTTGTTCACTGACTTTATCAATAAATTTCTAAAGTTAAAACAGGAGGCATCAGGGTTTCCAGAATGGTGTAAAACTGAAGAAGACAAAGACTTGTAAGTCCCCAAGTTCTTAGAGCATGAGGGGATTCAATTGGAAAAGGACAAAATTATTAAGAATGGGGATTTGAGATCACTTGCGAAGTTTATGCAAAATTCATTTTGGGGAAATTTGGGCAGAGAGAAAAAATGGAAAAAACTTCACTTGTTATAAACTCTAAAGATTTATTTGTAATATTTACTCAACCTGGAAGTGCAGTTAGATTTATTGAGGCTATTAATGAAGAAGTAGTATTGGTCAACTGGAAAACTGTAGATGCAGCTAGGGAGACATTGAAAACTGTTAATGTTGTAATTGCAGCCTACACTACAGATCATGCTAGATTAAAATTGTACGAATATTTAGAAGCTTTAGGAGATCAGGTCTTATACTATGACACTGACAGTTGTATTTATTACTTCCGGGAAGGTTTGTATAGAGTACCGACAGGAGATTACCTTGGGGAAATGAAAGATGAACTTGTAGAGTATGGTCCAGTTTAATATATTACTGAGTTTGTCTCTGGGGGACCTAAAACCTATGCCTATCTTGTATGGTCTACAAATCAAAATAAGTTAGTGTCAGTTTGTAAAATTAAGGGTTTAACATTGAATTTAAAAACCTCTAAATTACTAAACTTCAAGACCTTTAAAGATATGGTTCTCAGTGAAGTTCCTCAAATTATAGAAATTCATGAGAGTAGAATCAGGAGAACTAAAGACAAAAATGTTGTAACTACCAATGAAACAAAAATGTTTAAAATTACTGGTTCAAAAAGGAAATTAGTTGATGGATATGATACAGTGCCTTATGGATTAAAAAAACAAAGAATACAGTAACATAAACCAGGCATGTACACCACCAAACATAGAGCTCATATACCTCTTAACACATGCTCCAAAATGTTAGTCTGCTTTTAGCTGTGGTACTGAGCGGATGTACTAGAGCTGCTCTGTTGCTATAATAATATACTTGTATTTGCCATGGCAGTCTGTTTGAAATTTTTGTCCAAGACAAAGCTAAAGGAAAACTCTAAATTTTGTTTGACCTGTACAGCATATAAGTTTCAGTTAACAGGTTCAATAGATGTTTTTGAATGGCCTTTGACATTTTCAGAACAAATAGTATGTCATATAACACAGAATTTGACATCTAAAGCTTTTATACAAATAACAATCGACCATGGTGATACCTCAGGAAATATTCAATTTTTACAGCTAAACAAACTAACACCGGCAGTTTTTGATTATCATTTTGAAAAAAATATTTTCTCAAGTTAAGACACTATCAGATATTATAACTTTGGAAGTAACTGTTGTTACTGTTCCTAGCCGCTACCTTACATCTTAGATGAGTGCGGTAACCCTTAAATGTAATGTATAAACATCTTGTTCTCAATACTGAGGTCATTCTGTCTTGGACAGTGCTCCTGAGTAGACGCGTTGACAAGGTATTAACAGTTTAAGTGTTTGCTTAATTGTTTTATAATGCCTGCTAAATATTGTAATCTTAATGAACATTTAGTCTTGGTATTGTTTGATAGTGAAGGTAAGGTAGTTAAAGCTATGGATATAGCTAAAGCCTTGGGGCATCTTGAGGTTAGACGGGGGATTAAATCTTCTTTAAATGGTAACAGTATAAAGATTTTTAAAGATTTTCAAAAACAAGGTCTCAAAAAACATGATGGTAGAACCTATTTTGTTGATGAATCTGGATTACAAACTTTGATTTTGCGTTCTCCTAATCCTGAAGCAAGAGAGCTGGTAAAAAGACTGTTTCCAAAGAAGTTTTATATTCTATTTATCGATATTAAAGATTCAAAGTTATCTTAAACAGGTCTAATGTATCCCACTGTATGAGTGTGAGAAGTTAGTAAGGCTTAGTCTTGAAAGCTTCTGTTCTGTGGACAGACACCTGCTTAAAGGCTGACTTAAAAAATCATAAGTCCACTTGCAGATGACGGGTTGGCTTAGATGCCGTAGAAAATGATTTCCCGCGTCTACCAAAGAAAAGGACTCTAGTCCGTTGTGTATGGGGGTCCCTGGCGTGGTGTAAAAGCCCGTAAACCATGAATGAAGGTCCCTGGCGTGGTGTAAAACCCGTAAACCTGAATGGCGTGTGAATGTAGGGCAAAGTTAATAGTCTGGCTCAGAACTTTAAAAATTCTGGGTAATTCAATTAATATGCCCGGTGGGATATTGTTAGATTTCAAAGATAATGAGTAGCTCTCTTACTAAGCTTTGTTAGGTTTATAGAATGTAAAATCAATTGTTTGAGTCAAAAAATATAAAAATCCTCTGTTTGTCTAAGTAAATGGAGGGGTTATTAGCCAAAATGAAAGGACATAGTCCAAGTAAATGGCTAAATACCTCATACATAATGAACAGACCAACAGAGGACCAAAAGAAATCTATTAGTGTGAGAGATAGAGCTTGTAGCAGTTCTATCCTCACCCCAGAGGTTAGACCTACAGGGGATGCTCTGGGTTAACAAAAAGAGTGCGCCGAGGCCCCTCCGGCATAGCCATAAAGGCTTACCGTGGTGTGGAAACGTGGGCCCCAAAGATTTTTTGACTTTTCTACTGCTTTTCTAATTTCATCCATAGTCCAAGTACCCACTAAAGCTCTCTCCTCACACTCATGAACACAATCACCTTGATTTGAAGTTTCCGCACAAGTCCTACATAGTACAAACATCAATTTATCATTCATCTTTGCAGGGAGTACAGGATGATAAAGATTAAAAAGAGGTAAGATCTTACATTTCATAAAACCATCCACTTCAAGACCTCTTTCTAGGCATTCTTTATTTCCAATGTAAATCTTTGGATGGCCTACAGGGTACTTACAGTATTTATTTACATAAGGGTACAGGGAGCAAACATCTACATACTGGATTGTCTACATTGTCTACATCTACATTGTCTGGATTGTCTCCCTCTTTACACTTGTAATATGATTTTATGTTGTCTGTCCTACCCCAAAGAATGCATCTCTAGAATTTAATGGTAAAGTGTTTAGAATAGAAAGGTTGTCCAAATGATTTAGTTTCTGATCCTCCTTTAAATTGTTAAAGTCGCACTCCCACATCTCTACAACTTCCCCGAGCTTC
The DNA here is from genome assembly GCA_035578135.1 of Flexamia atlantica. Lineage (NCBI taxonomy): Eukaryota > Metazoa > Arthropoda > Insecta > Hemiptera > Cicadellidae > Flexamia > Flexamia atlantica. The sequence continues at coordinate 118,250,670 of JAQJVK010000001.1, forward strand.
TCAATTTTAGATTTGGTTTTCTCATAACGCAAATGTAAAGTATCAGAGGGATCATCCTTCAGAGGAGCCTCTCTGTTGTAAGGAAAACATTTGGGGCATCCATGCCAATAGCATCCATGAAACTCATAAATATTCTTCCCGTCAAACCAATCAACTTTCAACCCCTTAATTTTGACTTCCCTCCCTCTGCCTGCATGTTGAATTTTTACCCCGCGCCTTTCCTCTTCCCAAGTTAAACATTGTAAAGCCAATGCTGATTGATTGTCAGTTAGTCTATAACCATTTTTAGGGATCAAGCCAATAGTATTAGGTTTTAAAAAGTTACGGCGAAAAACCAAGTTACATGTACTTGCTATCGTGATTGATTCTAGAAATGGGTCTACATTACACTGTTCAAGAAGTAAGGCTCTAAATTTAATACAGGCTTGAGCCAAGATTTCAACATCTGAGATACAATACTCCAAGATTTATTTTTAAATTCAAACACATATTTTTCTGCTACTATTTCATCATACCATTTCTCAAAGTCATGGTAATTTTTCTCAAACATGGTCTAAGGGCAGTAGTACTGTTTGTCAGGCATAGGACCAACATAATTTTGATTTGCTAGGGTGTTAAACAAATGTGGGAAGTAACCCTTCTTTCTCTCAGGAGGTAGATCAAAAGCTTTAGGGAGCGCAGAAAGAGACAAAGGAAAATAACTCAATTAATCAACAAACCTCACATTATCTACTTCAATTAGTATCAATTTTGTTCCCCGGGGAGTGATGTTTGATGTAAACTTGGTTTCTTATATGATATACTTCAAAATAAACTGAAAGTCAAAGCCCTGACCATTACGGGCAATCACACAAACATGTTTAAACTGTTTCCTCACTGTCATTACGTAGTTCATGAACTCCTTAACAGGGTCTTTTTCAAATACTTTTTGTCTCTCTGAGCAAGTTTCACACTCTCCTCCATTGATACACTTAAAACAAAACTGTTGATGCACACATAAGTTAACCTTGTGAACATTTTTATTGGGATCTGATTGGGGTCTCATCTTGTCTTGTTTCCAAATCAAAGAAAATAAAGAGAAAGTCTCGGTTCTTTGGACTTCTCCGATCAACTTGTATATAACACTGATGTTTTGGGTTTTTAAAAGCACCCCATGGATTACAATAAACCTCTCCACAAACATGAACATCTTTACGTTTAGTCGGAAAAACTAGCTTTTTACAATGCTGACAAAGCTGTATAGTCTTACAAATCTGCCCTTGGTGAGCTATAAAACACCGTTCATTCTTAAAAAAGCGTTTGCAAAACCGGCATGTAATACCTCCATGTTTAAGCTTACAAGGAGGGGAAATAGGATAGCAAGATGAACAGCAATTAGTACATCTATGCTCACCCTTATGCTCATAAGGAACATGACAGGCTTCACAGAAATATTTGAAAACAAACGCAGCAGTTAAGTTGGTAATGACATTGTAGTGACCATCATGAAACAATGGGTTAATTTTTAACCGTGCATCATCATTTCCACCAGCAAAATATACCTCTCTACCTTTACTGTCATAGTTATATACTGTTATTCTGTACTTTTTAAGATGATTCTGAAAATTTTCAAGCTCAGGGATGCCTGCACCATTCTCCGGGATCTCTACACGGGACTTTGCCATGAGTTTCTTAGCTCTCGAAGTCTGCCTCAATCCTTTGTCCTTACGTATAACATAGATTTGCGGATCATTTTTAGCATATGCTTTACCTACCACTAAAGCTCTAGGAAGACATAGGTTATCTTTGTTATTAATTACTACTATCCCCTTTCTTGCCTTACACTCTTCCTCAAAACTATTATAGAGACCAGGTCTTACTCTACCTTTTCCAACAGGAACATTTACCCTTGAAACATCTATTCTAAAAGTGTCTGATGAAGTAATGTTTTCAGTGTTACTTTGAAGTATTCCCCCGAAAATCTGCCAAATGTCATTACTAGTTACTTCAGAAGCTAGCCGCATGTCAGTATACCCTGGTTCCTTACTTTTCAAATTGATAGACATTAGTTTAAAACTAAGATAGTCTATGGGCGAAGCTTTAGCTTTCTCCCTTTCAACAATTTGCTCAAGACCTTTACGGATCCAGTCAAATTCGGATACACCTTTAGTGGGCTTAGTAAACTTAAAAGTAGTACTAAGCCCATAAAGTCTAAATTTTTTACTATAAGTTTGTTCTTCACCAATAAAAATAGTTGGTTCCTTAGTTGGAGAACTCTTCTTAGAAACAGACTGCATTATTTTAATTAAACATTAGTAAAATCAAATACTACTATTAATAAATTAAGCAAATACACCAATCTTGAAAATTATAAAATGAGATTACAACTTATATTTATATAATAACTCAAAGGTTAGTATAGTATCTCAATATCAGGAGCAGAGCAGACAATGTCTACACTGAGCAGAAGTCTAGTGCAGAATGAAAAGCCGAGCTAAAGGTAACAGATATATAAGGTAGTACGTACCGTACAGAAATCGGTAACTACACAAATCAAAAGAACAACTGTACAAGGAGGCTAACTACACAATCCAAAAGAACAACTATACATGTTAATAAGCTAACTACTAAATGGAAAGAACAACTACACATGTCAATGCTAGTAAACTGACTACACAAATCAGAAGGACAACCATTTAAAAGCTACAAGAGAAAAGTTAATTATTAAATATCCATTTCCTTTATGGACAATAAATGTTAATTTTCCCATTAATATTTAAATTAATGACTTAATACCTCAATATATGATAAAAAAAGGTACAGACTAAGATAGTAGAGACTCAAATATACCCACATACCAATTTTAATTAAAATTCAATAATTAGTTCCTGAGCTATAGTGTTTTATTTTTGCCCCTTCAATTTCTGTGATGCAATCTGCAACACCCAGTTTAAGCCTTAGCATAAGTTGACATGTACCTATACACCAAGTTACATCAATATCCATCACCTAGTTCTTAAGATATTATTTTTTTAATGTAGCCCCTTCAATTATATAGATACTCACCCACAATACAGGGTTTAAGTATGTTTCAAATTGTAGCAGAAGTTAACAAGTATCCACATACCAAGTTTCATTAAGTTCGGTCAAGTAGTTCCTGAGTTATTAAATTTTAAATTTTTACATGATAATTGCCCCTTCATTTTTGGTCAATGCAAACCACATTACAAATGTTAAGTTTTTTTGGTATGGTCATATTCCCCATGAGGTCGGATGCCTGGAGGATCGAATTTTGGGCCCAAAATTGCTCTAGGACCAACCGTTTTCGAGATATCGACGATTTCAAATATTTTAGCCATATTTTAGAAGAAAAAGAAGGGGGTGGAATGGGTAAGAGGGGGGTGTAAGTTCTTGAAAAAGGTAAAGGAGGTTAAAAAGTACCTAAATGCAAAATTTTAGCTACATTAATTCGCCCATTCCCGAGTTATTTAATTTTAAGTAAAATTTCATATAATATTATAACATTACAAAGGACTAATGTGACATACCCGGCATATCATTTAGTATACACATGTCTTTTAATACTCTATGTGATTAACTGCACTTTATATAGTATTATAACACTATAGGGGAATAATGTAACACAACATATAGTGTTATTTATATAAATATGAATGTTTTCACTGTCTACAGTTGCCAACACTGGTACAGGAGACGGAAGCGAGGGACGGGGGCAGACCCTTGTGACGTCAACCCGGTGTCACGTTTTGGCGGGCCACGGCCGCCACCGCCGGCGGGAAAAAAGTGAGGTTAGGAATTTCGGCGCGAAAGACGACGCCATCTTTGATGGACACCATCTTTGATAGACGCCATCTTACCACCTCCATAGGGGGCGGGGCTAAAGAGGGGTAGGGGACCAATCAGAACAAGGGGGCGGGTCACGTGACAAAAGAGGCGGGGCCTAAACCAAGCTAAATAAGGCCTTGTTTGCACGACGACCAGACAGTAGGACAGTAGAAAAAAATTCTTTTGTTCTCTTTTGTTTAAAGGTGTTACTGTCCACTGTACTGGGCGTCGTGCAAACAGGCCCTAAAGCTTTTTCAAAAGGGTGCGGGGCCTGCTATCCTCTCGCGTAGACTACTCAAGCTATCTAAATAACAGACTCCAGATGTCAGAAATAATTTGCTTTGTAGTGAAAAATACTATAAAAATGTTGTTTTTCTAATGTTGATCTCAATAGATGGATCAGACTTACTTTGGAAATTCCTGTGTTAATTTCTAATATGGCGCATTGGAGAAAACTTTATTTGGAACACTCTAAATAAGGAACAAACTTTACGGGGATAGTACATTTTTGGAAAATCTCCTGATTTTCTTTTTGTAATTTTAGTGCAATAAGATTTTTTGGAGCTTATCACTGTTACACCCAGATTCGTCTTTAGCAGACGAATCCAGAGATGTGCATAACTCAATATGTGATTTTTTGGGACAAGGCACGATTTGGAAATGGATTCAAAAGACAAAATCTACAATTGTTTGGATTCATTGCAGAGTAGTTTTGAGCTCAGGGATGAAAAGGGATTTTTCGGGCGCGATGTGTTGAGGGATAATCACCATAAGGGATCATAAGGGATAATAATCTTCTTTCTGATTCACAACACGGATTTAGACTAGGTAGGTCGACAACAACAGCAGTCTCAGAAATAGTAAATTACACCCTAGATGCATTTGTTAATAGGGAATCGGTAGCCCTGTCTTTATTGGATTTAACCAAAGCATTTGACTGTGTCCCCTTTGAAATAATTTTAGAGAAACTCACATATTATGGCATCTCAGAACAATGAATCAGGCTGATCTCTTCCTATTTATCAGGTAGAAAACAATATGTCTCTATAAGGGGTGTCAATTCATCAACAGAGGACGTTGCAATGGGAGTGCCGCAAGGCTCTGTGCTTGGGCCCTTCTTTTTCATCATTGTAATAAATGACTTGCCAAGAAATCTAAAAGTTAGGTCTGGACACTTCAATTTTTTCAAAAAGCTGGAACATAGGTGAGCTCATGGAAACTAGCCGGTCGGCACAGGGTGCGATGCTCTGAACTGGTTTTCTTCTAATAAGTTGATGTGCAACCAAGATAAGACACATAATCTTCTTTTAAGTTTGTCTCAAAATGACCCCGATGTTCAATCAGTCAAGCTCTAAGGGATTTTCATAGACTCAAAATTATCCTGGAATGATCATATCAGTAATCTTTGTAAAAGAATTTCAAGTGTTAGTTATCTGATTTGGAAATTGAGGGATATTGTGTCTGTCGATTATCTTCGGATAGCTTATTTTGGGCTTTTCCAATCACACATAGCTTTAGTCTCATTCTGTGGGGTCATGCAGCTTCCATTTCAGACATTCTCTTGATACAGAAAAAGGTCCTAAGAACAATGTGTAGAGCAAATCGATTGGACCACTGGAGACCTCTGTTTAAGCAAATGAAAATACATGCAGTTATTAACCTATACATACTCCATGTACTAATATACACAAAAACTAACCTAAACTTTTTTTTCTACCAGGCAAGAAATACATTCACATCAAACCAGGTACAGATCAAAACTGGATATCCCACAACACCGATTGGCGAAAATTGGCACATCACACCAGGGAAATTGTTTGAAATTTTTCAACAAACTTCATGATTCGGCCCGATACTCATCACTTCAAAGTTTTAAAAACACTATAACCAATTGGCTTCTAGACAATCCGTTTTACAATATTTCAGAATTTTTAGAATGTTCCTCCATAAATGAATTAAGATTTTAAACTTGGCGTGTAAGTTCCTTCATGATTTTATAATCATAGCTGACTTTTTTGTTTTTTTATTTAAAGAATTTATAATGTTACATAATTGTATGACAATGCCTATTTCATACCATGTGGTCAATAGGCCAGTAAAATTAGATCAAAAATTAGTCATGCCTGGACAAAATTCCCGGAAAGCTGGAAATCGTCTTAATCTTTCCGTTTTACATCCAAGTATATGACTTTGAAGTTTGTCCCATTTTTCCTAGTGTGCTTTCGACCTGGGACCACAAAAATATCAGAGTTTTGGGTAATTTTTTATTCTTTTGTAAATGAGTAAAAAACCATTTAATTTACATAAAAAATTTAAATACAAGAATTGTAGAGGACAAAATTCTGCATTTATTGAGTACCTTCTGATAAAGATACTTTAAATAGTAATTGATTTATGGTAAGTTAAATAAAGGGTTTTGGCGAATTTCTCTTTTAGAGAAAGAGCTATTACTGTAGGTCTCATGGTAATCCCTATAAGCCCGAGACCACGATAACTTTTAGTTTTGAGGTCCTCAGAAGCCAAAAAACCCATAAGTTCAAATCTATATAAATATATATGTATCAATATAGATGTATATATCTAGTCTCAGAGATTTACCAGTAACTGATAATGTATACAGTATTAAGTAAGTTCTTAGGAGTACATATGGACCAAAAATTATCATGGGTACCCCACATTACATATATTTCAGCCAAACTTTCAAGAGTTATATTTTTAATAAAAAGTTTGAAAAATCATGTACCCTGTATAATTACATTAGATCTGCTTATTTTGCATTCTTTCAAAGCATAATTTCATATGGTATTTTGCTATGGGGTAACAGTAGCCATATTGGAAATATATTAGTTCTTTAAAAAAAAGTTTTTAGAATTATGTCTGATGCTCATAAATTAGATCATTGTAAACCACTCTTTGTAAAATTACGATGCTTAACAGTGATAAACTTGTATATTTTTAATGTATTAATGTATACAAAAAATAACCTCTCAGAACATCATCTTAGACAGGATATACATGGTTATAACACCAGACATAGTAAGCACATAGATATACCATACAATAGGCTGTCAAAATGTCACAACAGTTATGAAATTCTTGGTTTGAAAATGTTCAACAAACTACCTACAAACATTTCAGATTTACCTTTAAAGACGTTCAAAAGTAAACTGTACAACCTTTTGTTAAATTTACCTTTTTATTCCGTTAAAGAATTTTTTGAGTGTGAAGATTTTTGTATGTGATATGTTACCTGGCCTGTTAAGTTATTTGTTTGTATTTCTCTGAAATTTATTTCCACTTCTGAATTTTTACTGAGTTGTGTTAAAGTTAGTGTTAATTATGTATATAGGTTATCTTGTTAAGTATTTTTGTTAAGTATTTTGTATTTTCTTCTGTTTGCAACATATTACTTTAAACAATTAATTGTATTCCATTTTTGTCTAATTTTTTTGTTTAGTTGTTTCGTAAGGGATGATTTTGGTTATTTTCGTTTTATCTGTACATATTGTAAAATTTATTTTAGTATAGGGTTAACTAAGATCTTAGTTTTAATTTAGTATGTAGTCTTGACTTTGTCTATTGCTGTAAAGCTTAATGACAATAAAATTCTTATTTATTTATTTATTTATATACTTATGTATTTGTTTCCTCGATAACCCTCGCAAAAATGGTCTGATCTTAATAAAATTTGGCACAGACGTGTAAAGTAGTAATTATTTACACATGATCGAAAACCAGCCCGATCGGACCATCGTAAAAGGGGGTGAGGGGGGATAAACCCCCAAAAATGGGGTTTATTTAATTTTTCTTGTAGAAAAATTAAAATATTCTAATTTGGTTTATACAGTTGAATTCAGCTCGAAAAAACAAATAATTTAGTATTTCGAATCATTGCTCTATGTCCATTGGTTACCGAGATACTGAGAGTGGTAAACACAGTACGTTGTCCCAGCAATGTTAACCTTATGGGATATAAATGAAATTGTATATCTCCCTTATTTCTGAACATATTTTAATAAAATTTGGTATGTGGCTTCCTCTAGTTAAGATCTACTTGATTATGGCGTAAAATCAACAAATTTATATATTCTTGAGGCAGCAAACCTGCGTACTCACTTACCCAATGTTAACCTTATGGGAAATCAATAAAATTGAACACCTTCCTTATCTCCCTATATATATATATTAATAAAACTAGTAATGTGGCTTTATCTAGCTAAGGTCGACTTGATTACGGTCAAAAATCCCCAAGTTTATAGATTCCTGAGGCAGCAAACCTGCCCACTCATTTCCCCAGTGTTGACCTCATATGGAAAACTACAAATGTGTGTAGCTTGCTTATTTCTCAACGTATCTCGTTGAAACTTGGTATGTTGGTTAGTAAGATAGACCTCAACTAGATGTTTCACAAAAAAAGTTTTTTCAAAATATTGAGGAATAAGCTAGCTGTACAATTTTATTTACTTTCCATAAGGTTAACATTGGGAAGGTGAGTACGCAGGTTTGCTGCCTCAAGAATATATAAATTTGTGGATTTTACACTATAATCAAGTTGATCTTAACTAGCTGAAGCCACATACCAAATCTTATGAAGATATGTTCAGAAATAAGGGAGATATACAATTTGATTTATTTCCCATAAGGTTAACATTGCTGGGACAATGTACTGTGTTTTCCACTCTCAGTATCTCGGTAACCAATGGACATAGAGCAATGATTCGCAATACTAAATTATTTGTTTTTTCGAGCTGAATTCAACTGTATAAACCAAAATTAGAATATTTTAATTTTTATACATGAAAAATTAAATAAACCCCATTTTTGGGGGTTTACCTCCCCTCACCCCCTTTTGCGATGGTCCGATCGGGCTGGTTTTAGATCATGTGTAAATAATTACTACTTTGCACGTCCGTGCCAAATTTTATTAAGATCGGACCATTTTTGCGAGGGTTATATCGAGGAAACAAATACATAAGTATATATATTTATATACATCTATATTGATACATATAGATTTGAACTTATGGGTTTTTGGCTTCTGAGGACCTCAAAACTAAAAGTTATCGTGGTCTCGGGCTTAGGGATTACCATGAGACCTACAGTAATAGCTCTTTCTCTAAAAGAGAAATTCAAAACAAAACAGTCTACTGCTATCGTCACGTAGATGACACGTTTTGTGTCTATAAGGCAAATAAAAGGCAGGAAAAAACTTTGCAAATTATTTAAATTCAATGTATAAGAACATATCATTTACATTTGAAACCGATATTAACATAACTATAAACTACCTTTATCTATCAATAATGATTAAGGATAGAACACCAGTTTACATCGTAGCCTCCACAATTGATCAGCTGATCCATGCAACGTCCTATCACCCTGAAACACATACATTTGCCCCTAGTGACTTGTAGGGGCAAAAGCCCCTAACAATAAAATGCAATGCCGGATATTTAATGTTACCTTCACACTCACAGCTCGGTAACAGTTTGACGGAATTAAACGTTTAAAGAGTAGGCCTAATGTTAAAGATGTTTTGACATTTGCTAGTACGTATCAGAATTTTAAGAAAGGGCGTTACTTCAGTAAAGGGCTGAATTTTTTGGAACAGTGGCGCCAACCGTCGTTCTCAAAACAAACTCAGTCCACTTTGTTTACAATTAAACATATGGACATGGTTTGCAGAAATTCTTAAGATTAACCACAGACTGTAGCACTTAATTTATTTCCCAAAAGATAAGCAAATAAATAAGGGATGAAATCAGAAAATGGTCTCCCGTTGACGACTCCACGCTCCACGTTGGAAACTTTGTCTCTACTTCATAAGGAAGTTAGGTTTGGAGACCATGAGTTTGGTAAATAGTTAATATTAAGGATTTTTATGGCTACCCGGGAGTAAATACTGCTTTATCTTGGTATAGATTCAAGATTAAATATACTTTAGATTAGCCAGATTAATTTAAAGGTGAACCTTTTTGGTCTGATCAAATTTAAAGTTTATGTTACATTCAATAGCTTTTATTGCAGCACACTGTTGTTTCTCAGTCAAAACTATGACCATTTTCGACCGCACATAAAACTGGTAGAGCTGGGCCCTAAAAGTGATGAATGAGGTCTTCTCTGTTCCTGTAGCCTGCGCTTATTCGATTGTGTAAATGTTACAAATCACTTGGCTTTAAATCAGCATCAGCTACTACTACATGATACAACGAAAAATTTAAAAGTAAAAAAAGTCATGTGTTATATAGTACGTTCAACCTATTTTGCTGGATTTTAAATAAACCATATATCAACATCTAGCATATGTGGTTTTAAATCAAGTATAAGCAACACATGTTTTATTGTAAACAAAGCAGACGTTTTTAGATTACAATGATATTTAAATGGCAGGTATTCAACGTTATATCTTATTTTCGGATTTCTGTATTTTTCCTGATTCCCTGGCATCAAGACTTTCTATTTGAGCCCCCTCCCATTATCCTGCGACTTGCCAGACTCCTACAATTTCGCCGCAAACATTTCGCCTACATGTATATATATATATCGACCATTTGGCATTAAATCGGCATCGTTATAACGTAAACGAAACAAACGCACTTAACTCTTTATAATTTTAATTTATAAATGTATACTCAAAGCCGTAGTTATAAGTCTGAAAATCTTAAAGTTAAAATATTTATTTGTTATAGTACATTGAACATAGTAAGCTGCCTTTTGATAAAAACCAGATGTCAACATCTAGCATATGTCTTTGAATCAAGTATCAGCACCACATGTTTGAATGTAAACAAAGCAGACGTTTTTAGATCACAATGCTTTTTAAATGGCAGATATTTTACGTTATTTCTCGATTTCTGGTGAATTTCAAGCAATTTCTGTATTTTTCCCGCCATCACGGAATAGAGACCTTTAATTTGAGCCCTCTCCCATCTTTCTACGACTTGCCAGACGCCCACAATTTTGATGCAAAGAATCGCCTTACGAAATTAAATATATGATATAGATTTGAACTTATGGGTTTTTTGGCTTCTGAGGACCTCAAAACTAAAAGTTATCGTGGTCTCGGGCTTAGGGATTACCATGAGACCTACAGTAATAGCTCTTTCTCTAAAAGAGAAATTCGCCAAAACCCTTTATTTAACTTACCATAAATCAATTACTATTCAAAGTATCTTTATTAGAAGGTACTCAATAAATGCAGAATTTTGTCCTCTACAATTCTTGAATTTAAACTTTTTATGTAGAATAAACGGTTTTTTACTTATTTACAAAAGAATAAAAAATTACCCAAAACTCTGATATTTTTGTGGTCCCAGGTCGAAAGCACACTAGGAAAAATGGGACAAACTTCAAATTCATATACTTGGATGTAAAACGGAAAGATTAAGACGATTTCCAGCTTTCCGGGAATTTTGTCCAGGCTCAATCTTTATTTTACTGGCCTACAATGGCAAATAAAGAATTTGATTTGATAACAAGGGAATTTTTGGGCGCTCGTGCAGGGATTTTATGTTTTACTTGTGGAAACACTGGTCTGTCGTCTGCCGAAGTGCCGAAGAAAGAAATTTTTATCTTCTGTTGGAACTGTTGAACTGCGAGGTCTGAACGTTTTGAGTTTTCATTTATATTTATTACTTACCCTATTGTTTAACATAGAACAGGTAGACTGTGATGTTACTGCCAGGTAAGTTAATTAACATAGAATCTCTTTTTATTTTTTGTTGGTAATCTAATCTAGTTATACTTTCTATGTTTGGATTATCTTTAGTTATGTCATCATTTCAAATATCTGATATTTTTAGGCCTTTTACGTGAATTCACCTTGAGTAAATAAGTTTAAAATTACTTTTCCAGGGAATTTCATTTGGTGGGTTTAGGTAAGTAGGCCTAATCAATATTTAGCCTATTTGTTGAGAATTCATTACTAACCTGATACCTAACCTTTCACACAAATTTATTTAGAGACATCTTTTTGTCTTTTTTTACAAGGCTTTTGACATTTGTAAAGCTAGAGAAGGGCTTCTATACGCCCAAGTTTACCCTAGGCAGTGCGGATTTTTAACCATGTCCAGGGCAATGTTCAAAGTTGTGATGTGTCGGTGGTTGGTATATATGTGTGTCTTTAAGGTTGCTCAGTGGTGTAGTGGGGCCGGAGCGGTCCAGAGCGGCGCTCCACCACGGCTTTTGGAGCCGGAGCGGCGCTCCGCCCCAGGTTCGCCCGGCGCAGCCTAAAAACGAGGATTGAAAAGCGTTATCGCGTGGATTTGGTTCTTTTATATGGCATAATTTCGTCACATTATAGAGAGTTAAATCATTGTCTCGTCGCGGTGAACACAAACTCTTCGTTGCATCGTGGTAAAGGCTGGTTTTCCTATTCAATGTCAAACTTCAAATACCTGGCCTCGGATCGGTAGCACACTGTACGTGCCCGTGACATCTGCCTCTCATGGTCCGCTTTGGACGCTTGAGACCGATTTTGTTGAAGTTACTGCGCTACGGTCCGGTGCAATTCGTTTGACGCGGTCTTGGAAAACTATCGTTATCTTTTTGTCTTAAACGAACTTAATGTCGTGTCGTGGTATTTTCATCAATGTATAAACAAACCGATGCATAACGTTTGTTTATGATACATCGATGGGTATTTTTTATGTATACAGAACTATTTTAACTCGTAATTGTGTTAGGGTTAACGTAACGACTCGCCACGTCACTGTAAACAAATCGACATGGAGTTTTGGTTAACTATATTGTCTTCGCGTTGCAGTAAACGTCTTGTCGTCCGTCACCGACGCCGATGCGTCACGGGCAAACTAATCTCGCTGACGCTGCGTCGTCACATCGTCGTATACTGCATTGCTGTCGTGTCCGCGTCATGTGTAGTTTAATCTTACAGCTTTTTATTTATGTTTTGAAAACCGATTCTATATCACAGTTTCGGCGATTTAGAGAACTGAGATTTGTGTTTGACCGATTCCCTCCCAAAAAATTTTGCAGGGCCTTTACAAACAATTCTAGAATTAACTTGCCCTTCACAAACACCACTGTGATTATAGTTTATAATTTATGTACTACCCCCCCCCCCCCCCTCCCCGGCTCCTGATTACCGTTCCGGCACGGCTAATTTTAGCACTACACCACTGAGCTTGATAACTTGCGTAAATATGGTCCGATCTGAATAAACTTTGGGTTGGACGTTAAAGTAGTATAGTTATTCGGATGAGTTCGAAAACTAGACCGATTGGACCATGTTAAGGAGGTACAACCCCCCAAAAATTGATTTTATGGACTTTTTACATAAAAATTAAAATAATCATATTTTTGTTTGCTGAAGTGGGGTAGCCTAATTAGGGTCAAGGGGCTATGGGAGTAAAGGGGGTGGAGGGGCTTATTTTATGAGATATAAACTCGAAAACATATTTTTCCATTACCATTCCTTTTATTCTTTCTTTTCATAGGTACTGTTTTATTAAAAAAAAAGAAAATCATTTTAATAATTTTAAATTTTCTTTAAAAAAGTCTGAGGCCTACATTTCAACTTTACCTCAAAATTTAATCTTCGTTTTTCTTTATTTTTAGATTTATTCCTGATTTTACAGAAGAGCAAAATGTTATAACTTAGATTCTGGACGAACATTTCATGAGGAATCCAAAAATTAGTTTGAAAATGCTCAAAGATTCATAGAGACAATGTCACAGCTGTGATCCCAATTGCCCCAAACAAAGTTTAGGATGGAGCAATAGGGATCATGGCTAATCTCAGTGATTCCAATTACCCCACAACTGTTACTTTTGTGTTTTAGATTGAACATTGTAACAAGCTTAGTTGCTTCCGTTAAAATGGTTCAAAGAAAGTACATTAAGAAAAATAACAGAGTGAAAAAATATTCAAGTGACATTTTAAAACAGCTTTAAGTGACATAAACAATGGGTTATCAGCGAGGGGGTCATCAAAAAAATATGACACAGGGAGGAAATTATTTTCAAAGTTTCCTTCGCTTTGTACAACATGCAATAAATTAAGAGGGAGTTCCAATTGTAAATAATTATGTAAATAGACTTAACATCGATGAACAATAACTTTAGGCTAGGGTATTTTATTATATAACGTTAACTAACAGTGCGCTAAAATTTACAGAAGAAAGAAAATAATTTTAAAAAGAGTATAAAAACGGTTGAAATTGTGAAGTTTTAGCGAATTTCCCCTACAGGGAAGAAGCTATTACCGTAGGTCTCATGGTAAGACCTAAGCCCAAGACCATGATAACTTTTCGTTTTGAGGCCCCAAAAGCAAAAAACACCATGCGTTCAAATTTATATATATGATAGATATAGATAGACAGATGTGTGTGTGTGTATGTGTGTGTGTGTAAGCACGATAGCGCTCGCAAAAATGGTCCGATCGGAATGAAATTTGGCACAGGGGTGTGAAGTAGTAATTATTTGGATGAGTTCGAAAACAAGCCTGATCGGACCACTGGAAGGGGGGGTAAAGGGGAATAACCCCCCAAAAAGGGTTTTTTTGGGTTTTTTACATAGAAAAATAAAAGTAATACAATTTTGGTTAGCACCATTGGATTCAGCTCGAAAAAACAAACAATTAAGTAATTTGAATCATTGCTCTATGTCCATTAGTCACAGAGATATTGAAAGTAGTAAACGTTGTCCCTAAGTTAACCTTATGGGAAATAACTAAAATTCTATATCTCGCTTATTTCTCAACATATCTTAATAATACCCCCGTTGCAGCAGACCTGCATACTCAGCGAATTTCAAATGCAAAACAACATATTTCAATCCAACATGGCGAGATTTGACATGTTTTTGAAAGCTCCATAAGAATAACATGGGAAATGAGTATGCAGGTTTGCTGCTACGGGTATATTAAAACTAGGTGGTTTTAATTCAATATTTAGTAGATCTGAACTATATAAAGCCATTTACCAAGTTTTATCAACCAGCTAGGGTATTTTAAAACCAGCTCTATGGTTTTCGAACTCGTCCTACTTTACATGGCTGTGCCAAATTTCATTCAGATTGGACCATTTTTACGGCCGCTATCGTGCTTAAAGAGACATAGATATGTATACAGGGTGTCTCACCTAAGGTGTCTCAAACGGATTGCGGACAAACTAGTAGTCCTACAAGGATGAAACAAAATCATTCCCCACTAAATCGACCTCAAGGAACAAAGTAAAAATATTTTTAAGCTTTTTAAAATATAGGGTGTTCCAAAACCGGGGGTCGCGGGTTCGAATCTCGGAATTGTCAAATGTAAACATATGTCATGTTATGCATCATTTTAAAGCTCTAAACAAGACAAACAATTTGATGAAAACAGAATCAATTTATCTTTATTAATTTCAAAATGGCGGCCATTTTCGTGAAAATTGTTGTAATTTACGGAATAGGCTACCCTGTATTTCGAGAACCATAAAACATATCTTTGTGTTGTTTAAAAATTATTAATCCTCGTAAACTTAGCTTTAATTTGATATGCGACATGCCAACATTAAAAAGTAAAAGTTTTTGATAGTAAAATATATTTTGTTTAAATGTTGGTAACCCTGAAAATCAAAAAATTTAAACGGCAGCATATGTCTAATAGCACATAATTTTACAGGTCTTGCAAAGATAAACAACCTTTCAATTTAAACCTACCTTCTATCTTAAGTGGTTTTGTAGTTATAAGCAAAAAAACTCCATTTTACCATATAAAGCCCATGTTAAATCTGAAGTACTTAGATTTAATGGATGTAAATTTAAATGCCTTGAAGACTGCTGATTTAACATGGGCTTTATATGACAAAATGGAGTTATTTGCTTATAACTGCAAAACCACCAAAGATAGGAGTTAGGTTTAAATTAAAAAATGTTTGATATTTGCAAGACCTGTAAAATAATGTGCTATTTGACATATGCTGTACAATGTGTAAAGGGAGGGAAGAGAGATTTATAGGGTATTTTTTATTTATTTAAGTCAATTTAAACCTTAAACCTCAGGGTGAGTTCTTTGCCGTAGCACAATCCACTTGTAGGCTATCAATGAGGCCCTAACTTGTGAGTTCTGAGTGTAAGTGTGTGATTTGGGTGTTTAATTCGGTCACAGCATCATTTAAGATGCAACAGCGATCCGAAAGCGTAGTGTTAGAAAGGACGCAGCATCAATTAAGATGCAACAGCGTAAGCCTTTGTTTGTGAGTGTTATGTGAATAAAGGACGCAGCATCAATTAAGATGCAACAGCGTAAGCCTTTATCTGTGAATGTAAGTGTGTGTTTAATTCGGTCACAGCATCAATTAAGATGCAACAGCGATCCGAAAGCGTAGTGTTATAAAGGACGCAGCATCAACTAAGATGCAACAGCGTAAGCCTTTATTGTGTTTGTGAATGTAAAATGTAAAGTGCCACTAATTGTATGTTTTTGGACGCAGCATCAATTAAGATGCAACAGCGTAAGCCGAAGTGTAGTGTTAAGATTGCCGCGCCAACGGACAGTCGGGGCTAAACAATCTTCGAATGTTAGTGTAATTACGATAGCCTTATACTCACCAACTCGATCAACCTTTTTGGAACTTAAAAATATTAAATGAGGAGAAATGTGAATATTTTAATATCACTGACTTTTATTCTTTCGTAGATTAACTTACAATGGCTTTACATTAAATAAATAAAATTATTACTTAGTGGTTAAATGCCTTATTACTGACAAATCATAATTAATTGGGGATACGGGGGACTCTGCCCCAATCTACCGTTCCAAAATAACAAAATCGGGGACCTACCGTCTACCCGTTATTGCTGGAGATGCAACAGCGAGCACAGAGTGCTCACAGCATCAGTCAGCTATTGAGACGAATCTGAGATCTGAGGTGGCTGGCACTCGCCTATTTATAGGGCCGGTCAGCTGGGAAAGAATCACGTGACCACCCGTCAGCCGAAGCAACAGTCTACTTCTACAGGATTACCACTATTTCACAACATAAATGGAAACGTAAACATTCCTTATAGCTACCTTTACAATCATTGCTATTAAATCATTAAATATAGATTATTCTAACTTAAAACTAATAAATACTAATTGTTTTACAATACAGACAAGGTATTTACAAATAAATAATGAAAGTACACTCTGTGTTCTTATTTACAACGACGATATCGGATAACCTAACCTATTCGGTAAGTGAACAACAAACATTTCTTCAACTATTTCACACTTTCAACAAATTAAATGAAGATAAAACTGATTATTTCTATTAAATGATATGAAGTCTTAACTTAGGCCTACATAATAAACAATCTATAGCTCAAAATATCATTATCTACTGTTAAAATCTAGGTTACCTAGACTAGGCCTAGAAATGAAACATTGCAGCTGCCATTTAATTTTTTTATGTTCAGGGCTACTAACATAAAAACAAAATACATAATTGACTGTCAAAAACATTTATTTTTTAAATGTTAGCATGTCGCATAACAAATTGAAGCTGACTTTGATTAATAATTTTCAAACAGATTAATAATTTTCAAACAGATTTTTAATCAGATGATTAATGATTTTTATGTTTTATGGTTCTCGAGATACGGGGTAAACTGTAAATACCAACATTTTTCACAGAAACGGCCGCCATTTTGAAATTATTAAAGATACATTAATTCTGTTTTCACCAAATTGTTTGTCTTGTTTAGAGCTTTAAAATGATGCATAACATGACATATGTTTACATTTGAAAATTCCGAGATTCGAACCCGCGACCCCCGGTTTTTGGAACACCCTGTATTTCAAAAAGCTTAAAAATATTTTTACGTTATTCCTTGGGGTCGATTTAGTGGGGAATGATTTTGTTTCATCCTTGTAGGACTACTAGTTTGTCCGCAATCCGTTTGAGACACCTTAGATGAGACACCCTGTATAGATATATATAGATCCAGACCGCCACGGAAAGGCGGCCACGGCACTTGAAACGTGCACGGGGTGGCGGCCAGGACACGAAAAGGCGGCCAGCTCTATGGAAAGGCAGCCACGGCCGCTTATTCGTTCATATTACAAGTTTATTTTTATGTAGTACAGTGCTGCGATCTGCTTTTAAGTTGCGGCTGATTTGAGCAGAAGTCTGTGTTGGCTGTCTGCTAACTCTGTCTATTGTGTGGTAGTTTCACACTCGCTGAGGCACTAGGATTTAAAGTTAAAATCACGACGAGTAAATTAGTAGTGTAATTTTGAGAATTTATTATTATTAAATACAGACTTTTACGAAAAAAATTATGATTTGATTTAAGTCCGTTTATATTTGAAGCAATGAAATGTGGTTATATGTTTGTAATAAACTTGCGGAATCCTGGATTGTTAATTTGATTACATTCTTTGAAATAAATAAATTTGATTACTTTTAATCACTAAATTACTGTATTACATTACCAATAAGTTTTGGTGAAGAAAAAAAAAGTTACTTTCTATTTCTATACTGAGCTATACAAATCAGTTGTTAAAACAGTTGATTTGCTCTGAGGTTTTGCATTGGCCTAAGGTATTCTTTTTCATTGAATACTTACATAGAATGGAGGTTTGAAAGCTACTTTCTTTCTTTTGTAAAATAAAAATGACGAATATAATATTTAATCATCTATTCATAATCACTGCTGATACTATATTTGTCCAAAGGAAATGACGATCGATACAGATTTAGCTTTAGTATGGGTACTACTAAATATTTCTATGGTTTTAGTAAACTATTTGCGTAGAAATAATGAATAATAATAAATAATTCATAAATAATAATATTTTACCTAAATAATAATTCTTAATTATTATTTAGATAAATAGTTAGTTAATTATCTAAGTAATAATTAATAATTAATTAACATTTTGATTGCAAAAAATAATTTTTCACAAGTTCTAAACGTTAGCAATACTAATTCCATAAGGAATGCAAACTTTTTGAGTTCCCGCAAAAAAGTTTTAGGACGTTAAAATTTAAGTATCTTGGCCTCCATCAAAGGAATAGAAAAAACTTTACAAACCTACAACACTTAGTTTCCCGTCTCTTTGTTGCAGTCTGTATGTAGGCTATTTTTACCTTTAACTTTTTATCAGCTCGAGAATTCCCAAACATTTTTAGTTAGTTGGGGTTTGGATATATTTTTAAAATAAGATAAAGTATAAACTAAAAATTCAGGATTTGAAAAATTGCCCTACAAGTGTATTATGAGATTGAAATGGAAGTAACTGAGAGAATTAATATTAAGGGGGCAATTGCCCCCCCCCCTCCCCGAGAATGAGAAAAAAATAAGAAATTTTCGGGAAAGTGAAATTTCCAATTTTTGGTTGTGAAAAATTTGCTTCAGAAAATTTTAGGGGCGGGATCGTTTTAGCGATCGCAACAAGTGTGTAGCTTCATGAAACTTGCGATCCGCCGCAAAAAAACGATAGCGTTTATTTGTCGATCGCGAATAAACAGCAAATCCAGCTTTGAGAAACACGCAATCTGCCGCAAAAAGTATCGTGCGTATTAGCCAATCTAGAATAAAAACGGCAAACGTAGGTTTGCAAAACTCGCGATCGGCCACGATAACGATCGCAAGTATTTGTTAGTCGTGGGTGAACGGCTAAAAAAACTTTGTGGAATTCGTGAACGGCCGCGAAATACAATAGCGCGTATCAGCCAATCGCGGATAAAAATAGCCGATGTAGCTTTGCAGAACTCGCGATCGGGCGTGAAAAATGATCGCGAGTATTTGCCGATCAATGATTAAAGGCAAATGTAAAGCTAGTTAAATCGTGGCAACGGACAAGAATGGTTGAAAAGAGGTAGAACGGATTATGTTTTTTATTCATACATTGTGATATTGAGGTGAATGTTGATAATATAATCGAGGGTTATGCCAAGGGAGGAAAAACTGGAAAAAGTAGGCTCGACTTAGGACTTATGGTTTTTTTTTAATTTAAGTTTTCTGGAGTAAGTATTGTAAATAATAAGTTTAAGGCTTGAACCTCTAAACAAGACTTTTTCCCTAATTACCTAAACAAGTATACTGTAATAAACTAATCCAATAAAAACTAGTGTTTTAAATTGAAAATTGAGCATGTTTCTGTCTCTA
The DNA here is from genome assembly GCA_035578135.1 of Flexamia atlantica. NCBI lineage: Eukaryota > Metazoa > Arthropoda > Insecta > Hemiptera > Cicadellidae > Flexamia > Flexamia atlantica. The sequence continues at coordinate 118,270,590 of JAQJVK010000001.1, forward strand.
AATTGCCTAAAAACACGAGTTTTCCGTTCAAATTTTCGCCAATTTTCCGGGGGAGGGTCCCCGGCCCCCCCCAGATGTTACCCTTGCAATCCTGCTTGCCCCCCCCCCCCCAAACTCATGCTTTGGATCCGCCATTGCATCCTACCAAGTTTGCTGTAGTCGAAATTCATTGGATGTAAACCGTACAATATGTTAATCTCATAAGTAATCTTAGAGTTTAGTTAAAAGACGATGTGGAAGCAATCTCGACTAGCTATGAGGAATCTGTATGTAGCGTCGTAATTCTTTTCAATGATTTTAATTTGAATTCAGCTGAGGGAGCTATTTATTAATGTCAGAGTGATTTGTGAATATACAGGCTCAAAGTTGTGGATGTTGAAGACCACAACAGGAGTGTAAATATGGTATTTGAAACTAGAGTGCCAAGACACAATATTCCCTGCAAGAACCGGGACAGATCACAGAAATGAAGCTTGAAGATTCCAACTCGAAGACTACAGATAATGGGTTTTTTTATAATGTTGCAAAACCCAATATAAACAAAACAAAACCCCGTTAATCTCTCAAGTAAACGGACACGAACAAACTGCAGACTGAGTGGAAATGTTTAGTTTGAATACAACTGAGGAATCTATGATTGTCACCATGGTTCTAGAAAGCAATGTGAACAACAGATTAAATCTGGAATCAGGCGAAAAAAGTGGCGAGGGAATGCAAGATGAGGCAAGAAACTGAAGCTAACACCAACAGGAGGTTAAAAGTAAAGGTTAACATCATTAGGACAGTAGATTTCACCAACATTGCGATAGTGATTTCCTCGGTAGCATGGAATCACTTAGCTATCACCCAAAACTCATTCGTGTAGTTGTGATCGTATAAAATTGCTGTGAAAAAACTATCGAACTGGGAGCCTAAGCCGACATTTAGGATTTCACTGATTATTTCTCAAAAGGAGGAATAGATTTTGATAAATTTTATACACTCGTCGATCTACACCGATACCAAGTTTTAAACTTTTCACAGACGCTATAAATGCAACATCAAATGTTTGTTCATATTTGTTGATATTTTCCTGAAGAGCAGGGAACTATTTAAGAAGTTTCCTTCATCGATGCATAAATAAATTTAAATCGGTGGTTTTCATTGCGTGAGTGGCCAGAAAAGATTTTACCAAAGCTAATTAAATTTCACTTCTAAAAAGCGAGAAGGCGACTTTCAGGAAAACCATTCTCTTATATTATTTACGGTTGTTATTAAACAAAAACGTTTTGACGCCCAAAACTTAAACAGCTGGTTTAAAATGCACCGGGTATTTGCATTTAACCCGGTAGAACTCGAGGTTGGTCTCGGGTGATACTAAAACACGGAGTAACCTCACATATAGTATGTTACGACGATAATAAACGACAAATAATGTTATAATATATATAAGATTTGCCCTAATAAGAGATTTTAAACAGTTTTTAAAAGGGGAAGACACGAATGGAAAATTTTGCAGGAATAGTGTTACAAAATCAATAGACAATGACCATTTTGACACAAGTACGTTAAAAAAAGCTAAATATGCTTTAATTAAAATTTGACGAGGAAATAGGCGATGCAAATGGTCGTAATAAGACAATATAAACGAAAGGTATTTAGATATAAGTTATCATGTTATTTCATCCAAAGATAATAGAGTAAATAGAAAAAAAATTACACCGGGTTAAAAGCTGGCTTAAAGCAGCATTTAGACATAAAAATTGATTAATTGCTATGGGGCGTTCCTCATTTCCATCCCACGACAGTCTTAGACACTTAAGTGCATGAAAAGTGCACAAGGGTGAGAACTACAGTAAAATGTCTCTGGGCTAAAATTATTCCCCGTATTTTTTTTAATTTTTTGAGACGGTAATATTTCATCCAGCATTAAAATTAAGTAAGAGTTAGAATATCTTTAGTTTTTCCGACTTTTTGCGCATAGGGGCTAAACTAAACATATTTTAAGTCTAAAAATGAGTCTATTCGACTGGAAAAGTGCAAAAACATACATTTAGACATATAAATTGATTAATTGCTATGGGGCGTTCCTCATTTCCATCCTACGATGGTCTTAGACACTTAAGTGCATGAAAAGTGCACAAGGGTGAGAATTACGGTAAAATGTCTCTGGGCTAAAAGTATTCCCCGTATTTTTTTTTAATTTTTTGAGATGGTAATATTTCATCCAGCATTAAAATTAAGTAAGAGTTAGAATATCTTTAGTTTTTCCGACTTTTTGCGCATAGGGGCTAAACTAAACATATTTTAAGTCTAACAATGGGTCCATTCAACTGGAAAAGAGCCAAAACATATATTTAGACATATAAATTGATTAATTAGTTTCTTGCTTTCAACCCATGACGGTCCTTTGCTGAGTTGTGGTTATTAAAAATCTATATTTTTTATGAGATTCAAGTAGGTCTGTAATACAAAATCCTTTCATAATGGCAATCGTTTTAGCTTTAGAAAAAAGAGAGCTAAAGCGAGATTTTATGGAACCAAGTTCTGAAGAGTCAAAGAAGGTGCTTAGCTTTGAGAACAAAATCTCTAAGTGAGGACTTTCTAAAACAAATTCTGTAGGTAAAATAATATGCAAAATTGAATTTTTAGTGAAAGTTTAAAGTTTTGTAAAGGTTTTGACATTAATGATAATAGGAAAAACTTTGATTGCCTTAAAGCTACTAACTGCATTTTGATAATAGGCTATATTTATGTTAAGTAGTATTTACTTCAGTTTGAAATTATTAGTTTTTTTAACAGATTTTGATGTCTGGCTATAGAAAGCCAAAGTGGCTGTAGCCACTTTGGCTTTCTATAAGAAATTACCAGTAGAAGAAGACAAAGAAAACGATCATTTTTTCTCTTTAAATCATATTGGCATATTTAAAGCCATTATGTAGGTCGCCGAGCCTCCTCACCCTGCATTTATAATACTCCTAGCCGCTTCCCCCTAAATATAAAACTTTGTCCTCCTTTGCCAGCTTATTACACACTGACCTCCTAACGCTGCAATATATCCTGTCCGCCTTTTAGGGCTCTGAGACGTATATATATACTGACCTCCTAACCCTGCAATATATCCTGGCCGCCTTTTAGGGCTCTGAGACATATATATATACACTGACCTCCTAACCCTGCAATATGTCCTGGCCGCCTTTTAGGGCTCTGAGACGTATATAAATGTTTTTTAATTGTTGAAGAAGAAGTTTCAAACTGATATATATAGATGCAGAAACATGAAAAGAAACGTGTCCAACAAAAAAAATCTCCATAGAGGATATAGTTTAAGAATATAAATGGGGGTCCCCCTGGCCGCCTCTCGTGGGTTATATACAAGTGGCCGCCTTACCCTGCAGGTTTGTGAATATATATATATATATATAGACAGTGCTTGAGTTGTAAAAGTTGAGGTACCGGAACTGTAATTGCCAGTTTGTACATAACATCCCCCCCCTTTTTTATCATTCTTCCCTTCAACAAAGTATTATTTGTGTGAATAATTAAGGTTGATTTAAAATGTCACATTTTACCTAATTAAAATTTGTAATAAGTAAATTAAAAACTAACAAAGCATAGTTTTACTAAAAAATAAATTGTCTACAGAAAAACTAGATTTTTTATTACACCTTGTGCGAGTATTCGGGTCTTTTTAGCGTTTTCAACATTTGGCTTAGACTACACAAAAGAGCGCTAATTTCAGACCGAAACTCCGCACGTAGTTTCTGTACAATTTAAGCAATCGTTACTTTCGGTAATATTAATCCGGTTGAGTACACGCGATCGTCTCTTCCGACAAATACTCTGGCCGGTTACACATGATCCTCTCAAATGGCGAATCCTCTGGCCAATCATACGCGATCGTCTTGTGACGAATTCTCCGGCCAATCATATGCGATCGCCTTGTGACGAATTCTCCGGCCAATCATACCCGATCGTCTTTTGCGGCGGGTGTCCCGGCCGATTACACACGATCCTCTCTCGTGGTAAATTCTTCGGACCGATTGTACGCGATTGTACTTTACGGCAAATCATTCGTCCGATTACATGCGATCGTCTCTTACAAAAACTTTTCCGGCCGATTACACTTGATCGACTCTTGCGGCAGAAAGAGGTCCCAGAATGCCGTTCCGCCACAAATCAAGCACTGTTTATAGATATATATATATATATGTATGAAAACGAACGAATAGTGTTTTTTGCTTCTGGGGGCCCCAAAACGAAAAGTTATCATGGTCTCGGGCTTAGGTACCATGAGTACTACGGTAACAGCTTCTTCCCTATAGGGGAAATTCGCTAAAACTTGGTTTGAGGCTTCATCTAGATGAGATTTAATGTATTTTAGTTTAAAATCACCAAAAGTTCCATTTTTGTGGCATCAAAACTGCATAGGAACTCATTCCCCATGTTATTTTTGTGGGCAATAAAAAAATTCCGTATCTTCATTATTTCTATACAAATCTTGATAAAACTTGGTATATGGTTTCTTCTAGATAAGATCTACTAAATATTGAAATTAAACCATCTAGTTTTAACATGCCTGTAGCAGCAAATCTGCATACTCATTCCCCATGTAATTCTTATGGAGATTACGAAAACATGTCATATCTCACTATATTGGATGGAAGTATTCTTTTGGCATTTGAAATTCGCTTAGTATGCAGGTCTGTTGCAATTCGGGTATTTTGACTTTAACAATAATTTATCATTTTGGTAAATCCCCCCCCTGGGTTTGCCCCTGATAGATACAGTGTGTTCATTTTTTGGAGGACACCATTAGGATCCCATAAACTATATGAAATAAAAGAAAGGTTAAATTAGCAAAGTAATGCATAGTAATAGGGCAAGTAAAATGGTGGTGAGCAATTAAAAATATTTGAACAAACTCTTTCGCCACGCTCAAGAAACCGTTTTTGCCCAAAAACTATAATTGCTTGTAGGCCTAACTTGTTATTTGATACAAGACTGTAAGTGATATCAAATTTATATGAAATTTATGTAGAATCTAAATATGTTGTAAGTGATATCAAATTTACATGAAATTTATGTAGAATCTAAATATGTTGTAAAAAATGTGATGTCATTTAAGGTTTTTTTTAAATAATGCCCAATTCCATAATTTTAAATAATAACATGAATTTTTTGATTGGAAAGATATTTTTCCCTGATTACAGAAATATCATACGTGTGATATTTTCCTCATCGATTGTGTTTGCAGTCAAAGAAAATATGTTTTTTAAATGATAAATGATGTACTGGAAGTATCATCAAAATGAAAAATAAGGAAAATAGCTGATTATAGTATTAATCAAGCAGCGAACAGCTGTTTTATGACAAATACACGCTTTCATTCAAAGCATCTGTTTTGTTTTTAAATTAGCATATCACTGTTAATCAGCTGTTTTGATCAATCAGTAGTTCTTATTTTTATTATGTGTTTCATCATAACCCATTATTATATACAATTTTTTTTCCGTGCTGGAAAGGAGGTTAAAATAGCTCTTACCCTTACATGAAATGCGGGCCCTCTGCGGCGCTCGCTCCAGTGAGCAAAGCGACGAGCAGGGGTCTCCGGCTTTTTTCTGACATCAACAGCGTTGATTTCGAGGCCCCATCTTGAGGCGGCTAAGGGGAGCATACAGACCTGCAAGTCTCCCCGAGGATACCTGCTGAAAAACCCCTCGCAAGCTGTCACCACATCCATTATGATCGATCCGAGCATCTGGTTATTGCAACATCGCATTGTGTTGCCTCTCTCCCTTTTGGGATTCCTCAGGTGCTGTCCCTTTCAGGATTCCTCAGTTAATGATCAATCTCTTGCTGTCCTCGATTTGGGCCACTCTAGACACCTGTCTCTCCTCTTCTGGCGCAGTATGGACAGAATAAAGTCAGCCTCAGCTTTCTAGCTGTTGTCACCCTGCAGCATCTCCCCACAATGTTGTCCGGGATCAGATGGCCGCCGACCAAATCGGCGAGGGCAGTATGTTCCTCCTCAAAATGATGGCACCGAAGAAAGTGTGGTGCGCGTCACATCTGTGATGTCCGCAGTACCTGCAGGCGGGCGAGTCGACCTTGCACATTCAGTGGAGGTACATACGGAAGTAACCATGGCCTGTAAAGAACTGGGTCAAGTAAAAATTTATCTCTCCATGGTCGCGGCAAACCCACAGCTCCAGGTTCCTGATGAGACGCCAAGTCCACCTTCTGGTCGTGTCTTCGTCCCATCTACGCTGCCAGGCGGCCATTGTTTGGCCACGGGCCAGCCCAGCAGCTTCTTCACGACCCATCTCAGGTGCACGCCTCCAGATGGCCTTCTTCTCTTGTGCAAGCAGGTCGATGGGGATGACTCCCGCGATGACCAGGACCACCGCCTGTGAGACCGTGCGGTACGAGGACACGACCCTGAGCGAGCCATGTCTCTGCATGACATGAGCCGCCACATGCCGCCAGCATATGAGTCCGGTATTTCTTCACCTTCGTCGCATCTGCCCAGATCTCCGCTCCATAGAGCATGATGGCCTGTGCCGTTGAAAACAACAGCCTCCGTATCACCTGACTCGGGCCTCCAATGTTGGCCATCAGCCTTACGAGGCAGGACGTCACTGCGGCTGCCTTGTCGCACACACTCCTGATGTGGTCCCAGTAGGTGAGCTTGTTGTCCAACACCACCCCCAAATACCTAGCTGTCCTCCATATCCCGATCACTTCGGTACCCACATGCAACGGGATGGTTGTGGGTATCCGCCTCCTCGTCAGCATGACTACCTCCGTTATGGAGAGAGCCAGCTGAAGGCCGTGATCGCGCATCCAGCTTTCTACAAGGCACATGACCTGATTCAGCCTCATTTGGGCCAACTCTGCGTTTAGTTAGGTGATGACAGCTGCCACGTTGTCGGCATATCCCATGAGGTACATTCTATGTTTTTTGTTTTTTTTTTGTTTTTTTTTCATTAAAAAGAGGGTGGCGGCCTCTTTTTTACCTTGCATTTGCCCCCCCACATGGGCCTCAGGCCTGTGCGTGGGAGAATTCTATGGGGGTTCTATGTGGGGGTTATTCTATGGGGGTTCTATGTGGCATCTCCGTGTGGAGCAAACTGTAATACGAGACATTCCAGAGATCCAGTCCCAGCACCGATCCCTGGGCTGCCCCAGAGATGACAGTTTTGGTCACAAACTCCGTTCTGTCTCATACATCAGCCGCCGGTTCCTTACGTAGCCTCTCACCTTGGCGAGGAGGTACCAGGTACCCTGAATGTTCTTTCCAGTGCTACCAGAATGTCGCACAACCATGCTGAGTTGAAGGCATTTTTCACGTCAAGCGTAACCAGCAGCACAATCATACGGGCTGCGAAGTACGCCTGATCCGCTCGTGTCACTGAATCCACAACCTGCGAGATGGCGCTGAGTGCCGAGTGGCCCTCTCTGAACCCAATACACAATAACAGGGTACAATAACAGGGTGTCTACTGATACTGGAAACCTTTTTTATTGCTCCATGAACTCTTCATTCCACTCGCTGTATTTTTCCTTTATGTCTGTAGAGTCAAAACAGCTGTTTTGATTACTTCATTTGTTCACACTTTCCTTGTTTATTTTCGTTGCTATCATGGCAACTCGTAAGGCCAATATTAAAATTTAACAACTTTAAAATTTGTTTTATTACGCTATTAGATTTTGTGTGGCCAAGTAATCTGCATAAAAAATGTTTTTGTGTCATAAATTACTTATTTCCAGACGTTAAAGGAAATCCTCAGAGCCGTTTTTGAGATAAATGTGCAAACATACAACCAACCAAGCAAGCAAGCAAGCAAGCACGCACGCAAGATAACATTGTTCGTATAAGAGTATAGGATTACTTTTTTTTGCAAACTGTTACTTTTAATTTGTGCTTGTACTTTCGTATTAATTATTTGGATAATAAAGTGGGAGCAACGTAGGGCTATAAGGGGAGTTTGGATGCCCTCATAAAACTCAAACAAATATGTTTTTTCATTGACGAGGTTTTATTATATTATTTATCTTATTTGTCAATACTTTAAATCAGTTATTTGATTTTGACAATAAACATTATTCATATTAATAACAAATGTATTAATGGTGCTCCTTAGTTAGATAAATAAATAGTTAGCGAGTGATACTGGAATTTTGGAAAAAAACATTTACTTGAAATACTGGAAATATACTGGAATTTTCAAATCAGATGTCAGTAGACACCCTGAATAATTAATTAACATAAACATACAATTAATTTAAAAAATTAAGTGGATTATGATGTATTCATGTATTATGATGTAACAGCTGATTGACTACAAACAGCTGACTAACAGAGGAAAGGTAATTTACACACAAATCAGCTGTTTTAAATGAAGGTGTGTATTTGTCCAAAACAGCTTTTTGCTGCCAATTAGCTGTTTCCACTCAATCAGCTGTTTAGGACTAAATCAGCTGATTTCATATTTTTCATTTTTTTATTAATCCTGTATATTATTAAAGGGTAACTCATTATCTTATAAAAAAATATTTTGTTATTGCAAACACATTTGATGAGGAAAGTATAATTTTTGTGGTATTTTTGTAATCAGGAGAAATATATATCTTTCCAATGAACATAACATTTTACATGTTGGCATTTAAAGTTATGGAATTGGGCATTATTCAAGAAAAACCATAAATGGTATCACATATTTACTAAATATTTGAATACAGATAAATTTTTATATAAATTTGACAGTTGCCTGTCATTTGACCGAATTGATAGTTGTTCGCCGCGACACTTACCCACTTTTTAAAAATAAAATAAAATAAATAAATAAAAGCCTGAATCTACTTGATCGAATTGATAATTTGTCGTTGTGACATTTCCCCAACTTTTTAAATATTAATATTAATAATTAAATAAAATACTGAAACCACTTGTTCGAATTGATATTTGTTCGCTGTGACAGTTGTCCGACTTTATAAAAATATTATGTATTAAATAATTGAAAGTTGACCGAATTGATAGTTGCCCTCCGTGACACTTGCCCACTTTTAAAAATGAAATTAAAATAAATTAATAAAAGTCTGAATCCATGTGGTCGAATTGATAGTTGGTCGATGTGACAGTTGCTCGACTTTATTAAATTAAATAATAATAATTAAAAATTTGTGTCATTTTACCGAACTGATATTTGCTCGCAGTGACAGTTGTTAGAAGAGAAGAGGGGGCAGCGGGGAGAGGGAGAGGGCGGGGCGTAACGCCCCTATTCTTTGCTATTGGACGGCCCATGTGGGCATGTTACCACTGGGCGAATAGGAGCTGGGCGCCCCGCCCACTCCCTCTCCTTGCTGCCTCCTCCACTCTTCTGCCAACTATTTCAATCCAACATAGCAAGATTTGACATGTTTTTGTAAGCTCCATAAGAATAACATGGGGAATAAGTATGCAGGTTTGCTGCTACAGGTATATTAAAACTGGGTAGTTTTGATTCAATATGTAATAGATCTGAACTAGAGTAGGCCATTCACCAAGTTTTATCAAGATATGTAGAGAAATAAGCGAGATATAGAATTTTACTTATTTCCCATAAGGTTAACATTGGGACAACGTACTGTGTTTACCAGTTTCAATATCTCGGTAACCAATGGACATAGAGCAGTGATTGAAGATACTAAATTGTTTGTTTTTTTGAGCTGAATTCAATGATGGTAACAAACATTGGATTATTTTTATTTTTCTATGTAAAAAACTCAAAAAACCCATTTTTGGGGGTTTACCCCCCTCAACCCTCCCTTACAGTGGGCCGAACGGGCTGGTTTACGAACTCGTCCGAGGGATTACCACTTTACATGTCTGTACCAAATTTCATTAAGATCGGACCATTTTTACGGCCGCTATCGTGCTCACAGACACATATAGATATATATATATATATATAAAATTTCGAACGAATGGTGTTTTTTGCTTCTAGGGGTCCCAAAACGAAAAGTTATCATGGTCTCGGGCTTAGGTCTTACCATGAGACCTATGGTAATAGCTTCTTCCCTATAGGGGAAATTCGCTAAAATGGGTAAGGCCGGGATTATATTAGGTATACTAAAACCAAAACACAACATCTCTAAAAGTTAAAAAAATTTGTTTTCATGTAGCAAGAGAACAATAATTGTAATAACTTTTGTTTGTAACAGGAGACTGCCCCTTGTTGGATATTTTGAAACACTTGCGGTGATTTTTTTTTTCGGGAATTTATCCTGTTTTTGGTATTTTGAAGGTTTTGCGAGGATTATTGCCGTCTTACCGGGTAGAAGCGGGGATTTTTCATGGAGTTTGAGGGTAAAATTCCAGATCCGGTCTGACAGCACTGCGCACCACCACATCACATCTGCTGTCTGCAGGACGCGTATTCCCGCTCCCTTTTAAAAGTAATCTCATTCCCATTTTTGTGATTTTATAAGGAAGAATTATAGATGATATTGAATAAATCGTTATTAAAACTTGAAATTGCTAGATTTTTACTCATTTTAACGGTAGACAAATTATTTTTTGATAAGTGTTGTCAACATATGAAAATTAAGTGGGTCTATTTTAGCAATCACTAGCCGATGTCGTCTGATATCATCCGTGAGTTGATCACTTCCTGTCATGGTCATCTCTTGTGGTTGTTTTATATGGATTTATTTTTGATTAGGCAGTTTATATAAATATACATTTATTTTTTTACATCATGGTGGTGGTAGTAGTGATGGCGGAACGAGGGGTAGCGGTGACAAAATGTTGTGAACAAGAGGTATTGCAACGAATATGGTGTGACCAAATGTTCACAACAAGTGTTGTGAACTCCGGTGTAAACGCGGCTGGTAAGACTTTAGTGTCTAAGAGAGACTTTAGTGTGTAAGAGAAATTAAAGGCATATGTTCAATAAATTTGTTATTGAAGATACAACAACAACAAGACTTTGTCCTGTTTTTTCTATGAATGAATGGTTTTTAAGTATTAAAATATTGGTGACATTTTGGTCAGATTGAATTAGTTTATTCTGAATAAAAAAAGTAATCTCACGAATGGCATTGTTTTGATGTACATATTCAAGCGGCACTGGATCGACAGGCATTAGATCGAAAGGCACTTCATCGACAGTCACTGGATCGAACGGCACTGGATCGACAGGCATTAGATCGAAAGGCAATATACCGACAGTCACTAGATCGAACGGCACTGGATCGACAGGTATTAGATCGAAAGGCACTGGACCGACGGGCATTAGATCAAAATGCATTGTTCCAGCAGTGTCAGAGCTATGCCTCTCGGTGCAGTGCCTTTCGATCTAATGCCTGTCGGTCCAGTGCCTTTCGATCTAGTGACTGTCGGTGCAGTGTCTTTCGATCTAATGACTTTATTTTGTGTTGGTCCAATGCCTTTCGATCTAATGACTTTCGATGCAATGACCGGATCTCCCTCTTTTATAAAAAAATCTACTAATTATGAAAAGGACTCATCCTACGATTGTCCAGCTCTGCTTTGTTCTTCTCCCTTTGATTGACCTTTGTCGATGGTCTTTTCGCTCCTCCTTTGGTCTCATTCTTGACCTTCCCAGATAATTCTGCTCGCTAATTGTTAAGATAGTTTGTTGTGATATAAGCATCACACATTAAAAGTAGCACCTCACTGGTGTCCACATACATAAAATGTAGGTATAAATAAATATCAAATACGTATATTTATTAAAAGGTGTTGTATATAATATGTAAACGTTTGTGAATAATCTTGTTAAACTCAGTTTGTAAATGTGCTAATCATGTTTTTTTTCCCAGGATGTTATCTCCAAAAGTGGTAATTGTGGGAGCAGGAGCAGCAGGCATCGCTGCAGCTTCTAAGCTTGTAGCAAGTAAAGTTTGCAGTGTCACGATATTGGAGGCAGAAAATCAAATTGGAGGTCGGATCTGTACTTCCCCATTTGGTACTCTTTTCTTTTTACATTCATATAAATATTAAATTATATTATGTCACAGTAATTTTAAGTTTTTCAAGTGCTTAACTTTGGCTTTTTAAATCCTCCACAATAGTGCAGACAAATAAGTACATGTGATAAAAACTGAGTCTAATAGCCTTATTTGTTAATTTATGGCCGATAAACTTTTCCAATTTCTACGTTTTTGATATTATCAATTAAAGTGGTTTTATACTACCATTTCCGTCTCCAGTTCGTCAATCGTTGTCAACTAGGGGTGTGCGAGTAGTGATTTTTGAAGTCGAGTCGAGTCGAGCCGAGTTTTGAAAAATACCCGCGAGTTTCGAGCTTTTTTTGAGTCGAGTTTTTTTAAGTTTATAATATATTAGTCATCATGTTTCTACATAATGGTAAACAATTATTATTATTACTCAAATACAAATTACAATTTCGAGGTAATTAAACTTAAAAGAGTTATTTAACTAAGAGCAGATATGCAAATAAATGATACCAAAACAAAAGAAAGAAAACCTTTTACTTAAACTTACAATAATTCTTGATTTGATATATTTTTCAAGCGTAACTTGTGTTTAATGCTTACCTGGGGTTTGAAATGAAGTGAAAACACTAATTATAAGCCATGACCAATTACATGACTCAGTTCATGATTAAAATATTTCCTTTGAAATATTTACACAGGTACATTTTTATTGATGTAACTGTCAGCAAAAAAAACTAAGTTTTTATTTATTTGGAATGGTTTCTAAAATATAACAATAATAATTTTTTTACAACATGTAATAATAACTAACCTCAAACTAGAAAAGATAGAGTGATATCAAAATTGATGTGTCTTTAATAACTAAAAAGAACGTTTTACTTCAAGTTTATAACAAACGATGTTTCAGTTATATTCGTTAAAGATGGATTGACATTGTAAAAAATGGCCTTCACGTGCCGATTTCGGGTAAACGGCGGGAGTAACTACTTGACTCGAACTTTTGAGTAATTTGCAATAAGTCAATTTGAAAAAAGCTCGATTCTCGAGTACTCGCACACCCCTAGTTTCAACGCTTATTTTGCGTCATTATCAAGTAGAAACAATATTTTAACATCAAGCTTCTTGCACTCCGATTGGGTTGCGGTCATCATATTTCCGATAAAAACAGTCAAACACAATGCAGGCAGGGAGTTCTGCCCCGGCAGCCGTGACGGAGACTAACCAAGTCGGGTGTTTTGACCATTCATAGTAGGCCTACTCGTTTTATAAGTTTTTAAATGTCGTGTTTTATTATCCGTTATGTGTTTGACTGTTGTTATCGGAAATATGAAGACCGCAACCCAATCGGAGTGCAAGAAGCTTGATGTTAATATGGATTCTACTTGATAATGACGCAAAATAAGTGTTGAAACTTAAGTTGTAGTTTTCAACGATTGACGAACTGGAGTCAGGAAAGGTAATATTAAACCGCTTTATTAGTTCACCAGTTCAGGGGCAATACAATGAGTAAATTATTCTCAATTAATTTAGCAAAAAATGATAGAATATGTTTTATGATGTAACTTCCATCCTGTTAGTAAAAATTAAATATTTATTCATTCAGTAACAGTATACATGTGCTTGAATAGAGTCATATCATAAAAAATAGTTCTAAACAAAAAATTGGAGCATTTCTTGATATAAAATTATTAGGCCGAATGTGGCTGTCAAGAGTAAAGCCATAATTTTATGAAAATTCTCAATTTATTGATTTGTAACAGATGTCCCTGTAATGGCGGTCATTACAAATTAGAAAATACTAAGTCAGTAACAAGACTACAAGATCACGCCACAATCATCCTTCACCATAGGTAATTTGGGGGGGGCAAGGGGGGCAGTTGCCCCCCCAAAAATTTGAAAATTAAAATTAATTTTTAGGTATAAATAACGAAAATTGACCAGAATCATGTTTTTTTCAAGTTGTAAAATTAAATTATTATTGACATAAATTTTTCATTAATATGAGTCTTGTCGATATGCCGTTAAAGTACGCTGGTGGCGTAGTTTTGTTTGAAGTCCGATTGCAAATTTGCAAGGATACGTTTAGCGAACGAGTACAGACATACACGCTATTCACTATGGCGCGCCGGTCGACGAGAACCCACTCCCACGCCAAACGACACGTCCACCAGTGAACTAACGCTCCAGGATGGCCAACCTCTAAACTCTGTAGTGCTGTTCAGAGCCAGTGTAAGTTGCCTGTCATAGGACACTGTTCACCAGGGGTGCCCAGAAGGGGGGACATGGCGCAAATTGCGCCATCAAAATTTTGGGGGGGTCATGATTTTTTGGGCGGGATATAGGTTTTGCGAGGAATTTTCAACCATCGAATAAGGGAAAATTACAAAAAAATAAATTATTATACCATACGCAACAGTTAAAAGTACTGTTTATTTATCTAACCATTTCATCAGGATTACCATCACTGAACTCGTCATATATTCAAGTTTGCTATGTAAACCAACCATTGAATCTCCAAGTCAATCCATGTGTTAAGTTATGTTGAACGGCGGTTGACAATGGGTCGACTGGACTGGCAACCCTGTCTGACATCGGGCCCAGAAGACATAGTGTCAGGCAGGGTCTGTGGCCTAGGTCTGACACAGCCGTTAGCAATTAATGTTACCAAAACCGGGTATATACCTGGTTGTCGGGTATTTTGGAGGCCGTGCGGAGTTTTGGCAGTGATTAAGAAAAAACCGGATAAAACCGGGGATTTAAGACTTGGGTTGAGGAAATTTACTCATCAACCTGGATATTAGCCTAAACAATGGGTGAAATCGGGGATTTTTGACGATCGAGGTAGAAGGATTTTTTGGAACTCTAAGATATTTTATTTTCAAACGAAAGTTGGTGTTATGTATTTGGTTTGTTTGTATTGGTTATTTCGTTGCAGTGTTACCAGAAACTGGGTAATAGCCCGGTTTGTGGGTTTTTTTGTTGGCCGTTCGGGGACTTAATTAACATGATTAAGAAAAATCTAGTAAAATCGTGGATTTGAGACTTGAGCTGCGGGGATTACCCGGCATCCTAAATACATAAAAAAAAACGGGTAAAGCCGGGGATTTTTGAATTGTGATTTGCTTTGCAAATATTCAATGTCCATGTAAGGTGAGGAAAAGTCCGGTATTTGGTGTTTGGTGTAAGGTCATTAGGTGTTTTTTCGGCTAACTACCCGGATTTTGGTACTTGGGGGATTTTGCAGGGATTAGTGCCGAAAAACCGGGTAAAATTAGGATTATCAATGGAGGTGGCGGGTAAAATGCCAAATCCTGTGTAATGCAACACTGGACGTTAGAAAAAAGAGTATAACAACAGTCAATCGCCAGTCGTATGAAGCACAGTTGGTGTGCCTGCTTTGACTGCAGTGAGGCAGTTTTACAAATAGTACAATAACTGACTGAAAGTGAAGTGAATGGTGATTACAAGTTCACATTGGTTGGGTATTAACTTTAGCTAGTTGGATATGAAGAAAATAGTATGCATTGGCAGTGTATGTACCCCATAGATACTTTGGTATTGTACGGAGGCTACTATTTTTAGATTTTTTTATTGGTTACCAAAAATGACTTTGTAAATAAATAAATATAAATATAAATAAATAAATATTTTATTTAGTCAATAGACATGTTCACATGCAATAGACATAGTCAATTTTCAATCATACAAGTACAATAATTGGCAGCACAGCTGTAGGCCTACATGCAGATACATGCTATAAATACAATAATAGTTTCTAATAAACAAGGCATGGCAAAAGTGATGCAACATGCAAAGCAAACACTGCAAAACAATCCTCACATTCAAAGATCAAGATCAAGATGGTGCCTATAACAAAACAAACAATAAAAATACAACATGCACTAAACATTAGTCAATCAAATCAACAAAACGAATAGCAGACATCAAAATATTCATCAATGCTGTACAAAGGATTTAAGAGGAGATTTTCCTTTAAACAAGACTTGAATCTCAGTGAACTCATGTTCTTAAATGTTTCTGGAAGAGCATTGTACATTTTTAAAGCTACATGCATGTAACACCTTTGAATCCTACTGAGTCTAGTCCTAGGTAAGTCCAGTTGGTTTCTATGCCTAGTACTATGATTGTGTACAAGACCTCTTGGGGTAAATTGAGCTATATTACTATTTACATAATATAGGCAATCTAGTACATACAGACTGAAAATGGTCATCACTTTAAGCTCAACAAACAATGGCTTGCAATGCTCTCGGGGTCCAACTCCACTGATGACCCTAATTGCTCTCTTTTGGAGCAGCAAGACCTCATTTGCATTAGTAGCATGACCCCATAGTTTTAAACCATACCTTATATGGGGCTCAAAAAAGGCTATGTAAGCTACACGCCAGTACTCTTCTGGGACACTGAACTTAAGTTTACGGAGGAGATAGGTTACCCGTGACAATTGTAATTGGAAAGAACATACTTTAATTGACTTACTGTCCAAATTGGACATAATTATGATTAGCGGTCTTTGTTTTCTGCTTCCCAGAAGACAGCGATGTTGGTGAGGATTGAGTTGATCGAGTCGCCGCCGCCACTAGCGACTTCACCTGATCGCCACCCGTATTCAGTGCGCCGCGGCGGTTATTTTAAGTTAGGTTATCATAAATATGTTAGTAGGACTTTCCTTGTTTCGTTATAAAACGAACGATACCAGACGAGTCATACTTTCGCCTGCTAAATCCCTTTTCAGGTGATGCGTGCGCTCCGATCAACGACCTGACCTTGGCCTAATTCAAGGGTATTTGACGGGCAAAAGTATGTCTCATCTGGTATCGTTCGATTCGTGACGAAACGAGGAAAGTCCTATTAACATATTTATGATAACCTGACCTAACATAACCGCCGCAGCGCGCTGTATAAGGGTGGCCTCCGTGTAATACCAAATTACCAACCCATATTCTTCAGTACGAACTGCTAGTGCAAAGGGGGGAGGTATATGGTGTATGCAATCAAATCAGGATGAGGCAATGACCTATAAGATCTTGCCCCCCCAATCGAAATGCTGAAATTACGCCCATGTCCTTCACTCATCTTTCATTCATACTTGGCTTAAAATACCTACCTGGGTAGGTTGCCATTTCAGCTAATGTATCTAATGTATCCAATGTATACAACAAGATCAGTATACTTACATACAAAAAATTACATATATGCAGTATTTTTTATGATCAACACCATTTCAAAGTGTTTTGTTGGGTCCTCCAAACAAAAAAATCCTAGGGTCCATCAAAGGTTCTCTGAAACCCCTTCGTTTTGCTGTATGTAGTGGAATCACAATAATCCTCTATCGGTTGCATGGAATGTATTTTTGATTAACAAGTATTTTGTTATGAACAAAATTATTACAAAATAAGATTTAGAGTTCCGGCCAAATCATTAGGCAGGTGAGTGAGTGGGCTACTGGCATCAAAGTATGTTTTTGGCCGATCATTTACCCACTCGAAGTTATAGACAGTAATGCCCTTTGTTTATGTTCTCCAAATCAGCTGTGTAAGTTCTTCAAACATACCCAGGTAAATGTGCATCTCTCTGTTGGAAATATGTTCAACTAATTAACTGTGTAGAGAAGCGGAGGTGTCTTTAACATAAAGTCATTTATACAGCTGGAGTTTCCATTTTTCGCCACCGGCCTAATGATTTGCCCGGAACTTTCACTCGTGATCTTCTTTCGCAAAGTTACTTATGTCATTGCCACACTTGCCATGTACCCAAACAAATAATAAGCCATGCCATTCAAATAAATACCTCTCTTTACTTCTTTCCAAAGCTGTTCATGCGATTGGTGAACTATAAAAAATTGAATATCATGGCCGTTCACTTCTTTTGCCAGATTATTCCTACTGTTTACATGCTATTGGTATGTTTGGTTTACCGGTGTTTTGATTTTCTCTTGCAAAGTTTCTTAAACTTTTTATGTGAAATAAAATTTAAGGCTGTTTAGTCTTTTGCAGAGCCACCTTCACCTGTCTGATCTGGGATCGGCAAATTTTCTGTCCCGCTAGATTTCAGATTAACCAGGCCTGAATATTGCCTGAGTTGGGATTATCGGAACTCTACCATTCTTTTAACTTGACAGACTCCCTGATTTATTTGGACTTTTGACCAGGATGTATTTGTTGCAGGGGATGGCATAGTTGAACTTGGAGCTCAGTGGGTTCATGGTGAAAAAAACAACGTTGTCCATTCATTGGGATCTTCTGCTGGACTTTTGGGTGATGATTCTTACGGTATTAGGGGTGCAAAACACTTTTTTTCTGATGGATCATTTTTAAGTGATGATGAAGCTGATGAACTTTTTGCATTGTGTATTGAAGTTGCCCATGATGATAAAAAACTCTCTGATTCCAAAGGAAGTCTAGGGGATTATTTTATTAAGAGGTCAGTAAACAGGCTTTGGTTATTTAGCTTTTCTTAGTTTAGTTTCATCGCTTTTTCATTAAATTTTTCAATGTTTTTATTACGCTTTTTGTTCTCAGAATTAAGGAAAAATTTAAAGGTAAAGGGATAGAATACCAAGGCAAGTCAGTCGCTGGCTTCCTAGAGTGGTACCATCGATTTCAGAATTCGATTGATGGGTCCGATTCATGGTTCCAAACATCAGCACCAGGGCTAGTTCAATATGAAGAGTGCGAAGGAAATTCTGTTACTCGTTGGAAAACAGGAGGCTACTATAACATATTCAACCTTTTAATGGTAAGAAAAACTTAAATATTGTAAGTACATTACACACTAAATTACATTATATACAGCATTGATCAATGTGTACATATTCTTTTACTTCCTTGTTATAAAGAAACTCTTTTCAAATACGATCTCAAAAGGATGGTTTTATGAATAGTTTTTGAAAAATAAATAGTTTGTTTCAGTGTAATTTTTTTGCAGATGTCGTCAAATAGCTCTATGAGCCAAAATAATTCTTCTACAGTACCGGTACCTGACCAGCTACTTGTCAAACATTTTTTGTTGTGTTGTAACTTGAGATTGCTTTCAAGTCTATTACATCAAATTGAAAAACTTAATATACTAACCCACTCTTATACTTATTTATAAACTTACAAAACTTAATTTATTCATTAAACTTAGTTATAAACTTACAAAACTAAATTTATTCATACCAAAACATAAACACACACAAAACAATATGTTTTCTGAGGACTTATTTTTAAGCTAAGCCTGCTTTCCTACTAATTTCCTATCAAATCAAATCAACAACTTCTTTATTCAGACAGTACAAGATGAACAGTGTGGCGTCACTACAAGAATTCTTTAATAATATATACATACAGATCTGTTCAACCCAGAAGTCCGGTGGGATGCGCATGCGCAGTGAAGATTTCCCCTACCGCGAGTCTCAGTACAGTCAAATTTCGAAATAACTCATCTGTCAAAACATATGATTCTTTGTTTGCAACAATATTTGTAATGTTGTCATAGGCCATGTGGGATTTAAAGTTGACTAATGAAGGAAAAACAGTGGTGGGGAGTATTCCTCATCTCTCTCGCACTTCCACCCCTACAAGACTTCCTGGCTGAATAGATCTGTACATGGTTAGTAATGTATAATGCAAGGTTAAACAGAAGATAATGCAATAAAATAAACTATATACGATAATAGTTTACTCAAAAAACTCCTCTTTAGAATATAATGGTTTATTGATCATTAATGTTTTAAGCTTATTTTGAATTTATAAAAGTCATTAATTTGTTTTAATTCCATAAGCAGGGCGTTAAAAAATTTCAAGCCTGCGTAAGTCGGGTTTTTTTTTCAAAGAGACACAAGTTATGCTCAGGAAAACTAAAAACATTTTTGTTTCTTGTATTGTATTTGTGATTTAAACCTAAGGTGGGTAGTTCAGTAGATTTTCTTTTTGCCGCTAAGACAATTTCAAATATATATAAACTATAGACTGTCATAATGCCCAAACTAGAAAAATGTATTTTAGCTGATTCAGTTAAGCTGATGAAGTTTAGTTTTAGCATAATTCTTATCGCCTGTTTTTGCAATATAAGAACTTTGTTTAAATTGATATTATAATTACTACCATAGAGAACAATTCCAAAGCACATGTGCAAATTTATTCATGAAAAATAAACTGATCTAAGTGTTTTGATGTCACATACTTTAGATAATTTTCTAAGAGCAAAGAGTCCGGAAGATACCTTACTACATATACTTTCAATGTGAGTATCCCAGTTTAAATTTCTGTTGACATGAATTCTGAGAAATTTTGAAAGTTGAACTTCCTCTAGAGGATCTTCATTCAACATGATGATCCAAATCATAAAGCAGAGACAAATCCTCTCTGTGATGAAGATATCATCATAATTTCAGAGGCAAATTATTGATTTTATTTAATGCTGAGAAATAAATAAATTTATTTTTGTCTGGATTTATTAAAAGATCCTTTTCAGCCAAATATTGTTGGATAGTTGATTGAAAGCAGAAAGTTCTTTGTCATTAATTTTTTTCCAGATATTTTTAAATTAATGTCATCTGCGAACAATTTATTTTTGTAAAATTTAGATGAAATAGCCAGGCTATTTATGTAACATAGAAAAAGCAAAGGGCCAAGTATGGACCCTTGAGGAACTCCGTATTTCAGACAATTTTTTTGGGGTGGATAGGTTCTCTTCTGATCAAGATTTTCAAATGACCTATTTCAATGTAATAAGGTCTGTCAGTTAAAAATGATTGAAACCATGACACGCCCTGCTTATTTAAGCCCAATTTAGATAGAATTTTTAATAATTTAGTATAACATACACTATTGAATGCCTTACTAAGGTCCATGAAAATACCAATTGTTTTATCACCTCTTTCAATCGAATTTATCATTGATTCAATAAAATCAGTTCCGGCACTCACTACTGATTTATTCTTTCTAAAACCATGTTGATCAAGGCTAATCAACTAATTTTTCTCTATATAATCAGTTAACTGATTAATGTAGAGTACACCAAAATAGTCCGATGAGCGTTTATCCATTGTTGCCAGATTTCAGGGTCCTACTTAGAACATATGGTAAACATAACCTTAGAAAAGGTGTTGTTTGGCATATTTGTTTATATACAACTTCAACCACTTAAGCTTTTTTGTAAGTTGTGACAGAAACAGTTAATGTATTGAATATTTTATTTAAATAATATCTCGTTTTATATTAAACTATTGTATTTATGGTATGATAAGCAATGTTATCATTAAAATATGCATATACCTATATCATATTAAAAAATCATCGACTTGCTTTGATGCAGCTTTGGTTTACTACTGTACCAAACACCTATGGATTACCTTACTTAAGATATTTATTTATCTTTAGAGTTCATTATCATTAATTGGAAGAATATATGAAAAAGGTAAGAACAGTAACGAAACAAATTTATTTACAAAACTTTAATTTAAATAACATCCTCAGCCCTTATGTCGCAGTCATCATCGTCTTCACTGTCATCTGTGGTGTCATTTACGAGAACTGGGTCAATTAGCATGTCTCTGGCACACTGAGACTCAAAATCGGCCTCTTGAACATTTTCTGTGTGCTGCACACACTTGATCCAGTCTTGTTTTGTAACATTGTCTACAGCTTCATTAGCTAATTTTTCTACATCTATTAGCTTGAAAGCAGTGGCGGTTCGTGCATAGGAGCACATGAGCACGTGAACCCCCTATGAAAAACCAAAAATAATGTTATTTATTCAAATACGTCTATATAAAAGCAGAATATCCCAAACAATTAAAAATGACAGTAATAAGCAACAGCGAAGAGCGCACGTCGCCCTCGACGTTATCACTAGAGCCAGTGAGGCGAGACTGAGTTTGGAGCACAGCTCCGCGGCTACTATAGGCGTAGGACGAGTCCATTTGTGGCATCGGTGGGGGAGGAACCATGATTACATGGTGCCATATGGAGCTTCCCTCGGAGCTGCTTCCTAGTGTGCCCATGTAATAATAATAATAATAATAATAATCTTCATTTCTCTTCAAAATATACAAATTAAACAAAGTTCATGAACAAACACTGTAAATGTAACAAATATATATATATATATATATATATATATATATATATATATATATATATTACAATAGTTATCATAAAAATTTAATTTGTTCAAAAGAAATTTTTACACAGTTAGTAAAGAGAAATAATTCACACCCAAGAGAAGTGCAAGCCTTCTGTTTATGGGCGGGAGTCTCAGATTTATTTGGTTTTATTTGTTTTTGGTTTTTTGTTTTTTTTGTTATTTTGGCGCAGTACCACCATCAAAACGAAAACAACTCAAGGAAATATACAATTTAAAAGGAAAAAATGCAGCCGGGTATGAAATATTTAACTATTACGACACAGTTGGAAAAAATGGCAAGATCATACATCTGAAGCAGTAAAAAACAAAAATCATAAAAGAGAAGTTGTGAAATATATTTTTTTTTCTTTCAGTTATCTAAATAGAAACTTTCTATTTCTTCATAAGTCTTCGTCATTAACCAGTTTTTTAGCCTCTTTTTAAATAAACTTAAGGACTGACTTATCTTTACAGAATTAGGTATAATATTGAAAAATTTTAAAGACAAATAAACAAAGCTTTTCTTGAATAAGGTACAGTTTGGTTTTGGTAGACGAAAAAAGTTATTAGAAACCTGCCTTGTGATATAATTATGAATTTTATCAACTATTAGTCCTGAATTCCCACTTGATTTATAAAAAATAGACAAAACCTTATATATATATATATATATATATATATATACAAATATCTGAAAGGTAAAATTTTATGGCAAAAAAAATGGAAAAGAATGTTCATAAAAAGTAGCATTTGATAAAAGTCGAATGTATTTCTTCTGTAAGATAATGATTGGACTTAAGTTCGAGTAATAACTACTGCCATACAGAGAGATCCCATATTCTAGCTTTGAATTTATCAATGAATAATATATTTGCTTTAAGGTGGTTGAAGGGCAAAAATACTTTAGGTGAAAAAAGATTCTTAAGGTATTCCGAAGTGAGTTCTTTAAATGATAAATGTGATTCTTCCAAGTTAAATTTTCATCCAAATGTGCGTTTTAACGAGGCTTGACACTTGTTTTTTGGTTCGGATGATGTTAAGGTTTACTAATGTACGTATTGTGTGTTTTAATGTTGGTTTTAGTGATAAATATGTTTATCTCAGTGATGTAGTTTGGTGTTTTATGATAATATACTCTGATTATCGAAAGAAAACAATTGGTGTAGCGGCCGCGCGATAGCTGACCCTCAGCAAAAATATTTATTACACTCCTGACTAATGGTTAGGCATATTTAATTATTGAAAATGTGTTGTAATTCATGTCAAAACAAAACTGGCTATGTAAAATTTAATTTTTTTGGGGTAGGAATTAATTACAAATTTTTTAAAGACTTGCGTTACTATTTACACGAATAAATGTACTAAAAGCTTGTACAATTATTTAAAACATGCTAAAAAATTTGTATTACTTTTTAAACGAATAAGATTTACTAAAACTTGTGACGAAATATTTTAGTTCAATAGTGTGAAATAGAAGGAGTCAGTTCTGCATGGCCGCGGCCGCGTTTTCATTCGGTAATCAAGGTATAGTCGGAATTAATCATAGGTTAATGATTTTTATTTTCAAGAATTAATCAAGAAGAGCACTAATCAATGATGGGAGATATTAATTGCAGGCCTCAGTTCACAGTTAATTATTTTAAAAACTTTCGGTTTTTCGATTTATCGCTATAATATTAATTACCTCAATATATTTCAGGAGTACAGATTAATAATAAAATTGGTTTCAGTCATTTATTAATGTTCAAAATTAACTGTGTAAGCCTTATTTATATGTTTACTCTGAATCATTCTCTTTTAAAATAAAATATGGATATTTTTATGTGCAATATTAAAAGTAAAAATTACAGTCGTTAAATTATATTGAAGAATTATCTAAAGTTCCGGCCAAATCATTTGGCGGGTGGCGAAAAATGGAAACTCCAGCTGTATAAATGACTTGATGTTTAAGACATCTCCGCTCCTATACACAGTTAAGTAGTTGAACATATTTCCAACAGATAGAAGCACACTTACTTGGGTATGTTTGGAGAACTTACCATTGAACTTACTCAGCTGATTTGGAGAATATAAACGAAGAGCATAACTGTCTATAACTTCAGATTGCCAAAAACATATTTTGAACGCCAGCAGCGCACTCACTCACCAGCCTAATGATTTGGCCGGAACTGTAACGTTTAATTTTGGGTTAATATCATATTGATGTGTAATAATGCAAAATACGATTCATAATCGTCAGAGGTAGGGTGGTGCCTTATTAAATTTAATACTTTAAGCATTACACTCGTATATAACAACAGGTATATCGAGAAATGCAGGCGCTGCGGTCTTTTAAGCCTTTAACGTACTTCAATAGCGATTAGATTAAGACAATAACTCTAGTATAATTTATTGATATCATGTATATATTTTTTAACTGTGAACCCCCAGTACATAAACTCACGAGCCGCCACTGCTTGAAAGTATTGTTCTTCAATGCCACTTCTCTCTTCACCTGAGCCCAAATCAATTCTGCCGGATTATATTGGCAGTGGTAAGGTGGCAGACGCACCACTTTGTGTCCCATTTCATTTGCAATGTGGTCAAGTTCGTACGTCTTCTTGGCCATCTTTATTTCATTCATTGAGAGGAGCTCACATTTTGTTACTAGAGGATCATGGTGAATGTTCTTTTGCTTCAGCCAGTCAAAATATCACTCCAAAAGGATTCCTGTTGGTACCTACGAAAAATCAAAAGGGTATTAAAAGCTTAAAATTTTTTAACCGGCATAATGTTTCATTTCGTACATTAGTTTCAATGTTATATTTGATATTTCCAATTTATAATTATTTTTAGCTAGGAGGCAGGTACATATAACCACAAACACTGAATCTGGGTGGGAAATAAGTCAGATAAGGGAAATATCCCCATCACATCAGATCTGCATACTCAGCGAATTTACAACTTTGTTATAATGCCATAAGCTAAATGTAGCCATATATCACATTCAGTTATTTTATGTTGATTGATAGAGAATTCACAAAGGATCGAAGCTGGGTCCAGTTGCCATTTGTCATTGGGCTATGAATTAATGATGCTATCTAACAAAAGGTCGCCGTTAAGTAGTAACAAGACCCGGGTTTGGACCGTTCCCGATGAAAACGTTAAAAAATGCCACTGGCGTTGAAATACACAAATAAAAAAAACTTATTTTCCATAAGAATAACATAGGGAATGAGTATGCCGGTTTGCTGCCATGAGGAACACTGAAAGTAGGTATTTTTAGCATAAACAATTATATTTTATTCGCTAATAAATTAATATATCCAAACTCATCTTAGATTGATCGGTCTAATTTGAGTCCTTAAATGTCCAGTTATAAATATCATCTACTATATATTTGTCAAATACCACTCACCCATCATCGCACAGCCCAAACTACTTGACCTAGAACCTTGAAAGTTTGCATGAATGTTCTTCTCAGGGCATAGGCACCCACTAAGAACGGATTTTTAAAAATTCCCTCAGGGCTACGCCATATCATACATCAAAGTTTCAATGTTAAAATATAGGGAAGCTCATGTAGTTGTCATGGCAACCTTAACATTAAATCATGAATCCAAGGAAGTTTTTCCGTTTTTCCACGGGTAAAACCGTGTTGATCAGCTAGTAATAAATAAATGATGATTATATAGAAAAAAGTTTTCCCTCTTGTAAGCCTCTTAAAAATAAAAAAACAAGGTTCAAGGACAACAAATATCATGTTAAAAATGACGTTAAACTGCAATTATGCGATCAGAGTATAGCTTCCAGAAAAATATTCTATGTACATAGAGAAGTAAACAAAACTTAACCCCCATGACTTTCAAGCTACAAGTTAAGTTTAATTATATTACGTTGTCTCTTTCTGATGTTTTAAATCAAAATGAAATAAATAGGCTGCTGTAATGTTTGTAATATTTAAGCTTAAAAACTATTATTACCTTCAATCCTCCGTTTTTATCAGAGTCTTGCCATATGAAATTCTTGTTATGATTCTGCGAAATCCACGTTTCATCAAGGTACACCACAGGACGACTGTCATTTAATCTAAAGTTATGCATTTTCCGGAGGAATACAGCTCTGCTTGCAGCAATGTCACTGCGCTCCATCAAAAATTTTCGTCCGTCATTTGCTCTCCGGAATTTAAACCCAAGGGATTTCAATATCCTTTTGACAGAGGCATTGGAGCCATCAAAGTTGATTTTTTCTTCCAAGTCAGTTCTGATTTTGTCTGCGGTGGGAAATTCCTCTCTATCATAATATTCAAGAACGGTCCTGCGCACAACTTGCTTATCAAAGTCATCTAGGTCAGTTTTTTTTTTTGCTTAAACGTTTATAGAAGCTCCTTGGTTTTTAAAATGCTTCAGTGGCATCACCGGCAGAGTTCAACGTATGTTCGGTTCGTTGCACTGTCTTTTCAGACACTCTGCACGCTTGTGCAGTTAATTTCATTACTTGTGAAAATGTTATGTTTTCCCTTTCCTCAGGATTTTCCGCCGAATTAGAAAAAAACTTCAACACATTACCAATGATTTCCTTACTTTGGCTTTGAATGTCCTTCTTTCCTTTCCGCACGCCAATGGCTTTCTGTGATTGTGTAGGCAGTTCTGTTATGTCATCATCCATCTTCATTAAATACTATTAAAACACAAACAAGCAAACTAAACAATCTTTTCACATGAAGGTTAAATAAATATAATATATACATTATAAACAATATAATAATAACTATAAAAACAATATTAAAATAAAACTCTTCAATAAAAATCTTCCGCAATGTAAACAAAAACTGCACAATGTTGGTTATGACAACAACGTACTGAGAACTTGTTTACATTTGAAATTGTTTATTTACATTGACGTCCAGTAACTTTTTATTTTGACAGTTACAAATTGGCAACGTTGCTGGGCGAGAGGGGGTGAGGGGGTGCTGTTCGTATCATCATCGGACTAATTTGGTGTACTTACCTGTAGGAACGACACGCTCATACAATTTAGCAAAAGATGATAAAAAAGAGAGGTCTGTAATTTGTTACTAATTTTGGATCACCAGATATGAATAGGGGTTTTAACTTAGAGATCTTAAGATGTTTTGGAAAAATACCGGAGGTAAAAGATGAGTTTATGAGATGTGTTAAGTGTCTTAATAAATAATATTTCCCAAGTTTGATATCTGGCATTGGTATTTCATCATGACCTACCGAATACTTATTTACGAAAGAGTTTATCACTTTCCCCATATCATTCTCAGTAATAGATTTCAAAGAAAAAACTTTTTTATTGAAATAACCACTTGAACCAGAACCATTAGTGGAGCATAAACTACAGTGGAACATTTGGATCTATTAGAGTGTCAACCATGTTTGAATAATATTGGTTAAACAATGAACCTACTTTTTTGGGGTCAGTGATCAATAAACCATTACTATCTTGTAATTTTATATTCTTAGTTTCTGTTTTCTTAACCATTTCTACTCCTTTCTGATTACATTCCAAGTTGTCCTACAAATATTACTAGATTTACTTATGAGTTTTCCATAATATTCTTGTTTGGCTTTATTTATTTGATTTCCATATAGTTTTTTAGTTTTTTTATCACCTGATTAAGTCTTTGAGATTTATTTAGTCTATATTCTTTACTTAGAGCAATTAGATTCTCTTTATACTTCAACAAGTGAGATGTTATCCACCCATTGTTTTGTAACTTATGCTGCCTACATTTTACTTTAGGGTAATAAATGTCAAAATAATAAAAAAATATACAGTACACCTCGGATTATCCGGACATCACATTATCCGGATCCCGGATTATCCGGACCGCCTATACGTGAAAAAAATTTAAATCACGCGGTAAAAACGTGATTTTAGTGAGTTTGACGCGTTAAGAGTGCCTTCTAAAAAGTAAGATGGAACTGCATTTCACGATACACTAACGTGTTGTGCAGTCTTGATACGCTGTTTGCAGCTTCAGTATAGCAGTGGCTAGGTTCGCGATCGCTATTTAGGCGATATTATAATAACCTCGGATTATCCGGATTTTTAGTTATCCGGATCGGTGTTCCGCCACATTAATCCGGATAATCCGAGGTGTACTGTACTAAAAAACACATCAATCTTCTTGTCAACAGGAGCGTTATAAACATTTATCCAATTTTTACCTGATATCATTTTTAAAAATAGTTCATTATTGCTTTCATTAAACTTTCTTTTGATATATGAGCTACTTTTATTGTTATTTTGAGCTTTTGAAACTGGAAGCGTTAATTCTAGTAGTTGAGCATCATGGTCTGAAAGAACCATTACAATCCCTGAAATTTTCAACATTTTTTTGGTAAATTTGTAAGGATATTGTCAATTCCAGTCTCAGTAGTTTCGCAAACCCTGGGAGGAAAATCAACGAAATAATCAACTCCATGACTTTAATTAAATTTACAAACGCATTAGTATCCCTAGAACCATCTAAAATATTAATGTTAAAATCTCCTCCAATTATAATATTGTTACAAATCTTAAGTGCTTTCAAATTAGAACATATGATTTTTCTAAGAATTCTGATACTTTAGTTCTAGTAAATCAATAAATTCCATAAAAATAAGTTTATAATGGTTAAAGTAAATTTTACAGCACGAATTCAAACGTTTTATCCTCACATAAATCAATAAAACTAGGAGCAGCCAGCTGTCTGTATTCAGTGTAGTCCCTTGCAAGTATACATACACCTCCTTTAGTTGTTGATTTTCTACAATAAAAAGCATTTACATTAAAACCATCAATTTTGAATTTACCAATTTCATTGTCGTTTATGTCATGTTCAGTCAAAACAATTACTGTAGGGTAAATTTCTCTCAAGACGATTTGTAAAGGTCCAGAACTGTTATTAAAACTTTGAATGCTTTGATGAAAATTGTTTAGGTATTTTAGGAAAAGGTGTTGAATAGTGAAATGTATGACCTTGTTTCCCTAACCAATTCCAGACAATTAATTGCCATACCTAAAAACAAATAAATTGATCCGATCTCATTATTTTTTTAAAGAAAATATCTCACTTTTGGTTGTATTACAAAGTATATTCTTAAAGTTATTGTGATGTGCTTTTTGCATTGAAATAGTTCTTAATTATGTGTTTACTACTTCACTATTTGCTGCAATAGTATCAAGAAGAATCAAGAATCAAGAAGTTTATTGTCAATGATCACATAATTCCATGATATAGGACAACGCCAAGGCTTAACCTAACTTAACCTATGGCCCTAAAAATACAATCACATTTGGGAACAGAATCAAAACTCTATGTTAACTTCTATATCTTTAAATTCTGAAATTGTAAAAAAGGGTTATCCAAAAGCCATTTGGAACCCCAACAAACAGGGTCCAAAGACCCTGGGGTCCAAGGGGTTGTTTTTCGGTCCTAACAGGGGGGGGGGGTTGTTGACAACAACCAAAGACAAACCCCAGAACGGCTCTTTTCCCTGCAACACACCTAGATGCAAAACATGTCCCATCAACCCCCCCACCACAAGTTTTTCTAGTAACTCCACAAATGAAGTCTTCAAAATTCAAGGCCATAACACCTGCAGCACCAGCAATGTAATATATCAACTACAATGTAAAGAATGCCCAGCCCAATATATAGGCCTAACTAAGAACCAGTTCCGTACTAGAATGAACGGCCATCGACAAGACGTAAAAAATAACTATAAAGTCAAACCAGTAGTCCATCATGCTTCTTCACACTCCAAATCCGATTTCAACAGTTGCTTCACTTCCAAAATAATAAAACAATTACCTCCAACCTGCAACCCCTCAGAACTGAGAGGATGGGAATTAAGTTACCAATGGTTCACCCACTCCAGAAACCCACCAAACCTCAACTTAAGATAGACCCCATCCCTCACCTAGCAGGCTTAGTGTATATATGTGTGTACATATATTTTTATACATTTATAAAAGTTAGTGAATTATTCATAAGTAGTGAACATTTTTGTATACATATGCATCAGTAAAATATCAGTTTCATAACATGTGTTGGCAACCCTGATCAAGTGTGAATAGACTCAAAATTTCAAATTGCGACTGCCATTTCTCTAGTGGTTGATAAAGTGGTCAGTGGCCACGAAAATTTCCAAACTTGTTGTGAACTTTATGTGTTCTATGGACTTATTTAAAGGTAAGCCTGCTTTCCTATCAATTTCCTTAAAAATTCCTGGCAAATGCCCTATTCTTTAATCAATAATTTATAATTTAATTTGTATTATGTGTATGTATATTATTGAGTGTTGAAAATTCACTTAAATTTATCTTAGTAAAAGTCAAAACCTGAAAAATATATAAATTAATTACTGTTAAAATCTGCATTTGAATGAAAAGAGGACGGCAATGATCTACAGGTCCAGCACGGCACATTGTACGAACTACCTTTTTTGGATTAGCAAAATGTCATTAACATGAGGAGAATGTCCCCATAAGATTAAACCATAAGCTATATGCGACTGAAAAAGTCCAAAATAAGCTGTTCTTAGATAAGTTTGAGAAACAATATCTTTTAATTTCCATACTAAATAACTCACTCTTGAAATTTTTTTACTAATATTTTCAATATGAACACTCCAGTTTAATTTACAATCAATGGAAATACCTAATAATTTAACTGAATTATTATCCTCTGTATGATTACTTAAAGAAATATTCAAAAATTGACTTTTGTCTTTATTACCCAATGATTTGTTGACAGAAAACCAAGACAAAACATTGTTCTCTGCATGCCGCATTGCCCCTGCGGTGCGCACAAATCTCTACCTGAGCCGAAGAGGGTAGTGTCATCTGCATAAATTATTGATCTTATGTTTAGGCCTACAGTTTTTGGTAAATCATTTATAACAACAATGAAGAAAAAAGGTCCTAAAATTAAGCCTTGAGGCACACCTCTCTCCACCTCAAGCAGAGACGATTGCTTACCCCTTACTGTTAAGTATGCTGTTAACGATTTACTAAATAGGAATTTATCATATCAAGAGATGCATTATGTATACCGCAGTATATGCAGTATATTTCACAACAAGAGCCGAAAATGAGGTTTTGCAGGCTCGAGATCGTGTTTCAAATTCGAGACAAAGTCGAGAATTTGAAACGATCGAGAGCTGCACAACCCTTTCGGCCGAGGTGCGAACACTATTTTTCACCACACTACACAATGAAATATACCCTAAATAATAAAAAAACTGATTATTATTTGACTCACTTGAAAACAAAACTCAGCTATGAAAATCATATGATCGCAACTATCCTGTCTTTTAAACCTATTGATTGTCATATAATTATGTAATGTTCTGCCATTGTTTAAAGTAAATAAACGATCAGCTGACTTTCGGCCCTAGGGCCCCAAACTTTTTCGGTCCTGTGGCGGCAAACAGTGTGTTTCGGTCCGCGTTTGATGTTTGTAAAACAGGTGATTTCGTCGTAATGTGGTGAAAAAGTGTTTTTTTCATGAAATTTCTTTTAAATTAATGCTGTATTAAAAATATATTTGTATTTTCTTAGGGCAAAAATTCTGGGAATATACGAGAAAACATTGTTTTCAATAAAAGAGTCAAGGAGATAATATGGCACCAAAATCCATTAGAAGTAATTTGCACTGATGGCCAGAAATTCACTGCAGATCATGTCCTTGTAACTGTTTCACTCGGAGTGTTGAAGGAAAACTATGCTTGTCTATTCAAGCCATCACTACCATCTATAAAAATTAACGCTATTGAGGTATGTCAGTTTTATTAAAAAATATTGTGTTGAAGAATATTTTCAATCAGTTTTAAATTTTTACTATTACAGTATTACTTTAGGTTGAGCTAACTTTGTCGTGGCAATTACTCTCAAATATTTCACATGAATTATTCAGTCTTCAAAGCCCCAAGTGTCATTTCTCACAGTTGGTTATGTAAATGGCCAATTAGAGAAAGTAATTATCATTACAGGGAATTATGTTTTTATAGAAATATGTTGATATATGTAATACACACCTTTCAATCAATGGCTAATGATTAATTTAGTTAACCGCCTATCAAGTATTTTGAATTTAAAGGGGATACATGACATGTATGTTGGTCAAGGGATATCAAGCAATTCCACAGATAAGATACGATTCTTCTAAGTAGTATTATCAATATTCTGTTTTTAAGATAGAGTGAATCATTAGGTCATTAATCAATGTCAGTTTTGATAACAAAAATCTCTAAACTTACCACACTCAGTTAAAAATTCAGTGGTTCTAATCAGTTTTATTTTTCTATATAAAAAATCCATTAACACGTTCGCTGCTGGCCATTAGTTGGCGCGGCTGCGCCAGGAGCTGAACTAGTGTGTGTGTCGCTACATAACATTGCCTCTGTTTCACTGAGCTACGGTGAAAATAATGATAGTTATGTCTGATAGCAATGTTCACTATCAAAACGGTTTAGGACATAGTACTACTTTGTGATTCTGATAGCAGAATTACCTAGGTTGCAGTCGGTAAAGTAGTGTTGCTATTTAGCGGAAAAGAGGCGAGACAAGCCCTTATCTAAATGACCCTAGAGGTAATTTTTGGAAATAATTTTTTTTATTGCGGGAAAAGTATGTCCCCAAGAGCTGCAAGGAAATATAGAACGCTCATGAGGAGCTGGCTAATCCTTGACAACGTTAAAAAACAATGAACGGTGCCGTTCTGGAACGTTCCTAGCTCCTGGCGCCATGTTCCGGAACGTCCGCAGCAGTGAACTTGTTAACTCTATTTTTGGTAGATGAGAATTGTAGCTTAGTGAGGAATTTGCGTTATACAGATATGTAGATATGTCTATAGGGTCTATATAATATTAATAAAAACTAAAATCAAATGATTCCATTATTACAAAAGCGGATAAAAGCAATACAACAGTGATATTAAAGAAATATTTTTTTAATGAAAAGGTAAATGAATTTATCAATAATAACCCATTCCAAAAACTTATTCATGACCCTACACTAGAATATAGCAAAGAAACAAATAAAATTATCTCCAACAGCAAATTAATACCAAATAAGGAGAAAATAAAACTAAAAATAATTAAACCACAAGCCCCAGAACTAATAGGTCTACCTAAAACACACAAAACAAATATTCCTATACGACCTGTAGTAAATTATTGCAATGCACCTTGTTATAATTTATCAAAGTTCCTAAATAATAAGATAAAAAACTGCATCCATGTAAGAGAAAACTATTGTTTAACTAACACTTATGAATTAGACGCCAATATCAAAGATATTGACATACCAGAGAATTCAGTTTTTGTGTCATTTGACATTACCAACATGTATTCAAACATACCAGTTGATGAAACGATGAAAATTCTCAAAGACAATTTATCACAAAATATCAATCTATCTAAGAGAGACATTCAAGATATAATGTCACTTACAAAAATAACGGTCAAACAGAACTATTTCAAATATGAGTCGGAATTCTGCCAACAAAAAGAAGGATTGGCCATGGGCTCACCTTTGTCAGGTTTACTAGCTAATATATACTTACAACACTTAGAGTTAACTAAAATAATAAACACATCAAATCCTCTAAAAAAATAAGATTATTTACTGGTATAGATACGTGGATGACATTATTTGCCTATATAAAAATTACGAACAAACTCCAGATGAACTACTTACATACCTAAATACCATTTCCAACTCCATAAAGTTTACTATGGAGGTACAAAAATCTGAAATCAACTTTTTAGATATAACAATCAAAAACGAAAACCAAAAACACATATTCAAAATTTTCAGAAAACCTACACAAACTAACTTGATAATTCCAGCAAGTTCTAACCATCCATGGCAGCACAAAATGGCAACTTTCCATAGTCTTATTAACAGAATGATTAATATTCCTATGAACAAAAAAGACTACAACAATGAAAAAGAAACGATAAAATTGCTTGCAAAAAAAATTAATGGATATAAGACAAATTTAGTTGACAACATGATAAGAAATAAAATAAAGAAAAAAAACATTAACAACTTAAATTTGAGCATATCAAAAACCGATTATTTATGCCTACCATATAGCACAACAATGAATAAAGCTATCAGAAAAACTTTAGAGAAATCAAATGATAAAATAGCATATAGAACAAGAAACAACGCCTTCAATTTAATCAACAAATTTTCAAAAGTACATGACAATACAGACAAATATGAAAAATGTGGCATTTACAGAATAAAATGTAGCGATTGCCCGAAATATTATATAGGCCAAACTGGCAGAAATTTCAAACGCAGATTCAAAGAACATATTCAGGCAGTTAAATCGAACAACGAAACGACACAAAAATCCAATTTCGCCGACCATATTCTAAGAACAGACCATAAATACAAGAATTATGAAAATAACATGTTCATTCTTGACGTAATTCAAAAAGGACACAAAATGAATATTAAAGAGGAATATCATGTATACGAAAGCTATAAAAAGGATAAAGAAAATATTTTAAACACAACACTGATAAAAGAGAAAAACTCCATATTCGATAAAATTATAAATATAAAAAGACCAATTGCACCATGAAAGAATAGAATAGTGAACAGCAGACTGTTGTATGAAATTTTAAGGATAATATTTATTTAATTGATAGAATAAGGTTGTGTAAAAAATGTAGCACTGTGATCATGACTATTATAGTTGAAACGCGTTAGTGCGAATAAAATAATTTTTAAAACAGGGTACTCATGTTAACTTTAATCACTTATTTAATAGTAGCCCTCATCAGTGATCTTCATTTATCAATATATATATATATATATTATTTTAATGTTCACTTCTAGGGCTACTATTGTAATTAAAGAGAGAAAGAAATTCCTTAAGTACCCTTTTGTTATAAATAAAATGTTAAAAAAGGGTACTTAAGGAATTTCTTTCTCTCTTTATTATATATATATATATTTTTTTTTTTATAAGCATAAAGTTCACTGTGGAGGGCTGCTATTTATTTTCTCTTACATTAATATATATATATATATATGTACATAGATGTATGTATGAAATTGAACGAATAGTGTTTTTTGCTTCTGGGGGCCCCAAAATGAAAAGTTATCATGGTCTTGGGCTTAGGTCTTATCATGAGTACTACGGTAACAGCTTCTTCCCTATAGGGGAAATTCGCTAATGAACTGTAAATAAACCAATTATTTTATGGTAAACAAATTATTTCACTAAAATTAAAACTTTAAAATTTATGATGCCCAAATGAAACGTATCAAACTTGGTGCATTTAAGACTGAGCGGTTGAGCATCTCGAACGAATGGCATTCATACCTAATTATTTTTAGGTACTTTGGAAACACGAAAACCGCTCAGCTCACGTCATTAAGGAAAAAGATTTTTGACTATAAAACATCATCAAGCCATAAAGCAGCTGAAAAACTCACTGAAGTAGCCAAGTCAGAGACGATTAAAAAAGTAACTGACTCTATGAAGCAGAAACTTCTCAAAACAACCAAGTCGGTTTTTAGAACGGCTTATTACTTAGCCAAGAACAACAGGCCCTCTCAGATTACTTCAATCTTTTAGAACTTCAAGACGTAAATGGAATTGATATTGGTGCAGTGGCGGCTGGTGGGTTAAATGAACGGGAGGACTCACTTACTACTAACTACTAAAAGAGCATTAAGGATTTTGTGTATTACACCTACCTTTGATTGCTATTCACAATTTCATGGTCTACAATATTACCAATATCCGCTCAATTCACTATTAAAATAATAACAATCACTTATCACCAACCCTGGTTACCGACTCAATAGAGTAAAAGAGACACATGAAACACAGCATGTAAACAAATGACCTCACTTTAGCTCCCATCCCTCACCGTTTAGGTTACGGTTTAGAGGTTAGAGAGATTGTAGGTTGCTATGGTTACTAAAACGAATAAACAACAGTTGCACTAACATGAATCGTGCAATCATAACGGCAGCAAAGGTTCAGCTTCTTAATGCCCTAAACAGATTGTGGTGGCTGCACTGATTACTGATGTGCGCGCGCATCTTCGGACGCTGCCCCAGACGGCGTATAACACAACACGGCAATGACGTCAGAGCCCCTTCTCCACTGTCTGCTGGATTTGCCATAAGATAGCATGCGTTTGGATTGGGACGCTCTGGCCAGCGTCCGTGGGATAAACAGCAGTTGACTCCTAAATACTTTTGCAAAATATTTCGATGCTTACAGTTGAAATGAATTTATTATTAATGGTCAGTATAATAAAAATTAGTGGTTTTTACACATTTTATCGGATACATATGTAAATTAATTTAATTCAGTATATTTTAAAATCTTCTGGGGGGGCGGCGTCCGAGAGTCCTTATGGGCCGGCAGCCACTGTATTGGTGTCGGTCTTCACTCGAGGAATACGCCAACAGAAATAATTTATCATATTTCAGATGAAATGAAAAAAGAATTATTACAGAAATTAAAAATATTTCAGGTAAAATTTGTGTTATAATAGACGAGTCAACTACTTTAGGTTCAAAATTGACTTTAATCGTCTCTTTGAAGTGTGAATACAGAAAAGAGCACCCACCACACTTTTTGTTTTTAGACCTGATTGAACTGAGCAGCCAAACATCGGAAATAATTATCGAAAGTTTACTTAATTGCTTACACAAACATGGATTTGATGATAAATACTTGAAGGAGAATTTAATTTCTTTTGCTAGTGATGGCGCCAGTACAATGCTTGGGAAAAAATCTGGCGTTGCTGAAAGATTGCTCAAAATGTACCCGGGAATCATAGTTTGGCACTGCATGAATCACCGGTTAGAACTTGCCTTTGTTGATGCCATCGACAAATAGGCTCTGTAAATCACTTACAAATATTCATGGATAAGATTTACTCATTGAACAGCAAATCACCAAAAAACCAGCTTGAATTAGCCGAGTGTGCCACAGCTTTGGAACAAGAAGTACAAAAAATTGGGAAGATTTTAGAAACCAGATGGGTAGCCAGTTCTTTCCGGGCAGTTTCAGCTGTTTGGTTTGGATATTTGGCCACCATATACAGTGGAACCGCGATATGTGACCCGCCAAGGGAAAAGGGACCTTATCTGCCCAGACAAAATTTTACAGGACAGCAAGTTTTAGAGGATAGGGTCAAAAAAACACATTTTCTGATTTTTATTGTTTCTTACTGTTTATATGTTTAAAACAATATTTGGTCCATCTTACACCTGAATTTAACTTTTAACATGGTTAAATTAATTTATTTCGATACCCTTGCAATCTGGAGATAGGGGACCTTGACTTTACCGATGCTATTTTAACACTTTGAAGTTAAGAAAATCCGAGAGTTCTGTGAGGAATAAATCAGGACTTGCTAAGGCCTAATCCAGGAATGAGATCATGAACATGTACAGGATCTTCCAAAAAGAGTAGTCGAAGACATAGCTCCTGGTCTATATTCAATGGTGGATTCATATTCAGCTTTAAATTTCTGACAAAATTATATATAAAACATAACTAATAATGTAAGTGGTAACAAAAAATTGAAGTTAGAAATTTGTAAAACTTTAGACCTCGATTTCCTAAAATTGATGTTTTTAATATTTCAAATTTAACAATTTATAACTCAGGCATTTTTAAGATACCTTGAAAATTCTTTCACCAGTTTGTTTGGTGTTTAAAGTAGATTAAGGGTATACTAATAATTCAATTTTGAAATACCCCCGCTGCAGCAGGCCTGCATACTCAGCGAATTTCAAATGCAAAAGAACATATTTCGATCCAACATAGCGAGATTTGACATGGTTTTGTAATCTCCATTAGAATAACATGGGGAATGAGTATGCAGGTTTGCTGCAACAGGTATGTTAAAACTGGTTAGTTTTAATTCACTATTTAGTATATCTTAACTAGAAGAAGCCATATACCAAGTTTTATTATGATATGTTCAAAAATAAGGCAGATATAGAATTTTTTTTATTTCCCATAAGGATAACATGGGGAATGATTATGCAGGTTTGCTGCCACAAAAATGGAAATTTTGGGGATTTTAGACTAAAATACATTAGATCTCATCTAGATGAAGCCACAAACTAAGTTTAATTAAGATATGTTGAGAAATGAGCGAGATATAGAATTTTACTTATTCCCCATAAGGTTAATATTGGGACAACGTACTGTGTTTACCACTTTCAATATCTCGGTAACCAATGGACATAGAGCAATGATTCAAAATACTAAATTGTTTGTTTTTTTTTAGGCGAATCCAATGGTGCCAACAAAAATTTGATTAATTTTATTTTTCTATGTAAAAACCCCAAAAAACCAATTCTTGGGGGGTTATTCCCCCTTTACCCCCCCTTCCGATGGTCCGATCGGGCTGGTTTACGAACTTGTCCAATCGATTACCACTTTACATGTCTGTACCAAATTTCATTAAGATCGGACCATATTTACGGCCGCTATCGTGCTCACAGACACACATACATATGTAGATAGATAGATAGATAGGTAGATAGATAGATATATATAAATTTGAACGAATGGTGTTTTTTGCTTCTGGTGGCCCCAAAACGAAAAGTTATCATGGCCTCGGGCTTAGGTCTTGTCATGAGTCCTACGGTAATAGCTTCTTCCCTATAGGGGAAATTCGCTAAAAATGGAAGTTAAGGTCCCTTCCCTTCCCTTTTTCCTTGGCGGGTCACATATATCGAACCTACGGTCAATATATGGAATTCCTTGATATATCGAAGTTTTTCAATTCCCCTTGAACCTTCCTATCTTCCCAATGCTAATTTTACCTCTATATATCAAAGTACCGACCTTGAATTTGTAACGTGCCTTTAAGAGGCCTAGGTAAAGTTCAAAGTCACTCCAAGTTGACTGGTGAAAGTGCGGATGTCGAGAAATAATAGACAAGTTCCAAAATAACAAAGTTTATTAATATTCCAAAATTCATTTAAGTATCACAAATACATCACAAGCTTCATGAGGCATAAGCATTTTTATATTCGTAGGAAAATAAACCTTTATATGATAAGGTCAAAAGTTGGCAAAATGCTGGAGCGATTCATAAAAAATGAAACAAGTTTCTTTGAAAATTCAATCTAATTCAACAGACAAATAAAGTTAAATTATAACCATATTTAAGACTTTACTACAAGTTAACATAGGCCTACGGTGAAATAGAAAAAATAAAAAAAATAAAAAAAATTTAAGTATTGAGGCAAAATAATTCAAAATTACAAGTTACGAAAAATTGACAAGTAACATTAAAATACAAAAATCAAATCGTTTAATTCTTTCACTTATAATTATTGATTAATTAGTCCTAAAGAATATTTTGACTGCATGATAAATTTAATTTTCAAGACAAAATGTAAAAGGGGCTTCTCCAAAATAAACGGCTATTGGACGCCAGACTAGATTTCACCTGACTAAGAGCAATTTTTCACCTGACTAAGAGCAGTTGTAATCCAACATTTACAACAGTTACTGTTAAAACACTTAATATTCTTTAAGTTAGCCCGGGTCGTGGGCCTAGGCCAAGCCCACTCGAGGGGAGTGCTGAAATCGGCAACTAGCCCCCTGAGCAGAAGAGGACCGATCGCCCGACCCGGGACTAACCTCAACCTAACCTAACCTAAAAAAAAATATTTAGCCTACACAATGTAACACCTAATCACAAAATAGTTAGCCTACATAAATTCCACAATCACAAAAAATACTTTATTAACACTGAAAATAGGTTAGGCCTAAATCATTCTTGCATCGCTGATCCGGTGAACAAAAGTCCATAAGCACTGTGACCGAATTAATTTAATTCCAAGTTTAAAAATGTTTTTAGATTGGCTGCTGAGTTTGGGTAAATAAAGTCCATCGGTGAAATGTAATTACAGAAATTAGGCTAGCCAAATTTAATAAAATTTTAACTGCAGTTAATTTCAAAAGAAGATTTCAAACTGTCACAGTGAATTGAACTGAGTTTATGGGCCGTTGTTTGTATTGGAATTTCCGGCTGCATGCTGAATAAAGGATGGAAATGACCTGTGTAATCGGAGTGAAGCGCAGAGGTCCCAAGGTTGAATGCCCACTGCCACCGGTCAGTTGAAGTCCAGGTCTACAGATCAGCCGATCAGCATTGTAGGCCGACGCCAGGAGGAGCGATGTCAGGTCACCGTACTATGATGTCGGAGTCACATCTCGGTGTCATGTTGGATTTGGGTCAGTTCCGGGAGCCCTGGTGACAATTTCCAGTGCAAATTAGCCATAAGCAGCCTATATGCCAGTTGAAGTGCAAGGCCTCCTTCGGTCCTTCCTCCTTTGGGGAATTATCACCACGTCTAGGCCTACAGCATAACACACCCTTGGACAAAACATAAGGCGGATGATCTCCTCCTCCTTGTAATTCCTCTATAATGGGACCTAACTCAGGTCCCATTTTAGTCAGGACTCAGGCTGCTGGTGAGTCAACAGATCAGTGAAGGCCAGAGGAAACTGAAGCAGAACTGAATTGCATCCTGGCTCCTGAATCCCAGGAGGAATTGTCAGGCTCATGGAATCTGGATTTATTTTGGCCATTGTTGCCTATCACCAAACATTTAACACTGAATACAAAAACAATCACGATTTACCTACACTTAAATCTCACAGAACATAGGCAGACACTGCTGAGGCTCCCTTTACCCTACCAAACCAACAAAACTTTGACTAGCTTCGCTCCTCCACAATTGCAAAAACTGGCCTAACTATACAATGAATACCTAAACATCAACAATACAACCTTAACATGACAAATTCATACATAACAATCAATGAAAACAATAAAAAATCACAACAACTAACCATTGAATTCACAAATAAATACATAATATTTAAAAAAATAATCGGTTTTGCTCACAACCTTGTCGACTTACCCTTTACCTAACATTGAGAGTCCCCTGCACTGCCTGAATACCCCGCATCTCGCCCTTGAATACCTGAAACTTTCCCGTCATCCAAACATCAACCAGTCAAATTTTTTTTTCATTTAACATTTTATTTTAAAAGCAGAGAGTGACCTGTGATCAAATACGCTCTGCTACCATTGTAACGTGCCTTTAAGAGGCCTAGGTAAAGTTCAAAGTCACTCCAAGTTGACTGGTGAAAGTGCGGATGTCGAGAAATAATACTCAAGTTCCAAAATAACAAAGTTGATTAATATTCCAAAATTCATTTAAGTATCACAAATACATCACAAACTTCATTAGGTATAAGCATTTTTATATTTGTAGGAAAATAAACCTTTATATGATAAAGTCAAAAGTTGGCAAAATGCCGGAGCGATTCATAAAAAATGCAACAAGTTTCTTTGAAAATTCAATTTAATTCAACAGACAAATAAGTTAAGTTATAACCATATTTAAGACTTTACTACAAGTTAACATAGGCCTACAGTGAAAT
Organism: Flexamia atlantica; assembly: GCA_035578135.1. NCBI lineage: Eukaryota > Metazoa > Arthropoda > Insecta > Hemiptera > Cicadellidae > Flexamia > Flexamia atlantica. Next base: position 118,312,135 of record JAQJVK010000001.1, read on the forward strand.
AGAAAAAATTTAAGTATCGAGGCAAAATAATTCAAAATTACAAGTTAGGAAAAATTGACAAGTAACATTAAAATACAAAAATCAAATCGTTTAATTCTTTCACATATAATTATTGATTAATTAGTCCTAAAGAATATTTGACTGCATGATAAATTTAATTTTCAAGACAAAATGTAGAAGGGGCTTCTCCAAAATAAACGGCTATTGGACGCCAGGCTAGATTTCACCTGACTAAGAGCAGCCTGAATATAAAAATTACAAGTCAGGTCTAAAATAATAAATTGATTTAAATCCAACATTTACAACAATTAGCCCGGGTCGTGGGCCTAGGCCAAGCCCACTCGAGGGGAGTGCTGAAATCGGCAACTAGCCCCCCGAGTGGAAGAGGACCGATCCTCCGGCCCGGGACTAACCTCAACCTAACCTAACCAAAAAAAAATATTTAGCCTACACAATGTAACACCTAATCACAAAATAGTTAGCCTACATAAATTCCACAATCACAACAAATACTACATTAAAACTGAAAATAGGTTAGGCCTAAATCATTCTTGCATCGCTGATCCGGTGAACAAAAGTCCATAAGCACTGCGACCGAATTAATTAATTTCCAAGTTTAAAAATGTTTTAGATTGGCTGCTGAGTTTGGGTAAATAAAGTCCATCGGTGAAATGTAATTACAGAAATTAGGCTAGCCAAATTTAATAAAATTTTAACTGCAGTTAATTTCAAAAGAAGATTTCAAACTGTCACAGTGAATTGAACTGAGTTTATGGGCCGTTGTTTGTATTGGAATTTCCGGCTGCATGCTGAATAAAGGATGGAAATGACCTGTGTAATCGGAGTGAAGCGCAGAGGTCCCAAGGTTGAATGCCCACTGCCATCGGTCAGTTGAAGTCCAGGTCTACAGATCAGCCGATCAGCATTGTAGGCCGACGCCAGGAGGAGCGATGTCAGGTCAGCGTACTATGATGTCGGAGTCACGTCGGGTTTAGATCAGTTCCGGGAGCCCTGGTGACAATTTCCAGTGCAAATTAGCCATAAAGCAGCCTATAGGCCAGCAGAAGTGCTAGGCAGTGCTCGACAATTTCTTTTGAGTCAGTTTGGCCTAACCTTAATTTTCCCTAACCAAACCTAAATAATACCTACATCTGATTCACAAACAAATAATTATCAATAAATGACAAAATTTACCTAAAATCACAAATATAATTTGATTTCACTCCTTATTACACATTAACATCAGGTTTAACCAGAAACCAATTTAATTATTACATTAGGTACTCAATGGGGCCATGTGCTCAGACAATTGGAAAAATGCGGGAATATTGAGGTTTTGTGCAGGGAATTTTACAGGACCAAATCCTCTGACAAAACTGACTAAAACAACATTTTAATACTCAAAATCGACCAAAAACACTGACTTTACTTTCTTTTCACAAATTCACAATGAATAAATATATTTCCCTCTAACACTCATTTTTATTTTACATTTGCCCAAACTTGGAATCATGAAATAACAGGCAGCGAGCAACGCTGAGAAGTACGCTGTCATTTACAACTTATGATTCAACGATTAATTACTTTCAACGCTCACAAATAAACATAAAACAATGAATTACAATCTTTCTCAATAGTTTAACCATGGGAATCCAAAGATCTCACAATTTCATCACCCTTTATACTCAACCCTAGTCGTGGCTAAAAAGTGAATTTTACTTTAATTACAAGCAAAATCAAAACTAGATCATTGAAATTCACTTACCCAGCAGTAATGGTTATTTAGTTCATGACGACGAAAATAAGGTGAGCACTAACTACATAAACTGGATAGAAACTTCTTGAAGAAAACATTTTTGCCGACGAAATAACCTCACTGTCTATCTTCGGTCCAGTCCTGTGATTGACTGACAAATCAGTCTGCGTCCAGACACTGGTTTTCGCTCGCTCCAGTCGAGACATGAACAGTAGTGTTTGTCGGTCCAGAGGCTTCTCTCTCTCCCCCCCCCCCTTGGATCCGTTCCTTCGTTGACCTTCGCTCGGTTTAAAGCCCGCGGCGAACTGCTTGAGTGAGTGTCGGGCAGAAAATCTTTTAACACGGCACAACCTCCCCCCCTAAAACTACAACACACACCACAAATTTTTCAAGGACTTCACAATTCAGACACAGAAGCTTGTTCTTCCGATCCAGGTGATTCTCTCACTTCACTATTTCATGGAGGCACTGTAACACTCCACCATTGTAGTCGGCGCCGACTAGTTGACACACACAAAAAACACAGAGAAAAAAAAATGAGAGAACAGGTGAAAAACTCAGAAGGTGATCTGTCTTCCTCGTTCAGTACCTCCTGGTCTTCGGCTTCAGAATCCTCTTCATGTTCACCCCTGAAAGGCTTGAGTTGACTGATGTGAGCCCTACACACAAACTGACCCGAACTTGGATCCACTAACCAAACACTAACAGGTGACAAAAACTTGGCGATTTGATGAGGGCCGCTCCATTGGTAGCACAGCTTTGCCGCTCTCTTCTCGACGGCAGAACTGAGTGGATGCGTCCGACAGTACACCAGGTCACCGACTTGGAACGGGTTGGGAAGTCTTCCTCGATTGTACTTCAGCCTCTTCTTCTCATGGGACAGCCTCAGATTCTTCCTCGCCTCACTCCAAACAGCACCGATGTCGTTTGAAGGGGGATTGGGCAGAAGCTCTTCTATCTTCCAGGCGTTGGTCAACGGATCACGTGGTCTACTTCCAAACATAACTTCAAACGGTACAGCCTTATGACTCTCGTGAACAGCCGAGTTGAAAGCATTCTGAAGCCATCCAAGATTTTCATCCCAAGTATTTTGCTTGTCCGCATGGTAAGCAATCAGAGCTGACCGCAAATTTCTGTTAAACCTTTCCGCATGGGACGGCTGTGGGTAGTACGGTGAAGTAGTCACATGCTGGATACCAAGACCAATGCACACTCTTTGAAATGCATGAGAGGTAAACTGAGACCCATTATCAGAAACGATGGTTGCTGGCAGTCCAAAATGCTGGAAGATGTGGGTCTTGAGTGCCTGGATGGTGGTAGTTGACGTGGCCTGGCGCAGAGGTAACAGCCACACAAACTTCGAAAAGGCATCCACACACACCAGAAGCATAGTGTGTCCCGACCTACTTCTTGGGAATTTTCCCACAAAATCAATGAAGATTTTTTCCATTGGACGTTCAGCTACCTCTGAAGCAAGAAACCCGAGTCTGGTGTTCTGAGCTGGCTTACTGAGAGAACATAATTGGCATGACTTCACTCGCTGTGCAATGTCTCTATCCATCCCCTTCCATATGTAAGATTTTCTGATTTTCCCAATGGTTTTGTGGATTCCCAGATGACCACCTACTGGTGAAGAATGAAAGAAAGATAACACCATAGGTATCAAAGCACTTGGTAGCACCACCTTCGGGGAATTATCACCACGTCTAGGCCTACAACATAACACACCCTTGGACAAAACATAAGGCGGATGATCTCCTCCTCCTTGTAATTCCTCTAAAATGGGACCTAACTCAGGGTCCTGCTGCTGGTGAGTCAACAGATCAGTGAAGGCCAGAGGAAACTGAAGCAGAACTGACTTGCATCCTGGCTTCTGAATCCCAGGAGGATCGTCAGGCTCATGGAACATGCGAGACATCGCATCCGCTACGACATTTTGCGAACCTCGGACGTGCTGAACCTAAAACTTGAAGGCTGATCTCTTCACCACCCAACGTCCAATCTTCCCAAGCTGTCTGGGATGAGCTAATAACCAAGAAAGAGCCTGGTTGTCGGTCTCCAATAAGAACTCCGTGTGCTCCAGAAATCGGCGAAACTTGTCGATGACGAACACCACAGCGAGACACTCCAATTCATAAACGGAAGAAGATTTTCTTTCTTGTGGCGTCAAGGTCCTCGATGCGAAGCCTACAGGTTGTCGAACTCCATCAACTTCCTGCTGAAGAACAGCGCCAATAGCAACAGATGAGGCATCCGTTTGAAGCACAAACGGTTTGGTGAAATCAGGCATCCTTAAAACAGGAGGAGACATAATTGCACTTTTCAAGGTGTCAAATGACTTTTGTTGATCATCACCCCAAACAAACGTCAATCCGTTGCTTAGATATTGGATAATATTGGATGTGGTAAACACAGTATGTTGTCCAAAATAATTTTTAATTTTTCCCTCCAAAAAGTATAGTCACCCTGATTTAAAATATTTAAAAAAATACAATTCTGAACATATGATTAAATTTGCAGGTGATGAATATTTTATTTGTGTTTATTTTGAATAGTTAGAGTTCATTGATCAAGATTTCGTAGGAAATATATACTATATAAAAAAATACAGATTATTTTTAAATTTAATAAAGAAAGTATGAGCATTTGGCGGGGGGTATTTCTTGGTCTGATCTGCCTGAAAATGTAGCATAATATATGGTATGTTTACAATGATGAGGATTGATAATATGTTTTATTGAAATTGGCTGGAGATGTAAGTCTGTTGCAACAGGGATGTTTTAATTACTGTAAAACTGACCATATGATTGAATTTAATATTTTCATGAGTTTAAGCATTACCATTATTTGTTTGTTTTCAGTGTTTTGAATTAATTGATTATATGTTTGTTGACATTCATATAGGTACTATAACAAGATTACAGTTATTAAAAATTAAAAGACTAAGAATTATATAAAATACAAAAGTGTATATATTACTAATGAAAACAAATGTGGCCTCTTTGTTAATTTTCTTCATGTTCAAAGCTCATAAATGATTAAACATACGTTTTTAATATATTATTTACTCAACGTATCATTCAGACAATACTTTCCTTCAAATAGGTTGAATGCTCACATATACAAAGTAAATCCTATGGAAATTCGCTGAGTACGCAGGTCTGCTGTGACAGGGGTATATATACATATAAATTGTTGACGATTGTTTTGCACATTGTGTTTTTGACAATAAAATGATTTGAGTTTGAGTTAATATAAACCAATTTTATTTTTCCATAAGAATTGTATTGACTCATCCTTTGAATGTCTGTAGGGTGCAGCCTTTAGAGAACTCCTAAATTCTGAAATTTTGTAAATATAAAATAAAAAAAATTAATTAATTTAAAAAAATAATTTGGTAACTACATGCAGTATCTCCTTTACTTTAAAACAGAAATGTGAGGTGGAAAGCGAAATGGGACTTCTTGTAGGGAATTTTCGATTTTGAGTTATTAATATTTTTGAATTCCTCATTTAATTCCTAACAATTTAGCGTAAGTCCCATGAGTCTATGATTTTTTTTGGTAAAGTTATAAGACTTTGAAATTTTGTGAGGGAAACGGGTCATTTTGAGAAAAATCGTTTTGAAAATTTCAAATAAGCATAAAACCTATATTTTTCATATTTAAGAAATGACTTTGATATCAAAAGAAAGCTTATAATCTCTTCTTTCAAGGGAATAACAATTTTTGTCTTAACCCAAAGTAGTTTTCAGGAAAATAATATTTTTATCGAAGCATGTCGTATAAAGGCACCTCCTTACATGTGTTATTCGGCATGCAGCGAGCAGCGACTCGCCGAATCACAAGTAGTGTGGAGAGGTGTTTATGTATTTGGCAAGCAGCAAACATTAGTGCTTGTTCATTTTCGGTCCTATAGCGAGACAAATAGTTAGCCGAACGTTGAACATTTGGTGCATGCCGAATAACGCATGAGTGGAGGCCCCTTAAAGTCGTATTCCAGAAAAGGGACCTCTTATCGGCCCTATGTTATTCTCCATAACGAAAAGAGGTCCCTTTTTAAAACTGAATATTTTACTGTTATCTCATTGTATTATAAAGTTTTTTTCATAAACAACCGAAGAACCCACACTGATAAGACATCACCTACCACGATAACACTGGTTCACCTGACAGGCAGCATCGCTATCAGTGCTGACGCCACAAAAACAAAAATTCCTAACACTATCTTTTGTAATCAAATTACCCTGTTTATATTTAATTTTGCTCATCATCGACGCATTCAAGAAGCAATTATATATAATTAATTGCTCATTAATTAGAATAAAACTAACTATTATTACCCTACGTATAAATAGTCTCTTGAAAAGACAAAGTTTAGTAGCCAAAATATCGTTTATAAAAAGGGACCTTTTGTCGGGACCGTATGAAATTGGTGCGAAATTTCGTTCTCTTTACACCAAACTTCGATGCAGTTCTCTAAAATTCCACTAGAATTCAGGAGAGTTCATTTTTTGGACCAAAGCCTGCTTAAGAAAGTGCATGTTGGAAATGGGTCCTCTTGTCGTTGTGGCGAAATAACATTGAGCGACAAGAGGTCCCTTTTCTTCAGCCATGCAGAGGCTAACAAAATGATTTATTTTGACCTTTTATAACTTCGATTTGATATTTTTACCGATACAGGCCTGTTCTATGATAAATTAGGTGTAACAATCGATAGAGACCCGAATTTCGATATTTTTGACCCTAATCGATTATCTCGGCCATACTGAAAAATTTTCTTCGCCGACAAGATGTCCCTTTTCGCTTTTCACCTCACAAATATTGAAGTCATTGAGAACTAAGTCTTTCTTTGAGTCTTGAGTCTTTCAATTGGGTTTTTGCAAAAATATATAAATAGAAAAGTTAACAGAGAAGATTTATGTACAGTTAAAACAGTCATTTAAACTTATTGAAAAGGGCACAATTTGGAAGTCCAACAAACACCTCTTGAAGTCATAACCTTCATTTCCTCTGAAATCTATTGTGTTAGGTTTTTATTATTCCAAAAGTATTTAGTAGGGGTGTGCGAGTACTCGATTATCAAGCTTTTTTTTTAGCCGAGTTTAGACTACTTGAGTCCACTCAAAGTTTTGAAAAATACTTGTGAGTTTGAGTTGAGTGGTTACTCCCGCCGTTTACCCTGAATTGGTACGCGCAATAGCATTTTACGGCCGTTTTTCACACAGTCAGATTTTATTTTTTTAATTTACTTGAATTAAAGTGGTTTTTGAGTTATGAATTAATAACAAATTTAGTTTTGTCTTTTTTGCCTTTTCATAATTTGAGATATTTTCTTACTTTTGCTGAATGAGACTGATTTAAGTTAAATTTTTAACCTATAAAAATATGTTACAAAAACTTTTTTAAAGCAAACAAGTGTAGATGTGTAGCTTGATTTTTTCCTCCTAAGGCTGGAAGTTTAATAAAATATTGAGTAATGATATAAAGTTAAGTTAAAGAAAGTCTTAATTGTTTCGTTTCATTTGAAAACTGGTTTGCTTTTATCTCATAGGAAAACTTCCCAATTTAACGATGATTAGTAATAAGCATGATAACTATTAACTTCTACTATTCGAAATACTCGCTTAAAAAAAAACTCGAAATTTGCAGGTATTTTTTAAAACTCGACTTGACTTCAAAAATCACTACTCGCACACCTGTAGTATTTAGTATTAAAGTTATTTGGTTTTATGGTTTTGAGTCATGGTGTTTCGTTTGTCACCTTTAAGAGCTGGAAGTAGCATGTACTCATGTCTCTTTATTTGTTGGAGCTATGTTCCCGTAGCAGGCGAGGGTCTTTATTCTGTTTGGCCAGCAGGTAAGCCGTTCTGTCCGTTACAGTACCTTCATATAGGATTTGAAGCAGTTTCATGAATTTCATTGTCTTCCATTAAGTTGTAGTAGTTCATTGGAAAGGTTACATACATACATACATACATACATACATACATACATACATACATACATGATGTCTCCGTCTGTGTTCCTTTGCCACAAGGAATTGGACAGGTCAAGGTTCTAAGCTAAGAATAACTTAACTTAAAATTAAACTTTGATACCATTGAGGTAACTGTCAATGTCGTAAAAACTTGACTCCACCAGTTTTTTTTACTTTTAACTTGAATTTATTAATACTCTGGATTCAAGTAATTTTTTTGGCAGTGCTTGGTACAGTTTGATTCCAATGTAACCTGTTTTATGTTCAAAAGTGGTTAATCTATGTTGAATTGCGTGGATGCCTTTTTTCTGGATGTTGTATCAATCAATCAAAATCTCTTTATTCACAAAACTTTAAGATTTGCTATGGCGTCAAAAATTACAATTTAAGAAGTCTTCATTTGCATTGTGGAATGGAGTCTCTCCACTGCAGAAACTCGTCCAGGGTGTAGAAGGGGTTTTCTGCTAGCCAGCTGGTGAGGGCAGTCTTTAGTTTCTTCCCTCTTTGGCTTCTGATGTCTTCCGGGAGCAGGTTGCAGAATTTTCTGCCGTTGTAGGAAGGTGTTCTTTCATAGAGTACGCGGTGGTGAAGTGGTAGCTGGTACCTATCCGTATGCCTGGTGTTATGGGCGTTGATGTCTGAACCCTTTTGAGGTGATTTTCCATCCACATAAAGAATCACCTCCCTTATATATAGTGTGACGACAGTCAGGATGTTAAGTTCTTTGAAGGTTTGTCTGCAGCTCTCCCTCCAATCAAGCCCTTTAATAAGGCAAACAGCTCTTTTCTGGAGGAGAAGGATGCGTTTCAGATTGCCTGCCGTAGTCCCTCCCCAAACTGCAAGGCCATATATCAAGTATGACTCGACTAGAGTGTGGTAAGCTATCTTCGTGGTGGCTTCATCGCTGGCATGTTTAATTTGTTTCAGAATGTAGAGGCTGGTGTTGAGTCTGCTGGATATATTGTCAATGTGTTGGGTCCATGATATTTATCCATCAATAGTAATGCCAAGGAACTTAGCGTGGTCCTCAACCTCCACATCAGGTAATGTGTCTCCTGTTTTCTCCCAAATGCCAGCTGCTTTGTTTTGCTGGTGTTTACTGCAAAGTCATTATTATCACAGAATTGGTATGCCATATTGAGCGCAATAAACTAGTCTGCAGCCAGGTCTTCTGGGGTCTTAGCTGCAGAGGCGGATTTGAAAATTTGCCGCCCCTGGGCTACATAGGGGGATTTCCGGCTCGGCAAAAGTGGTGACCTTTTTTTTTCTCGCGCGTGTGCTTTTTTACCCCTTTGTGGTCCTTTTGGACCGTTTTTACGTGTTCCGGGCCCTAAGCAAGGCTATTTCTATGATTTCAGGGGGTTTGTGACTTCTCTCTCTAATTTTCCGCCCCCCCCCCCCTAATTCTGCCGCCCTGGGCTATAGCCCTTTAAGCCCATATGTAAATCCACCCCTGCTTAGCTGAAAGTAGCAGTGTTGTGTCGTCGGCGTACATCAAAGGTGAGCAGTAGGTGTCCAGGTGTTGTGGCAAGACATTTGGCAGGAGGATAAATAGCACAGGGCCCAGAACTGAACCCTGTAGTACACCTCTATTTACCGGCAATGGGCTTGATGTCACACTTTGATTAGATCCTTTTGAGATGTGCTAAATTTTTACTATTTGTTGTCGCTCTGCTAATTAGCTCTTAAACCAGGTATTTGCTTGTCCTTTTACTCCTACTTTTTCAAGTTTGTGGAGAATCAAGTCATGGCCTAAGCAGTCAAAGGCTTTGCTGAAATCAAGCATTATGGCTGTTACAAAGTTCTGTTTTTCTAGGTTATCAAGTACGAATTCTGCAAGCTCAATGATTGCAGTGGTTGTTGATTTTCTTTTAATGAAGCTGTGTTGTTTTTCGGTTAGGTTGGTTTGGTGCTTACGGTGATTTATCAATCTTTTAAGGACTATTTTTTCAATTGCTTTAGAAAAGGTTGGGACTAGTGAAATGGGCCTGAAGTTTTTGATTTCTGATTTGGTGCCATTTTTGTGCTTTGGATAAATTGTTGATATTTTTAAGCTACTTGGAAATTTTCCTTGCATTAATGATAGATTTGTAATTTTGACAAGTGGTTTTATTAGGGCGCTACTACAGTGATTTAGCATTTTTGCTGATATTTCATCCAGACCTGCTGACGTTTTAAGCTTCAAACTGTTCCTAACTTCATTTTAATCTGTAGGAGGTAGGGAGAGGAGATCATTGTTTGTTTGAGGCGGATATTGTAGTTGTAAAGTTCTTGTTGGGTATGCGCTTAGAGTTTGTTTTGCTATGTTGAAAAGGTTTGCGATTTTATATGGGTCCTCAACTGTTTTTCTATCCACTGTGAGTGCTGGATGTGAGCTAAATGATTTTTTATTGCCTTTTTCATTGTTTATAACTTGCCACACAGCTTTGGATTTATTTTCAGCGCTCTGGATGTGGTCTGCCGATGCTTTGCACTTTAGCATTTTGAGCCGCATATCGTACTCTTTTTTCACTTTTGTCATGGGGCTTTTATCATTTTCATCACCAGTCAGATTATATCTTTTTAGATGTGCCAAAAACTCAGTTTTTAGATCAGAGGCTCTTTTATCTGCAAAATGTTTTGATTTATAATTATTTTTAGGTCTAAATTTCTTTAAGGGGCAGGCTATGTCCGTTGCTGCTTTGACAGAAAGCAGAAAACTGTCGTAAGCTTGGTCTTGCATTCTGCGTTTAATACCTCATCCCAGTTCTTATTTTCTAGGAGTTCCTTGAGATTGCAGAGGTTTTTGTTATTAAATACTCTGCTGTAACTATTTTGGGTTAGTGTGGGGGGTTTGCTGATTTGTACTGAGCTTAGTTCAGCAGTGTGATCTGAAATTCCTGTATCTATAACTACTGTAGACAATTTTTCTTTTTCAATGTTAGAGCATACAAGATCAATGGATGTCTGAGAATTAAGTGTTATTCTTGTGGGGGGCAGTGGAAGTCTGGTGATGTTGTGGCTTGCCAGGCTATTGTTTAACTTTCTTGACTTGGAGTCAGATTTCAGACTGTCCACGTTGATGTCTCCAACAATAATAACCGAGTGATTTTCCACTTTGGTGTTTTCAATTGATGCTGAGAGAATGGCAAGGGCCTCTCATCCAGTTGTTTTATTGGTGGTGGTCTGTAGACATCATAATGTAAAGTTATTGTTTTTCCAGTGTCATTCTTATGGCCGCAATCTCACAGACCATTTCTTTACATAGGTTTCTAACGTCTAAGGCTTCAGTGTTTTCTTTTAGCTGATTTCCGAAAAATATAGCAACTCCACCTTTAGTATGTACCTCTTGGCTGAAGTGTGCTTTTAGAGTGTATTTAGGTATAGGGGTGTTTATTACATTCCTCTTTTTTATCGTACTCTGTTAGGACAAGTATATGTGGTTTTATTTCATCTAGCAGGTGTGTTAATCTGTACACATAGCTGATCGAGTTCTGCAAAGTTGTTGGGACGTGTTGAGAACACCAACCGGCACCTCTCCTCCGGAGCAACACCATCAAGAATAACTCCTACAATTTCCGACTCGGGCATGCCCACCTTCAGTACTCGAGCCATCGTTTAATGTCGGCCACAAAATTGGCAAGAGGCTCCCCATGTTTCTGAAAACGGAAAAACTTGGACTGCTTCAACTGTTCTCTAGGGCGGCTGGGAATAAAAAAATCCAAAACCTCTCGATGAAAAGTCTCAAACTGCACACCTCTCTCTAAGCAAGGCAGCAATTTCTCTGTGAGCGGACTTCGGCAAAATGGGAATGCTAAACGCAAGAGCGTGGCATCAGCCATTCCGGGAAATTCCCTAATATTGATCAATGTGCCGATGAAGGTCAAAAGTCGCTCAACATCATGTCCATCGGTAATTGGGAGACTATGCAAGACAGCGCCTAATGGATTGGGGAGCTTCCCATAACCAGCAGAATCTAACTTCAATGGAGAACTCTGCAGTGTATTCTGCAGCGAGGCTGAAATTCCCTGTCTTCTGTCTTGAGTGGCAGGAGGCCGCTCTATCTCCTTTGAATTTTCTGGCTTTGTTTGCAATTTCTCCTCGTCACTAGGCTTAGTGGTCTGAAGATCTCCACCCAACTCGACGATTTCATGAAGTGGAACACCCGCTGTCTTCTCAGGTAATTCTGGAGGAACTACAACTCCATCCTTCTCAGGTAATTCCGATGCGGTTTTTGGAGTGATGTTCCGCAAACATTCTTGGACAGAAAGCAGAAAGTAGACGAAACACAACTCGAGATTCCAGCTCAGGATTTTCACCTAAGTCCTCTACTAATGAAATCAATTCGGTGGCTCGTTCCTTACACAGGTCAAATTCCTGTTCTTCATTGTCTAATTCCACAGGACCTATCGGCTTGACTCCCTTCAGCAGACTACGAAGTTGCTTCCTCAACTCAGGCACCGTTGAAGCTGGACTTTCACCTCGACTCTTCACTTCAAATATCAGTTCATCAAGAATCAAAAAATCTGGATTTATTTTGGCCATTGTTGCCTATCACCAAACACTTAACACTGAATACAAAAACAATCACGATTTACCTACACTTAAATCTCACAGAACATAGGCAGACACTGCTGAGGCTCCCTTTACCCTACCAAACCAACAAAACTTTGACTAGCTTCGCTCCTCCACAATTGCAAAAACTGGCCTAACTATACAATGAATACCTAAACATCAACAATACAACCTTAACATGACAAATTCATACATAACAATCAATGAAAACAATAAAAAATCACAACAACTAACCATTGAATTCACAAATAAATACATAATATTTAAAAAAATAGTCAGTTTTGCTCACAACCCTGTCGACTTACCCTTTACCTAACATTGAAATTAACTAATATTTTATACTCATAATCTACTTTTCTGGGATATTAATACAGATAGGAAAAATATGTGCAGTTCTGCATGACTGCATTATTCACCATCTAGAGTTCCGGCCAAATCATTAGGCGGGTGAGTGAGTGCGCTGCTGGCGTTCAAAATATGTTTTTTGCCAATCATTTACTCATCTGAAGTTATAGACAGTTATGCTCTTTGTTTATGTTCTGCAAATCAGCTGAGTAAGTTCTCTAAACATACCCAAGTAAATGTGCTTCTATCTGTTGGAAATATGTTCAACTACTTAACTGTGTAGAGGAGCGGGGGTGTCTTTAACATCAAGTCAAGTCATTTATACAGCTGGAGATTCCATTTTCCCCCACCCGCCTAATGATTTGGCCGGAACTTTAGGGACATTAGATTGTGGTAATCATTTTTGCACGTTATTGGTACTATATAGGAAGTATCCCCAACATTAAAATACCAGTGAACCAGTATGTAGCACACAACTTTACTTCTTATAAGTTTATGGTGGTCTTGATTCCAAAACTTTAAATAAGAAACTGCACGGAACAGGCAATTTCCATCGCCTAAATGGGCACAATCTTTTTCTCACTGGTTGGTGTCATTTTTTTCTCAGTGAAATAAATAAATGAATCAGGAATAAAATAAAACTACTTACACTATATTCGTACACGAAAATATTTTACATAAACTGTTTAATTCAAAGCAAGTTAAACACAGTGATTGACAAAGTGTCACAACTTCGGAAACTGCTGAAAGACAGGACGTTTACTTTTTACCAGAAACCGGTTGAAACGTCAGTGTTTTATGCAGTGTGGTGGTGGCAAAAGTGTACCTAAAAGATGAAAGCACAGCATATAACCATTGACTATGAATGTATAAGTCAATGATATAACCATTTACAGTTTTAAAATACCTTTAAATGATCAAATGTGTAAAGTTATAATAAGTAAGTTTATAGCTGAACCCAAATTGCTAACAACAAAAAAGATTTTTCACAGAAAATAAAAATTAGCCTACTTTAGTTTCATCGTCTGTCAAAGTACCCCTTAAAACAATAATGCTGCATCATTGCATACCCAGACCCTCTTTAGGTCTAAACTTAAAGCTTATAAACCTTAGGTCTAACCTAAGGACTAAACCTAAGGCCTCATTACTTAGTCTTAGACCTTAGTAGCCTAATTAAAGCATTCTGTTAGGTTCAAAAACGTCAGAAATAAGTAGGCCTAATCTATAAATTTGTATTGGATTAAACGGTTTATAAAATGTTCAAGAAAAAATCTTTCGAGAATTTTCGAAGGCCTATAGACATTGCAATTCCTATACAACTTAGTTGTCCTAAAATAAATATCGCTATTAGTAAAAAGCAGATCTTACTGACGCCACTTGTAACGACGTATCAAAAAGTATGTCGGCGCTGTGCGGATTTGAACCCGGTTCGCCGAGTTGGTGGCCCGATGCGCTGCCGATATAGCTACAATGCCTTGGATCTTCGCTTACAAGTAAGCACAATCAATTAATATCGGATTTCGGGAATATATTTGTTGCGATAATTTTCGTAACACGCACAGGATTTGGAGCACGCGTCAAATTAAAACCGGTGCATTACTGTATTACTGAAAAAAGTATTACTGAAATTGGGGTTGATATGAGTTTTTAAAGGTAAACTGCTTCCATATTTTATAATTAATTGTCTAGACAACATTTAGTCAGATCCACTGCTAAGTTTTAAATTAATTATAATTAGTTCCTTATTACGCTAAAAATGGTAATTATTATGAATGTAAACCATTTAAACTAACCCACTTTACGATTAACTTGCCATTGCAGTAATCACTTGGACCATTCATGGTTGCAATCAGCTATTTCACATAATTAAGTAACTTTAAATGTAGCCCTACAAAATTTTACAATCAAAACTTGTTTTTATAATTTACCAACTACAAACTTGTTTGGTTAAAATAATATAAAACTGTATTATTATCCCTTTTAATTTAAAGTATTTGTATACGTATTTGGGTACTGGATATAATACAACAAATGCTTCTTGAGGGTTTGCTCTTCGTCTGTTGTTAGACAAATAGCCCGTGCCGTTAAAATCAGCTGATTGAAGAACTGTTAAAAAAGATTATTGCAAAGGTTTAGAAATTTCGATTTTTTAAATTTAAAAAAGCAAGATAATGTAAAAGTAAATCAAACCTGCAAATATAGATAAGTTGAGCTTTTATTTGGTACAAACTGTATGTAAATCGGCCCAGTGGAAGTCTCAGACGAAGTGTCTGAAGCATTGAAATAGTTGACTTTCTTCCCCATGTTAAATCTCCATAAGAAAAGTTTATTTTTCATTTTTGACCCATTTAACATAATGTTTTTCAAAATACGAATAAAACCTGCTAATATAGGACCGAAAACCTTTGTTTTGGTACAACCCGCATCTAAAACAATCCAGTGGAAGTCTCAGACGAACTGTCCCAAGATTTGAAAAAGAGTACTTTTTTCCCCATGTTAAATCTACATAAGAAAAGTTTATTTTCCATTTTTAACCCAGTTAACGTAAACATTTTCAAAATACAGATAAAACCTGCTAATATAGGACCGAAACCCTTTGTTTTGGTACAACCCTCATGTAAATCGGCCCAGTAGAAGTCTCAAACGAACTGTCCCAAGGTTTTTTTCCTTAGGGCTTTAAATATATAGATATTGAGCAATTAGAGATAAGCAATTCTGCTGCGTGTAGTTCACAGCCGGTGAGAGGGGGGGAGGTATCCCATACCGCCCAATACCCCGGTATAGGGCCAAACGCACCGTCCCGGCACTGAAAAATTTGCCATGACACCACTTTACCAGATATGTGTAGAAAAATCAATTTCTAGAGGTTGATATGCTCTCTACAAAATCCCAGAAATTCTTTTAATAATATAGTATGGTATAGTTATAAAAGACTAGATTACTGTTGCAGCTTCGCTTGCAATCAACAGCTGTTATTGCATTTGGGGACATGACAGCTCGAAATCCAAAGTAATTTTCAAAGCCCAGAAGAAGGCTTTACGAATTATATTTGGTTTGGTAGACTGACATCTTGTAGAGGCAAATTTAGAGAAAACAACATCCTAACGTTTCCTTCAATTTATATTTTCAATTGTTTGATATTTTTGAGAATCAACTTGGATCTGTTCCCTCATCAACCTCCTTCAAAATTAATCAACCTCCTTCAAAATTAAATCTCCGGAAAACTAATCCCTTACCGTTACCTCAACATAGAACCACATTTTTCCAGCAACAGATCTTTTACTCTTCCATCAAGCTCTTCAACCACCTCCCTTCATCCCTAAAAAATCAAACGCCATAAAATTAAAAAAAAAGTTGAAAAAGTTTCTCATTCTCAAGGAATTTTATAGCTTAGAAGAATTATTTCTAAGTAATTTGCTTATTTTATAATGTTTATGTTTTTAACTGTGTATAAATTGTATTAGCAAATTTCCCCCTTTAGGGAAGTAGCTATTACCGAAGGCGGCACAGTGAGACTTAAGCGCGGGACCACCGTAACTTTTCATTTTGAGTTCCCTAGACCCCAAAAACACCGTTCGTTCATTTTTTCATATATATACAGTAGAACCTCGATTAACCGTCACTCTTTTAACCGTCACTCTCTGTTATCCGTCACTGCCTCCGTGCTCGCAATATGTTGTAAATTGGCAATTGGCGTCGTGCAAAGCACGGAAGAAAGTGCAAGCGCCATTGTGATCGAACGCGACTGTCCGCGGCTAATGACCTTGAGTTTCCGCCGAAAATCACCACTCCCACGCAAGGAGTGGTATGGGGGTGAGCGAGTTATTACTCATTCATTGGTATGTTGATTTTTTTGGTTATACGGCACGCCTCGGAGTTCAGAGTTACATAGTGTTTGCTGTTAAACAGTGTGTAGCTAGATACTACTGTTAATCAACTGCAGAACAGTAACTGTTGATTGTTAACGATGGTCGAAAAACGAAAACGAGTCGTACTAGGGCTTGACCAAAAGATCAAAATTATTAAACGTCTGAGGAAGGGCGAAACAGCTACGAGTATCACGCTGTTGTATGGTGTTAGCGAATTTAAAAGATGACGGACTATCTTTTAATTTGAGGTTATGCAATTCACTTACGAACACTGAATGAGCACAACATACAGTTTAGAAGGTCTGTTATTACCATTGTATGAATGTCATTTAAATATAAATATGTATTATCCACTTATACAGGGTTTAATTTCTTCAAACATATTTTAAATCTACGTATTGAACAGGTTTATAGCTAAATTTCTGTTATCCGTCTATTCTCTTAACCGTCACACTCCCGGTCCCGAGAGTGACGGTTAATCGAGGTTCTACTGTATATATATATAGGGATATATGTCAGTCCGTAGGCGCAATAACTTTTATAAAAAAGGTCCGATCTTGATGAAATTTGGAACAAACGTGTAAAGTGTCATTCATGACTTCGAGTTCGAAAACCAGCAAGATTGGTTTACTCTAAGAAGGTTTTTTTGACAAAATAAAATTTATTTTCAAGATTTAGCACCTTGTTGCTAATTATTTTTAAATATCATTGTCAAAATTGAACTCAGCTTAAAAAAACAAACAATTTAGCATTTTGAATTATTATTCTACGTCAATCCGTTGCTTAGATATTGGATAATATTGGATGTGGTAAACACAGTATGTTGTCCAAAATAATTTTTAATTTTTCCCTCCAAAAAGTATAGTCACCCTGATTTAAAATATTTAAAAAAATACAATTCTGAACATATGATTAAATTTGCAGGTGATGAATATTTTATTTGTGTTTATTTTGAATAGTTAGAGTTCATTGATCAAGATTTCGTAGGAAATATATACTATATAAAAAAATACAGATTATTTTTAAATTTAATAAAGAAAGTATGAGCATTTGGCGGGGGGTATTTCTTGGTCTGATCTGCCTGAAAATGTAGCATAATATATGGTATGTTTACAATGATGAGGATTGATAATATGTTTTATTGAAATTGGCTGGAGATGTAAGTCTGTTGCAACAGGGATGTTTTAATTACTGTAAAACTGACCATATGATTGAATTTAATATTTTCATGAGTTTAAGCATTACCATTATTTGTTTGTTTTCAGTGTTTTGAATTAATTGATTATATGTTTGTTGACATTCATATAGGTACTATAACAAGATTACAGTTATTAAAAATTAAAAGACTAAGAATTATATAAAATACAAAAGTGTATATATTACTAATGAAAACAAATGTGGCCTCTTTGTTAATTTTCTTCATGTTCAAAGCTCATAAATGATTAAACATACGTTTTTAATATATTATTTACTCAACGTATCATTCAGACAATACTTTCCTTCAAATAGGTTGAATGCTCACATATACAAAGTAAATCCTATGGAAATTCGCTGAGTACGCAGGTCTGCTGTGACAGGGGTATATATACATATAAATTGTTGACGATTGTTTTGCACATTGTGTTTTTGACAATAAAATGATTTGAGTTTGAGTTAATATAAACCAATTTTATTTTTCCATAAGAATTGTATTGACTCATCCTTTGAATGTCTGTAGGGTGCAGCCTTTAGAGAACTCCTAAATTCTGAAATTTTGTAAATATAAAATAAAAAAAATTAATTAATTTAAAAAAATAATTTGGTAACTACATGCAGTATCTCCTTTACTTTAAAACAGAAATGTGAGGTGGAAAGCGAAATGGGACTTCTTGTAGGGAATTTTCGATTTTGAGTTATTAATATTTTTGAATTCCTCATTTAATTCCTAACAATTTAGCGTAAGTCCCATGAGTCTATGATTTTTTTTGGTAAAGTTATAAGACTTTGAAATTTTGTGAGGGAAACGGGTCATTTTGAGAAAAATCGTTTTGAAAATTTCAAATAAGCATAAAACCTATATTTTTCATATTTAAGAAATGACTTTGATATCAAAAGAAAGCTTATAATCTCTTCTTTCAAGGGAATAACAATTTTTGTCTTAACCCAAAGTAGTTTTCAGGAAAATAATATTTTTATCGAAGCATGTCGTATAAAGGCACCTCCTTACATGTGTTATTCGGCATGCAGCGAGCAGCGACTCGCCGAATCACAAGTAGTGTGGAGAGGTGTTTATGTATTTGGCAAGCAGCAAACATTAGTGCTTGTTCATTTTCGGTCCTATAGCGAGACAAATAGTTAGCCTAACGTTGAACATTTGGTGCATGCCGAATAACGCATGAGTGGAGGCCCCTTAAATTCGTATTCCAGAAAAGGGACCTCTTATCGGCCCTATGTTATTCTCCATAACGACAAGAGGTCCCTTTTTAAAACTGAATATTTTACTGTTATCTCATTGTATTATAAAGTTTTTTTCATAAACAACCGAAGAACCCACACTGATAAGACATCACCTACCACGATAACACTGGTTCACCTGACAGGCAGCATCGCTATCAGTGCTGACGCCACAAAAACAAAAATTCCTAACACTATCTTTTGTAATCAAATTACCCTGTTTATATTTAATTTTGCTCATCATCGACGCATTCAAGAAGCAATTATATATAATTAATTGCTCATTAATTAGAATAAAACTAACTATTATTACCCTACGTATAAATAGTCTCTTGAAAAGACAAAGTTTAGTAGCCAAAATATCGTTTATAAAAAGGGACCTTTTGTCGGGACCGTATGAAATTGGTGAGAAATTTCGTTCTCTTTACACCAAACTTCGATGCAGTTCTCTAAAATTCCACTAGAATTCAGGAGAGTTCATTTTTTGGACCAAAGCCTGCTTAAGAAAGTGCATGTTGGAAATGGGTCCTCTTGTCGTTGTGGCGAAATAACATTGAGCGACAAGAGGTCCCTTTTCTTCAGCCATGCAGAGGCTAACAAAATGATTTATTTTGACCTTTTATAACTTCGATTTGATATTTTTACCGATACAGGCCTGTTCTATGATAAATTAGGTGTAACAATCGATAGAGACCCGAATTTCGATATTTTTGACCCTAATCGATTATCTCGGCCATACTGAAAAATTTTCTTCGCCGACAAGATGTCCCTTTTCGCTTTTCACCTCACAAATATTGAAGTCATTGAGAACTAAGTCTTTCTTTGAGTCTTGAGTCTTTCAATTGGGTTTTTGCAAAAATATATAAATAGAAAAGTTAACAGAGAAGATTTATGTACAGTTAAAACAGTCATTTAAACTTATTGAAAAGGGCACAATTTGGAAGTCCAACAAACACCTCTTGAAGTCATAACCTTCATTTCCTCTGAAATCTATTGTGTTAGGTTTTTATTATTCCAAAAGTATTTAGTAGGGGTGTGCGAGTACTCGATTATCAAGCTTTTTTTTTAGCCGAGTTTAGACTACTTGAGTCCACTCAAAGTTTTGAAAAATACTTGGGAGTTTGAGTTGAGTGGTTACTCCCGCCGTTTACCCTGAATTGGTACGCGCAATAGCATTTTACGGCCGTTTTTCACACAGTCAGATTTTATTTTTTTAATTTACTTGAATTAAAGTGGTTTTTGAGTTATGAATTAATAACAAATTTAGTTTTGTCTTTTTTGCCTTTTCATAATTTGAGATATTTTCTTACTTTTGCTGAATGAGACTGATTTAAGTTAAATTTTTAACCTATAAAAATATGTTACAAAAACTTTTTTAAAGCAAACAAGTGTAGATGTGTAGCTTGATTTTTTCCTCCTAAGGCTGGAAGTTTAATAAAATATTGAGTAATGATATAAAGTTAAGTTAAAGAAAGTCTTAATTGTTTCGTTTCATTTGAAAACTGGTTTGCTTTTATCTCATAGGAAAACTTCCCAATTTAACGATGATTAGTAATAAGCATGATAACTATTAACTTCTACTATTCGAAATACTCGCTTAAAAAAAAACTCGAAATTTGCAGGTATTTTTTAAAACTCGACTTGACTTCAAAAATCACTACTCGCACACCTGTAGTATTTAGTATTAAAGTTATTTGGTTTTATGGTTTGGAGTCATGGTGTTTCGTTTGTCACCTTTAAGAGCTGGAAGTAGCATGTACTCATGTCTCTTTATTTGTTGGAGCTATGTTCCCGTAGCAGGCGAGGGTCTTTATTCTGTTTGGCCAGCAGGTAAACCGTTCTGTCCGTTACAGTACCTTCATATAGGATTTGAAGCAGTTTCATGAATTTCATTGTCTTCCATTAAGTTGTAGTAGTTCATTGGAAAGGTTACATACATACATACATACATACATACATACATACATACATACATACATACATACATACATACATACATACATACATACATACATACATGATGTCTCCGTCTGTGTTCCTTTGCCACAAGGAATTGGACAGGTCAAGGTTCTAAGCTAAGAATAACTTAACTTAAAATTAAACTTTGATACCATTGAGGTAACCGTCAATGTCGTAAAAACTTGACTCCACCAGTTTTTTTTACTTTTAACTTGAATTTATTAATACTCTGGATTCAAGTAATTTTTTTGGCAGTGCTTGGTACAGTTTGATTCCAATGTAACCTGTTTTATGTTCAAAAGTGGTTAATCTATGTTGAATTGCGTGGATGCCTTTTTTCTGGTTGTTGTATCAATCAATCAAAATCTCTTTATTCACAAAACTTTAAGATTTGCTATGGCGTCAAAAATTACAATTTAAGAAGTCTTCATTTGCATTGTGGAATGGAGTCTCTCCACTGCAGAAACTCGTCCAGGGTGTAGTAGGGGTTTTCTGCTAGCCAGCTGGTGAGGGCAGTCTTTAGTTTCTTCCCTCTTTGGCTTCTGATGTCTTCCGGGAGCAGGTTGCAGAATTTTCTGCCGTTGTAGGAAGGTGTTCTTTCATAGAGTACGCGGTGGTGAAGTGGTAGCTGGTACCTATCCGTATGCCTGGTGTTATGGGCGTGGATGTCTGAACCCTTTTGAGGTGATTTTCCATCCACATAAAGAATCACCTCCCTTATATATAGTGTGACGACAGTCAGGATGTTAAGTTCTTTGAAGGTTTGTCTGCAGCTCTCCCTCCAATCAAGCCCTTTAATAAGGCAAACAGCTCTTTTCTGGAGGAGAAGGATGCGTTTCAGATTGCCTGCCGTAGTCCCTCCCCAAACTGCAAGGCCATATATCAAGTATGACTCGACTAGAGTGTGGTAAGCTATCTTCGTGGTGGCTTCATCGCTGGCATGTTTAATTTGTTTCAGAATGTAGAGGCTGGTGTTGAGTCTGCTGGATAGATTGTCAATGTGTTGGGTCCATGATATTTATCCATCAATAGTAATGCCAAGGAACTTGGCGTGGTCCTCAACCTCCACATCAGGTAATGTGTCTCCTGTTTTCTCCCAAATGCCAGCTGCTTTGTTTTGCTGGTGTTTACTGCAAAGTCATTATTATCACAGAATTGGTATGCCATATTGAGCGCAATAAACTAGTCTGCAGCCAGGTCTTCTGGGGTCTTAGCTGCAGAGGCGGATTTGAAAATTTGCCGCCCCTGGGCTACATAGGGGGATTTCCGGCTCGGCAAAAGTGGTGACCTTTTTTTTTTCTCGCGCGTGTGCTTTTTTACCCCTTTGTGGTCCTTTTGGACCGTTTTTACGTGTTCCGGGCCCTAAGCAAGGCTATTTCTATGATTTCAGGGGGTTTGTGACTTCTCTCTCTAATTTTCCGCCCCCCCCCCCAATTCTGCCGCCCTGGGCTATAGCCCTTTAAGCCCATATGTAAATCCACCCCTGCTTAGCTGAAAGTAGCAGTGTTGTGTCGTCGGCGTACATCAAAGGTGAGCAGTAGGTGTCCAGGTGTTGTGGCAAGACATTTGGCAGGAGGATAAATAGCACAGGGCCCAGAACTGAACCCTGTGGTACACCTCTATTTACCGGAAATGGGCTTGATGTCACACTTTGATTAGATCCTTTTGAGATGTGCTTAATTTCTACTATTTGTTGTCGCTCTGCTAATTAGCTCTTAAACCAGGTATTTGCTTGTCCTTTTACTCCTACTTTTTCAAGTTTGTGGAGAATCAAGTCATGGCCTAAGCAGTCAAAGGCTTTGCTGAAATCAAGCATTATGGCTGTTACAAAGTTCTGTTTTTCTAGGTTATCAAGTACAAATTCTGCAAGCTCAATGATTGCAGTGGTTGTTGATTTTCTTTTAATGAAGCTGTGTTGTTTTTCGGTTAGGTTGGTTTGGTGCTTACGGTGATTTATCAATCTTTTAAGGACTATTTTTTCAATTGCTTTAGAAAAGGTTGGGACTAGTGAAATGGGCCTGAAGTTTTTGATTTCTGATTTGGTGCCATTTTTGTGCTTTGGATAAATTGTTGATATTTTTAAGCTACTTGGAAATTTTCCTTGCATTAATGATAGATTTGTAATTTTGACAAGTGGTTTTATTAGGGCGCTACTACAGTGATTTAGCATTTTTGCTGATATTTCATCCAGACCTGCTGACGTTTTAGGCTTCAAACTGTTCCTAACTTCATTTTAATCTGTAGGAGGTAGGGAGAGGAGATCATTGTTTGTTTGAGGCGGATATTGTAGTTGTAAAGTTCTTGTTGGGTATGCGCTTAGAGTTTGTTTTGCTATGTTGAAAAGGTTTGCGATTTTATATGGGTCCTCAACTGTTTTTCTATCCACTGTGAGTGCTGGATGTGAGCTAAATGATTTTTTATTGCCTTTTTCATTGTTTATAACTTGCCACACAGCTTTGGATTTATTTTCAGCGCTCTGGATGTGGTCTGCCGATGCTTTGCACTTTAGCATTTTGAGCCGCATATCGTACTCTTTTTTCACTTTTGTCATGGGGCTTTTATCATTTTCATCACCAGTCAGATTATATCTTTTTAGATGTGCCAAAAACTCAGTTTTTAGATCAGAGGCTCTTTTATCTGCAAAATGTTTTGATTTATAATTATTTTTAGGTCTAAATTTCTTTAAGGGGCAGGCTATGTCCGTTGCTGCTTTGACAGAAAGCAGAAAACTGTCGTAAGCTTGGTCTTGCATTCTGCGTTTAATACCTCATCCCAGTTCTTATTTTCTAGGAATTCCTTGAGATTGCAGAGGTTTTTGTTATTAAATACTCTGCTGTAACTATTTTGGGTTAGTGTGGGGGGTTTGCTGATTTGCACTGAGCTTAGTTCAGCAGTGTGATCTGAAATTCCTGTATCTATAACTACTGTAAACAATTTTTCTTTTTCAATGTTAGAGCATACAAGATCAATGGATGTCTGAGAATTAAGTGTTATTCTTGTGGGGGGCAGTGGAAGTCTGGTGATGTTGTGGCTTGCCAGGCTATTGTTTAACTTTCTTGACTTGGAGTCAGATTTCAGACTGTCCACGTTGATGTCTCCAACAATAATAACCGAGTGATTTTCCACTTTGGTGTTTTCAATTGATGCTGAGAGAATGGCAAGGGCCTCTCATCCAGTTGTTTTATTGGTGGTGGTCTGTAGACATCATTATGTAAAGTTATTGTTTTTCCAGTGTCATTCTTATGGCCGCAATCTCACAGACCATTTCTTTACATAGGTTTCTAACGTCTAAGGCTTCAGTGTTTTCTTTTAGCTGATTTCCGAAAAATATAGCAACTCCACCTTTAGTATGTACCTCTTGGCTGAAGTGTGCTTTTAGAGTGTATTTAGGTATAGGGGTGTTTATTACATTCCTCTTTTTTATCGTACTCTGTTAGGATAAGTATATGTGGTTTTATTTCATCTAGCAGGTGTGTTAATCTGTCTATTTTTTTATTAGTTAGCACTTAAGTGTTTTGGTGCAGGATGTTCAGTTGTGTTTTATTCCTAGGCTGCCTTTGGTTCTGGGTGAGGTAATCTTTCGCTATGTCTTCTCTTTCACTCCCTGGCGCGACAGTATAAAATGGTCCAATATTGATAAGTTTGATATGTTTGTTTTTCTTTCTTCTCTTTGTAGAAGCTCTTATTAATGTTTTTATAGAACTCCAGATGATTTTTTACAAAGTGTTCTATGCTCTCCCCTACTTGGCATATTTTCGCTGTGCATGGTGGTTCCTTTTTTGCTTCGCTGTTACTCGTCTCTCTGAAGATATTCCTTGAAGTAGAAGGTACAACATTTTCTTTTCTATTGTGAATTAGATTCTGTTTTGGGTTTTCTGTCACTAATGTTTGGTTTCCTTTGCAAGCACTGTGGTATTTAGCAACTAGGAGTGATGTGCTAAAGGCATTTGTTCTTACATTGTAGTGATTAGGTGCTGGTTTAGTTTTCTTTGCAATGGTTTGGTCCAGTTTTTGAGATTTATTTTTTTTGTTCACTTTCATTTTCTTCTCTTAATTCTAAACTTGTATCGAGGTTGCGCTTGGTAGCATTGTAAAAGGTATTGAGAAAAGCTTTAGTTGTTAGTTCTTGGTTCTTAAGTTTTGTTTTTGACCTTTCATAATCAGCCTTTAGTTTATTTATCTTTTGGTCTCTTTCCTCTAGCATTGTTACAAGATTTTTGTTAGCTAGGAGGAGATCGCTTTTTCCCTTTTTGAGTGTCTTGATTTCTGATTCCTTATTTATCAATTCAACATGAGCTTCTTCAGTCATACCTTTCAATTCAGAGTTGGTTTGAAGGAGATGGTTTATTTGGGCCGCATATGCTGCTCTCTCTTCATCTACCTCTTTGATGAGTTAATTTTTTGATGACTTCTCATTTTCCATTTTCCCAGTTATATAATCCAGTTCTTGTTTAAGGTAATCTTTCTCCTGATTTAATTTTTCAACTATTGATTCTAATGTCTTTACATTATCTTCGAGCTCCAGTTCATTTACTGATTTTTCTGATTTAATTTCATGCAATCTTTGTTTGAGCGCATTATTTTCTGATAAAAGTGCTGTCCCTATCTCTGCTGCTAACTTAAGAGAGGTTCCATGGTCTAGGCTCTCTTCAGATGATAGGTGTTGAATCTTCGATTGTATTTCGTCAATGCTTGAAGAGGATTCATTTAATTCCCAATTTATGCATTTCCAGGTGTTTATTACTTTATCTGTCAGGTTCTTGAATTTTTGATCTGTCCAGTTTAAGCATCTGGAGTGGTACCATTTTCTACAGGATCCAGTGCACACAATTCCTTTGTACCTCACACCGATTCCACACATACCACAAGGATATTTGGACATTGTCTGGTGTCAATATGTAAATATAAATTTTAATATTTACTGTGAAATTTTAGCGTCGGTGTAACAATATATAAGAAAAATCAATATTTATTACTAGTTTTTTTTGGTAACCTATTGCAGTTTTTTTAGCTTAGTTTGGCTGATTCCTATTGTCGAATTTAGAAAAATTGTACAGTTTTTTGAGCTTGGTTTGGCTGGTTCCTATTGTCAAATTTAGAAAAGTGTATAGTTTTTTGAGCTTGGTTTGGCTGATTCCTATTGTCGGATTTAGAGAAAAAGAGCAGTTTTTTATCTTGGTTTGGCTGATTCCTATTGTCTAATTACAACTCAGCCTTTTTGGTTTGTAAATATAAATAAATAAATAAATATCTTTAATTATAAGTACAGGTAGGTGACTCTTATATTTTCTTCTTAATTCTAATTAATTATTATTGTTCAAGATGGCGTCATTATAATTAGTGTGATACTAGCCTATTTAATATTTAAATTTGAAATAAAAGAATGGTAATCTGTTACAAAACTATTATTTATTCAACAATAACAATAAATATGAATATCAAAATTGAACTCTAGGGGGACGTACAAGGATTATTACAGTGGATGGGGTTAGATAAAATTACTTATGCTAATTGGATTAATATGGTACAATTTAAGGGCATTAGCTCAGTTCTTGAGAAGCATGATCTCTTCACATAGGGTTCTGGGAATCGTGCGGGCATGACATTGAAAAATTAATTTGTTTGAATATCACAATCATAAATACTTTTAAATAGAATAAATAATTTTGATAATAATATAAATTGCCAATTCTGATCTCTTTTTATATTTAATTAAATCAAGTGTTTGTTTGAAAGTCTGTTCCTCTTCAACAATGGTTGGTGAAGTAAATTTTGGATTGGTCTTACCAAGAGTTTATCTCTTCACCCTGATCTTTTCTTCAGATAGATAAATTTGGCCACTTAAAGGGGAATCAACTAAGATCAGGTTTACCGCTGGCTAACCAAAAAAAATCTACTAATTAAGGGGGATGAAATTTAAAATTGGAACGAGGTCCAGGTACAATGAAGTTAACACTTGGCCATCTCTCTCTGGAATAGAAGCTGGAGTCCTTTACAATGGTTCCACTTTTCACTTTAACAATGTAACACATGGTTCACTAACTTGGTCTTTGGTAAACACTTCACTGAATTATTAGAGATCAAATTTTGAAAAACATGCTATATAAAATAGATAATTTGAGATAGCGTTCCCTGACCCATAAATATAAATTATATTAAATTATGAATACAGCTGATCTAACTTAACTTATCTAAAATTTTTATGGTAGATGGTAATAAATTAATGAATGATTTTAGGAAAATAACATTATCAAATAATTTATATTAACTGAGTGATATACTAGGTTGACATATTATATACAAATAATTATTAAGCTGTGTGTTTGTTTATTTATATGGGTGTTCATTTATGAAATTTAAATGTAAATGTTTGTGAACTATTACAATATCCCCTCAGAGTTGAATTAATTTAAAGAATTGAAATTAATGAAAACTCGATAATAATAGGAACAAATATTTACAAAACTATACTAAATGATAAAATATTTATTTATAATTTAAAATGATGATTTCTTAAAACTAAATGGATTATATGACCTAATATTTACAATCATAACTTCAGGTCCTAATACTGTCCACGCGCACTTCACTTATTTCAAATTTTGTTTCACTGTTCAACATTTATTACACTATTGTTTATATTTACTGGAGTCTTTTATCCCCTCAATCCATAAATAAACAAATTAATCTACAACTTTTAATTAGTTGTCCGTGTATTGTCCAAATGTTTATATAACTGTTAATAACACTATTTACACTGTATTTATTGTTGATCTCGGTTTGGCGTTATATATTTTCTAAGAGCAGTTACATGGTAGGGTCCAAACTCTTGTTCTTCATTTAACTTTTGTACAAAATAAGTCGAATGTCCCAGGATACTTGAGATGCGGTACGGTCCTTCGTATATGGCGAATAGTTTGGCTGTTTCTCCAAATGCTGCATTTGATAGTTGATGATTTTTGACCAATACCAAATCGTTTAAATTGAATAATGTTGGTAATACACCGCGGTTAGCTCTTCTTGCTCGTGTTCCCTTCTTTTCTCGGATCCGTTGGGAGGCGAGGAATATCTTCTGTTCTAGTGGGACATCTTCTGAAAATGGGTTTTCCACATATCGTTCCCAGAACCTGAAATCTTTTCTTCCTAACTGTAGTTCATTCGGACTGAATCCTGTAGTTTCGTGAGGAATTTCGTTCAAGTATTCATTAATTTCTGTTATACACTGAGCCCATTTTCTGTGTTGTCTTGAGCAGTATGTTCTTAAGCAGCGCTTCACTTCTTTAATAGGTCTTTCGGCCATATTAAATTGGGGATGGTACACAGGGTTAAATATTGGAATAATATTGTTTTCTTCTAACTTTCTTATCCATTTGTGGCTCTTAAATTGCGTACCGTTATCACTTTGGATCCTCTGGGGTATTCCATGTTCTATAAAGTGTTGGTTAAACAATTTATTTAGTATGGTTTGTGTGGTGGCACGCTGCATTGGGTATAATTTGATAAATTTAGTGAAAATGTCCAGGACAATTAACATGAATTTCACATTTCCTCGGCCAGGCGGCAAAGGACCTATAATGTCGATAGCTAACTGTTCGTTCTTCTGATTACAACTGATACCTTGAGCGAAACCTCTTGGTGGATGAGTATCATTTTTGCACCGTTGGCACGAGTCACAGGATGCCAGGTATTGCCGGATTCTTCGATTCATGTTCTTGAAAATGAAACATTCTCTGAGTAAATCAAAACATTTCTTAGACCCGCAATGGAGGTAGTAGCAATGACACTCCCAAATAAGGCGATTTATGATGGTTTCTGGTACTACTATGAGCCATTTATTAAGGTGTTTTTGGTATAGTATTTCCTGGTGTAATTTATATGATTGTTTGATTTTTGTGTGTTCAGGTGTATCTTGGGGTATTAATAATATTTGACGAATCTCTTGAAGGCGGGGATCTTGTGACTGTAATTTCCCAATGTTTCGGAGATCTTCTTGTAGTCTAGGGTCTGGAATTCTTCTAATATAATTGATAATTAATTCTCTCTGAGATGTTTCCTGGTTCTCTTCAACTGGGTAACTTATTCTGCTCAGGGCGTCGGCTGTCGAATTATCGGCTCCTTTACAGTGATGGATCGTGAAATTGTACTCTTGAATCGCCAATGCCCACCTTGTTAATCTATTATTCAAGAGTTTACAGGTTTTTAGAAATGTTAATGCATGATGGTCAGTTATGATGTTTAATTTTGAGCCCAATATTATATACCGTGTTTTCTGTAAACAATAGATGATGGCGAGTAATTCTTTTTCAGTGGTCGTATATCTTTGCTCTGCTGGCTGCAGTGTCCGTGATAAAAACATAATTGCTGCTTTGTTTCCATTATCTCGGTATTGAAATAAATGTCCGCCTATCGAAAAATCTGATGCATCCGTTTGTAGGTAGAAGGGCTTCGTATGGTCTGGATGGTGAAGAACATTCATTTTTAGAAATAGGTTCTTAACTCTTTGAAAAGTTTTATCATCTTCTTCGGTCCAGATAAATTTTTGTTTCTTTGAGGTGAGGCGTAGTAAGGGTTGGATTGTTTCTGAATACTTGTC
Organism: Flexamia atlantica; assembly: GCA_035578135.1. NCBI lineage: Eukaryota > Metazoa > Arthropoda > Insecta > Hemiptera > Cicadellidae > Flexamia > Flexamia atlantica. Next base: position 118,341,623 of record JAQJVK010000001.1, read on the forward strand.
AATAAATTTATTATAATAGTTAATGCATCCCAAAAATGATTTTAACTGTGTCCTATTTTTAGGTGTGGGGAAATCGAGGATTGGTTTGACCCGCTCCTGGTCCATTTCCAAACCGGTTTCTGTTAATGTGTACCCCAAGAACGGAACTGAACTTTGACAAAATTTTGATTTTAAAAACTTTATCGTCATATTTGCTTCAGCTAATTTATTGAAAATATACCTCAAATGTTTTAAGTGTGTTTGGAAGTCGGGTGAAACTATACAAATGTCGTCTACATAAATTAAGGTGAATTTTTCTACTTCCTCATCGAAAACTTTGTCCAATGCCCTTACTAATGCTGCCTGAGATGTGTTGATTCCAAATGGTGTAACTTTGTAGTGGTAGGTCTTTCCTCGGAACTGGAATGCTGTGTATTTTCTCGATTCTTCAGATAGTGGAACTTGCCAATATGATGAAGTTAGATCGATACTACTGATAAATTTTGCACCTTGACATTTTGCTAATAATTCATTGACACTTCTATTACATTCGTAATCTGGAATAATAATTTCGTTCGCTTTTCTAGCATCCAAACAAAGTCTTATTTCACCAGTTTTCTTGACGACCGGGATAATTGGGTTTATAAAAGTGCTGTTGCTTCGCTCTATGATCCCTAGGCGTTCCATTTCCCTTATTTCTCGCATGACTGCGTCTTGGTGTGCTAATGGTACTGGGTAAGTATGACATTTAAAATTTTGAGGATTTTCGACTCTTAATACATGCTGGTATTTGTTACATAACCCAGGTTGGTCGGAGAATACATCTTGAAAGTCCAATAACAAATCAGTTAATTGTTGTTTTTGAATACTATTTAGATTTAAATTATTTTTGAGGGATTCTGTAATTATTTCAGGGGATAATTCACATGATGTTCTGGGGTTTGTTTCTTCAATATAATAACACTCTTCGTATGGATCTTCATTGCAGCAGTAATCTTCTAAATTATCCACATTTTTATCATTAGTGATTATATGGCATAAAATTCCAGCTCGATTTGTGTTATGGAATTGAATTACTAAATCTGTATCATTAATATTCATATGCATTTCACCCTTTTCAAAATTTATCTTCATCTTCCAGGCACTAAGTGTATCTATCCCGATAATTACTGATTGTATTAGTTTTGGTACTACGAGCATTTGTGTTAATATAGTTTGTTGACCAATGGTAATAGGAATCATTACGATTTTTGAAATTTTCCGGGATTTTTCATTGGTTGCTGTTCTAATGTGCATATTATTTACTGGTAATTCTTCTATTTTTCCTAATTCACTCCGATTTGATATGTACCAATCTTCTGCTAGACATGTAATGTTAGAACCTGTATCAATGAGAGCTGTAACTTCTTTGCTTTTGATCTTTATTCTTATTTCGGGGCATTTTTGCGATATAGTCGTATGAGTATTTTGTTCTGTTTCTTCTTCAAATAAAAACTCCCGATCACAATAAATATTGCTCAAAGTTAAACTATTGGTATCTGATTCATTATGCATGTTATTTACATTATTTACAATTTCAATTGACCTCTTATGTCCGACTTCTTTCTTATTTTGCACTGAAGATGTGTTCTTCTGATTTGAGCTATTTACATGGAGAATGAGGTCACCACCATCATCAGTGCCTCTCAGTTTAAATCCTGATTATTTTCCTCTGGCACTAGGTTTGCGTTCTCCTCAATAATGGCAGCGCACACCTGGTTTTGTTCTTGTGTCGGGTGGTATCTAGGCAGTGGTCTTCTCTCTTCAGACGGCGGTTGGTTTGATGGTAGATTGGGAAACTGTCTTAGGTCACGGTAATCGTTTCCAAATCGATGGCGTCGGTCGTCTCTTTGGTACCGATTATCGTGGTGGAGGTGATTCTCATGTCTCCGATTGTACGGGTGGTACTTAGGTGTGTACGCTCGATTGTCCGTGTTTCTTTCATTGTAGTGTTGGTTATGACCTTTTCTACCGTGTTGGTGGTGGTTTCTATTTACATGATTTTCCTCAGGTGTATTTTCCTTTTTATGTTTATGGTTTTCGTTCCTTTGATGGTTAGGTGACCTTGCTTGTTCTCGCAGATCTTCTCTCTGGAGTAGAGCTTCAAAATCGCAGACCGTCTGAATATTTTGAACTCTATAGGCATCTTGGATTATGTCTCCAAAGTGGTTTGATAGGCAATCGAGGATTTCTTTTTCGTCCAGGGGAGGGTTTAGCGATTTAAGGGTCAACACCCGCTCTATAAAATACTCTGATCGGTTCAGATAACCATTTGGCCGATATCGTTCATTTTCGATCCGTTGTTTGACGCCTCTTTGGATATCTCGGTTCCAATATTTCGATTCAAACATATGTTGAAAATCATCCCATGTGTGAATATCAGTTTTGATTAAATTGAACCACTTTGAGGCATGTCCTTCTAGGCACATTTCAATGAGATCAACTAGGCTTTCCGCACTATTATTTTCTGGATTTAACTGTAGGTTTTTCTCATAATATTTCTTAAGTTTGTTTAGAAATTCCTGGGAATTATGTGTCTTTCCATTAAATTTTGGGTGGGTCATTTCCGGTGTTAATGTCGATCTGCCGTTACACACAATATTAATAGGGACGGGCGCTTGTGTTGTTTGAATGTTGGGTGTAGTAGGTATTTCTAATATTTTCTTATGACACGCCTCCACGGACTCAGCCAATTTCGCAATTTGGTATTCATTGGATTTAATGTTTGGGTTCAGTTCTAATTTGACTTGGTTGATTTCAGCTGTTACTTGTTCTTTGATTTGTGTATAATTTTCCTTACAAATGTTTTCTACCTCCCTGTGTGTCTCTAATTGAATCTGTTTAATTTGTTCAGTGATTTTTAATTGGGTTTTACAATTTTCTGATACGATGATTTGACTAACCTCCTGTTTATGTTGAATGAGGTCTTGTATTAAATTTTCTCTGATTTTGTATTCCCCTTGTTCTAATTTAGTATCAATTTGATCGACTTCCTTAGCCAAATTTTCCTGAAGAATTTTAAGTTGATTTATGTCAGTTTTAAGATTTGACTGTTCATTGTGAATTTGCTGAATTTGATTTTCGACCCGGGCAGAGTGATTTTGAAATTCAGATCTTAAGTTTGCATGTTGTATTTTAATATCAGATTTGATTGCGTTCATATCGGCTTTAATTTCATTTCTTAACTCGGTTTTAAGCGCATTCATGTCAGTTTTAATCGCAGCATTGCTCGATTTAATTTCATTCATGTCGGTTCTAAGTGCATTGATCGCCGCTGCTATTTGTACGAGTGGGTCGACACTGTCGACAGCTGATTCAGTACGAGTATGGTCTGGAATCAGCACAGGAGGGACGGTACTTGTGTCGCTCGTCAAAGAAACTAGCGTTCTGATTGGTTGTTCCGTTCGGTATATTTCGCTCAATGACGATGTAGCGGGGGAAATCGCCGCGGAAGTAGTGGTAGCACTGATTGAGGTTGGCGTTGGTGTTGAAGTGGGAGACGCCGGCTGGGACAAAATGGCGGAACGTTCTGACATTTCACTCACGGCCGAAATTGTTGTCTCATTATTAGAATCACTCGCGTTGTCGGAATTATTTGAGTCGCCTACCGAAACAATGTTTTCTTTGTTCACTGACGGGTCACTGTCCGATTCGCGGTGTACATTTATTGGTTCCGTGTTATTGCCGAATAAAACAAAACTTGTCTGCTCGGACTGCGTCGTTGAAACTTTAGGTTTGTCGGTTGATCTTAAATGGTATTTATGTTCGTCGCCCATATTGAGGTAGTAAGCACGCAATTAGGATTATTATACAATAAATTGGATATTATACTTATATCTAAATGAGGTGAGATGAGTCTTAATCTAGGCTATCTCCTACAAAATTATCTTCTTGCTATCTCAAATAATGTCTGCGATCATTAACTTTTCATTGTCAATGCCCTTACGTTGCGGCGCCAATTACAACTCAGCCTTTTTGGTTTGTAAATATAAATAAATAAATAAATATCTTTAATTATAAGTACAGGTAGGTGACTCTTATATTTTCTTCTTAATTCTAATTAATTATTATTGTTCAAGATGGCGTCATTATAATTAGTGTGATACTAGCCTATTTAATATTTAAATTTGAAATAAAAGAATGGTAATCTGTTACAAAACTATTATTTATTCAACAATAACAATAAATATGAATATCAAAATTGAACTCTAGGGGGACGTACAAGGATTATTACAGTGGATGGGGTTAGATAAAATTACTTATGCTAATTGGATTAATATGGTACAATTTAAGGGCATTAGCTCAGTTCTTGAGAAGCATGATCTCTTCACATAGGGTTCTGGGAATCGTGCGGGCATGACATTGAAAAATTAATTTGTTTGAATATCACAATCATAAATACTTTTAAATAGAATAAATAATTTTGATAATAATATAAATTGCCAATTCTGATCTCTTTTTATATTTAATTAAATCAAGTCTTTGTTTGAAAGTCTGTTCCTCTTCAACAATGGTTGGTGAAGTAAATTTTGGATTGGTCTTACCAAGAGTTTATCTCTTCACCCTGATCTTTTCTTCAGATAGATAAATTTGGCCACTTAAAGGGGAATCAACTAAGATCAGGTTTACCGCTGGCTAACCAAAAAAAATCTACTAATTAAGGGGGATGAAATTTAAAATTGGAACGAGGTCCAGGTACAATGAAGTTAACACTTGGCCATCTCTCTCTGGAATAGAAGCTGGAGTCCTTTACAATGGTTCCACTTTTCACTTTAACAATGTAACACATGGTTCACTAACTTGGTCTTTGGTAAACACTTCACTGAATTATTAGAGATCAAATTTTGAAAAACATGCTATATAAAATAGATAATTTGAGATAGCGTTCCCTGACCCATAAATATAAATTATATTAAATTATGAATACAGCTGATCTAACTTAACTTATCTAAAATTTTTATGGTAGATGGTAATAAATTAATGAATGATTTTAGGAAAATAACATTATCAAATAATTTATATTAACTGAGTGATATACTAGGTTGACATATTATATACAAATAATTATTAAGCTGTGTGTTTGTTTATTTATATGGGTGTTCATTTATGAAATTTAAATGTAAATGTTTGTGAACTATTACATAATCTAGAATTGGTCTATAGTTCTTGATAAGCAGGAAGTGATGAGCGGTATGGTCTTGACAGCTGGTGTTGTGGCAGGTCAGCACTGCTGATGTGTCATGTAGGTCAGCCGCCGCTTCGCATGTGTGGCCAGCTTCTTTTGCAATACCAGTGAAGTGTTTTCAGTGTTGGCAAGCCATATGACATCAATTTAGTTACTTTACTTTTGATAAAACTTTTGTAACTTGAAATTAATTTTTTTTTGTTTCTACTAACAGTGATTTTTCTTGGTTCAAGTATTAGAAAAATAAAGAATTGAGGCTTGTGCTGGTTTTAGTCATTGAAAATCTGTGTCATTCTTCTTGGATTCAATTCTTGTTTTTTTTCTATGTGTCTTCTGGTATGTATAGTGTTATTTTATTTGATGATTTACTTACAATTAAGATGTTGTAGTTATGGTGTAGTTAAGTGGGTAATTTGTTGGTTTTACCACTTAAAACTTCACAAATATGGGGAGCACTTTCACAGTTAATGATAGGTGTCCGCCATCTTGATAACTTGTGAAGGTATGTGTGATCTGTAAAGATTGGTGGGATATCTGAGTTTTTAACCTACTTCCCCCACCTACCAACAAAAGGAAAAGGTTCTCAATTTGTCTTGGGATATGTTTTTTTCTTTTTATAGGGATGTTCACCGATTTCTCTGCGATACTTTTACCAATCAACGTGATTTTACCACCAAAATAACAGGGATGATTTCCCGTAAGTCCCATATATAACATTTTGTTTCAATGAAAGATTTATTTAGGAGAAAAATGCTAAAAACCTAAAAAACTCTATATTTTGAACAACTTTTTGTTGGGAAAACAAAGGTGAACAGGAATAAGTTTATTTTATTATAGCTGTCATATATTTTTAAATAAATCTGTAATAATAAGTCATGTGATCAGCTGCTTCACAATTATATAATGTCAAAACAGTTTGTCTTCATGTTTACTATTAAAATGTAGATTCAAACACAGTCAATTCTATAAAAAAACTTTGGATTATTACATAATTTAAAAATATGTAAAATGAAAAGCATGACATATTTATGAAACACTAATATGTAGGATCTCTACCGTGTTATAAAAAAAGCCAGGCTATTATAAATGTCGGTTATCAATATTCAGTGAAAAAATTCACTTATTAAGATCAGTTAATGAAGAAGAACAAGTCTAAATCTTAACGTTTTAGTGTGGCCTAGGTGATGCATTTGAAAGCACAAGCCACATGCGTCAAGTATTTTTTGTGACTTTTGATGTGTGAGCACTCTTGCAGTTTCCACTGAAAAAAACCCAACAAGCTGTGTAAGTTACGTAGTTTTATCATGGACGTCTATAATTTCCATTTTGTGTTTCACAGGTTGAAACATGCGAAAAATGATTTTTATACGTCTTGCTAGATAACTTATAGTGCTAACGTGCAAGCATTGCAATTCGAAACCGGATCTATCTTATGAGGAAATCCCTGAACAGTTTTGTAAATGTATTTAAATTAACTGATTTGACATTTGCCAGGTGCTGAGCTCATTGTTATCTTGTGATTAAAATTCCTGCAGGAAACTGACCGAGAAAATCTGTGGCCAAACTCGAGGGTTTAGAATTGAATGTTACAGCTTTTCACATGAGGTATCTTCCTCTACATAAATAAAATTAGAGTTTTGTCTGTACATTGCTTAGAATTATGAAATTATTGGTTATTTTTGCGTTCTGAAGGTCAGAGAATTCGAATCTAGCCTTATCTCAATTTCTGTCACTATGTCTGTTGGTAACGCTCAACATCACACCTTAGACCGCTTTTCACGCAAAAACTAGAGTACTGTTATGGCTGAAACTTTTTTTCTATGTTGTATGCACATATGAGAAGGTTTAAGACGAATTAAATCTAGCGTAAGTCTTTTTTAAATTAAACAGCAAGCTTCTAAAAACCGAGTTTTATTTGATTTCGACCAATTTTTGTTTTAAATTTACCCATATAATTCAAGTGGATGATGTTTTGTTTACATTTTCAGTGTTCCAAACAGATGGTACAGTATACTCTCGAGAGTTCGACACTCGATACTTCTACACTCTGTATAGTTTGATAACTGATGACACTAAATAAACATTCTAATACTGCCAGGTATTTTGTCTAGTGATATATACTGGGACCTGTATTATGATAAATTGTAGTAAAATAGCTGTGAAATGGTTTAGGTTTATGGTATTTAATAAATTTAGGAGATGTACATGTTCAACCTGTATTTTTAATGCTTTTATCAATGTGAAATCCTATATATTCCCTATAGTTCAACATTTTGATACTTGGACATCCCTAAAGCCCATTAGTGTCGAACTATCGAGAGTCTACTGTAGTTACGATCACTGATGGACTCGTCGTTACAGATGTTTTATGATTTTAGTCAATTTTATGTTTTGGTTTCTAATATTTCTTTTTATTTACGTGTACTATATAAAAGTTACATTTAATTTAGTATTAAATATTAATGGCATTTAATCTATCATTAGTTTTCATGTATATTAACTATTTACTCACGTTTCTTCTCATCTTATACTTATAAAAGGCTTAGCCCTCACTCACTCACTCTCTGATCACTAATTCTCCTACTACCCATGCACCTAGAAAGCTGAAATTTTCTACACTCATTCTCTAGGCGTAAAATAGGACAACTAAATGGTTTTCATCCTGATCTGGCCCTCGGGACTCCGGCCAAGGCCACACTTTTCAGTGTGGTCTTGCTCCGGCACAGACCCTCTCAAAGATCCCATATTATATTCCCTTTAGCAGAATATAAAGTGAGAAAACGTTTATACTTAACATATGTTAAAAGCAAGAAATTTAGTAGAATGAAAAACCAGCTGTCAGGAATCCTTATCCATAATACGTGAAGCCGTTTTTAGTGAACACTACTTCTCACTTATTTGTGGACCAATTTCAGCATTTGAGGTGTCAAAAAATTCGTTTCATTTCGTAGTTTCCCATTAAGGTTTTAGATTTTGAAAATTCCTACCCCTAAGGGTGCGAGGTGCTCTCAAAAATTGATTTTTCCCCATAAGAGAAACATGCAATAAATTTAAAAACAGAAAACAGCTGATTGTAAGAAGAACCTCATCAGCTTTTGTAGAAGTAAATATTGATGTTTGTATATTTAGCAGGTTATATACCGATGTAAACACTTAATGGAAACATATTAGTTTTATTCCTTTCGTTGGCAATTTTTTTCGAAGCGAAAAATGCCTCGAGCACAAAGAAGAAACTTTGAAAACAGGAGGAAGAGGCATTTAATAAGAGAGCTTATGCGCTTGAGAAGAATGGGAGAAGAAAGGTCTGGTTTAACAATATGGAATCCAGATAATCACACACACTTGGAGAGGTGAATAATGTTTGCCAGTACTGTTATGCTACTTATTTTGCAAGTGAACAAAATACAAGAAGACTTTAAGAATATACCTTTCGCAGAAAAAGTTGTACTTTTTTCAGGAGATTTTCGCCAAATTTTGTCTGTTGTGCCACATGCAGGACGCAACGTTATAATAGACAATTGTCAAAAAAACAACCCATTGTGGCCTGAAATAACTAAAGTGAGATTGGAAAAGAATATGCGTTTAAAAGAAGGAGAGGAGGAATTCGCACGGTTTCTGCTTCAGGTTGGAAATGGCTCATTATTTCCATTATAGCATAAGATGATATGCCAATTTTACCTAATAAGCTGCTTGGAGTTGGTTCGCAAATAGATTTTGTTCACGGAAATTTTGTAGAGAGTATTCAGAATGAATATATTAAAGGCAAAGGGATATTAGCCCCAAAAAATAGTGACTGTGACCTCATAAACAACGAGGCATTATCCAAACTGCCCGGAGACCCCAAGTCATATGAGAGTATCGATTCTGTACTGAGTGATGACACCAACGCAGTCTTACAATATCCAACAGAGTTCCTAAACAGTGTTGAAGTAAGTGGGCTACCGAAACACAAGTTGATTGTAAAATCCGAAACAGTAGTTTTTTGAATGAGAAATTTAAATACAGAAAAGGGATCAATAAACGGCACAAGGCTACAAGTAACGAGAATGTTTAGGAAGTCCATGTAATGCAAAGTTATCACTATATCCCAGCACTATATGCAAGTGAAGGTGACTATATCCTTATCCCGCGGATAAAAATGTGCCCTTCAGAAACAACGTTACCTTTTAGAGTGCAAAGAAATCAATTCCCGTTGTCATTGTCATTTTGCATGACCATAAACATAGCGCAAGGAAAATCCCTAAATAGTCGCCATTTACCTGCCAAGACCAGTGTTTACTTATGGATAACTTAGCCTTGAGCAGGTCAACATCTTTTGCAGGGATAAAAATTTATCTAAAAGAAAGCCCAAGCCAAGGAAAACTATCAAACGGAGATTTTTCTACTAAAAACGTTGTTTTCCAAGAAATATTAAATGATTAGTCAAGGTAAATTTTCACAGTTACCATTGTTTCATTTGTTGATTTTTTTAGTAAAAATTTTGCAAAATGTCGTTTTTACTTGTATTAACTATAAAAATAATTAAATAAGAAATAGATGGTTGTTAAAGAAGTAAAATTACATGCTATGAAAAACATGCAGCGCATTGCGCTGCTCGGGTATTCCTAGTAGAACATAAAACAATTCACTGACTAGCTAGAGATATTTAAAATACCTTCCTTCCTAACAACAGCTGTTAATTAAAGAGCTAATGTAAACCATTTATTTTATCTACATCATTTTCAAAAATTGCGGGACGACTATGTATTTTTGTTGTTGTTTATAATAGACCCTAAAAGTTTTAGAAAATATTTTGTTTTCATTTAATCAAGGCTTTTTATGTTACACGTACATTTGCTTTCATGAAACAGAAAACTGCTTTAGGATTCGCAAAGTACGCACTGTCTGCTGCGACAGGGGTATTCCCTGCCACACATACATGCGCGATCACATTCAACGATAGGCCTACTGGGTATAAGCCTTCCCAGACAGCGATACCCTTAGGGGCTTTATCGGCGGGGTGCTGAATTTGCTCGCATGTGTAATATAGAGAGGCCAAATAAAAATGCCTCGTGCGGGGGCAGCAATAGTTCTAAATACTCTCGTCGGAGCAGACCTGCGTACTTAGCGAATTCCTAAAACATCTTTCTGGTTCATGAAAGTATGTCTACTTATTTATTTGTCAAACACCACTGACCTATCATCGCACAGCCCAAACTACTTGAACTTGTCTTAGAACCTTGAAACTTTGTATGGACGTTCCTTTAGGGCGTGAGCATCCGCTGAGAATGGGGTTTTCAAAATTTGAAGTTTTAAGGGTTTTTCGGTGGGGTAAAAGCTCTGAAAATTTTCCACATAAATTTAATGGATGATCTTTAGTTTAAATTGTCAATTTTCATTCAATCCAGAAGAGTTATAAGCGTTTTTTCAGGTAATTTATAATTTTGTTCCTTTAATCATTGTTCTATGATTTTTTTTTCTTTTAGGAAATATGTACTATATAATAAGTAATATAAAAGTTGAAATAAAGTCATCATTAGTTTTTGTACTGTATCTGTTTAATCATATACTCAGTATGTGACACCATCTTCATTTAGGCAGCGGGTGTTATAGTTTTTGTCGTGAGCGAAGCCACGGGCAACTGCTAGTTCATAATATGACCGCTGTATCAGAATTTTAGAAATGTTTCATGGCTATGCTGAAGAGATTGGTTGTTGTTTTTTCATGGCTATGTTTTAATGATTGGTAGATTCGATTTCAAAGTCGTTTTAACTATTTGTCCTAAGGTAACAATACAGTCGTAAATTCGTAAAACTGAAAATTTGTAAAGATATGATATTGTAAAATTTGACTGATGAGTAGGCCTATATCTGTTTGAGTCTTTAGGATAGAAATGCGCAACTAATAAACAGATGGAGCTAAGCAGAGGCAATCTATTCCAGTTCTTAAAATACCTCGTATGCTTTTAACATGCAAACAGTTTGAAAAATAAGTTAAAAGCAGATGTATGTAACAGATTGATGTTTTGCATTGAGCTGGATCAATTGCAGCTGTTTAAAGCTAACCAAAAAATGTCATTGACTATAGATTAAGATCTCTAAAACGGTCAACGTGGAAGAACTGGTACATACTCGTTGTCAAACAATTACACTCTCAAAAATCTGGTGACTTTTCTATGTTATATAGAACAACTGTATAAGTGATTTCTAGGCTCTCAATAGTGAAATACCGTGTATGTTATTGTTTTATAAGGTAAAATGGATCTGAATGTATGTAAAATGTGAAAATTACGAACCGATTGAGCTGATACTTTGCCAATAATGTATTTTGCCCATATATAGGCCTGATTTGCTTCCAATAATCCCTTATAAAATGAGATTTTATCAAAGAGGTGGCCATATTCATATAGCACATAAGTAATAGCTGTAGACTATAACCAATTATAAAGTTTATTATATACATTGTCAATTTTCTGGGACTTCGCGGTACAATAGACTGTTCTAAACTGTCCGAAATATGAGTTAAGCAATAACGGAAGTACAGTTTAGTAATCTATTAAGTGATTAAGTCATCAGGTAAATGAACAGGAGTGGAGTATTAATGATATTCTACAACTGTTATTGAATCAATCAAAATCAAACATAAGAGATCAAAATTTCCACTAAAAAGTATGAAATAATTTCTTTTTGGTAAAAAAACAACCAACTTCAAATGCTCTAAAAAGTATGAAATAATTTTATTTTATAAGTCAAATTTTGTAATATCCAAACTCACGTATTTCAAGTCGGCGCGGCTCTATATTGCATCTTAGTTATGTATCTTCTTGGCAGAATAGCTTGAAGTTTTAATAACATTTGAAGAATGTATTTATTGTATGGCTTACATGAATGTAACATTCAAATAAAAAATTGTGTGTTAATTTCTTATTAACAGAGAGAGTCAGAGTTTTAAATTAAGACTAGAGATTTATTTGTGGGTCTTCAATGCTTGGAAAATTTGCATTTTAAAGCAAAGTGTTCAAGTTGACGACTGAAATTTTACCCCACAGTTATAACTGAGATCAAACTGAGATTTAATCTTTAGGCCTACTCACAGTTTAGTGTTTCATGCAGGCCTTTTGATAGAGCCGCGACGACTTGAAATACGTGAGTTTGGATATTACAAAATTTGACTTATAAAATACAATTATTTCATACTTTTTAGAGCGTTTGAAGTCGGTTGTTTTTTTACCAAAAAGTAGGGGTCTGCGGTACACAAAATTCAAGGTCGGTTCAGTTCGGTTCAGTATGTGCGGCAATAAAATTACTGAATTATAAATCTACTAGGCCTACTAAATATTTCTGGAGCCTAATTGAATTTAGTAGTTTATTTGGTACTCTATGTTCCTCAAATGTAAATAAGGTAAAGGGTAAGGTAAAGACCTTATGACATAAATGAAGACAATATCCATAGCATAGTAAAATCTAAGAAAACCTATTTATCACCCTCTTCCAGAATATTAAACAAGATTGAACTGTTAGGAATGTGGGCCTAATAAAATTGTTTACAATTAATTAAATACAATACAACTCATAAATCACAGTAGATTAAATTTTTAAAACTTGTTATTTTTACTATGAAAAAACTAATTGTGGAAAGCATAAGTAAGAGGGGATTTCTTTAGCCTAAACAATAAATTTATCCAAAGAGATGTTTTGCATTGCATCAACTTTTTTGTTTAATTATAATTATTGGGGGGTGTGCGAATAGTGATTTTTGAACTTGAGCCAAGCCGAGCTTTTTCAAAAGTTTTTGAGCTCGAGCTTTTTTGAGCCGAGCTTTGTAACAACCACCGAATTATGAAGCTTCTTTTTAATTTAAAAAAATACAATAGACTAATGTTTGCATACCTTAAGTGAACGTCAGCTCAAAACTAGAAAGCTTATCTCCAAAACAAGTTAATGATCTGATAGGTTCATCAATATTTTGTGTATTATGTTGCATAAAATTGATCAAACTGGCTCAAAAAATAGTTTATGTTGAAAATTTATAATTTGACTCCTCAATTCCACAATAGTTTCACTTTAAAATTAGTTAAACTTACATAATCATTCTAGTTACATACTACAACATTTTCAAGAGTTGAAAGGAGTTAATTGGAAAGGTTTTAAATTGGTTGTATCTTAAAAAATAACATATTTACATTTAGTCAAACACAAGATTGGTTTTCTTAATGTTCACAAAGTAAAGATGATTACAAATAGCAGTCCCAATTGTGGCATAATATTGATGATTAAACTATTTCAGAATAAGAATGAAATAATATTTAATAACAAAAATAATTTATTGTCATCCTAAAATTATTTGCATTTCTAATAGGAGGGGGGGGGGGGTGGAGGTTGTTTTCTCCAACTCTGTCCCGGTTTTTTGTCATTGTCTGACTCAGTGCGAGCGTGCGTGAGTTCATTAGGAGATAAGGAATTGTTTTAGGTAATCCTTATAGAAGGATCAAATGAAGGAGTACATAAAAGCAGGTATTTAAACCATTTAATATTTTATGGTAATCCGGAGGTCACAACAATAAAATACCCCCGTCGCAGCAGACCTGCGTACTCAGCGAATTTCCATAGGATTTATTTTGTATATGTGAGCTTTCAACTTGTTTGAAGGAAAGTATCATTTGAATACGTTAAGTAAATAATATACTAAAAACGCATATTTAATCATTCATGAGCTTTAAACATGAGGAAAATTAACAACGAGACCATATTGGTTTTCATTAGTAATACATACACTTTTGTATTTTATATAATTCAGTCTTTTAATTTTTAATAACTGTAATCTTGTTATAGAATATAAATGTCAACAAACATATAACCAATGAACTCAAAACACTCAAAACAAACAAATAATTTAATCTCATGGAAAAATTAAATTCAATCTTATGGTCAGTTTTATAGTAATTAAAACATCCCTGTTGCAACAGACCTACATCTCCAGTCAATTTCAATAAAACATATCATTCCTCATAATTGTAAACATATCATATATTATGCTACATTTTCAGGCAGTTTAGACCAAGACATCCCCCCCTCCAAATACTCTTACTTTCTTTATTAAATTTAAAAATAATTTGTATTTTTGATATAGTATTTTTTTTCTGCAAAATCTTGATCAATGAACTCTAACTATTCAAAATAACCACAAATAAAATATTCAACACCTGCAAATTTAATCATATGTTCAGAATTGTATTTTTTAAAAACATCTCAAATCAGGGTGACTATACTTTTTGGAGGGAAAAATTAAAAACAATATTGGACAACGTACTGTGTTTAGCACATCCAATATTATCCAATATTTAAGTAATGTTACGTAGAATAATAATTCAAAATGCTAAACTGTTTGTTTTTTTAAGCTGAATTCAATTTTGACAATTAAGTTTAAAAATAATTAGTAAAAAGGTGTTAAATCTTGAAAATAAATTTATTTTGTGAAAAAACCTTCTTAGAGTAAATCAATCTCGCTGGGTTTCGAACTCGAAGTCATGAATGACGCTTTACACGTTTGTTCCAAATTTCATCAAGATCGGACCTTTTTTACTAAAGTTATCGCGCCTACGGACAGGTATATATATATATATATATATATATATATATATATACATATATATGAAAATGAACGAACGGTGTTTTTGGGGTCTAGGGACCTCAAATGAAAAAATAACATAAGTCTCACCGTGCCGCCTACTTCCCTATAGGGGGGTAATAGCTACTTCCCTATAGGGGAAATTCGCTAAAAAAATGAAGATAAAGAATCCTTACTACAAAATGCTATAATACAAACTTCTTGTCACACAATTATAAATTACGGCTCATATTTTTGTCTTATTTTTATAAATCAAATGAGATCAAAATAAAACTTGTACGATATACCGTTAAAGAGGTAAACCATGATAAAACAATAGACTTTCTTGCTGTATTTTGCGTTCTCCAAGGTCAACTAAATAGCTCCGATTTCCGACTAAATGGAGGTAATATTTCTTGTTACCTGTCCATGACCTTTCCTTATCACCAGGGAATATTTTTTGTTTGTTTTTTGTGGGAGGGAAACGTTCTTCCGGTTTACCGTGTCCAAAAATAGATCGCAATAATTATCTTTCCGTTAAGAACTCTCTTATCAAAAGCTCGGCTTGAGTGTCGAGCTTTTTCCCAAATAAATGTCTGTTGTACCGAACCGGCGTGTAACCGGTACACAAGCTGAACCGAACCGAGTATCGGTAAAGAGTTCAGAACTGAACTGAACCGACTTTTTCGGTGCACCGCCGACCCCTACCAAAAAGAAATTTTAACATAACAAACTGATTCAAAAATAAAAAGTGGAGGATTGTTTTGGCTGACAAAATCAGTAGGGCCAAATGAGTTTCTTGCTTTTGATACTTTTCCTTTGAAAGAAACCTATATTGAATATTTTCTTCTAGAATCTTGTTAATGGGAAATGAAACATTTTTCTTTAAACAACTTGTGTTCTGGGTTTGTTTTTTAAATGTGAGGCTCTTTGTGATTTGGAACAATGGGTTTAGAAACAACAGGATTAGAAGTGAGGGATTTTGGAACAGAGGAATCTTGGTTGGACTAATAAGAACCTAATCGAAAATGTTTTGGAAAAGAATAGGCAATCCTTGTGGAGTAGTTTTCTGCCTACCATCAAATACGTGAGGATACATATCAGCACCCTTTTGCTAAAGACAGGAGGAGGCTTGTCTCAGCAGTTGGTTTTCTGTCTCCGATCATCGTTGTGGGGACGATGTTCTGCAACAAAGACTCCTGGCGAGTGGTTGGGCTCTTAGTGCTATCCATTCTTAGGCAAAAGCGAGACGAATGAAAATATGGAAGGAAAATGGTTATTCTTAGGTGACCACCAAGTTTTCCAGAACGATGAAGACAGGGTGAAAGACAGGGGGACCAGTGCTGAGGTTGTCAAAAAAACGTCCCGGCTTGGTTCTCCCCGCGACTTCATAGGTGTTTTTGTGGGTATACCTCGAACAACATCTGAGCATTTTCTGCTCACACTGTTCTCTTTTAGTGCGTAAAAAATAAGAGAAAGTTAAAAACTGTGTGTGTTTTGTAAACTCATGTACACTGTGTGTGTTTTGTTACAAAAAAAAAACACCATGGTGAATGTACATTAGAAATGTAAGGATATATTTTTCATAAGCATTAGGATGTTTGATATCAGTTAGGGATGAAAATAGCTTAGCTTTTGATGAGCCTGAGAAATGAGAAATGAGCCTGAGTGTATGTATGCACTTTCATTTCCTTTTAATTGCAATCAGTGCAGCATATAATGCTTTAGGTGTTCAGAGAAGAAACTAAGGCGGTTTTGAAAGGTAGGAATTTCTGCAATTTTAACTAATTCCTCATAAGAATGTAACACTTTTGATGATAACAATTTTTTCACTTCATTTCTGAAAATTTCAAATTTTTGAATATTTTTAATTTTCTGTGGCAGTGCGTTGTAAAACTTAATTTCTCTATTAGTCGGTGTCATAGCACGAGGCAAGTTGTTCCCAAATTAAATTGTAATTAATTCAAACTTGTAATTGAAGTGTTTGAATTGTTTGTTATAAGGCTCTTTGCCCAGACATGAAAAAAGTATTGAAATTTTTCAATTTGAGAGATTGCTTCTTTGCTGTGAATTAGAGAGCAAAATAAATCTTTTAAGTATCCATTGAAGGTTGGAAGCTTAATTTTTTGAAGCTTTATCTTATGTTCGTTGTGTGCAGACTCACACAACGCACTTCGTTGAGTGCCTTGGAAGATTTGAGGGCTGACTCAGATGCCTTGGCGTTCTTGGGAAAGGTTGCAAAGATAGAGAAATATTTATCCTCCTTTTCATCATTAGTGGGCTCGTAAGATGATACAACCCGAGGAGTTACCTTAGAGCTTGATGATTTCCATGTTGCACTTAGAGAATTTTTTATATTTAAGCTCCAGCTCATCAAACCGCATTTTAAAGTCACTGTAGGTTAAAGTCACTTGAATTATGTTGAAATTCAATACTAAGTCTGTGAAGATAGATTATTTTCTTTAAAACAATCATCCCGTTTGAATTTTAAAACGGCTAAATCGTTTTTGATTTGTTCTTACTTTTTAGACACTGCAAAGTTCGTTTGGAAACATTATTTGAGTGAGATATGAATTAAACAAAGGCAGTCTACAAACTACATACCATCCATTGGCCTGCGGGGACCATAAAACTATGTATGAAACGACTCTGGAAATGAACGAGAACTGTATAGATTACTGAGAGAACTGAATATAGAGAACTGAATATAGATTAGAATAATCAAAAAGAAAGAACTAGTTTAAAAAATACAATGGCGTGATTACAAAAATTGTTCATTATTCGCTTCTAGAATTGAATCAATCAATAAATAATAATTGACGACAGTACAAGGTATGTAACCTTATTATTTATTGATTGATTCAATTCTAGAAGCAAATAATGAACAATATTACCATTAAAAATTGAGAAATGTAAAAAAATTGCCACAAAAAAAGGTTAATTGTAGATTTTAGATTGCTCTCTACCTTTAAATAAATGTTTTTCTTCACACTGATTGGCACTCAGTTCACTTCCTAATAGAGGTCTGCGGGCCGCTACGGGTACCCGAAAATTCGGGTAGTTTCGGGTAATTACGTGAACCCATGTGGTCGGGCGGGTTCGATACGTCTCGGGCTTAATTCGGGCGGGTTTTTATTACACGTCGGGTCGGGCGGGTACCTGCTACCCAGAGAAACCGGGTTGCCGATATCCGACACACTACCCGAAAGAAACTCAAAACTTTAAAAATGTTCAACAATAAATAATTAGCGCCAAGCTTCTGACTTACGGTGTCCACGCAATATTATAACGAGACGAACAAAGATGGTCGCGATCGTGATGTCAAACTTCGAAGCGATCTTCACTATACAAAGGGGTCCCCGTAAAACGTTCTAAGCGACAAAAACCTAGTTTCGAGTAATCAAGCGTTGAAAGTTGAATTATAAAATTTGTGTTTTTTTTCAAGGTTAGAACATCTAATCATATATAATTTTTTAATACCCTATTTATAACATCATAATGTGGCCTTATATTAAATTTTTACTCGAAATTAAGCATTTTTAATCATTTTACGTGTTTTTTGGGGGGTTATAACGTTCTAAATGACTGGCGTTTGAAACGTTTTCTGACGGACTGCTCTTCTGCTTTGAAAGAAAACATCAGGGAGTGTTGTAATACCAACATAAACGAAAATAAATCTGAATATAAAACAATTTTATCAATATAAATGTAGAAAAAAGTAAAGTAGTTACATATCGCAATACGTCATTTTGCAAAAAAGTTATCCAAATGTGGTGCTTAAAACGTTATTCTACTACTTCTTTTGGGGCAATTTTCCAGGCCTTGGCTTCTTTGTTTTTGAAATATAGGGTAATCCAACTTTTCTACATTCCTTTCTGGAATTATCCTTCCACTTTCCAATATTTTCTTCACGTTTTTATTTTTACTTACGCGATTTGGTCGCTGGGCGACAACACGACGACCGGCGGGGAGTCCATCTTTCAGCAAATAGAACGTTATTCCCCAAAAAGTCTGTACAGTACCGCAAAGCACGCCAACTTTGACAGACGAAATCAGGGGTGCCAACTCAAATATCTTCAAAACAAAATATACCACGGTGTAGCTCGTGTCCTAGAGAACCTTTTTCCCTGAATGTCTCTGATTTTGAAATTTAGTCGCTTAGAACGTTTTACGGGGGACCCCTTCATACGTCTCAGTCAGACAACCAGCCGTCCCCTTGCCGACTCAAAATTATCGTACGCTTACTGCTTAATATCGTACCCACGTATAACAACTTAAAGGAGTTGCTCCTTTTGACGCAATGAAATAGTCGTACAAACACTAAACAGCTTTGAATAAGGTTGAATTTCTAGCCGAGCTTATGATGAGAAGTCTTATCTAGAAGATAATTGTTGTGATCTATTTTTGGACACGTTAAACCGGAAGAGCGTCTCCTTCCCACGAAAAACGTACACAAACAATAATCCTGAGTGATAAGGAAAGGCCGTTGACAGGTCAAAAAATACTATATCCAATTAGATTGAATTCGGAGTTTCTGCTATATTTAGTTGACCTTGGAGAACGACAAAATATACACCAGTCTATTTTTTGATCAACGAATTTCTCTTGAACGGCAAGAGATAAAAGTTTCATTTTTGTCTCAATCGATTTATAAAAATTAGACAAAAAATATTAGCCGTCATATATTGTTGTAGGACAAGTCGTTTGGTTTTTCCCATTTCGTAGTCAGCAACCTTTATCTCCTAATTATCTCGGACGGACGGACGCACGCATGCACACAGATAACAGTGGACTGGCGGACAGACTTAATTGATGAGTAAAAAACTTCCCTCCCCCTTCCCACTGATAAGGAGAGTGAGATAGCTATTTTTTAGCTCTTTCTCACTCTCTATCCCCTTCTCTTTCCTTCCTTCTTCTATTCTGGGAATTTCTGGTGTCTGGTGCTTCTTAAAACATTAAAACAACTATTATTTTCTTCACAGAAGTTTTAGAATAGAATAATGTGATGATGAAAATAAATTATTGTTGATTATTGTTGTTATAAAACATAAATACTATTTCATTTATATATTCTGAAATAATAAGTTTAGTCATGAATAAGAATATATATTGACTGTAGAGATGTAAGTAATAATTTGATGAATGTTATGTTAGATTTTTACTTTGTATTAATACTGCTTGGTAGGCCCATCAAAATTTAATGAGGTCAATATTTTGCTGACAAATGATACCCGAAGCCGACCCAAATTTTATATAAAATACCCGAACCCAACACAAAATTTTTTTTCAACTTACATACCTGAACCAGACCCGACCCGAATTTTTATTCCACATATAATATCCGATGAACCCGACCCGACCCGAAAATTTATGGTAATTCACTACCCGACCCGAATCTGACCCGGCTTGAAAAATCACTACCCGCAGACATCTATACCTAATGAACCAAATTTATCTTGAAATTGTAATCAAAATTACACAAACCAGTAAAATTAATATTTTTATTTTTCTTCAAATGGCAACCTACCTAGGTAGGTATTTTAAGCCAAGAAGTATGAATGAGAGATGAGTGTAGGATAACTGTGGAGTGTTATTGTATTTTTTACTAGAGGCCGACAAGTCTGAAAAGATACTGCGCAGAACCACGCTTTTTCAACCGGGCGCGCAGGCAGTGAGGGGAGGGCGGCGGGGAGGGCGCAGTGGCGGTGGTGGGGATCAGTCGCCGTCTCGCCGCCACAGAGCTCACTTACTCCCGTCCTCCTGAGTCTGCGCTTACCGCGACCTATCATGGCCTTTACATCAAAGTCTTCGTGTTCCTCCGGAAGATCTTTAAGAGGTCAAGCACGTGAAATTGTGTACAACGTATACAGCCATTTAAAAGAGAAAAAAGAGTTGTATAAATTAAAGTTGCTGAAGCGGCAAGCGATGCTACGGGAGTGTCTGTCGCCCTAGTTAAACGAATTGCCGCTGAGGGCAAGCAGTCAATTTTAAGCAAGGGATCGCTTTCTTTTTCGACCCCAACCGGTAAATTGAGGCCTAGAAAAAAGAAAATTCTTATGGATGGCTTCACCCACGACGTTATCAGGCGAAAAATTCATGAATTTTATGTTGTTAAAAAAACGCCACCTACTTTAACGAAGCTCAAGGCTCTCCTAGAAGAAGAGGGTGTATTGAAGTGCAGCCGTGAATACCTAAGGCGCACTTTAAAATCCATCAGATTTAAATGGGTGAAATCCCAAACGAATAGAAAATTATTGATGGAAAAACCAGAAGTAGTTATGTGGAGGGCAGAATACCTTCGTCATATGAGACAATATAGAAATGCAAAGAGAAAAATTGTTTACCTGGACGAAACTTATGTAAATAAAAATCATACCGTTTCGCACTGTTGGCAGTCAGAATCCGAAATCGGAGCAACAAAATCCATTGGCAAAGGCCCAAGATTAGTTATTATTCATGCTGGCTCGGAAGAGGGCTTTGTGCCGAACGCCTTGCGCATATGGCAATCGGACAAAAAGTCGGATGACTATCATGACGAAATGAATTTCACCAACTTTTCTAAATGGGTATCCGAGGCTCTGTTACCGAACATTCCCTCACATTGTGTGATAGTACTGGACAATGCAAGCTATCATAATAAGCAAGATGACAAAAAACCAATAAGTGCTTCACTAAAACAACAAATCTTTGATTGGCTTACTAGAAAAAATATTGCTTGTTCGATGACAATGACAAAAGCAGAACTTCTGTTAGTGGTAAAATCTGCCCCCGTACCCAAAGTATATTCTATTGATAAACTGTTTGTGAGTGCCGGCCATACGGTCCTTCGTTTACCGCCATACCATTGTGACCTAAATCCGACAGATCTCGTTTGGGGTGATGTAAAAGGTAGACTAGGAGAACTGTTAACTGAGAGCATGCCTGAAAAAAGAGAATATTGTCTAAAACTTTTTTCAGAGTACACCAGTGATAAGTGGAAAAAATGTTGCAAACATGTTGAAAACATAGAACAGTTGTACTGGGATCGGGATGCGCTTATGGATGAAAGTATCGATAGGATAATTATTTCAGTTAACAACGACGATGACAGTAGTGACAGTTCAAACTGGGATGAATCCATTGATGGCTTAGAGGATGAAGAAGAGGAAGAAGAAAATAGTGATTGTGATGTAAGGGTCCTTGATTTTGACAGTTTTTAATACACTACTTTTTAGTAAGTTATAAACGGAGAAGTACTCTTTAGAAGCAAAACATCAGAACACTTTGTATGGAACTGTAACCATATTTTTGTGTTAATAATATAAATTGGTACTTAAATAATATGCATATATACTTATCCACTAGAAGCAGTAGGCTAACATAAGTATGAAACTATTTTCAGTGGTGTGAACTGTTAATTAATTTACAATAAAAAAATGTGTATTATATACAAGTATCAAGATGAACACGTCTGCCTCCCCCTTGATTGCAGGCATGATTTCTTATTGATCAAATGATAAATTATAAAAATTAATTCATTTATTGCAATTTGTCCACACCATGCTTATTAAAAGCATAAACATCATTGCACAAATGCATAATGAACATATTTAATTCTAATTTTGGAGATTAGTGGTGTAGAGACTACATAGGTCTAGTTAATTATGCTATTGTTTATAAACGACTTTTGCTGACAGGATAAGATTGCGTTTTTTTTAATAGAACATTTAAAAAAGATCAAATTGAAATCAACCATAGGCCTAGGCCTCTATTTTAAAAATCCTAAAAATACACTTTGAATTTTATGCAATTTTAGTCACCAATTGAGTGGTAAAAACTAAAAAAATGTAATTTTTGAAAGATAGATATCACAAACTATGTCTGAATGAAGTTTTTTTTTAATTAAGTAATTAATAATAAACATCTTAAAGCTGCATTACACCCACGTCATGCACAAGTAGGCATAAACAAGTCCACCGTTCGAGGCAGCATACTCGGCGTTGCGTCGGCGGGAGTGAGAAAGGCTGCCGCTGGGGAGATAGGCGGGAGGGGGGGCGGGAGAAGCAGCCTGGGGCATTGCTGGGAGGGGCGTCAGGCGACCCTCCCTCCGGCCAATCCCCCCTACCTGCGCGGACCCAGGCGGCGGCGGGCTCTTTTCAAAGTTGTCGGCCTATAAGGCTATCCTTAGACAAAACTGTTAATTAATAGCCCAACAGCCAATCAACTGTGGGACCTCCAGTTTAATTTGGGATCTCATCCACAATTTTGCCAATCAATTACAAACTGGTGTAATTTTGAGGATGGTCTTATTAATACCACTTATTCTTAAACGCTCAAACTTGTAAATTTCTGTTCGGTTTTGATGCCTCAGGAGCACCTCATGGGGAAACATTATTTCAACCATAAAGAATTTTTAATTTTATGTTTTTAGGGCTTGTCAATAGGAACGGTGGACAAGATATTTCTCCAATTTCCATTTCGGTGGTGGCCTGAGGATTGCCCTGGTTTCAGTCTCCTCTGGAATGAAAGTGATTTTCCTCCTGAAAATGAGGTAAATATTTTAATGATAGCATTATAAAGTATTCATAATGTTTTTGAATGTATTTTAGTCACCGACATTAAATTGTAAGGTTTTTAATGATATAACCTTCTGGAGGGTTAAATTAGATATCCATTTGTGTCTCAGTTTGTTAAAGCGCCCTTGAATCCTTTTTCTTCCGGGTCATCACTAAACACAGTGATTCCATGATTTGACTTTGACTTGATTTTGACTTTCACTGAATTAAGTAACACTAAAATCAGCCTCTTTAGACCCCCTTTTCCTTGTACCGGACTTCCGATGGTGAATCTAACCCCCGCAACCCCCCAAAAAAATTACATAATACTGTGTTAACACCTCCTCCACCAAATCATCTTTTTTTAATTACTTTCATTCCAAAGTAAAAGTATGATGTATTGATATAACAAACATTAGGGTAGATCAGGGAAATGCCGACACCTTAAGACATTTGTCATTTTAATATTTTTTCAAGTTTAGTTGCATATTTTTTTGCGTTGGGTTCTATTTAACTGGCATCTTTCGTATCAGAATAATATATTAAGTTGGTAATATAGTATTGTTTAGTATTATAAAAAAAATATTTTCATAACCCTTGCAAGATGTCGGTGTTTCCCCGGTGGCCCGGGCAATACCAACTATGACTTTGAGTAATGCTGACATAGGTTAGAAGTGACAAAAAATATTCAGAAACCTTTAGTTTAGTGTTACATAAAGTAGAGTATAAGTTATAATACATATAAAAAGTACATGTATTAGAAAAAATGCCTTCCATTACTAATTTAAAGAAATCATAAAGAGTAATTCAAGGCATTCCGACTTCATCTGCATTTGCTTCAATCTTAATTTTTTTTGCTTCACAAAGGTCCGAAAGTAAAGGGCTCAGCCCTTGATATGACTCATGTTCATATCAACACGATTTTGTTCGCACACCGTTTTTATGGGTCTCTTTGATACTCATGAGTTCTGCGTAAATGCCCTCTTCGAATTCGTGGCATTATTGTTGTTACAAATAAGGTAAAAAAACTTTAACATTACATATAAAAAATGTGGTTTAGGTTAAATTATCAAAAAATTAAGTTTATGGGGTATCATTGTTGCAACCACAGAATATCTCTAGATTAAAAAAGAACTGGTAAAATATTGTTTAAAGTTTGCATCATTCATGGTCAGCACTTCACAGTTGAACAAAATTAAAAAAGTTTTTTGAACAATTTACATTTTCATATTTAGATCATTACCCACAAACACTTAACATAAATATTCACCATCACCTCCAAGTAAATTGTATATTCAATCAAGTTCTGCAAGGTGTCTTTGTCATACATAAAATATTAGTTCAAATAATTATTCTTGGGATAGTAATAAAATTAATAAATAAAAACAAATAAATATTTTAAAATAGTTGTTTATATAACACACATGATTTTAAATCGGTACCAGTAATGAAGAACTATTATGTTTTCAAAGAAATTACCCTTTTTTTGTAGATTTTACATTATCAAAATAAAACTGTCTGTAATTCGGTATCTACGACTAAATACATCCCGTCTTAATCTTGAGCCAAACTGAAATGGTTTTCTAAATCTGCTCATAAATAAATGTATAAAGTTTGTTCAATATATATATATTCATTGGTTTCAATTCCATTAATAACACATGGCTTTGCTGAAAATCTTTGTTTATTCCACTCAGCTGCTTTATTGAAATTTATATTCCCATGTTAAATCTTATGGGCAAATACAAAACTTTAAGGGCGTCAAGGGCCGTTAACTTTAGTTTAATCTTTATAAACTTTATTTGCTGCAAAACTACACGCCTAACACTTTCCAACGACACCTTAATTATTAAAATCGGTTCAGTAGTTTAGGAGGAGTAATGATCACAAAAAAACCCCTAGCTTATTAAATAAGTACTAGTAAACCCGTTGCTCGAGATCGAGCAAAACAACCAAATTTCATTCTCCTGAAGGTTATCCATCTCTTGCAGGGAAAATGGCAGCAACGTCTGTGGTAACTGCAATATTTTTTCGTGTTTCATCCAAATTTTTGTCTGCAAAGATATTTTTACAGACATCATTCTCTCATGACTGATGTCTGCCATTGTTCTAAAGTTCTAAACGAACGGATTTCAACAATTACCTAACTTAAATAAGGTCCAGTTTCCAGCATTTAAATGTATTTCATAGTTTTTGTTTCAAATCTCCTTTCGTCTATGTTCGGTTAAGTTTTTACTTCTAACCGTACATTTATGCATATTTTGGAATGCTGTTTTCCGGTGTTTTCCGGTAACTGTTCTGTGATAAAAATGTTTATCTATATGAAAATTTAATAGACCACCCAACAGACTCATCAAAGTGAGATTCTGAACTCACCATAACAAATGCAGAATTTAATTATTTTAAATTTTCCAATTAGTTTTGAGATGTTTTGTTTGTTTGTCTATCGAGTGAAAGTGTGCTTATCAATAAGGCAATTAATTGTTATTTTGCAAAATTACCTTCCAATTGTGACGGCCCAATTTATATGAAATGTTATTGTTTGCATTTGCTTGTCTTAAAATTTTTTGCTTCGCAAGAAACACCTTTTTTCCCAAGGGCCCGAAAGTAAAGGGCTCAACCTCTTATATGAGCCAATGTTCGTATCAATATACGATTTTGTTCGCGCCCCGTTTTAATGGTGTTTCGTTGATACTCATGAGTTCTGCGTAAATGCCTTCTTCGGATTTGTGGCATTATTATTATTACAAATAAGTTAGAAAAAAATTTAACATTACATGTAAAAAATGTGATTTAGTTATAGATAAATTACGTTTATGGGGCATCATTACTACAACCGCAGAACATCACTAAATGCAAAAAGAACCTGTAAAATATTGTTTAATGTTTACATCATCCATGGTCAGCACTTCACATTTGAACAATATTGAAATAGTTTTATGAAAAATTTACATTTTCATTTTTTGTATCATTACTCACAAACACTTCACATTAACATTCACCATCACCTCCAAGTAGATTGTTTATTCAATCAAGTTCCTTTAGGTGTCTCTGTCATATATAATTTATTAGTTAAAATAATTATTCTTGCGATGATAATACAATACAATACAATAAATAAACCAAAACAAATATTTATTTGAAAATCAACAGTTAATTTGTTTATAAAACACACGATTTTAAACAGGTTGTTTTAAAGTACCGGTATTGTAAAATTAATATGTTTAAAAAAAACTACACTTTGTTTCATAGGTTTTACATTATTATAATAAAACTTTCTGTCATTCAGTATCTACGACTAAATATATCCCGCCTTAATCTTGAGCCGAACTGAAATGGTTTTCTAAATCGACTCATAAATAAATATTTAATTGGTTTCAGTTCCATTCAAAACACCTGGCTTCGCTGAAAATCTTTGTTTATTCCACTCAGCTGCTTTGTTTCAAATTTATATTCCCATGTTAAATCTTACTAGGTTGCTTACTAGGAGCAATCCCATGTTACTATCTTACTAGGAGCAATCTTACTAGGTTGCTCGAAATCGAGCAATATTTAGGCACTGTTAGGATCAATATTAGTAATTAATATATTTATTTTCAGTTATTAAGTTAATGATAGTGCTTCAAGATTAGGAAGTTGTGCATGGACATGATCGATACCATCGACTTCTTGGATTCAGTCTTGTTCATCCAAAGTTAACAAAATAAATACGTGCATGTCGTAATCCACGTTTCTGAAACTATATTTTGTATATCAGCATCACACAATAAATTAGCATTTCCAAATAAGTGTTATTCCTGTTATCCAATTTTTTTTATTCCTGGTATTAGTTCCTTTAACTTGCTGTGAAAAACTCTTGCTATTAAGTCAGGTTGAAAATGTGCCGAGCTCCAGGTTCCAAATTTCAGACCACTTAAGATTACATGTCGTTGTTACGAATAAAAAAAGGTATCCCAAACCATTGAACGATAGCTATTATGTCCAGGTAGTTTTAGTTCATGTTTTTTGGTGATCCTATAAATGGAGAAGGGAGGATTACCCAATTACTTCAAATAAGTCGGTTTTAGTGGTTAGCTTGCTGTTTGACAAAGTCCATTTAAAACATATCTACACGCAGTTGGATGATTCTGAATTAAAGCCAAGTCGAGTGCCTTCTATCCTCACATACATATTAATCATCCAATGTAAAAGAAGCTTTTCGGACCTATGCAGAATACAAAAAAAATCCCGTAGAGCAAGTCGAAAAGAGGAATACTGCAACCTGTGGTTGCGTACCACAAAGGTTCCTTGAGCATGTTTCAAACCTACATGCCAGCCATTATCTCCATTTGGAAGTGTAATAACGTTATATAAATATACCTGAGGGTACATAAATTGATGGTTTTCTGCAGAAAGTAAAGTCTCAATTCGATTATAAAAAATAACGTGAATTGGAAAGTTATATACACCTCTTACGATGGATTCATCTATATTTGCTTCAGAATGCACCATCGCAAATGCAGAGTTGTAGGATCTGACATTGTTTAGGTAGTTCTTATTTGTTTTTTTGTTTCCCAGTAATTGACTCCGTCAATGAGATGTTTAGTACATTTTTATTGGGTGTATTCTTCTAAATTCACTTCACTTTTATGGCAACACAGATTAAATGACCTTAACGTACCAGTTTTTTCACCTTCAAGTGTTTTCCTCTGCAATGATTACAAAGTAAGTCCATATTTTATAGTGAGAATGGTGTAGTTCTTCGGCAGACATTCGCTTTCCCCAATTTCTAGGAATCTATGTCGTGTTCTTCATCAATCAGCAAACGAAAGTTTCTCATATAGTTGAAATTATTAGTTCTTAAAAAGCGGATATCTCTTTTTCCTCTAATTGTGACCTTTCTAAATATCAAGTTTAATTTATTTTTAATATTTTTCCATTTCATTAGTTAGCTAGAACTTGTTTGCAGAACTAAACATTTATTTGTGACAGGTTAATAAAAACAAACCTTTAACACCAGCTCATGAAATGTGACTGAAATTGTGCACATGATCAATATGTAAACAAATATTATCAGCCATTAAGAATTATATGGTAACTTTAAGGGCCACTTGTGCGAAGCCCTTAACATACATTGAGCTCATTTTAAGGGAAGCACAACTTCAGAGAGAGCTCTTTAAAATGACACCAAAAACATTAAAATCGGTTAAAAACTCTAGGAGGAGTTCTACTCACAAAATAACCCCTAGCAAATTAATTATGTATAGATGGACAAATATGAAACTTTTAGGGCGTCTAGGGCTCTTCCCTTTAGTCTAACCTTCATAAATTTTATTTCCTGCAAAATAAAAATATCACGGGTATCATGGGAAAATTCAGAGTTACATCAAGAAACAATATTTTAACAGATTGGAAAAGAAAGGGAAATAGACGCACAACGTGATGAAAGAAATAATCAGAATAGAGATAATGGAGAACCTTTGAAAAAGGGATCAAACAAAAGAAGTTGATTTAAATTAAACAATTTACTAGCTGTTTGCAAAAGGACAGGGAAATATGATTTTCCCTGACCTTTTGCAAACGTAAAGGACACATTATTCCAATCAAATGTAGATTATATTGAACACCCAATTGTAGTAATTGGCAAGATGGACCAAATTTGTAGTTATTGCATAGCAAACAAATTAATTCAAAAAGGAAACGCATATTGTGTGCTGTTTGAAAGGCAAAATAAGACTGCTACCACCAAATATGCCATCCCGGCTTTCTCAAATATAATATGTATAGAGAAACATAAAAATATATTGAATTTTACATAACATCAGACGTTATAATGCTTGCTTCCAAATTAAATCTTTTGGAGCTACTATTTAGGCCTTCATACGACTTTTCAAACCAGCGAAGCGGGTTACCAACAGCTAGTTTTATATAAATGAAGAAAGGCTTATTAATGACCTAAAAATCCCTTCAAGTTTTGCTCTGTAAGCTTCTTATGTATAATCAAACTCTTTTTTTAAATCAGGGGCCACCGCTGAGTATACAGGGGCTTCCTTTGGTGTATACAGGTTTTTGTTTACACTCTGCTAAATAGTTATTATCAAGTAGGCATGAAAATGCTTAGTTTGGTGAGGTTGCCACTACTTAAAAATGTATACTGCAGGATAAGGATAAAGAGAAAACTAAACAAACAACATTTAGGTGTTGTTAAACAAATAAAGGTAATTTAGCTTGTTCAGACTTAACCTTCTAGGCTGTGGTGGTTTGTGGCTATCACAAAGTAGAGGAACTATATTCATGATCGACTCCTGCAGGGAGGCTGGGTGAAGGAGGTGTTTGGGTTCTACAGTGTGGACGACAACCCCCGGCTGCTGTGTGGCTGGGTGGTGGGGGCTGCAGCCCGACACATGGAGCAGTGTTCGGACGAGGATGTTCAGGATTGCTGCTATCAACTGCTATTGAAGTTCTTGGGATCCCAGTACAATATTCCACCCCCACAGGCCATCCTCAGGTAAAATTTGCCTCATAAATGATCTTATGTTTTTAGTATCTTTATGAAATCACACCTTGTTACATTGACAAGGACTTAACAATCACAAAATCAAGTGATTGAAATTTTCTGTTAAATATATTTTTCTACTCATATTACTTTTCCTACTATAGCCTTATATTAATTTTAACTTGTTCACATTACATAAAACCAAAAAAATATTATATTAAATCATTTTAGTGAATTTCCCCTATAGGGAAGAAGCTATTACCGTAGGTCTCATGGTAAGACCTAAGCCCGAGACCATGATAACTTTTCATTTTAGGGCCACCAGAAGAAAAAAACACCATTCGTTCATATTTTTATATATCTGTCTTTCTATCCATCTAACTATCTATCTATCTATTTACCTATCTACCTACCTATCTACCTATCTATATTCTTAATACAATAAGGTTTTTCTGTTAGATCCCTTTTTCAGCCGTCCTACTAAACCGATTTTTACGATTGAGGTGTAATTTTAAAGCTTTTAATGTAGCGCACCTGCGACAGACAGTTAAAATGGGCATTTCTTTTATGTCTTCGACCCCCAAGGCTTTGATTTATTTGTAGAGGGCGCTTTAAACGCTCCAGTGCTGACCAACTTGCTAAAAGTAAATTGTAATTTATTTAACAGCTGATAACCTTCAGACGGATTGTCAACCAGTGATTGTAAACAAAAATAGATATTCTGAAAATGTACATAGGAGACGAAACAAGTTATGAACAGTGAACAGTAATTTTTAGATGTGATACTTTTCGGTAAATCACTCTTTGATGTGTATATCGACATGTTTCAAATATTGTAAATTGTTAATATTATTCATGTACAAAATTTCAAACAAACAGTCACATTTTTTTATTTTCATATGACTATGTTTTTCTTGAGTGTTCAAAGTTGTTTTCTAGCTAGGAAGTAAATTTATAACTGTAAAAGGAAATTACTAAATTATTCGTTAGGCCTGGAAGAAGATTTATGAATCCTAAAATAGAAAAAAGAAGAATCCAAATAGAAAATATTGAAGACGTGATTAGAGAGAACAGGGAAGACATGCGTAACGTTCGGCAAGAACAGATAACTGCTGACAAAGATTGAACAGAGCGACATTGTACCACCTATATACTTCCAGCGATTTAAAGATTATGTAAGAGCAAACATAAAAAACACAAGGGGTATCCTAATACTGTTGAGCGAAGTTATTTCTAGAAGAAAATCAAATTCAAAGAAGCTTAGGCCTGCATAATTAGTGTTGGGACGATGGACAATGTGGGTGTATGTTTTCTCAGCTAAACTTCTTAAAAATTTAACGTTTCATGTTCAAGTTTAAACAGGTTAACTTTTTAAGGATTGTGAATTTAAGAAGGTAATTGTTTTTTTTTAGAATTTTAGGTTATAATTTCTCCCAAACAAACACAATATTAAAATGCACAATTTGCGCATGGGACCCCTATATATATATATATATATATATGTGTGTGTGTGTGTCTGTTAGCACGACAGCGGCCATAAATATTTTCCGATCTTAGTGAAATTTGGAACAGACATGTAAAGTGGTAATCGATCGGACGAGTTTGTGAATCAGCCCGATCGGACAACCGGAAGGGGGGGTAAAGGGGGATAAACCCCCCCAAAAATGGGTTTTTTGAGTTTTTACATAGAAAAATAAAATTTATCGAATCTTTGTTGGCACCATTGAATTCAGCTAAAAAAAAAAACAATTTATTGTTTTGAATCATTGCTCTAAGTCCATTGGTTACTGAGATATTGAAAGTGGTAAACACAGTATGTTATCCCAATGTTAAGCTTATGGGGAATAAGTAAAATTCTTTATCTCGCTTATTTCTCAACATATCTGGATAAAACTAGGTTTGTGGCTTCATCTAGATGAGATCCAATGTATTTTAGTCTAAAATCCCCGAAATTTCAATTTTTGTGGCAGCAAACCTGCATAATCATTCCCCATGTTATCCTTATGGGAAATAAAAAAATTCTATATCTTACTTATTTTTTTTTACATTTCTTGACAAAACTTGGTATATGGCTTCTTCTAGTTAAGATCTACTAGATAATGAATTAAAACCAACCAGTTTTAACATATCTGTTGCAGCAAACCTGCATATTCATTCCACATGTTATTCTTAAGGAGATTACAAAACATGTCAAATCTCGCTAAGTTGGATTGAAATATGTTGTTTTGCATTTGAAATTCTCTGAGTATGCAGGTCTGCTGCAACGGGGGTATTGACATATTATGATATGAGAAAATATTGCCATTTTATATTCATTTCTTAACAAAATTTACCATTTTAAGCAATTCCAATTTTCTCAAATCAACCTAGGTACTTCATATTTTCTGTATGATTTTTCTTACAAAGAATATTTCATTTGATTAGCTAAGAACTTGAAATTTATCTCTAAAACTACATTTAAATAACAATATTTTTGATTAAGTTTTTGTACTCTAGGTCAAAGTGGCATGTGAATCCAAACTTTAGAGGATCCTATAGCTTCCGAAGTCTCATAACTGAGGAAAAAAATGCCTGGGCAGCTGATCTTGCCTCTCCTCTACACCATCAAGGGAAACCTGTAAGTTTGAACCTACGGTTCAATTGATGAAATTTTATTGATTGCATTTGTCTAGTAAACAGAAATTTTTATGATAATTTATTCAAGAATTACAGTTGACCCTCGATAATTCAACACTTGCGGGACTTGTATGGGGTCGGATTACCTTACCT
This sequence comes from Flexamia atlantica, assembly GCA_035578135.1. Lineage (NCBI taxonomy): Eukaryota > Metazoa > Arthropoda > Insecta > Hemiptera > Cicadellidae > Flexamia > Flexamia atlantica. The sequence continues at coordinate 118,374,189 of JAQJVK010000001.1, forward strand.
TACCTCCTTGGCCACTCAAATCTAAGAGGGTTTTTGGCCTCGCCAACAAGTTGTCTCCACTGCTGCTGGTATGCCGCTAGGTCAAGAGGTGCTCCCATTCTCTGTTAAACTTTCTGGACTTGCTTCCTCCACCGCAGCTTTCGTCTGCCCAGCGTACAAGTGCCACATGGCCTTCCATTCTTGATCTTCTTCAGCACATCTCTTCTTCCCTCCTTTCTATGTGTCCTGCCCATCTCAGTCGTCTACTCTTCACTGTGGCTACAATGTCTGTGGATCTTGGTATAGTTCTCGGAGCTCACGATTTTTTCTTATACACCACTCACCTTCTTCCTTTACAGGTCCAAAAATCTTCCTTAAAATTTTGTTTTAATAAATGATGAGTTTGTTTACATGATTTTTTGTCATTGTCCATGTTTCTGAGCCATATAAAAGATGGCAAAGGAGCAGATGCTCCGACCGTGGATGACGTTGCTGTTTCTACATGATTCGTCTCATCAGGTACAGACAGACAGCAGATTTGAGCTGTCACTGTACTGCAGCGAACTCAGATTTCAGAGTTCCAGTTATGGCAAGCGTAGGAGAAACAAAACTCAACTATAAAAGAACTGGTTGAATAATGGCCAACGAATTTTTTTGACAAACCCTTTAAAGTGAGGGGTCACTCGATAGGGGTTTTCATTTAAAAATTTGGGGCTACCCCCAAAGGGCTCCATTTTGGGGGTGGAGGCATAGTTGTTTATGTGATAAAAAAGTACAGTTTTATGTTGTATAAAGTTGAGCTGAGTTCAGTTTACCTACTGTACCCCATTTAATAGTCAGGGGGGGTTATCCACACTTATGCTTGTTTATCCATCTCAAATTCTGAAATGACCGTTATTTTGGTCAGGGGTATGATATTGGCCTCCGGTTTGCGCCATTGTTTTTCTTTTGACAAACCCTTTAAAATAAGGGGTCACCCGATAGAGGTTTACTTTTAAAAATTCGGGCTGCCCCCAAAATACCCCATTTTGGGGGTGCGGATAGAAATGGGACTCTCATTAAAAAGTGGAGTTTTTCATGTTGTTAAGGTATGCCGAGTTTGGTTTTCCTACTATGACAAGATAAAAGGTTACTGGTATCCACACTTTTGCTAACCCTGTGTTTGTTTACGGGTGGTGCTGTCTATCAAGGGACTATCGGGACTGTATCAAGCTGGCCATTGGTCTAGCAGTCTATTATAAATGTAATGTCAATAATCATAATATTAGTTGTAAAGTTGTCAAGTTTATATGCACAGCCAGATTGAAATGGAACATAGTCATCAACAGATTGCTCTGCCGTTAACCGTTTACTCTCTTGGGAGAGGATAAAAGTAGAACCTTAATTATCCGGGGGTGGATTAATTGGGTGATGGATTAATCGGGGTCAAAAACTGGCCAATTGATAATTATTTACAAAAGGTTTTTCATGCGTCAATTTTGTATAAAAACTCCTGATTTACTACAAAATTCAGCAAAAAAGTATTAATTTTCAAACTGTCATAAGTATTCAGATTTGTAAGATAGTAAAACAGTTCATAATCGTGAAGTTGAACTAAGGTAAGATTGTTCTGCTTTGGGGCGACTCTGTGGGATGAAACAAAGAAATTAAGGAAAGGTTGGCAAGGTACGCATGCGCGAAATTATCTCTTTGTATTTCATAGCATGGTCATTATTTCATTGTAGTACAATGCAGCACCTAATTGGCCGATTGGTACGATGACACTTAGTTACCATGACAACCTGCTGTGCGCATTGGGCACTGTGCATTATATGGAAATATGGAAGAAACAAAAAACATACATTACGTCAGAATAGAGGAAGGGGGGGGGGGAGAGAGAGAGAGAGAGAGAGAGAGAGAGAGAGAGAGAGAGAGAGAGAGAGAGAGAGGTGGTGGTTGGCCGAAGCCCGCGGTCCCTCCTCCACCCTTGGCTTAAGTCGGAGACTTATTCGCCAGGCCGCTTTCCTTACTGTCGATTCCATCCTCTTTATCTCTTCTTCTTTTCAGCCTTTCTTCCACCATCAAATCCAGTGGGATCACTCCGGCGATCACTCTCACGGCTTCGTGGGAAATAGTGCTGTATCCCTTGATCACTCCTAACAACAGTTTCCTCTGTAGGCTCATCAGCTTCGTCTTCTCTCCTCAACTTCTCATTCTTTGTCCCCACATTTCACATCCGTACAGCACCATCGGCTCCAACGCTCCTATGTACATTCTTCTCAAGTTTTCACATTTCATCCCATTGTTTGCCTTCGCTAGTCCTTTCAGCTTTCCGAATGCCTTCATCGTCTTCTCAACCACATACTCGTAGTGTCCTGCGAACTTCATTCCACTTTTCACCACCACCCCTAGGTACTTCGTTTTCTCTGAGCAGCGTACCGTGACTTCACCCATGTTCACTCTGATAAATCTTTCGACCAACTTCCCCTTGAGTAGCACCATCACTGTCTTCTCCTTCGAGAACGTCATCTTCCTCTCTTCTCCCCACCTGGTGACCAGATCCAAGGCTCTTGACGACTTCCTCATCAGCTCAGGACTTGAATTTGCCTTCACCAGGAGCAGTCCGTTGTCCGCGTAGGCTCTGGCAGAGATGCCGTTGCCAAACTGCAGCCGCAGAAACCCGTCGAAAAGGACGTTCACAGCAGAGGGCCCACAACGGATCCTTGTGGACAACCTTTTGTGATGGTCTTGCTCACTTCTCCGTTGCCAGTTTTCAAAGTCACTGTCCTGCCTCGGAAGTAGTCCCTGACCAGTCGGTAGATGTTGTTTGGGTACCGCCAATCCCTCAGAACTCTCAGGATCTCTGGCCACCAGGCAGAGTCGAACGCACAGGAGATGTCCAAGAACAATCCAACGACGTACTTCTCTTCGGTCTCCTCTACTTCTCTTCTCATGTCCAACAGTGCATCAACCGTTCCTACACCTTCTGTGAATCCGTACTGACCTGTGTTCGTTCGATCTTCTCTCTCCATCCACTGCTTCAACCTCTTTACGATCAACCTTTCACCTATCTTACCCAGAACCGGAAGGAGGGTCACTGGCCTGTACGACTTTACCCTGCTAGGGTCTTTGTCTTCGCTTTTCAAAAACAATTTCACGATGCCTGTTTTCCAGATATCGGGGAACCTACCCTCTCTCAACATCTTGTTGTACATGTCCAGCAACGTCCCCTTGATTCTTCCGCACGTTCTCTTGACGACTTTGCCCTTGATTCCGTCGTATCCCGGTGCTTTCTTATCCCTCATTTGCGCAATGCTTGCAATTAGCTCTTCCTCTGTAAAGTCCTCTTCATTAGGTCCTGTACTTTCTTCCATCATACCTCTTCTTATCTCTCGCTGTTCGTCAGTGTCCTCTTCTACCCTCTATCATCCGGCAGCAACCCTTCAATCATCCTTTGCAGAGTCTCGTGCAGAGTCTTCGTCATCGTTCCGCCTTCCTTCTTGAGGCTGGCTAGTTGGACTTCAATCTTCATCTTTTCCATGACTATCTTGTAGACCTTACCCCACGGGTTTCCTTCTTCGTCTACGATGAGCTTCTCCCACATCTTCTTCTTTTGTTTCCTGATCGCCCATATGTAATTTCAGGGTTGCCAGCAGCCGGGAATTCCGGGAAAACCGGGAATTATGCGTGAATTTCACACTCCGGGAAGAAACCTATGAATTATGCGTGAATTTTTCGAAAGATCCTTGAATTTTATAAAAATCATGTAAACTCTAAGATAGCGATAGTTTGGCCTGTCGGTCTATAATATGGTTATTTATCGATCAGATCGGTCAGTTTCGTGAAACCTATGAATTATGCGTGAATTTTTCGAAAGATCCTTGAATTTTATAAAAATCATGTAAACTCTAAGATAGCGATAGTTTGGCCTGTCGGTCTATAATATGGTTATTTATCGATCAGATCGGTCAGTTTCGTGGATTTTTTTGACAAAGCATAAGTTGCCGTTCGAACGAAACACGAAGACAAAGTGATTCCAACGTTGAGAGAGCGTTGCCAAAAGAACTGGAACTGTTATATTATTCCATTCTGGTTCCGGGAACTGTTTCGACTGTCTGTTAATACGTTCCATAACGAGATCTTTTTCCGATGTAGTTTTCGTAATTCTCGCAACGAATTATGGCACGAAAGAACAGGTACTACTCATCCATGGAACGGAATTATAGGGCTTTTGTCCTATAAAGAGTCACCACTTTTATTGGCGTAGCCGATGTCAGTGCGTTCGTTTCACCAAGAAATACCGTAACTACAGTCGGAACGGAACTAAGAGAACATGTTCCGCGGCCGATACGGGACGGTCGAAACAGTTCTCGTTCTGGAACTGCAAAGCAGACACCAGTGACGTACTAGTCGAAGAGAAAACTCAGCTGATTCGGGGGCGTGCCAGTGTTCCCAGACGTACGATAATTTTGTATGTGGTACGATCCAATTTGTGTCTGGTACGATAGTTTGATTATGTTTTAAACCCCGTGTTGTATTTTATTTTCACTATTGTTAAAGATAAATTAATACCGTTTTAGTATTAAAAATGGATTTTTGGCAGTATTACAGGGGTTTCTTGTTAACATTTCACCAAATTTACGAGTTTCATTGGAAGAGTACGGTAATTTAGGTACATTCAAAATAACTTTCCTGGTCTGGTACGATAATGTGGCTTTTAAAACCTGGGAACACTGACGTGTCCATGAACCCTCCAAGGATAGCGTTGGGTTTACAACGATAAGGTTCGGTTAAATATCGACCTTATCTACCGAATGACAGACATCAACTTTTTAGTTTCGGCTCGGCTGTCTGCTTCCTGTCGTCGTCATCCCTCTGTTTTCGTTTTAATTCCAAACTCCAATGCCTGTCGTTTTTAACTAGTCATTATTGTGAATCGGTGGTGCTAATAAATACGTCATATCTGTACCACAGATTCTTCTTTTGGGACTCTTCCAAGTTTACAAATAAATAAATAACTGTATGACATGACTGTCCAACAATTACGCAATTAAATGTATTAGATTATTAAAATGCAGTGGCCAGGGTACTATTTTCTATACATTGTACTGTAATGTCAATGAAGACTTAGACGATGAGTAATATTTTACTTTGACTACTGACAAATTTGCCCATGTTAAAAATTGTTAATGTTGATTTCTTTAACAGAACCGTACGCTGATAACAGTTATGATGACTATAATAAATTACAGAGGAATTAAAAATCTTCCAGTACCGTACGCAATCGTCGGATAGATTAACCAAACTTTCCTAATTCAAAAATAACTTAGGCCCTAATCCTACATTCCTATAAATTGAGCTGTCTTTGGGATATTGGGATAACACTTTACTCTAAAAACGTTTCTCGGGGCCTATAGATATTGCAAGCAAACAAACTGGCAAAGAAATATTTACATTTATTCGTAAGCATCCGAGCAGAGAGCCTATTTCATGATTTCAACACTCTCTGGCTATTAGAAAAAGTTTATCCTCAATTGTTATACTGAACAGCCATCACTAAGCCTGCAGGCCATGCTTGACCTAAATTTTATCCTTATATAATTTGGAAAGTTGGGCCGGGCGTTTTTATGTTGAGACGACAATGTTTAAAGAGCCAATCGATTTACGATATTCGATAGTAGTTCGTACTACGACGATCGATATTTTAACCGAATGCCTTCCTTATCGTTGTGAACTCAACGCTATTCTTCCTCCAACCCTTCGCAGTGTGCGCATGCGCTACCTACCGCTTACAGACAAGTGATCGGGTATTTCGCGCGCTAATGACGGCGAAATGTCCTACGTCCTACAGCAAACGGAGAAAACATCGATTACCGATTGAAGGAAAACGTCGATATTCAAAAAATGGACGAGTCCATCGTTTATTTAGTACAAGGGGTAGGAGCATGGTGGAGTGTAATGTCCTCAGACGTGTATCAGCAGTAGGCCTATATTTAAAATTACAATCGTAATTTATTTGCTTCCAAAATCACTCGTATTCTATTTCCCCGCCTTCATACTGTGCATACGAAGTTCACGAAGTTCCTAGCATGCGCAGTGAACAATGACAGTGTTTCATTGATAGGGACTGCGGACGCCGAATCCGAATAGGGCTGCCGTCAGTCCATCACTACTTTGTCATGAGCTCTTGCGCTGTGTGTGAAGGCCTGCACTCGGCTGACTTGATATCCGTAGTGGCGGTGTCGAAATAACAAATAAATGTTTAAGCTATGATATTTCTTTGTTGCTTCTATTTTAAAGTTACCCGTGACATCAAATTCTCTCTATGGATTTTGTTTTGGAATCCAGTCTTATATACTCTAAATGAATCTGTTTGTACGAGCAACAATTTTTTTAGTGCAAGGGTTTTGGAATTTCATTTTTAGATGGAGTTTTTGGCCACGAGGAATCGATTTGTACTGGTTTCAAGACTGGGAAAAATCTGGTTCCTGTCCAAACCGTTTTCCCTGTCATCATAATCCGTTTGAAGTGTCCATGTCATCGTTATGGACACATTTAACCAAAACTGCAAAATAAAATAAATAACCAAAAATAAAATAAAACCTATTTTATCAGAGCACAGCTTAATTAATTCATTCGTCAATACATTGGGGTGTATTTTCTAAATCATAATAATTCATACTCACACTATTTTAATGGATGTATTAAATAGGCCTAGTGGTACAACAAAAATTATTTAAAAGTTGTGAAGAAAAATGATTCGTCCAAACTCAAACTTGACTTACCAAGTTCACACAGAACGGACGTGTGGCGGAGTCGCGGCACGGTCATATTCCTTTCCCTGTCGCTCCCATCATCCAATGTACACAGGATCGACGTGGCGCGGGAGGGCGGCCGCCCGCGATCGTCTGTGAATTGTGCGATAAGTTTCATGGGAGCGACAGCGAAAGGACATATGTCCGTGCCACGACTCCGCCACTCGTCCGTTCTGTGTGAATTGGCCCTTAGAAATGACAAGTATAGGCCTTGAATTTTGACTATTTTGACCGGGAATACCGGGAAAGATGCGTGAATTTTTTGGAAACCATTTGCTGGCAACCCTGAATTTGTTCTTGATTGCACAAAGCTTCTCCTGTCGGCCTCAACACTGGTTCTTCTCCAGATCCTACTCTTTCTTCGCATCGTAATCCTTAGTTCATCGAGTTCTTCCGTCCACCAGTAAACCTTCTTTGTTCCTCTCTTTGCTCCTGGGAATTGCTCTTCCATTAGCCTACAGATCATTTCTGTGATTCTCTCTACGTGTTCTCCCGCTTCCATCGTTCCTATGTCTAAACTTTGAATGCTCCGTTGCAGCTCGCGGTCAAATGACACCCAGTTCACTTTCCTTAAACAGTAGGATCCTTCCCTTTGTTCATTTTGTCTTCCTCTCCTTCCTTGCTCTTCTTGATACCTAAATGTTATCATTCTGTGGTCACTCAGCGTTTCCTCATGTACTTCCCAACCTACTTGCCGCGTCCCTCATGGCGATAGTGACATCAATGTTCGAATTCCCGCCCTGCGTATTCTCAAATGTTGTCCATCTACTGAATCTATTGAGGGTCTGCAAGTCCCATGCAAACAGGTCTTCCCCCACCTTCTAGCCTCTCTTGTCCGTACAACCACTGAGCCACAATCCCGATTTTGCGTTGAGATCCGCACCGCAGACACTCCCTTGTTGCCTCTCTTCCTGACAATATCTGCCAGTTCTGCGAGGAATCCATCGATGGGCTCTGATGGCCGATCACCTACAGGCTGATCACCTACAGGCTGATCACCTGCAGCGACTTTCCTTCAACCTCTAGCCTGACGCTGACGCACATTCCGTTAGTTTCTCTGACATCCATGATTGCTCCGATCTTATCATTCAGTACGCACACAGCTCTCCAGATATCTTCACTTCCACTCCTGTCATAAAACACCCTGCAACCAGGCATTTTCAGTTTCCTATTCACTGTACGGCTCTTGCACCAAAAGGACATCGACTTTCTCTAGCAGACATCTTTAAGCTTCATTTGTGGCAGTTTTCCCTCTCCCCAAGTTCCACTGGGCGATCCTACAGTCCATAATCGGTCTTTTCGTTTTGCCTCTTCACGGCCTTCTCGTACGCTGGGCACCTTCTTGAACCAGCTTCATGTTTGTGGTCTCCACGACCATCCCTTTTGCAGTTTGCACAGCAGACTGCCTCTTTCTTCTTTTTGTTTTCACAGTCCTTGAAGTCGTGCTCGCCCGCGCAATGCGAGCAGGTAGGCTTCCCCACAGTGCAGTGCTTGGCAACATGACCAAATCTCTGGCACTTGTAGCATCTAGCTACATCCACATAGTCTTTTACTCTGCAGCATTGCCACTCCACGTATATCTTCTCATGCCTACGCAACCAGTTCCTTACCCTAACTGAACACTCGACCACAATGTGTTTCTTCTGACCATTCAAACTCTGATCGTTATATTTGTGGACCTAAAATTCTTGGTGAAAATCACCTCCATCAACGCCGCTGTCACGCATGTTCCTCCGGTATACTTCATCTTTCATGTCTTCGTCACTCAACTTTGCATTCACGTCGTATATCATTATCACAGGCCTTTTCTTCGTTGGATTCTCAACTTTCAGACCGGCCTCTCCCAGGGATTTCTGTTCCATCAGGGCCTCTATTCCTTATTCGTTCTCCGCTTCTACGATTACTCCATGCCTGATGTTCACAAGCCTCCTGACCTTTAACCCGATCTCTTGTGGCTTCACTAGGTTCTTCAGAATGGGCTTTACCTCTTCACTCTCCTTAGTATCGTGTCTCACCGTGACCAACTTTGGTGATGGCAGCACAGGGCCTTTCACATCTGTCACCTTCGGAATCTGCGGGGCATCTCTTGCCATTGCTGCAGCGTACCCAGTCGGTTTCCTCGTCACCTCTGGTTCTGGTCCCATTCTCAGTTCATCCCGAACAATCTTCACAAACTCCGCTCTTTCCTCGATTCGGGTTTCTAGCCTAGCCCTCTCCTCTCTGGCCCTTATGAGTTCCTCCTGAAACCTCATACGAAGTGCCGTTGGAACTTCTCGGTCTGCGGCTTCGTGACCATCTTCATGATTGTTGGCTGCCTAAACCACCCTTTCATCTTCTCCAGCACCCTTCCTAGACTCACAAGAGGATCCACTTCATTCTCATCTTCAGTCTCTTCTCCTTCCTCATCTCCATCGTCCATTTTCTTTGTTTTTGTCATTTTCTTCTCTTTTTCCTTGTCCTCGGGGCTTCTTACTTTCCGTTTCCGTTCTGCCTCCGATTCAAACTCTTGCGCGCTGCTATTCGCAGAACTGAACCCAGCTCCCTGCGACAGCGACCTGGTGGTGCTTAGTCTTCTCTCACTCTGAAACTCTGCAATAAGCTCCTTCTCCGCAGCAATCCTGTCTTCATCTTTCCTACGCTCCTCTTCTGCGCTCAAAGAAGGCTCACTTACCTTTGTATTTTTACCCGCCCTGTCGATTTTTTTTCAATTTGAAATTCACAAAAACTGATAACTATTAACTAATAACGAATCAACTTTAACTGTTAACTCGATTTTCTAGGTCAGGATGCAACCTGAAACAATACAGTACAAATCATGTGTTGGGTTTTTGAATTCCCCGGTTCATGGGAGTCTCTTACCAATGACTCCAACGTCATCCACCAGCCTAGACCCTACATTTCACCAATCAGGTCAAACCTCCTCAGACACCCTGTGCATGCTTAGCACAGTCGCATGCACAAGAATATTCCCAAGGTTCCTGAGCCAGTTTCTGACAATTTTGAACACCGTCCTCAGCGTGGCGGGGCTGCTTACTGACCGCAGCCACCCAGTGATGTCAATTTCACAACAGTGGCTGCCAACAAGCATAGGTCCGGAGATCACATGTGACGGGTCCCCACTAAGCGTCCCCCAGCACCCCGACCAGAGTGAAGGGGGAGGTCTGGTCTAGCCAGCATCGAAAAGGGGCCATTTGAATCGGGCAAGCCGAATCGTACCCGGATCCCCAATCCGCCTCCGTGTTTTTCAAAGACCCGTTCACACGCTACCTCTTTTACACAGACCGCCGCTTGAATGCCCATCCAACAATTGTTCATCCGTCTCCTTAGCAGGGGCAGGCAGGCACTTTCTGCAAGGAGAGGACATAAGACTCCTTGCCAAGCACAGTTTTTTTTGTTTTTGTTTTTTTTCTTTTTTCCAACAATCACCCTTCAGTCTTTCACACAGAGACACACCAACATTCATCCACTATCATCCCGTGTTTTTTTTTCAATCATCCTTCAACCTTTCACTGACAGACCCATACGTCAACATTAATTTACTATCATCCTTGTTTTTTTTATTTTTTTTGTGCTTAACAAGTTTGGGAACAACCCGGGATGCAAGCCTAGTTATCAACAATCAATGGTTGATAATACAAAAGCATCCACAGTCCCAGAAAATTGAGGGGGAGAGGGGGAGATGGGGAGGGGGGAGAGGGGGGGAGGGGGGAGGGGGGGAGAGGGGGGGAGAAAACTGTAAAAATCAATTCAAGATTTTGCCAGACAGGCTAATTATACCTTTCTAAAAGTTTTTCTTTTATTTTTTTACCAAAACTTTTCTCACTTCTAATATTTTTGATTTGGTCATCAAGAGCGTTCAATAACCTTATAGATAAAACGTGGAAAGATTTGCTGTAAGTAACAGTTATATGTAATGGAAATTGCAGGGTCACATTACCAAAGCGTGTGTGTCTCTCATGAACAACGCACATTCTAATATATTTCTCATACAGATAATCAGGTTTTTTATTTGCAAACATCCTAAACGACATAGTTAACAAATTATGAAGGATTCCCTTTTTTCTCCCTTTTTTTTCTAATCTTCAACCAACTAAGCCTTTTATAATATTCTGTCACATGGTCATCTAACCTTAAATTAAAAATGTACCTTATACAAGCATTTTGTGCTCATTGTAACTTATTAGTTAAAATTTTATTAAGGTCACAAAACACTAGACTTGTATAATCAAAGAAAGGGAAAACAAGAATTGATATTAAAAGTTTCTTATCGTTAATTGGAGGACTAAAAGATAACTTTTTAAACTGGTACAGACATTGGAATACTTTTTTATATATATGATTTACCTGGTCTGACCACGTAAGAGTGGTGTTCTTTTATTAATGAATTTTTAATTCCAAAATTTATAATAGAATGCTCATATGACAATTCTTGACCATTTACTATTACCGGATGGATATTAATATTATTAATAGATGTCAATAATCTCTGATTACCTATGACTATTGGTTTACACTTATCGATATTCAACTTTAAACCATGATCAACACACCATTTATAAAGTACCTCTACATCTGCGTTCAATGAATTTACAGCATTATTTATTTCCTTAACATCACAGTGATCACAGTGAGAGAGAGAGAGAGAGAGAGAGAGAGAGAGCTTAGGTCAGCTAAACAAAGCAGAAAACTTCCGAATTCCATCTAATTTGAAATAATATTTCTTTTTTACCTATCAACCTCCTTTCCTTATCACTTCAGCGAATATTGTTTGTATATGTTCTTTGTAGGAAGGACAAGCTCTTCCAGTTTAACGTGTCCAAAAATAGATCGCAGTATTTATCTTTGCGATAAGAACCCTCGTATCAGAAGCTCGGCTTGAACTTCAAGCTTGTTCATTTGGTGTTGGTACAACTATTTTATTGCAAAGGAGCAACAGTTCCCTAGTCCTTTAAGTTGATACACACAGATATGATATAAAGGTGTAAAAGTACACGATAATTTTGAGCCAGCAAGGAGACGGATGACGAGGTAATAAGGCGAATGCGAGTGTGTACACAATGCAGTTTGCATGCCTCGTTCTTCCTCGCCTTCATAAGACGTGCTTTAAAGGCTTACCATACATTTTCAGAGCCAACCCTGGACATCAAAAGAAAGATGGGGAGAAGAGGAGAACAAGGGAAATAAAATGGTGTTTTTGGTGCGGTGTAATTCTATAATGGTCTCTACAGACGGGCTACTTTGCTGCCACGACATTATCGTTTCTGGAATACTGATTGGCTAAAAAAACAATGATGTATGGCCTTGTGACCAAGCAGAAGACGCAGTTTAGCAGTTGTCGCACAACGAAATATTCCGTCGACGGCCAAGAACCTTTTAGTATAATACCTGGTGAAACCATAAAATATCCCTTCGTTTCCTCACAAATTTTATTTGTTTTGTGCAAACTTTCTTAAAAAACTGCTCAAAACTGACTACCAATTCATTTATTTTGGGCGTTTTCCTCTCTTTTTCACACAGGCTGATTAAAGCCCCAGACAAAATTCAACCCCGGAAGTTTCCCCGGACGTCTGGTCCGGTATGAAGATAGCATCTAAGTTTGAGATCACGATCGCGAACATTTTTGTTCGTCACGTTATAATATTGCGTGAACACCGTAAGTCATAAGCGTTGCGCAAATTAATCATTTTTGAACATTTTTAAAGTTTCAAGTTTCTTTCAGGTTGTATGCCGGATATCCACAACCCGATTTCTTTCGTTTTCGCGGAAGTAGTGCGTATTTTTTCCTATAATTCGGATTAACCGTGGTTTTCAGTTATTCGTGCCCCTCATCCCAATGATTACCCCGGATAATCGAAGTTCTACTGTAATATATTTACTACAGTTGGCACATCAAAGGGTGAATAGGTATTGTCTTTATCACTTACATTCTGGGTTATAGATAATGTTGAATTACATGCTATCTACTTAAATTAACTTACAACAAAATATCGTTGACATCATAGCACTCTTTTGATGACTGTGTTTTCTTTTAGTCTGACCGTACAAAAAAACTGGCTTCAGCCGAGCCAGGAAAGGATGAGAGGTCCTCCTCCGTTCCTTTGTATGTGGTTAAACTATACAGCCTTATGCTTTTAATATATTTTAGTTGTTAATGATTTTGCAGGTGTTGCTGTTTGGTGGAGAAGCCTCTCATGACCACTTCTACTCAACTGTCCACGGAGCTATTGAGACTGGATGGAGGGAAGCCGACAGACTCATCTCACACCTGCAGGACAGGCAAGTAGCCACTTGTTGCTGGGCTTATACCTTAATCGTTTTTTCTTTTGGATGGCAATCAATATGAAACATGAAATATGAATTTTATGTAGTTCTGAAAGATTATCTTTGAATTATTCAATGTTTGGTTTTGTTGGCATGCTTTTCTTCCTTGATTCAATTTTAGTAAAACCTCGTGTTTTGGTTCATGAGCTCATTTTCGAGATCCATTTCGAGTTTTTGAGATCACTCGTGTTTTGGGGTTCACTTAAAAGATTTTTAGTTTAGTTTCATCTCTGTTAGACTGAATTGCATTGCATAATCTCCTTAAATGCAATATGATATTATCAGATATTAAATAAGAAGTGATAATCATAGTTTACATTATGTGGTTTATTAGTCCAGGCAACAAATGCTCCAAAAAAGGTATAGAGAGAAATGCACGGAACACAATTTTTTACTTTGCAGCTTTGTTTGGACTAGTTTGTAGGTGAGCTTCAAAAGTCCCTGTCCATAGTCCTTGAGCGGGGGGAGGAAGGGGGATCTGAAGGTACAATATTCAGGTTTTTCCTAAATATCTTGAAAACTATCAACTTTTAGGATTCCTTATTAAATTGGAAAATTAAAGAAAATTAAATATCCTGTAAGAAAAGTACATAATATGTTTATTTCGGTCCAACCATTTTAAAAGATCAGCACTAATTTCATTAATATTTAAACAAATATTACTTCCATAAGAAATACATGTAAATTTGTATGTAATTTACAAGCCCAGTGGGGCAATGCTTTTTCACCCAAAGGGAAATGAACAACATTCATGAAATATCGACGGAATTCCCAGTAATTTGACACCTCAGTCATAAAAATGAGTCCAAAGTAACGGTCTTGGTGAGCTCATAAGATAGTTACTTTTCAATGAATAATTACAAATATGTGGCTGCTACAACATTTTTGTGAGCTCGCACACCCCCTTATTTTAGTCCAATTTTTATGATTGGGGTGTAACATTTCTGGAAATTTTGTCAGTATTTCCTGAACGTTCTTAATTTTCCTTTAGGTAAAAAGTGTTGCCTCATTGCGCTTGTAAATTACACACAAATTTACATGTAATTCTTATGGAAGGGATATTTGCTAAAATATTAATAAAATTATTGCTTAACATGTAAATGGTTGGACCAAAATGGTCATATTATATACTTTTCTTACAAGAAATTTAATTTCCAATTTACAGTAGACCCCCTCTTAACCGACCCTTACGGGACCGGACCTAGGTCGGATAAGCTAAAAGGTCGGTTAAATCGGGTAATCCTTTAAACACCTAAAAATAAAATCTCTGTTGATTTAGGATTCTATTAACATCATTATAAAGCAGTTCTTGGATTATTTAGAAAATAAACTATAATTATCAACATACTTTCCAAAATAATTACTGTCGAAATGTCACAAATAACCCCAAAGCACGGTCATAACACAACACATCAATAATCTAAATATTAGACGTAACGTTCCCATTGCCGGGAATGGAAACGGAAATTCCGCAATTCCTAGAAAAGGGCTGTTAAACGGAACTGTTCTCAAAACAGGGCCGGTTAAAACGATCTTAAATATTTGACCAGCAAGGGCGGATAATCCAATCGTCGGTTAAAACGAGGTCGGTTAAGAGGGGGTCTACATAAGATAGTTACATAGTTTAGTTGGATAGGAAATACTAAAAGTTGATAGTTTTCAAGATAACAAGAAAAAACATAAAAATTGTACCCTCAGACCCCCCTCCCTCCCCCCGCTCAAGGGCTACGGTCGGGGACTTTTGATATGTTTACCTACTAACCAGTCTAAACAAAGCTGCAAAGTCAACTATTGTGTTCCGAAAATTTCGCATTAAACTAGGGGTGGGCGAGTAGTGGATTTTGAAGTCGAGTCGAGTCGAGTATTAAGCCAAAAACTCGAGTATCGAGTCGAGTCAAGTATAATTTAAAAGATAAAGTATAATTACAAATTTGAAGTAGGTCAGAGCTGAATATAGCTGCTGTAAGTTTTCAATTTCCGAATTAAGAGACATCTCTCAGAATCTGGTACTTCTAGATAACTGTCAAAATCCATTCTTCTATGAGTTATTAATGAAATATTTTCGAGGTTACTGTTATGAAAAACTCGTAGACGGCTGCGAAAAACGATAGCGCATTTCTATCGGTCGCGGCTAAACGCGGATGTAGCTTTTCAAAACTAGCGATCTGCCGCGAAATACAATCGCGCGTATTTGCCGATCGCCGAAAATCGGCAAATGTAGCGTTGCTAAAGTCGCGGTCGGCCGAGAAATACGAGCGCGCGTATTTGCCGATCGCCGAAAATCGGCAAATGTAGCCTTGAAAAGTCGCGGTAAGCCGCGAAAAACGATCGTGTGTATTTGCCGATCGTAAATAAACTAGATGCAACTTTGCGAAACCAGCGATCGGCCGTAAAAGTCAGTCGCGCGTATTTGCCAGCCACAAATGAACAGAAAATGCTGCTTTATTGTGAAACTAGCGAGGAGCTGCGATAAACAATTTGCCGATTGCGGATAAACGGCAGATGTAGCTTTGCGTAACTCGCGATCGTCTGTAAAATTTGATCACACAAACGTAAATCGCACGTAAATTCGGCCGCCGCGTAAACGGCGGTAGTTGGAACTACTTGACTCGACCTCGAGTAGTAACAACTACTCGAGTAATTACTCGACTGTCGAGTACTCGCCCACCCGTACTTTAAACCAAACCTTTTCGTTGCCTGGACTATGTGATTTTAGTCAATCAATATCCAATCATAAAATATGCCATTTTAACATTAATTTATTTTCTGGACTCTGCTGGACATGCATTCCTTATTGAGAACAAGAA
The DNA here is from genome assembly GCA_035578135.1 of Flexamia atlantica. Taxonomy (NCBI): domain Eukaryota; kingdom Metazoa; phylum Arthropoda; class Insecta; order Hemiptera; family Cicadellidae; genus Flexamia; species Flexamia atlantica. The sequence goes on from JAQJVK010000001.1 coordinate 118,390,090, forward strand.
TTTTCAAAATAATAATTATAACTTTCCGTGAATCTCAACTGAAATCACATTTTTATGAAAGAATCTGTTGAGATAATCACATTGTTTTTAATTATTAACTATATTATATTAATTAATAAAAGGACAGTCAGTTCAATCAATTATATTAGTCTTGTTTATTTTGTCACACTATTTTTGTCTATATTTTTACATCTGATTAAAAACTTAAATAATAGTTGTTGACATCTGTTAAAAACAGATTACATCTTCTCCCCTCCAACAGTAAGAACTGCTACTTTAGTAAGAGGTCGTCGAAAAGTCCCTTTGGTTGTCTCGATGACAACAACTCTGATTTGACCATCTTGTCGTGGGTAGGTAGCTATGATCCTTCTGAGGAGCCATGTATTCCTGTCAATATTGATCAGCTAGCTTCTGGATAAATAGAAGAAAACTGTCTTGCATTTTTATTGACTACATAGAGAGCAGTGCATGGAGAACAAGTGGACCCAAATATCATGACTTCCATGACATATGTGTCTGGTGGGTCGTTTGGATTATCTTTCCACAAGAATCTTTTGAGAATCCACATCTTCTTCCCTGATACGAACCTGGTGAAACATTTCCTTTATGTCCCCAGCAATGGCAAACTTCCTCAACCTGAAATTTAGAAATACAGCCGGAAGAGGGTTCAAAAGGTCTGGCCCAGTAAGTAAGCAGTGCATCATTAAATGACACACCGTTAGACTTTGAAGCTGCATCAAACACAAACCTCAATTTGTTCGGTTTGTTAGGGTTTATAACCCCAAAATGAGGTAAGTAATAAGTCTGGTCATTTACGACACTTGCCTCAGTATCACTCAGTTTACAGATGTAATCTGAGAATCACCCTTCTCTCTGTAATCAGCTATCTTTTTCTTATATTCATTTTGGAAATTAGAATCTTTCGCCATTTTTTCTTTCAATGCCTCTTAATCTGACCAGCGCCTTGTTATAACTTGGAGGGTACTTAAATTAATCTGTCTTCCACAGCAGACCAGATTCAAAATTATTTCCCACCTTCCTAGTTGTTTCGTCTAAAATTTTGATCGCCCTGTCATCGTCAGTAGATTTAGCTTTTGAGTCTTCACCTATAGTTATGCCGTAGTTTTTTATCTCAAATGACTTTTTGACCATTTCGTGCAGTTTGTCGCATTCAAATGACGTTAGAGTAAAGTTTTCATCGATTCGTCCATAAAATTCTGGAAATCCTCGCCGTCAAATCTAGGCAGATTAGTGATTAGTCTGTCGAGATTTTCTTTTTTACCAAGGTTAAGAATGTATTATCCCCAATATAACGCCGGTTTTCTAATTTTTAGCAACATTTCTTGTTTACAGAAGGTTATTTTTTTCTTATTTTAGTTATTTTTTTTTATTTTTTTCAACCTCAAGAACTGTTACAAGCCCTGTGAAGGGTCTGTATTTTCTTCTGTATTTTTGTCATTTATTGGTGGACTAATATGTGTCAGGTAGTTTTTTAATTCTAGAAGATTTTCTGGTCGACATACTGGGTTTCGGCACCAATGTTTGTAATTATTAACTAAATATTATATTAATATAATAAAAGGACAGTCAGTTCAATCAATTAAATTAGTCTTGTTTATTTTGTCACAATATTTTTGTCTATATTTTTAAATCCGATTAAAAGCTTAAATTTGTTCATCGGAATTTTATTTTACCAAACCACTTTCGACATACAAACTATCAAAGTTTTTTAAACACATTTTCTTATGGGTAAAATCATAATTTAAATGTTAATGTTAACCATAGGGTTAAAAGAAATCATTTTTAAACATTAATATGGAATCCAAAAACATTATAAAATACAGCATGTTCCACAAAATAAACAAAGTCCCCCATTTAAAGTCATTGTAAGTTCACAATAAGTATTGATTGTTCAAAAATATTAAAGATAGGCTAACCCCGTCACAGCAAACCTGCATACCCTCAAAGATTTTTTAATAAGCATATTCAACAGATGCTTGGAAAAATATTAATTCAATATTTTATGTAAATAATACACTAATAAACTATTTATTTCATCCCTCGTTAGGCATCAGTATACAAGGAAATGATTAAGGGAATCACATTAGTTTACCTTAAGGCAATTCGGTGCCGCCTTAGCGGGAGAGATACATTCTAACATTACTCCTCAATGTTAATAGAAAAATTAGTGTGATGTACTAAATAACCAGTTTTATTTGTAAATTATGGTCTTAACTAGCATATAAAGCATGTTATTTCCTCTTTTAATGTCCAAAATATAATTTCAGAATGTGATATAACGTTGTCGCTAATTGATAAAAGTCCCCGAGGTCGGTGAACAGCACGTGTAAACGTTCACGCGGGTGCAAATCAAGGCAATATATTTTAGTTTAGAAAAAAAAAATAATTTTGTTGCATCTTCAAGGAAAATACTTTCAACGCTAAGTTAATGACGTACATTTTTCATTTTCTTCTTACATTCCGAGTTATTTTAGCTCAAAATATCAACTAGCTATATTAGACGATATGTTCGCTGACGATACCACGCTTGTAATCTCAGGTAAAACTTCACAAGAAATGCAAGAGAGAATAACCATAACTACAGACCAGACCGAAACAGCTCTAAATAACCTGAAATTAGATACTAATCACTCAAAAAGCTCACTCATAAACTTCTCCACCAGAAATGCAAGATAACAAAAATCCTAAGTATAAAACAATAGACCACACCAAATTTCTAGGAGTCACAATAGATCAAAACCTTACCTGGAGAAATCAAGTTGAAAACCTAATAAAAACTTTATCAACAGCAGTTTTTGGAATAAAAAGGATTAAAGAAATTTCAGGAAAAGATGCAGCACTTACAGCATATCATTCTCTCTTCGCTTCTCACGTTAGATTTGGTATTATAGCTTGGGGTGCGGCCCCTATTTCTCTTATAGAACAAATATTGATACTTCAAAAGAAAACCGTCAGAATAATCAACAACCTTCCACCTGAGACACATTGTAAACCATTTTTTAAGAAAGATAAAATATTAACTGTCATCTCTCTTTACATTTATGAAACAATCATCTTTGCCAGACAAATAACACCAATAGATTCAACTAGAAGCTCTTTTCATAACTACAGCACAAGAAGAAAGGGTGACTATAACCTTCCATACAGCAGACTTAAGAAATCTCAAGACCATCCAATTTACACAGGCTGCAAACTATTTAATGCTCTCCCAGATGTTATAAAATTAAAATCAGGCACACCAAAGTTTAAGCATCTCTTAAAGCAGTTCCTAATAGACCATCCTTTTTACAAACTCTCAGAATTCCATGACCTGACAGCATACCACCACCTAACCTAACCTGACCTGAGTCTTTGACTCATGACATTTTCACATTTTCATTTCTTATTTTTTCCTTTAATACCATGACCTACCCCCAGTCTTGAGGACAGTGGCAGTGAAGAGGATAAGTTGTAAGTTGTAAGTAGAATTCATACAACTATGAAGCGCGAGAGGGAGGGAAATTTCACTGATCGTTCGCCAGCGCTAGGCATGCCCCTCACAAAACAAATGAAAACCAACGAGTATTATTTGTAAGATCAATCGTTCAAAAAACTCGCTTTCTAAGTATTTCATTGGCTGGAGAGTTTTGGGTTTTTTTGTCACGACGTCGTTTTCTATTGAATGAATAATTTGTTTGTTGTTGTTTATATCCTGCCCTTATTGATTGTCCGCTAGATAGTAACACTTACACTTTGAAATTTTCGGATATTCGGAACTCCTCCTGTGTTTTCGTCTGCCTTCGAGGTGTTGGCCTGTTGCTGGCGAATGATAAGTATATAAATTTCCCTCCCTCTCTCGCTTCATAGTTGTATTAATTCAAGTATAAAAACCACTATTTAACCCTTTTAGTGCCGAGGATCGCTCAGAGCGACGCGCATACTAGGTACCGCTTGTACCGAGGATCGCTCAGAGCGACGATGGGTGCAACTACATGTAATACCGGGATCGCTCAGGGAGACGTTTACATTTTTATACATATAAAATATATTTTTTCATTTTTGCTGACGTGTGACGTGATCGTGAGGTTCCAGTGGCCGGGTCGGCACACTGAGGCTGGTATAGGGATTTTTCCCTCTTCAGCCTTGGACAGGTGGGTTAGGGTAGCGCACAGCCGCAGGACTTTGTAGTTCAATACGAGAATAGTTCAATACGAATGCCTGCAGCTGTGCTGGTGGTTGGTTGGTGATGGTTGGGTGTGGATTTCGGTGGGGTTAGTGTGGGTTGGGCAGTGGTGAGTTGTGGTCGAGTTTCACTGTGTGGTGTTTTGTCTGGTGATGACGGGTGGTTCGTTGAGAGTGTGGATGGGGCGTTGCAGCAGGACTTTGCAGTTTAATACGAGATTAAGTTACATACGAATGCCTGCTGCTGCGCTGGTGATGTGTTTCGGAAGTTTTGTGTGGTTCTTGCGTGAGGTGCAGTGATGTGGTGTTAGTCGGGGAGTGGCGTCTTTCGAAGGTGGGTGATGGTGGGTGGGTTGGTCAGGGTAGGGTCAGGGTAGGGTCGCTTCCAAAAAATTTTGGTACGGTCGCAGGCCTACGGCCTGTACCGTACTCAGGTGGTGTTGGTCTGGAGGATTATGGCGGGGGTTGGGGCAGTTGGGGTGGTTGTGGTGGGGGTGGGTTGTCGAGGGCCATGAGGTGGTGAAGTGTTAGGCTAGGTCGGTTGGTGAAGTAGGGTTGAAAGAAAGGCTGGAGGATGTCTGAGGAGCGGGCTCGGTCGAGGTATTTGGAGTTGAGTTGGGTGAGGAAGTCTCGGAGGGGAGGAACAGTGTGGGCGTCGTAGGCAGTTTGGTTTCGGGTCCAGGGAGGGAGATGTGCTGCCAGCCGAAGGGCACGCCTTTCGGTGGCTTCAAAGTTGGAAATGAAGTGATCTGGGGCGGAGAGCAGGAGAGGATGGGCGAAGGTGAGTACGGGACGGATGACGGAGGTGTAAATCCGGGATAGGGTCGTTTGGGAGCAGGGACGGTGGCGGTTGTTAAGGATCCTCATGGCTTTGAGGCGGGATGTGGCTCGTTTTTTGGTTTGACGGAGGTGTGGGAGGAAGGAGAGTTTGGAGTCGAGTGTGACCCCGAGGTAAGTGCAGGATTTTTTCAGAGGAATGCGGACTCGGTTGAGAAGGATGGGATCGGAGTTGATGCGGGCGAAGCGACGCGCATGGAAGTTGAAGAAGCAGAGCTGGGTTTTGGAAGTGTTGAGGGAAATGCGCCAGTGGTTGCAGTAGGAAAGGTAGTCGGTCAGTGTTTGTGTCATTTTGCGGATGAGGTTGTCCTGTCGTCTGTCTGACACCCAGAATGCGGTATCGTCAGCGAACTGGGCGAGACCGCACGAGGTGTCTGTGGGAGTGCGTGGAACGGGGGCAGGCAGGTCGCGGACGTAGATGAGGTAGAGAAGAGGAGAGATGGCGGAGCCTTGGGGGACGCCGGCTTCCAGGGTGAAGGGGGAGGATAGGGAGCCACGGAAACGCACCTGAGCGGTCCGTCCGTCGAGGAAGTGGGAGATCCATCGGATGACGGGGAGGGGCAGTTGGAGGTGGAGGAGTTTGGACCGGAGGCCATTGTGCCAAACGGTGTCGAAGGCCTTCTGGACATCCATGAGGGCTAGGATTGTTGGGCGGTGGAGGGAGTTGTTTGTTTGGAGGCATGTGACGACCCGCAGAAGCTGGTCGTACATGTTGACTCCGGGACGAAAGCCGGCTTGGGTGAGTGGAAGGAGATTGAGAGAGTTGAGGTGGGTGTGGAGCCTTGAGGTCAGGACTTTTTCGAAGAGTTTTGAAAGGGTGGAGGTGAGACTGATTGGGCGATAGTTGCTTGGGTTTCGGGGATCCTTGTGGGGCTTGGCGAAGAGGATGACATGGGCGTGTTTCCAGGAGGGGGGAGACCCCCAGTCTTGAGGACAGTGGCAGTGAAGAGGATAAGTTGTAAGTTGTAAGTAGAATTCATACAACTATGAAGCGCGAGAGGGAGGGAAATTTCACTGATCGTTCGCCAGCGCTAGGCATGCCCCTCACAAAACAAATGAAAACCAACGAGTATTATTTGTAAGATCAATCGTTCAAAAAACTCGCTTTCTAAGTATTTCATTGGCTGGAGAGTTTTGGGTTTTTTTGTCACGACGTCGTTTTCTATTGAATGAATAATTTGTTTGTTGTTGTTTATATCCTGCCCTTATTGATTGTCCGCTAGATAGTAACACTTACACTTTGAAATTTTCCGATATTCGGAACTCCTCCTGTGTTTTCGTCTGCCTTCGAGGTGTTGGCCTGTTGCTGGCGAATGATAAGTATATAAATTTCCCTCCCTCTCGCGCTTCATAGTTGTATTAATTCAAGTATAAAAACCACTATTTAACCCTTTTAGTGCCGAGGATCGCTCAGAGCGACGCGCATACTAGGTACCGCTTGTACCGAGGATCGCTCAGAGCGACGATGGGTGCAACTACATGTAATACCGGGATCGCTCAGGGAGACGTTTACATTTTTATACATATAAAATATATTTTTTCATTTTTGCTGGCTGGAATTTGTGCCAAATGCCTTTCTACAATCAAATCTTTCGTTTCATGTCATTTTTCTCTTGAACTGTCTTTATGGTTAGCTGAAATGACATACTGAAATGCAATCAGCTGTTGGTAGACAAATAAACCATGCATTTTGTATGGCGGAGATGCAACTTCGTCTGTGTAATTTTTAGGCTATGTTCTTGTGTTACCTGTAGGATTATTATTCAAATATAGTTTGTATTTTAATTTTGTGAATCTTTTTAAATGTTAAATGATGTTTTTAGTGTAAACATGGAATATGAATACTGTTTGAAGTTGGTTGCTTAGTGACGTTGTTCAATTCTGCATTATTGCAAGGTTATCATTTTTATTTTGTAAAATTTATAACCTGTTAAATAAATTGATGTTTTATACATGGTTTTTACTTGTTTTTTACGTAGTTTCACACAGAGCTAATATAAATTGCATCAGAGTAAGACCTAAATATGCTTTTTTAGTGTAAACATGAAAATTGAATATGATGCAATTTTTTAAAATTTATTAACCCTCTAAGTACCCCATCAAAAAACCTAAAATGCCACGCGATATTTTGCACTTTTGCAGACTTTTATATTAAATTATATAAAAAACTAAAATGTTGACTTAATGGTATAAAAGTATACATTTTCTTAAAGTACAGAAAATGGGCTATCTTTCAATATAAAATATTTTGGGTTTAATGTATGTTATAACAGTTTTCCATGGGTTCAAATTCAGAAGATACAAAAAAAATTGTTTATGTTACGAGACCTGTAAAATATATTTAAACGTCAATAATCAAAAATCCAAGATATATATTTTGTTCAGAATTTAATAAGGAACAAGAAAATGTATAATGTTGTGGGGTTTGTAAAAAAAATTGAAATAAATGCAGGAAAAACGAGGAAAAATGTACCCGAGAAAAATCACTAGGCCTATGTATTCTTATGAGGTTAAGGCACTTTTGCAATTTGGGCCTAAGTAAATATCACTTTCAACACTATCTTCATCTAGGTCACTAAATGTATTCTTTATTAATTCTCTAAAGTCATTGGATCATTAATCAGTCATATTTAATTATTAAAAGCAATCCACAACACTGAAACAACAAACGACATCATTCACAGTGTAAACAAACATAAACATCTGGAAAAAGAAGAAAGCTGTAGAAGAATTAGTTCGCCGAGTTGCGAACATTTATAGTTGCCGTGAAGCCCAGAAATTCCCGATCATTTTGGTATGCTTGATGGTCCGAAACGATCGATCATAAGCTAAATATTTTCGCTGAAATTGACGTATGCGACATCGCCCGATTGCGATTAACACTCGGCGGCCAAAAAAGATCGCCTGAAATCAGAAGATTGACACTTGGAGGGTTAACATTTATTTGCACCAGAAAAGTGAAATTTGCCTAACCAACTGAAAGTACCTGTGAAGTACTTAGAAACAAAGAAAAAAAGATTTGTTTAAAAATGTTTATAAATAAATTATTAGTGAATTTTTCCCCAAACGCTTACATTTTTGCTAAACAAGGCCTGGCACTTCTTGCAGGTAACAATGAAAAAAGGTCCGGCACTCTGTGTACCTACATTAATTTTTTGCTCTGGCACCAAAAGGGTTAAACTTGAACGCCAATTACTCTTTTATTTTTTATGATATTGGAAAAACAAAAATTGTATATTTTGAGGAATTTATTTATTTTCATTTTGATACGTGGCTCATTGTCGTAATTTGAAAAATAATGTCAGGATATGGTTCCACACGATTTTGTAGCCCTTGAAAATCTCGACAAAACCCTTGTGTGCGAAAATGCATTGCGACTATAATTTTCGATCGAAAATCAAAATGTTATATATCAAATTAAAGAAGAGAAAAATCCAAAAAATATTACCATTTGCTTCCACGATTCTAACAAAAGTAAAGGAGTAATCACACCTAAGGTTCAGCCGATGATTTGTAAATGATTGTCAATTAGGTAAATTCGATTATATAAATTCAGAAGCTGATTACTCTTACATTTTTCATATAATCGTAGTTAAAATTGTAGTATTTTGTAGATTTTTTCTCTTTAATTTGATATTTAACATTTTGATTTTTGATTGAAAATTATAGCCGCAATGCATTGCCGCAAAAAAGGGTGTTGTCGTCATTTTCAAGGGTTACAACATCATGCGGAACTAATATCCTGACGCTATTTTCAACTTTCGACAATAAAGCCTCGTATCAAGATGAAAATAAATAAATTCCTCACAATATACAAATTTTTGAGTAATCAGCGTTTGAGTTTAAATAGTGGGGTTTAGCTAGCTGGTTTTTCGAGTTAAAATAACTCAGAATGTAAAAAGAAAATAAAAAATGTACTTCAAGAACCTATTGTTAAATTTATTTTCCTTCAAGATGCAATAAAATTATTTTCTCTAAATTGAAATATTTTGCTGTTTGCCCATGTGAACGATTACACAAGCTTATCACCGATCCGGCGGAGGAATATTTAGGACATTCATCACTGTTTGAACACATATCAATGAGCGACTACAATATATCAGCCTCTGAAGTTATATTTTGGACATTAAAAGTCAAAAAGAGTACTTTATATGCTAGTTAAGACTGTTATTGTAGAAAAAATGGTTATTCACTTCGTCACACTACTTTTTTCGATTATCATCGCCAAGTAATGTTAGTACGTATTTATCCCGTGAGGGCGACACTGAATTGCCTTTAGCTCCCTCTTAAAGCAATGTTCATTTGTATTTTTTATTAATAATTCTTGGTATGATTTAATGATTAGAATTCTTTATAAAATTTTATTCTTGTAATAGTTTATAACTGATCAGCAAGCATTAAATCAAAGAATTAAACTAAAAAATACAAACAAATTAAATAATTTTATTGAAAAATTGTATTCTTTACACTCAATAACCATATAATTTGTGTTTTAAAGCAAAAAACACAAATTCAGGGTTATATTCATCAGTTTGGGGTAATTTTAATGACTCTAAACTCTTGAGGTTAATTTAAAAATATTAGACAATGTTTTGTTTAAGCACATCCATTTCCACAACCATCCAAGTAACCAACTGAAGTAGTGTGATCATTCAAGATAAGTGTTTTATTTTTGCAAGCTGAATCCAATTCTGAAAGTTAAATTTACATTAAATTAGTAATACAGTCAACTCCCTATTAACTGGGGTAATGACTTCTTGAAGTGTCACATATAACCCAAAATCACGGTTAATGGAAAGGCATTTAATAAGTTGAATAAAACACCGGGGGTGAATGGTGGGGTAATTTGATTGGTAATATCTTGATTGTGATCCAATTTGGAACACGGTAAAGCGTTCCTTTCCACAAAAACTTACAAGGACAATTTGCCATCGACTGATAATGGAACCTTTTCTATTCCATATTGACAGGTAAGAAGAAATATTTTAAACTACATGGAAATTTGAGAATTTCAGGAATATTCAGCCGCTAGAATCGTCATGAAATATAGCATTAAAAACTATTATAGTACACTCCCAACTATCCGAGGTCATCAGGACCGAGGCTGCCTCGGATACCAAAAATCTCAGATAATACGCAGGCTGCTTATATTTTGAGGCTAGAATGTTGAAAGAAACAATATTAAATGTAGTGCTAGTCAAATATTAGTTTTATCAATATTTATTTATTTAAAAAGAATTTCTAGTCAATAAGTTATTTAAATACAGTACACTTATTTAAAAATAAGAAATCAATTACAACATACACTTCGTAAAGGAAAATTATCTTTGCCATAAAAGTCTGATTACATTCGTTAAATGACCGGAGTTCACGATCATCAAGCAAGGTTGAATCTATGACAATAAAACTTGGTGGTGTACTGGCGCAATAAGCGTGATTTGTTTCTTTGTCACTCTCATAAGGCCTCACATGGCAATTAGTTCGCCGAATTTTTGGGCAAGGCAAAGTCCCCATTATTCGGCGATAGTGAACTCCCATCTTAAATCCAGCAGATAATTTGGTCAGTTGTCTGTCTATTTGTGATTTTCATTCGAAACACAAATCTATGTTATTGTGGGGGGTATTCGTATCATAAAATATTACATTGAATGCCTATTAAAATGATTAACTTCAATAAAAACTAACAAATTACCAATAATTTTATTTTGCTTTTAACAAAATACGTATTAATCATGTTATAATAATGTTACGACCGAAAACTATAAAAATGTATTTCAATTAAGAAGACCTCGGATAACCCGGAGTCTCGGATAACTGGGGCTCGGAAAACTGAGAGTGTACTGTATTTATTCATGGTTGATATCTTGAACGGTGTGTCGCACAGGTTTCATTCGCTTCTCATTTGAAGTGTAAAAATTTGAGACTTCATTAATCAATTGTATTATGTTTAATTAAATTAATTTAATCTAATTTAACTAATTGTGTGATAATAGTAAGGATTTTGGCTTATTGTAGTAGGGACTCTTATCTTTCATCTCCAGGCTCGGGGTCAGACCGGAGCAACAGAAGGTGGGCGGGGGGGGGGCCCAACCCCTGCCCTAGGGCCACGTCACATTGGTCAAGTAACTCGGCCGAGTTGCTATAGGATCAGCTGATTCCTATAGATTAGAATTGTCGACTCGCCCATTTGATAAAGGTCGGTTTACATTGGTCGAGTCTAACTCGCCCTCCTACTCGACCAATGTAACGCGGCCTTTAAACAGAGCGAGAGAGAGATTACTTTGTCTTTCTCACTCTTGCTCTTACTTTGTCTTTTTCTTAAACATTTTGTGGACTAAGTTTTTACAAACAATTAATTTCAGAAAGAAAATAAAGTTCTCTTGATTAATATCATAGTAATTTATTGTTTTGAAATTATTACTATAATACTTTGGTACAATAAACTTAATTCAAATAAAAATAAATCATCAAATGAAATGCTACTGGCTTACCCATAGGTGAAGAGTTTTCCTCACCCCTTCTTTTCACACACACCGCACTAGTCCCCTCATTCTCTCCCCACACACTTTGTTAATTCACTGTCATAATCCCGTCATGACTAGAAAGGAAACATACAATCGTATTGCAATTCACTTATATTGAATTTATTTTTTAATTGTTATAATTTGACATTGCCATATTAGTGTTTTTTGATAATCTATGCTTTTGAAGACGTATTTACTTGGTATTAATATTCAAACAGTCATTAATTAAAAAAATATAAACCTCTTGCCAGCACGGTTAATCCGCAAAATGGTTAACCCACCCCCAATTAATCTGGAGTTGTCTGTATGTTAGATTTAAAAAATAAGTTCTACATTGTTAAAAAAAACTCCTTGATCCTTCTGGTTTTTGAAGTCATGAATGTTGCTTTACATGTTTGTTCCTAATTTCTCCAAGATCAGACCATTTTTAGGAAATTTATCGCACCTAAAATAGTTATTTGATTGTAATTTTAATTAAGGTAAATATGAATGAAGGATGAGTGTGGGATGGGTAGATGATAGCCTTGTTACTAATTAAGACCAGTAGATTCATTTTGTCAGGATTATCATTGATTATGAGAAAAAGGTAGATAGTCCATGCAATGAAAAATTTTGAAGCCAACAAATTTGATCATATATTACTAAAATTAGCACATTCTGGTGGAGATTTTTGGTAGTAAAGAAATAGAAATACCTATTTTATACCCAAAATTTCCCTTGTTATCCCTCTTTTAATTAGCAAATTATCCTTTTCCCTCCAAGCTTTGACAGCAGAACATATGTTTTTCTTTCCAATTGGTAATTGAAAATTCCATTTCATAATATCTTTATTCAATAGAGTACAAGTGTACATGAAAGGCGTCAACATAATACAGCTCTAACAATAAAATATAATTGGCTCGTACGACTTAAAAAAAATAAAGTTCCTTACATACATTAAATTGATTGATAAAAAAACAAATATATACAATACATTACAATATATAATAAGAATTACAGATAAAATAAACAATAAGGAGAAAATTAAGAATTTTCAAAGAACTCCTCAAATGAGTAAATAACTTTTGCTACTAAAAATCTTTCAAGTTTTTTCTTGAAAATGCTGAGGCTACCTATCTTTTTTAGATCCAATGGCAAATAATTAACAAATTTTACCCCTGCATAAGTTGGTTTCTTTTTGTACAATTCCAATCTGTTTCGGTCAAAGGCCAGCAGATTATTGTTTCTTGTATTGTAGTTATGAGGAGTTCCTAACATGGGTAGTTGTTCCAAATTCCTTTTTACATGAAGAATTACTTGAAAAATATACAATCCGTGAACGGTTAAAAATCCTAAAGATTTGAAATGTTCTTTCACAGAATCTAGATACATTATTGCCTAACTTCAATATTATCCTGATAGTTTTTTTTTGCATAATTAGAATTTGGTTCAGATTACTTGAAGATGTTGCTCCATATAAAGATAAACCAAAAGCTATATGTGACTCTATGAAAGCAAAGTAGATCTGTTTTAAAATTTCAATACTAGTTAGTTTGACCATTTGTCTTAAAGCATATAGAACTAATCCTTGAAATGACAAGATTGATGTGTTCACTCCAGTTTAATTGCTTATCTATGGTGAGGCCTAAAAATTTTAAGGAATCCGCCTCTTCCAATAGGTTTATATCCATGAAAATGTTATAATTTTTGTTAATATGATTTTTACCGCTTGAAAATTGAATGTATTTAGTTTTATGGGGATTAGGAAGCAAATTTATGTCTTGTAGGAATTGTGAGGTTCGAGACAAGTTAATGAAAGAAGTTATTTCTACTTCAGGAACTGATTTCCCTGCAATTTTAAAATTTAGGTCATCTGCATAGAGGCATACTTTATTGGGGGAATCAACAATTTTTGGCAAATCTGTCAAGTATACCAAAAACAATAAAGGACCTAAGATAGAACCCTGGGGTACTCCATATTTATGTTTGTGCTTGATACTGCTGAGGTTAAATAGTTAAAATCATTAATATAGGTAATATCTACAAATTGCTTTCTGCCTTGAAATACCACCGACAACATCACCTTTGATTAAATTAAGTACACATTTCTTATGTTACCTGTTTTGTCTGAAATACTTTAATAAATACAACAAATTGTAATGTAAATTACCATAGATTTATTTGAAATTTACAAATATGATTTATTTGGGGTCACAATGATTTATTACAAATATGGGCTGTGGATTTATGCTCTAGGCTCGTAGGCCAATGTTCAAATTTTAGTTCTGTGAACTTGAATTACATAAAATATTACTGCTCCGACTGTTCAATAGTAGAAACACATCTCTTCTAAGGGTAGGTTCGTGCGGGATGACAATCTCAGTTAAAATAGATGGTTAAAATATTAATTTGGAAAAGATGAATTTTGAATTTCACAACAATGCCAATAAAGCTTCAATCATAAGATGGCCGAATTATGTAAGTCACTGATGGTTTATTCAACTTTAATGCAAGTTTTTGGTTCGAAAGAAAGTAATAATAGGTTCAAATCTTGATATTCAAATTAATAGGTACGAATTAGGCTAGGCCTAGTCAAGGTTCTTGTTGATTTCTTCAGGTAAATATGATAATTTAGGCTGGTCTTACCAATCTGCAACAACAATTCTTCGCCAAGTACTTTAAATGTTCAGGCAAATATAAACAAAGGGTTTGGCGTTAAAATGTACTTTTGGCAACATGTCCCTACTTTAGGTACTAGTAAACAAACACTAGTCCTCTGACTTGGGAAATACAAAATTAGGATCAGTGTCCTAAATATTTTACTGAGATTAACACATCCCTCTTCTCTGGAAGCTGGAACAGGAGTCTCCCTGGTAAGTTCCCTCAACACATTGTTGGTCATATGGGGTTCACACATCTTGAAATATAATTATTCTTGAGTTCACTTCACTGTAATTTGGATTAATCATGAAGCTGAATTTATAATTTTAATTTTTTATGATTGTAATTTCCATACATTATATATATATTTATGATAATACATTATCAACTTATTTAGCAACTGATCATTTAACTATCGATTAACTGATAAGGAACCAGGTTAATAGGTGAAATATAAATTATTAATTATTATTTAATGAAATTAACAAATTTTATTCTAACTGATTGGTGACTTTCTGGGGGTGATAGTAAGGTATCCGCCTATTTTAAGATAAAGTGATATATATTTTGGCATATCCATACTGAATGTCTAAATTCATCATTTGAATCATTGACTATATGTTACTTAAAATACAATAGAAATAAATTTTGTTTATAATAAATATGAAAGAAATGGCATGAAACATCTCAATATCCCCTCAGAAATTTGTATGAATGAAATTCAGGCAAATTTTGATTTATGTTGAATGGCATTTATGTACATATTTCATGAATGGTATTCCTAATTAGTATGGTAAAACATTAAATGATTGATATTAAAGGTGATCTTAAATCTAACATATCCTAACAAGAAAATTATTAAAACATTTATCACAAGGAAATATGGAACTATCTGGGGCAGTGAGCTGTTGTTTTAAAAAAAAAAATATAGTTTATGGGGTCTTTGGGTAACACATAGAAAATGTATATGGTTCACGCACTCGCGATTTCAGTTCATTTATTAAATTATCCCCTCTATCACTTGAAAGAATTAATATTGTTTATTACAGTTTACACTTGCATTTATTACCATGACATCTTTTGATGATTAATAAAATTTGCACACTTTTACCCTTGAAATATTCACACAAGTTTTTTGTGTCCTTTGCACATATATTTTATGGAAAGTGTCCATTTCACTTTATGTTTGGAAAACATTGTTCATTATTTTTGGGGAAAACACTGTTCTTGGGGGGAAAGTTACCACTGCTGTCAGATTTCAACTCTTCGATCGCCTTCACCTAGTTGAATGTGTGGTTCGATGTATTTTTTCAGAGCTGAGATATGGTAAGGACCATATTTATTTTCTTTCTTCAAGTCACTAATATGATATGTTGCATTTCCAAGGATTTCAGTAATGATGAAAGGCCCGTTGTATATTTCAAACAATTTTGATGTTTCTCCGTATGCTGCTCTTGACAAAGGATGTGAACGTACCAGTACTTTTTCATCTAACTGTAACTCCTGTGGTCTATGTTGTTCGTTAAACTTTGCTGACCTTTTTCTTCTCTTTTCGTCTAATCTTCTTTTTGCTATTAATAATTTTTGCTCATGAGCAATCTCTGTGTTGAACGGGTTTTCTAAATATTTTTCCCAAAATCGAATATTCCTTTGGCCAAATTGTAGTTCGTTTGGTGTGTAACCTGTCGATTCGTGGTAGATTTCATTGAGGCAGTCATTTATGTCTTTAATGCATGTGGCCCATTTAGTATGTTGGTGAGAACAGTAGGTTCGCAAACAACGTTTGATTTCTTTAATAGGTCGTTCAGCTAGGTTATAACACGGATAATACACTGGGCTGTATACTGGTTCAATATGATTTGCTTCTAATCTGTCTATCCAATCGTTGCTTTTAAATTGCGTTCCATTGTCCGACTGTATTCGTTTTGGAAAACCATATGTAGGGAAATGAATATTGAAAAGTTTATTTAAGATGATTTTCGTTGTTGCTTTCTGCATCGGGTAGAGTTTTACGAATTTCGTGAATATGTCGATTACAATTAAGATAAATTTTACATTTCCACTACTGGTTGGAAGAGGTCCAATAATGTCAACTGCAATTTGGTCGTTTTTCTCTCGGCATTGGATTCCTTTGGCTAATCCAACTAATGATCGATTGCTAATTTTGCATCTTTGGCAGGTGTCACATGAAGATAGGTATTGGTGAATGATCCTTCGCATATTTTTGAAGATAAAATACTCTTGTAGTAATTGGAAACACTTTTTGGCACCGCAATGTAGATAATATCGATGACATTCCCAAATTAAATTTTTGATGATTGCATTTGGCACAGCTATTAACCATTTATCGTTCAATCTTTGGTACAAGGTATTGTTGTGGAGCCGATAGTTTCTTGATAACTTTTGTCCGTCTGGGGAATTAGGTTGATTTTCTAAGGTTTCTATAATTGGTTGCAGTTTATTGTCCGCACGTTGTATCAGTGGCAAATTTAAAAGGTCTTGTTGTAGTTGTGGGTCTGGTATCCTCTCTATATAATGGATGGTTAATTCAGTGAATGAGTTGTACTCTTCTAATGGATGGTTTGCTGGTATACGACTTAGAGTATCGGCAGTTATGTTCTCGGACCCTGGACAGTATACAATTTTGAAGTCGTATTCTTGAATAGCTAATATCCACCGTGCTAGACGATTGTTCAGTAGTCGGCAAGTTTTCAAAAATGTTAAGGTGTGATTATCAGTGATGATAGTTAATTTTGCACCGAGCACGATATATCTAGTCTTTTGCAGGCAGTGTATGATAGCCAAAAGTTCCTTTTCCGTTGTAGTAAACCTCTGTTCTGCTGGTTGAAGCGTCCTTGATATAAACATAATTGCTGCTTTTTCGCCATTTTCTTTAATTTGGAATAGATGACCACCGATAGCGAATTCCGATGCATCTGTCTGTAAATAAAATTCTTTTGATGGGTCGGGATGGCTTAGAACATTTGTTTTAAGGAAGAGTTGTTTGATTTTGGTAAAAACAATATCGTCTGCTGGCGTCCAGTGGAATCGGTTCTTTTTAGACGTCAGTCTTAATAGAGGTTGGACTGTGGAAGAAAACTTATCAATGAATTTATTGTAGTAATTTATACAACCTAGGAATGCTTTTAATTGAGTACGGTTCTTTGGAGTGGGAAAGTTTAAAATGGGCTCTACTTTACTTTGGTCCATCATAAGTCCATCATTAGTTAGTGTGTATCCAAGGAAAGGTACTGAATTTTGGAAGAATTGTGATTTATTAAATTTTACGGTCATGTTGGCATCTGCTAATCTTTGGAGAATATATTCAATGTGGTTTAAGTGGGTTTCAAAATCTGGTGAAATTATACATATGTCGTCGACATAGATAGCTGTGAAGTCTTCAATTTCGTTGTCAAATACCTTGTCTAGCGCTCTCACTAGGGCTGCTTGTGAGGTGGTAATGCCGAATGGTGTTACCTTGTATTGATATGTTTTACCACGAAATTGGAAGGCAGTATATTGGCGGGATTCATTTGCTAATGGTATTTGCCAGTACGACGCAGTTAAGTCAATACTACTTATAATTTTGCGTTTTTACATTTACTTAAAATTTCATTCACACTTCGGTTACACTCAAAGTCTGGTACTATGATTTCATTTGCTTTGCGAGCATCTAAGCAGAGACGTATTTCGCCTGATTTTTTGATAACTGGTATGATTGGGTTAACATATGTACTTTTACTACGTTCGATTATATTTAATTCTTCCATTCTATTAATCTCTTCTTGTACGGCATCTTGATACTGTTGGGGCACGGGATAAACATTGGATTTGAAACTTTGAGGGTTTTCTACTTTAAGTTCATGTACATATTTGTTGCACAATCCAGGTTTGTCCGAAAATACATGGTTGTATTTCATTAATAAACTACACAAAGATTTTTTGTGTTGTTCATTGATGCATGCGTTAGTTGATAAAGCTTCGTTGATGGTTTCTTCAGATAATTCGGCATCGTTACTATGATTTTCTGGCTGAGCTTCATAAATTTTATTATACATATTATCGTACTCCTCATATATTAAATTATCATCATTAATATTTGACATTTCGTCTTGATAAACATTTATTTGCCTGTGGCGGTTATCAGTAGTGATCATACATAATTGACCTTCATTAAAAACCATGTCAAACTTCAATATTATATTCACATTATTTATACACATATTTAATTCATAATTATCAAAGTTTATGTCCATCTTCAAAATAGCTAAAACATCCACTCCTAAGATCACTGGTTTTATTAAGTTTGGTACGATTAAAAATTGCATATACATGGTCTGATTCTCGATAGTAACAGGTGCATAGATTATTCTGGATATACGCTTAGATTTTTCTCCTGTAGCAGTTTTAATTACTGTATTTGTTAAAGGTAGTTCTTCATACGGTTTCATTAGCTGTTGGTTGTCTTTAAACCATGACTCAGACAAACATGTTACGGACGATCCTGAATCGATCAAAGCGTTAGTTTTTATATTATTTATTTTAATTATAATCTCTGGGCATCTTATTTTAATTGGGTTGGGTATAGGATCATTGTTTAAATTTTCGCTCATGA
This sequence comes from Flexamia atlantica, assembly GCA_035578135.1. Taxonomy (NCBI): domain Eukaryota; kingdom Metazoa; phylum Arthropoda; class Insecta; order Hemiptera; family Cicadellidae; genus Flexamia; species Flexamia atlantica. Next base: position 118,408,888 of record JAQJVK010000001.1, read on the forward strand.
GAAAATCTCGGTCACACATGATGTTGTTTATTTCATAGCTATATGTATTACTAGGTGGATTTAAATCGAGGACTTGAAATTCTGGCGCTGTAGTTACATAACTATTTACATTGGTAACTCCTCGACTTGCAATTACAGCGCACGGTCGTTTCCCTGTGGTGTTGGGGAACTATCACTGCTGGTCGTATTGTTATTGTTTGGTATGGGTGGGGGTGGATGACGCATGGCTTCGGCAAGTGCTCGAGGATCGTTTTGTCCTATAATAGCAAGTACTTGTTCTTGTTCACGAGTTGGATATCTTCGCTGGTCTGGTGGGTAATATTCACCTTGTCTTTGAGGATATTTTTCTTTGTTGTTGTATGGTTTATAATCTCTATGTGGTCGATTGTTTCCATGTTCCGGTCTGTGTGTGTTTTGATTGTGATTTTGGTGGTACTGATTACCATTCATCTCGTTTCGTGGTGGGTGTTGGTTGTTTGATGATGTGTTGTGCGAATTCCATTTAGGTTGGTATGCACGATTATTTGTGTGTGGATCATGGTGTATGTTCCGACCGTTATTTGGACTATTTGGTCTCGAGTTAGTCTCAGTGTTCGCGTGTGAAATTTGTTTGTTTCGTTTAGGTCCCTCTCGAATATCTTCACGCTGCAATAATCTCTCGAATTGCTTGATTGTAGTGATATTTTGTACGTTAATACTATCTTGTATCAAGGTATCAAATCTTTCTGCCAGTAGCGTGACTATTTCTTCTTCGGACATTGATGGAGTCATAGATTGGAGTAGGAGAACTCGTTCCGTGAAATACTCGGTTCTGGATAGATTGCCTTGTGTACGGTATTTTTCATTTTCGATTTTGTTTTTAATTCCTCTCTGTACTTCTCGGCTCCAGTATTTTCCTATAAATTCAGAAGCGAAGGTGTCCCAATCTTTAATATCGTGTTTGATTAGCTGCAACCACCTCGACGCAGGTCCTTCGAAACTTATTTCAAGAAGATCTTTCAAATGTTCTTGATGATTGATAGTCGGCTGTCTTTCTAGACTCTTCTGGTAATATCGTTCTAATCTGCGTAAGTATTCATTCGGATTACCGCTTCTCCCATTGAATTTTGGAATGTGTCTTTCAATAGTCTCGTTTCCGCTACAGATTACTTGTATGGGTCCCGTTATGCCGCTGATGTTTGTAGCCGATGTTTTTAACGATTTGACGTCGAGTTCACATTTTTCTAACGCCTCAGTAATATTTTTAATTTCATTCTTTTGTTCGATTAGCATGTGTTGGTTTTCATGTATTTTAGGTACGATATCATTATGTAGAGATTTAATGTATGCTTTGGTAGTGTCTTCAGCGGCAATAAGTGTCTGTTTTGTTTGTGTCTTAATGTTTTCTTCAGTGTTGGTTTCGTGTTTTTCGATACGGGATTCTATCTCAGTTTTCAATTGGTTCTGTTCACGGAAAATAATTTTCTCAATAGTTTCTTTATGTTTGGTTATGTTTTCTTGTACATAAGATTGGGTTTCATTTCGAATTTCATTGAATTTTGAATTTATTTGCATCCCTATCAATTCAATTTCAGCAGATTGTGTCGCTTGGATTGTTTTAATTTGGTTTATTTCGTTACGAAATTCGTTTTGGGCTTCACGAATTTCCTGTACTTGATTTTCTAAAACATGACGGCAAGCTTGAATTTCTTGACTCATTTCATTTTTAGTTTCTAGTAGTTTTGATTTAATTTCTGAGTTTGTTTGATTCAATTTCATATTGGTTTGTTTAATTTCTGATTTAATTTCTGTGTTCATTTGTTGTAAATAGATTAATATTGTGTTAAGATCTAGGTCGTTTGAACTGCGCGCGTTCAAGCCTGAGCGATCCGCGTCGGCTTCTTTGATTGGTCCGGCTCCGTTGCCATGGTTACCGACAAGGTCAAGGATTGCGTCAGCTGTGCGTTCTGTGCAATGGTCGCGCATGCGTACGATCGCTTCGTCTTGCCTAGTTTCTATCTCGTTCCGCTCCGCTTCCAGGTCTGGATTAGACTCGGAATGTGTTGCGATCGTCCCTAGAACGTAGTTTTCGGACGGTTCGAGATCCATTTCGTCTGTGTCGTCTCGATTCTCGGGCTGTGATTGGTCGATTGTTAAATGTGTAGAGATGTCGGTACGCGTGACGCTGTCATCTGATGATGAAGAAGGAGATGTTTGGTTTTGTGTTTCGTGTTCAACATGGCGTCGGTTTTGTTTACATTCATCGTCGACCGTATTCATTGTGATAGGGTATTTTTTTGGTTTCCGTAAATTGTAGGACATTTATTAACGTGAGGGGAATGGTTATTACGGGGAATTGATATTCTTATAACTAATAATACCTCAACATCAATATAAACTTAAAATTATGTTCTTAAATATAGGAAATTACAATCTTATGATGGAACTGAGATTGTCAGCCACAACCGTTGGGCGCCATTGAAATACCACCGACAACATCACCTTTGATTAAATTAAGTACACATTTCTTATGTTACCTGTTTTGTCTGAAATACTTTAATAAATACAACAAATTGTAATGTAAATTACCATAGATTTATTTGAAATTTACAAATATGATTTATTTGGGGTCACAATGATTTATTACAAATATGGGCTGTGGATTTATGCTCTAGGCTCGTAGGCCAATGTTCAAATTTTAGTTCTGTGAACTTGAATTACATAAAATATTACTGCTCCGACTGTTCAATAGTAGAAACACATCTCTTCTAAGGGTAGGTTCGTGCGGGATGACAATCTCAGTTAAAATAGATGGTTAAAATATTAATTTGGAAAAGATGAATTTTGAATTTCACAACAATGCCAATAAAGCTTCAATCATAAGATGGCCGAATTATGTAAGTCACTGATGGTTTATTCAACTTTAATGCAAGTTTTTGGTTCGAAAGAAAGTAATAATAGGTTCAAATCTTGATATTCAAATTAATAGGTACGAATTAGGCTAGGCCTAGTCAAGGTTCTTGTTGATTTCTTCAGGTAAATATGATAATTTAGGCTGGTCTTACCAATCTGCAACAACAATTCTTCGCCAAGTACTTTAAATGTTCAGGCAAATATAAACAAAGGGTTTGGCGTTAAAATGTACTTTTGGCAACATGTCCCTACTTTAGGTACTAGTAAACAAACACTAGTCCTCTGACTTGGGAAATACAAAATTAGGATCAGTGTCCTAAATATTTTACTGAGATTAACACATCCCTCTTCTCTGGAAGCTGGAACAGGAGTCTCCCTGGTAAGTTCCCTCAACACATTGTTGGTCATATGGGGTTCACACATCTTGAAATATAATTATTCTTGAGTTCACTTCACTGTAATTTGGATTAATCATGAAGCTGAATTTATAATTTTAATTTTTTATGATTGTAATTTCCATACATTATATATATATTTATGATAATACATTATCAACTTATTTAGCAACTGATCATTTAACTATCGATTAACTGATAAGGAACCAGGTTAATAGGTGAAATATAAATTATTAATTATTATTTAATGAAATTAACAAATTTTATTCTAACTGATTGGTGACTTTCTGGGGGTGATAGTAAGGTATCCGCCTATTTTAAGATAAAGTGATATATATTTTGGCATATCCATACTGAATGTCTAAATTCATCATTTGAATCATTGACTATATGTTACTTAAAATACAATAGAAATAAATTTTGTTTATAATAAATATGAAAGAAATGGCATGAAACATCTCAGCCTACAAGATATGATTTGAACCAATTTAAACCTAGGTCACTAATACCAATGTTTGATAGCTTATTTAATAGTGTATCATGGGAGACACTGTCAAAAGCTTTGGTCATATCCATGAAGATACCAACAATCAATTCTTTTTTGTCAAACGAGTTTATTACAGACTCAATAAAATCAGTTGCTGCTGTTACAGCAGATTTTTCACGCCTAAAACCAAACTGTACATCATCAAAAATATTATTCTCCTCAAGAAATTTGGTAAGTTGCAGACTCATTACTCTTTTATAAATTTTGGCAAAAGAGGATATTAAAGAAATGGGTCTGTAGTTTGCAAAGTCCTTTTGATTTCCACTTTTAAAGTAAGGTTTAACTTTTGAAAGTTTTAATTTTTCTGGGAATATACCAGTAATTAAAGAAGAATTTATTAAATGAAGCAAAGGTTTGAGCAACTGTCTGCGAGAATATTTAATAACTGTGATTGGCACCTCATCCCATCCACAGGATAATTTGTTTTCAAATCGCATAATAATCTGTTCCAATTCCTCATAACTGATTTGCTTAGGAGAAAATGAGTTATTCGTGAAGTCTACCTTTTGTCCCTGACTTTTCCCCCTGACTTTTCCGATTAAGGCTGACAGACATCTTTGGAACAATATTTTTTCAACAACATTGGTAAAATAATTATTAATGTTTTGACATACTATGTTTGGATTTTCATTGTCATTTGCTAAAAGTTTAATTACATTCTTTTGTGTTTTGTTTTTGCTACCTACTTCATTGTTAATTATTTGCCATGTAGTCTTGCATACATTAGTTGAACTTTCAATTAAATTATTATAATAACTAGTTTTAGCCTCTTGAAAATTTTGCTTATACTCCACCTTAAGACGATTTAAAATTTGCTGATCAACCTTTTCATTTTGATCCTTTATTGCTTTAGGATTGCTTTAGTAGCAGAAGTCATACTATTTTCTGAGCGATTAATTCCTTAGTTACCCAATTAGTGCTTTTATCTTTTACCCTACTTTTAACTTCAGGAAAACACAAATTAAAATAATATATGAAAATATTATAAAAACATCAAATTTGTCTGTTATTTTAGCATTCTTTACATCAATCCAAGACTCGTTTTCTAACATTTTTGAAAGTAATTCATTGTTATACTGATTAACCTTCCGTGAGTAAGTTATTACATTTTTTTTCTTTTGGCAATGAGTAGTTTTGGTACAGTTAATTTTAATAATTTGGGCATCGTGGTCAGATATATTTGTTATTAAACCTGAAACTTTTAGCTTTTCACTTTCAATATTAGTGAAAAAGTTATCAATGGCGCTGCCCCTGGTATCGCAAACCCTTGTAGGAAAATCAACCATGACTGCCACTTTGTGAGAACGTAAAATATTTTTCAACCTAGAATGGGTTAGAGAGGGCACAAGTACATCTATGTTAACGTCACCGGCTACAACTATGTATTCATATTTTTTGCAAAGGACCTCCAAAACGACATCAAGTTTATCCAGAAATAAATTATCATTATGGCGAATTGGCGAACAATATACCCCTACCAGAATAAAGTTCAAATCACCTAATTTTACTTGGGCCAGACAACATTCAAAAATCATTTCTTCCAATAAGCTAGTTATAATTGGCAGAGTTATTGGTTAACTTTAAGATTACTTTTTGTAGAATTTGATAAAATCATCATGTCCCACCGTTAAATTTTGTTCTGGAGTATGCGGAGCTTACTGTGAATTGTCCTAAATTAACATGCCCAATTTCAGCCATAGGCATTTTATGCTCTGTAATCACAACAATGTCTTGGTTAGAATCTTGTAATTCTACTAAAATTATATCTTTTCTTGTAGATAAACATTGTATATTGTGATGTAAAATAGTCAAACTTTCATAGTTAGCCTTGGATTGGTGCTTTTGAAATGCTATTGCCTTGTGTTTGTTTTTTGATATTGCTGAAACCTGGTCATTGTCAACAGTACTTAGTTTAAACTTATACTACTATTTACATTTTGTACACTATTTGACTGGCCAGTAACTATTTCGGCCTCTACCACTATCACATTGCTCTGCTTTTGCACTGGCACTGATTTTACCACTTCACTGTATTCTTTAATTAGCGGACTCTGCTGAAGTTTGGTAGGGCTCTGTGGGACTCTGTTGAGACTGCTTTGCCGGCTGCTCCCCTGGGAAAGTAGAGGATTCTCTGCGGTCTGGTCTGGTGGAAGATCACTTTCATAGTCTGTTGTGACTATGAAAGAAATAAGTATTCTAGATGCAGCATGCTAAAATGTGGTGGGCACATTTAAATTTTATTCAATCAACTATATTATATCCTAATAATTTATAGGATCATGATGTTTCTATTACTATGATGATTCATGATTTCTATTACAATGCATTAAAATTATTTTTAGGACGTATGCGAGTCCTCCCAAATATAGTAACCCAAATATTTACGGTTTTAAAATTCAAAATTTTAGGGGTTAAGTGCCTTTTTTTTGTCTTTGAACTTGTCTCGCCGGGTGAGCATGGCCGTAATTAGGATCCGGAGGCCCTAAGCAAAATCCAAAATTAGGCCCCCCACAGCCTTGGCAAAAGTGGTGACCTTTTTTTTCTACCAGATTCCAAAATCCCTTATTAACGGTATTTATGACCCTGCGTGGTACGGCCCAGACTCCTTTCCCTCCGCCATTTCTGAGGCCCCCTTTTACGCCCGAGGCCTTGGGCACTCTCCCCGTGCGCCCTTCTGTAAATAAGGCCCTGCGAGTGATGTCATATACAAGAATATGCTGGAGAGTTCGGCATCATGCACGTCGCCGTCATAAGGACTAGTGCGGCAAATTGTTGCTCGCATAACATTTTGGTGAGATGGATCTGCCGTGACCCGGCGAGATTTAACTTAAGTCATAACACCTCCCTAGTAAAAACTCAAGTGTTTTCGGCTTTGCAGCTTCCAAAAATAAGTTCTTGCAGTTGTCTTTCCAAATGAAAGTTTCTGGTTATAAAAATTGCTTAGGCAACTCTACTCTTTAATTATGAGGGTCATCCAGAAATTAAAGAACGTTTTGTCACTTCATCTAGCTATGTTGCCCCAACATCACGACAATCTATGGTCTAAGCTCTACTCTCGGTTTTAATGTGAGCGAAGACTAGTTGCTGACCGATCACTCATTTTATTCTTAAGGCATTTAAAAATGGCAGAGTCCACGGAAAATCCCGCCGAATGCGAATGAGCAGTGGTTGCCATAGTGTTTTGTAGCCTAAAAAGTTTAATCCATGTTGAATTTATGCACAGAGGAGAAAAAAGTGATCCTGAATTTATTGTGAGACCCTACCATAACTTGACACACCATGAAGCAAAAGCAATTCACAGAACTCAGCCGCCTAAGAGACATTTTCAACCAAATCAAGTAACCCTTATTATCTTACTCTATAAATCCAATAGGCGAGATTTTCAATGGACACCATCATTTTAAAATGTTGTTAGAATGAAATGTATGATTGGTCGGCAATGAGACTAGGCTAATATGGAGAATGGGAGCGGACCTTTAGTGAATGGGAGACTGCAGTCAGTCGCGGAGGTGGGGAATTAGGACTAGGCGTAATGACAAAATGTTCTTTACTTTCTGGATGACCCTTGTATTAATAGCCTAGATCAACAGAATTTTTTTTCTTTTTGATTTGGTGGGAAGAGAAATAAATTGCCGATCTTTAGAACCATCCCTTTGGTGTTCATTTGTGCATCTGAGATTTTGGGAGTGGCATTTTCCTTTAATCTTATTTTCATCAGTCGTGAAACTTTCTTCCGTGAAATGGTTTTCACAAATCACTTTTCCTCATAGTTTGTTCAGTGGCAGCGTTTTCAGTGAAATATCACCACAGTTGTTTATCCACTGTTAACATATTCAGGGTATTTTGGTCAGGAAGGAATAGAAATGGAGTGTAGGTAATTTTTTTTTGCTACTTGAGCTGCCGAAAAAAGCGCGTTTCCTCCAATTATTGTCACTTTCATCTGACATACTAACCACGATTATTGATGTAAAAAAGGAACGAACAATCCAATAATCTGAGATTAAAAAATCTCTAAGAGAATTTAAATTCATTACAATGTTTATTATGGTTATAAATAAAGTGTTTTGTATCAGCTGTATTTTGTCTATATTTTGAAAACTAACAATTGTCTTTTCTGTATACCTTTAAAAATGACGTTTTCTGTACAGGTTTGGCATTTAAAAATAAAATCCCTTCTTTACTCCTTAACCAGTTTTTACCCAGGTTGACGGCAAAGAAATCCCATTTAAGGGAAACAAATTATTTCACGTGAAACATCACAGCTGGCACAGTCTCTAGTGGTGAATGTGTACTAATTACCCGTGAAAATTTCTGGCTTCAAAACATGTGTAAGAGTGAACAGTCTCCTTTTAGGTATAAAGTCAATGAGATTATTAATTAATAGCCCAATAACCAGTGAAGCTGGTTCCATTTGAACCTCTGCAAAATTTTCTCAGTATTCTCAAGATCTCACAACATAGTTTGAATGTAAGGCAAAACGTTTCTTTCAAGGTCAGCAGGGGAAAGAACCAGCAGTTTTTCCTTGGACTGAAACCTTTTAAAATCAAAAGCATTTATAAAAGTGATGTTTGTTGATAAAAGTAAAGATTTTTTTTTAATCTGACAAAAATACCATTTATGTTAACTAGTTATTTCCTTGTTTCCATCAGTTTAAGAAGTTCATTAAACATTTTTTTAACTTAAAATATGTAAGTTCTTTGTTGAACAAAATTATTTGGCTTTGACTTTGGAGTACTTATTTATTAATGTTTTTAACTGGTGACAGTATAACAACTTACTTATTAATATTTTCTACTGGTAATAATGAAAGTAAAAAACCTCTCGGAAACCTCCACAGCGCTCCCTTTCAATGTGAGTTTCAACCTGCGATGCATATTTTTATGCCTGAGATTGGCTTTCTTTGAAAGACATGTCTTAGGTGGGGTTTAGTTATTAAATACCTTGAATATTATTGGGCTCTTCCCACCTCCAGGTTGACGGCGTTGGTCCAATTACTAAGCGGAGACTGCAATGAGGTCAGATCAGTCCACTTGTCACATAAAACCACAAACACAAAATTGACTAAAACACGTAAACATTAAAACAACGCACGCCTAAACGAACCTGACGTTTCGAAAAACCAAAAAAATGTTTTTCGTTATCAAAGGTCCCCGGAGAAACACTTAACTATTTACATTATTATAATTCGTGGTCGCGGACAATCGAGCCGAGCGCCTAACCATGACTGCCGGTGCGTTATCAACTCCAGGTGGAGGGAGGGGCGGGGGGGGGGGGGGGGGTAGCGGACCTGTTATGTTGTGTTGTTGATTACATTTGATTTTTTGCTCTTTCAGATAGGCATTGTATTTCTTCCCTTACCAAGCCCAAATAAACGGGACTTATTTCCACAGATGGTCGGGAAATAGGGTGTTGCTCTACCGCCATAAACAGAGACTCCGCTAAATTTCGCTTCCTCCAGTCAGGTTCTTTGTATAGCACAACATTCTGGTCCCATTTCATAGTATGACCCGTCTCACATATGTGCTCACCTATTTTCGAGCCATATTTCTCCTTGTTCTTAACTTTTTCATGTGCTCTGCGTCACGAACCTGTACTGGTCTGGAGGTTTGGCCAATATAATTTCTCTCACACGAACAGGGGATTCTGTAAACCACATTCTTATTTTTCTGGTTCACATCAGTGGGTTTTACTTTAGTTACAACACCCCTGATCGTTGTGTTTGACCTAAATACTGTCCTGATGTTATGTTTCGAATTTATACGCCTAATTTTCTCGGATAAATTCTTTACATATGGTATGCAAACCGTAGCAGTTGGTCTCAAAATTTCGTGTTGGCTAGACGCATCAGTTACCTCAGTATTACTTAATACTTTTTTTAGAGCTTTTACGAATATTTTTCTCGGATAGCCACTTTTTTCCAGGGAAAATTTTATAAAATCTAGTTCCTTATCAAAGAGATCTTGACTACTACAGATACGTTTCGCCCTTTTTTATTAATCCCACAGTTGAGCCCATTTTTACATGCTCTGGGTGATTCGAAGAAAAATTGAGATAACGACCAGTGGCCATGGGTTTCCTAAAGACAATCGTCTCCCAACAATCAGCTGACTTTGCCACCAATACATCTAAAAATGCCAGTCTATTATTCTCCTCCATCTCGATAGTGAACCTTATTGAATTACATCAACTATTCAAGTGATCTAAAAAAAGTATTAAGTAATACTGAGGTAACTGATGCGTCTAGCCAACACGAAATTTTGAGACCAACTGCTACGGTTTGCATACCATATGTAAAGAATTTATCCGAGAAAATTAGGCGTATAAATTCGAAACATAACATCAGGACAGTATTTAGGTCAAACACAACGATCAGGGGTGTTGTAACTAAAGTAAAACCCACTGATGTGAACCAGAAAAATAAGAATGTGGTTTACAGAATCCCCTGTTCGTGTGAGAGAAATTATATTGGCCAAACCTCCAGACCAGTACAGGTTCGTGTCGCAGAGCACATGAAAAAAGTTAAGAACAAGGAGAAATATGGCTCGAAAATATGTGAGCACATATGTGAGACGGGTCATACTATGAAATGGGACCAGAATGTTGTGCTATACAAAGAACCTGACTGGAGGAAGCGAAATTTAGCGGAGTCTCTGTTTATGGCGGTAGAGCAACACCCTATTTCCCGACCATCTGTGGAAATAAGTCCCGTTTATTTGGGCTTGGTAAGGGAAGAAATACAATGCCTATCTGAAAGAGCAAAAAATCAAATGTAATCAACAACACAACATAACAGGTCCGCTACCCCCCCCCCCCCCCCCGCCCCTCCCTCCACCTGGAGTTGATAACGCACCGGCAGTCATGGTTAGGCGCTCGGCTCGATTGACCGCGACCACGAATTATAATAATGTAAATAGTTAAGTGTTTCTCCGGGGACCTTTGATAACGAAAAACGTTTTTTTTGGTTTTTCGAAACGTCAGGTTCGTTTAGGCGTGCGTTGTTTTAATGTTTACGTGTTTTAGTCAATTTTGTGTTTGTGGTTTTATGTGACAAGCGGACTGATCTGACTTCATTGCAGTCTCCGCTTAGTAATTGGACCAACGCCGTCAACCTGGAGGTGGGAAGAGCCCAATAATATTCAAGGTATTTGAGATTGGCTTGTTGACTGATAACGTTTCAAAGCCCGGCTGTATTTAAATTGAAGGGAAATGTGTTTTTAAAGGCAACAGTTTAAACTTTGTCTTATTACTATCTCAGTACCCTGTAAACTGAGCCTTGCTTGTTGCTATTTTTTACTGCACTCAATCTTCAACCCGCATGTTCTCTTTATTGGTAGCTGAATTTGGCAATGTTATAGTTGTCATATGAGTGAATTATAAATTATTAGCAGATGATTTGGAAATATCATGTGCAGTTAATATTTATTGCATAATGGAGGTCTGATAATTGTTGACTCATTGGAATATTTTTTCCCTTAAAATACAAGAATTTTTAATTTTCTTTTTTTAAAAAGACAAAGAATAAGGTTTTAAATATTGAGGCCCATATTTATAGAATAGTGAGTATTCAAGAAACACACTGAAATAAGGGAGAAAATGTCAATTTGAAAGCTGGAATTGCCTATATTAGACCAAAAACCTCTAATTTTGGGCTTCCTGCCCTCCTAAAGTGGCTTCCAATTATTCCCCCACCTAACTGGCCAATCAAATTGTTGAAAATAATATATCTACCAAATGTAAAAGAAATCGGATGACGATTGTGGCCGCTACAGTGCAGATTCCTTAAGACGTTTAGTAAATTGACGTTTTTGTTCATGAATCGGTTATTTTGTGGTGCTACAACTCTGGGAGTCAGTTTAAAATTTTGTATTTTCATTGCCTTTAATAACAAATATATAAAATTCGGAGCTTATTATCCTTTTTGGGGGACAAAACCCCAAAATTGGTCCATTTATTCCCAAAAAGTAGGATTATGGGTGCTTCAATTTTTTCCCAACAAACTTGACCTAAAAGGTATAAAAATGGATTACCATTTGGAGGCTACCAAATTTCAAGATAACTGGACAAAAAATGTGACCACTTGAGTGCTAATATATATACAGCACCCTATATGGATATTGTTTGGTGTTTTTGGTATCTGGGGGTCCCAAAACAAAAATGAATTAAAAGGAAATCTTCACACCACCGCTCATGAACTACTGGATTTTTGTTTTATACCTGACTGTCATTGGGCCAAACTGATCTTTATAATAAATTTTCCTTTTCAAAATGTGGTTGAGCGTTAGTAAATGACATTATTATCATCATCTTTGCCCATTTAGGCCTCCACATGAGTGTTGCTATGTTGCCAGAGTAAAAACTTAAAGGAATTTGTTTATTCTTTCATTAATATGCAGCGAATGGGCCAGAGCTGTAATATTTATTTCTAATGGTTTAAAATATATAGTTCTGCAATCTTTTGCTAATGGATATTATTCCCCTTGGACAGCCATTTTTTACTGATTCAATGTAATGGTGCAGCAATCATAATTGTAATATTTGCCCCCCTAAATTAGTAAATTAGACTGACAATTTTAATGTACCAAATGGATGAAGCTCTAACAGGCATGGTTTTAACGTTATTAATATTATAAAACATAATCGGGCAATTTAGAATCCATACGGTTACTGGGGCCTAATTTGGAACCCGATTCATGCACATACCAGCTCATCCTGCTCTGCCCCCGACCAAGGCGACCAGCACTTATGCGTCCATCGATATGGCTTCCTCCGTAGGCAGATGTTGAGGCGTTAAGAGACCGAGTGTTCTTACCTTTGCTTGCTTCTTCCCCCTTCTCTACTTTCAACTTTACCCTCTTGAACCTTGTGGAGTTGGGCTGTGGCCGATTATAGATAAGCTAATATTATCTATGGTAAACCGGTCTACGGTATTATCCATGTTATTAATACGGTCTACGGTAGATAAGCTAATATGTTCACGGTTTGATGAACATCACAAATAGGGGGATACAATTTGGCAATCTATACTCATAATAAGAAAAGTGTATACTCGCAACACTATATTATCAACAGTGGTGTAGTGCTGATATAGCTGAGCAGTAGCAGTAAATAACATACAAAATGGCCTTATGGGAATCACATCGATTAGGTGATAGGAGTCGTTGGGAAGGGCGGGGGGGGGGGCATGAAGCACATTAGATATAAACGAACTACCATATTAATAATTAGTCGAACCCCAAACTCAAATCTCAAAACCGCTTCAGAGACACGACAGTGAGTGTGCTGCGTCTGTGTCGTGTGAAGAAAATACGCGATATGAAGACGAGAGTTTACATTCCATCAGTTAACTCCATCAGTGACATGGCAACTTGCTTTGTTGACCGCAACACAATTAATTACAAGTTTGATTACCGCAATGTGACGTGACAGTAAGTTTGACCAAAGGCTTGTTTTCCTAGACAACGCTAAACACATTGCGCCCTACTAGTAGCACAGTTATATCAACAAAATCAATTCCAGCGTTCAAAGTGGGCAGCGAGAGCAGTTCCCAAACTATGTTGGTGCAGACATTGCTGTACCTTGTCGGTTGACGCTGTCGAGGGAAATCTGTCTTTACCGCATTACAACAACCAGTTTGTTACTGCAACGTGGCAACAATTTTGCTCACCACCTTGCAACAAAATTATACCATTGATAACAATATCAAGTTTATATGATTACTAGCAGATATACCCGCAGCTTCGCCCGCTGAAAGGATAGCTCATTTTAATTCAATAATATTATGCCTTGTGCAATTTTTAGGAATAATTAACAAATGGACTGATTTATTCGGGTCATGTGCGTGCAATTAAACCCTTAAGATGCAGCTGATAATTCCCTTCTAGATGAAAATGAGAAAGTGTAACGCTTCCTCTAAACATGTTCCCCTCATGATTAGCAAATGGTATAAATTAACTTCCTCCAAATTCCCAATACAGAGAATGAGGATAACCCGGAATATAAAACAAAGAAGACACTAAGGATGGATTTTCGACTTGACATCAATCTGAATTTAGCACGTTTTTGAAAATAAACCGAAAACTGTAAAGAAAAGTAGGAGGTAAATAGGCCTATCTTGGCCAAAAACCTATTTCCCCAAAATGTTTCTCGTTAAATTTTTAGATTTTATTGTTTCAGTAGATTAGTTCTCATACCTTTTCTGTTCCCTGAAAATATTCTACAGGACTCCCATCCATAGTTAGGAAAAACTAAAATGGCCACCATTTTGAATTTTTTCAAATAATCTATTTTAGCTGTCTGAGAAAGAATATTTTTAAAGCCTTTCTTTTTTTCGCATCTTAAGCCTATAAAGAATAATTGTGCCAAGTTTCATGGCCCAAAGTCTTGTGGTTTTTGAAAAATTAAGCTTCGAAAGCTAAAAGTGGCCGCCATATTGTATTTTATAATATACCATATTTAGGCCTTTAGAGACAAAATATTGCAAAATCCTTTCTTAGTACGCATCTAGAGCCTGTAAGGAATATTTGTGCCGAGTTTCATGGCTCTAAGCCTTATAGTTTTTGAGAAACTGTGATCTGCCAGTCAGTCAGTCAATGGGTTTTGGCTTTTATATATATAGATGCTTTTTGGCCCTGGTTTTATTGCCGCGCTGGACGTTTTTTTTCCACGGCGGAGCAGTGGAGGGCTCTAAGAGCAGTGCCGGAGCATCGCTCAGGCCCCACTTACTCTACTGATTATTAGTATCGCTATATTCATATTCCATTTTAAAAGGAAACTTCCCAAAGGGGTCTAACAGCTACTTGACTTTGCACGTCATCAGTGCTGTGGGCCTATTCAATCTGTTTCACTCTTCCCCCGCTAACATGTAAAGTTTTCATCTAAACTTTAACTTGTTTTCTTATATTTTTGCAAGTGGGGGAGGGTGGTAGACTTTATACATCCTAGGAGTGGAACGAAACTAAAATGGCCCTGAATGTGGTTTCTTTTGAAATTAAGTGCATTTTTGATTTTTTTGATTGATTATTTGTTTTCTTATTAACTTCAAACTATCCAGGATTGGGAAGCATCCTTATATTATAGCCATACCTGCCAGCTATTGATCACTAGTACTCCATATTTAGAAACTTATTTAATATAATTTTTTTTATTTGAAGAAAACTGTAAGGTAACGACATCTGTGATTTTATCAGACAAAATATATAAGCTCAGTTGGTAAATATGAAATCTCTACAAATCCATTTGTTTGATAATTTTAATTTAACTAAAACCAATCAGTGATTAACAATGATCATAAGAACAGCATTTCTCAGTTTTATCTCGAGTTTTTTGTAATTACTTAATGTAATGTCACTAGTAACTAATTAACTAACTGTCACTAATATAGAGGTTTTCTTTTGTCTAGGTTACCAAAAGCATCGCTCTGAGGACGAGAACTCACTTTCCCTCTGCCTTTTTATTTTTTAAGTTTTGTGAATGGTTGTTAAACTAAATGCCAAAAAGTAACAAATTAATAATAAATAGAAATGTAACCAAAGGACCAATAAAAATAAATTAAAATGTTTGTGATAAACAATTATGTAATATATGTTACTTAATAAAATGAATTTAAAATAAATGTGTACTAATTATTATTCTTACCTTTTAAAATAACAATTTCTAAAAAAAACTCAAATAAACATACACATTTTAACAAATTAACCTCATAGACATTTTTTTAGTTTTCGTTTCTGTATAAATTTAAGTTGTTTGGTTATTTTAGATAGGAACATTTTTCAACAAAACTTAATTACCATACCTAATTAAATCAAAGAAAATATATTAATACTACTTTCTGAAGATCAGTATCTTTAAAGAATTAGGTGATTTTTGTGCAGAAGATTATGGTCAAATTATTGGGCCAATATTGATTATTTAAATTATTCGGTCTTGTTGGGGTGTCAGTTCAGTGCAAGGACCCAGAAACCCTTGGAAGCAATCAAAACATAGTTTTGGCCCATTTAAATGACAATGTACAGCTGTTACAACAAAAGAATCATAACAGCTACAAATGTTTACATAAAACAAGCAGACTATTAAACTGTTAAAATGATTATTTTTAAACTTTGATTGCTCGCATGTTTTTTTTATTTGTAACACAAGCTAAATTCAAATAATTTTAATGCTCACTTGGTGATGTTTTGCTCAAATAATGCTACGTTTCTTTCACTTTTGCACTGTCCTATTATCAAAACTGTCAGTGTTTCAATGTAAAGTTATATTTCACTATTAGCCACAAAAGTGACCAATTTCGGTGCAGGCAAAGTAGTGTTTGGGAGTGGAAAGTAATATTAGACAGAAATATACAGCTGATCATTATTTGTGTTGTCGGAAGGAAATCGAGGATTTTCATAGATCTAAGCTGTATGGGCTTAGATACTGAGCTGTTTCGAATGCTGGAAGATGAAAATTTATTCACACTGATATAATTTTATTTTAGACTAAGCTGCTAAAAATAAAAATGTTACTTGGTGTTTTTCATGTCAAGCTATTTATCATACTTGTAGCAGATTTTTTTTAGTGTATCACACTTCAAACTCTGATTGACATAATATAAATTATTTTCATCAGTAGGGATTTGACATGTTTTTAGGAACTGTAAGTTGTTATTTAAAAAAATCATTTTATTCTAGATATAATAGTTATACTTGAGAATTATCACAATTTTGTAAATTAATTAAGTGTAAGTATGGATACATCATCAATAATTAATCATTTCAGCATTTACATCAACTTATTGAATGGTGCATTATCATCATTCATCATTCATCTGTATGGAGCTAATGTTTGAGGGTAAATTAGTTTTGGGCCTCTCATATTAGATGGTAACTATCTGTTATGGCATGGTTTAATTTGTATGCAAATGTACTACCTTATTGATTTGAATCATCAAATTAAAAGCTTGAAATAACTAAAAGAAGGTTGGAGTGTAAGCATGGTCATCTTTAGTAATAAGGCCGCAGCCTTCGACCTGGCAACGTCGCTCTTTAAGGGTTTTTTGCATCGTAAAAACCCTTACAGAGCCAGCTATTTCATGTAAACAAAAGATAGTGCCATAAGAGAGTATGGATAAACAAATCAGCTGAACCCTTAGGTGCGCTGTTGCCATTTACTAGCGCCGCGGCCTTGATACTAGAGATGGCTATGGTCTAAGCCATATTAAATTCACACAATTCATGCCCATTTCCAATATACCTACATATATAATTATGTAAGGGTAATTTTTGTGCTGAAATTGTGTGCGTTTGGTAGGTTGCAGGATGATGAGAGAGGACTCAAATTATAGGTCTTGATACCAGGGACTCGGAAAAAATACTGATAGATATATATTGAAATTCACTAGAAAACAAAATATAACACAGAAGATCTACTATTTAAAAAGCATTGGGACTTAAAATCATCTGCTTTGCTTACATTGAAACATGTGGATCTAAACTTCGAGTTACATGTTAGCATATGGTTTAAAAAAAAGCCAACATTCTGTGTAAGGTACGGTGGGTGCACTATATTACTATACAGGGTGTTTACTAAAAGCCCTTCAGGACTTCAGGATTTGGTTACTTACATCAAACCTAAGAAAAAAGTTCCTATAAAAAAAAGTTCCTTTATTAAAATATGGTATTATAATCTGGGACATGTCATCAGGAACCAAAAATGTTTTCAAAACTCAGAAAGCAATTATTAGAACACTTTGCCGCATTAATAAAACAACTGGATGTAAACCTTTTTTTAAAAATTTAAATATTCTCCCACTGCCTTGTTTATACATTTTAGAAGTAGCAAATTTCGTCCATCAAAACCCTGACATATTTAATAATTACACATTTAAACATAATTACAATACAAGAAATAACCATCTGTTTCAATACCCTGCACACCGGTTGTCAAAATTTGAAGATAGTCCATCATATATGGGTCTTCAAATTTATAACAAAATCCCACAAACTTTTAAAGAACTATCTCATAAAAAATTCACTAAGGATGTTAAGTCCCTTTTGCTCAACAAGCTGTACTACAGCACTGATGATTTTTTTAGAGACAGTAACCTTCAGTAGTGGCTTTGTATTTGTATTTTAACCTTAATTTGTTGCTACTTTGTATTTTTTTTGTAAATTTACATTAGGAATTTTTTTTTTACCTTTGATTAGTATTACTACTAATTTTATTTGACAATGCACCTGTTTGTTTACAATTATTGTAATGCTGAACGTTATGTGCAATAAAGGATATGACTATGACTATAAACATGGGTCCTAAATTGCTCGGTTATCCGCCTGTCGGTATGTATGTCGGTTAACCCTCGAGCGGGCGCACGCGGAGTTTTCCTCCGCACGTGTTTTTTATGTTAAAATAAACAGACATAATGGGTGTCGGCGGTCGTTTCCGGCTCCGTACTTTATGCCCCTCATTCCAGGAATTTCCTGAAGCAATTTTTACCCCCCACCCCCCCTTGGTACCTCGTTATATGCAATTCAGGGATGCCGTCTCAGGTTGCGGAGCGCCCTCTCCCGTTACATAGACACTGATACCTATTTTTTAAATTCATAATAGCAATGGATTTGTAATTATTATTAATTTTTTGGACTTTTCCTTTTGTTTTCAAAAAAAAGAAGCGAAAGGAAAAGTCAAAAAATGTAAATAATAATTAATACATATTTTATACTATAAAATTACTTATTATGTTGATTTGAAATATTACACCTATTAAGTTGAACAATTAATTAAATCGACGATGAAATGTGATTCCTAATGAAGTTTGTCAACATTTAAATACAATATTTCGTTATAAAACAAGTAAAATGGGTTAAATTTGTGCAATCTAGTGCTGCGGAGCAAAACTCCGCATGCGCCCGCTCGCGTTTTGCCGGTGAAGCGTTCGCTCAAGGGTTAACATGATTTTTCATAACTTTGGAACCACTGAAGATATAAACTTCAAACTTGGTGCAAATATGTTGATTAATAGCACCTATTTGGTGTGGAGTATCAAGTTTCTACTTCATACCATTTAAAAATGGCAGCCATCATGGGCATCCATCGATGTGGGCAAGGGGGGGCACAGACTCCCCCCTAGATTCATATCTTTTTTTAGGAAATGTGTTTTAACAGGTTTTATAGTTTAATTTCATTAAAAATAATATAAAATACGGATTAAAAAAATAATTAAGAAAATTCAATGAAATAGACCAAGACGTTGACATTTTCCCGTTTGTCATTTTTATTTTTATGTGTATTTAAAGATTTCAAAGATTTGTGCTTTAAAAAAATAAATTTATTGTGTTTTACATTCCGTAAACTTAATGCCTCTAAAGTAGCCAGTTGGCTAGAGGTATAAGCTTTGTTGTTACAATATGATTTGGTTAGTATTTTCAAAGTAAAATAATCCTGAAAAAGAATACCACTCTTATTTTACAAGGATTTTAGGAGTTCAACCACCCTTCATTTTGCTGTAGATTTGCTCGGGTCATTTGCCCATGATCGGTAATCTGGCCTTACATGCGTTGGTTTTTTACCAATTTCCATGTATTTCATGAAGTTACTCCGTTCACCCAAGGTCAGAAAAACAATTCCATTTAGATATTTTTTGGGTAAGAACAAATCACACCCAACAGGCAGGACTTTGGTTCTCTGAAATATTTCCCTAAATTTAATAAACAATTACACTTTTAGTTTATTTCTGATTAATATTTTTTACTCAATTTTCTGAAAATTAAAAATGTTGAAATCACTGTAAAAAGGGATTCAGATTATTTCGGATTCCTTGATTCGGATTCCCGGGGTTCACCTCCAGCACAGATGAAGTATAATTAATATTAATATTATTATAAACATCAATTCATCTGTGCCTATAGGATGAAGCTGAGATTTTTTAGATTGATATAATTTTCTAGAGGTTGATTTGTTAATTAGTTAAATTTATGTCTTCAGCGTTCAAACAATTATTTTAGTTTTAATTTTGTGACAAACCAACCAAAATAGTCTTTATAAATAAATTCAATAAAAAATTGCATATATACATCTTAGAATAGTTTGTTAGGCAGGTACGCTTTCTTTATATGTGTTCCGATTGCCTAAAAGTGTAAGTTTACAGTCAGTTCAAGGCCGTAGCCAATGGGGGGGGTTAGGGGGTCACAACCCCCCCCCCCCGAAATAGTAGAAATAGCCATGAAATTGTAGTCAATTGGGGTGGTTAGGGGGTGAAAACCCCCCTCCGAAAGAGTTTAAAACCCCCCCTGAAATAGTTAAACCCCCCCCCCCCCCGGGCAAATGCTTAGGGGTCCGGGAACAGACAAAAAGGGTCCGAAATGGCAATAAAGGGGCCGAAAAGTACACACGTGAGCAAAAATTGTGTCGCCGGGCCTGTCCAAACCCCCCCCCCCCCGAAAAAATTTCCTGGCTACGGCTTTGAGTCAGTTCCAGAGACCTTAAGGCCCTTCTAGGCCAAGCTTTCTGTGCGGCCCCCTATTGTGTTCACAGAGTTTAGTTTTATTCTTTAATTTTAACTTTTACCTTTACTAGATGATGGTAAACTTATAAGAAAAGGGGTTATTACAATTTTAAGTATCTCTAATATGAACTAAGGACACCTTATCTTATACTTTGTGCGGCCCCCTTACAGACAACGGCCCTCGGATCAAGCCCAGCTGGCCACTGTTTACAGTTCTAATTTTCAAAAGTTTCCCGGGGGGACTTGCAAATCTCTTTGTTTGCTGGGGGGTAATATACACCTTCTAGACTTGATCCGCAGTTGTACCCCCCCCCTTCACCTGATCATCCTGATAGAGCCCCCCCTTGGAAAAAGTAAGATGGATGCCCATGGCAGTCATTTTTATATTATAAAACATAATATCTTAAAAACCATAAATTTTACAAGAGATAAAAAAGTTGCACATTTCTTTTCCTGAAAAGCCATATGAAGATTATTAAGATCGAACCATAATTAACAGAGATATTGCAATTTTTCTAACAGAATACCTGCTTGTTTTTGCCAGTTTTAGCAAATTTTCGTTTAAAAATTGCAATAACTCCATTAGGCTGAGCTTTTAATTTAGGATATTAAAATTATTATCCGTTAATATTCTAAGCTTGTTAATTTTTATTATACTCATGAGCTGTCTCCTACTCATAAAAATGCATTTTTGAAAAGACAATATACTGTCGTTTCCAAAATGTAGATGCATAGATTGGTGAGTATAAATGTAAACTCTTGAAAGTTTTTTGCAAGATTATCTTGAATTCAATTTGCATGATTCATATAACTTTTTTCTGTAAATAAAAATTGTTTCAGGGCAAGAGCCCCACATTATTATTCCTTAGGATAAATGACGATAAATTAATCCATAATAAGCCTTTAAAAGAATATCACAAGGCAGCACTCTGTGCTTACTGATTACTTAGGCCCAACAACTTAATTTTTATTTAGTGGTTTTAATTTACCTGACCGTCCACAGTCCTAAAATAGATAGTGATTTTCGACTATTTTTGGACTGTGGACGATCAGGTAAATTAAAACCACTATACAGGGTGTTTACGAAAAACCCTTACAGACTTTGGGATATGGTTACTTGCATCAAAACTAAGAAAAAAGTTCCTGTAAACATGGGTCCTAGAACGCTCGGTTATCCGTCTCCTGGTCTGGATGTGTTTTTAACATGATTTTGAATAACTTTGAAACTACAAAAGATACCAACTTCAAACTTGGTACTTATATTCTGACTATTAGGACCTATTTTGGTGCGGAGTATTAAGTTTCTACTTTGTACCATTTAAAAATGGCCGCCATTTTTATATTATAAAACTTAATATCTTAAAAACCGTAAATTTTTCGAAAATTGGACAAAAAACAAACAAATAAGTTGCGAAATTTTATTTCCTACAAAACCATATAAAGATCATAAAGATCAAACTACAATTAACAGAGTTATTGCAATTTTTCTAACAAAATAATGCGAATATTTGCTATAACTGCCATAAACAGGCATGTATTCTGGTAGAAAAATTGCAATAACTCTGTTAATTGTAGTTCCATCTTCGTGATCTTTATATGGTTTTGTAGGAAATAAAATTTCACAACTTTTATTTCTCTTGCAAACTTTTTGTAAAACTTACGGATTTTGAGATATTACGTTTTAAAATATAAAAATGGCTACCATTTTGAAATGGTACAAAGTAGAAACTTGTAGGCCAGTAAAATTAGATCAAAAATTAGTCATGCCTGGACAAAATTCCCGGAAAGCTGGAAATCGTCTTAATCTTTCCGTTTTACATCCAAGTATATGAATTTGAAGTTTGTCCCATTTTTCCTAGTGTGCTTTCGACCTGGGACCACAAAAATATCAGAGTTTTGGGTAATTTTTTATTCTTTTGTAAATAAGTAAAAAACCGTTTATTCTACATAAAAAGTTTAAATACAAGAATTGTAGAGGACAAAATTCTGCATTTATTGAGCACCTTCTGATAAAGATACTTTGAATAGTAATTGATTTATGGTAAGTTAAATAAAGGATTTTGGCGAATTTCTCTTTTAGGGAAAGAGCTATTACTGTAGGTCTCATGGTAATCCCTAAGCCCGAGACCATGATAACTTTTAGTTTTGAGGTCCTCAGAAGCCAAAAACCCCATACATTCAAATCTATATAAATATGTATCAATATAGATGTATATAAATATATAAACTTATGTATTTGTTTCCTTGATAACCCTCGCAAAAATGGTCCGATCTTAATAAAATTTGGCATGGACGTGTAAAGTAGTAATTATTTATACATGATCGAAAACCTGCCCGATCGGACCATTGCAAAGGGGGGTGAGGGGGGGTAAACCCAAAAAAATGGGGTTTATTGAGTTTTTCATGTAGAAAAATTAAAATGTTCTAATTTTGGTTTATACAGTTGAATTCAGCTCGAAAAAACAAATAATTTAGTATTTTGAATCATTGCTCTATGTCCATTGGTTAACGAGATACTGAGAGTGGTAAACACAGTACCTTGTCCCAGCAATGTTAACCTTATGGGAAATAAATCAAATTGTATATCTCCCTTATTTCTGCACATATCTTAATAAAATTTGGTATGTGGCTTCATCTAGTTAAGATCTACTTGATTATAGCGTAAAATCCACAAATTTATATATTATTGAGGCAGCAAACCTGCGTACTCACCTTCCCAATGTTAACCTTATGGAAAATAAATAAAATTGTACAACTAGCTGATTTCTCAATATTTTGATAAAACTTTTTTTCATGAAACATCTAGTTGAACCTTTTTTCGTGAAACATCTAGTTGAGGTCTATCTTACTAAGCAACATACCAAGTTTCAACTAGATACGTTGAGAAAAAAGGAAGCTACACACATTTATTGTTTTCCATTGGGGAATGAGGGGGCAGGTTTGCTGCCTCAGGAATCTATAAACTTGAAGATTCTTGACCGTAATCAAGTCGACCTTAACTAGATAAAGCCACATAACTAGTTTTATTAAGATACTAGCTGTTGTCAACCCGCTTCGCTGGGTTGAAAAATCTTATGAAGGCCTAAATAGTAGCCCAAAAGATGTAATTTGGAAGCAAGAATTATAACGTCTAATTTAATCTAAAATTCAACATATTATGATGTTTCTCCATACATATTACTTATTTATTGATAAAGCCGGGGGTGGCATATTTGGTGGTAGCAGTCTTATTTTCCCTTTCAAACAGCATATAATATACGTTTTCTTTTTGAATTAATCTTTGTGCTATGCACAGGGCTGTACCCAGCTTTGGCGGGCCCCGGTGAAGATACTAGGCTGGGCCCCTCATGTACTGTACCCGTTCCGCTCAAAACCGTAGCCGATTTCCGGCTCGTCAAAAGTTATGACCTTTTTTTTTACTCCCACGTGTCCATTTTGGTCCCTTTGTTGCCGTTACGGACCCTTTTTACCTGTTCCCGGGCCTTGGCAGGGAGGTTTCCACTATTTCAGAGGCCGGTTCTGACCCCCCCCAGGCCCCCCTTGGACCCGGCCTGGGCCCCCCCTTGACCCTGGGCCCCGGTAAAATTGTACCGGGAAAACCGGTCTGGGTACGGCCCTGGCTATGCAATAACTACAAATTTTGACCATCTTGCAAATTACTACATTCGGGTGTTCAATACAATCTTACTTTTTATTGGAATAATATGTACTTTAAAGCCTAAATCATAGTTCCTTGCTTTTTTTGGGCAAGGAACTAAAAGCAGTTTAAACAGCTTTTAAACTGTTTTATTTAATTCTGCATCTTCTGTTTCCCTTTTTCAATGGTTCTCCGTTATATCTGTGTTCTGATTATTTCTTTCATCACCTTGTGCGTCTGCCTCCCTTTTTGTTCCAAATCTGCTACGACAGTGTTTCTTGATGTCGCTTTGAATTTTCCCTTGATACTTTTAGATGTGTTTCTTTCTCTTCGTTGTTTCATTTTTCTTGCAATCGTTCATTTACATGAGAAGATACGGAATTGCAATCATTTTCTTCTACGTTTGACATTTTTTTCGTCTTATTTACTATCTTTGAATGTAAAAACAAAAAATATGCAACTCTACATTTTAGTGCACTTCATGTTTTTTAATAACATAACCTAAGAGTAAAAATTTAATAAATAAAAGAAAACGTAAATAAAAACACATTTGCTAAATAAGACTGTATTCACCTGTTGTACAAAAACAATTGTAGGTGCTGCATTCTTTAACCACAGTTACCTTTTCAAATTAAACCATGTGTTTTGATATAAACAAATAAGACCTCAAGAACTCACAAAATCCTTGACATAGGTCCCTTTCGGACGATCCTGTGCCTACACCCAATAAGATATCAAAACCCAACCACCATAGTGCAGATCATGAGACTCCAAGCTTTAATTTGATACCAAGATCATGGTTCTACGACGTGTAGTTTTGGCTGTAGCACTAAATATACCAACACACAACTCTTTTTTTATATATACATATATATATATTGATATTGGGAGATAAGGAAGGTGTTCAATTTTATTGATTTCCCATAAGGTTAACATTGGGAAGGTGAGTACGCAGGTTTGCTGCCTCAATAATATATAAATTTGTGGATTTTACGCTATAATCAAGTAGCCACATACCAAATTTTAAGATATGTTCAGAAATAAGGGAGACATACAATTTGATTTATTTCCCATAAGGTTAACATTGCTGGGACAACGTACTGTGTTTACCACTCTCAGTATCTCGGTAACCAATGGACATAGAGCAATGATTCAAAATACTAAATTATTTGTTTTTTCAAGATGAATTCAACTGTATAAACCAAAATAAGAATATTTTAATTTTTCTACATGAAAAACTCAATAAACCCCATTTTTTTGGTTTACCCCCCTCACCCCCCTTTGCGATGGTCCGATCGGGCTGGTTTTCGATCACGTGTAAATAATTACTACTTTACACGTCCATGCCAAATTTTATTAAGATCGGACCATTTTTGCGAGGGTTATCGAGGAAACAAATACATAAGTATATTTATATACATCTATATTGATACATATATATTTATATAGATTTAAATGTATGGGTTTTTTGGCTTCTGAGGACCTCAAAACTAAAAGCTATCATGGTCTCGGGCTTAGGGATTACCATGAGACCTACAGTAATAGCTCTTTCCCTAAAAGAGAAATTCGCCAAAATCCTTTATTTAACTTACCATAAATCAATTACTATTCAAACTATCTTTATCAGAAGGTGCTCAATAAATGCAGAATTTTGTCCTCTACAATTCTTGTATTTAAACTTTTTATGTAGAATAAACGGTTTTTTACTTATTTACAAAAGAATAAAAAATTACCCAAAACTCTGATATTTTTGTGGTCCCAGGTCGAAAGCACACTAGGAAAAATGGGACAAACTTCAAATTCATATACTTGGATGTAAAACGGAAAGATTAAGAGATTTCCAGCTTTCCAGGAATTTTGTATAGGCTCAATCTTTATTTTACTGGCCTATTGATACTCCGCAAAAAAATAGGTACTATTAGTCTGCATAAACGTACCAAGTTTGATGTTGATATCTTTAGTGGTTCCAAAGTTATGCAAAATCATGTTAAAAACACATACAGACCGACAGATGGATAACCGAGCAATTTAGGACCCATGTGTACAGGAACTTTTTTCTCATTTTTGATGTAAGTAACCATATCCCGAAGTCTGTAAGGGTTTTTCGTAAACACCCTGTATAAGTCACACCAGTTCAGGGCAAAAAAATCAAAATGAATAATTTTTATTAATATTTATTGAAATAAAGGCAGAGGGATTTGCATTTAGACAGTAATTCAATAAAAACAAAATGGTATTGTATGAAATTGTACCTTAAGTGGGTTTGTGCCTTTTGTGTGTTTTTATACCTTTGTGTGAGTTGTGGGTTTTTGTGGATTTGGTGGGTTTGATTTATAGGTTCACCAATAAATAGTAGATCGAACAGATTGTACTGTGCAACCTCTCGACATGCTACATTTAAACATATGACAGGAAATTGATTCTCTCAATGCATTTCTTTAGATATTGTTATTGCATTACTAATTTGTTACCCACTCATTAGTTGTGATGTTAAATTTTATCGATTTTCAGATTAATTTTATTACTTAATTAGATTTTTTCTGGTGATTTCACCTGCAAGGAACTCAAATCAGAAATGAGTTGATTTCAGCAGTAATAAAAAAAATTATTTCCTCTATTTATTGATTAAAGGAAATCGCTCTTAGACGAGATAATTGTGCAATTAAGCATTCAAACACTCAAGCAAAAATTACTTAGGTAACAGTTTAAGACAATCAAATAATTCTTTTCTATAACTATAGTACCTATTGTTTGAAGGAAGAGTGTTCCTGCACTTTCCAAGGTGTTAAAAAAATTTTTAATAATAAAATACTTGAGGCCTAATTGTTATAATGTAGAATATATTTTGTTAAATAATGGACAACTTTTTTGCAACTCCACTTTGGTTACTTTTAAGAAGCATTGGCCAAGTTTTATTTAATGATTTTGGATTTTAGGTGTCCTAATGAATGTGTTAAGGGGTCCACCGATACGTCGTCTGTAATAATTGTCGGGGCAGGAATGGCAGGCCTAGGAGCGGCATCAGCTTTGATGGATGCTGGGATTAATAACTTTCTGATTCTTGAAGGTAATGAGTCAACATATTCATCAATAATCAAAAATATAATTAAACAGAATTGCATTCAAAGTGTGCTCTCATTTACCACAGATTTTTTTATATTATTCGTAAACTCTTTTAAACAATTGTGGTAAAATATGTATACAGTACACCTCGGATTATCCGGACCTCACAATATCCGGATCCCGGATTATCCGGACCGGTCCATCCAAGAAATTTAAAAATTAAAATACGGCAAAAACGTTATATTAGTGAGTTTACGAATGAAATTTGCCTCCTAAAATAAAAATGCAAATATCATACATTACCGTACGCATTTGGAATCTCAATACAGTTGAAGGAGACTTATTGCCTAGGCAGTACATTACAGATTTTCGTGAACATAGTTTTCTGGTTTGTTACTTGGGGTGCTAGCAGTAATCAGCAAAGGCGTAGCGCACAACAATTTTGCAAGCTAATTGCTGTGACTTTATGTGTCACGTTATTTTTTTAAGAAGAGTTAATGTATTAAGTTTTGAGTTACTTGAAGTTTTGTCATGATTATTCCAAGTTTGAGATATATGCTTTGAGTTATGATTATTAATTCTTAATACCTAAAATATTTTAATCTGTTCAAAGACCAGATTTTTAGGTTTGAAATAAAAATTTAAAACCTAAACCTTAAGTACGGTAAAAGTTAACATTATATTCTTATGACTACTAGTGAAGTTTAGTTCTTAAATTTGTTTCAAAAATAATTCCTGGGAAAATTTGAAAGACTAACATGTTGTAACTGCCTTGATGTTTGCCTTGTTGTAATCGCCGTTTGCAGTATCAATTTAGCTGGGGCTAAGGTACACGATCGCTATTTAGGCGATATTGTAATGACCTCGGATTATCCGGATTTTTTGTTATCCGGATCGGTGTTCCGCCACATTAATCCGGATAATCCGAGGTGTACTGTACTTTTCTCCTAAATTGACTTGTTGTATATAGCATCATAGTACATCTCTTTTTATTTTGCTATCAATATTTTTCTTTGTACATTAATTTTCCAGCATTAAAGGCCGGTATACATTGGTCGAGTAACTTGGCTGAGTCACTTGCTCGAGTTTCTAGGATCAGCTGATTCCCATACTTTAGAATTGTCAACGTTCCTGCCACCTGACTCGCCCACTTGTCAAGGTCTGTTGACACTAATCGAGTTCATGGTTGAGTACTAACTCACCTTTCTACTCGCCCTCCTACTGGACCAATGAAAACCTGCCTTAAACACCATAATTTTAGTTTTTAGACTGCAATTTTGAAATGTCATTTATGTACTTAATCGTATCCATATGACAAATAAAGATTCATTAATTTATTCAAATGCTTGAATAAATTAATGAATTATTCTGTGGTAATTAGGGTTGAATTACTTTTGTAACTTAATTGTTTATAGTTTCCCTGAAAGTTTTAGTCCATTAGGATAAAAATCTGAATATGATTGAACAAATTTTCTTCCTGGTCTCTGATCTCATCCATGATCTACAAATACCACAAATCAGTTTACAACATTTTTAAGTTTAAAGGCCTAATTTTATTTTATTTTGCTATTCTGCAATTGATCTTTTTTTTCTTTTCCATTATTTAACATTAGGTGATCAACACGGTTTCACCTGTGGGAAAATAGAAAAACTTCTTTGGATTCATGATTTAATGTTTAGGTTGCTATGACAACATCATAAGCTTTCCAATAGGGTCGAAATCAAATAAAATTCGCTTTTTAGAAGCTTGCTGTTTAATTTCAAAAATACTTCTGCTAGTTTTAATTTGTTTAAAACCTTCTCATATGTGCATTCAATACATAAAACAAATTTCAGTTATACCAGTACTCTAGTTTTTGTGTGAAAAGCGGTCTAATGTGTGATGCTGAACGTTACCAACAGAGTGAAAAAAATTTAGATAAGACTTGATTCGGATTCCCTGAGTTTCAAAACGCAAAAATAACCAATAATTTCATAATTCTATGCAATGTACAGACAAAACTCTTAATTTTATTTATATAGAGATACAACTTTTAATAAATTAATTAATAGGTTACAGACCTTTTTCGTCGTCAATCCCTAGTTTTGTTATAGAGGATAACTAGTTTCGAGTCTCAAATACCCATTTTCAAATCCTTTGTCAAACAGAAGTAATCATGGAACACTCGTCGTTGTCGTCAGTTTTTAAAAACAGTTTTTACACATACACACACGTTCGGAGACACGGACACAGAAACATTCAATAATTTAAAAAGTAGTCTGGGTTTTTTCCTTGGCCGGCCTCACGAGTTTTTAAATTATTGAATGTTTCTGTGTCCATGTCTCCGTTCGTATGTGTGTATGTGTAAAAACTGTTTAAAAAACTGCCGACAAAGACGAGTGTTCCATGATTACTTCTGTTTGACAAAGGATTTGAAAATGGGTCTCTGAGACCCGAAACTAGATATCCTATCTAACAAAACTATGGATTGATGACGAAAAAGGTATGAAACCTATTAATTAATTTATTAGTCGAATACCAATCCAGGAGGAAAACCATGAATAAATTACAACTTTTGATAAAAAATGAAATTTGAATATGTCTAGCTCAAGACAGAGCCGGAGGAAGGGTGTGCTCGGTGCCACTAGACGACACAGGCCAGAGCCATGTAGAGCTGGGGGCCCAATGGATCCATGGGGAGAGGAACCCAGTGTTCCAGCTGGCCAAGGGAGCAGACCTGCTGTCCAACATCACTTCTGACGAAGGCCGAGGTAAGTTCGACACAGGCCAGAGCCATGTACAGCTGGGGGCCCAGTGGGTCCACGGGGTCAGGAACCCAGTGTTCCAGCTGGCCAAGGGAGCAGACCTGCTGTCCAACATCACTTCTGACGAAGGCCGAGGTAGGTTCGACACAGGCCAGAGCCATGTAGAGCTGGGGGCCCAGTGGGCCCACAGGGCGAGGAACCCAGTGTTCCAGCTGGCCGAGGGAGCAGACCTGCTGTCCAACATCACTTCTGACGAAGGCCGAGGTAAGTTCGACACAGGCCAGAGCTGTGACGAATTTCTCGTAAAAGGAATAAAATTAATTTTCCTAACGACACGAGAAGTCGCCTCAGACTTATGCCAGCGGAATCGCTCAAGTCTGGCAGCTGGGTCTATTCCAGGGTTCTTTGAATGAATTTTGAAAAGGTACAGATTTCTACCAAACAAGAAATAAATTAAATTATTCAGGTGTGAACTCAGGCCCACAAACTAACACAACGTTTACTGCACCATCATCATTGCTCACACCTGATGGTAAAGCCAATTGGAAATGATAAGTTTTATTAATTTGCACAAAAGATAAAGCAAACAAACTTATCCACAATAACGTACTCACGTTACCGTCCACCACGTTTCTCCCCAACACCACGGTTTTACCAACGCCACAGTTCGCCTGCCCACGTAGGTCCTGTTCTGACACGCAGGTTCCCCACCCGCGTCTAAGTGGCAAAAGGAGTCGAATCACCCCGTGACAAATGCGACGGGGTTAATTAAATTTGACGTGCGAAACGGCACAAATGATACGCAGGAAGCGCTACGTATATCACACTTAACACTCAAACGAGCAATACGTCGATCTCGAGTTCCGATCTGCTGGCTAACTCACACTAGGTTTGTCGCGATGGATTCGCACTGGACAAACTCTAGTGATCCGACCGCACAGTTCAAGAACTAGGAACTGAATAATCCACGCGCTAATCATCCGGGTTCATCCCTCCAAAACTTCCCCTCCAAGGAAGGGACAGGGATGGGATAAACAGCTGATCACCAGTGGCTGTGATCGTGACGTAGCAACACTGCCACTCTCAGCTGTCAATCCAGTATGTCGTCTTCTGTCACCTCAACAAACATGATTGAGGTTATGTTGCTCAAAACAAACGCAACACCGACGATGTTTATTATGGCCGTAAAGGGGATTTTTACATTTAACAGACAAGTGTGGGGGCAATTATTCACAAGTAGTGACTTAAGTGTTTTAACTATTAAGTTTTATGAAATCAACTTCATCTCAACACTATGGGCTGTGACACCGGCGAGAGAGGATAGCCTTGTGTTTGGTTTATGGGCTTTCAGCAATGGTTAGCAGTAAACCTAGTGTGATTTAGGTTATATTTCACTGCATTAACCATTATTCATGAGCTGCCCAACTATGTCAACCAAGCAAAGGATGGGCTAGGCTTATGACAAACAAAGGCCTAGGCTAGGGTTCAACCTAGTTAAACCTACACCAGTTAACTTTACCCTTTTTATAGCTAGGCCTAAGCAACTAGCCATAACAAATCACCTCCTCTAGCTATTAATCAGTAAATTTATACCCCCCAACAAATTCGACCCGTTACACCCCCTTCTTACTTCGGCCAACAAAAAAAACAAACAAAAAAAGAGTGAACGCTTCGGGGTTCAAACAAAGTGCAACCAAGTGGTAATCGCCACTCACAACACACCCCGAACAAATGTATCAATCCCCGATCGCCTGTGCACCTTAATCCTAGGTTTCAGTCACCTTAGGGGGTTTCAGTCACCTTAGGGGTTTCAGGCAGTCTCGGTCAATCCTCATAAATGACAAGTCTTCATCAATGAGGCTTGAGGTTGCTGACATAAGCTGTAATCGCAGCTCACATGCCACACCTCTTTAACCTCAATGAGGTTCGCACCTCCAGAGCCAGACGGTTCACACCTTGGTTCTGGTAGGTCAGAAACAGGACATGGGCCATGGAACCTCGGAAGATCTCCGTCCGAGAGTTCGGACAACTGGAGCCTTTTCTCCAACGCGAGGGTCTCTATCACATTCACTTTGAGTTCAGGTTTGCTGGTAGAATCAGGAGGTAAAATCACCCTACGGTCGAATCGGACCAGGTTCATCCCCTCCAAGCAATATGCATTGCTTGGAGGGGATGAACCTGGTCCGATCATGGATGGATCCAGAATCATGTCATAAGACAGATTTGGTATGTAATATGCTTCCCAGGAGTGAGTTGTACCACCCACTTCACCCGAAAGTCGATACAAGGACCCAGACTCGCTATTGGTTCCATCTGCCATCCTCATTGCCACCCTGACTGGCTCGGGTTCCACACCTTGCTCAGTCAGGAGTTTCTGAACTTTGGAGCCCAACAAGTTCACACTAGCTCCAGAATCAGCAAGAGCTCTGAAGGTTTTGCCACCCAGGTTCACCTCAACAAAGGGTCTCGCATCACCCCCTGGGGTTCCTGATATAGCTCCGGTAAAACACCCTGTCAAGCCATCAGAGCCATTTGCCAGAGGTCTCTTGTCGTGCTGCGGTACTATACTCAGCCAGTCTCCTGAATGCTGAGTCCCAATTAGGCTTCTCGCAACACGACATTCGCATTGAGTTGTAGCCACACCCCCTCTCTTGCAGTTGAAGCACCGCAACCTTTTGGGCTTAGGGCAACGACGATAACGGTGGCCACACTCATCGCAGTTCCAGCAAACCAAGTCACCCCAACCAGGGTTGTTTGGCTGCTGTGGAGGCGTTTTATCACACCTCAATGACTGCTCTTCCATGCCTGGTCCTAAACGGGACTGCATGGGCAAGCTCAAGGTGGCCTGTTCCATATCGGCTGCGACATCACCGTTACCAGTGAACGGTTCAACAGCCGCAAGGTCAAAGCCTCAGTCCTGCCTTTGCTTACAATCGTAAGCCATCTCAGGGACCAGTGCCTGAGCAGGAGGAGGCGGGGGCCGAAAGCTTTGGCGGTCCTGCAGGTAGACCTCATACTCTTCGGCCAGCCTTATCAACTCAGGGATCGTAGTAAACTTGCTACAACGCACCATAAGTTTATATTCAGGCCTCATATTTTTATATACGAGGTCCAATGTCTTTTGCGAGGAAAATTCACCGCTTCTCCTTATGAGCGTGGAGACAGCGGTTAAATAGCTGCAGAAAGGTTCATGTTCACCTTGCGTCCGTTTCCTTATTTCCACTTGTAACCACCCGGAAAGAACTGGGTTTCGAAATCCACCCGGAAGTCTGCAAAGTTCCGCCACAAACCTTTCAGGTTTCTGTACCACAAAATGGCCTCACCTTGAAGGAGTTCGGGCAGGGCCCTCAATACGTCCTCATCAGACAAAGAATATGTCTCGATGAGTTCCGAGAATATCTCAAGGAAGGAGACAGGATCCTTCCTCCCATCGAATCTCAGAATCCATTTTCGCACCGTGTTGCAGACCGATGCAAATACACGGCCTGGAACTCTACTCATCACCCGACTAGGATCCTGCATTTGGTCCCAAACAGACTTTGCAGTCCCTGGGTACCACCCTTCAGCCGTTTGGTAGTGTGAACTAGGCACCCATTCCCCCGGTGGGTTTAGGTTTGGCCTCACACGACTGGGCTCACTAGCTTCGGTTGAACAACCTGGGTTGAGACCCAGTTGCCAGCTAGGATCGTTAGCCGCGTGTGAAGTAACCATGGCTGAGGGTTGTCTGTATCCAGCATCACTCCCCAAAACCGGGTTGTCACCCAGCTCACCCGCACATCATGTTGTGGGTTACCAAGGCCCAAGGAGTGAGACTCAGCGAGAGGCATGGCCACTGATGTTGGTAGACCACCCCTGCTACCCTGTAGTCCCCACCCTGCAGTAGTAGGGTTCGTACAGGGAAGTGGCAGCGGGGGTTCAGAATATCCACCAATCGAAGATTTCTGAAATCTCTCGCTGTATGTCACAGGATTTTCTGGGACATGCCATGGAACCATTGGCTTTTGGTGAGTTTCTGTCACAAGTTCCCTTCGCTGCCCAGAGGTTTCCACCATCTCGGCTATTGCCTGCTCAATCAACTGAAAGTCAGCATCGGGTGATAGGCCTAAGATCTGGCGAATTTCCCGCAAAACCAGTAACTCATCAACTAAGTCCGGTTGCTACACCTCTCAATCACCCATGTTAGTGGGTTGCATCAAATCAGAGAGGTTACCACCATGGGACGCGCCTTGAGACAAGGTGTCTATCACCTCACCTTCAGTCATGACTGAAGGTGACCCTTGACAACGCAACTGTATCCGCAGTTGTTGTACCGGCCTGACTCTGTGAGAGGATAGTCTAATGAGTCGAAACTGTAAACACAGCCACAACTATAGGCACAGTGACAAAGGTTTGAGCACCTGTCACTGAATCTTCAGTGGTCTTAGGCATGATTATTCACCAAAATAAAAATAAATAGTCCCAAGACACCAATAAATTAGAATAATATTCACCGCCTACAACCAAGGGTCGGTTTGAATCAAACCACAGTAATCACCGTACAAAATATTCCACCCTGGATAAAAGAGTCACCACATTTAAATTAAGGTCGGTTTATAAAAATCAATCCAAAACATGGTAACTATTGTCTAATTCACCACCCTATCACAAGGGTCGGTTAAAATCTATACAATATAAAAATAAAATTTTTAACCAATCACCCCTCTTATTAAAGAGCAGGAATTAAAATTTGAAAATAAATTTAAAAACATCGACACTCCCAACTCACCTATGCTAAACGGCGCTTTACGGTTAAATAGTCAGGATTGCGATTTGTCACAACTGAATTTTTTTTAAATCAATCGTTTATTGCAGTAATTCCTGTACTGCCAATAAGTAACACTATCGACACTCCCAACTCACCTACGCTAAATGGCGCTTTACGGTTAGTTAGTCAGGATTGCGATAAGTCACAACTGAATTTTAAAAATTCAATCGTTTAATGCCAATCAAAATAGGCTAATTAAAAAACTTAGTCACTTCGTTCGGGTGCCATGTTACTGTGAGTCCCTGTTCGGGCGCCAAGTTACTGTGACGAATTTCTCGTAAAAGGAATAAAATTAATTTTTCTAATGACACAAGAAGTCGCCTCAGACCTATGCCAGCGGAATCACTCAAGTCTGGCAGCTGGGTCTATTCCAGGGTTCTTTGAATGAATTTTGAAAAGGTACAGATTTCTACCAAACAAGAAATAAATTAAATTATTCAGGTGTAAACTCAGGCCCGCAAACTAACACAACGTTTACTGCACCATCATCATTGCTCACACCTGATGGTAAAGCCAATTGGAAATGATAAGTTTTATTAATTTGCACAAAAGATAAAGCAAACAAACTTATCCACAATAACGTACTCACGTTACCGTCCACCACGTTTCTCCCCAACACCACGGTTTTACCAACCACGACTACTCGGGAACCAACGCCACAGGTCGCCTGCCCACGTAGGTCCTGTTCTGACACGCAGGTTCCTCACCCACGTCTAAGTGGCAAAAGGAGTCGCATCACCCCGTGACAAACGCGACAGGGTTCATTAAATTCGACGTGCGAAACGGCACAAATGATACACAGGAAGCACTACGTATCACACTTAACACTCAAATGAGTAAAACGTCGATCTCGAGTTCCGATCTGCCGGCTAACACACACCAGGTTCGTCGCGATGGATTCGCACCGGACAAACTCTAGTGATCCGACCTCACAGTTCAAGAACTAGGAACCGAACAATCCACCCGCTAATCATCCGGGTTCATCCCTCCAAAACTTCCCCTCCAAGGAAGGGGCAGGGAGGAGATAAACAGCTGATCACCAGTGGCTGTGATCGTGACGTAGCAACACTGCCACTGTCAGCTATCAATCCGGTATGTCATCATCTGTCACCTCAACAAACATGATTGAGGTTATGTTGCTCAAAACAAACGCAACACCGACGAGGTTTATTATGGCTGTAAAGGGGATTTTTACATTTAACAGACAAGTGTGGGGGCAATTATTTACAACTAGTGTCTTAAGTGTTTTAACTATAAAGTTTTTTTTCTACTAACAGCGTTGATATCTTTTATGAATTGTCAATATTTATTACTTACGTAATAGCTTGAAGATATCAAAATGTTTTTCTGGTTATGCCGAACATGTTCCGAGGAAATTACTCCTCCATCCTCAGCGGCGAACTCAAACTCATTTAGCCCACATTTCTGTAGTTGTCAAGTTATAAAATGGTGTCATAACTGTACTTAAAAAGCCTATTACAAAACCGTCACAAAGTTTACACACTAACACACTTTTATGAAAACAAAAAACGACGTCGCACATTAATACCGATCACGCATCACTCCCGGCCGGTTACTGTAGGCCAACTAACTAGATCTTGAGTGGGCGTCAGGTCAAAGGATACGATACATCATCTGTTTATCAATCAGCTGATTGGTGGACGAAGTACAAAACCCACTATTGTTTATTGAGCTGGCGCAATTTTTTAAATGTTATTTTTTCTGAAAAGTCTTCTTTTTTGTTTAGTAATATATCGCTGTTGTTTTCAGTCACACTATTGTAAATGAAATATTCCTCCCATACCTGTGCTTTTTTGCCATCATTGCAATTTTTTTAAACTGTTAATGAATTGTCAAAATCAGTTTTATGGGAGGCATTTTGTTTGAGATGCTGTGCTACCTTGGATGTAGGATTGGTTTGGCTGGAGGCATTATGCTCTTTAAACCTCTGCTGAAATGTTCTGTTGGTGCTACCAATGTACTTTTTGTCACATTGTCAGGGTTGCCACAGACATTAAAAGTCAGGAAAAGTCTGGAATAGTCTGGATTTTTCGGTTAAAAATTCGGTTAAAAATTAGGAAAAAATGCCGAAAGTCAGGAAAATTTGCAGTGACATAATTTGACCGTCTCGAATGTCGATTTCCCCCCCACAAATCGGAAGTTAAAATAAATTTTTGTACTGTGTAAGCTTTTGTGTGCTTTTTTATTGTTGGAAATGAGTTGGTCAGATGCAAAATCAGAAACCGATGATTTTTAAGGTGAATCTACAAGGCTAGTAAATTTTCTAATATATCTTTTAATAATCATCCAAACTTATTTTGATCAATCCCTCGTCAGCGATTGAAAGTCATACTTAATATCATGGCCCGAACCACAGTGACCATATTCGTAAAGCAGTGATGCCTTCTTCTTTTCCCTCAACAGCGCTTGAAAGTCATACTTAATATCATGGCCCGAACCCCAGTGACCATATTTGTAAAGGAGTGATGTCCCCTTGTGTTCCTTCGTCATCGATCGAAAGCTATTGTGTATTCATTTCTCAAACTGTTTTTGTATTTATAATTTTTCAACGTATGTCTACTATACACCTAAATGTATAGTTTGTCCTATTTACGTTTTTCATACAAACGCTCTTAAATTTGTACCATATAAAAAAAGAAATTTTGTAATCATTCCTCTAACTGTTTATGTATGTACAATATTCCAACGTATGTTCAGTATACATCTAAAAAGTTTGTATCTCATACGAACGCTCTTTAAATCGTATGGTTTTTAAATTTGGCAAATCGGCATATTTTCTGTAAAAAAGTTACCAAACCACATATATCTTAAGTTGTTATATTTTAGAGTGTATATGAATTGTGTGTAGTTTTAAGTCATCAAAATAATGAATTCATTTTCTAAATAGCCCAAAAACAACACTAACCATTTTTTGCTTCAGCCTTACTATCAATGAGGGGGTTGCATTAAAAACAACAAAAATAATGTGTCTTTATTTGTAAAACCCCGCGGTTCCAAAAAGTCAGGAAAAATCTCTCAGATTGGTCAGTAAAAGTCAGGAAAAGTCAGGAAAAAAGGCCTAAAAAATTCTGTGGCAACCCTTGGATCACCCTTATTGCACTCAATTAAATACACTCCCCTAGAATTAGCTTTCGACAAACAGGGCTTATTATAATTAAACAAGTGGCCCTTAGATATTTTATAACCAGGTAAAATTGAGTTCTTTTTAAATATGTTGCCAATGGTTTCACTGTGCTTTTTGACATAGTTGATTGGGACAAATTTGTTTGTTTTTATGTTTTTTATTTAAAAGGACTAGGTTGTTTATTTAAAAGCTTAAATTTTGTTTTCCTGATTATGTTACTTGTTGTTTTTGTCCTGACTATTTTACTTGGAAACATAAATATTACTATGACAATAAAGGTTTGCCCATGGGAGGTCCGTTATCGGCATTGCTTGCAGAACTATACTTACAAAAATATGAAAATGATGAAATCCTTAGCAACAAAAATCCACATAGTGAAAGAATAGTTTTCTACAATCGATGTGTTGACGATTGTTTTATCTCATTTAGAGGAACGAAAAGACAAGCAAAATTACTAATAAACCATCTTAACAAAATAAATAGCACTATAAAATTCAAACTTGAGATCGAGGAAAACTGTACGATAAATTTCTTGGATGTAAAAATAAATAAATCTGAAAATGAAGTTGAGTTTGGAGTGTTCAGAAAACCTACTCAAACAGATCTGGTGATACCTAAGGACTCTAATCACCCGCACCAATACAAACTTGCCTCATTCAGGTCCATGGTTAATAGGTTATTGACGTACCATCTGTCTCAGCAAGAATTTGAAAAAGAAAAGAAAATAATTAAGACCATCGCTTTCAACAATGGGTATAACCCCCACGTTATTGACAACATAATCAGGAAAACAAAATTTAAGCTTTTAAATAAACAACCTAGCATAAAAACAAACAAATTTGTAATCAATTATGTCAACAAGCACAGTGAAACCATAGGCAACATATTTAAAAAGAACTCAATTTTACCTGGTTATAAAATATCTAAGGGCCACTTGTTTAATTATAATAAGCCCTGTTTATCGAAAGCTAATTCTAGGGGAGTGTATTTAATTGAGTGCAATAAGGGTGATCAATGTGACAAAAAGTACATTGGTAGCACCAACAGAACATTTCAGCAGAGGTTTAAAGAGCATAATGCCTCCAGCCAAACCAATCCTACATCCAAGGTAGCACAGCATCTCAAACAAAATGCCTCCCATAAAACTGATTTTGACAATTCATTAACAGTTTAAAAAAATTGCAATGATGGCAAAAAAGCACAGGTATGGGAGGAATATTTCATTTACAATAGTGTGACTGAAAACAACAGCGATATATTACTAAACAAAAAAGAAGACTTTTCAGAAAAAATAACATTTAAAAAATTGCGCCAGCTCAATAAACAATAGTGTAGGTTTTGTACTTCGTCCACCAATCAGCTGATTGATAAACAGATGATGACGTATCGTATCCTTTGACCTGGCGCCCACTCAAGATCTAGTTAGTAGGCCTACAGTAACCGGTCGGGAGTGATGCGTGATCGGTATTAATGTGTGACGTTGTTTTTCGTTTTCGTAAAAGTGTGTTAGTGTGTAAACGTTGTGACAGTTTTGTAATAGTTTTTTTAGTACAGTTATGACACCATTTTATAACTTGACAACTAAAGAAATGTGGGCTAAATAAGTTTGAGTTCGCCGCTGAGGATGAGGGGTAATTTCCTCGAAACATGTTCGGCATAACCAGAAAAACATTTTGATATCTTCAAGCTATTACGTAAGTAATAAATATTGACAATTTATAAAGTTTTATGAAATCAACTTCATGTCAACACTATGGGCTGTGACACCGGCGAGAGAGGTTAGCCTTGTGTTTGGTTTATGGCCTACATGGCTCTGGTTTATGGTTTTTAAGGTTAGAACTTACAATCATGTATAATTTTATAATAACCTATTTGTAACATCATAATGTAGCCTTATATTAAATTTTTACTTGTTATTAAGCATTTTAAAAATTTGTTTTTTTTGGGGGGCTATAACGTTCTAAATGACAGACGTTTGAAACGTTCTCTGACGGGGTGCTCTTCTGCTTTGGAAGAAAACATCTGGGAGTGTAGGAATACCAACATAAACAAAAATAAAACTGGATATAAAACAATTTTATTGGTCCAAAAGTACAAAAACATAACGTTAATACATAACGTGGTATGTCATTTTACTAAAAGTTATCCAAAGGTGGCGCCTAAAACGTTATTCTACTGACCTCTTTTGGGCTGATTTTCCAGGTCTTGGCTACTTAGTTTTTGAAATAAAGTGTAATCTAGCTGTATATTCCTTCCTGGTTTTATCCTTTCACTTTCCAATACTTACTTCACGTCTTTTATGTTTATTTACACGATTTTGGTCCTTGGGTGACAGCGCGCAACGATCGGCGGGGATTCCATCTTTCAGCGAATAGAACGTTATTTACCAGAAAGTCCATGCAGTCCCGTGAAGCATGCCAACTTTGACAGACGAAATCAGGGCTGCCAACTCAAATATCTTCAAAATAAAATATATCATGGTATAGCTCGTGTCCTAGAGAACCTTTTTCATTGAATATCCCCGATTTTGAAATTTTGTCGCTTAGAACGTTTTACGGGGGACCCCTACATTTGTTATTTCATGTTTGCATTTTGTTAATATACCGTAACCAATACATTAAGTGATAAAGCCTATGTTAATGTTTTTATAATCTCAAATTAATTTTTATAAAATTTTAAAAAACTCTAGAAAATTATAATGGGACTGTGCACATCCACGGCAAATTACTTTTCTAACATTGTCCTTGGGCACAGGCTGAGAAAAAGGGATCACAAAAATAAATGCTTGCCTACTAATTACATAGATAGATATTGTTATTGTATTCACATTGAGATGCCTCCAAAGCTGATATTAACAAATAAATCAGGTTTATATTACCTCAGTCAACAGCTTTTGTAAATCCAAATGGTCACCTGGTTCCAGAAAATCATAGTTTCAAGTTTTGAGATTGGTATTTTGTTGAAACTGAAGATGAAAACTATATGATTTTCTGAAACCGTTAGTCCATTTGGATTTATAAAAGCTGTTGACTGAGGTATTATAAACCTTTTTTAATTGTAATTTTACCTTTCAGAGGAGACTTTAGCTTTATAAATGAATTGCTTCTTAAATTTTGTCTTTGGCCATAAAATTGGACGAAGAAGTTTTGTTTTCAAGCTCACCTAGCACACATAAAAACAACCCTTAAATGAGGTAAATTGACTAAAACTAGCACTTTCCTGATGTATGAATCCAAAAACTGCTTCCAACCACCATTGCCGTTAATTTTCGGTGAACGGAGATTTGGCATTAATTGCTACATTTACGGAGAAAGGAAAATAAATTTGTGATGCGGAAAGTGAAAAGGGACCTCAAGTCGGAATTTTCCGGTTTTGAGTTATTAACATCCTGAAATTCAGCATTAAATTATAAACAATTTGACATATAATTTATAGTGCTATGATTTTTTGTCTTTGAGTTATTGGCATTTTTAATTTAACTAGTTAAAACGAGTATTTTAGGAAATCAAGGCCCGAAACTTCAAACGTTCACAGAATATTTATTATTATTATTATTATTTAAGAAATGAATTAGGTATCACAATAAAGCTTAAAAGTAGATCTTTGAATCCAAACAAAAACAGATGTGATACACTTCCAATTTAATTGTTTAAAAAATAAAATTAGTGAGAGGTTAGAAAAGGGACCTCAAGTCGGAAGGCAAAATGCCGAGGAATAAAAGAGAAATACATCGTCAAGACGGTGATTTTCGAACTTAGACAATATTCTTTTACAGCGAAAAACTTGAAGTAGTTTACTTATCCGCCGATAGATGTCAGGAGAGACTAGTTTTGTAACTAGTCCCGCTGGCCCTGACGACTCTGTCAGTGCGGGCTTGCACATTTGGGAAATGGGACCTGAAGTCACCCGCCATGTTATTTCCCATTTAAGCGACTTCAGGTCCCTTTTTGTATGCATGACATAGACTGTTAAATCGATTATTTTTTAATATTTCTGGGATTCTTATTGCTAAAATAATCGAATGATCGAAAGATTAAGGAATTGTATCCAATCGAAACCTAAAAATTATATTTTTGATATTTATTTATATTTTTATTATAATTATATTTTTTATATATTTTTTTGATATTTTTGACCCGGTTTGACTAAAATGCTCGTACTGTAAAATTTACTCCAGCGACTTGAGGTCCCTTTTCACTTTCTGCATCACATTTTAGCCTATTTTATTTATATTTCCTCAATTTTGTAAATACGTTTATTATGTTTGGTTTTTAAACGTATATTTACTTTGAGAAAATACAACAGTGTATTACACATTCCCTCTGGCTGACATGCTCGGACATAAAGATTAGATATATATGTTATTTTCTAATTGTGAAGTTTGAAATATTAAAATATACCTCAAATTAAAAATTATTTTGTGATAAACAGGTAAAAGGCCTTTTGAGATGTAGTTATATGTGATACTGTTGTTTGCAGGGTTGTATCTAAAGCCTAACGGAGTGGCCCTAGTGAAAATGTCAGTGAAGGTCAGCTGACATCAACTGGGTAAAATACCAATTGGCATCAGCTGACATCAGTTGACATCTTGTGAGGTCAGCTGACTCTTTCTGGTCCTCCGACCCACTGATATCAGTGTATAACTGGTTTTTAATGATACTCTCCCACTGAAAATACTCATCTGACTTGGAGTGGTTTTCAAAAATTTTTTTCCTTTCACAAATAAACTATATAACAAGTCAGCTGAAATAGGGAAATTGGATACCACATATAGCCCGTTAGTTCAAATAACTTTTAACATCATACAAATTCAAATTTATTGATTATGTAAGATTTTTATTTTTTTCACCAAAGGTAAATTAATAATGCTGTCCATTTAGCATTATAAACTATTTTAATTATCATCTTAAACTGAGATCATCTGATATCAGTGAACCTTTACTTATGTTAGCTGATATCAGTGATTATGATCAGCTGATGTCAACTGATATCAGTCAAAAGACAGCTGGTGCCAACTGACATCAGCTGATGTCAATAAAAGGTCAGCTGATATCGTTCAAAGTCAACTGATGTCAGCTGATTTCAGTGAAAATCGTTACTGATATTTTACTAGGGGGAACTGCCCCATCCCTGGTGCAAGAGGTGGTGAAAGCCCTTGGAGGATTGCTGCGTTACATGTGACACTGTTGTTTGCAGGGTTGTATCTGAAGCCTGACAGGGTGGAACTACCCCTGTCCCTGGTGCAGGAGGTGGTGGAAGCCCTTGGAGAATTGCTGCCAGTTACATGTGACACTGTTGTTTGCAGGGTTGTATCTGAAGCCTGACAGGGTGGAACTGCCCCTGTCCCTGGTGCAGGAGATGGTGGAAGCCCTTGGAGAATTGCTGCCAGTTACATGTGACACTGTTGTTTGCAGGGTTGTATCTGAAGCCTGACAGGGTGGAACTACCCCTGTCCCTGGTGCAGGAGATGGTGGAAGCCCTTGGAGAATTGCTGCCAGTTACATGTGACACTGTTGTTTGCAGGGTTGTATCTGAAGCCTGACAGGGTGGAACTACCCCTGTCCCTGGTGCAGGAGATGGTGGAAGCCCTTGGAGAATTGCTGCCAGTTACATGTGACACTGTTGTTTGCAGGGTTGTATCTGAAGCCTGACAGGGTGGAACTACCC
The DNA here is from genome assembly GCA_035578135.1 of Flexamia atlantica. Classification (NCBI taxonomy): domain Eukaryota; kingdom Metazoa; phylum Arthropoda; class Insecta; order Hemiptera; family Cicadellidae; genus Flexamia; species Flexamia atlantica. The sequence continues at coordinate 118,452,260 of JAQJVK010000001.1, forward strand.
CTGTCCCTGGTGCAGGAGGTGGTGGAAGCCCTTGGAGAATTGCTGCCAGTTACATGTGACACTGTTGTTTGCAGGGTTGTATCTGAAGCCTGACAGGGTGGAACTACACCTGTCCCTGGTGCAGGAGGTGGTGGAAGCCCTTGGAGAATTGCTGCCAGTTACATGTGACACTGTTGTTTGCAGGGTTGTATCTGAAGCCTGACGGGGTGGAACTACCCCTGTCCCTGGTGCAGGAGGTTGCGGGGGTTGTGGGAGACATCTTGGAGGATTGCTGCCAGTTTGTCGATAAAGTGGACGCTCCTGAGTCGCTTGGAGATTATCTAACAAACAGATTCAATCACTACTTGGATTCATGCAACGATACTCCTAGTATTCGCAAAGACAAACTAGATCTTTTTGACTGGCATATAAGGTACGTAATGTTACTATATGAGAAATTGACTTATATGTGTTCATGTAATTTGGAATGAGTCAGTATGTTTCAGTGTAGCCTTTACAAGTACCTTAAAGAATCAAAATCAGTGTAGCGCAGTGTAGCGTGATACATGTACCTTAAAGAATCAAAATCAAACATGGCAAAATTATATTTTATGCCTATTTAAAACTATTAGAAAGCCCCTAAGACTCAATAACCCTTTACCATATTTTTTCTTTGAAATTAATTTAGGATTCCTTGGAGAAATCATCCAATTTGTCTTTAAAGGCCTTAATCATTATTATTAGATATTAATTTTTTTTCATATCTATTTTACATTATTAAATAAATTTGTTTTTGCCATCTGAATATTTTGTATGCAGGGTATGTAAATTTTTCCTCAAATTAAAACTACTTTAGAGGTTTCTTTTTTAAATTTGTAAAAATAGTAGAAATTTCTATATATTAATACGCAAGCGGTTTTCTTTTCACAGTCCAACCGCAATAACGGCTGGATGGATTTTAACGTTTGAGGTGTCAAATTAAAGGGATTGTTATGTAGATTTGTCATCAAGTCTCAGAATTTAAAAAAAGGGCGTCACTAAAGTACAGTAAAGGGCTGCAGTTTCGGAACAGTAGCGCTATTCATGGACATTGAAGCAAGCTCAGTTTACTTTGTTTACAAACTGAACATATGGCCAAGCTCTGAAATAAACCACAGTTTGAAAAGAGCAGTTTTATATTTAAAGCTGGTTTGGCTTTGTTTTCAACAGTTTTCTTTTTTAAACGTATTATTATGTCATTTAGGTTATGTTATGAAGTTTTTAAAGCTCTTAAACATTACAGTTACCAGTTTTACAATGTAGTTTACGATATCGCATAGTGTTTTTTGAAGTTATATTAACCTGAGCAAATCTACTTTTGGATTTGGTGCATTTATAATGCCACCAATAAGAAGAAGACGAACATTGACTGGTCGGAGGAGTCGGAAAGAACACGATCGCAACCGCTGGCATCACCCTCCCGATGTAACATTTGATGCTCCTTCCAACCTCAGACCAATGAACTAAAAATGTTTTCATTGTGGTGGGTTGCATTTCAAGAATGAAAAGACTGGTAGAGATATACGTTGTTTACGCGTTTTTACAAAAAAGGAAAGATTGCCTGTAAAGACAGCCGTTCCCTACAATATCTGTTTTGGCGATAATTATCAATAAGGTGCAGCAGCAATCCCTAAACAAAGAAAGTCATTGCTCACAGCGCCAGTGTTTGCTCTCGGTCAGCTACATGTTGCTGTAAGCAGAGCTTGATCTTTTGCCGGTGTTAGAATATACATTTCAGAAAAAAGAGGACATGGGGAAATGAAGGTGTTCCCTTAAATCGTTTACATTTACCGGAAACTCCTGCGGTAGATCAAATTAACAGTAAAAGTTTCAGTAGTTAAGCCATAATTTTGTTGATGAATTTAGCCCTTTGATTAAACTTTAAAAGTATATATGTAGGCTGATTATTCTTCATTCTTTTACTATATGACTCTTGCTCGATTTCGAGCTACGTGTTATCTAGTATTATGTCAATAGGTTTCAGGTGATTGATAATTCGTGTGATGATCTCAACACTTTGTCAGCAAAAGCCTGGGGATTGTATGAGTTTTGTGGTGGAACAGATTATAATAATCTGACTCAAGGTTACTCATCCCTGATACAATTCTTGGTAGATAAGCTGCCATATGCTTCGCTAAGGATGAATAGTGCTGCAAAACTTGTAAAATATTCTTCTGATGAACCACATATCAGGGTAAGTTATGTAACTTTAGAGTGCTATGTTCATTCTTCCTTATAAATTTTTATACTGTGAAAAACTCAGACATGACCATAGTTCTTTTTATTATCTTTGATTATTCATTTCCTTAATTTAATTTTTTATTTACAGTAGCTTCGAATTTTTATCTTAAACTTAAAAATGTTTCTTACTGAATCACCTGAGCAGATTTGAGTTAGTATATTATTATTTTACAAGTATTTGCAAAAATAAATTTTAAAAATGTTTTTCAGTTATTTTAAGACATATTCAATAGAAGGTTTGGTTACGTATAGTAATAATCTAATCAGATATACATTTATTGAATGGAATCAATAATATTAAATGTTATTAGTATCAGTAGTGTTTATTGTTAACGATCCAGGCAACAAAAAATCTGGATAATCTTTGAAGGGTCGAGTGGTAGAGGGGGGCAAGTAACATTTTTGGTGAAATTGAGTTAGATGCATGGATGAAGGGGTTAAGTGATCCTCTAATTGCCTCTAATTGATACAATGTGTCCAATTGTCCTAACATTTGAGATAGTTTTTAATTTAGGGGGTAAGTGCAGAAACTGAAGTCAAATTTGGTGGGAGAAAGATTCTTCCACCCCCTTCCTCCTCTCCCCCCTTCATCCACTTACTCTTTACACACTTAAAAAGGGGGTAAGTGCAATTTTAAGGGCAAGAAGGGGGTAAGTGCACCACTTACATCTTTCTTTCACCAAATTTGACTTCAATTTCTGCACTTACCCCCTAATTTAAAAAACTATCTCAGCTGTTATTTGAGTTAGGATAACTGTTTTTATTGTTCAACAGTCTTAAGGTATTCCATAAGGTTATATGGGTAGGTCGCCATTTCAATCAATGTAATGTAATGTTTAAATAAATTTCTGTTTTTTGCATAAAAATATTTTCGTATTATTTTACAGCACTTAACCCCTTCATCCATTCTCAAGTAACTCCTTTCTCAGTGAAAAAAGGGGGTAAGTGAGAGAAAAGTTGAAAATTCCATATGAAGGAATATTTTAAGTTTTACCAGGTTTTGCTACAAAAATTTCATGTATCTTTTCCTCCCAATGCTGTTTTCAGAGCGAAATTAAATAAAAAATTATAAAAGTTGTAGCTTAAAAACTTTAGGTTCATTTTTCCTTTAACAAAATGTTACTTACCCTCTTCTTCCACTCAACCCTTCCTGTAACAACTGTGCATAAAAATAACGATAATGGAATTATCACCTCTGATACTGCTGACATTGCCATCAAATCATGTCAGATGACTCTTGTTGTAATATCTTCATGAATGCTGCAGAAAAATTAAACTTTTATACCATAGCATAGGAATGCATTATTTCCAGCTTCTCACTGTACTGTTCAACACAAGAAATCTGCCTGTTTACCTTGTTGCATTGTTGCGGCAGAAAAATCATGCCTATGTTGCATTTGAAAACGAGTCTTTTCATCACATGTCATGTCAAAACTGGGGAAACTTGATACTTGGCTGTTGAATTTCAAAGATCAAACATTTTCAAAGGTTCCCCTCATTTTGGTAATACAAGCGGACTTGTGCAATCCAGGCAGCGCTGCTGTCTGTGGGTGTTCCAAGGAACTACGTCGACTATCGTGGTTACGCAGTACCATTACCGTGCAGTATTTTACAAATGCAGTTGGATGAAATTAAATCGAGTTCGCTAATCCGCTGCCCCCGTGACGCCCACACTTCGCAAACCCCCGCCATTGGATGGCACGCAGCGAACGTGTTAAGAGAAAACTCTGTATTTCTCAACCTCATCTGGATAATCCAGGATCCACATGATTTTGGCCCAGATAATCCAAGGTTTACTATATTTTTAAAAAGTATTCTCTAGTTCACTTCTTCAGTTCAAAAGATGTTTACTACCATCTTTACCTAGGTTTATAGAATGGTTATATTGTCACGGGATTCGTTCTTAGGGTCAAAGATCTTCATTTTTGAAATTTCTATCTTTTACTAGCTGTCCTACCCATTCTTCGCACGGATTTAGAATGAAAAAGAAACAATGGTTTCTATGGAAACCAAATAAAAACTGTCAAAAACCAATAAATTGGCATGAAACATGAACGTAAGAAGCCTACGGGGCGGAGCCCGAGGGGATTTTAAGGAAGTGAATAGGCTTATGTGTTTCCCGGGTTCAAGATCTACCTCTTGAGTGAAATTTCAACCCATTTGGTTCAGTATGTTTTAAGTTCACATGGTACATACATACATACATACACCACCTCTTCTTTATAATATAGTATATATAGATTTACAGGGTCAACAATGAAATTCAAGCAAGGACCTAACGGGTATACTTATTTCAGGTGATATGTGAAAATGGTAAACAATATGAATCAAATCACGTGATTGTCACGAGTTCTCTGGGTTTCCTTAAGGAAAATGTTGACACTTTATTCAGCCCTCCTCTTCCCTCTGAAATTTCTCAGGTTTGTGCTACAGTAGATAATCCAAAAAATCCTTTTCAGTAGTGGGCATTTTGGCTTTAAAAGTGGTAAATCTACAGGTGAAGCCTTAGAAAAACGTTATCCTCAAAAGTCTGATTTACTTGTCTCTCCAAGTTGACAGACATGTACAGTACGCTCCCGATTATCCGAGCCCCGGTTGTCCGAGACTCCGGATTATCCGAGGTCGTTCTAAGCTAAAGAATATATTATTTTACGTTCGGTCAAAACATAATAATTACATGATTAGCATTGGTTTTTGCTAAAGTAAAATAAATTACTTGTAATTTTTTAGTTTATTTGTTTATTCAAGTTATAATTTAAATAAACATTTGAAGGTTTATTTTATCATGCAAATACTATAAATAACTTAAATTTATGTTGTGAATTAAAATCACTAGTGGACGAACTGACCGAGTCATCTACTGGATGCAAGACGACATCCACTATCGTTAAATAATGGTGAATTTGACTTGCCCAAATATTGGGCGAACTACTTGCCGCATGAGGCCTTATGAGAATGACAAGAAACGAGTACATCGTACCAGTTCAATCACCATATTTGTATTGGCCTAGATTCACCCTCCGATAGTTTTCCAGAAGTGAATTCCCACCATAAACAAACGTACGTACGAATACAGATGTTATATGACGAATGACGCTTTTCCTTCACAAACTTTATTTTGTTACTCCTTGTTGTTTTTAAATACAGTGGAACCTGGATAATTCAAATCTCAAGGGACCAGCTAAAAACTTCGAATTATCCATAAATTCGAATTAAAGAAGTTCTAAAGAATGAGGCCAAGACATTAAAACTTCAAATTGTGAATTTAACCTCTTTATCAAATTGACACTCTAAAAGAATAAATTCATCAACAAACGCTAATTATAAGGGTTCAAAAACAGTAATCATAAAACAGAAATAACTACCCTAAAGTATAAACTACGTACGACGCGACATACGATAATACAAAGAAACATTTCTGCTAGAAAAAATACAGTACGTTCTGCTACGTCTTGTAATCTCTTTATCGCCTACAGCCTATTTTGTTTTTATGACCTTTAATTTTTGAATTAATAAGTAAAGAAACTGCTCTTTCGGTTCGTGTTCGAATGAAATGTTGCCCTCGGCTTGCTCTATCCGTTATTGCTAAGTACAAAATTATTTTGGTTGTTTTCTTACAACCCACGCTTGGCTTGATCTTATTAAATAAATGATTCCTATTGTCTTCAACCAAGGTAAGTGTAATCCTAGGTTTCTTTACTAGAATAATGACAAATAAATATAATTTATAAGATAAGTTTATTGACTTGAAACAATGGCTGACATTTGACTCTAGAAGGGTTAACAACAATTGGTTTACAATAGTGGGGAAACATATGGCTTTTCTTTACAAGATTTAAATACAATAAAATAAAGTTTTATTTTTACAGTAATGTCTCTTTGTATTCTGATTCTCAATCTCAGGGAAGGGTGTTCGTGCTGTCTTGAATAATATTAAAATAAATAAGAATAATGAGTTCAAATTAAATTCAATTGAGTTGTAGGTAAATAAGTAATAGATATTTCTTATGAAATTTTGGGTTTGTCCCTTCAGGAAATTCCAATTGCTGCACTGAGTTTACTGATTGTAATAAAATTATTAACTTAAATTTGGAAAATATAGTCTCTTTTTTATTTCAATAGGCTAATATATTATTTCTTCAGATAAATGTTATAAAATAATGTTCAAATTGTCCTTTTGGCTTAGAGCTTGGGTTTATACAAAATGGAGGATATTACCACATCAGCTTACAAAAGTTCTTCGCTCATACCACTCTTCTTGTGAATGTTTAAAAAGGGAAATGACTTTAATCTGTGGTATTTCTTTGAGCAATCAGCCCTACTAAATGGTCCTAGGGAAATGCAACGTCCTAGTCCATTACTGGGGATAATTTGCATTAATTAGGTACTGTGACCTACAAAAGCTTCTATTCACCACCAGATCTTGAAGAGAAGAGCCCCTCCAGAGTCTTTCTTGCTGTCAATCTTGATGATCACATTGTTGAACACATATGTTAATATACATTACTCACTGAACACTAAATTTAGATTCCTTCAGGACTATTTTTTAATCTAGTATTATATTAAATTTTATTTATTGCAATTCTCTTTACATATATATATATATTATATTGATAGATAGGAAATTCTGATACTAAATTATGGGTGAATATTTGATGATGGGATTATTAATGAATGCAAATTAATATTCTTATCTTATAAATTATTTTCTTTCTGAGGAGGGTAATAGTGACATAGACCTATATTAAATTATGGGCACAAGTAAGTAAATAAATGTTTTTATATTTGGGCAACACACATGGTAATGAACAAATTATTATGGGGAATAGGGCAAAGTTATTGAAAGAGCATATTAATCATTTTACTGTCGAACATAATAGCACAAATAACACATACTTAAATACTAAATAATGAATGTATGAAATGGAATACTATAAATATCTCCTCAGAAATCTGTATGACATGAAATGAATACTGATTTCGAACAAGTATGAAATGGAATACATGAATCATTTAGTGTGAAAATTACTAAAGCTAGGTAAGAGATACATTAAATGAGTGATTATTCTTCATGATTAACTAACTTATAACAAAGATATTCAACTATAAAATATTTTATACAGTATTATTATTTTATGAGGGATTACGATCGTTCATGGCCTATTATGGGTTTAAAGAGGGGTTTTAATGACTTTAGCGGTTGTACAGGAATTATAGTTCATTTACACGCACTGTTCATTGTTTATTGTCTATTTTATTTTGTATTTGACATTGTTTATTTCGCACTTTTAAATCGCACAGTTCATTATAAATATGATATATGGACAAATAAATAATCACGCACTTGCGGTTAAGGTTCATGTCGATCTCCTCTATATATATATTTTTTTTTGCACTACACTGTTTATCACTTTGTTTTTATTTATATCTTGAGATTCAGTTGTCGGCTTCTTCTTCATTGTCTACAGCTTGTTCTTCATTAATAGGTTCTATGTACCTTTTCAACGCAGATATGTGGTAGGGTCCTAATAATTCTTCTTCGCCTTCTCTAGTTACGTTGAAAGTGGATTTTCCAAGGATTTGTTTGATGATGAATGGTCCTTCGTATCTTCAAAAAGTTTTGCAGTTTCTCCAAATAGAGCTCGAGAATGGGGATGTGTCTTTTTAATGACTGGTATTATGGGATTTATGAAGGTACTTTTACTTCGCTCTATTACTCCTAAGGATTCCATTCGATCGATTTCTTTTTGAACTGCATCCTGGTATTGCTGTGGTACTGGATTCATAGTACTCTTAAAATGTTGAGGATTATTCACTCGTAACTCATGAGAATATTTATTACAAATTCCTGGTTGTTCGGAGAAAACGTGTTTGTACTTATTTAACAATCCACTTAATATATTTTGTTCATCTTGATTGATACAGCTGTTTGTTGCCAATGATTTATTTATTTCTTCACGTGTCAATGTGCTGTCTGCTGTTGGACTAGTTTGCATTTTCTTGAAGTTTTGAGCTGTGCTATCATATTCATTATAAATTTTATTATTATCATATGGTACATTTTCGTACATCATATCATCAACATTATTATACATATTATTTGGCCTATGGCTATTATCAACAATTATTTGACATATTTGTCCTTCATGATGACACATATTAAACTTCATTACCACTGGATTATTATCTATTTGCAAACTGATTTCATTAGTATTAAAATTCAATTCCATTTTGAGATCAGATAGAACATCGACTCCTAAGATTATTGGCTTGATTAAATTCGGTACTATTAAGTATTCTGTTAATCTCGTGTGTCCCTTGATTTCTGTTGGTATGTATATTATTCTGGAAACACGTTTAGACTTTTCTCCAACCGCTGTTTTGATGACTGTATTATTTAATGGGAATTCTTCAAAAGGTTGTAACTTAGATTTGTTTTCATTAAACCAATTTTCAGCTATACATGTGATTGATGATCCTGAGTCAATTAATGCATACACGTTAATGTGATTTAGAGTTATGTTGATTTCAGGACAATTTATTTTGGTGAAATTATTTTGCTGTTCATTATTAGGCTCTTCTTCGAGTAGAAATTCTTTATCACATAAGATATTATTTGTCTGCATGTGATTTATTTGGTACATTGTTTGACCGAGTGTGTTATGTTCTGGCGCTGTATACAATGAGGAATTTAGCCGCAACTTCACCTCAAGATCTCGGTCGTCGTTTACAGCGCCGAGTCGTTTTCCGACCTCTGTTGTTGCATTTGAGGTGGAGGTGTTTGGCTATTACTTGGGCTGTTATTCGGGCTGTTTTGGTACTGCTGCGGGTCCCTCAAGTCCGGGTTTTGTGTGTACATGGCGCATATTTGACTTTGTTCCTCTGTCGGATATTGCCTTCTTTGTTGGAACGATTGATCCGGTCTTTGGTATCTCTGTGGTTGCTGTTCTTTTTGGTATGGTTTGCTGTCATGGTATCTGTTGTTCTGATACTTCCCATTATAATGATTGTTATTTCGATTGTAGCCAGAATAGTAATTGTTTTGGTTTCGTGTATAGTCACTTCGCTGTTGTTGATTGTGGTTAAATTTTGGTTGATATGCTTGTCGGTTTACTTGTTGTTCGTGTTTATATGATTGATTGTTCTGGTTTTGATTTTCTGTTGATCTGGTGTTGTTCGATTGATTGTTGTTGTGATAGTTTTTGGCACGCCTCGGTCCTTCTTTTATATCCTCCTTTTGCAATAATTTTTCCATATTTCGGATTGTAGTTATATTTTGAACGCTGACGCTGTCCTGGATTATTGGGTCGAATCTCTCTGCCATCAGTGCTACTATTTCTTCCTCAGTTAGGCTGGGTGTCATTGACTGTAGTAATAATACTCGTTCGGTTAGATATTCAGTTCTACTTAATGTTCCATTGCTTCTGTATTTTTCTGCTTCGATCTTTGCTTTAATGCCCTTCTGTACTGCTTGGCTCCAATATTTCATTTCAAACTCTCGTGTAAACTGATCCCAATCATGTATGTCTTGGCGTATTAATTGTAGCCATCTGGATGCCGGACCTTCAAAAGATGTTTCTAATATATCTTTGAGGTATTCTGTAGGGTCGATATTTGCATTTCTCTCCAATCCCCTTTCGTAATATCTCCTCAGTCTTCCCAGGTATTCTTTAGGGTTTCCGCCGCGTCCATTAAATTTTGGTAATTGCTGGTCGTTTCCTTGACTTCCTGTACAAATGACTTGGATAGGACCCATGTGTCTAGACATTGGACTGGACAATTTCATTTGGTCAACTTCCGCCTTGCATTCATTTAAGTTTTGATTTAAATTATGAATTTCAACCTGCTGTGATTCGATCATCTTTGTTTGTAGGCTTAATTTTGGTAAGACTTCGTTTTTGATTGTTTCGAGGTTCGCTTTGGCATGCTGTTCGCATTCATTTTGGGTTTGTATGTTTAGTTTTTCGATTTTCTCATCGATCTTATTTGTATGTTCGCCTAATTGCTCTGTTATAGCTGATGTAATGCTCTCCTTATATGATTTATTCTCATTTTCGAATTCAGTCTGCTGTTGATTCATAGCCTCGATGACGAATTGTTTCATTTTACTCTGCGACTCGTCAATTCGGAAAATTAATTCTTTTTTTATTTGGTTATTTTCTTCCTTTTGAATATTTTGTGCTCGTTCAATTGAGTCAATTTTAATTTTCATCTCGTCTCGACCTTCTTTAGTTTCTTTGATTTGGGTTTGAAGTTCCCTATAAGTTTCGTTGATTTTGGTATTGACGATCTCAATTAAATTTGATTCTGTCTGGTCAATTTTGTGATTAATTTCGAAATTGCTCTGATCGATTTTCTTGTGAGTTTGATCAATTTTCTGAGTCATTTCAACTTTACTTTGGTCAATTTTATTTCCTAATGTCGCAATTAGTGCAATTAATGTGTTAATATCCGCCGCGGGTGTCATAGTTGTCGTCAGATTTGTTTCCTGAGTCGGTACAATATCGCTATTCTCCGTTTCCGTTTGAAATGATTCGGTTTGGCGGGCTCCGGCAGTGTTCGGGTAGTCTCGTGGACGTTCGGGTGTGATCGGCTGTGTGCGACTCACCGGTGGAATGCTGGGATCGCTTATTCTCAAATTCTGTGGTATGCCAGCTGTGAATGTGAGTAGTGTGTCGTCTGCAGACAGTACGTGAGGAATAGGTAATGTTGGTTGATCCGTGCGCTGCGATTGGTCGTCGCGTTCCATGCTACTCTGTGTGTCAGTGACGTCAGCGGTTCGCTCAGCGTCTCTCTCAATATCGGTGTCAAGATGGCCGTCGGCTTGAACGTTCTCCTCCTCCGAGCTCGAGCTAATGGCGTCTCTTGTGTACTTTCGTGTAGGCCGTAAGTTATAGCGATTATTCGACATTTTCAACTAAATTCACGATCATTACGTTTATTGATTGGGCAATTATTAATCTTAAATATATTATTAAGTTAGGGAAATGGTATTACGGGGACAATTAACAATAAATACCTTAAAATTACGACTTAAACTAGGTGAGAATTGCAATAATTCTAGGCTATTATTTTTTAGGCTACTGTCTATTATTCAAACCAGCACGTTGGTTGCGCCATATTTGTAATCTCTTTATCGCCTACAGCCTATTTTGTTTTTATGACCTTTAATTTTTGAATTAATAAGTAAAGAAACTGCTCTTTCGGTTCGTGTTCGAATGAAATGTTGCCCTCGGCTTGCTCTATCCGTTATTGCTAAGTACAAAATTATTTTGGTTGTTTTCATACAACCCACGCTTGGCTTGATCTTATTAAATAAATGATTCCTATTGTCTTCAACCAAGGTAAGTGTAATCCTAGGTTTCTTTACTAGAATAATGACAAATAAATATAATTTATAAGATAAGTTTATTGACTTGAAACAATGGCTGACATTTGACTCTAGAAGGGTTAACAACAATTGGTTTACAATAGTGGGGAAACATATGGCTTTTCTTTACAAGGTTTAAATACAATAAAATAAAGTTTTATTTTTTACAGTAATGTCTCTTTGTATTCTGATTCTCAATCTCAGGGAAGGGTGTTTGTGCTGTCTTGAATAATATTAAAATAAATAAGAATAATGAGTTCAAATTAAATTCAATTGAGTTGTAGGTAAATAAGTAATAGATATTTCTTATGAAATTTTGGGTTTGCCCCTTCAGGAAATTCCAATTGCTGCACTGAGTTTACTGATTGTAATAAAATTATTAACTTAAATTTGGAAAATATAGTCTCTTTTTTATTTCAATAGGCTAATATATTATTTCTTCAGATAAATGTTATAAAATAATGTTCAAATTGTCCTTTTGGCTTAGAGCTTGGGTTTATACAAAATGGAGGATATTACCACATCAGCTTACAAAAGTTCTTCGCTCATACCACTCTTCTTGTGAATGTTTAAAAAGGGAAATGACTTTAATCTGTGGTATTTCTTTGAGCAATCAGCCCTACTAAATGGTCCTAGGGAAATGCAACGTCCTAGTCCATTACTGGGGATAATTTGCATTAATTAGGTACTGTGACCTACAAAAGCTTCTATACACCACCAGATCTTGAAGAGAAGAGCCCCTCCAGAGTCTTTCTTGCTGTCAATCTTGATGATCACATTGTTGAACACATATGTTAATATACATTACTCACTGAACACTAAATTTAGATTCCTTCAGGACTATTTTTTAATCTAGTATTATATTAAATTTTATTTATTGCAATTCTCTTTACATATATATATATATTATATTGATAGATAGGAAATTCTGATACTAAATTATGGGTGAATATTTGATGATGGGATTATTAATGAATGCAAATTAATATTCTTATCTTATAAATTATTTTCTTTCTGAGGAGGGTAATAGTGACATAGACCTATATTAAATTATGGGCACAAGTAAATAAATAAATGTTTTTATATTTGGGCAACACACATGGTAATGAACAAATTATTATGGGGAATAGGGCAAAGTTATTGAAAGAGCATATTAATCATTTAACTGTCGAACATAATAGCACAAATAACACATACTTAAATACTAAATAATGAATGTATGAAATGGAATACTATAGTCTGAACTTTATTCAGGCTACCAACTTAACTTCGTGTAACATTGACAATGGCACGCTCATTGACTTTCCGCTTAAGTGAGTGTTTTATAGGTCCGAGATTTTGTCGAAATGATCACTACACTTATTTAATGTTACGTAAAACTTGTAAACACTTAAAACAAGACACTGCACAAATAAAAAAAAACACTTTGTTTGAAGGACGATCGAAAACACCGGATTGCTGCACTGGAATTCTTAGTGTGGCTGGTGGGGGGAGGGAAGGGGGTCGCAGTGTTGAGTAGCCTTTGTGTCGACATAGAAAACTGCGCATCAGGTCTGGCGCATGGCTCGTCTGCCGGGAGCCGTTCTACACAGAATCAAGTGCGAAAAGACTAGTGGCGCTGCCATGGCGAGCGCAACCCTTTTCCAAACTCAGTCAGCGTTCTGTACTGTTTTAGTTTACATTATTGGTGTCGAGTTACAAGCGATGTTGGGGCAGGGTGGGAAGCCTGGGAGGTGGAAGGGATGAGTCATTTGACCATAACCTGATACGCCATCGGTCTGGCGTTAAATTTTTATTGAACGTCGTAGTAAAACAGTGTTTTCCAATGACTTTGTAACTATTTCTAGTCGTGGAATGAAACTGATGTACCTTCAAAATTAATAATTTGGCACGTAAACAATTCGAATTATCCAAAATAAAATTCGAATTATCCACGATTTTTTAGCATTGTTTGGATACAAAATGCCAGGGACCAAGAAAAATATTCGAATTAAAGAAGATTTCGAATTATAGAAGTTCCAATTATCCAGGTTCCACTGTATTGGTAACTACAGTATTATTTTTATTGACCCGAAATTCAACTTTACTGGTTTAGATACTCTAAAACAAGTATTTTACTGGCAATAAATTTCCTATTGTGATTTTGTAACTCTCAAACCTCAAAATATAAGCAGCCTCCGTATTATCCGAGATCCTCGGTATCAGAGGCAGCCTCGGTCCCGACGACCTCGGATAATCGGGAGTGTACTGTAATTCAGGCTTTTGAGGGTAACCACTCAGGCCACTTTGTGTTAACTGAGCAAGGCTACGATAAAGTAGATTAACATTTTTTTAATACATGGAGTTTTATACGATAGTTGAGTGTTTGACTTTAATTGGCTTGAAAAATATTAGACTTTTTACCACTAAACTTGGTATACCTATTTAAATTTGTATAAAAACTATTTTTAAGCTCTCCATTTTGTCCCAACTCTTTAGGGCTCTGCCTAGTGGCCTCTGAAATTTTCAAAATTTTGCATGATAAACAAAAGGACCTATGTCAATCAAGTGGAAGAATTTTGCTTACCTTTGTGTTATATTTTAAGGTCTATATCTCCAGATTCATGAAAGCTACAGGGTAGCAAAACACTTAAATTGTAATGAATTTAGTCTTCTTTAAATTTGTATATTGCCTTATTTCTGTGGGGTTTTTAATATATAAGTGAAAACGTGGTCAAAGTACCACAAAGTGGTGCGTCCTGTGGCGTATCATGTAACTATGAGATCTAAAACTTGGAATTTATTTTATGAGCCCAATTCTAACAACATATCAAAAAATCAAAACCACACGATTTTTTGCTCAATTTATTATTTTACCTGACCAGTATACCCTATGAATATAAGGATTCAATCGACAAGAATAAAAATAATTTTAAAATGTGATGATGGTTTATTAATAAATTTCCATAAATCGAAATACCCATCAACTAAATACTATAGGAATTATTTTTGTTTCAGAATATACGTGATATGGGTTTTGATACTGTTAACAAGTTGTTCCTTGTTTATGAGTCTGAGTGGTGGCCCAGAGATTTTAAAGGTATTCAACTGATATGGGACAGAGAGAGCCTGGATCACGACCATAAGGTAATAAATTGATTTCCAAGATTTGTCTTTGATTACTGAACTGGTTATTTGCTAAAATAGTTATTTTCTAACAATTTTTGGTGCTAAGAGTATTCATCCAAATCATTACAGCGTAATTGGTTGGCCTCAGGAGAGTTGCTGCTGCATTGGGTTAGGGGTAAAAATGCTGTCATTGTGACTGGTTACTTGTTGCAAAGTGGTTGAGGTACATGTCAGGGTTTGACGTGGTGGAAACGTCGTGAACGATGCTGCTGAGTTGGGTTGGGGGCCAAAATGCTATTGTGGGGGGCTGGTCAGAGCTGGATTTCCCAGTAGGCTCAGGACTAGGTGCGCAAGCTTTCAAGGAGCGCATTTTGAAGCAAGAATCTATATTATTAAAAGAATTTCTGGGACTCTGTACAGAGCATATCAACCTCTAGAAATAAAAATGTCCATACATATTTGGTATCAAATTAAAGCTATTACTCTCTAGTTGTGCCTTTTGCGGGTTTGGAAAATATCACATGAATAGCCTTCAAACAAGAGGCTTTTGAAATTCCAGCGAAAATGCTACTATCGATGGTAGAACGTGTATAAAATTAAATAAATATATATTAATGCTATGGCATTTACTTTTTTGTCTTTAACCCAGTCTCAGCACAAGACCCATGCGGAACATGTGGCTGCATGGGCTGCCCGTGAGTTTATTGGGAGAACAAAAAATAAGGCGGGTGGCAAAAACTGTAAACTCATCAAATCATCTAGGCTCAGATGAAATGACTAAATGAAATAATTGTGTTGTAATTTCAAAAAATATATTATGTTTTTCAGGGCCTTACGCTAACACTGTAAATTAGTGTTCCTTTGAACACAATCACAATCAATCAATCAAACTTCACAATCAAATTATCACAAATAAATTATCATACAAATGATTAATCGCCCAAAAAAATAAAGTACACCTCGGATTATCGGGACACCACATTATCCGGATCCCGGATTATCCGGACTGGTCTATCTGAAAAATTCAAAAATTAAAATCATGGCAAAAACGTGATTTTAGCGAGTTTACATGTGAAATGCACCTTCTAAACATAAAATACAAACTAGTACATTACTATAAGCATTTGGAATCACAATAATAAATTGAAGGAGTCACATTCCCTAAACAGTACATTACAGCATTTTTGTGAATGTAGTTTTCTGTTTTGCTACTTGGGGCGCTAGCAGTTCAAAGTTGTAGCCGTAGCCTACAGCAATTTTGCGAGTTAATTTATTGCTGTCACTTGATGTATTTGTAGTTGTGAACTCTTTGTATAAACTGATATTGAATTTCTAATTTGAAAGACTAACATGCTGTAAAGGCTTGATACGCTGTTTGCAGCATCAATTTACGAGGGGCTAAGGTACGTGATCACTATTTAGGTGATAATGTAATGACCTTGGATTATCCGGTTTTTTTGCTATCCGAATCAGTGTTCCGCCACATTAATCCGGATAATCCGAGGTGTACTGTAATCAATATTATCGCCAGCAGCTCACTCACCTGCCTTATTTGGTGCTCTCGATGAGGTGTTTTCCGGCAGTCGTGGAACCTTTTCAGATTGTTCAAAATTGGATAAAATATGATTACTTGACAAGTAACTAGGGGTGGGCGAGTGCTTGAGGGTTTAGTTACTCTCACCGTTAATCCAAAATTTGCATTCACGATCAAATTTCACGGCCGATTGGGAGTTTCGTAAAGATGCATTTAGTTTATTTGTGATCAGCAAATAAGCACGTTCGTTTTTTGTGGCCAAACGCGAGTTTTACAAAGCAACATTTGCTGTTTATTAGCGATCGGAAAATACGCGTGATCATATTTCGCACCCGATCGCAAATACGTGTGATCGTATTTCGCGGCCGATCGCAAGTTTCGCAATGCTACATCTGCCATTTATCCATGAACAAAAGATACGCACTGTAATTTTTTGCGGCCGTTCGCTAGTTTTTCAGAATAATATTCTCAACAATATTTTATCAACTCATAGAAAAAATGATTCTGACAGTTATCTAGAAATACGATCTCAGAATTCGGAAATTAGAAACTTTCAGCTGTGTTTAGCTCTGACCTTACACTTGTTCACTTCAATATAATTTTTATTAATTGTTTATCTTATGAATGTCACGCAGACTTAATTTCTTTCTAATCTGGTATATGAAAATGAGAAGAAAATGATGAGACTTCATTGGTTTACATACGACATTAAGTATAGGTTTTGGAATTTTTGTATTAGACTTTGTAACAATAAGTGATTTATTATTTCAAATGATTAAGTATATTTTTAATTTTGAAGTAAGCTTTAAAATATACTTAGAATTTCAGAGTCAAAAATTTTAGATTGGGGGGCCAAGGTGCTGTATCGATGGACTCGTTGTTTCAGAGCAGGTTGAGGCAAGTGACAGGGTTCGACATGGTGGATACATCGCGAAGGGTGCTGCAGGATGGAGTGGGGCAAGAAGAATAGAACAAAACCGGGTGGTTCCATTTTAACCCGCCATCACTGACCAGCTGATGTAGACGTAAATTTATTTTCCTTCAATTGTATGTAGTTCAGAATTCACAGCTGGAAGTAGACGGGAATACGTCATAAGAACAAACATAAGTTACGGGACCACCTATTTTTTCTACTCATCTTGGGAGTGGGGGGCCAAGGTGCTGTATTGATGAACTGGTTGTTTGAGAGCAGATTGAAGCCCGTGACAGGGTTCGACATGGTGGATACATCGCGAAGTGTGCTGCAGGATGGAGTGGGGGGCCAAGGTGCCGTATTGATGAACTGGTTGTTTCAGAGCAGGTTGAGGCCCGTGACAGGGTTCGACATGGTGGATTACATCGCGAAGGGTGCTGCAGGATGGAGTGGAGGGCCAAGGTGCCGTATTGATGAACTGGTTGTTTCAGAGCAGGTTGAGGCCCGTGACAGGGTTCGACATGGTGGATTACATCGCGAAGGGTGCTGCAGGATGGAGTGGAGGGCCAAGGTGCTGTATCGATGGACTGGTTGTTTCAGAGCAGGTTGAGGCCTGAGACAGGGTTCGACATGGTGGATACATCGCGAAGGGTGCTGCAGGATGGAGTGGGGGGCCAAGGTGCTGTATCGATGGACTGGTTGTTTCAGAGCAGGTCGAGGAACGTGACAAGGTTCGATAGGATGGATACATCGCGAAGGGTGCCGCTGGGTTGGGTGGGGGACCGAGGTGCTATTGTGATTGATTGCTTGACTGTTGCAGAGCTGGTTGAGGCACATGTCAAGGTTCAACATAGTGGACTCAACATGACGAGTGCTGCTGGATGGAGGGGAGGTGCTATTGTGATGGGCTGGTTGACTGTTGCAGAGCTGGTTGAGACACATGCCAAGGTTCAACATAATGGACTCCACATGAGTTGTGCTGCTGGATGGAGTGGGGGGCCAAGGTGCTATTGTGATTGGCTGGTTGACTGTTGCAGAGCTGGTTAATGCACATTGGTTCAACATAGTGGACTCCACATGAGGAGTGCTGCTGGATGGAGTGGGGGGCCAAGGTGCTATTGTGATTGGCTGGTTGACTGTTGCAGAGCTGGTTGATGCACATTGGTTCAACATAGTGGACTCCACATGAGGAGTGCTGCTGGATGGAGTGGGGGGCCAAGGTGCTATTGTGATTGGCTGGTTGACTGTTGCAGAGCTGGTTAATGCACATTGGTTCAACATAGTGGACTCCACATGAGTTGTGCTGCTGGATGGAGGGGAGGAGTCAAAGGTGCTATTGTGATTGGCTGGTTGACTGTTGCAGAGCTGGTTAATGCACATTGGTTCAACATAGTGGACTCCACATGAGTTGTGCTGCTGGATGGAGGGGAGGAGTCAAAGGTGCTATTGTGATTGGCTGGTTGACTGTTGCAGAGCTGGTTGAGGCATGTGTCAGGGTTTGACGTGATGGATACGATGCGAGGGGTGCTGCTGGGCTGGGTGGGGGGCCAAGGTGCAATTGTGATGGAGTCTCTATCTGATCAGGAAGTCTCTCAGCACTGCTCTTCCATTATCAGGAGGTTTATGAACCGTCATGACATTCCTTTTCCAGCACGGATATTGAGGTACAAAAGAAAGGTTTTCATTCCATTTAAATCCACATATGTATCCAATTTAACATTGTTGGATGTAGTATTAATTATTCATTTATTTTATTATGAAACTTGTAGGCTACTGGTCTGGAAATGGTCAGAATTTTTGTGATATCTTTCCATATATTTTTTTTTTTGACAGAAGTTAGCTATTTCTGGAAATTACGGATTTTTTGAGATTTTTGTGAAGCAAATACATAAAAACTTAATTCTATAATGGAGGGTGTTCATAAAAAACGATCGATCTTAGATTTCTTTCACTCATCTCTTAGAGATAGAACCTTTTAGTTTTCATTATTTCTTAGAGGAACTAACAATTTTTTATCAGCTGTTTTATTAGCAGTACCTTCTTAAATTGTTGTGTGATAAACAAAAAAAACAGTAACATTTTGCAATGGATCCTTGAGTGAAGGCGCATTGTGTCGAGTTATTCATAGAAACTCAGCCCCCCCATTGCTGCTCAGCGTACATTTAGAAGATTTTACAGAAATTCTTCAAAGAACACCTTAAAAGTATGGTATGAGAAGTTCATGAACTATGGAAGCATATAGAACAGAATGGGCAATGGTTGTCCAAGAGTAAAAGAAGAAAATTTTCACAGAATTCATCAACAACCTCTTAATAATCCAAGATAATCAACAAGATCTGTTTTTTGCCGCACAAAATATCAACAGGAACATTTTTGTGGACATGGTGGGAAACTTTGCCATTCCACACTTTGAAAATGTACAATCAAACATGATGTTTCAACTAACCTCATTGGAGACAGGTTTGTTCTTAACTGTCTCAACAAAAATTTCCCAAATCGTTGGATTGGCTGTGTTGGGCCCACACTTTGGCCAGTGAGGACGCCAGACATTGAAGCGAAACATCAGAGAAGCATTTGATGAAATTGATGTTCCAATGCTATGAGTTTGGGCAGATCTAGAACACAGACTTTATTATTTAAGCGCTAATGATGAAAAGTAGTAATAAGATAGTGGGAATGTATGATCATAAACTTAAGAAAATTTTCTTTAATTTAACAATAATTTGAAGAAATTGTGATGAAAAATAAAGGAGCTATAACTGTTTAAAATCTATCAGTTTTTTATTAACATCCTGTACTACTCTAATATTCTTTGTTAGTAAAAATTGATTGTCAATTTTTCCTTCTTGATTAGAAGTTTCAACTTAACTATTCAGCCTGATTTGATTTTCCCCATAAAAATGTGTTTTTGAGCCAAAATATTAGTTATTTCTAGAAAACACATTTGTTTATTTCTAGAATTTTAAGATATTCTCTGAAGTCTTTATTGAGTCTCTAGAGGATAAAATATGCAAATAATAAACTTGCTCCTGTAAGAGTATTATTTTAGCACAGATCGATTGTTAAATTTCCTTAGAAGTTTAAACTTACTCTAGCTCTTTGTTCACCATTAGTGATACTTTTAGAATTTTTTTCCAAAAAAAGTACAAAAAAAACAACAACACTGCATTAACTGCCAGGGTGTCCACATTCTGGAAAGTCAGGGATAGTCAGGGAAAGTCAGGGAAATAGATTTTGGCCAGGGAAAGTCAGGGAAATTGATGTTTGGTCAGGGAAAGTCAGGGAAATAAGAAATTATGCTGAAAAATTTCGATGGTGATTCGCATTAATGATGTTTGTTATATATCTCTTTGTTATCATTGTTTCACCGTTGTATGAATTTAATTGTAACTGTTATTCATTTTATTTGAAATTACTAATAATCAAACAGCCTGATCAAGTGTTACCATTCAATGAACCATTTTTTTCATTGAATTTCACTACGCTTCAACAGGAATTCCTTTTTATAAGTCACAGCATCTTTACTTTAAAGTATTCGGACTAGCTGTGTGTCCATCCTTCACGTACAAGAGATATTGAAGCCTAAAATAAATTTAAATTCTATACAACAGTTAACACATTTCTTTAAAATAAGTAAACAAAAACATGAAAGTAATCTACAATGGGAATGAAACAGCTGTATATGTACATAATATGTACTGTATCGATCTGCAAAGCTAACTGCCATACTTGTAGTATTGAAAATTTAAGTTAGAATCGTTCATTAGAAATACATGGGAAGATTAAAACCGCCTTATTCTTTACCCATGGTGAGTTACAAAAATCAAAGTAGCCTACATCCCTCTGAAGCGTGCATTGACAACTGAAAACAGGTTATGTGAAATCAAATCACCTGGGGAATTTTATGTTTTTTCAAACCGAGAATTGTACTTTTGTTTAGATCTGTATAGTGTTCATACAATGAAATAGAGAAAACTCTTTGTAATACAGTGTTTTTTTTTAGTATAACATGTAAAACTATAGAATTTTAGTATGTTAAAACTCCAAAAACATAAATTGAATAAGCAGAGTAAAGTTGAAAAGGGTAACTCGTTTTTTACTGTAAGCGGACTAAACTTAAACGTTTTACAAAAGCCAGACGTAAACAAAAACAAACATCAGCATTATTATAATTTACAGCTGACTTAAAACAAACTGACTTTAAAGACACACTGAGGAGACTGTACAAATAACTTCAACACTTTCCCTTATTTGTCCAGTCCATCAGGCCAAGCCCAGGCCTTCACGAAGAGTTTGAAGTCGTAGGCGAGGCAAGGGTTTCGTAAAGATATCGGCCAATTGATGTTCTGTTCCGATGTGTTCCACAGCCAGCATCTTCGTGTTGATCCGATCACGTTTGAACAGATACTTCCTCTGAATATGTTTGGTCCGGAAGTGGAACTCGGGATTTTCGGCGAGTTTCTTTGCAGACTCGTTGTCAAACTTCAAAACAGGATTTCGCTTCACACGGTACACCCATTTGCTGTTGATTGACTTCTTTCCCAGAGGAATTTCCGTCAACTCCCAGGCGTTTTTCTTCATTGACCTGATCTCCGTGTCCATAGCTGCTCTCCATTCATCACTATCTTCCCGTTCAATAGCTTCTCTGAAGGTTTGTGGATCATCCTCAGCTAGGAAAACTTCGGCGGTGTTGGTTGCGGTAACGTAGTCTTTCAACCAGGTTGGTGGCTTCCTTTCCTTGTTTACAAAACACAATACACATTGCACGAACATTGAATAAATAAAACTTTACAAAAACACATACACAGGCCTGTATCAAACGGTACGCGCGTCGCGACACGGGTGGGCAGACTGACTTGACTGGTTTCATTATCACGGCGGATCATCCTTATCATAGTTCTGGTGGTCAGCTGTTCTTTTGTTGCCTATTATAGCGTTAAAGATGGCATGTGAACTGAAATTTAATTTGTCATTTAATATGGTTTCCTGGGGATTCTTACTATTAAAATATTTATAAATTTCGTACTCCTCCAAGGTGTCCATCTTCCTGCCTTTGTACTCTGTCCATTTTGTGTAAGGGATGTAGTTTCAGGAATCATAAGAAACAAAAAAGCACACATGCGTAAAAAACTGAATCGCCTTAATAACAATAAAAAAGGTAAAGAAGAGATTTTATTATTTGATTTTGAATTTTACCCACGTACAAAAAACTTCACTAACATCGTTTTTGATGAAAAAGAAATGACTGTTTTGGACAAAGGATTAAATTTTAACTTACCTAAAGTAGGTAAAAAGGGATTTTTTGATGAACTAATCAATGCAGATTGTGGTATAAAATTAATACCAGATAAAGATTCCAGAATAACAGCTAGACATGAAATCTCCCAGAAAATAAATAATAAATACACAATGAACAATAATAAATTACATTTGTCTCCAAGCCAGAAACAAGATTATTTAGCACTCAAAACAATAAAAGAGAAATTAATAGTTAATGATGCTATGTTATGCAAGGCCGATAAAGGCAACACGGCTGTCATTCTGAACAAACTTGAATACAACAACAAAGTAGAGAAATTTATATCAGAAAATAATATCGTTACGCTAACTAATGATCCCACTACACAGTATCATCGCAAAATAAAGAAATTGATCAATGATAGCAAATCTCTGTTATCTGCAGATAATAAAAAACGCCTTAAAGAAATGAACCCGCATGCACCAGTACTGCGTGGTTTGCCTAAACTCCATAAAGAACGCGTTCCCATTCAACCACTGGTAAATTATATATCTGCACCCTCGTATAAAATAGCAAAACACCTAGAAAGTTTGTTGAAGACACATATTGTTTTTGAAAACAGTTACAGCCTTCGCAATTCTTATGATTTAATAAATAAAATAAAGGAATTTGACGTCAAGCCTCATCATTCTCTGGTATCGTTTGACATTGTAAACTTAAACACTAATATACCAGTGGAAGAAACTTTAAATATTGTGTCTGAGCTTTTGAAATCATCCACACTTACCACTGAAGATATTAATGAATTAATGGTTTTACTGAGTGAGATATTGGGACAAAATTATTTCACTTTCAACAATAAATATTATCATCAAACAGACGGCCTAGCTATGGGTTCACCCTTATCGGGTTTCTTAGCTGATATTTATCTCAATCATATCGAAAAATAAATTCATCATGAATGACACCAATAAATATAAAGAAAAAATATTGTTCTACCATAGATTCGTTGACGACACGCTTATGCTGTTCAATGGTACTTCCAGACAACTAAATCTTCTCCATAACTATTTGAATAAATTAGCACCGAAGTTACAATTTACAATGGAATTAGAACAAGATAACAAACTCAACTACCTCGATCTTACCATACATAAAGGAAATAGTGAATTGGATTTCAGCATATTTAGGAAACCTACAAATACTAGTCTAACTATACATTCTAGTTCTTATCACCCGTATTCACAGAAAATGGGAGCATATAACTCAATGGTACATAGACTTTTAAATTTTCCATTGAACACTGAGCAATACAATAAAGAAGTGCCGATAGTAAAATATATAGCTAGAGCCAATGGATACAACAGTAATATCGTGGACAGAATTATTTCTAAACAGAAAAATAAATAAAACGGTACTGCAGTAGACCCCCTCTTAACCGACCCTTGTGGGACCGGACCTAGGTCGGATAACTTAAAAGGTCGGTTAAAGCGGGTAATCCTCTAAACACGAAAAATAAAAGCTCTATTAATTTAGGGCTCCATTAAAATAATTCTAAAGCAGTTTGTGGATTATTTAGAAAATGAACTATATATACCAACATTTTTTCAAAATATTTACTGTATAAATGTCACATTTTATAAACTAAATATTAGACAAGGCCAAAATAGGTTTATGATAACACTTTTAAAAACATGTTTATATATTTTTAACAAATTTTAGACTACGTAATGATTGTCAAAATTAGTGATGAGAAACAAGCAATCATTGCATTATTACGTATTAGGCAGTTGATTTATAGCTTCTTACTGGAGACTTAAGTCACAAAAACCCATTGCAAAAATTTTGACTTCGAGTGGACTACCCCCTCTTTTCCCTACCCACACAAACACACAACGTGCGTGTTTTTTTGTTGTTTTTTCTTTACTCTACTGATGAATTATATGATGGTTTCCGGATGCGAAAACGAAAACAGACGTTGATCGTACTATGCGCTCTGAAAAGCACCTTCTGTAGGTTTTAATAAATTAATGAATGCTTTTTTCAAAATACTTTAACCTATAACAAACAACCTGTGGAGTTGAGCGTAAAGTTCCCATCGTCGGATATGGGAACGGAAATGCCGCAATTCCTAGAAAAGGGCGGTTAAACCGAACTGTTGTCAAAACAGGGTCGGTTAAAACGATCTTTAATATCTGACCAGCAAGGGCGGATAATCCAATCGTCGGTTAAAACGAGGTCGGTTAAGAGGGGGTGTACTGTGGTAGCAACTTAACTGGTAAATCTGAACGGGCAACCAAATATGTTTGTGTTGAGTACAATCACACAATACAGAACTCCTTAGGTAAACACCTGAAGAAATACAACTTAAACCTGACCTTCAACACATCAAATAACTGTAAAAACATGTTGAATACAAATAAACCTAGCCTAAAGAAACAGGAAAAAACTGGTATTTACAAACTTAAATGTAAGGAGTGCCCTAGCATCTACATCGGTCAGACAGGACGGGTCTTTAACACCCGATTTAAAGAATATCGTCCGATCCCAAAAACTCCAAAACAAAAATCCTCATTTGGACAACATTTGGTAGATTATAATCATTTAGTAGGCAGTTTAGAGGATAGTCTCGACATTTTACACGTTTTTAACAAAGGCAGGAAGATGGACACCTTGGAGGAGTACGAAATTTATAAATATTTTAATAGTAAGAATCCCCAGGAAACCATATTAAATGACAAATTAAATTTCAGTTCACATGCCATCTTTAACGCTATAATAGGCAACAAAAGAACAGCTGACCACCAGAACTATGATAAGGACGATCCGCCGTGATAATGAAACCAGTCAAGTCAGTCTGCCCACCCGTGTCGCGACGCGCGTACCGTTTGATACAGGCCTGTGTATGTGTTTTTGTAAAGTTTTATTTTTTCAATGTTCGTGCAATGTGTATTGTGTTTTGTAAACATTTAACAAAGCCTTTTGGTGGATCAACTTCATTATTGAGATGCTGAAGATGATGTAATAAACATCGAAACATGTACATCTACAATGTCTGACCACCTGACACAACAAGTTGAGCACAGACGTAAGTAATACAGTCTTACATAACAGTAACGGTACCTTGAGTAGTGATCCTTGATGACGATCAGGTATCGGTGACCAGAGAAGAACGGATCAAATGGACCACAAACATCGCCAGACAGCAGCTCACCAGCGCAGAGACTTTGACACGGGTCCCGAATGGCAGACGATGAGCTTTCCCAAACTGGCATGGCTCACATATACGGTTGTCAGTTGGTACTCTCATTCCCAACTCGGAAACCAGCTTGGATCGGACATACCGCTTTTCCATATGACCCCAACGCTCGTGGTAAAGCTGGAGAGTTTGGTTTTCCTCAGCTACATTGGCTAAACGTACCTCACTTGGCTGAACTGTGTGGAATGAGGCTCGATACAGGGTCCCACCTTTATTTCGAGTACCCCTGAAAACTGTCATACTGTTTACAGTGAACGAACAGCTAGTGTCTGTGGATTCAAACACACTGCTCGGATTTCGGTCATGTGCTGTAAGGATGGACACTAAATTTTACGATATGTCTGGAACATACCATACATCTTTAAGCTTAAACCTGTTTAGCTTACCATTTTCGAATTTGGCAACTTCAACTGTTCCGCTGCCGAGAGCCTTGATGATCTCCTTTCCCGCAGCCTTGACTGTTGCGTTTGTATTCACAGGAAAGGGTTTATACTCCGTGAACCAGTTGAAGTTCGAAGTGATGTGTCGTGTTGCCCCGTTGTCAATCCACCACTGTTCACTTGTACTTGAAGTAGCCACATTGACGCCATTGCTGATTGAAAAAAGTTCAACACATGTATCCGTCACGACTGCCTGAGAGCTCTTTGGTTCACCACCACCAGACGCCGACTTTTTGGTGGTTTCACCCACACGCGCTGGATAAGGAGGCTTCCCATCAGCTTTCCACTTGGCACTTTGACGAATCCAATGACCTTTGGCTTTGCAATACTTGCATGTCGTGCTCACTTGTCGGTTGGTTTTCTTTTTATCTTGGTGACAACCAACATTTGTAGTGGCAAGGACGTCGCCCGATGTTGACCGTGGAGCTACATTCCGCTCATGAAGAACCAACGCCGATGAAACATCTTAGACCGTCTTTTTGTCATTCGCTTTCATGAGGAGATAACTCAACTTGAATGTCTCAAACCACTTGGGCAAGATGTGCAGTACCTTAGAAACGAACAACAATCCAAGAAACTGTTCGACTGTTTCGACCTTACGATTTTTCAGACCAGCGGCAAACTCTCGATGTTTGTTCTTGATTCGTGATAACATCGATGGGGTATCATCGGTTTCATCCCATTGCATACTGAAAAAATCAAGACACTGACGAAACAACTGGTCTTCTGCTTTGTTACAAACTGTTCAACCAAGACATCCCATGCTTCTTTAGCTGATAATCTTCCAGAAATTTGTTGGTGTAGATCATCACTCACACATTGAGAAATCACGATTTTTGCTTGCGCTGCTGACTTCATATATGCGTCGAACTTTGCTTTCTCATCAGGGGACGGCGTTTCAGAGAGTTTGGGTTTCAGCCTCTTTCCCTCCACGATGTCGACCGCATCAAACAGCTCCAACATGTCCATTACTCGATCCTTCCACGTCGGCCAGTCTTCTGCTCCTTTCATTGGTTTTATTCCTTTTGCGTATTCCATTTTAAAGTTGGACGAACTTCTATGCAAGAGGAACTTCGGGATTTAGTTAACTGCTATTACGGGAACGAGCAACCTATTTAATTTGTCACTTTTGCGTTTACAATGACAAAAACGTTACCCACGCAGTTGAACGTAAAGCTTACAACTCAGCCTTTTTGGTTTGTAAATATAAATAAATAAATAAATATCTTTAATTATAAGTACAGGTAGGTGACTCTTATATTTTCTTCTTAATTCTAATTAATTATTATTGTTCAAGATGGCGTCATTATAATTAGTGTGATACTAGCCTATTTAATATTTAAATTTGAAATAAAAGAATGGTAATCTGTTACAAAACTATTATTTATTCAACAATAACAATAAATATGAATATCAAAATTGAACTCTAGGGGGACGTACAAGGATTATTACAGTGGATGGGGTTAGATAAAATTACTTATGCTAATTGGATTAATATGGTACAATTTAAGGGCATTAGCTCAGTTCTTGAGAAGCATGATCTCTTCACATAGGGTTCTGGGAATCGTGCGGGCATGACATTGAAAAATTAATTTGTTTGAATATCACAATCATAAATACTTTTAAATAGAATAAATAATTTTGATAATAATATAAATTGCCAATTCTGATCTCTTTTTATATTTAATTAAATCAAGTCTTTGTTTGAAAGTCTGTTCCTCTTCAACAATGGTTGGTGAAGTAAATTTTGGATTGGTCTTACCAAGAGTTTATCTCTTCACCCTGATCTTTTCTTCAGATAGATAAATTTGGCCACTTAAAGGGGAATCAACTAAGATCAGGTTTACCGCTGGCTAACCAAAAAAAAAAAATCTACTAATTAAGGGGGATGAAATTTAAAATTGGAACGAGGTCCAGGTACAATGAAGTTAACACTTGGCCATCTCTCTCTGGAATAGAAGCTGGAGTCCTTTACAATGGTTCCACTTTTCACTTTAACAATGTAACACATGGTTCACTAACTTGGTCTTTGGTAAACACTTCACTGAATTATTAGAGATCAAATTTTGAAAAACATGCTATATAAAATAGATAATTTGAGATAGCGTTCCCTGACCCATAAATATAAATTATATTAAATTATGAATACAGCTGATCTAACTTAACTTATCTAAAATTTTTATGGTAGATGGTAATAAATTAATGAATGATTTTAGGAAAATAACATTATCAAATAATTTATATTAACTGAGTGATATACTAGGTTGACATATTATATACAAATAATTATTAAGCTGTGTGTTTGTTTATTTATATGGGTGTTCATTTATGAAATTTAAATGTAAATGTTTGTGAACTATTACAATATCCCCTCAGAGTTGAATTAATTTAAAGAATTGAAATTAATGAAAACTCGATAATAATAGGAACAAATATTTACAAAACTATACTAAATGATAAAATATTTATTTATAATTTAAAATGATGATTTCTTAAAACTAAATGGATTATATGACCTAATATTTACAATCATAACTTCAGGTCCTAATACTGTCCACGCGCACTTCACTTATTTCAAATTTTGTTTCACTGTTCAACATTTATTACACTATTGTTTATATTTACTGGAGTCTTTTATCCCCTCAATCCATAAATAAACAAATTAATCTACAACTTTTAATTAGTTGTCCGTGTATTGTCCAAATGTTTATATAACTGTTAATAACACTATTTACACTGTATTTATTGTTGATCTCGGTTTGGCGTTATATATTTTCTAAGAGCAGTTACATGGTAGGGTCCAAACTCTTGTTCTTCATTTAACTTTTGTACAAAATAAGTCGAATGTCCCAGGATACTTGAGATGCGGTACGGTCCTTCGTATATGGCGAATAGTTTGGCTGTTTCTCCAAATGCTGCATTTGATAGTTGATGATTTTTGACCAATACCAAATCGTTTAAATTGAATAATGTTGGTAATACACCGCGGTTAGCTCTTCTTGCTCGTGTTCCCTTCTTTTCTCGGATCCGTTGGGAGGCGAGGAATATCTTCTGTTCTAGTGGGACATCTTCTGAAAATGGGTTTTCCACATATCGTTCCCAGAACCTGAAATCTTTTCTTCCTAACTGTAGTTCATTCGGACTGAATCCTGTAGTTTCGTGAGGAATTTCGTTCGAGTATTCATTAATTTCTGTTATACACTGAGCCCATTTTCTGTGTTGTCTTGAGCAGTATGTTCTTAAGCAGCGCTTCACTTCTTTAATAGGTCTTTCGGCCATATTAAATTGGGGATGGTACACAGGGTTAAATATTGGAATAATATTGTTTTCTTCTAACTTTCTTATCCATTTGTGGCTCTTAAATTGCGTACCGTTATCACTTTGGATCCTCTGGGGTATTCCATGTTCTATAAAGTGTTGGTTAAACAATTTATTTAGTATGGTTTGTGTGGTGGCACGCTGCATTGGGTATAATTTGATAAATTTAGTGAAAATGTCCAGGACAATTAACATGAATTTCACATTTCCTCGGCCAGGCGGCAAAGGACCTATAATGTCGATAGCTAACTGTTCGTTCTTCTGATTACAACTGATACCTTGAGCGAAACCTCTTGGTGGATGAGTATCATTTTTGCACCGTTGGCACGAGTCACAGGATGCCAGGTATTGCCGGATTCTTCGATTCATGTTCTTGAAAATGAAACATTCTCTGAGTAAATCAAAACATTTCTTAGACCCGCAATGGAGGTAGTAGCAATGACACTCCCAAATAAGGCGATTTATGATGGTTTCTGGTACTACTATGAGCCATTTATTAAGGTGTTTTTGGTATAGTATTTCCTGGTGTAATTTATATGATTGTTTGATTTTTGTGTGTTCAGGTGTATCTTGGGGTATTAATAATATTTGACGAATCTCTTGAAGGCGGGGATCTTGTGACTGTAATTTCCCAATGTTTCGGAGATCTTCTTGTAGTCTAGGGTCTGGAATTCTTCTAATATAATTGATAATTAATTCTCTCTGAGATGTTTCCTGGTTCTCTTCAACTGGGTAACTTATTCTGCTCAGGGCGTCGGCTGTCGAATTATCGGCTCCTTTACAGTGATGGATCGTGAAATTGTACTCTTGAATCGCCAATGCCCACCTTGTTAATCTATTATTCAAGAGTTTACAGGTTTTTAGAAATGTTAATGCATGATGGTCAGTTATGATGTTTAATTTTGAGCCCAATATTATATACCGTGTTTTCTGTAAACAATAGATGATGGCGAGTAATTCTTTTTCAGTGGTCGTATATCTTTGCTCTGCTGGCTGCAGTGTCCGTGATAAAAACATAATTGCTGCTTTGTCTCCATTATCTCGGTATTGAAATAAATGTCCGCCTATCGAAAAATCTGATGCATCCGTTTGTAGGTAGAAGGGCTTCGTATGGTCTGGATGGTGAAGAACATTCATTTTTAGAAATAGGTTCTTAACTCTTTGAAAAGTTTTATCATCTTCTTCGGTCCAGATAAATTTTTGTTTCTTTGAGGTGAGGCGTAGTAAGGGTTGGATTGTTTCTGAATACTTGTCAATAAATTTATTATAATAGTTAATGCATCCCAAAAATGATTTTAACTGTGTCCTATTTTTAGGTGTGGGGAAATCGAGGATTGGTTTGACCCGCTCCTGGTCCATTTCCAAACCGGTTTCTGTTAATGTGTACCCCAAGAACGGAACTGAACTTTGACAAAATTTTGATTTTAAAAACTTTATCGTCATATTTGCTTCAGCTAATTTATTGAAAATATACCTCAAATGTTTTAAGTGTGTTTGGAAGTCGGGTGAAACTATACAAATGTCGTCTACATAAATTAAGGTGAATTTTTCTACTTCCTCATCGAAAACTTTGTCCAATGCCCTTACTAATGCTGCCTGAGATGTGTTGATTCCAAATGGTGTAACTTTGTAGTGGTAGGTCTTTCCTCGGAACTGGAATGCTGTGTATTTTCTCGATTCTTCAGATAGTGGAACTTGCCAATATGATGAAGTTAGATCGATACTACTGATAAATTTTGCACCTTGACATTTTGCTAATAATTCATTGACACTTCTATTACATTCGTAATCTGGAATAATAATTTCGTTCGCTTTTCTAGCATCCAAACAAAGTCTTATTTCACCAGTTTTCTTGACGACCGGGATAATTGGGTTTATAAAAGTGCTGTTGCTTCGCTCTATGATCCCTAGGCGTTCCATTTCCCTTATTTCTCGCATGACTGCGTCTTGGTGTGCTAATGGTACTGGGTAAGTATGACATTTAAAATTTTGAGGATTTTCGACTCTTAATACATGCTGGTATTTGTTACATAACCCAGGTTGGTCGGAGAATACATCTTGAAAGTCCAATAACAAATCAGTTAATTGTTGTTTTTGAATACTATTTAGATTTAAATTATTTTTGAGGGATTCTGTAATTATTTCAGGGGATAATTCACATGATGTTCTGGGGTTTGTTTCTTCAATATAATAACACTCTTCGTATGGATCTTCATTGCAGCAGTAATCTTCTAAATTATCCACATTTTTATCATTAGTGATTATATGGCATAAAATTCCAGCTCGATTTGTGTTATTGAATTGAATTACTAAATCTGTATCATTAATATTCATATGCATTTCACCCTTTTCAAAATTTATCTTCATCTTCCAGGCACTAAGTGTATCTATCCCGATAATTACTGATTGTATTAGTTTTGGTACTACGAGCATTTGTGTTAATATAGTTTGTTGACCAATGGTAATAGGAATCATTACGATTTTTGAAATTTTCCGGGATTTTTCATTGGTTGCTGTTCTAATGTGCATATTATTTACTGGTAATTCTTCTATTTTTCCTAATTCACTCCGATTTGATATGTACCAATCTTCTGCTAGACATGTAATGTTAGAACCTGTATCAATGAGAGCTGTAACTTCTTTGCTTTTGATCTTTATTCTTATTTCGGGGCATTTTTGCGATATAGTCGTATGAGTATTTTGTTCTGTTTCTTCTTCAAATAAAAACTCCCGATCACAATAAATATTGCTCAAAGTTAAACTATTGGTATCTGATTCATTATGCATGTTATTTACATTATTTACAATTTCAATTGACCTCTTATGTCCGACTTCTTTCTTATTTTGCACTGAAGATGTGTTCTTCTGATTTGAGCTATTTACATGGAGAATGAGGTCACCACCATCATCAGTGCCTCTCAGTTTAAATCCTGATTATTTTCCTCTGGCACTAGGTTTGCGTTCTCTTCAATAATGGCAGCGCACACCTGGTTTTGTTCTTGTGTCGGGTGGTATCTAGGCAGTGGTCTTCTCTCTTCAGACGGCGGTTGGTTTGATGGTAGATTGGGAAACTGTCTTAGGTCACGGTAATCGTTTCCAAATCGATGGCGTCGGTCGTCTCTTTGGTACCGATTATCGTGGTGGAGGTGATTCTCATGTCTCCGATTGTACGGGTGGTACTTAGGTGTGTACGCTCGATTGTCCGTGTTTCGTTCATTGTAGTGTTGGTTATGACCTTTTCTACCGTGTTGGTGGTGGTTTCTATTTACATGATTTTCCTCAGGTGTATTTTCCTTTTTATGTTTATGGTTTTCGTTCCTTTGATGGTTAGGTGACCTTGCTTGTTCTCGCAGATCTTCTCTCTGGAGTAGAGCTTCAAAATCGCAGACCGTCTGAATATTTTGAACTCTATAGGCATCTTGGATTATGTCTCCAAAGTGGTTTGATAGGCAATCGAGGATTTCTTTTTCGTCCAGGGGAGGGTTTAGCGATTTAAGGGTCAACACCCGCTCTATAAAATACTCTGATCGGTTCAGATAACCATTTGGCCGATATCGTTCATTTTCGATCCGTTGTTTGACGCCTCTTTGGATATCTCGGTTCCAATATTTCGATTCAAACATATGTTGAAAATCATCCCATGTGTGAATATCAGTTTTGATTAAATTGAACCACTTTGAGGCATGTCCTTCTAGGCACATTTCAATGAGATCAACTAGGCTTTCCGCACTATTATTTTCTGGATTTAACTGTAGGTTTTTCTCATAATATTTCTTAAGTTTGTTTAGAAATTCCTGGGAATTATGTGTCTTTCCATTAAATTTTGGGTGGGTCATTTCCGGTGTTAATGTCGATCTGCCGTTACACACAATATTAATAGGGACGGGCGCTTGTGTTGTTTGAATGTTGGGTGTAGTAGGTATTTCTAATATTTTCTTATGACACGCCTCCACGGACTCAGCCAATTTCGCAATTTGGTATTCATTGGATTTAATGTTTGGGTTCAGTTCTAATTTGACTTGGTTGATTTCAGCTGTTACTTGTTCTTTGATTTGTGTATAATTTTCCTTACAAATGTTTTCTACCTCCCTGTGTGTCTCTAATTGAATCTGTTTAATTTGTTCAGTGATTTTTAATTGGGTTTTACAATTTTCTGATACGATGATTTGACTAACCTCCTGTTTATGTTGAATGAGGTCTTGTATTAAATTTTCTCTGATTTTGTATTCCCCTTGTTCTAATTTAGTATCAATTTGATCGACTTCCTTAGCCAAATTTTCCTGAAGAATTTTAAGTTGATTTATGTCAGTTTTAAGATTTGACTGTTCATTGTGAATTTGCTGAATTTGATTTTCGACCCGGGCAGAGTGATTTTGAAATTCAGATCTTAAGTTTGCATGTTGTATTTTAATATCAGATTTGATTGCGTTCATATCGGCTTTAATTTCATTTCTTAACTCGGTTTTAAGCGCATTCATGTCAGTTTTAATCGCAGCATTGCTCGATTTAATTTCATTCATGTCGGTTCTAAGTGCATTGATCGCCGCTGCTATTTGTACGAGTGGGTCGACACTGTCGACAGCTGATTCAGTACGAGTATGATCTGGAATCAGCACAGGAGGGACGGTACTTGTGTCGCTCGTCAAAGAAACTAGCGTTCTGATTGGTTGTTCCGTTCGGTATATTTCGCTCAATGACGATGTAGCGGGGGAAATCGCCGCGGAAGTAGTGGTAGCACTGATTGAGGTTGGCGTTGGTGTTGAAGTGGGAGACGCCGGCTGGGACAAAATGGCGGAACGTTCTGACATTTCACTCACGGCCGAAATTGTTGTCTCATTATTAGAATCACTCGCGTTGTCGGAATTATTTGAGTCGCCTACCGAAACAATGTTTTCTTTGTTCACTGACGGGTCACTGTCCGATTCGCGGTGTACATTTATTGGTTCCGTGTTATTGCCGAATAAAACAAAACTTGTCTGCTCGGACTGCGTCGTTGAAACTTTAGGTTTGTCGGTTGATCTTAAATGGTATTTATGTTCGTCGCCCATATTGAGGTAGTAAGCACGCAATTAGGATTATTATACAATAAATTGGATATTATACTTATATCTAAATGAGGTGAGATGAGTCTTAATCTAGGCTATCTCCTACAAAATTATCTTCTTGCTATCTCAAATAATGTCTGCGATCATTAACTTTTCATTGTCAATGCCCTTACGTTGCGGCGCCAATTACAACTCAGCCTTTTTGGTTTGTAAATATAAATAAATAAATAAATATCTTTAATTATAAGTACAGGTAGGTGACTCTTATATTTTCTTCTTAATTCTAATTAATTATTATTGTTCAAGATGGCGTCATTATAATTAGTGTGATACTAGCCTATTTAATATTTAAATTTGAAATAAAAGAATGGTAATCTGTTACAAAACTATTATTTATTCAACAATAACAATAAATATGAATATCAAAATTGAACTCTAGGGGGACGTACAAGGATTATTACAGTGGATGGGGTTAGATAAAATTACTTATGCTAATTGGATTAATATGGTACAATTTAAGGGCATTAGCTCAGTTCTTGAGAAGCATGATCTCTTCACATAGGGTTCTGGGAATCGTGCGGGCATGACATTGAAAAATTAATTTGTTTGAATATCACAATCATAAATACTTTTAAATAGAATAAATAATTTTGATAATAATATAAATTGCCAATTCTGATCTCTTTTTATATTTAATTAAATCAAGTCTTTGTTTGAAAGTCTGTTCCTCTTCAACAATGGTTGGTGAAGTAAATTTTGGATTGGTCTTACCAAGAGTTTATCTCTTCACCCTGATCTTTTCTTCAGATAGATAAATTTGGCCACTTAAAGGGGAATCAACTAAGATCAGGTTTACCGCTGGCTAACCAAAAAAAAAAAAATCTACTAATTAAGGGGGATGAAATTTAAAATTGGAACGAGGTCCAGGTACAATGAAGTTAACACTTGGCCATCTCTCTCTGGAATAGAAGCTGGAGTCCTTTACAATGGTTCCACTTTTCACTTTAACAATGTAACACATGGTTCACTAACTTGGTCTTTGGTAAACACTTCACTGAATTATTAGAGATCAAATTTTGAAAAACATGCTATATAAAATAGATAATTTGAGATAGCGTTCCCTGACCCATAAATATAAATTATATTAAATTATGAATACAGCTGATCTAACTTAACTTATCTAAAATTTTTATGGTAGATGGTAATAAATTAATGAATGATTTTAGGAAAATAACATTATCAAATAATTTATATTAACTGAGTGATATACTAGGTTGACATATTATATACAAATAATTATTAAGCTGTGTGTTTGTTTATTTATATGGGTGTTCATTTATGAAATTTAAATGTAAATGTTTGTGAACTATTACAAGCTGGGAGCCATAACCTATAGAATTTTAGCATGTTAAAACTCCAAAAACATAAATTAAATAAGCAGAGTAAAGTTGAACAGGGTAACTCGTTTATTACTGTAAGCGGACTAAACTTAAACGTTTTACAAAAGCCAGATGTAAACAAAAACAAACATCAGCATTATTATAATTTACAGCTGACTTAAAACAAACTGACTTTAAAGACAGACTGAGGAGACTGTACAAATAACTTCAACAAAAACTTCATAGTAGTAAGTAGTATCGTTCAGAATTTTTACTGGGAATTCTCGGTAAAAAGTTCGTGAGTCAGGGAAATTAATGGCCTGTGGTCAGGGAAAGTCAGGGAGAATTACTCTGCAATTTTTGTGGACACCCTGTTATCAGCCCAAAGATTTGCATGAGTGCTATCAGTGGCCAAGGTGTGTCTTAACAAACTTAAACTACGAATATATATTAAGTTAGAATAACTCAGCAAAACCCAAAATGAACTTTAGAGGCATAAAATCAAATGGGAACAGTGAGCCACCGGTGGTCAATGTAGGTGTTTTGGAGAGTTTGCCATGCGCTATTGGTGGCGTGTGTTGAGAATTGAGTAAGTTTAAAAACTGACTCACATTTTCTGTATTACCGAACGTGTTATGCTTCTAGGCTTGTATCATAAATTCACCATGATTATTTTATTGTTATGACATAACCATAAGTGATATACCAATTGATGTCTTTAGATCAAAATGGCACAGCAATAAGTTCATCAGAGGAGGTTACAGCCATACAACAAATAAATGTGACAAGGATAGATTTGGCCCAGAAGTAATATCTCAGCCAGTTTATGTGAAAAAATCTAATAACTCAGAGGAACAGGTAATTAAAAAGAATATTAGTTGATATTTTGTGATCCTAACTTATTTAGAGTCTTCCTAGAGGACATTGACCATTTAACACACCTGCTGACTCTGCTAAATATGTCATCGGCCGACCTCTGTAAAGTACTAAATTTTGAATTGTGTTAAGACAGAAGTTTTGTGTCTCTCTGGTCGTAGTTTCAAGGCCCTAATGCTTGGTTGAATTTAGTTTAGTAGTGAGTTTAGTTTAGTAGGAATATAAATTACAATTAATTAACCTACAATATATTATCAACTAACTGTACTGGAAAGTTATTAAAATAAATCAATAACCAATTTTTATTCAATAACCATTCATTTCTTTTTGGTTAAGAGGAGGCTAAAGGCAATTCGGTGTCACCCTCGCGGTCGAGATACATACTAAAATTACTCCGCGATGATAATCAGAAAAAGTAGTAGTGAAAAAGTAGTAAATATCCAGTTATTCTAAAATTATGGTCTTAACTAGAATAAAAAATACTGTTTTCCACTTTTATGTCCAAAATATAGCTTCAGAGACCGATATAATGTTGTCGCTCATTAAATAAGTGTTCAAACAGTAATGAATGTAGTAAATATTCCTCCGCGGGGTCGGCAATTAGCGCGTGTAAACGTTCACGCGGTTGCATTTTCCGGCGATATATTTTAATTTAGAGAAATTAATTTTATTGCTCCTTGAAGACAAATAAATTCAACACTAGGTTCGTGAAGTACATTTTTCATTTTCTTTTTTACATTCTGAGTTATTTCAGCTCATAATATCAACTAGCTAAAACCCACTATTTGAACTCTAACGCAAATTACTCTTGTATTTGTTAAGATATCGGAAAAATAAAAAATGCATATTAAAAGGAATTCTTTTCTTTTCATTTTGATACGTACCTTATTGTCGTACGTTGAAAAATAACGTCAGGATATGGTTTTGCGCGATGTTGAAACCTGCAAAAATCATGACAACACCCTTGTGTTTGGGAACGCTTTTCGTCCATTATTTTCGATCAAAAATCAAATCAAAATATATAAAATTGAAGAGGAGAACAAATTCAAAAAAAAATACCACTTTAATTGCGATTATACGAAAAATATAGGAATGATCAGCCTCTGAATTTGCATAGTCCAATGTAACTAATTAACAATCACTTGAAAATCATCGGCTGAACTTAAGGTGTAATCACTCATTTACCTTTCTAATAATCTTGGAACCAAATGGTTTTGTTGGGTTTTTTCTTCTCTTTAATTTGATATATAATGTTTTGATTTTCATCGAAAACTTTAGTCAGAATGCGTCCCCGCACACAAGGGTGTTTTCATGATTTTGCGGGTTACAACATCGCGCAAGACCATATCCTGACGTTATTTTTCAACGTACGACAATAAGCTACATATCAAAATGAAAAGAAATAAATTCCTTTCAATATGCATTGTGTTATTTTCCGATATCTTAACAAATACAAGAGTAATTTGCGTTAGAGTTCAAATAGTCGGTTTTAGCTAGTTGAGTTTTTGAGCTAAAATAACTCAGAATTTAGAAAGAAAATGAAAAATGTACTTCACGAACCTAGTGTTGAATTTATTTGTCTTCAAGGTGCAATAAAATTATTTTCTCTAAATTAAAATATTATCGCCGGAAAATGTGACCGCGTGAACGTTTACACGCGCTGATCATCGACCACGCGGAGGAATATTTACTACATTCTTTACTGTTTGAACATTTATATAAATGAGCCTCGACATTATATCAGCCTCTGTAGCTATATTTTGGACTTAAAAAGTAGAAAATAGTTCTTTATATGCTAGTTAATACCATAATTTTAGAATAACTGGATATTTACTACGTCACACTACTTTTTCCGATTATTATCGCAGAGTAATTTTAGTACGTATCTCGGCTGCGAGGGCGACACCGAATTGCCTTTAGCCTCCTCTTAAAATAATGCCCAAGTTGATAAATTTTTACCCCTAATAGTCTGATAAACATCGCAAGTTATCTTTTCTTAATTCAGAGGTTGTATTTTATATGATCATGAAATAGATAAGCATTTTTGTAATCTCTTTTTCTCAGCCTCTGTGCTACGTAGCCAAAATCTAGGCACATTGATAGAATTGTATTTTATTGTAGATGTGCACAATCTCATTGAAATTTATATTAGTCTTTTAGACATGTAGAAAATTAAATTTAAAATTTCCAAAAAATTAACATTGGCTTTATGAGTTGCCATGTTGGTGATAGAATATCAACAAAATATAAACAAATGTCGTTATCTGCAGTTGCAATGCCTTGCTTTTCTTTGTAGAGTAAAGATCAGATATAAAAACATTATGTGAGAGAAAAATGTGGGAGAAAATGTACACTGTTTTTTCTATCACCTCAAAACAATAACAAATTGTTAAAAGCAATAAGCAAAATAAGGAATTAATTAATGACACAAGTTAGTAAGTATATGTTCAGTGAGAAACCTAACAAAGTTAAGAACAAATTATAATTTTTAAACAATTTCAAGCCACATGTTTTTTTTTGGGCATGGAGTGAAAATTTAGTATTTGATTGAAATCAGGACTATTTAGAGAGGACAGAAGATATCATATTCAAATGTGTTCCGTTTTACATATATAGAGAGAAAATAAAGTTTGCTTGCTTAAATAAGATCAAGAGGCAAAAGTTTGTTGATAAAAAGGAAAGAACAAAGTACAGTAAACCTCGGATTATCAACAAAGTAATAGGACTTGATTTGCAGTAATCAACAAAGGCCTAGCCTTGAACTTGTTTATTTCAAGTTTGAGTTATTTTGAGTTATGATTATTTAATCATAATAAATTAAATATTTTAATCTGGCAGTTCATTCCAAACCTAAACGTAAGTACGGTCAAAGCTAACATTATATTCGTATGATTAATAATGAAGTTTGCTTCTTACATTTTCTTCAATATTAAACTCCCGTAAAATATGAAAGACTAACATTTTGTACAGTTACATGATTATACGTAACTGTACTGGAAAGTTATTAAAATAAATCAATAACCAATTTTTATTCAATAACCATTCATTTCTTATAAATATGCCGCAATATGCCGTTTGCAGCATCAATTCAGCAGGGGCAATATTGAAATGACGTCGTATTGTCCGGATTTTTTGTCATCCGGATTTGTTTCCGCTCCAGTAACATAATAGAGAATAACTACAGCACGTAAAATCTGGAGTTATCATAAAATAAATAAACTGAAGCATTAATGTCACCTAGCCTCGTAAAGTAAAATTACTCCAATTATCTTTTTGTTTGTAATGAGCCTAATTTGCACGGGGGTGAGAATTGGCTCATTAGGCCTAGCCTAGTAATAGGACTACCTGGTCTAGCCAGTGGGCCTAGGCCAAGGCTAGATTTCATCTAGCCTATGTCCCATGCTGTGAAGGGAGTGTTGATAATCTGAATAAACACTATTATTTCCCTTACTTAAACCCCTTGAGTGATTATGTAACTCACGTCATTATGGTGGATGTTCATAACCCTAATTATCACCATCGGAAGGCTAACCTAGTCGGACTCATAACTGCCGACTCCGATCGCCGATTTAGATTTGGAATCCTAAGTGTCGGCACTTTTTTCTACGACTGAGAAGTCGTACAAGCACTTAGTGAGTTGTGAAAGAAGGTTACTTCTTCCAATAAACGCGATATTGCGAGTGGAAATGTTGTTGTTGTGTGTAAACAACGTACATAACCTCGAAAGACATCGTCACGACTGCGTTACGCAGACGACGACAGAGCCTGCGCTGCTTCTTCTTCTGCTCGCCGAGCGCGCCAAACTGTTTTTCCGGCAGAAAGTGAAAAACAGTGACCGGAAGAGCCTTTTTTTATCTCTTAACCAGCCGCTTTATCAACTGGGAAAAAGGCTGGTGATTCATCACCGGAAGGGGTGAGCACATGGCGTGCTGATAACCCCTGAATCGGCACTCTTGGCTGTTCCTCCGAAGTGACCGGTACGTAGTTCGTCTCGCGAGTGTGAATTCTTCCCCGGATGCTTCCGACTGTGTGCTTCGAGTCGCTTTGAGTTTTCGACGTCTTCCAATGCCTTTTGATATTAAAGGTACGTCATCGTAATTTCTAAATTTGTGTTTAGTCGATCTGTAAACTTTTCTGAAAGTTGATCGTGTCGTAGGATAGGGTTGCGAGACCTATCCTGCTCGTCTCTCGGCTGTAACCAAGACTGATTAAATTAATCCTCTTGGTGCCAATTATTATTTAGTGTGCTGTTCATAGTATTTTTCCAAATTCTGTTTAACCAAGCTATAGTAATTGGTGATTTTACTCGTTTGAGTTACTTGCTGGTTTTCCTGCTGTTGTAACAGGCTTATGCTTGTCCAAACCTGCTGTGCTACAGGAGTGTAAGGTTTGTCCTGCTCCTGTACTTATTGGGCACTAGTGAAATAGTTTAATGTTGTTTCTTGACTAGGGTAAACATTACTACAGTAG
The DNA here is from genome assembly GCA_035578135.1 of Flexamia atlantica. NCBI lineage: Eukaryota > Metazoa > Arthropoda > Insecta > Hemiptera > Cicadellidae > Flexamia > Flexamia atlantica. The sequence continues at coordinate 118,493,470 of JAQJVK010000001.1, forward strand.
ACCCCCTCTTAACCGACCCTTACGGGACCGGACCTAGGTCGGATAAGCTAAAAGGTCGGTTAAAACGGGTAATCCTTTAAACACCTAAAAATAAAATCTATGTTGATTTAGGATTCTATTAACATCATTATACAGCAGTTCTTTGATTATTTAGAAAATAAACTATAATTATCAACGTATTTTCCAAAATAATTTCTATCGAAATGTCACAAGTAACCCCAAAGCACGATCAACACAAAACACGTCAATAAACTAAACCTAACGTAACGTTCCCATCGCCTGGTATGGGAACGGAAATGCCGCATTTCCTAGAAAAGGGCGGTTAAACCGAACTGTTCTCAAAGCAGGGCCGGTTAAAACGATTTTTAATATTTGACCAGCAAGGGCGGATAATCCGATCGTCGGTTAAAACGAGGTCGGTTAAGAGGGGGTCTACTGTATGGGTAACTAGTGCTTGAATATCTCACAGAGATAGTGAAAACAGCAGAGGGTGTTTTACTTAGCAGGTGCTCCCAGAATTAGTATTTCTTTTCTCGGTACCTCAGTTGACCTGAGGTCTTCCATTGGCTTTCTGTGAACTCCGTAGGTAATTCTAAATTATTTAGCCTAGGTAGAGTTGTTGGAGAATTCTGTGCCCCGTAACTGAGGCTATCTGGAGCCAACTCTGAGTTTAACATAAACTAGGTTGAATATTACTGAGCTCTCAGTAATATCTGAATTGGAATATCTGATAACTACTGTGATTTCGATCCTTGACCCCTGGAATTATCCCAGCGACCGAGCTGAGCGATTCCAAGGCCTCTGACAACCCGTGATGTGATTTCCTGCGGTTCGGTGTACTAATGTAACCGATCATCTTTTCTCTTGCCAGGAAATATCCGTCACCAGTGGCGGCCCGTGAGTTTATGTACGGGGGGTTCAGAGCTAATAACATATACATGATACCAATTTATTATATTAGAGTTATTGTCTTAAGCCAATCAGTATTTAAAAACGTTAAATGCTTACAAGATCGTAGTGCCAGCAATTCTTGACTTACCTGCTTTTATACACGAGTGTAATCCTTATAGTTTATAGTATTAAGGCACTATATCTTTGATGATAAATTGCATTATGCTACTATGTACATTAAAATGTTAAATCCAAAATTAATTAAATCAATAGCGTTATTACCGTTGCTCAATAGCTTAATTACTGTTTTTACAGTAAGCTATGGTGCGGCTGCTACGCCGATTGTTTTTCAATAATCAGAGCTAAAAATAAAACGCATAACCGCATAACTGAAATAAACGTATATATAACTAAAAACAACATAGAAATCATACAATATATTTAAATAAATAAACTTAAACATCGCCCGAACCATTAAAACGATATCAAGCTTTACAGCGCGCGTTCCGTAGGGTGCTGCTGAAACAGAAGTGGTTAGGAAAGAAACTACTCTTTCGGAAGAGGTCGGCCAATTTCGTCAGCGCTCGGCTCGCCGCTAGCATGGGGCATTAGCGGTAGGTCCATTGCTTTCAAGCAAGCCCCCCTCCGCTCCCCCCACACCCCGCGCCCAGCCAGCTGGGTTCATTCGGCGAACTGAACCTCGCTCTGCCGGCGTTACGTGAGAGCTTCGCCCGGACGCAAAAATAGTTTTTTTTTGCCATGTTGTTTATAAAAGTATGTTTAACAATGGGTTTTTCTGCTATTTACTTAAAAAATTTATTGTTTTTGATTATTTTAGGGTGTTCACTGAACCATAGAAACTACACACGAGCCGCCACTGTCCGTCACAAACATGGCGCCCGAAGGCAGGGACTAGTGATTGATATCTAGTCGTGTTATAACAGTAGTGTATGTCAGATTGAGAGCTTGGTGACAAGTACAGTAACCAATTTCGTATTGGTGATATCTGATACTTGTTCATCAACTTGGTTAACTAGTTTCAGCATTGGTGCTGTCTCTTTAAATTTTCCAAGTTAAATCTCAGGTTTTATTTTGTGCCAAAAATTAGTTTTTTTTGGAATTCTGGATTTTTGTGATTTGGCTGGAGTTTGACTGCCATGCCGAACAACCCACCAGCCACAACCATCGCTGCTCTGCAGCATGCCGCTATGCAGGCACTGTCGACGACATCTCTGGGCTTAGCTACCACAGCGCCTGTAGTGACTTGTTCGAGTGCATTGACTACCACCACCACAACACTGGCTTTCACAACCGCTGTGACTTCAACAGCGGTGATGATGCCTAGAACTGAAGTTATGTTACGACCTGTCAACCATTTGATATGGTGTACTCTGGTGGTCATGCTCATCGACTGCCTTCCTCGATGACGTACAGTAACTTAGGCCATCAACCTTCAACCGCTCCTGGTGACTTACAACCATTTGGGGTGACAGGTGCCTGGGGCCCCTCGATCCATCAACCAGGGTTAACCATGCTCCCTGGTGCAATGTCAGCCCAGCTGCCGCCCCGAAGACAGGATTATTCGACTGTTAACCCGTATGCGGGTGAATCCAGTCAGTTGCGGGAGTTACTTGGTTTTGCTCCAGATGCGGACTCCGAACTTGTCCGACACTCGTTGACTTCGCTGGTGAGGACCTTGAGGCAACTCGAGGGTAACCAGTACCCTGTTCAACCAGAGCCTACGATCCCGCCGAGCCGAAACGAAGCGGCTGGGCACTTTGATGCTCAACCCAGTCGGGTTCGGAGCTTCAACTATGTGCCGCAGCGCTCGATGGCTGACCCGTATGGCGTTGTTGATTACAGCATGCCTCGACATGCTGCCCCAGAATTGGAAACACGCCATGTGTACGTTGCTAAAACGTCCTCCACTCTCTGTGACATAGTGCGGAAGTGGAACCTGAGGTTTGACGGGAAACGGGATGCCGTATCCTTCCTTGAGCGACTCGAGGAACTGCGTGAGGCATACTCGCTGACGCCTGACGACATATTGAAGGCGATGCCTCGGCTTCTCCACGGCCAGTCTCTGCTCTGGTATCGGAACAACCGGGACATATGGACTTCATTCCCGGAATTCCAGCGTATGTTTGAGGCCCAGTTCTTTCCTCCAGGTTATCGTCGTAACTTGGACGAAGAAATCCGCAAACGGACGCAGGGTGAGACCGAGGCGTTCCGAGACTTTGTGACCTCGCTTACAACCCTGATACGTAGGAGTGGGGGGTTCAGTAACCAGCAAAAGTTGAATCTAGTGTACAAGAACATGCGCCCCGAATACAAGTTCATGATTCGGCGTCAGGACTTCTCCTCCCTGGCTAAGCTCCTCGAACGAGCCAAGGAGTTTGAATAAGTCGTGCGTGAACGGAAGAGTTTCCGTCCCCCTCCTCCAGTCTCACAGGCGCTGGTACCTGAGACCGCCTACGTGGGTCGTCGAAAGAGCGACCATTCCCTGGACATTGCTGTGGTAAATGACTTGACACCCTTCATGGGGCAGCCGCAACCACAGCCTCCGGTCCAATCGCCTTGGAGTACTGTCACCGGCTCAAGTGATGTGACGAACCCACGAGGCCAGGGGAAACGTGTTGCTCAGTCCAATCGACAGCGGGAACATGACCGGTCTCCAAGTCCACATGGGGTGGCAAGCCAAACCCCTGCTCCTGGACCTCAGAGCGAGCGTTCTCGTTCGAAGCAGTGGAAGTGTTGGAACTGCGGAGCCGAGGGACATGGCTTCCGTCAGTGCCAGCAGCCGAAGGGAGTGTGGTGCGCAAGGTGCAAACGAGCAGGTGTGTCAACCTCTCGTTGTGATTGCCAGTCCTGACCTCATTGGTCCGTTGCCTCGGTCCCAGCGTTCCCAGCGATTCCTCTTGGTTGTGCAGGATACATTTATCAAGTGGACCGAACTTGCTGCGCTTCCCTCAGCAACCGCTCATAATGTGGTGACGAGGCTGAAGTCCATCCTGCTGCGCCATGGGGCTCCTGACGTGCTCATCACTGACAATGGCACGCAGTTTGTCTCAAACCTGGTTCGCAACCTGGCGGCGGAATGGGGAGTCACTCTGCAGACGACTGCCCCCTACAGCCCGCAATCGAACCCGGTGGAAAGGCAGAACCGCGTGGTGAAGACTATGATTGCCCAGTTCGTGAAGGACAATCATAAGACTTGGGATAACCACTTGGGCGAGTTCATGTACGCACTCAACACAGCGGTACATGACTCGACGAGATTCACTCCAGCGATGCTCTGTTTTGGTCGAGAGCTGAGACCCCCTCGCGCCCTCCGTGGCCCAACCGTTGAGGCTTCTGATACGCCTGATGACCTCCCGTTGACCGAAGTCCAGCGTAAACGGGAGGCGGAATTCAAATGGTTGATCGAGGACGCTCGGAAAAATCTGAAGATGGCCTATCAGAGACAGGCCAGATACTACAACCTCCGCCGAAGGGAGGTGACGTATCGGGCTGGCGATCAGGTTATGCGGAGGCTTCACATCTTGTCCTCTGATGCTGATGCCATCGCTGGAAAATTGGCCCCAAAGTATCATGGACCCTGCACCGTGATCAGGAGCAAAGGATGTAACCTTTATGAGGTGAGGGATGAGGATTCCCAACAGTGTCACACAGTCCACGTCAAGGACTTGAAACCCTTCTGTCCGCGATGGTGATATTTCTGTAAACTGCTAGATGGTAGTTGAAGCGAAGTGTGCCACTTTCTGTTACCCTGGTGCTTTCTGTAAACTGCGTCTGCAGTTGATGCCAGACGAGTTTTGATTTTATTTACTACAAGGAACTTCGAGAACTTTTTTTTACTGTTTTTTTTCGGTCCGATGTGTGAAGGGATGATCCTAATTTCCACGGGGATGAGAATTGGCTCATTAGGCCTAGCCTAGTAATAGGACTACCTGGTCTAGCCAGTGGGCCTAGGCCAAGGCTAGATTTCATCTAGCCTATGTCCCATGCTGTGAAGGGAGTGTTGAAAATCTGAATAAACACTATTATTTCCCTTACTTAAACCCCTTGAGTGATTATGTAACTCACGTCATTATGGTGGATGTTTATAACCCTAATTATCACCATCGGAAGGCTAACCTAGTCGGACTCATAACTGCCGACTCCGATCGCCGATTTAGATTTGGAATCCTAAGTGTCGGCACTTTTCACTACGACTGAGAAGTCGTACAAGCACTTAGTGAGTTGTGAAAGAAGGTCACTTCTTCCAATAAACACGATATTGCGAGTGGAAATGTTGTTGTTGTGTGTAAACAACGTACATAACCTCGAAAGATATCGTCACGACTGCGTTATGCAGACGACGACAGAGCCTGCGCTGCTTCTTCTTCTGCTCGCCGAGCGCGCCAAACTGTTTTTCTGGCAGAAAGTGAAAAACAGTGACCGGAAGAGCCTTTTTTTATCTATTAACCAGCCGCTTTATCAACTGGGAAAAAAGGCTGGTGATTCATCACCGGAAGGGGTGAGCACATGGCATGCTGATAACCCCTGAATCGGCACTCTTGGCTGTTCCTCCGAAGTGACCGGTACGTAGTTCGTCTCGCGAGTGTGAATTCTTCCCCGGACGCTTCCGACTGTGTGCTGTCGGGTCGCTTTGAGTTTTCGACGTCTTCCAATGCCTTTTGGTATTAAAGGTACGTCAGCGAATTTCTAAATTTGCATTTAGTCGATCTGTAAACTTTTCTGAAAGTTGATTGTGACGCAGGATAGGGTTGCGAGACCTATCCTGCTCGTCTCTCGGCTGTAACCAAGACTGATTAAATTAATCCTCTTGGTGCCAATTATTATTTAGTGTGCTGTTCATAGTATTTTTCCAAATTCTGTTTAACCAAGCTATAGTAATTGGTGATTTTACTCGTTTGAGTTACTTGCTGGTTTTCCTGCTGTTGTAACAGGCTTATGCTTGTCCAAACCTGCTGTGCTACAGGAGTGTAAGGTTTGTCCTGCTCCTGTACTTATTGGGCACTAGTGAAATAGTTTAATGTTGTTTCTTGACTAGGGTAAACATTACTATGGGTAACTAGTGCTTGAATATCTCACAGAGATAGTGAAAACAGCAGAGGGTGTTTTACTTAGCAGGTGCTCCCAGAATTAGTATTTCTTTTTTCGAGGTACTTCAGTTGACCTGAGGTCTTCCATTGGCTTTCTGTGAACTCCCGAGGTAATTCTAAATTATTTAGCCTAGGTAGAGTTGTTGGAGAATTCTGTGCCGTAGCTGAGGCTATCTGGAGGAAACTCTGAGTTTAACATAAACTAGGTTGAATATTACTGAGCTCTCATATTGGAATATCTGATAACTACTGTGATTTCGATCCTCGACCCCTGGAATTATCCCAGCGACCAAGCTGAGCGATTCCAAGGCCTCTGACAACCCGTGACGTGATTTCCTGCGGTTCGGTGTACTAATGTAACCAATCATCTGTTCTCTTGCCAGGAAATATCCGTCACATGATTGCCAGCCATAAGTATGGTTTTTTATAGCAAGATAAATGCCCTAGAACACTTTTTAATATCAGGTTTTGAAAGAGGAAATACTAATCATTCACAAGTAATGCGGTTAATATAACAAATAGATAAAATTATTGTAGAAAATATTTTGTTAGGCTTTGATGAAAAACAACTCTTTTTAGCGAATTTCCCTTATAGGGAAGAAGCTGTTACCGTAGTACTCATGGTAAGACCTAAGCCCGAGACCATGATAACTTTTCGTTTTGGGGCCCCCAGAAGCAAAAAACACTATTCGTTCATTTTCATACACACACACATATATATATATATATATATATATATATATATATATTGATAAGATTAGTTTTCATAACAAGTACCCTTTTTAGCGAATTTCCCCTATAGGGAAGAAGCTGTTACCGTAGTACTCATGGTAAGACCTAAGCCCGAGACCATCATAACTTTTCATTTTGGGACCCCAGAAGCAAAAAACACTATTAGTTCATTTTCATAAATATACATATATATGTGTCTTTAAGCACGATAACTCGTGTAAAATTTGTCCGATCTTAATGAAATTTGGCATGGATGTGTAAAGTAGTAATTATTCTGACAAGTTTGTGAACCAGCCCAATCGGACTACCGGAAGGGGGGGTAAAGGGGGGTAAACCCCCCCAAAAATGGGTTTTTTAAGTTTTTTACATAGAAAAATAAAATTTTTCGAATTTTTATTGGCACCATTGAATTTAGCCCTAAAAAACAAACAATTTAGTAGTTTGAATCATAGCTCTATGTCCATTGGTTACCGAGATATTGAAATTGATAAACACAGTACATTGTACCAATGGGAAATAAGTAAAATTCTATATCTCGCTTATCTTGATAAAACTTGGTAAATGGCTTCTTCTAGTTCAGATCTACTAAAAATTGAATTAAAACCACCCAGTTTTAATATACCCGTAGCAGCAAACCTGCATACTCATTCCCCCCATGTTATTCTTATGGAGCTTACAAAAACATGTCAAATCTCGCTATGTTAGATCGAAATATGTTGTTTTGCACTTGAAATTCGCTGAGTATGTAGGTCTGCTGCAACGGGGGTATTTTTTGTTTAAAAAATTATTTTTAATATCTATATATATATCTGTGTCTTTAAGCATGATAGCGGCCGTAAAAATGGTCCAATCTGAATGAAATTTGGCACAGCCATGTTAAGTAGTAATTATTCGGATGAGTTCGAAAACCAGCCCGATCGGACTACCGGAAGGGGTGGTAAAGGGGGGTAAACCCCTCCAAAAATGGGTCTTTTGAGTTTTTTATATAGAAAAATAAAAATAATCCAATTTTTGTTACCACCATTGAATTCAACTAAAAAAAAACAAACAATTTAGTATTTTGAATCACTGCTCTATGTCCATTGGTTACTGAGATATTGAAAGTGGTAAACACAGTACATTGTCCCAATGTTAACCTTGTGGGGAATAAGTAAAATTCTATATCTCGCTTATTTTTCAACGTATCTTGATAAAACTTGGTAAATGGCTTCTTCTAGTTCAGATCTACTAAATATTGAATTAAAACCACCTAGTTTTAATATACCTGTAGCAGCAAACCTGCATACTCATTTCCCATTTTATTCTTATGGAGCTTTCAAAAACATATCAAATCTCGCTATGTTGGATTGAAATATGTTGTTTTGCATTTGAAATTCGCTGAGTATGCAGGTCTGCTGCAACGGGGGTATTTAGTTTTAGCTGAGATCAAATGTATTACATTAACCACAATAATAATTTCAATTTTGAATGCTACAACAAGAATGCAAATTGTTTGCCAAGGAGGAATCTTAAAATTTTATGTTTTTTTTATGTTCCAGCATCCTGCAGTGTTGCTAGCAGGAGAGGCAGCTCATAGCCGATTCTTTTCCACAACCCACGGAGCCTACATGTCAGGGATCGATCAGGCTCAATTAATAATCGAATACATAAAGAGCACAAAACACTAATTGATGAAAATTTTGTTTCATATTTCCAAAAAAAAATCTTAAGGATTGTTAATTTCAGATTCCTTTATACTCTGATGTAGGTAACAATTTTAGTACCTTTAAGATTCTGACCTGTTGCCATTGTAATAAAGAAAAGTAAATATATTAGGGTATACAGTGTGTTCATTTTTTGTGTGCATGCTATTGAAATCTCGTAAAGTTTTAGATTCAAATTTGAGATACATGTCATTAGAATCAAGTGAATTGGCAAATTCAATTGACATTTGTAATGTTAGAATTTGAGTTTATTTGCTGTATTGAAAAGTAGCTCATTTTGAGATATGTGGGGTTAGAACTTAGCCATTCGTTTTGCAAATTTGAAACTCTTATAAGAAGTACATGGGGATTAATTTTTGTTTGAGTATAAGTCTAGATATGTGGTAGATAATTAAATGCGGATGTCTGATGGCTAATCTGCTCATACATGCCTTTAACTTTAGACCTCAATCATGAAAACGGTCAACTAGAAGAGCCAAAAGGACTTGGAGAAGTAAAATAATTTTTTTTAATATATAAGACTAATTATTGTTGTTCTACCAGAACCTAAATTTATTTTTTGTTTAATCTCCCACCACATATTGATTAAGTAATTAAATAGCTGTCAAGCATTGTGATATATTTGTGAAGGTTATGTTTGTAGGATAATTTGACAATGTTCCCAAAAGAGTACAACGCATATTAAACTCTTTAAGTATAACAACTTGCATGGTAAATTCTATGCATATAAAAAAATGCCTGTCAAAATAGTCACACTGTGAAAGTAATTATATTTTATATACTTTTTTGCTTGTTTTTGTTTACTGACAGCTATATCAAATCAAATCAAATCAATTTATTTCCACATAGAAATTATAATTACAGTTTTTTAAAATATTTAAATTAATTGCCTACACTAACGGGAGCAAGGAAACAACTTAAAATTAATATACATTAAAATGCCTACATAAAAAATAAATAAATAAAACACCTTGGTAAAAAAAAAATTATGTTCCTTGCGTCCTAAAAAACAAAAATAAATATAAACAAAGGAAATGAGTCTACATGGACCTTTTTGATGGTCTGTGCGTAGACTCGAGTTGATTAAGAATTAGTTTTAAGAAAAGGAGCAATTTTTATTCACTGGTAAAAAAGAGCTGAAAATTAGGCTAATTATGATGGTGAATGTAAAAATGTCTTAAGTTGTGAACTGTAGGGGATGATGCTCTAGCATAGATGTTATGAGCGGTGCAGGAAGAGGAAGATTTCAAGAATAGTAAGTGTAGATAATGGTTGTTGGCGTCAGTACAAAGCGGTCAAAGTGGTGCAGGTCGCCCACAATCAGCTGAGACAAGCGACAAGGCCTCCTCATTGCTGATAACTAGTAGTTCACTGGTTTGCTGCTAGGGTCAACTGTAGGCTTTATGCGCCAATCTTTCTCCAGGCCGACCGTGGTAACGTGGCTCAATCGGTTGCGGTGCTATACTGACGAGTATAGCGTCGAAGCCGTTCTGAGGTGCGTGGGTTCGAATCCCGTCCATGCGCAATCCCTATTAGGCTTGCAAATGTGTGGCTTAGTTGGTGGGAGGGCCCACCTAAAATAAACGGTGACCGGCTTGGGTGGAAGTTGACGGCATTTGTAGGTTTAATAGGGGTTGCAGTGGACACCTGTTTTGCTTCTTTTTACCCTTCTATCAGAAATCAGAAATTATTTATTGTTATAAAACATTTTTTCAAATGCATTAACAATCGTCAATATACATGTGCATTATGTTAAAGCAACATAACACATGGTGAAGCTACAATAAACATATATAAACAAACACATACATGAAATACAGAAATCACAGATAGGCTGCCCAACTAATAGTAAAGAAATCGTCAATTTTATATAAACATTCATTTATTAATATATTTTTGAGCTTACTTTTGAAACTATTGTGAGTCATTAATTTTAGATCTGAAAGGAACTGCATTGTAAAGTTTAATTGAAGCATGATACCAGTTATTTTGAGAACTATTGTAATGATATTATTGAATTCTTAAGCTATTTTTATTCCTGGTATTATAAGAATGATAATCTGCATTGATCTGAAATTCTTAAATATTACTATGAACATAAGAGAGAACATTAAGGATTGAGGAGGATTGACGATTCCAGAAATAAATCAAAAACATGCTGGCAAATAATTAATGAAAACAGAAATAAAAGAAGTACACAACCGATTACAGATTATATTTTCAAAGATAATCTTGGACATACAATAGGAAATAAAATAGAAATAGCAAATATGTTTAACAAACACTTCATTAATGTTGGAACAAGAAATATATTTCCAAATAAGAACAACACGACGAATTTTGAAAATTATAACGAACACACAATATTTTTATGCCCCACAAATAAGGAAGAAGTGAAACAAGTCATAATGTCATTAAAATCAACCAAATCTGCTGGAACTGATGAAATGTCATCAATAATCCTTAAAGAGTGTAAAGAAGAAATTAGTATACCCCTAACCTAACTAATAAATGAATCAATGAAAACTGGTGAATTTCCTAATATTTTGAAAAAATCCATTGTGAAACCTATTTTTAAAAAAGAGAATCCATACGACTGCATTAATTATCGACCTATATCCATCCTCTCTACATTTAGCAAAATATTTGAAAAAATAATCCTAGAACATTTAAACTTATTTCTTGAAAAATTCAGCATTATTTCTAAAAAACAATATGGCTTTAGAAGAAATACAAGCACTATAAATGCTGTTTACAAACTAATTGAGAACGCAGTAAACTCAATTGATAAAAAAGAAAATTCATTAGCCATATTTTTTTATTTACAAAAAGCATTTGACGTGGTTTCTCATGATAAATTATTAGACAAATTATATACCATAGGGATTCAAGGAAACGCTTATAATTGGTTTCACTCATATTTATCAGAAAGAAAACAAACTGTACAAATCCTGTATATATGTGAAGACAAATGTTTAAAATATAAATCATCTGTAGAATTAAAAAATCTATGTGGTGTACCACAAGGATCCGTATTGGGTCCGATACTTTTTTTAATATATATATAAATAGTATAACACAATGTAAAAACAATTCAAAAATTCTATTATTCGCAGATGATACAACATTATTCTTATCAGACATAAACAAAACAAATTTAGAAATCGATACTTTTATAAATAGTAATTATCTCATGCAATGGTGTAAAGATGACAGAAAAATAACCCTTGAATTGAATGAAACTATAATTGAAAGTACTGAGAGTGTAAACTTTTTAGGAATTACCATTGATACACATTTAAATTTTAATACCCACATAGAAAAACTATGCATGAGACTAAGTAGTTCAAACTTTGTGTTGAGAAACTTGTCTAAATTCTGTAACGTACAATTATTACTATCTACTTACTATGGACTGTTTTTTCCACTTATGAAATATGGTGTATGTATTTGGGGCAACTCAACCACAAGATGTAACCAAGTCTTTATTTAAAAAAAAATGGCAATAAGAATTATATTCAAGAAATCAAGATGACATTCTTGTAAAGACCTATTTAAAAATAATAAAATAATGACATTTCCATCGATTTATATTTATGAAGCAATACTATTTGTAAAAAACAACATACATTTATATGAAGTACATGACAATTCAAATTTACGAAGTCAATCCCACCTTGTCATACCTCATCACAACACAGAATTATTTAAAAAAACACTTACAATACAATGGAATTATTTTCTTTAATAAATTACCAAACAAATTAAAAAATGAAAAAAATATTAAAATATTAAAAATAAAATAAAAAATATATTATTACAAGAGGCAATCTATAAAGTTGAAGACTTTATGAAAATGCAGATAAAATTGTGAAGAATGATAAGAAAACTAAGAATTAATTTTATTAAGATATATAAGTTAAAAATTATGTATGCAATGCAATTGTACAATTGTTTAGCAATAAATATTATTATTATTATTAAATACATCAAGAGAATAAAAAGTTAAAACACCTAATTTGACAAATAATGGTCTACAAGAAGCTAAATATGGTGCACCACAAAGCATCCTAATTGCCTTTTTCTGTAATGTAAAAAGCTTTTGACAAAGACTACATGATCCCCAAAGGATATGATGCCATACGAAAATATACCTTGAATTTGAGCAAAATAAACAGTAAGCAAGATTTTCTTATCAACAGCAACACTAAACTAAGTCTTCTCAACATGTACAGGCCTTTAGACATTTTTTTACAAACAAATTCAACATGAGATTGCCAGGACAAATTACTATCTAACTTGATGCCTAGGAACTTAAAACTACTGCTGAGAGATGAATTTAAATTAATATTCCTGCAATAACTAAATGATATATCACAAATCTTTTCCTTATTCAGTGATAAATTATTAGCAGCACACCAGTCCTGAACAAGGTTTTAACTATCTTCCAATTTATCATGAATACCCTTTAAACTATTACAACAGACTTTCAGGCCCAAATCATCAGCAAACAAAAAACCTTTGCTTCCATCAATTTCAACATTTACAGGCAAGTCATTAATATATATGTTAAACAAGATCGGTCCAAGAATTGAGCCCTGCGGCACACCATACTCAACTAGTCTACCATTAGAAAAAGTTCCATTTTGAAATACAAATTGTGTTCTCTCAGGTAAATAAGAATTAATGAGCTTGACTGCATTTAAATCAAAACTATAATGAGAAAGTTTCATACTTAATATACTATGTTTCACAGTGTCAAAAGCTTTTGACATATCAAAAGACCTAAAACTAACAAAATTACCATATTCAAGATCATCAACAACATTTTCAACTAGTTTCATTACAGCATTACAGGTGCTTCTGCCAGGCCTGCAGCCATACTGTTTATCTGTGAATTATTTAGTTTCTCAAAATGTCCTGATATTTGTTCATGAAGCAATGACTCAAAAACCTTAGAGACAACTGGCACTATCGAAATAGGTCGATAATTATTTTCAATATTTCTATTACCTTTTTTGAACACAGGAACTACTTTAATATTTTTAAGCTTATTTGGAAAAACACAGCCATTTACTAAACATTCATTAAAAATATAAGTTAACACTTCACAGATATAAGAGGCAGATATCGTAATAATAAATGAGTTAATACCATAAACATCTAAGCATTTAGTATTATTCAATTGATTGATTTCTTAAAACATATTTTCTACAGTGACCTCATGAAATAAAAAACAGTGATTTGGTTTTGAAAACTTATCAATATACAAAGCAGAATCATTAATAGTAACAGGAATACTTTTACTGACATCAGCAACATGATCTACAAAAAAATTATTAAAACTGTTCGGAGTTATTACATTAGGCATAACAGATACTTCACAATTATTGTTTACAAGACTGTTGGTAATCTTCCATATTTTCTTGGATTTATTTTTTGATCTATCAACCAAACTATTGTAGAACTCAATTTTTGCCATTTTAATAGACTGCTTATACTCTTTTTTCAATATCAAATATCTCTCTCAATAATTGACTGCTAAACATTATACTTAAGCTGTACAACCTATAACATTGGATTTTAAGTTCACGCAACTCATTATTATACCATTTATTGTCAGGCTTGGATCTATTGCTTTTACCATTTACAAGAGGAAAAGCCCCATTAACTGCCCACATAAACAAATCAAGAAACACTTTGAATTTTCCATAAACATTTTTAGTTTTATAAACCTCAAACCAGTTTATATCTTTCAACATACTAATGAAAATATTAACATTTTGATCTGTAACTACCCTAAATAAATGCTTAGGCCTACACAAATTGACTCTATGTTCCCTGTTCAAAATTACATTGCATTTCGAAAGAATACCATGGTGATCAGATAAAATAGTATGAATTATTTCAGAAGACCACTTAGTTTCATGAATGTCGGTAACAACATTGTCGATGCAATTACATACACACATACATCCCACGTTGTCTCGATTGACCATTCTTCTGGCGTGAGACCTTTCACGACTACTTAAAAAACTAGGCAGCACTTCTTCTTCTTGAAGGTTGTCACACACTCGAGTAAGGGTCAGGTTAGGGTTAGGTTAGGCCAAGTCAAGTAATAGGGTAGCTGGTATAGGCACTGGTTTAAAAGATGTATCTTGAGTTCTACTTTAAATTTCTTCGGGTCATCTATTTGTATTAATTGGGGTGGGAGCTGAGAGAGGAGCTTAAGGCCAATGTATTCAGGTTTGCATTCAAATAAGTCTTACTAGGGTTTTTTGAAGTGGTTATATTATTTTTTATAAAATCTGATTTGGCCTTTAAAATCGCCTTCCTATAACTAAGTTTCTGACTATTATAAAATTGCTTGATTGTTCTGTCCTTTGTTGTGATCCACTGTGAATAAGTGTTCATGAGCTTCACTTTCAAAGTCTTAATTTCACCCGTGATCCAAGGATTTTTTTTATGTAGCTTAAATTTACGTACGGGGCAAGCTATATCTATGTGATAATTTAAAGTTTCAATAAATTCCTTATAAATATTACTGACAGTTGACACACTATAAATCGAACTCCAATTTTCCCCACCTAACCTAACCCTTAGCTCTCTAATACTATTAGCAGAGAAAACCCTACTCACTACATGTTGAACACATTTATCTATTGATTCTATGACCGGAACCTCGAAAACAAGAGCGAGGTGATCAATACATGGTTCTATATGAAAAATATTGCCATTTACATAAGTTACAAAGTAGTCAAGACAACTACTTGAACGTTCATTAAGTCTGGTTGGGAGATCAGCTTGAATATTCAAGCCATAGCAAGAGAGAATGTCTTGAAAAACATAAAAATCATTTTTGTGAAGATTGGGGTCCAGATTAAAATCACCTGAGATTATAAGCTGACGGTTATCCTTTGCTCTGGAAAACAAATATTTGTCCAAAGATTCAAAAAAGGAGTTAAACTCTGTCTGTCATTATTTGGAGGTCTATAAATGACTGCGCATGGTGTGAGGAGCTTGTTAATGCTTGACCTAACCTCAGATAACTCAAAAATTGAGGGAGCTAAAAATTTGGTGGAGTCGGGATTTTCCTGTACAGATACCAGTTCCGGATTAAGATCATTCCTAATATAAATGGCAGAGCCACCCCTATCTTGTCTTCACGACAAAAGGAGCTGTGTAACAAATAGTTGGAAAAACTAACATTTGAAAGAGAAGAACTGTTTAGACCGTGTTCTGTGATAAAAAAAATGGGGTTGCTCGTCCTCGAGAAAAACTTCAATTTGGTCCCTCTTAGATGAAATACCTCTTTGAACATTCAAGTGTAGAAATCGTAAGTTATTAAAAGGTTTGTGAGCTTGAATACGAGGTTCCGGTATACAAAGTAATGAAGGCCTTAAATCTAAGTTGAGTTCTGTGTGACTAAAAAATCTGATTTTAGTTTTAAGAGTGAATTGGCGATGACTGAGCTTACAACATCCTTCCCCCTATCATTCAAATGCAAACCCTTCCTGGTATAGTGCTTTCTGAACAAAGAAAAGTTAATAGATATAAACAGCCAGCCTAGTTTCAAGTTTCTCTTAGCCTAACATTTTGTTTTTTAATCGATTCATTAAAGGACAAGTTGTCATACCTATAGGGAGTTTCAACTACAACTACGCTATGCTTCACACCGGATTTCTGAGAGTTAAGATTTATATCCTCGATCATCCTGCTTACTGACTCTTCCAAGGTGTCGTTGACGCCACCCATTACGTTCAAGGTCTTCTTCCTTCTACATGCTTGATCCTTCACAATACTACTAACATAATGGTTCATTGGAGCCCCAGGAAATATCGCTGGAGACTTTCACCTTTTCGTCACTAAGCCTATCCTCTAACCTTTGTCTAATATCACGACCATGACTATCAGCTGTTAAATGTACATGATTGAAATCGGGCATGGGACTTATGCTAGGCTTAAAGCTAGGGTAAGTGATAGGCTCACAAGCATATTTTATATCTGTGATCTGTGACTGCTGGTTAGAAACAGGGGAGAATTCCCTAACATCATATTCAACATTGGGTTCTTGTTCTTCGCTAGGCTTAATACTAAATTTCATATCTTGAAGCTGTTTTTCAAGTGAAGTGATTTTTAGACACAATTCCTTATTTTCATTAAAAAGTACATTATTCAAATCCCTGACCTCAGCGAGTTCATTGGTTAAAAGCCTAACAGGATCATTATGGTACAATTTTTACCCCAAGTTAAACAGGCTGCACAGGCCCAAGAATCAGGTTCTCTCATCAGTTTGAAAATGGTTTTTAGTGAATTTCCCCTATAGGGAAGAAGCTGTTACCGCAGTACTCATGGTAAGACCTAAGCCCGAGACCATCATAACTTTTCATTTGCAAAAAACACTATTCTTTAATTTTCATAAATATATATATATATATATATATATATATATATGTGTGTGTATATATATCTATATATGTGTCTTTAAGCACGATAACTCGCGTAAAATTTGTCAGATCTTAATGAAATTTGGCATGGATGTGTAAAGTAGTAATTATTCGGACGAGTTCGTGAACCAGCCCAATCAGACTACCGGAAGGGGGGGTAAAGGGGGTAAACCCCCCCAAAAATGGGTTTTTTAAGTTTTTTACATAGAAAAATAAAATTTTTCGAATTTTTATTGGCACCATTGAATTCAGCCCAAAAAAAACAAACAATTTAGTATTTTGAACCATAGCTCTATGTCCATTGGTTACCGAGATATTGAAATTGGTAAACACAGTAAAGAGGCCGCCACCCTCTTTTTTTAAAAAAAAGAGATTTTTTTTTAGAGACAGTACGTTGTCCCAATGTTAACCTTATGGGAAATAAGTAAAATTCTATATCTCGCTTATTTCTCAACATATCTTGATAAAACTTGGGAAATGGCTTTTCTTCTAGTTCAGATCTACTAAATATTGAATTAAAACCACCCAGTTTTAATATACCCGTAGCAGCAAACCTGCATACTCATTCCCCATGTTATTCTTATGGAGCTTACAAAAATATGTAAAATCTCGCTATGTTGGATCAAAATATGTTGTTTTGCACTTGAAATTCGATGAGTATGCAGGTCTGCTGCAACGGGGGTATTTTTGATTGCCTGGACTCATTAAACCTGGCCTAGTAATTTCAAATGTAGCGAGTTTAAGGCCAAAACTATCAAACAAATTCATTAAATCTCTCTCAAAATTATTAACATAATTAAATTTAACATTAAAATCAGCAGCAATAACTAAATTGTAATTTGGCTTAAATACTAAACACAACAAATTGTACAGGCAATTCAAGAAATTATTAAAGTAAACAGAATCATCATTCTAAGGTCTGTAAATTGATAAAACTATGATTATTTCCTTAATTTGTTCGACAGCAGCAACCTCACATACCATTTCTATTCAAAGTTCTTTGATATGGGTTAAATCCTTAAAATCAATATTGTCCCTAACAAATATTGCAGCACCATCACGTATCACATTGGGCCTACCATAAAAAGAAGCGATTGTATAGCCAGGTATACGTAAAAATTGAGCATCAATGACATTAATCCAATGTTCAGCAACAGCAATAACATCTACATTATATTTAGAACATAAAACATTCATAAAGTCAATTTTGTTATTGAAACCTTGCACATTTCAAAAGAAAAAGTTAAAATTGTACAAACCTTGTTCTGCATTTTTTGTTTCTAAATTCTCCTGTAAACTTAAATTTTCACAGCCTAAGTTTCTACGCACAACAGATACAGGTACATTGTCAATATTAATAAAATCAGACCTAAAACTATTGTCAATATTAATAAAATCAGATCAAAAACTATTTATGGCATTGAAAAATTATTGCCACATCCTTCCAGGGCAATCGGTTTTGTTTTCACAGCTTTGTCCTGAATAATTTTACAAATTACAAATGAAAGTTGAGCTTTACCAGCACTATTAAAGTGCATTCCATGAGAAGTAAATAAATTTCTGTTGCATTTACTAACATTATCAAAGAAACATTTTTAAAACGGGCGTGTTGCTAGCCTAACGGTTAGCGTCTTGGACTTCAGTTCAAGAGGTCGCGGATTCGATTCCCGGCATGCCCTCACAAATTTGAGGGGTTTGGACCGCTTGCCCTTACAAGCGTTTGTGTATCTCTAGTGTAAAATGCCATTGGCGTAGACACAACAAAAAAAAACAAAAAAAAAACGCTTACATATCCTACGATACTGCTCATTTGCCACGTCTATTTCTTTGTTGACCACCGACCAGTCTTTCAAGTCATGACGATGAGGGATACATACTTCCACCACATTAGTATGGGTTAGACTACCCAAAGTTCTTCAGTGTAGATGTAGCCTTAACAGCATCATTGCAGTAAACATCAGTGGCTCCTCCAATTAGAATGACAAAGTCTCTATCAGTAAGCTGAACACAGTCCTTAGTAGTGTCCGGTGACAAATTTTCAAACCCCGCATTAGGTTTGACAATAGCTTCTGCACTGAAGTTTCTGTGAACCGTTGACCATCTGCGATATTCCACGCCCATGACTGTCGCTAAAGATTTGTATTTTCTTCTTCTTAATAGGCCTAGGCCTAATATTAGGACTCGTAGAATTAACAGTTCCTAGAACAGAACTAGTACCACCCTCTTGTAGACTAAGCAGCTGCGGGATTCTTTCTTCAACCTGCGATAACCCTTTCTCAAAAACCTCTAATGTCCCAGATAAATCCGATGGCGTAAATGCACTAAAACTAGAACTAGGCGAATGGTTACCTGTATGTGATACAGCATTAGGCCTAGTAGCGACATCTCCTAGGCTTTGACTAAACAAAGTTTTAGTCTTTTTCTTCTGTCTTGCTAAGTCTTTGCTAATACTAAGGTTTACTTTCTTGAGAATATCCAAAAGGGAAAATCAACTACTTCTGCAATCATAAGCCTTGTTGAGTCTGTCATTGACAGCATTGATAAAGGACAATTTGTGACAGCCTTATTCTTAGACTACAGCAAGGCTTTCGATTGTTTAAGACATGACCTGATCTCTAGAAAACTTACAACCTTGGGAGTAAGAGGCTTAGAAAACAAATGGTTTGTCAGCTACCTAAGAGGGAGATCCCAAGTTGTGGATATTCAACATACTACATTAGGCCTCACTACTACGTTCAGATCAGATCCTAAACCAATCGCAAGGGGAGTCCCTCAGGGATCCGTGCTGGGTCCTGTTCTGTTCATTTTGTTTACTAACGACTTCCCAGCTCTAATTCAAAATTGCAATACCAGCTACATAATGTATGCAGACGATACAACTCTCCTTCTAACAAATGACTCAACTCAAGAATTGTATGAAAACTCTGCTGCATCTCTACAAAAAGCCATAGACTACAGTAAACAAAATGACTTGGCAATAAACCCTGACAAGACAACACAAGTAAATTTTAGCAGGAAAAGAGATCTGCCCACTAGTATCCCCAACATAACAGTAGCCAACCAGATTAAATTTCTAGGATTAACTCTAGACAAAGATCTTACATGGACAGATCATGTAAATAACATCTGCAGTAAAATTAGCACTGGTGTCTATGTTGTTAGACGCATCAAATGGGTTGGCACGCTGGAAGCAGCAAAAGTGGCCTACTATGCGCTAATAGAATCTCATATTAGATACGGCCTTACAATCTGGGGAAGCTCCGCGGGAAATCTCAAGAGAATACTTGTACTGCAAAAGAAGGCTATAAGGACCATTGCAAACCTGAAGCCACGGGAAAGTTGTCGACAAGCCTATCAGACCTTGGGCATACTCACAGTACCTGCACTGTACATCTACGAAGCAATTTTATATGTTGACAATTTAAACCTTCAAACTCACATGGACCTTCATAACTACCCCACAAGCCATGCCTCCAGATTCATCCTACCTCAACATAGAACAGCCCTCTACGAGAAAAAACCATCATACATAGGCCAAAAGCTGAAAAACCTCCTTCCTGACCACCTACGGAACCTGACTGGCAACAAACTGAAGAGCTCACTTCAAAAATTCCTGCTGAAGAATCCTGTATACACCATAGAAGAATTCCTGGAATCTATGAACAATATCACTCCTTGAGTTTACTTATTGTGATTTGACAAATTACTGTTCTTAATGTTCATGTAATAAATAAATATAAATAAATAAAATAAAATAAAATAAATAAATATCCAACTTAATAACTAGAGCTTTGTTTTCTTCCAACAAAATAAAATTTAAGTCCCTTACTTCTTTGAGTTCCTCCTCCAGTTGAAGGACCCAAATCTAAATTATCTCCTCTTCTTTTCTTTCATAAAATCAATACAGTTTGGACAACACCAATTTACATTCTTAATTATTTTAAAAGCTGTCTTTTTCAGTTTCAAACACTTTTCCCAAGAATGTACCCAAGAATCACATATATCATCATATATATAGAGGAGGAGGACACGGTTTTTATTTTTTATTAATTATACATATGTTGTCAATTCATATGTATAACCAAAAGGTCATAACCAGACAAAATAAACATATTGCAATTAAAAATTGAGAAAAAGCAGAAAAATTGGCATGTTAAAGGGTTAATAGGATAAACCAGTGATGCCCATAAGCACAATGATTAAAAGGCCAATGGGTTAATTAGGCCTACTCTGTGAATTTTGCCCCACGTTGGGCGCCAAATACGATGTATAAAATTTGTACAGGGGATATTTGTATATTAAATAACTTATTTTATTACTCTCAGGATTCTTACTAATCTCAGGGTGAGTTCTTTGCCATTGCTTGATTCACTTAGGCCTATATAATAATCCCCTAAAATGTGAGGTTTAAGGTCGCAGCTTCAGCCAGAGACTGGGCAACGCCTTCGTATGTAAATGTTTATCCAGCCGCAGCATCAATTAAGGCCTAGTTCACACACATGGACTTTTCGCCGTGCGCCGTGTACGGCACGACGTCGTGGAAATTCAATTGCATTGGGGTAAATGTAAGTGTTCACACGCATCGACCACGGCGTCGCGCCGTCCACGGCGGCCGTGGACAACACGGCGTTAATCAAGCAACGACACGGCGCCGTGTCGACCACGACCTGTTGATTACAATGGCGCCTTATGAGCGCGTTCATACAGATCGACGCGGCGTCGTCCCGACTCGGTTTTGCGCATGCGCAAATGAGATCTGTCCAGTAGGAATCTCTTTAATCCCACAGTTTACTTGTTGTTTGGAGAGTAGACACTGAAAATAACAGACCCAGTGTAAAAGGAAGAATATAATTTAGATGTGGATGTTTTAATTACTCTAATTAAGAACGACCAGTGTTGTAGGACAAAACTTTATACAGTTATAAAGTAAAACAGAAAATTCAGCTGCATGGAGGGAGATCTGCGCGAGGTTACACCCTGGGTTTGATGGCGTTTCAAAAAAAAATAAGCGAGGAAAAAAGAAATTGGTAATTATCAGCATCTGCTCACAAAAAGAAAATTTGAAGTAAATTACACTATGACCGGCAAATATATTGTGTAACATTTCCCAATAAGAATAAGTTATTTTTGATTATGTTATTATTATCTGTTTTAACAAAGTGGCGGCCCTTCTATGAAAAAAGGCGACACTAGCCTTCCAATTTGAATATATTAATAATCAAAAAATTACAGAAGTTAAATGTAATGGTTTTCTGCTACAAAAGTACGATTAGTTCTTTGCCACCCTCATAAAAATTTTTTCTCATGAAAAATATTGCTTTCAAACAATTTAAATTTAGGTTACAAATGAAAACACTTGTGACATATTTTTATTTATGTCATGAAAACTTACATAATAACATACTGTGGTGTTAATAATAGGCAATAGAGAAACATGAATTTATATTCATACAGTTTCAGATGGATGTTTACTTTCAAGCAACCAACTGTCATTAATATCTCTTGACCCATATTGGTTTAAATAGGCGTACTAATTATTATCAAAATTAGCAAAACGCTTTTTATCGGGAACTGAGCAAATCACCTGAGTATTAAAATGAAAAGTATAACTATGTAGGCCCAGATAATGTTTATTTTATTTTTAATTAACCAAATAAATAATATTACAAAGGTATATCAATATACTCAGTTCCATATTCACCTTTTGATCAGTATGGATTGCCATTATAATTAGCAATAGCAATCTATTTAAAATTGAAATTTAAGTTGTACCAGCCAAATTATATTACAAACTGCTGATTGTTTTATCATCACATGCTACAGATATAGTAAAATATAGTAAACAAATTAACTTAGCAAAGGTAATAGAATAACAATAAATCATAAGGCCTGTACAGGAGGCCTCGGCACGGCGCGAGTCGTCTAGCACTAGAGCAGGTCGTGTGGTCCACGGCGCAAGCCGTGGAACGCACGACGTCGTGCCGGACACGGCGCACGGCGCGAAGTCGATGTGTGTGAACTAGGCCTAAGATGCAACAGCAATTGCTGGATGTGTTTAGTGTAGATCAAGGCCGCATTATCAGTTAAGATGCAACAGCATGTGTCGAAAGCGTAGTGTTAAGGAAGCCGCGCCGACGGACTGTCAGGGCTAAGCAACCTTCGTGGGTAAGTAAATGTAAGTGTCACTACGTGTGTGTTTAATTCGGCCGCAGCATCAATTAAGATGCAACAGCAAGTGCCGAAAGCGTAGAGTTAAGGAAGCCGCGCCGACGGACTGTCAGGGCTAAGCAACCTTCGTTTGTAAGTATATTATCTAAATTTTGACTACGCCTACTCTCACCAATTTCGCCCAACCTTTGGAAATCTGAAATTATTAATTGATAAATAAGGAAAACGGGAAATAGGGTGGACTAACCTTTTATTTTGTTCTTGATAGATACAGGGAATTAATTACAAATCGAATTAAAACAGATCTGATTTTGATCTGGGGCACGGGGACTCTGCCTTTGGACGTATGGTCCTATTTCCGTAGTGGAGATGCGATTGCAGACCTCTCAGGGAGAGTGCAGCATCAGCCAATGAGATGTGTCGATCTGAAGGAGCCGGCCGCTGGAGCGCCGCTTAAATAGCCCCGATCAGCTGGAGGATGATCACGTGATCACTGACCATTCGGCAGAGTCGGGTCGTAGACCCCAGGCTTACCACTACTCTAACCTATTGACATAAACATCTTTCAATCTACATTTACAATTATTGTCAATTATTCATTAGTTATGTGTTATCACAATTCAAATCAAACGGATATTAATTATTTTACAATAGAAACAAAGTATTTACAAATAAATCGTGTAAGTACAGAATGTGTTATTATTTACGAAGCCGATAATCGGATTACCTAACCTAGACGGTAAGTGAGTGACATTTTGTTTCCTAGGTTAGTTATTTAAGATTATTAACATATTTTAATTAAAGTACGACTGATTATTAACTACAACAACAAATTAAATATTAAATTAAGTCTACTCAAATAAGGTAATATTTATAGACATGATTCTACTCTATTTACATTCATGCTAATAAAATGGCATGTAGATGTCATAGGCCTAAATTGGAACATAACACTTCGCATAACTGATTAAGAAAGTTGAATTAAAATGGATATAAGGTTGATTATCTAGTATAAACAGTAAAAATCATACATAGGCCTACATAACAAATAAAATGCTTATCAAATATGATCAATCAATAAGGTTAATTTCCTTAAGGTTAAAAGGTTAAGGTTAATGGATTAAGGTTAATCCCTTGCCAGCAGACTGACACCAGGCAGAGTCCCCTTCTCTGCTCAGTAATGGAAACACCAAACTGCCAGTCCCAGTGGTGTGGAAGTGAAGGTGTCAGGAAGGGTTGATTCTGGTACTTCCCAGTAGTGCAAGGGGGGAAATGCCTTTTCGGTTGGCTTGGAACTGATGAGGTAGGCTAGAGCCAGACAACCCGAACCTGGTCCTCCAGAGGTCAACTGGTGGTTAAGCGTCGGGCCGACAACCCACCTTGGAAAACCCAATTGTTACGAAACACCACCAACGGAAAAGCCTCGGAACTCGGACAGGAACAACGGGACAGACTTCGGCTACCAACCAGGACTCTGCGATTTGGAACATGGAATTTAAGAACACTGGCTGTGCCAGGAGCTGTAGATATTTTATCAGAAGAATTATGTAAATATAATATGGATCTAGTCGCCCTGCAAGAAGTCAGGTGGCCTCTGGCAGGCAAAATAAACACCAAAGAGTATGTGATTTATTATAGTGGGAATGATGATGGACAATATCGAAGAGGAGTAGGTTTTGCTGTAAGCAGACGAATACAAAATGCTGTGATATATTTTGAAGCTACTAGTGAAAGGATATGCAATATTAGGATTAAGGGCAAGTTTGAAAATGTTTCTGCGATAAGTTTTTATGCACCTACAGAAGATGCAGATGACGAAGAAAAGGATATATTTTATGAAATGTTAGAAGCAGAGTGGAGGAAGTTACCAAGATATGATACTAAGATAATGTTAGGTGATGCCAATGGAAAGATTGGACAAGAACCAATATGGAAAAGTACAGCGGGAGAGAATAGCCTACAAAAGAAAGCAACGACAATGGAATAAGACTGTTGAATCTGGCCGTCAGTGGTGATATGAAGATCGTGAGCACTTTTTTCCCGAGGAAAGATATCTACAAGGCAACATGGATATCCCCTGGTGGTCACACTAGAAACCAAATAGACCACGTGCTGATTGACAGAAGACACCTTAGTCACATTACAAATGTACGCACCATAAGAGGGGCTGAATGTGGATCAGATCAGTACCTGGTATTAGTGAAGGTGAAACAAAGAATCTGTATTGAAAAAAGGAAGGAACAAGAAAAACCTGAAAACATTGCAATTGAGAAGCTTAGAGAAAAGGTTATAGCTAAGGAGTTCAAGATTAAACTAACAAATAGATTTCAGAGCTTGGAGGAACAAGAAGATAATGAGGAATTCACTATTGAGGAGAGATGGAAATCACTGAGAAATACGATACAAAAATGTGCTGAGGAAGTTTGTGGGAAGAAAAAGCGCAGCAAACACAAACCTTGGTTTGATGAAGATTGTAAATCAATGGTAAATGAAAGGAAAGAAGCTAAAGACATCTGGTTGAAACATGGAAGAGAGATTGACAGGAGGAACTATGATACCAAAGCAAAAGAAACAGTAAAAGTTCTCAGAAGGAAGAAAAGAGAATGGATTAATGGATTGCTGGAGAAAACAGAAGAGGATCAAACATCTAACAATTCAAGAGAATTTTATCAAGAGTTAGATGGTTCAAGAAAGAGTTCAAACCTAATGCGTATGGCATTAAAAACAAAGCAGGTCAAGTAATTATGCAGAAAGCCGAGGGTCTAGAAGTATGGAGAGACTATTTCTGTGACTTATTAAATGGTGAGGAGGATTCACACTGCACAGAACGGCATATATATCAGAATGTGCAACCTTTTGTACCCAATCCATCCATGGAAGAAATAAAGACTGCAATAAATGACCTCAAAAACAATAAGGCACCAGGAGAAGATGGAATAACAGCCGAGATGCTGAAAGCAGGAGGCCAGATAATAATAGATAAAGTGCATAGATTAATTAAGTATGGGATAAAGAAGTTATTCCTAAAGAGTGGCAAGAAGCTTTAATAGTGCCCATCCACAAAAAAGGGGACAAACAAGAATGTAATAACTATAGAGGAATTTCACTTTTAAATGTTACATATGAGATTCTATCCAAAGTTATTCAAAGAAGTCTTTAAGTATATACAGATTCGTTTATCGGTGAACAGCAGGCTGGATTCATCAAAGGCAGGTCCACTATAGATCAGATTTTCATACTCAAAGAATGCTTAGCTAAGTACTGGGAGTTTAATAGGGATTGCTACTGTTTATTTATAGATTTCAAGAAAGCATACGATAGCCTATTCAGAGCAAAGATATGGGAGAAAATGGAAAAATTTGGGATACCAGATAAGCTCATAAAGTTAATAACCATGTGTGTCTCAAATTCTCGTTGTAAAGTAAAGGTAGATGGAGAAACTACACCTGAATTCAATGTGAATACGGGAGTGCGTCAGGGGGACGGACTATCCCCCCTCCTGTTCAATATTGCTCTAGAAGAAGCTCTACAAGCAGTAAAAAATTCACCCTTAGGACTAAAACTAGGGACAAATATTAATATATTGGCTTTTGCGGATGACGTAGTACTGATGGCAGAAAAGGAAGAGGATCTAAGGACATTGACAGAGAAACTAATATATGAAACTGAATATGTGGGACTAAAAATAAACGATGTGAAGACGAAATTTATGAGAGTAGCAAGGGGAGAGGCGGGAAATAATGCAGAATTTCTCAAAATCAACAACCATGAATTCCAAAGAGTTACTAATTTTAGATATCTAGGCGTTTTACTATCAGATAGAAATTCGGAAGACATGGAAATTCAGAACAGGATAAATGCAGCAAATAAGAGTTGGTATGCATGTGGGAAACTAATGAAATCAAAGCTTTTATCTAGGAAAACAAAAATTCGAATTTACAAAACAATAGTAAGACCAGTACTTTTATATGGAGGGAAAAATTGGATCCTGAGCAAGAACACGTAAAAGAAGGTTATAACCTTTGAAAACAAAATCCTAAGAACTATATATGGTCCCGTGTGCGAAGATGGAGTATGAAGAATCCGCCACAACCGAGAGTTAAGAGAATTGTTCCGAGATCCCGATATTGTAGGAGAGGTCAAAAGTAGAAGGCTAAGGTGGGTTGGCCATATCCTGAGGAGAGCTTATTGAGGATGGTACTGAGGGGAGATCCGAGGGGAAGGAGACCAGTAGGAAGACCAAAGGCCAGGTGGTGGGATCAAGTCCGGAACGATATGGAAAAAATGAGACTTATAGAGGAAGATTCGAGGGACCGAGAGAAATGGCGACAACGTGTTGGCGAGGCCAAGTACCAGCTTGGGTACAAGTGGCCATGGCAGTAAGCAGTAAGTATAAGGTTAATTATCTAGTCCAAACAGTAAAAATCATACATAGGCCTATATAATAAATAAAATGCTTATCAAATATGATCAATCTTTAGTAATCTAGGCTACCCATAATTTTGTAACATCCCATCCTCAATAGCTGCATATGGTCTAATTCAGCAGTTCCTAAAGTGTGGGTCGCGACCCACTGGTGGGTTGCGGAAGGGCTTTAGGTGGGTCGCGATGAGGTTTCAACAAAAATAATCATAGTAAAAAGAAGAACCTTGTATTTTTAGTTTAAAGAAAACTTAGAATCAAAAACATACATTTTTTCCATTAAAAGGACACTCTATTCCTTGGGTCGAACTTATGAGTAAGGCTAGGCAGAGTAACGTAGTTAATATGAAGGTGGCATCTTACCATCCATCAGATCCCCTTATTTTGCAATAACCAGTCAGGCCTGAAGTGTGATTCACAGCCATGTCGTTTCTTTGGATTTTGAAGATCGATTGTCTTTAAGACTATTATTCTACACTTTTAAAGATATTTTGAAGGGTTTACGTTCACTTTTGATGAAGGCCGAACATCTAACCTGAACTTTCGACGGAAACTAGTCGTTTGAAAATCCTGAGGAAGCGCAACAATTTTATGTTTTACCGGCCCCGCGAAATGTCGCATAGGTTGTTAATCGGGACAGATTTGAGTTTTGTAAATATTTTGTCACCTCAGTTTTGGATATTCACTAATCCCGAAACAAACGCAAAGGTTAGAGACAGTCCAGTCATCTAATAAGAAGGAATAAAGAATTAGGCATGAACCTTGAATTACGGTCCGACTCACATTTTATGATTGTTTCAGAGAGGCATTTTTGGACAAATTTAAATTTAGAAGAACAAAGTTCACAGTGCCGAATCAATTTATGGTATCCAAATGAATATTTTCAATGATATTGATTTGAAACCACGGCCGATAGTTACTGGGTAAATACCCGATGAATATGGGGGTATTTACATTGTTGTAAATCAATGTATCTGAGTTTTACATTGATTTGAAACCACGGCCGATAGTTACTGGGTAAATACCCGATGAATATGGGGTATTTACATTGTTGTAAATCAATGTATCTGAGTTTTACATTGATTTGAAACCACGGCCGATAGTAACAGGGTAAATACCCCATTTTTATCGGGTATTAATTTTCAGCTGCCATCCTGGATCCACCATATTGGAAATAGGGTTTTTTAGATATGAATATGGTGCTGTAACACATCAATGCAGTTTGAGATTTTCACACTAATAACAATGCCGCAATCCGTTTTTCAAAATATTGTTTTGTTCTCGAGATGTACTCAAATAAAAATACTTCCCTGAACGTTTCTTTTCGGCGTATCCAAATTAAACTGTTTTTTAATTCTTATAAGTATCTCCGGTTCTAATCACAATATGGAGTTCGTACTGTTCTTATTCATTGTTTTTGTATCTGAACCCTCCAGATCTTGAAACATATATATTTTTACTAAAAACATCATAAACTTTAAGTTGTCCGGAGTAATTGATTTTAAGCTTTATTTTACTTTTAGAACTATCTCGCGGAGAAGTTATGAAAGTCAATAGTATGTAAAAGGGGAAAAAACCATAGGCTAATGTCCTTTTGGATGCATTACGGCGCAAATCGTTAAAGATTCTTCTTAACTTTCATTAATTTCAAAACTGAACATAGAAATCATCTAAAGTAGAAAAGATAGGAATTTTTCTCCTTCAGGGTTATTCTTTAGTAACACGTAGGGAAATAATAAAATCTCATTACTTTTTTTATTCTTTCTGGCAGGGTATTTCATTTTTAGACAGGTTCACAGGTTTTATGATATTAAATTTCATATTTTGCAATAAAAAAACACTCATGAAAAAACTGCAATACTTCGCTTTTAGCGAATTTCCCCCTATAGGGAAGTAGCTATTACCGTAGGCGGCATGGTAAGACTTAAGCACGGGACCACCGTAACTTTTCATTTTGATGTCCCCAGACCCCAGAAACACCGTTCGTTCATTTTCATATATATATAAGGATATATATATATATACCTGTCCGTAGGCGCGATAACTTTTGTTAAAAAGGTCCGATCACAATGAAATTTGGTACATACGTCGAGAGTGACATTTATTACTTCGAGTTCGAAAACCAGCGCGATAAGTTAACTCTAAGGAGGGTTTTTTGACAAAATAAAATCTATTTTTAGGATTTAATATCTTTATATTAATTTTTTGTAAATTTAAGTGTCAAAATTGAATTCAGCTTAAAAAAATAAACAATATAGCATTTTGAATGATTACTCTACATCAATCGGTTACTGAGATATTGGATCTGCTAAATGCAGTACATTGTCCCCTGAAGGGACAAGAACTATCCAAATTCTGGTATAAATACCTACATTTTTCATTGAATTCCCCAAAAATGGGATTAAAAAATTATATTACAAACCATATGATTGAATTTAATTTGTTCATGTGATGATTGATTTCTTTTGATTCCTTGGATCTGAGTAGATTGATAACATGTTTCCTAACTTTTATGTACTATAACAAGTATACATTTATTAAAAATTATTAGAATATGAATAATTGTTGAGAAATAAGGACATAAATGATGAAATTTACTTATTTAAATTAATATTTAAACAAAATTAAATATTCAAAACAACAACTTCCCTAACTAATGTAGAATATGCCCACATATAAAAAATAAATCCTTTAAAAATTAACTGAGTATGCAAGTTTGCTGCAACAAGCTTTTTTTAATTTTAAGATGAATCATATGTTTGTATTTAATTTGTTTATATGATTATTTTATTTGTTTTGATTTTGACTGATTTTAGATATTGATTGTATGTTTGCTTACATTTTTATACTATAACAAGAATACACTTATAAAAAAATATTAGACTAATAATTATAAGAATAACAAAAAGCGTATTATTGGAGTGGATACCGAAGTGATTCCCATGATTATTTACTTTATATCGTAAGCTCTTCAATTATTATATAATATACTTTTTGCAATAATTACATGAGGTGTCTGAAAAATTTTCTCTTACATAAATTAAATAAGCTCCCATATAAAAAATAATTCTTTAGAAATTCGCTGAGTACGCAGGTTTGCTGCGACGGGGGTATTTTGATATATTTCAAACTCAATCCATATTAAAGTTTCACCTCATTTACTGCAGAGCACGATGTTTCGTCTAAAATTAGAGTTATTTTTTCTTGCAATACAATAGCCTTAAAACTCGACATTCGTATTTGACTATGACGTCATAGGCTCCAATCTTATACTTTTTATTGGTTTGCTTTGGTCTATTTTTCGTTGGGTTTGATGTATACACAAATAAATAACAATGGTGGGTCGCGAAAAACCTTTATATTTAGGTTTAGGTTATTTACCTTTATTTAGGTTCATTGGTGGGTCGCCAGCCAAAAAGTTTGGGAACCACTGGTCTAATTAACTATGGAAGTTCACCAAAAATACATGATGTTTTATTGTTGCAGAAAAAAATTATTAGTATAATATCTAAAGCCGGAAGACTAGTTCATTGTAAACCCCTTTTTGTAGATTTAGAAATTTTGACCATTATAAATTTATATATATCATCTTCTGTTGTTTACATATAATAATAGTTTTAGATATAAGAGTAGGAATGAGGTTCATAGCATAAGTACGAGAAATTGTGAAAGAATTGATTTGCCTCAGGTTCGTTTGGAAAAAACAAGAGCAGGGCACGTTGTTATGGGCATTCGGCTTTTTAATAAGTTACCCATGGCTGTGATAAACTTAGAATTTAGGGCTTTCAAAAAACGATTGTTTGCTTTTCTAGTCAAAAACCCGTTTTACCATAAAGATGATATTTTTAGCATGAAAGAAAATTTATTGCTGACTATTTAAATCTTGTAGCATATTTGATGATTAAATTACTTTTGTATGATTATTTATTGGCATGTGATGTAGATTTAAGATTGTACAGTAGAGTCCCGCAAACCCGGACTTCGATAACCCGGAATTCTGGATAACTCGGAAAGCCTACCAGAGCAATAAAGTGCATTGAGATTCAAGGCCAGAGCACGGTGTGACACATTTAAAACAGTTCTAGTTTTTCTTTAAGTTTATTTGTAACTAATATAGTTTTTATATTTTTTACTATGCAATAAATAAATGATTTCTTATAGAAATAACAGAAACTATTCTTATTTTTACTCATTTCCCGATAATTCGGAATTTTCACAAACCCGGACACCGTTCGGTCCACATTAGTCCGGGTTTGTGGGACTCTACTGTAACTTTCAAAATAAATAGCTGGGCTACAGTTTGACCAGGTTGCTCAGAAGGCAGGTTGGGTGTAATTATTTTAAGAGAAACTCATTCATAGTGAACAATTATATATTTTATAAAACACTGAAAATGGACTACTATATGTAAACAACTACAATAATAATAATAATTTATATCACATGATTCTAAAACATGTGCTATATTAAACATCTCCCTCTTGAGCTTCTTATCTTACACTTTCTCTCCTCTTTATACACTTTTCATTTCTTCTTTTTATCCCCTTGTCTTTGATTTCGATTAGATATGATCTTGGCTGTTTGAGCTTTAGTACAATCATCCCTTCATTCCACTGTTTGTCATTTCTAGTCGAAACCAAAGACAAGGGGATAAAAAGAAGAAATGACAATTGTATAAAGAGGAGAGAAAGTGTAAGATAAGAAGCTCAAGAGGGAGATGTTTAATATAGCACGTTTTAGAATCATGTGATATAATTAATTATTATTATTGTTGTTTACATATAGTAGTCCATTTTAATTTTGTAGTAATAAGGTATATTTTCAAATCACTTCAAACTATTTATTTTGTATTTATCATTATTTTTACTTTTTTATTTGACTGCACCATAATTATTATAAGAGAAACTCATGCATAGGGAACAAATTATATATTTTATAAAACACTGAAAATGGACTACTATATGTAAACAACAACAATAATAATAATAATTTATATCACATGATTCTAAAACATGTGCTATATTAAACAGGGTGTGGTTCGTTAAAACACAAATAGGCTAACTACAATTCTCAAAAGGGCGCCAGCCGCTCAGAAGGGAACGGCACCATAACTAAGTACCAGCAACTCAAGGGTTTTAAATCAGACAACTGGATATTACCAATCTTGTTTATTGACAAGACAAAAAAAATCATTATTTCTGGATATATGATTATAAATCATAAAATATGTGGCTGATTTGCCTCAGGATATCCCTTAAAGATTACACAAACAAACTATAGCCTATTTGGCTCAGAGAATCTTTTATAGGTTAGGTCTCAAAAAAAAAAATATATATATATATTAAAAATATAAAGATAAATATATATATATATATATAACCTACTTGGCTCGGGAAAATCCCCCAGTTGGTTTTGATCCGAATAGTAAAATAAAATTACAGCATAGGCTATTAGGCCTATAAATATTTAAATGCTGAAAATCATATTTTGCTCTATATTGGCAGAAAAATTTGGCACTAAGGTCTAATTGAAATCAGTCTTGATCCTTAGGCCTAACATAACAAAACACAACATTGAGCAGATGTAGATTGAACTGAAATCAGTTGAAATAAATCTGAGAAAACTTAAACCTAGCACAATTGTTATCAATATCTTGAAAGTGAATTTTATGCAAAGGCATAAGTCTATAAATTTTCGGTGGAATTTAAGAATTTCTCAAAATTCATCACAAAAATTCAGGTGATCAGTCTTCAGTCTGTCCTTTCACTAGGCCTAGTTCACTAAATGAAACAATATGGTCACTTCCCTGTTATGAGGTGCGGTGGTACCAGTAGTCAGTCTGTGTGCTGCTGCGACGCGGCTACGCTCCTTGTTGGTGGAAAATGGGGCCCCAAGATGTAGGTAGACCGCTGCAGGTTGGGTGACCAGCAGTTTTAGTTTGCAGAAGCTTCCGAGGAGCTTGTCGAGGTAGTTCAGCGTCCGAAGGTGGAAACCATCCATAGTGACCCTTAAAAATGTACAAAATTCCCTATAGGCAGTGTTTAGGCTACTTAATATTATTTTACAAACTTCAAAGGAAATGTTTGAGTGCTAAAAGAAACTTTACATTTTCAAGAAACAAGTTAACAGGAAAAATACTTTAGGCTATACAAATCATTTTGGCTTGGATTGAGCTTTTCTCACAAGTTATAGAAAACCATTTGGGTTGTTTAGCTATTTTATTAAGACTTTTAAAATATTGAACCATGTGCAAAAACAAAAATTTACAGGCACAAACCAATTTTCCTGCAGCTTTCCTGTAGCCGAGATTTCTTCAGCATGAAATAATATCTTAACTCAGTTTCTTGAGCAAAACTTTTGGCTGGAATGTATTCTAAAGTCGTTCTGATTTATATTCAGCATTTATTTGGCAGAAAATATAATTATTAAATTAACTTACCACAATTTTGTGGGCTTCAATATTTCCTTGGAGTTTTCCAGCTAGATTTTTCATCGAGAAGAGAAAACTTCCTTCCCTAAACCAGGGTCTTTGGAAAACAGGTTGGCCACTCTTACGACACTAACTATTTTTAGAGCAAGTTTTCTGGCATATATAACAAACTGCTCTATCACGCACAGTGAACCGTTACAAGATAAATTATTGAGGATGGAATGTTAATTTTATTAGTTTGATTACAATTTGGATGTATAAATTCAATTTTGGAATTTGTTTAGGCCTACTTATATTGGGTGCGCTTCATTTGTCCCAGGTTTCAAATGTCCCAGGTCGTTAAAATATTAAAAATATTAAGTATATCAAATGTCCCAGGTGTCAAATGTCCCAGGTTAGTTTAAATAATTATTTAAAGTTTGCCAAATCATTTGTCCCAGGTTTCAAATGTCCCAGGTCTTTAAAATATTACATTAATTAATATAAAATCAAATGTCCCAGGTGTCAAATGTCCCAGGTTTATTAAATTCAATAATAAATTTAAGTTACATCATTTGTCCCAGGTTTCAAATGTCCCAGGTGCCTTATTTTTACTAAAAACGCATTGCGTCAAATGTCCCAGGTATCAACGGCGCCAAAAGTGACTCTGCCGCCGCGCAGCGCCGCGAACGCTTGTACAGTCCGCACAAGAAGTAACCTGGACCGCCGCGTCGTGTCTTTCTCCATCATCGGCTTCGCGCGATTCTCCGCGCCGCATTTTCTTGTAGATCTTTTTAGTCTAATTTTATTGTATTCCATGACTAGTTTAATTTATTTTAGTATTATAAGTGTTTTTAAAAGTAGGTTTTAATAGTAAATTTATCTATCTATATGTATGCTAATACCTTATGAGTAAAAATCCTAGCCAGTCAGTTGTTTTTTACTATGGAATTCAAATTAGTATAAAATGCTGTTAAATTATAAAAAGTGCATGTTTTATTGTGGTTAAACCCCAATATAAAAATCGGCTCTCGTCATAATAAAATCAAAAAATTATTTAAGAAACGTAAGTGGTTATTGAGTTTAATTCTGCAAGTCGTTTTATTTGATTTTTGTTGTACAAAATAAAAATACTGTTACAATACGGTTATAATATGAAAAAATATGCCTACTATAATATGAAAAAATATACTAGGTTATTTAACATACCAAAGTGAACATACATTAATGTTTATCCTTATTTTAATGTTCTAATATTTTTTACTTTAATATTCAAAACAAATACACACGTTTTTTAACTGACCCACATAATAATTTCTGGTCGAATATCAATCATATAATTAGATAAACACATCGTAAGACATTTGAAGTTTATATAACTTACTTCAATATTAAGGAATATACATAATTGTAAGCAGTTGGATCTGGAATTCATAAATATAAACATTTTTGTGCTCAAAATTATAAACTTGTTACATAAACAACCATTTAAACATTGAAACGGATACTTTGTGTTATAATGTAGTGCGACCGCCAGCGAAACGACGCGACGGGCGCTCGAGTTTGAACTTCACCGCTGTTCAACCTAATTTTATGAGGAAACTATACCAGCTAGGAAAATATGTTAAATGTAAAGTGCATAGCTCATTTCAATAGCTACAACTTTCTCACAGACGAAACAAACCTGACCAAAAAACAAAAAAAGTAGTAGCCAACTAACTTTTTCATTACAGAAAAATTATAATGCTTTTAAAGTTTTGTTATTACAATTTATTCACATAATTTTTTAAACAATATTTACACAGTTATGTTCGCCAAATTATGCAGATTAATAATATATTAGGTTTGACCAAGTTATATTTTTTAATTAAACTTCAGGACGGTGTAAACAAAGAAGATATCGGCGCGCGGCGCGGCGCGGCCGCCACAGCCAGAGTCACTAGACGCTGCTTGTGCGGACTGTACAAGCGTTCGCGGCGCTGCGCGACTTTTGGCACCGTTGATACCTGGGACATTTGACACCTAGGACATTTGACGCGATGCGTTTTTATTATAAATAATGCACCTGGGACATTTGAAACCTGGGACAAATGATTTAACATATACTTATTATTTAATTTAACAAACCTGGGACATTTGACACCTGGGACATTTCATTTTATATTAATTTGTGTAATATTTTAAAGACCTGGGACATTTGAAACCTGGGACAAATGATTTGACAAACTTTGAATAATTATTTAAACCAACCTGGGACATTTGACACCTGGGACATTTGATTTACTTAATATTATTAATTTTTTAACAACCTGGGACATTTGAAACCTGGGACAAATGATGTGCTCCCCTTATATTTTAACCTATTGAAAGTTAAATATTTAAATATTTGATAAAAGACAGAATACTTAATATATCAGCCCTACATAACTTGTCAATGAATGTGATAATGTAAAATATGACCAATAAATGTCTTATGTCTTAGCAGTAGTAATGGTGGTATTATTATTTTACATTTACAGGGTGTCCACAAAAATTTCTTAATAGTTTTCCCTGATTTTCCCTGACCTTCCCTGACCACAGGCCACTAATTCCCCTGACTCACAAACTTTTTACCAAGAATTCTTGGCAAACATTCTAAACGATACTATGAAGTTTTACATGTTATTTAAAAAAAAACACACACCATCACTAAGAGTTTTTTCTATTACATTGTATAAACACTATATAAGACCTAAACAAAAGTACAATTTCTCTGTATGAAAAACATAAAATTCCGGGTGCTTTGATTTCAAATAACCTGTTTTCGGTTGTCAATGCATGCTTCAGGACGATGTAGGCTACTTAAATTTTTGTAACTCACTATGGGTCAAGAATAAGGGGGTTTTAATTTTCCCATGTATTTCTAATGAACGACTCTTGTTTATATTTTCAATTTTGCAAGTATGGCAGTTAACTTTGCTGATCAACACAGAACATATGCAGCTGTTTAATTTTTATTGTTGCAGATTATTCATGTTTTTGTTTAATTACTTTGAAAAAATTTTTACTGTTACATATAGAATTTAAATTAAATTTAAGCTTAGATATCCCTTGTGTGAATGATATCCCACAGCTAGTCTGAATAATTTAAAATAAATATCAAAAACGTTGGAACAAAAAAGTAAAACTAGCTTCTTCCTTCCCATAGCTGGCCTATTACTCCCTCCTCTTTCTTTTTCCTTCCTTGATTTTCTATATTTATTCATTTTATATATATTTAAGGTACACATTAACTACAAGTTTTCAGTATAATTTATTACAATTTACTCTTGAGAATTTTTAGAAATATTCTCAATATTAAAAAATTTTCTAGATCTAGAATAAGTCAAGATGATGTGACTTGAAAAGGAATTCCTGTTAACACAATAACTCACCTTGCAAATAAGCTGCAGAGACACACATCTATGTGTGTCTCTGCAGCTTATGGCAAATAATATCCAAGCCTTGTGCTTCACTCCTTAAATTCATAATGTTAAAGCAATAAAAAATGGTTCACTGAATAGTAACACTTGTTCAGACTGATTGATTATTAGTAATTTTAAATAAAATTAATGCCAATTACAAATAAATTCAAACAACAGTTAATCAATGGTAAATCAGAGATAGATAACATCCATCATTGATGTGAATCACCATTGTCATTTTTCAGCATAATTTCTTATATCCGTGACTTCCCCTGACCAAACATCAAATTCCCTGACTTTCCCTGACCAAAATCTATTTCCCTGACTTTCCCTGACTATCTCTGACTTTCAAGAATGTGTACACCCTGATTTAACAATTTATGTTACGCACCAAATTGCCCTAAATGATTGTTAAAAATTTTTTCCACTGCTCTTTTCTTAAAGCCAATGGTTGTTTTTTTTAGTTTAAATTGTATAGGTTAAGTTTTTTTCCTACTATCAACAAAAAGTAACTGAGAGACTCTTCCCCACACACAGACGTGTAGTCTTGTAGGGGATAACTTCCATTTGTATAATTTAAGTTTTTTGTAAATAATGTATTTTCTGGAAATAAACTTCTTGATTTCTGAGTAAAAATACAAGAGAAATTTTAGAAATACCTACTAAAATAAAAATTAAAGTTTTACGATTGCCATGTAATGATGGTCCATACTGTACATATTAGTTTTAGGGCACATCAGTTAAATCGGCCAATCATCCAGCCAGGTCTGCTCCCAAGGAAGAGGGGCTCTACTGCATTCAAGGTCACCAATAATAAAGAGCTAATCATTGTCATCCATAATTACTTGTATTTATTAAAAGAACTGCATGTAGAAGAACATGTTTTCTTTACAACTTGTAGCACTTTTAAAATAATTGAAAACTTAGACAAGCATATACAACAGAGGGTCAACTAATACAGATTTCTAGTCTATACATTCTATAAAACTTAAAACAATATACACACTAAAGGTTAAAACTCAGCAAAAACAAGTTAAGAATGTAAGAAAAATGTCAACTAGGAACAGATTGGCTAATTGAATTCCTGATAATACTACCAGTCTTTAATATTGTGAAATATTCCGTGCTTCTTTGTTGTGTCAAACATCGATTATATAAACATAAATCTTCATCTTCATTATACTGTATTTTGAAATTCTATGCATGAGATAAACAGAAATTCAAATTCTTCCTTTAATCTAGTAGTATACTGCCTGAAACATAAAAGTTCATAGTAGGTAGGGATAGCTATGAAAAATACCTTAATATTATTAAGGGTGGACGGGATTAGATTTACAGTTTGGGATCGGATTTTCTTCCCTCTTTAATTCAGGACAGGAAATGACAGGATTTTTGACTTCCCTATAAAGCTTAGGGAAAAGCTCATTCACAAATTTATTTTATTACGATAATAGCAAGTGCCAGGTGGATCAAGCCTTGCTCGGTATTTTTCCATGTTTACAAGTTCATCCAATTACTATAAAAATTTCTGAGTCATAAAATTGATAAATAAAAACCTTTTTATAGCTCCATGCAATCTTTATCCCATACACAGTATTTTTTTATGGCTGTAGTTAGCAAACAACTGTTGTGATTATTTTATTTGTTTACAGTTTCCTTGTTTATTTCGTTGCTATCATGGCAACTCATGAAACCAGTTTTAAAAAATTTCACTTTAAAATTAATTTTGTTACTTTATTAGATTTTCTCTGGCCAAATAGTTTGCAAGAACACATTTTTGAGTCATAAATTACTTATTTCAAGACTTTAAAAGGAATCCTCGGAGCCGTTTTTGAGATAATTGTGAAAACAAGCACGTAAAAACGCAAGATAACATTGCTCATGTAAGAGAATAGGAAAGGTTATGTCAAATATAATTGTTTGTACAAAAAGTGAAAAAATCGTAACTCATATAAAATGGATAAAATAGTAAACATTAAAAACACATTCCAAAATTAAAACAAATAGTAACTTATAACTTAACTTATAAAAAACTTTCACTTTAACACTGAGTCTATGCGTTATTTCTTCAATATTTTTTACATTCGCATTCTCATTTTGTCTGTTAACTTTCTACTGTGGCTGAAGATCTCATTACTAATTTGAGAGAAGATCTTCGTCAACTTCAACCGCCTCAACAAACACCACAGGGGACGTTGTTTTCAACTATAACCGTATAATGAAAATGAAAAATCTTTCGACAATTACATATACAGGATGGAGAATGTTTCCAAGCTTCAAAATATCACGGAGGACAGCGATAGAGTAGACAAGCACAAAGTTCAAATTCTGCTGAACTGTCTCAGTCCAAAAGTGTTGTTTAACTTTAACAGCACTGAGAGCGCCACAGAAACCTCATGAAAAGAATTATGCTGACCTCATAAACTTACTCACGGAACATCTCTACCCTGAGGATAGTGAAATGGCAGAACAACACTAATTTGTTCTTTGACTTCAAAAGGAAGGAGAGATAATCGGACAATATGTATCTAGTCTAAGACATGTAGCAACACAGTAATGCAAATTCAAATGTACGGCACACAACACTTCAACAATGGATGTGCACTTGTATTCCTAGCTTTTAAGGGGACTTCATGACAATTGTACCGATTTGGATTTAAAATCATGAAAATCGCAATTCCTGCAAACAAGAAATAACTTCCTGAAACCAGCACCATACTTTGGGAATTGACTAAATACATATAAAAGAGTGAAAATCAGCCGGGAGGCAAGCTTAAAAATATTTACGTTACTGGTCATGACGTCATCAGTATGGCTCAGCAGCCAACTATATTAATGTCTCATATCTTGGAAACCACCCAACCGATTTCTTATTTGAAAGGTCTAATCATTATCTTTAATAAAGGTTATTACACTTTCAGCGGTAAATTCAGCGGTTTTTGAGTAATTTGTAAAATATCAATTTCTTATAAATATTTGTATTATGATGTATTTAAATTAAAATGAATAATAAAATATCCCCGTTGCAGCAGACCTGCATACTCAGCGAATGTCAAATGCTTAAATAAATCATTGAGACGGAGCCACAAATAAGTAAAATTTACGTAAATCCCAAAATGAGAATACAACAATTTTCTCCACAAGAATATCTTAGGAAATGAGTATGCAGGTTTGCTGCCAGGGAAATGTAAAATTGAGAGATTTTTTGCCATAATCCAGTAGATATCAAAATAATGAAATAATATACAAGTTCATTACGGCCACCTGTGTATTTGTCAAATACCACTTAGGGTATTTGCGTTTTAATGACCTCTCAAAGTACTGTTCTGTAAATGGATTGTCCGTCTAATTCATAATTATAATAGTACTCCAACAAAATCTTAGAGCTCCGCATGAACATTCCATCTCAAGTATAAATTTCTACCAGAAACGGGATTTTAAAATTTAAAGTGATTGGAGGGCTTGCTTATGTGATGGGAATTCCAGTTCCAAAACTTCTACAATACATCTTTGCCTCTATCAACTAAATACCCAATCATCAATGTGAATGATAAACGTTTTATGAAAAAGAGGTTTTTGCATATTTTATAGTATGATGTAGCAAAAAATTAGTTGAGCTTTCAGCGGGCGAAGCCGCGGGTATATCTGCTAGTCTTATGTATAAAAATTAGGTTTTTCTTTCCCGAGTCCGTTTATGGTCTGATCTTAATTAAATTTGGTACATACGTGTAAAGTGGTAATTAATCAGGCAAATTCGTGAACCAGCCCAATTGGACCACCGGAAGGGGGGGTAAAGGGGAATAAACCCCCAAAAGTGGGTTTTTTGAATTTTTTACATATAAAAACAAAATTTATCCAATTTTTGTTGACACCATTGAATTCAGCTCAAAAAACAAACAATTTAAGATTTTGAATCACTGGTAACGAGATATTGAAAGTGGTAAACACAGTACATTGTCCCAATGTTTACCTTATGGGAAATAAGTAAAATTAGATGTCTTGCTTATTTCTCAACATATCTCAATATAACTTGGTTTGTGGCTTCATCTAGATGAGATCTAATGTATATTAGTCTAAAATCACTGATATTTCCATTTTCGTGGCAGCAAACCTGCATACTCACTCCCCGTGTTATTCTTATGAAGCTTACAAAAACATGTCAAAT
This sequence comes from Flexamia atlantica, assembly GCA_035578135.1. Taxonomy (NCBI): domain Eukaryota; kingdom Metazoa; phylum Arthropoda; class Insecta; order Hemiptera; family Cicadellidae; genus Flexamia; species Flexamia atlantica. Next base: position 118,534,958 of record JAQJVK010000001.1, read on the forward strand.
CACGCTATGTTGGCTTGAACTATGTTCTTTTGCATATGAAATTCGCTGAGTATGAAGGTCTGCATCGGGGGTATTTTAGCATGGTATATAGTAAGTTTGAAAAGTCGTATGTGCCGGGCTGACATGTCGCTGTCCCAAAAACTAGAGTACAGAATATCTCATTAAATTCCTACTTTTTCCTTCGTTGAACTAATTATTACCAATTTGGTAATAAATCGTGGTATAATTTGTTTTCTGAAATTAGTCTCAGATTAATTAGTCTTAGATATCAGAAATTAGTTTTCTGATATCTCAACTAATTAGGTTTTTAGTTGTGTTATGTTGAGTTTTTGTTTTAAGCGTTTTGACAAGAGGATTAAAAAAAAAAATCAGCGCTAACGGACGGACGGACTTTCCGCCATAAACCTGGAGGTGGGTAGAAAGCCCAATAGTTGGTAAACTTAACAAAAAACCCCACCATAAAACATTTCATTTAAAGAAAGGAAAACATATTTGTACGATGAAATAATTACACTGTTTATTTTACAAAAGAATTTGACCACTTAGCTATTTAATCGAAAGAATATTTAGTGCGTAAACATATTACCAATTACCGAGAGAACAAACAGGCAATTATCCATTGACCACATGTTACAGTATTGTTAGTATATATACAAATAGATGGAGCATAGGCCCACGCGCGATGAAGCCTGAGATTGTCCTTAGTCGGTGACAAGAAGGCCGAAAAAATTACGTAAAAGATTAAAAATAGGGTATCAAATTAAAGGTCTGAATCTCACAATTACTATGGTACCAATTATAAATTTTTTAGAGGCAGTTTACACATAGCAAAATTCAATAACCTAGAAGCTTGTCCTGACATTTTTTAAGAGAAGCTGCCGCCATGGAATGTACCTGTAACGTTCCTATGATGTAAACTGCTTCTAAACCATTTATAATTGGTACCATAGCAATTGTGAGATTCAGACCTTTAATTTGATACCACATTTGTATTTTTGTAGTCGACTACATTTTTGTAAACAGCAGTTTACGATCGATTTTGTTTTTATGCTGGCACCGCACGGATAAACCCTCCCACAATAACTAAGTTATCGACCAAACTACGGCAGCTAATTTAAAAAAAAAAGATTTAAAAATTCAACTCTTTATCAACAATTTCCACCGTTTTTTATTTTTCCTGACCAAAAAATAAAAAAAGTAGCAGCCGACTACTTTTTTCATGTCATGTTTAAAAGTTGAATAAAAACTTATGACTTTTTATCATTTTTTAAAATAGAACAAAAATTATTTTGGTAATATGGTTAATACTATTACTGTTCAAAACTAAAGGACTCTTTACATACAAAATTTCAACCTTAAGCCTCAATGCTAAATAGTATAAACGACGAGTTATTTGAAACATGAGCACTGTCAGATTACGTGGTCAGAAGCAGAAGCAGGTGGACAGAGCGGATGTGATTCATCCCAGGGGAGGGAAGGAGTCAAGGAGGGGAGGGAAGAGACAAGACAAGCCATGTGTGCACGCGCGCTGCTGCTCGTGAATGCAAGTGCGGGCGCATGTAGAAGCCGCTCTGTGTGCGTAGCGAGTCCAAGCAGCGTTTTACAGAGCTTTGAAAGTACATCAGTTTACATATTTCTACCGCACCGATTCAATTTATGAACATCGTAAATTATTCATAAAGAACGCCGCTACATTTTAAGACGAATTTTATGCTTACTATTAGGTTCCTTCGTATTACCTTCGCAAAACCTGTGCAAACGAGCTACTAAAAAATTGTTTTTCGCTTTTTTGAAACAAAATTACGTTATATTGTAGATACTATCAAGAAGAGTGTTTATTATATTTTTTCGAATTTTTAACATTATTTATTTCTACAAAAACGATGTACCTAATCCCTCGAAATTGCTACTTTTGAAGCTCAATGTAGGGAGAACAAAGCATGATATATTAAAAAAAAATACACAACATATCCTAGAGACATAGTAAACAAGTTTTATTGGAGGAAAAATTATTTAAAATAATTTGATTTCCGGTCGCACCACCTTAAGCTGTGTAGACTCCTTTTACAGCACCGACGTTCACCTCACAGCAGAACTGGAAAAAGTTCTTCAGAGTTGCTGATGGGGCAAAGAATAAGGATAGAGCGGGACGTGCTTAAAGAAACAAACACAAATGAAGTAACACCATCAAAAGAACCCAAAAGGAAGTTCCAACGTAAGGGACTGGGTCTAATTACAGAATTTCCATGACAATATCGAAAAGTGAAACAACGGAAAGATTGTAAAGACTGGCGGACATTTACACTACTGGGCTGAATCAAAGGAGAAGACAGAAATACGACATGTGGATCAAATGCGATCTATTTCAATCCATGTCAATGAGACTACCAAGGACCAAGAATTGAGGTTGTTAGGATGGCCGTCCTCCACGAATCCGATCCGAGTTTTCGGATATCCGCACACCTCTAAAAAAACTCATTGCAAAATAAAAAATACTAACTGAATTAAATTGTAAATCATATATAAAATATTAACTTATTTAAGAATAGCAAATGTTGTTTGTTACAGTTTATTTATTGTTTTGGCAATATACTGTCATGAATAGTCACTAAACATGTTATTGTTTTTTTTATATATAAAATTTAGGCTTTCTTATTTTATATTTAAGTTCTTATAAAATTTAGGCTTTCTTATTTTATATTTAAGTTCTTATTTTATCTCCAAGGAAAGGGCTGATAATTTTTCCAGCACTTACAACAAAAGATAATAATAAATACAAATTAAGACTAGTTTTTCCAAGCTTAAATATATAAATTTAAAGTATACACACTATGTTTGGAAATCACTTGGACACCCAAACTTAATTTCTTAAGCTACATAAAATATTAAATAAGTGGTTGAAATTTAATTTTAAAGTCTTAAGTTCTTTTCTTTGGTCAACCCTCTAAAACCTTTTTTACTTACTTATATAACAAGCTACCTTTTATTAGCAGTTGCAATATGATCTGAATCATATTTTCAGATGAGATTTATCAATATTTGAATTAGTTTAGAAATGGAATCAACGAGCAACACCACAATTTGTAAGTGACCTATGTGGCCGATAATACATACAATCATCACTGACACGCCTTCTGGCAATTTATTTCTGTCGATTAACTGCTATCAGTGAATCCATGCGATTGTTTTTCATATCCAATCGCAAGTTTTGAAATGTTACATTTGCCATTCATCAGTAACTGGTAGAGGTCGGCGGGTACCTGAAAATTCGGGTAGCTTCGGGTAATTACGTGAACCCAAGTGGTCGGGCGGGTTCGATACGTCTCGGGCTTAATTCGGGCGGTTTTTATTACACGTCGGGTCGGGCGGGTACCTACTACCCGAAATAAATCGGGTTGACGACACCCGACACACTACCCGAAAGAAACCAGAAAAATGTTCAACAATAAATAATTCGCGCCAAGCATCTGACTTACGGCGTCCACGCAATATAACGAGACGAACAAAGATGGTCGTGACCGCGATGTCAAACTTCAAAGCAATCTTCACTATACGTCTCAGTCAGACAACCAACCGTCCCCTTGCCGGCTCAAAATTATCGTACGCTAACTGCTTAATATCGTATCCTCGTATAACAACTTAAAGGACCGTTGCTCCTTTTGACGCAATGAAAAGGAGCTCCTTTTGTACGGTATGAAATAGTCGTACCAACACTAAACAGCTTTGCATAAGGTGGAATTTGTAGCCAAGCTCACGAGAAGTCTTATCGAGAAGATAATTTTTGTGATCTATTTTTGGACACGTTAAACCGGAAAAGCGTGTCCTTCCCACGAAAAACGTACACAAACAATAATCCAGAGTGATAAGGGAAAGGGCAAAAAAATATTATCTATAATTAGATGGAACAGAGTCCTGTCCTGAGAACAGAGAACCTGTCCTGAGTGACAGGTGAAAAAATATTATCTCCAATTAGATGGAATTCGGAGTTTCTGCTATATTTCGTTGACCTTGGAGAACGACAAAATATACATCAGTCTATTGTTTGATCACAGATTTTCCCTTGAACGGCAAGAAATAAAAGCTTCCTTTTGGTCTCAATTTGATTTATAAAAATTTGACAAAAAATATTAGCCATCATATGTTGCTGTAGGACAAGTCGTTTGGATTTTTGCATTTCGTAGTCAGGAACCTTTATCTCCTAATTATCTCGGAACGCACGCACGCACACAGATAACAGCGGACTGGCCGACAGACTTAAATGATGAGTAAACAAACTCCCCACTCCCCCCCCCTTATTCCCACAGATAAGGAGAGTGAGACAGCTATTTTTTAGCTCTTTCTCACTCTCTCTCCCCTTCTCTTTCCTTCCTTCTTCTATTCTGGTAATTTCTGGTGTCTGCCTCTTAAAACATTAAAACAACTATTATTTTCTCCACAGAAGACTTAGAATAGAACTAATTTTATGATGAAAAAAATTATTGTTGATTATTGTTGTTATAAAATACAAATAGGCTACTATTTCGTTTTTATATTCTGAAATAATAAGTTTAACCACGAATATGAATATCTATTGATTGTATAGATGTAAGTAATAAGTTGATGAATGTTATGTCAGATTTTTACTTTGTATATTAATACTGCTTGGTAGGCCCATCAAAATTTAATGAGGTCAATATTTTGCTGACAAAAATGATACCCGAAGACGACCCGAATTTTATTTAAAATACCCGAACCCAACCCGAATTTTTTTTTAAATTACATACCCGAACCTGACCTGACCCGAGTTTTGATTCCACTTATAATATCCGAACCCGACCCAACCCGAAAATTTATGGTAATCCACTACCCGACCCGAACCCGACCCGGCTTGAAAAATCACTACCCGCAGACCTCTAGTGATCGGGATACACATGCGATCGTTTTTCATGGCTGATCGCGGGTTTCACAAAGCTACATCGGCTGTATCCACGATCGGAAGTTATGCGCCATCGTAGTTTGCGGTTGTTCGCCGATTTCGCAAAGTTATTCTTGCTGTTCATCCACGATTGGAAAATATGTGAGATCGTTTTAATGACCGATCGCGAGTTTTGTAAAGCTGCTTTTGCCGTTTATTTGTGATCAAGAAATACGCACTACCGTATTTCGCGGTCATATGTGAATTTAGCAAAGCTATTTATACCATTTACCCGTGACTGTTTTCTGTGGCCGATCATGAGTTTTGAAAAGTTGCATTTTCCATTAATTTGCCATCGACAAATAGGCGCAATAGTTTTTCATGGCCAATTAAGAGTTTTGCAAATCTACATTGGCCTTTTATCCACTATCAGAAGATATGTGCCATCGTATTTCGCGGCTGTTCACAAATTTCACAATGTTACATTTGCCGTTTGTCAGCGATCGGCAAATGTGTGCGATAGTTTTTTGCAACCAATCACAAGTTTCGCGAAGCTACATTCATTTAATAGCGATCACTTAAACGATCCCATCCCAAAATTTTCCCAAAGTAGATACAAATCCCGCCTGAAAATAAAGATATTTATTTTTCTGAAAATGTCCTTAAATTTCGAGACACCAGATTATCCCTACCAAGTTTCATTATGTTCCAATAAACCATTCTTTAGCTAAAAAATTAAAAACTACATGAGTAAAAATAATAGATATTTCATAGATTTAATTTATTTTGACTTGTCAATGGTCCATGAGCAAAAACCTAAAGAGTTCCGGGACACTATAAAAAGTTGGGACCAAGGAAATACAGTCCGCCTCGAATTATCTGGATTAATGTGGCGGAATACCAATCCAGATAACAAAAAATCGGATAATCTGAGGTCATTATAATATCGCCTAAATAGCGATCGTGTATCTTAACCCCTGCAAAATTGATGCTGTAAACAGTGTATCAAGACTGTTACATGTTAAGAATCAAGAATCCTTTATTGTAATAAATTTTTACAAGCATTTATTGCACTTGCATTTTAATGTCACTGGTAAACTCGCTAAAATCATGTTTTAACCGCGATTTTAATTTTTTAATTTCTCGGATGGACCAGTCCGGATAATTCGGGATCTGGATAATGTGGGGTCCAGATAATCCGGTGTGTACAGTATTAAAATTAATGGGTTTGAATTAAAGAATTAACCAGGCCATGATGACTTTACTACATTACCAAAAAGTCTTTCATTAATGCTTTTATAGCAAAGATTAAAATCTGATTTGTTCAGAAGTCTGAATTTTTTAACAAGAGAAAATTACTAGCAACAATGATTTATGCTTGTTTATAAGAGGAACTGGTGATACTGGAATTTTAACACAAAGCTCCATGCTGGAGACGTTTCAGCAGCAGAGAAATGATGAGAGCTTCCTTATTAAAAGTTGTTCTGAAAACATTTTGTGTCATATAAGAGACTTTCATTAATTTTAAACTAATAAATACTAAGCCAATTACAAATCTTTTAGTTAATTTCTTGATAATCATTGTAATATAAGTGTTTTATTTGAATTAAATCTTTTAGCACAAAATTTAAACATTATTACATTTAAAATTCATATTACTTCATTGCAAAAACAGTTTGAGCTTGACTAGTTGTTATTAGTGCATAGGTACAAAAACTCTCTTGTATCACAAATACACCCATTAGAGCAGCTTACTTTTAAAAAAATATCAGAAAAATACATCAGATAAGATAAACAGCACTGGCGTATATAAGATCAATTGCAGCGACTGTCCCAGTTTCTATATAGGACAAACTACACGGTCTTTTGTAACCAGATTTAAAGAACACCTGCCACGTAAAAACTCCAAATCCGCCTACGCTAATCATATTATGAACTCAAACCATAACTATAAAGATATCCACAATAATTTAGAAATAATGCATCTCTGCAATAAAGGTAAATATTTGGACACGATAGAGGAATTTGAAATTTACAGAGCGTCAAAACAACACCCCAATCACATTTTAAACGAACAGCTGTCTTTCGAATCTAATATAATTTACAACTCTGCTATCTCCATCCTCAACCAAAACAACAGAAGAAAAGGCCCAGACAAAGGAAGGGAGGGGGAGGGGGTCACTAACTCTGAGACACGTCAGTCATGACCTGCTACTTACCGATGCCGCATCACGCGTTCTCAATAATTAACAGTACTTGGCCAAGTTTTTTAAATGTTTGTTTTTTTGTCTCCGTGTGTGTTTGTGTCCGTGTCATTTGTTTTATCATCAACTGACAAACTCAACTATGAGTAATATCAAGTTTTTATTTCGACGTTTTTAAATTACCTGAAGATGTACTCCATATAAGCAGTACGAAACAGCTGTAGTGTTTACTACTGAAATAGGATCAATTGACGATAAGGTAACCTAAACCATTTTTTAGCTTACTTTTAAGTTTATCTTACAGACTAGAGACACAACGCACCTCTACTTGGTGATCCTCCGTGAGGGCTCCGACGCCGTGGGTGGGGGCGGAGGTCCTCGTTTCTCCAGATCCTCCAGGTAAGCCATCACCAGCTCATGTCGCTCCTCGGGGATGTGGTCCAGCTCGAGATACCTCTTATCTTTCTTCAGGATTTCCTCTATTTCCTTAAAGGCCGCTTCGTTCTCTTTCACAAGTGACAGCGTTTTGTGAGTTATCAGCTTTGTCTCCTGTAATAGATTGAACGACTATAAACTGTTAGGCTGTAAAGGATTGAAAGCCCGAACAATGCCGGTTGAGCACATCTCCCTTGACACCTTCTGTCATCACTTTAACCAATGAATTTTAAGTGTATCAGAATATGACTAAATGACATAGCAGTTAACATTCGACTAAGCTCCAGGTGGGACAGGGCAAATTCGAGTGTGGCATGTGGTCCGTACCGTGTACACCTTCTCACATTCGTTGTAACTCGCCCTGTCTCAGCAAGATTGTAAGTTATTGTTTTAGCGTTGCGTTACCCGATTTTGGAGGAGTTTACGTTCCATACCCCTATCCCTTCCAATGGTGCAATCAACACACAGTTTACGAATAGCCCGAATGCTTTGATGTTATTTTCATTTCTTCAGGAAAGCCCCATAATTTTCCCTACTACCACGAGGTTGTGCCACAGGCAGATACCTTGACACAAATAACTTAAAAAAAAAGGAATTTTTACTATTTTTTAAAACAGAATCCGGTTCTGCATAGCACCAGAATGGAGTTATTATACGCCTTATCTGGAGATGGACAAGATTGAATTTTCAGTTCTGGATGGGACAGGACAGGATTTTTTCCTTACTTCTTAAATTCGGGACGAGACATGTTGGATTTTTGTCTTCCCTAAGGCTTTGGGAAATCCTCGTTCACAAATTAACTTTATTATAATATTAGCAACAGATTAAATCAATGACAAATATAATGATTGATTGTTTGCACTAAGTACCAACTGACCGAATTTCAGGATATAAATTAAGTGAAATAATAGTAACTTATGTACAATAAATAAAATAGCAAACATAAAAAAATCACTTCCAGAAAAAAACAAAATATGAACTGAGTTGAACTGATAATTGCCGATCGCAAATTTTGTGAAGCTGCATTTGCCGTTTATTCATGTTCGGCAAATACGTGCTTTTGCGGCCAACTGCGAGTTTCGCAAACTAGATTTGCCGTTTATTCGCAATTGGTAAATCTTATTAATGGTTGGGGGGTTCTCTTGATTTAGAAGAGATATGAAGATGGGAGCTTTCATATCAGTGGTTCACCAAATCAAGAGAACCCACAAACCTGAACCTAAGATAAACCACTCCCTACCTTACCTTTACCCTCAAGCAGGCTTAGACATTGTATATATGTAAATATTATAATTAGTGAAGTGAACTGTAAATTCAAGTGATTATACACAAGGACTAATATGTTTTCAATTTTCCTGTGGCTTTTAACACGTGCGCTGCTGGCCACTAGATGGCGCGACTGCGCCAGGAGCTGAACTAGTGTGTGTGTCGCTACGGCTTAAATGACCCTGGTGGTAATTTTTGGAAATAATGTTTTTTATTGTGGGAAAAGTATGTCCCCAAGAGCTGCAAGGAAATATAGAACGCCCATGACAACGTTAAACAACAATGAACGGTGCCGTTCCTGAACGTTCTCAGCTCCTGACGCCATGTTCCCGGTGACGAACGTCCGCAGCAGTGAACGTGTTAAAGATGTGTGTTGGTACACCTGAACCAGTGACCAGTAAAATTTAAAATCTCAACTTTCTCTCCTTCAAGTTGACAAAGAAGCCAGTGGCCTCGAAATATCCTACATTTTTATGTGTGCATTATGTGTTCTATCTGGGATGCCAACATTTTCAATGGTAAGCCTGCTTTTCAAATTTATAATTTTAAGCATGGAAAGCTAGTCTAAATGGTTGTCATCTTGAAACTAATTTTTTTAAATTTTTTTAAATGTAGTTTAAGTACTGGAAAAATTATGAGTCACTTCCTAAAACAAGAACTTCAAAGCCCAAAGTAAAAAAATACAATAACATCTTTGCTGATTGCACATGTCAGTATGTTGTCAACATGCAATAACCTCTCTAGTATTTTACTTTTGGCTTTTTGGAAACCAAACAAAAAAAAACAAAAAGCAAAAACTTAAAAACGATTGTGTTTCTAATATGTTAAAAAAATATTATATTTGTTATTCATATTTTCAATGCATTAAGATTGGAAAGAATTAAAATAAAAATTCCATAAAAAATAATAAATAAACAATAATTTTATTTACCATTTTTAAATAAGTTAATATTTTATTTATAATTAACAATTTCATTGAGTTATCATTTTTAAAATCTATTTTAAATGTTTGCTATTTTTTCAATTGCATATAAGTAAGAATTTTTTCCCTCAATTTTATTTCTTAAAATTTTGTGAGTTGGTATGGTACTTACTTAATACAAACAGTTACATTTGACACTGTTTTAACCCAATGCTATTATTGTAATCAAGTAAAAAAAAAATTGTGAACTAACATTTCCCATAGTTTTAGAGAAGAAAAAAATATCGTCCCATCCCGAACTGAAAATACAATCCTGTACATCCCTACTTTAAATACTCAAGGAATACTTCAAAACCTTGAAGTAAGTTGAAATAAACAAAAATACAGGTATGTAAATATTGTAAAATTTAATAAAATACCTCCATTTTTTAACCTCAATAATATCTTATTTTGCTGCAAAAAATGTTTATCTTTTGTGAACTCTTTGAATTGCTACTCGTGTTTCAAAATAAAAATACTAACTATTGTACAATTAAGTATTGTACAATTAAACTTAATATCTACATTATTTTACCTGTAGAAGCTCTCTTATGTCTGATTTTGCTGCAACCATTTTATCTTTTATGTACTCTTTGAATTCCCGTTCACATTTCTAAAACATAAGAAATATACAGTCAGTACCTAAATAGAAGTCAAATGCTTGCTCATACAAAAGTTGCATTAAAAGTTACAATGAGTGATGTGAATAAAAAAAAAGAAAATTGGCTTTTAGCATTTAGTAAAATGAAAATCAATTGCTCTATTTATATTTGTAATGATATTTTATGTTGATGTTAGTTATCAGTGGTGTAGATAGGGGGGGAGTTTAGGGGCATACCTATTTATTTCTTACATCATCTACAGGCACCCTTACATGCAGTATACAGTGTGTAAAAAAAGTCCGTCCCCCCTCCTCAATTTTTTTGTTTGTTAAGACAAACAATTAACCTTTGGGGACCTTCAAAATTTTCAAATGCAAACCCCTTTTGAAAGACCCTTCATTTTAAAGAGCTTTTAAAAAGTAGATGAATGGTGAAAATTGGAGGTCTCTAACGTTTTTCTACCCAAATTGACAGCTTGTCAAAGTTTTGAATACAACACATCCTTGAAACCTGGCGTCTAGGACGTTTACAGTTATAATACACTTTTGTTGACGTAAAAATGAATCGAGCCTGGAAATAATGTTATTCAATGAAAAAGTAGTCTCTTTTGGTGATATTTAAAATTTTTAGTGTCCCCCAAAAATGGGGGATTTTGGGGGCAACTCAAAATGTTCAAATACAAACCCATTTTGAGTCACTCCTCATTTTAAAGAGCTTTCAAAAAGTAGATGAATGGGGAAAATTGGGGGTCGCTAACATGTTTCTATCAAAATTGGCAGCTTGTCAAAGTTTCTAGGAGTCGTATTCAAAATTTCGACAAGCTGCCAATTTTGATAGAAACACGTTAGCGATCTCCAACCTCCACCAATCGTCTATTATTTTAAAGCTCTTTAAAAAGAAGGGTCACTCGAAAGGGGTTTTTATTTGAAAATTTTGAGTTGCCCCCAAAATCCCCCATTTTTGGGGGACACTCAAAAGTTTAAATATCACCAAAAGAGACTAATTTTTCATTAAATAACATTTTCCCCAGGCTCGATTCATTTTTACGTCACCAAAGATGAATTAAAACTCCAAACTTCCTAGATACCAAGTTTCAAGGATGTGTTCTATTCAAAACTTTGACAAGCTATCAATTTGGGTAGAAACTCGTTAGAGACCTCCAATTTTCACCATTCAAATACTTTCTGAAAGCTCTTTAAAATGAAGGGTCACTCAAAAGGGGTTTGCATTTGAAAATTTTGAGTTGCCCCCAAAATCCCCCATTTTAGGGGGACACTCAAAATTTTTGGTAACGTCAAAAAATAATTTGGGTTGAGTTAGTATCATTCCCCAAAGGTTATTTGTTTGTCTTAACAAACAAAAAAATTAAGGAGGGGGGGATGGACTTTTTTGACACACTGTATGAATGCGCAGTTAACTTGTTACAGTAAACTCCCGATTATCCGCGGAACTGGGTGGCGCGACTACCACGGATGCCAAAAATCGCGGATAATCCGCAAGTGTTGAAAATGGGAGACAATAAAAGAGAAAAACAATTTCAACATTAAAAATCAATATATTTAATTCAGTCAGGGGCGAACCCAGATTTAATTTCGGGGGGGGGGGGGGGGATATCCTACAACGTTGCGGTAGGCGAGTATCGCGTCACAATAGACGAATATGGACATCGCGGTAAACGAATGTCGTCGTGGTAGACAAATGTCATTGTCGCGGTAGACACATATTGTTGTCACGTCCGCAGTAGACGAAAATCGTCGTCGTGGTAGAAGGATGTCGTTGTCACGGTCGACGAGTTCTTCGCCGCGGTAGAAAAAAATATCGTTGTCGGGTTATACGAATATGGACATCGCGGTAGGCAAAGTTCGTCGATGCGCTAGACGCGTATCGTCGTTGTGGTAGACGCCGCAGTAGACGAATATGGTCGTCGCGGTAGATGAATATCATTGTCACGAAAGATAAATATTATTGTCACATCGCAGTTGACAAAAGTCGTCGTCGCGTCGCGGTAGACGAAAATCGTCTTCGCGTCGCGGTAGAAAAACGTCGTCTTTGCGTCGCGCTAAACGAAAATCGTCTTCGCGTTACGGTAGACGGAGAAAGCCAGCGCACGTTTTGTACACAAAAAACTTGTCAGTTCAGTCTAATTTTTTTTATAAATACGTATTTTCTCAGTTTTCGTAGCACTCGCGGATAATCTGCTCGCGGATAATCGGGAGTTTACTGTATTATGTAAACGGAATTACAATTGACTGAAACACAGCTAAACTAAACAGTGACAGAATATAAAAAATAAATTAGTTACCATCTGAGAAATAAAGTCACATTCACTTAAAAAAAATTCCCCTTCAGAATCTAGGTGTTGTGGTTCATGAACTGGCACTTGTAATGAGAGAAGGCTGTAGAAGCAGTTACAAAATACAACAATCAATTATCTTTTTTTGAAATATTTGACCTGTTTTAGCGAATTTCCCCTATAGGGAAGAAGCTGTTACTGTAGTACTCATGGTAAGACTTAAGACCCAGACCATGATAACTTTTCATTTTGGGGCCCCCAGAAGCAAAAAAACACCGTTCGTTCTAATTTATATATATATATATCTATATCTATACTAGAGATCGCCAGTGGTCGAAAATTCGACCAATTTTTAAATCAAGAAATAGGGATAGCTAATTTTCAACTTTGCATACACCAATGCGTTTCACAATATATTTCATATAGTACACATTTTCCACGTAAACACATAATAGAACCAAATGGGAACCAAAAGCATAAGAGAAAGACTCAATCTTTGACTAATTATTTTGCCTCGCAACTGGCATGTATTTATGAAATGGTTTTTAGTAATTAGTATTGTACAATATTAAGATTCCATGTTTATTTCTTTAACACTGAGCTGCTTATTGATTCAGAGGACGGTAAAAATTCAGTCATCAAATAAGTTTATCCCATACACCCCTTACTACAGTTCTCTCCCTCACTCCCTCCATTCATTCCTTCCCTCACTCTCTATGTACCTCCCTTTCTTTCGACCTTCTTTCTACTTTTCACCCCTTTTCTTCTTCATCCTCTTCTTACCATCTCTCGTCCCTCCTTTCCTACCTTTTAGGCCTGAAATAATAACACCTAACATTTATGTGCCTAGTTGTTATTTGAGACCTAAAACTCCCCTTCAAAACTTTTTCTCTCCTTCCTTACCCTTAGTACATTTTCCCCTCCTTCCCTCTCTCCCTATCATTATCACTAAAATATTACACATATTTTAAGCATTCTCTACCAATAAAACAAACAATTTGAATGTAATGTCCATCTATACTGCAGTTGCACAACAGTATCCGATGTACTCATCTAAGGTAGAGACTCAACTTCACGTTCTTTTTTCTTCCCTTTTTATCAGCTAATTTTTATCTCTTAATCTTATTGAAGTGAGCAAACTTTATTTGAAACACATTCAATCTTCTCTAAATAGCCCTGGATTTCAATCAAATACTATATTTTTACTCCATGCCCCAATAAAACATGTGGCTTGAAATTGTTTAAAAATAATAATTATTTTGGATTTTTTACTCGACAAATTCTAACTCGTGTCATTAATGAATTCCTTACATTTGTTTATTGCTTGATAAGCTTATTATTGTTTGGGTTTTATATCTCATCAGATGACAGAAAAAAACAGCGTAAATGTTTGCCCACTTTTCGCCCTCACATAATATTTCTACATCTAATCTTTACTCTACTAAAAATAGCATGTGATAACAGTTACATATGATGACAAAAGCACAGTTCTGTTTTGTTTTTCTATCACCAAAACAGCAACTCATAAGACCAACGTTAATTTTTTTGAAATTTTAAATTCGATTTTCTACTTGTCTAAAAACTAATATAAATTTCAATGGGATTCTGCACATCTACAGGGAAATACAATTCTATCGGTGTGTTTAGATTTTCGCTACGATGCACACTGGCTGAGAAAAAAGGAGGACAAAAACCTTATGGAAAAAATGCTTGACTATTAATATTAAGATATCTCTCTATTTCATTAAGATCGGACAATATTTATGGCCGCTATCGTGTTAACAGACATATATATATATATATACTTCGAAATAATTAAAACATTTTTACATAGCAATATTTCAGTTTTACCTTTTTCAAGCTAAATAACAAACATAATCATCAATTAACAGCTGAGGACAATTTGGTTTGCTGGTCAAGTTGATTTAGGACAGTTGTTGATAGAGGTGTGCGGATATCCGAAAATTCGGATCGGATTCGGATCGGATCGGATATCCGAATCCAATCCGAGGGTTTTATAACTATCCGGTGAGACTGACTAGATATCCGACTCTATCGGATAGACTGCATATTTTGGAGAAAACATTTAAGAAGGATCAAATTTTAAAGTTTGGAAAGTCTTCCAAACAAAACTAGTCACTGCCAACGAGAGTACAGTGGTGAGAGAAAACATCGCAGAGCAAAAATGACACTTTGAAATGCGATGATTCGCGATTGCGGCTTGAACAACGCCTCAACATGATGCGATTATGTAGTGGTATGCATCAAGCGATGTATTTCAGTTGCTGATATTGCGACTCGTGATAAGATCGAAATCGTTGTATACGATCAGAGTATTGCGCAATACCCGAAGCGATAACGAACATCCTAAGATAAATTCTTGTATCGTAGCATTAAATCAGTTAACAAATAATAGTACATCCTTTATTAGTTCTGTCACTGTCGTGATCTCGATCAGTATCCGTTACCGACAAAACATCGATTGGTACGAGAGAGAATCGCAATCAAGACAAATCAGAGTTCATCAATGACCGACAGTGTCCCCACAGTCGTCTTCAATTGCTAAAACGAAATATCCCGTAAATACCCCATAAATAAATAGTCGTGTTGATGTTTCATACGACTATTTCAGGCCGTAAATATCTTAAGTGGCCTGTTGATACGATAAAATAAAAAGCCTACAATAATTTTGGGCTGCCAAAGATTTGGCGAACCTGTTCATTTCATTGTTTGTCTTTCCATCTCACATCACATCGTGTTTGAATGTTTGAATGTCGTCGTCTGCTTAAAAGCTGAATTAACTCAATAATGTCTTTCTTTCAATTGTATTAATTTATTTACCAACTAAGTAATTACCTACCTAGAAATACAAAGTTGAATTATCAAAGTTAAGTTTTTATTTTGCTGAAATATTAATCTTTGACGAATTAAGCCGAGCCGTATTTCCAAAAATGCTGAATTGACAACCTAGCCTGTGATAATAATTAGTGAGTTTTGTTGTTGTTTATTTTCTAAAACAAATAGACTTTTATTTGTTCTAATTAAATGACCAAGCTTTAATACTGAAACCTACAACATTTGAAACTCATCTTGAAATTTAGGTTAAGTTTACTGCTCAGACTTATTATTTTATAGTATTATTTTGTAGTGAATCAAAACCTTGGTTGTCAGGCATTAATGCATGAATAAAAATGTAGAGCTTTCTTCAAATGTGAAGAGATTGGTGAATCAAGTTTTATATTTAATTCTTTTGTCTTATCACTTAGGCCTAGTCACTGATCAAATAATTTATTGATTTATGAAAAGGAAAAGAAAAAAATGCAGAGGCATAAAAATGAACAAATTTAGATTGCATTGAAAAATGAATTTTCAAGTAACCTAATTCTGAAATTTATTTAGGGTATTACCTTGTTGAATTAAATACTAACTATGCTTAAGGGGAATCAATAAATTTCCAAATTATTAACAGATAATTAGTTGTACCTTTGCATACTTAATTGACATTGGCCTGCATTGAAAACAATATATCTGAACAATCAACAACTCAGGGCTATCAAGGCAAACCTTACCTAACACATTAGGATAATATGGTAATTCCTTGCAATTACCTTAGGCTTATGATAAAACTTAAATCTGCTCATTACGCCGTGCCGTAAATATCCGAATCCGGTACTATCCAATCCGAACCTGTTGTTATCCGATCCGAAACCGATCCGAACATAAGCTATCCGATCCGAATCCGATCCGATCCGATCCAAAAATTCACTATCCGCACACCTCTAGTTGTTGAGGAATCAAACTATTTATTTAAGTATTACATATTATAAAGAATTGATAATTATTTACAATTTAATGGATGTTGAGTCCATGAGGTTGTTTTGACGTTAAAACTAGCTGATAAGCCGATTCATATGTTCTTAAATTCAATTCATTGAGATCTTTGTTCTCAGTACTATTAATTATGTGGGTAGCTTTAAGATCAAAACAATCTTCAAACTCAGCATCATGCTGGACAGCGTGTAAGGCCACAGGCTTTTTTCTGTCTCTTTACGGTTAACTGAGAACCGATGTCCTGTCGAGCGCACTCTTAAAGAGTTTGAGGTTTGACCAATGTATTGTTTTGGGCAATGTTTACAAGATAGTTGGTAAATCGCATGGTTTGACAAACAATCCATGTGACCAACAATTGGGTAAACTTTGTCAGTGATTTTACTGCAAAATTGGTCTGTCTCGCACATGATCTTACAGATTCCGCAACACGTTTTTTTACATGGTCCACATCCATGGTTGAAACTGAGACTTGTTTCCGTGTTATTTTCAAGCTTGGGCTTTACAAGCATGTTTTCAAATTTTGCGGTTTTTGAAAACCATTCTAGGTGGTCTAGAAAAAATAATATATATATATATATATATATATATATATATATATGTGTCTGTTAACACGATAGCGGCCGTAAATATGGTCCGATCTTAATGAAATTTGGTACAGACGTGTAAAGTGGCAATCACTCGGACGAGTTCGTGAACTAGTCCGATCGGACCACCGGAAGGGGGGGTAAAGGGGGATAAACCCACCAAAAAAGTGTTTTTTGAGTTTTTTACATAGAAAAAAAAATCGAATTTTCGTTTGCACCATTGAATTCAGCTCAAAAAAACAAACAATTTAGTATTTTGAATCACTGCTCTATGTCCATTGGTTACCGAGATTTTGAAAGTGGTAAACACAGTACGTTGTCCCATTGTTAACCTTATGGGAAATAAGTAAAATTCTATATCTCGCTTATTTCTCAACATATCTGTGTAAATCTTGGAGTATGGCTTCATCTAGATGAGATCTAATGTTTAATAGTCTAAAATCACCAATATTTCCATTGTCGTGGCAGCAAAACTGCACACTCATTCCCCATGTCATTCTTATGGAGCTTACAAAAACATGTCAAATCTCGCTATGTTGGCTTGCACTATACATTTTTTTATTTGAAATTCACTGAGTATGCAGGTCTGCTGCAACAGGGGTATTTGCTCTTTACTTTGGTTTGGACGATTGTAATAATTTTCAAACAGAGATGTAAAGGTGACTTTTTCAGGAATGTTGATATGTGGACGGAGTTCTACAGAACGTTTGGGTTACTTGTGTTATACTGATGACCATGATTGTTTTTAGAGGGTAAAAGAAGAATGTGAAGTTGTCTGAAGAGTTGTTTGCATGAATCCCTGGGTCCTGCACCATATAGCTATCTCAAGGCTCTCTATGCATATTGAGAAACCCTGACTACTTCAGACGAGTTACTACAAAAATCAACCATATGAAATATACAATTGGAAATAAGCAAAGTAAACTTGTCTTTGACACTCAGATCAACTGACTGTGATAAAGAGAGTAGGGCATAGTATGTTGATCCAAGTCTAGGAACTAGATTGTTGTTGCCAGGATAATGTTGAAAAATCAACATCTAATCCCAGAAGTGTTGTGGGGAAACTGAATTTAAGTGTGAAGGTAAAAGAGATGAATCAGAATGAGGGGATTTGCTGTAACTGGTGTGGAATTTATGAATTGGGTTTTTGTTGGATTTAATTTGAACCCATGTGTAATACCATAGCCATCTAGTAATAAGGCCGCGGCTTTTGACCTGGCAACGTCGCTTTTCAAGGGTTTTTTGGATGGTAAAAACAAAAACCCTTACAGAGCCAGCTGGTTTCAAGTAAACAAAAGATAGTGCCATAAGAGATTGAACAAATCAGCTGAACCCTTAGGAGGCAGGCGCACTGTTGCTGCCATTTACTAGCGCCGCAACCTTGTTACTAGAGATGGCTATGGCAATACACCATGAATCGATTTTATCAAGCTTTCCAACCACAGTGTCTGAGAGGCAAACTTTTTTTTTATTTGAAACAAAGAGTTGGGTCACTGGCATATATTAGACCCTGCCCTTTTGAAGGGCACAAGGAAGAGAAGAGACACCAGGATAGAACCCTGTAATTTTTATGGATAAATAATGTTTATTCTATTCAATGTTTTGTAAATAATATATTTAAAACATATATTTAATAATTCATGAGCTTTAAACATGAGGGAAATTTACAAGGGGATCACATTGGTTTTTATTAGTAATATATACACATTTTGTATTTTAAATAGTTCTTAGCCTTTTAACCCATTTCTGCCCTCTGTCGACATTTGTAGACACTGACTTCACAAATTTTTATCACGGATACAATTTAGCATTTGAAACAAAGAGTAATTTATTTTTATCTATTGGTATCCCTGCTTAGAAGCTACAGTGTTTGCCACTACTT
The DNA here is from genome assembly GCA_035578135.1 of Flexamia atlantica. Lineage (NCBI taxonomy): Eukaryota > Metazoa > Arthropoda > Insecta > Hemiptera > Cicadellidae > Flexamia > Flexamia atlantica. The sequence continues at coordinate 118,553,910 of JAQJVK010000001.1, forward strand.
TGTAGTGTACGTGTGAGTAAGAAATTTGAGATTAAGAACCTCTGCAAGACAAGCCATGTCATATTTTGAATCCTAAGTGTTATTACTATTAATCTTTTAATTTTTTATTGAATATTCAATTGTTTAGATATATTTAGGAACTACTACAACAAATGCAATCGTAGCTTGGTTTATTTTTTTATAAGAACATAGTTTTATTCCTTTGCAAAATCTGATGTCGACAAATATCGACAGTGGTCACGAGCGGTTACAGATCCATTATTGTCAGAGGCTATGTTATTTATTATCATTCGCTATGTAGTATGGAGTTTAGGGGTGGGCGAGTACTGGACAGTCGAGTAATTACTTGAGTAGTTGCTACTACTCGAGGTCGAGTCGAGTAGTTCCAACTACTCGAGTTTGTCGAGTCGAGTAGTTAGTTACTCCCGCCGTTTACGCGGCGGCCGAATTTACGTGCGATTTACGTTTGTGCGATCAAATTTTACAGCCGATCGCGAGTTACGCAAAGTTACGTCTGCCGTTTATCCGCTATCGGCAGACTGTTTATCGCAGCCGCTTGCTAATTTCACAATAAGCAGCATTTTCTGTTCATTTGTGGCTGGCAAATATGCGCGACTGTTTTTTACGGCCGATCGCTAGTTTCGCAAAGTTGCATTTAGTTTATTTACGATCGGCAAATACACGCGATCGTTTTTCGCGGATGACAGCGACTTTTGCAAGGCTACATTTGCCGATTTTCGGCAAAAGGCAAGTACGCACGTTTGTATTCACGGCTGACCGCGACTTAAGCAACGCATATGCCGATTTTCAGCGATCGGCAAATACGCGCGGATCTTATTTTGTGGCGGATCGCGAGTTTTGAAAAGCTACATCTGCCGATTATCCGCGACCGAAAGATATGCACTATCGTTTTTCGCAGCCGTCCACGAGGTTTTCATAATAATAACCTCGACAATATTTCATTAACTCTTAGAAGAATGGATTTTGACACTTATCTAGAAATACCAGATTCTGAGAGATGTCTCAGAATTCGGAAATTGAAAACTTACAGCTATTTAGCTCTGACCTTACACTTAACAACTTCAAATTTGTAATCATATTTTATCTTTTGAATGATACACAGCCTTCATTTCAGTCTCTTTTGATTTGTAAAAGTGAAAAGAAAATTTTGGACTTCATTGGTAAAGTGGACTTCATAAAACAATTAGTTAAGATTTTGTAATTTTTGTATGGGGGGATATCTTATTCTTATCTGGTCGCAGCTGTGTCACTCGTGCTCAAGTGATTGGATGTCAAAAAACAATAGATCAGAAGCCAGGCAAGGGGGTGGGTTGGGTTTAGAGAAGTGAACAAATAACTTAGCATAGTTCTCCTCCCTGATGTTTTTAATTCTTTCTTCCACAGTTCCTTGGCTAAAGTTTTAATTAGGGCCAACAATTATTTTTAGGGAAAATATAAACCTGTTTTTGATTGTTAAAATAATAGGCTAATAATAAAATGTTATTACTGCTTAAATTTTACAACTGCATTTTCTACATAATTTTATTTTGTAATCATGTTACATTAAGTGATTTGTTGTTTTGAGTGATTTAGCATAGTCAACTTATTCATTTAAAAGTAGGGTTTATACAATGAAGTAAAATTGAAGAAAGACTTTGATTAACTGTAATTTAAAGACCTAAATACTTTAAAAAATTGAAGATTTCATTACTTTTCACAAACAACTACTCGACTCGACTCGACTCGATACTCGAGTATTTGGCTTAATACTCGACTCGACTTCAAAATCCACTACTCGCCAACCCCTAATGGAGTTACACGGCAATAACACCATAGATCGACCTACAGCAGGACGTCTGAGCTCAAAAGAGCTCCAGTTGTGTACCAGCTGACGTCCCCTACAGCGGAAAACACTTCTTGGACACTGTGGAGAAGCAAGTCTGATGTACCCATTGTGGAAAGGCTACAAGAAAAAATCTGCGGTACATGTCGAGTTGGTTGCCATGTTATGTGTGACAAAACATTTTACTCGCTGTGACCCAGTGTGAAAACTCTGTACAGATTTTTGGGTAAAATTATTACGGAACCTTTACGGAAATTCATGAAAGAGACTTTTATTATGGTTTTATTTTAGATTTGTTTAAAATATTTTATATTCCAGCCATTATTTTTGAAAGTTGCTGATATCTTATCACATTTATCAAATCTTTTACTAATTGACCGTTTTGACTGCATTATTATGGTCTAATTTACTATTAAGTTTTACTATCAACTTATATAACTAAAAACATTGTTTAGTATACATTTTTTACTATTACAAAAAAATTTTCCCACTGTAGTTGATTGTAACTTACCTCATTTACAAACTTTTTTACATAATGTCCTTTTACCTGACATTTTATTGCGGTGTTTACTATATCTTTACACCTAAACTTGTGAAACCTATGTGTTTCCTACCAATATATACTTTTTGTTTTTGTGTGTTTTTCCATTTCTTTTATTTAGTTTGTCATTTTATATAGTTAGAAGTATAATAGGTCAAATTTATGATAACAATTACAAACCTGATGACGCTCGCTGTCGGCTGTTTCGTCACTTACACACTGTACCCGTTCGTGCCCACTGTCGACATATGTCGACATGCCATAATTTATATAAAAATGAGTATAAAAAATGAAAAACAATCAAAATCTGTGTTTTTGTACCATTAATCACAAAATACTGAGCAGAAAACGAAATCCAAGAAAAAAAATTAATTTGGGCATAAATGGGTTAATTTTCAATAATAGTGGAAATCATTCTAGTGTTGAACCACAAAAAAATTGCAACACGAGCGATTTTTTTTTTAATGATAGCTAAGAGTGCCCTTAATAACTCCTCAAAAATCGCCATCAATCGCACCTTGGCAAAATGCCCAAAAATTCAAAATGGCCGCCAAGATTGCTGCCAAAATATATATTTTGGCATATATCTTGAGAACGGATAGTTTTATCAAAAATCTTTTTTCTGGCAAAAATGTATCTCTTTTAATGCCGATCAGTTTTCATATATGCATTTTGTCTGTCAGACGTATGGTATGGCCGCCAATTGCCGAAACGTAATTCATTAAAATCTGCCTTTTTAGCGAATTTCCCTATAGGGAAATTAAGCTATTACCGCAGGTCTCATGGTAAGACTAAAGACCGAGACCATCATAACTTTTCATTTTGGGGCCCCCAGTAGCCAAAAACACCATTCGTTTGAATTTTTGGATAAAAATATATACATCTTTCTATATATATATATATATATATATATATTTATCTATATATCTATATATCTTTAAGCACGTTAGCGGTAACAAAAATGGTCCAATCATAATGAAATTTGGTATGGAGGTGTAAAGTGGCAATTATTCGGACTAGTTAAAAAACCAGCCCAATCGGACCACCAGAAGGGGGGGTAATGGGGGTTTTACTCCTTAAAAATGGGGTTTTTCGGGTTTTTACATAAAAAAATTAAAATTATCAAATTTTAGTTGACACCATTGAATTCAGCTCGAAAAAACAAACAATTTTGTTTTTCTAATCATTTCTCTATGGCCATTGATTGCCGAGATATTGAAAGCGGTAAACACAGAACACTGTCCCTATGTTTTCCTTATGGGAAATAAATAAAATGCTATATATCCCTTATTTCTCAACATATCTTAATAAAACTTGGTATGTGGCTTCAACTAGTAGAGATATATTTGATCATGGCCTCAAGTTCCCCATGCTTCAATAAATAATTAAAATGGTTTCTCACATCAAAATTTCTCAACGTATATTCACAAACAAGCATGCAAAAATATTCTCCATAAGAATAACATGGGAAGTGAGTATGCAGGTTTGCTGCCACGGGATTTTCAAAATGGGGAACTTTAGGCCATAATCAAGTATACCTCTACTAGATGAAGCCACATACCAAGTTTTATTAAGATATGTCCTTAATATAATAATATAACTTTAAAGACCCATCTTAAAGAACCCATCGTGTATGGCTATAATTTAGGGATATGTGGATTCTCGATACCAGTTCTCGGCACCACCGGTTCTTTGACATTGGGACGGGTATCGTTATTTGTTTGCCTAAAGTCGAAACCAATACCATCGGTACCTGTTGCCCGGAAGCAAATATAGCAATACTTAATTCATAAAGAAGGAAAAAATCACATATAATAACACCCATTAAAAATGATTTGCGAATTCAATATGGACATAAAGTCACGGTATTATAAATAATAAAGAAATCTTTTGCGATTGCAGCAGATGCTTGGCTGTCAATATTATCAACGTAGCAGAATGTTTGCAGTAACAAGGTTCCTCATTGGTCACGAATGGTGCTGTGAGACGCAGTCAGCCAATCAGCTTTAGTGTTACATTGAATCAAGGTTACGATAATCGAATCTATAATTATAGCTAACACGAATCTTGCACCAAATAGTTCATTGGACGTTGACTTAACTCAATTCAGTGACGTATGTAATTGATTTAAAATTAAATCAATTCAACAAAGCATCAAAGCAGAAATTCTGAAAAGAATTCATTATTATTTCGACTAAAATGAAGGGCAGGGTACTTAATACAAAGTAGGAACATAAAATCACTTTTAAAGAAATTCTCAATTCTCTTTGAATGTTTCGATTGAAACTGAAACAGTATTGCGTATCAGTATAGTGGTTATCTAGTGTGCAATTCGGTATTGTAATGGCTCACGTACACTACTGCTAGGGCCAGGCAAGTGCAAGAGTATACTGTGACAATCGGGAATCGGCTTGATTTGTTCTATGTTGCTCTCGTGAGGCCTCATCAGACTCACCCTGCCCCAGTGATATTCTGCTTGAGCTATTAAAATGTTGTCAGTACTGTCGTTTGTGTCAGAATAAAATTCAACTGAGTTTAAATTTGAGTTCAACTTAGTTTTTTTCTGAATTCTCAAATGTTTCAAGTTTAAAGAGTTAAGTTTTTAGGGTTATGTATGAATTTTGGTGTTTGGTTTCAAGCTAAATAATGGCTTCCAACGTCTGGAAATACTTCAAAATTCACCAAAATAATGAATCATTTGCAAGGTGTAATAAATCTGTCAAAAGCTGGTATCACAAGGTGGCACCACCAAATCAATGTCTAATCCCATTTTAATTTTGAAGTAGTTTACACTTGTGTTAAAATGTTCACAACTTATAGGCTAAGCGTTATGTATTCAGGCTAAGTGTATTCAGCCTAAGTAATCATTCAAAATTAAAATTTCTATTTACACAATAGACAATGTATATAAAATAGTGACAATAAATAAATATTTACTGTTAACATGTTAAATTTTATAGTCAATTTTGTGGATCAGTATTCATACCTAATCACGATAAGTTATCATATCGGTACCGAGAATTGAGAATCGATTCTGACAGGTCGGTACGAGTACCGAGAATCGATAAATTTTGGAACCGACACAACCATATTATAAATAGCCTATTTCTAAAAAACAAACATACCCTAACATTAATGATGTAATCCGAGATGCTATTGGGAAAGGAAATTTTCCCTGATCATGGGTCAAAAACAGGGGAAACAATAAAATAGGTAAATAGCCTTAAATTTGATTGCATGTAAATAGCAAGAGCAATTCTGCGAAAGAGATCATGTGGGTTTACTAACTAAGGGAATTTGCGTGGCATCACCAAAAATAGCTTTGCATAAGACTATTGTAGAAAAACTACAGAAGTAACTCTGTAAAAACCTCTGCAGAACAAATGGCTATAAAATTCAATCATGTGTATTTGCTAGGAATTTATTAAATTAAAAATTGTATTTAATAATTGTTTAAATTTAATAAATAATAAATCAGAGTATTTGTTTATCCAAAATGAGTCCGGTCCCAATTATTTCAGATTATTGGCACTCCACAATGTTGTCATAAAATATAGTGGAATAATACTCATTACTGCAACAAACCTTTTCGCTGGATGAAAACTTGGTGTATCTAGGATCATCTTTGATCTGTTTGCGGACTTCTTTCCATGAACTAGATAAGGTAACTTCAGGTGTTTCATTTAGTAACTCTCTGAAATAAAACCATAAATAATAAAAACCAAAAATTTAAAGCAAAAATATGGTGTTATAATCAAAAGTCTAAGTCCATCAAACTTGTAAAGTTACTCAAAGAGACATTAATCAAGATATTTTAATTTCTATGTCCTCAAAGCAAATGATTAAATTTTTTTAACTCACATACATTTACCAAAGAAAGATATAAAATTACCTGGTAAACTGTCAAATAATTCAAATGTCATTTGAATCATTTGGCAGTTTACCAGGTGGTTTTATACCTTTCTTTGGTAATATCAGTGCTTGATTTGCGGTGGAACGGCGTTTCGGGACCTCTTTCTGCCACAAGAGACGATCGCGTGTAATCGGACGGATAATTTGCCATAAAGTACAATCGCGTATAATCGGCCGGAGAATTTCTTACGAGAGAGGATCGACTGATATCGGCTGGAATATTTGTTGTAAAAGACAATCACATATGATTGGCCGGAGAATTTGCCGCAACAGACGATCGCATATGATCGGCCGGAGGATCCGCCATAAGAGAGGATCATGTGTGACCACCCGGAGTATTTGTCGGAAGAGTATTTGTTGAAAACGCCAAAAAGACCCGAATACTCGCACTGTCATAAAAAATCTAGCTTTTTTTAGACAATTTATTTTTTAGTAAATTAATGCTTTTGGTAGTTTTTAAATTACTTATTAAAAAATTTTTGTTAGATAAAATGTTACTTTTTAAATCAAACTTAATTATTCACAAAGACGAATAATACTTTGTTGAAGGGAAGAATGATTAAGGGGGTGGGGGGTATGTACAAACTGGCAATTACAGTTCCGGTACCTCAATTTTTACAAATCAAGCACTGGGTAATATTACAGTGATTCGGAGACTATTCAATCACATACATACATTTTTTGGGTTGACTTCAGGTTTATTATTTTTTCCACAGATTTTCATAATAAGAGTGACTAGCTTTGATTATGAGTTCAAGTTTATTGTTGCTCCCTTTTTGGCAAAATCTTCATGTATTGTTGAAAATTGGCCTAGATTTCAAAGTTAACATACTGGAGGAAAACAATTTAAACAGACATATGGCGTGATACTTAAGAAAGTATATTTTTTCTTCATTAAATTATTGTCATTTTAGAAAATCAATTTGATGAGACAAGTGTGTTGAGTAAATTATTGCTTTGGTCATATTAAAATAAAATCTAATCATTATCATAGACAAAGGTTTAAAGAATAAAGTTGTACCTAAATTTTTCTTTTTTCTTTTTTGATAACTGCTCTATATGCTCATTGAACAGTTTCTCTTTCTCTTCTCTGTCAAGAAGTTCTGCCAGTTCCCAACGGTGATCTTTACGCAGTTGCCTTTTAGCTTCTCTCCACACCAGCTCAGAATTCCGCACCTGAAAACATTTAAAAAAATAGAGAAATTTGATGTTAAATTTGATAAGTTGTTCAGATTTCTGACTAGTTTTTAGCGAATTTCCCCTATAGGGAAGAAGCTATTACCGTAGGTCTCATGGTAAGACCTAAGCCCGAGACCGTGATAACTTTATGTATTGGGGCCACCAGAAGCAAAAAACACTATTCGTTTGAATTTTTATCGATCTATCTATCTATCTATCTATATATATATATATATATGTCTGTAAGCACGATAGCGGCCGTAAATATGGTCTGATCTTAATGAAATTTGGTACAGACATGTAAAGTGGTAATCAATTGGACGAGTTCGTAAACCAGCCCGATCAGACCATCGGAAGGGGGGGGTAAAGGGGGATAAACCCCCCCAAAAATGGGTTTTTTGAGTTTTTTACATAGAAAAATAAAATTAATCAAATTTTTGTTGGCACCATTGAATTCAGATAAAAAAAACAATTTAGTATCTTGAATCATTGCTCTTTCTCCAATGGTTACCGAGATATTGAAAGTGGTAAACACAGTACGTTGTCCCTATGTTAACCTTATGGAAAATAAGTACAATTCTATATCTTGCTTATTTCTCAACAAATCTTAATAAAACTTTGTTTGTGGCTTCTTAAAGATGAGGTCTAATGTATTTTAGTCTAAAACCCCCGAAATTTCCATTTTTGTGGCAGCAAACCTGCATAATCATTCCCCATGTTATCCTTATGGAAAATAAAAAAAATTCTATATCTTCCTTTTTTTTACATTTCTTGATAAAACTTGGTATATGGCTTCTTCTAGTCAAGATCTACTAAATAATGAAGTAAAACCAACCAGTTTTAACATACCTGTTGCAGCAAACCTGCATACTCATTCCCCATGTTATTCTTATGGAGATTACAAAAACATGTCAAATTTCGCTATGTTGCATTGAATTATGTTCTTTTGCATTTGAAATTCGCTGAGTATGCAGGTCTGCTGCAACGGGTGTATTTAAAGATACTGAGTTCTACCAATCTAGATTTTTTAAGTGTATCTGATCCAACATTTTCCCACTTAACAAGCTTTATTGTTTTTTTAAACTTATTTGGGTACAAGAAATCAAATTAACAAACATATCAGCTATTTTATTAATGTTACCAAACTGCAGCTGAATTATTGGAGCACAGTTCAAACACTTATGAATTTAAGAATTAAAATTTAATCATTCTTATGGGACTAGAGGTGATGACAGCTTCTTTGGATACCCATCTCACCGCTTAGAAATTTATTCTCACAGTCCAATATATGTGGTTTTGAAAATTTATAATAATTTATTTCCATGTATAAATTAAGCGTCCTACAATGAAATATTAAAAAAGCTTTACTTGCAACTTGTCAATGGGGCATTCTACTGTGTAATCACATTGCTCACAGATAAACAGATTAGTTTTAGTTATATTTGTATTTTATATTTTATTGGAATATGTTGTGACCATGCACCAGTTTGTATTTGCTACTCATGTAAAAACATTAAGTACAATAAAGTAATTTGAATTTTGAAGACACCCACAAAAGTTTATGAGGAATAATAAAATAGTGGGCATAGGCAAGTGGTGGTTTTTGAATTCAAGTCGAGTATTAATCCAACTACTCGAGTATCGTGTCGAGTTATTGTTTGTAAAAACAAATGAAATTTTTGCATTGTTTTAATGTAACTAAATCGTTAGATTACATTTGATTCTAATCTTCCATAGAGTTTACCTATCATATTGGTCTACAGTAGGTTCCCTATAGTTCGGACACCTTGGGACCAGATCCTTGTCTGAACTAATCAAAGTCTAAACCATCTGGAAGCTAATCAAAAGTACTAAAAATAAAATAAATAGCATGTCTTTATGTTAAATAGCAATCTAATGCAAACAAATGTTTAATATATACTATTGTTTGTTTTGAGGCGGACATAACAAAAAATGTGTTTCCTGTCTACTTCCGCCGTGAGAAACCCATCCACGGGAGAATTTTTGGCAACGACTGATTTCCGAGAAGCTAACCAAACCATCCAATGTCTGAACCACCCAATTCCAAACAAGAAAGAGTCCACTGTACTTTATTTTTGCTGATCTTTTTTATTTTTCTTAAAAAAAAACTTAAATTCTAAGTATAGCCTATATTTTAAAGCTTACTTTTGAATTAATAAATATACCAAACCTTGTGTGGTAAAAAAAAACACTTAATTACTAATTTTTCTTAGTTTTCAACATAACCTCTATTTTGTGCACTAAAATAATAACATTTATGCCGTTTTAATAGCCTCCAGATTACAGAGAAATACTATAATTGATTTACAGACCTGCTTTCATGTAAGCAGGCCACTAGAAACAGTTTACATAACATGAAAGCAGGTCTGTAAAACACTTATGATATACTAATTAGTAAACAAAGTGTGTTATTTGTTCGTAATAAATGTATTCAAAAGTGGTCATACCAAAATAAACTAATTGACATATGTTATGCAATACATGCATTGTCCAATAGCATTAAAGAAGTTTATTATTACTAATTTTTAAGATCAATATTGTCCTAATACAAAATTCCAAAACATAAACTAATTAACATACGTAATATTAAGTCTCATTCTTTTAATTTTTACAAACGAAGGAAATGAAGGTTGTGCGACATTCAAAAGATAAAGTTTTTCCAACTTTTCTGAATACTGAGAGATCACATTTCAAGATAGCTTTAATATCTTTCCTTTAATCTGTTTATAAATTATCGTTAAGCTTATTTTTATGAAAAAAAATGGCCAGAAAATTTGTTTGCACTCACAAATTTTGTGTGAAAGGCGGAAGTAACTTCTCTACTCATTTTTTGAGCAGTTACAACGACTTAACTGGAGTTTGAGTAACTACTCTAGTAATTATTCGAAAATCGAGTACTGCTCACCCCCACAAAATAGCTAATGTGAGAAATTTGTTTACCTTGAATCATTGTTCCCACAATAAATATCAACAACAATAGATATACTCAACAGAATTAATTTCCTAACTGTGATACAATAAAAGCATCTCTCACCAGGTCGGCCAGGAGGGCGTTGAAGTGCTGCACGGCTTCGTCGTGCTTGTGCTGCTCTCGCTCGTTGTCTCTGTCCCGCAGATGCACGGCCAGCGTCCGCTGCACCTCCTTCTCCCGCTCCCGCAGCGACGCCTCCACCCGCGCTGCCTTCTCCGCCGCCTTCTCCTTCTCCTGCTCACCCTCCGACTCCGCATTCTCCTGCTGTCAACAACATGAGAGGTGCACTAGATATCAATCCATTGCAGCTTCGCTTGCGAACAATACAATCTGAGGTTAGGTTCATTTTGAAAAGTTTTGGGCTATATAGATCAGGAAAAAAGGAAGAAAATAGACAGCTATCTTACCTAGTAAAGATTAAAACAGGTGAAGCACAGAATAACACTAAAAGGACACACATAAATTCTTGATATTTCCTCCATTTAGGACTTCATTAGAAGAAAGAGAATGAGAAAGTTATGGAACAAGGACAATGGCTGTACTCGACTGGAACAGCCATTGTCCTGTATCAGAACTTTCTCATTCTTTTTCTTCTGATGGAGTTTTAAAGGGACAAAATGTCAAGAATTTGTGTGTGTTCTTTTTCTGTGCTTCACCTGTTTTCATCTTTACCAGGTAAGCTAGCTGTCTATCCCCTTCCTTTATACCTGATCTAAACAATACAATCTGTGGTTGACCTTAGAACTATTTTCAAACCATATTTATTTGTTTAGTTGTAAACAAAGTGAACTGAGTTTAGTCTTATGTCAATGGATAGCCCAACTATTCCAAAACTTCAGTCCTCTACTGCACTAAAATAAAGCCATTTCTTAAAATTCTGAGACATATTGACAAATGGACATAAAAATACCTTTATGAATGTGAGAAAACCCCTCATGAATTAATATAGCTCAAATATTAATATAAATATATATATATATATATATATATATATTTTCTATTGTTTAATTCACAACTTAGAGCTGCTAAAAGTATTTGTAAAAATAATAATGAACTTGAGCACCCTTTTATCATTATTTTATTTAAAAATCACAACACGTGTTTCGGTAATTATCCCATCATCACGGTGAATGAAAACTTAACCTTAAATATACCACGGTCATGATGGGATAATTACCGAAACACGTGTTGTGATTTTTAAATAAAATAATGATAAAAGGGTGCTCAAGTTCATTATTATTTTTACAAATATATATATATATATATATATATATATATATATATACTTCTTTATATGGCCTGATGTTAGTCTACAAAACTAGTTTCAGATCAAACATTCACTAAGAGCATCATTGAAATTGTGACAATTCTGTCAAAACTAGCAGGATGCAACAACAGGCATACTTGTTATTGAAACTGCCAACTGTTGTATACAAAAAAAATTAAGAAAATACAATTTTTTTTTACCTCACTTTCATTTTCAACTTTAGCTTCCTTATCCTTGTCTTTATCTCCTCTCTCTTTTCTATCTTTGTCACGACGTTCTCTGTCCTTCTCCTTTTCTCTCTTGCGTTCATCTTTTAAGATCTTTTGGTACTCCCTGAAGTAATCTTCCCTGGTAGTGCTGGAGTCCACAGCCTTGTACCTCGGGTCAGAGTCAACTCGTTTCTTGGCATCACTCCACCGAGAGTGTCTGTCTATCTCCGTGTGTTCTCGTAATAAGCTAAAGAAGTCTCGTTTCACCTGTGAACATAGTTACCTATTAGATGGGGTGAGAAAAATATATACATTTATTTGTTTCTCAAAAGAGAAATGTGATGAAAATTCATATTTTATGAAGAATGTTGCAGTTCCAAAAATTACTTCAAACTGAAACAAAGCTAACAGGGTTAGTGTTAAAAAAACAAAAGAAACTGGGATTATTTAAAATGCTAATTTGTGTTTGCTAAATATATATGATAACATAAATAGAAGTTAACTATCTGGTTTGGACAAATATAAATTAAGAAATGAGTTAATATTTTTCTGTTTAATTGAGTGATAAACAGAAAGTTTTGAAATCAATTTTATAACCCATGTATATTTAAAAAGTTTTTCTGTGTCTAACACTACTTGAATTCCAAAACAGATAAAACAAAACTAACTTGTATGACATACAATATTTTGATATTGTAATTTTCATAATCGTCAAACAATTCTTAAGAAGCAATACTATCTTATCTATTTCATCAAGTGCAGTACACAGACAACTAGCTTCTAATGTAACAAGACTAATTTCAATTAAAATACTTTAATACATTTTGTTTTAAAATTAAGATTAAACTATATAATAAACATAGTTCATACTAAAAGGCACAAATATTACCAATAATAATGTAATAATTTTATTACAGAGTAGACAAATGAATTTCAATGAAATGAGGTTATGTTTGCAATGTAACCATAATGCTTATACATCTAATCGATAAATCGGAGTACCTAAATAAAAGTTGCAATTTTAGCTTAGCGACCCTTAAGTATCAATAAACTATATCTAGATTTTCAGGATAAAAGTTTGTTTACTTTGTTAATACTTCATTTAATCTGCATTAAAATCTCAATGTGTTACTCAATAAGTAAATGACTAAAACCATAGTTGATACTTGATAAAATGCATTTTGATAAAATCCAAGATAAACAATCGTCAACCATTTAATATGTAAGAAGAATAATGTTCTTATTCTTCTTATTTAATAACCATACAACCATAAAAACCATAACAAACTTTGTAGGTTTTAGCGTGTAACTAATAACCTTGTATAAAAATCTGAACTCGATATTTAAATAAATCATAGAAGTTATATAAAATAATTTATATAGATTTGGTTTGTGGATCGCTACTAACAACACATTAAAATATCCTGATTAATCTACCAGAGACGTGAGGAACCTGAAACTGAGATCTGCTGTTAATATCACTACAATTAATGTAAAGCTGCAAAGAACTGCAATCAATCAGCTATAACAGAAAAAAGCTGTAAGTTTTTTGTGCAGTTAAGGGACAATGTTGCTGAGAAGAGTTATGCTGTAATTTCAGGAACTTGAAAACCATATATTTTCTGCAACAAATACTCTTTTCTAAATAAAAAAAAAATTAACTCATTTGTTTGTTCCAATGAAAACCCTTTACTTTAAAACACAAACAAAGAAAGAGAAATAAGGTGGCTCCGAAACACAATGACAAGACAACAATGAAAATGAAAAATATTCTGACATTCTGCACATCGTAATATATTATTTTGGATAATCTTTTATTCTTTCAACATGAAAGTTTTTTTCTGCTAAAAACATGTGAATTCAAAGATAATTAAACATGATTTGTAACGACAAATGATTCTGCCAGTGTGAAACTCAATACAAATTTGAAATATTAGTGAATACAATTTATACTCTGTTTGAACAAATGTAGATGACAAAAAAAAATAAAATAAAAATCAGCAACATTTGGTTCTTATTCATTTTATCCTATTCTTGTTGTTCCTCATAGACAGGGTATGATAAAACATAATTTCCTCTTATATCAGCCATCAGCCAATTTTACCAAGTCAGATGTTAATTTCACTGTCATATCTTCAACCTGCCTGATCCTTAAGAAATTTATCCAAGAACTTGGTTAATTGGATTTGAGTTTTTAACATTGAAATGTAATAAAGTTTGAATGAAAAAAATTTTTTGATGAAGATTGATCAAACTGTGTTTTATTGTATGTATCTGAATGTTACTAAGGTGATAAGGTGATGTAACTAATTTGATTAAAGTCATTTGGCGATTTAAAATTAGTTTCATACCAAAGATTACAGAATGAAGCAATTCAAAACACATCATAACGAGGAAAACTAAATTTTCTCCATCGTAACTTGCTATAACTTTTATGTTTATGCAAAATTAACGAAAATCTATCCTTATATCAGGGAAATCGCATAAAAACACACCATAAAAATTGCTAAGGTATTGTATCGTAAATATAAAAATGAAGATTCAAATTTTCCAATTTTTTGAATGTGAGTTAGTATAACAAAATAATAACACTTACTAATATACAAAACCAATGTGCCAGGTGTCGTGGGGAGTCGTCACAGTGGTTCTAACGGCAATGACAACCGACGCTAGCCCTTGATACACTGCGAGATGTCGGTCAGTTAAAACATCATTAGTTCCAGTAAGAAATTCTCATGCAACATCTACTTTACTGTACTTTCGCTTTTTACTTTTTCCCAACACCGTTCAACTATTTTGTAGTTTGGAACAATTTATAATTTGTAGGATATATTCCAGATGTCTCAAGTGCAATCACAGTAAGCAAAGAACAGTTCCTTATAGACCATTATTTAATACAACAAGTAACAAATAGTATGGAACTATTTTGATTTGGAGATAGCATGAGATGATAAAATAGCAGAGGTTTAGATTAGTTTAAAAAAGAAAGAGGAGATTATTACTGTACAACTTTGATATTATTTGCTAAAAAAAACTAGCAGTTGTTATCAAGTTTCCTCTTTTAAATTTAAATTGCATGTTAGAATCTTAATGTCTGTACAACCCACTACATAATTACTGACTTATATGTTTTAGTATCAATTGAAGAGTAAGAATTTAAATTTAAAAAAAATTATAGATCTCCCCTTGGCTTAATAAACCTGGATGACATAGATAAATATTTTTAACTTGTTTACTTCTGAAACACAAGTTTGATTATAAATCATGTGGTCTGATAAAGGTATTTAATCTCATGTAAAAGGTAATTTACTGTCTCATTGACAGTAAGTTTGTTTGAACAAATCAATCTTATGATTATTTAGAAACACTTTATTGCAAAGCTCAACTTCCTTAATCTTAGACATAGTCAATAAGCAAAGGTTAAGAAAATCTTTTCCTTAATCTAAATTACCATGTTACCATTAATCTTTGCAACATTAATTAATAAATACTAGCCATGTAAATGAGCTGGGAAACCAAACTGCTGCCCACAAGTAGCGACAAAAGTTTGAAACTGGAAAATCGGTTATCAGCTCTTAAATAGGGAAGGTTAACTATTACCAGAAAGATACTTCCTCCTTCCTGAAGTTTTATCATCAGAGATAAAATTATAATGAAACTGATCATCAAGACATTTATTCTGATCATGCAATCATTCAATGTTATCAAATTAAATCATGTATAAGACCTTGGTTTTCTGTCTTTACCATTATGAAGATATAAAGTTATTAGGACACAAGGTGTGTTTTTCAGGTAAGAGGGCGATCCAGATTGTAACAGACATTTTGCTGCTACATCTACTGCTGCTGCCCACTTCCACGACTGCGTTTGCGGCCGAAAGCACCACTCCTGGCCTTAATGTGAGCCGATTCTCGCTGCCGACTTATCACACATTTCATCTTTACAGCGTTTAAAACTAGCAGTGACCATTAAAAGACCGATACGTGCATATGAACTATAAAGCTGTTTCTAATGAAATGTTTGTGTTATTTGCGTTCTTATCATTTCTGTCTGCCTAAAAATAATGTTAGGTAATCACGTGGGACCAGATAAGGGTTTACAGGATTTTTCCGAGAATGTCCCACTTAAGGCAATAAAATTGTATGGATTCGCTGCTGCATGGGAGGGAACCTTACTTTTATACTTACCATGATAAAACATCAGTTATTAATGTTTTATCATATGAATACATAATACATAGCTGATAGTAATACTGGTTAAATGAGCCTAGCTTAGGGAGGAAATGTTGAAACGTGGCTTGCTCATGAACAGCTGGTGATTTTTTCTTAAGTTGTACGCACTTTTTAAAATCAACACCAGATCTAAATATAGAAAATGTCTTTGAAATCAATTAACTGTTTCTGAGATAAGTAAAATATAGAAAGACAGATAGAAGAATTGTTCACTTAATGATAAGTAACAGCATCTCTGTAGATTTAAATTAGGCTAAATAATTCAAATAAAATAAATAATCAAATAAAATAAAAGAAAAAGAAATGCAGGACTGCTCTGTTCTAAATCCTTTAAAGAAAGAAAATAAAATAAAATTTTCAATGCGCCTAAGATCTAAATCTAATTCAAGCGGCACAAACATGAGCGAAACTGAAAACATAGTTTGTCCAATCTGCAAAATAGCAGTAAACGAAAATGACGAATGTGTTCTCTGCGATGGTTCTTGCCATACGTGGTATCATAGAAATTGCATGGGTATGATGGAGGATCATTATAAGAAGATTGTGGACAATGCAAAGGGGTATGAAATATGGTTTTGTCCTTTTTGTGACAGAGTGGATGTTGATGAATTTTCCGTAAATATAAATGCTCCTCATAAAAATCTTGATGAAATTCAAAATGAACTGGACGGTACATTCGTACCTATGAACAACACTATTCCTGATGAAGATGTTTTGATAATGGCTGGCAAAATTGGAAACGGTCTACTTGAAGAAATCAAAAGGTTGAGAGCTGATAATTTGCAAAAAGACAGTAAGATTTTGGCACTTTCTATGGAAGTCGAAGATCTTCAGTCTGTCAATAACAATTTGCTAAGTAGGCAAGTAAAGCTTATTGAACTTCTAGATGAGAGAGAAAAACAGCTCGAAAAAACTAAAAAGGACGATTCATTGTTGCGCAGAATCTACAAAGAGCATGACTACGAGCAGATCACAATTATAAGGACGCAAGAGGAAAAGTTACAACGTTTGCAAAAAAGAATTGAAAAGTTGGGCAGTACGACACAGGAAATCACTGACAAGAACTTTGTAGACCCCATCTCAGTGGAAATCGAAGATTTAAAAAGTGTAGAGAACACTTTTATAAATAAATTGATTCAAGATATTAATAAGCTTCAAAGCAGCCATTTGATCATAGAGAAGAGATTGACTTGCTTGGAAATGCTAAATGAGTCAAATTATTTATCTAGCAATGGCACTTCGGAATATGCGAAGACCCACAACACAACTGATCTTCAAGAAATTACTCAATCTCTACCTCTGTCGGGTCAATCTACAGACATTTCCGAACCCTCCAAAGATAAAGAGTCTCGAAAAGCTACAAGTAGGAAGCCTCCAATGAGTGCTAAGCTCCTTCCAGATGGTGTCACGATTGAAGACTTTTTCAACAAAAACATAGAGGAATTCCTGAGGAACCCTGACTCTTCCATATTGCTCTCTCCTCACCATGAAAAGTTACAGAGTTAACCAAACGAACTGAATCAAATGAATTATTTAACAAGGCTGAACTTTCTGAACAGCCGGCAACAAGCTCTGATGAGAATGATAATGCTGCCAGTTCTTTTTTAGAAGACAGCCAAAAAAAAAACGAAACAGAAAATAACCGAGGGGTACACGAGGTTTTTCATCAATTCAAACAGGATGCCAAAAAGAACACAGAAAAAGGTCTAACAATGTTTCATAAAAATGTGGATTGCATCAGTAATAAAATCGAGAGAATGAACCATTTACTCCACCAATTTAACCCTGAAATTTTAGTGGTTACCGAACATGGCCAAAATAAGAGTGATATTGTTAATACCAGGCTTGTGAACTACAACCTAGTTTCTGCTTTCAGCAGAGACAATGTCATAAAGGGAGGGGTTGCAATCTATAAAAAAGAAGACCTCAACAATGAAGTAATTTCACTAGATATCGAACATTTGAGCACCCCTTTGGTTTGTGAAGTAACGGCTGTCTCTGTCGTTATTAACAAGAGATCGCAAGTCTACATATTAGGAATCTATCGACCCCCAAGGAAGGATAAGGACTCCTTCACCGTGGCTCTAGAGACGGTATCTGCAGTGTTGGATGAATGGGTTTCAACCAAAAACACAATTGTCATCTTAGGAGATTTCAATGTTGACTCTCTTGAACCATCAATTGAAGGGACACTTCTTGAAGAACTTTTGATGTCTTACAACGTATCTAGGTTAAAACTTCCACCCACCCGTGTCACCAAAGACACCTCGTCATCAATTGACATGTTCTGCATTTCTTCTGAGAGCCTAAATGAAGTGGATTTTCAGGTTGCTCACACTGGCATCTCAGACCACACTGGACAATTCTTCAGTATTTCGTCCAAAACAATTAAAAACACCACCATCACAGCAACTCGAAGGCGTATCAACAGTAATAGCATTGGGGACCTGAAGAACCACCTTGCAGCACAATGTTGGGAGACAGTGCTTGAAAGCGTGAACGCAGAGGAGTCCTACAGCAATTTTACTATGATTTTGAATTTTTCTCTAAATTCCACCTGTCCTCTCAAGAGGGCTCGGGTGGGGCCTTTCAATTCCATGAAGCAGGTTTTTTATGATGAAGCTGGTCAACAGAAGGCACAGTTCTTAAATGCACTTAACACCTTCACCTTGACTGGAAGAGCAGAAGACAAGGAAGTAGCTAATGGTCTGAAGAGATCCTTTGACATGAAACTAAGAAGCAAGAGCCCTCTAACTCAGTCAAGTTAAATATTGGTGATGTGGTAGTGAGTGACCCTGTGGTGATTGCTAATGAATTTAATCGCTACTTTACCTCAATCACAGAAGTCACCATCCAGAAGATTCAGGATCAAAAAACAAATTACGCTCAGTCTTGTGAGTGGCAGATCGACCTTCCACTGTCTGAGATCGCTCCTACCTCTAAGAAGGAACTCCTCAGTGTCATAAATAAAATGAACAATAAAACATCATCTGGATTTGATGAGGTTTCCTCACTGATGCTGAAACAGTGCCGGGATCAATTGGTAGAACCTTTGCTCCATATCATTAATGCAAGTTTTCATGAAGGTCATGTACCTAGCAAAATGAAACTTTCAAAGGTCATCCCTCTCTACAAGTTGGGAAGTAAGTTGGAAATGGGAAACTATAGACCCATCTCACTGGTCTCAACTTTCTCTAAGCTGATGGAAAAATTTGTCTTCCAACTTTTTGAGCTTGGAATCATTGAACACCTAGAGAAAAACAGCATTCTTCTCGAGGAACAACATGGATTCCTATGGAAAAAATCTACTTCCACAGCCCTTGTGTCTCTTTTTGAGCATACGGTAGACAAACTTGAAGAAGGCGATACCGTCATGGGCATATTCCTAGACTTGAGTAAGGCATTTGATTGCCTTGATCACGATCTGATCCTAAGAAAACTCAATGGACTAGGTTTCAGAGATGCCGCTTTGGCGTGGCTTCATAGCTACTTGGACGGGAGGGAGCAAGTGGTTGAGGTAAAACAAAACATCAAAGGGAGTCACACCGCCGTGAGATCTGATAGACTGCCAGTGTGCCGAGGGGTCCCTCAAGGGTCGGTATTGGGCCCTCTGCTTTTTGTCCTTTTTACGGCGGACTTTCCCGCATACACACAGCCCTTCTGCAAAACTATAATGTATGCTGACGACACAGTCCTCCTTACGTCAGGTAGAAGCAAAGAAGACCTGGAGATTCAATCTTACATAGCTCTGAATATGGCAGTTGAGTACTGCAACAAGAACGATCTGGTATTCAATGAAAAGAAGACCAAACAGCTCAACTTTGGCGTTATGAAGGAGGAGGTGTCCATTTTTCCGAACATCGAATGTGTTGAGACAACAAATCATTTGGGTGTGGTGATCGGCAGCTCACTAACATGGTCAGAACATCTGGATGGACTCTGCAGTAAGCTCAGTAGTGGTCTCTTCGCCCTCAGAAGAGTGAAAAGTATCAGCACAATGGAGGCGGCCAGAATCACATACAGCTCCCTCTTTGAAAGCCACCTACGTTATGGCATTGTTCTTTGGGGCGCTGCGGACCTGGTGAATTTGAAGCGGGTGCTCATAATCCAGAAGAGAGCAGTTCGTATGTTGGCTGGGCTTGAATTGAGGCAGAGCTGCAGAGGAGCCTTTACAGTACTTGACATCCTGACTGTGGTAAATATTTACCTTTGTGTAAAAGACATGCTAGTAGGCGGGGTGTAATATACTTTTGTTTTATTTATGGGCATCACCCACCTTAAGGTTTGTACGTTGCGTTGCCTCCAAATGCAGCGACGACAGTAGTTGTAGTCTTCGTCAGTTGTTAAAATTATTTACATAACACAACACATACACAAATAGCACACGCCACATATATCCCGACGTTTCGAGTAAACAAAAATAACGTTTCCCGTTATCGAGGAAACGGGAAACGATAACGGGGAACGTTATTTTTGTTTTCTCGAAACGTCGGGATATATGTGGCGTGTGCTATTTGTGTATGTGTTGTGTTATGTAAATAATTTGAACAACTGACGAAGACTACAACTACTGTCGTCGCTGCATTTGGAGGCAACGCCACGTACAAACCTTAAGGTGGGTGATGCCCATAAATAAAACAAAAATATTTACCTTCTTGAGGTAATTTGTCTGGCTAATTCAGCAAATCTGAAGAGGAACCAAAGCCTGCATACCTATAACACGAGAAACGCCCAAGACTACAATCTGGCGGCGCACCACACAACGAGGTTCCAGAGAAAGCCCACTTACGCTGGAGCCAGGTTTTTCAATGTCCTGCCCGTGGAAGTGAAGAGATCCAGCCCTGAATCCTTCAAGAGGGTTTTGCACAAGTGGTTGATTCAACGACCGTTTTATTGTGTCTCTGAATTTTAGGACTGGGCCAATTTTCCCTTGTAAATACAAACATGGACTCTGAGTAACTATTTTTTATTAACATTGTGATTTGTATTTGACACCATTTTCAATCTTGATGATTGTTAAATAAAAGTCTCTCTCTCTCTCTCTCTCTCTCTCTCTCTCTCTCTCTCTCTCTCTCTCTCTCTCTCCCTCTCTCTCTCTCTCTCTCAAATAAGGTAATGTTTGAAAAAACTTGGCTCAAAAAAGTTTCTATGACAAGAAAAGTTTAAAAAACTTTGGCTTATGAGTTCTTGAAGCTCTGAACAAAAAAAGATGGTCTGCTTAGGTCTGATAATCACAAACAGCACAACCTTAATGTTCTATCATGAACCTTACTTGATCTCTTTCAAGAAAAATTACTTACCTGTTGCAGCAGACCTGCATACTAAGCGAATTTCAAATGCAAAAGGACACATTTCAATCCAACATAGCGAGATTTGTCAAGTTTTAGTAATCTCCATAAGAGCAATGTGGGAAATGAGTATGCAGGTTTGCTGCAAAAGGTATGTTAAAATAAACTGTGTGGTTATAATTCACTATTTAGTAGATCTGAGCTAGAAGGTGCCATTCACCAAGTTTTATCAAGATATGTTAAGAAATAAGGAAAATATAGAATTTTGTAATTTCTCATAAGAATAAAATAGGAAATTAGTATGCAGGTTTGCTGCTACAAAAATGGAAACATCGGGGATTTTAAGCTAATATACATTAGATCTCATCTAGATGAAGCCACAAAGTTTCATTAAGATATGTTGAGAAATAAGCAAGATATAGAATTTTACTTATTTCCCATAAGGAAACATTCGGACAACGTACTATGTTTACTACTTTCAAAATCTCAGTAACCAATGGACATAGAGTAGTGATACAAAATACTGAAATGTATGTTTTTTCTGGCTAAATTCAATGGTTCTAAAGAAATTTTTTATTTTTTCTGTGTAAAAAACTCAAATAACCTATTTTTGAGGGGGTTTATCCCCCTTAACACCCCCTTCTGATGGTCCCATTGGGCTGGTTTAAGAACTCGTCCGAATATATGCGTATGATGAAAATGAACGAGTGGTGTTTTTTTGATTCTAGGGGCCCCAAAACTAAAATTTATCATGGTCTCGGGCTTAGGTCTTACCAGAGTACCACGGTAACAGCTTCTTGACTTAAAGGGAAATTCGCTAAAAACAATTGGGGAAAAATTGTTAATGTTTTACACAACACTTAATACAAGTCTTCAACATGTTAAGCCTACCCAGGGAACCTCATTGTTCGGTATGTTTAATTTATTTATTTCTTATGAAGGAAATCTTCACACCTCCTTCTTGTAAGTATGTGGGAAGTGAGACAATGACATATCCACCAACTTCATGTGACATAAGGTCACGGCCAGAGTTGGAGAGAAAGGGTCCAGGCAGCCCAGGCCAGTTCTAATCCTCTGTTGTCAACACATACTATTGTCGTGAAGCCGGGCGACGTGCTACCCCCGCCTCAGCGGTCATTGCCCATTGTGCGGAAGTATGCAGGCCAGTGTTAGTCATCGTAGGCCCTGCTTGGACCAGTAATTCGGTAATTTCCAATGGAATTTTGGGGATGAAGACCTGTCAGACATTTTCAGTTGGTGCTGGTTATCCACAGTTTGGATTAGGAGACCGTGGTGTGATGCGGCAAAAGCGGAGGGTGAGACAGATAATAATGAGAGGGTGGGAAATGGATCCTTACAGCCAAAACTAGCAGGACATGGAATGTCATTAGCGAAAGAACAGCAAGCCGTGGTTTTGTCCACAGGCAAAGCTCCGGCGAATCCAGTGCATGATGCAGTAACCATTCTTGGAGTATCACCAGGTTCAGTGTACTGGATAATTGTTAAAAACATAACCTCACCAAAAAAGAGGGCCAGCCCCAGCGAAACATCTTCATCAGTGCGTGAACGACTTCCAGTTGAAGAAATTTCAGTGAATAATTTATGTGAAGTACTCTCGTTTTGAAGTGCCAAATGTTACTTCTTTGCTTCGAGAGCTAAAAGCCAAGGATCCCGCCTTCAATTACTGTGAGAGACATCTCCGAAGAATGCTCAAGAAAATTGTTTTCAAGTTTAAGAAGTTTATACCACCTTGGACAAATAATGCTTTAAAAAAATTGTTATCCTACGAGACCACTATTTGTCCAGGATGAAACAGCTAAGGGTTGAACAACAACCGCTAATTTTCCAGGATGAAAATAGTAAGCCTTTAAAAACTCGATAACATCTGTTTCAAGAAAGTTTTTGGCCGCTTATCATACATAGTGAGCTGATTGTATTTTGAAGAACACATTATAAGTGAGCAAATTGGGGCCATTAGGTGGCCTGATACTCACAACCGATTAGCCCAGCGTTGCCAGAAACCAGGTATTTGCCCGGTTTTCAGGTATTTTTAAGGTCGTTCGGGGATGTTGAGAGGATTAAGAACAAATCGGGTAAAACCGGTGATTTTCGACTTGAGCTGTGGGGATTTGCCCGGCATCCTAACTACATAAAAAAATGGGTAAAGCCGGGAATTTAGCAGAATAATTTGCTTTGCAAAATGATCATGGAAGAAGAGAAAAATTATTTGATTAGATTTGATGGTAAGAGAACAATAATTTAAGTAAATAGACATCTTTGGATATATAGTGTGCAGGTTATTGATGAAAGATTTTCCCCCCTTACCCTGCAATTTTAGGAAACTATCCGGTTTTGGGTTTTCTTAAAGTCCTGAGATGGATTTTTGGGTAATTACCCAGTTTTTTCTACCAGCGGGGATTTTGCGGGGATCATTGTCGAAAAAACCAGGTAAAAGCGGGATGAGTTGGTGGGTGAAATGCCAATTCTTGTCTTGCAACACTGGACTAGCCAATCAATGGAACATCATAGAATTACTGCGATTGAAGGTTTGTAATATTCATCTTCACTTCATCGGGGCCTACGATAACTAATACGGGCCAGCATACTTCCCACAATGGGCAATGACTGCTGGGGTGGGGGTAGCGCGCCACCCGGCTCACCACAATAGGTTGTTTTGACAACAAAGGATTAGGGTTGGCCTGGCTATCTGGACCCTTTCTCTCCAGCTCTGGCCGCGATTGTAAATAAGGGAACCAGCTAATATTCCTCCTGAAGATGAATTGAGCTTACCTACAAACAAAATGATGATTGAATACACCTTATAATTCTAATACTCACACTCTCAACCTCTAAAATATGAAAAGTTCTCAAATAAAAAAGAAAG
Source organism: Flexamia atlantica (assembly GCA_035578135.1). Lineage (NCBI taxonomy): Eukaryota > Metazoa > Arthropoda > Insecta > Hemiptera > Cicadellidae > Flexamia > Flexamia atlantica. Next base: position 118,578,257 of record JAQJVK010000001.1, read on the forward strand.
AGCTTCATTGTGTTTCTATCACTATATTGGAGCTCAGGGAAGGCAGTTACTTAAAGACCGATTAGAGAATAGCACAAATATTCTTCCAAAATGCAATACACTACCTTCTTATACATCAGTAAGAACTACTATTCTACTATTCAACCTACATTTTTTCATTCACAATTTACATTCATCCATATATTCAATCGATGAATATAAATTGTATAGCAATAAATATAAAAAAAACCGATAAAATGTAGGTTAAATGGTAATAAGTGGGTAAATATAATTTTAATTAGGGTCACTTGAAGAGGTCTGCGGGTAGTGATTTTTCAAGCCAGGTCGGGTTCGGGTCGGGTAGTGGATTATCATAAATTTTCGGGTCGGGTCGGGTTCGGGTATGTAAGTTGAAAAAAAATTCGGGTCGGGTTCGGGTATTTTAAATAAAATTTGGGTCGGCTTCGGGTATCATTTTTGTCAGCAAAATATTGACCTCATTAAATTTTGATGGGCCTACCAAGCAGTATTAATATACAAATTAAAAATCTGACATAACATTCATCAACTTTATTACTTACATCTGTACAATCAATAGATAATCATATTCATGGTTAAACTTATTATTTTTTGTCTAATTTTTATAAATCAATTGTGACAAAAATGAAACTTTTATCTCTTGCCGTTCAAGAGAAAATCTATGATCAAACAACAGACTAGGGGTGGGCGAGTTCTCGACAGTCAAGTAATTACTCGAGTAGTTGCTACTACTCGAGGCCGAGTCGAGTAGTTCCAACTACTCGAGGCCGAGTCGAGTAGTTAGTTACTCCCGCCGTTTACGCGAATTTCCGTGTGATTTACGTTTGTGCGATCAAATTTTACAGACGATCACGAGTTACGCAAAGCTACATCTGCCGTTTATCCGCGATCGGCAAATTGTTTATCGCAGCTCCTCGCTAGTTTCACAATAAAGCAGCATTTTCTGTTCATTTGTGGCCGGCAAATACGCGCGACTGACTTTTACGGCCGATCGCTAGTTTCGCAAAGTTGCATTTCGTTTATTTACAATCGGCAAATACACGCGATCGTTTTTTGCGGCTGACCACGACTTTTCAAGGCTACATTTGCCAATTTTCGGCGATCGGCAAATACGTGCGCTCGTATTTCTCGGCCGACCGTGACTTTAGCAACGCTACATTTGCCGATTTTCGGCGTTCAGCATATACGCGCGATCGTATTTCGCGGCAGATCGCGAGTTTTGAAAAGCTACATCCGCATTTATGCGGACCGATAGAAATGCGCTATCGATTTTTGCAGCCGTCCACGAGGTTTTCATAACAGTAACCTCGGAAATATTTCATTAACTCATAGAAGAATGATTTTGACAGTTATCTTGAAATACCAGATTCTGAGAGATGTCTCTGAATTCGGAAATTGAAAACTTACAGCAGCTATATTTAGCTCTGACCTACTTCAAATTTGTAATTATATTTTATCTTTGAAATGAAACTCAGCCTTCATTTCTGTCTCATTTGATTTGTAAAAATGAAAAGAAAATTGTGGACTTCATTGGTAAAGTGGACTTCATAAAACAATTAGTTAAGTTTTTATAATTTTTGTATTGGGGGATATCTTATTCTTATCTGGTCGCAGCTGTGTGACTCATGCTCAAGTGATTGGATATAAAAAAAATAGTTCAGCAGTCAGGCAAGGGGGCGGGGTTGGGTTTAGAGAAGTAAACAAATAACTGGGCACAGCTCTCCTCCCTGATGTTTTTAATTCTTTCATCCACAATTTCTCTGCTAAGGTTTTAATTAGGGCCAACAACTATTTTTAGGTAAAATATAAATCTGTTTTAGATTGTTTAAATATTAGGCTATTAGTTAAATCTTATTACTGCTTGAATTTTACAACTATGCATATTCTACATAAATTTATTTTGTGGTCTTGTTACATTAACTGATTTGTTATTTTGAGTGATTTTTAGCATATTCAACTTATTCATTTAAAAGTAGGGTTTATGCAATGTAGGGTTATTACAATATCAGAGTTTTATTTTTTCAAGAAATATATAAAAACATAACATTAAATAAAGAGGACCAATTTTATAAGTAAAATTGAAGAAAGATTTTAGTTGAAAAAAATAAAATTTCATTACTTTTCACAAACAACTACTCGACTCGACTCGACTCGATACTCGAGTTTTTGGCTTAATACTCGACTCGACTCGACTTCAAAATCCACTACTCGCCCACCCCTACAATAGACTGATGTATATTTTGTCGTTCTCCAAGGTCAACTAAATATAGCAGAAACTCTGAATTCCATCTAATTGGAGATGTCGCCCTTTCCTTATCACTTAGGATTATTGTTTGTGAACGTTTTTCATGGGAAGGACACGCTCTTCCCGTTTAACCTGTCCAAAAATAGACCACAAAAATTATCTCCTCGATAAGACTTCTCGTAAGGTCGGCTAGAAATTCCACCTTATGCAAAGCTGTTTAGTGTTGGTACGACTATTTCATTGCGTCGAAAGGAGCAACGGTCCTTTAAGTTGTTATAAAATTTCAAGAAAGAATAAAACATTAAGATATGTAAAATGGAATTAATACTTTCATAGAAGCTTTGATAATGACACTTGAGACAAAAGCATCTGAACTGCAGATGAAACAGGACTAAAAAATATGCGGCAAAACACGCTAAACCAGGCTGTTATTTTATGAGAGCTGATAGTGGAAAGACTTTATTATGTTATTTGAGGGACACTCTATAATACCACAGATAATATTGATAATGGAATTGGGGGGGAGAAGTGTAAGTGCAATGTCTTTGAAGATGGTGACGGACAAGACGTTACGTCTTCAGTTGACAATTGACAGTTCACGGCACTTTAACCTGACACTATAAAAAATATTTCCCTTTCATAAATATATTAAATTACCAAAAACATTTTCATGGCAAACGTTTTATAGGTAAACATTTTCTAAAATAAATTTTAAGACCCATTTAAGTTTAAAAAAGTTTAATAATTTAGGGTGTAGGAAAAAATAATTTAGCTTTTTTTAATACCTTTACAAGGCACCTAAAGCTGACATTCAAATTCGACAAGGAACCCAAAGCTGACAATTAAGAGACCTTAACCTGACACTTATTTGTTTGGTAGATTATGTTGTTGTGATGTTTTAATATTTGATCTTTTAAAACGCTCTTTATCTTTCAAAATCCAAAACAAAATGAAATTACAATTACAGTGGAACCTGGATAATTCGAACTTGTATAATTCGAAATCTTCTTTAATTTGAATATTTTTCTTGGTCCCTAGCATTTTTTATCCAAACAACGCTAAAAAATCATGGATAATTCGAATTTTATTTTGGATGATTCGAATTTTTTAAGTGCCAAATTAAGGTACATTAAGTTCATTCCACGACTGGAAATAGTAACAAATTCATTGGAAATCACGCTTTACTACGACGTTCAATGAAACATTAACGCCAGACCTATGGCGTGACAGATTATGGTCAAATGACTCATCCCTTTCACCTCCCACCCTGCTCCAACATCGCTTGTAACTCGACACCAATAATGCAAACTTAAACAGTACAGAACGCTGACTGGGTTCGGAAAAGGGTTGCGCTCGCCATGGCAGCGCCACTAGTCTTTTCGCGCTTGATTCTGTGTAGAACTTTCTGACAGACGAGCCATGCGCCAGACCTGATGCGCAGTTTTCTATATCCACACAAAGACTACTCAACACTGCGACCCCCTTCCCTCCCCCACCTGTCAAACTAACTTCCGAATTCCCAATTCCAGTGCAGCATTCCGTTGTTTACTATCGTCCTTAAAACAAAGTGTTTTTTTTTTATTCGGCAGTGTCTTGTTTTTAAGTGTTTAAAAGTTTTTACATAACATTACATAAGTGTAGTGACCATGTCGACAAAATCTCAGACCTATAAAACATTCAATTTAGCGGAAAGTCAGTGAGCGTGCAATTGTCAATGTTACACGAAGTTAAGTTGGTAGCCTGTATCAAGTTCAGAAGTAGTAGAACGTACCGTATTTTTTTAGCAGAAATGTTTCTTTGTATTATCGTACGTCACGTCGCGTCGTACGGAGTTTATACTTTAAGGTAGTTATTTCTGTTTTATGATTACTGTTTTTGAACCCTTATAATTAACGTTTGTTGATGAATTTACTCTTTTAGAGTGTCAATTTCATAAAGAGGTTAAATTCACAATGTGAAGTTTTAAGTTTTGGCCCCATTCTTTAGAACTTCTTTAATTCGAATTTATGGATAGTTCGAAGTTTTTAGCAGGACCCTTGAGGTTTGAATTATCCAGGTTCCACTGTAATTGATAATTATTTATTTAAATATGATTAAAATGAATTTCCTCAACATGGATGAAGCTAATACTGTATGAACCTTATGGGAAATAACTTCAGTTTTATATTTCGATTGATTCTCAACATAGCTTAATGAAACTTGGTTTGTGTCTTCTTCTACAGGAGATCTAATCGGTTTTGGGTGAAAATGAGCACAAGAAACCAGCATACCGGTTCTCAAATTCCATGTCATTTTTTTGGAGGATATTTTTAACTCGTTTATTTAAGAACAAGTGTTGATGATACTTCATACAAGGCTTCAACTTGTGATGAAATTATGAATTCTAAATTCGTTGATTATGAAGTCAGCTGCAACAGGGATATTATCTTTTAAAATTATAAATCATTCACAAATTTCTTTTCCTTATGATTATTTAAATCAGAATGGCTTGATTGCCAAACAAATAGGGCATATAATTGGCCCTTTATATGTGTTCATTTATTGAATGTAGTCACAAATATATCAAAATTAAACTTGTGACAGGTTTAGGGTCAACAAAAATACAGGTACTCCACTTGCATGTCAGGTTTAGGGGCAAGCTGAAAGATTTGAATCCCTTTTGTAGCTTATAATTTCAGGACACAGTATCTAAATGACGAATCTGTGGTTGAAATACATTATATCGCAAAAGAAAAAATGAAGCATGCTTAACCCGTTCGCCTACTTCGACGAGTCCATCTTGCCGCTGCTACAGAGCGCCCGGCAAGACGTGCCGTAATAGTTCGCCTTATACTCAACAGACAGCTGCACTATACAGACTAAACTTCGTTTCCGACTTCTAGAATAGGAAGTGAAGATATTTATGTGGTTTTTCGGGTTGGCAACACTTTTGTTTTGCTCGGAAGTTGTTTTGATGTCAACTGAGTGTTTATCATGGTGGGTGAATGTTTTCAAAATAGTGAAATTGACCGTATAATAGATGAAGAAGGTTATTTACTTAGTGAAAGTGAAAATAGTGTTGAAAATTTTTATTTGAGGAAACTGCTACGGCTCAAGATAGTGACAATTTAATCATACCCATATAAGATTTTCCTCCCAAAGGAAAATAACAACAACAGATAGCTTGACAACTACAAAACGGTTCAGCAAAACCTAATGAAGAAATGTGAGCAACCGGGGGTTCCTAAAATATTATACAGCCTTATTTAAGGGGTGTGCGAATAGTGATTTTTGAACTTGAGCCGAGCCCAGCCAAACTTTTTTAAAAGTTTTCGAGCTCGAGCTTTTTCGAGCCGAGCTTTTTAACAATCACCAAATTATTAAAAGGAATTATGAAGCTTGATTTTAATTTTAAAAGATACAAGAGACTAATGTTTGCATACCTTAAGTGAACGCCAGCTCAAAACTAGAAAGCTTATCTCCAAAACAAGTTAATGATCTGATAGGTTCAACAATATTTTGCATTGTTATTTAAAATTAATCAAACTGGCTCAAAAAATGATTTATGAAGAAAAATACCAAATTTAAAATCTACATTTATTATTTGACTCCCCAATCCCAAAATACTTTACTTTAAAATAAATAGTTAAAATTACATAATTAGACTAATTACATATAGGTACTACACAACATTAATTTCAAGAGTTGAAAGGAGTAGATGGAAAGGTTTTGAAATGGTTATATCTATTAAAAATAACACATTTACACTTAGTCAAACACAAGATTGTTTTTTTTTAACATTCACAAAGCAGGGGTGTGCGAATATTCGAACTTCGAACTTCGAACTTTTTCTTATCGAATATCTTGATATTCGATTCGATTCGAGATTGCAAAGAAGTTCGAATCGAATATTCAAAGAACTGTAATAAAATCTAAAGTAGGTGAAAACGTATCCATTTTCAAAATAAAACTACGTTTTTAGTAGTTGCAAACAACTATGAATCCATTTTTTACATCAGAAACAGTTGCGTCCTCACATGGACAGACGGCAGATGAATAGCTGCTGTAAAATAATATTACTGACATCGCAGTTTTGCCACCTAATTCTCTCTGCCGGTTGATCAGTCGTGCTTAGTAAGGTACTTAGGCTAATATACTGCACAATGCCCGACGCGACAACGAATTTTTTTGTAAGATAAATTCTCGTATCACAGCATTAAATCATTCAACAAATAATAGTCCATCCTCTTCAGTTCTGTCTCGACCAGTATCTGATACCGACGAAACATCAGTTGGTAAAAGAAGGAATTAATTGCAATCAACACCAATCAGAGTTGACCGATGACCTACAGTGTCCAGAGTCGTCTTCAATTGCCAAAATGAAATATCCCGTAAATACCCCATAAATAAATAGTCGTGTTGCTGTTTCGTACGACATTTTCTGGCCGTAGGAATGCGGGATCACCATCGCTTCCAATTTCAATACGAAGAAGTACAATAATTTTGGGACTGGCAAAGAGTTGGCGGGCCTGTTCATTATTTGTCTTTTCGTTTTCAAATGTCGTCGTCGTTATAATATTCGTCTGCTTTTGAAGTTTAGTTGTTGTTAATAACTCGAGAACGTCTATCGCGTCTTTGTTTCAATCAATCAGATTTCTTTATATTTCAATTAAGCAATTAAGTAGAAATAGAAACGTTGATTTGAATGATCAAAAATTGGTTTTATTTTGTTGAAATCTGACGAATCAGGCAGAGCGTGTTTTTTCAATACGTGATTAAAATGGTCATTTTTAGATAATGTTACAATGTTGGTTTGACAACTTAAGCCTAATTAATGAGTTTGCTTGCTGTTTATAATGTAAAACAAATAATCTTTGTTGTAAGTAAATGGCCAGTGTAAATTATCTTTAAATTTAGGTTAAGTTTACTGGTCTGACTTATTATTTTATTTTATAGTATTACTTTAGGAGAACCAACATCTTTTTTCTCAGGCATTAATGCACAAATAAAATTCTAAGGCTTTCTTGAAATATGAAGTAGTTGGTGAACCAAGTTTTATATGTAATTCTTTGGTCTAATCACTTAAGCCTAGTCCCTGATCAAACAATTTATTGGTTCATTAAAAGGAAAAGGAACAAAGTGATGCAGAGGCCTAAAAGTGAACAAATTTATGTTGCAGTAGAAAAGGAATTGTTACGTAGCCTAATCCTGAAATTGCTACTGTATAGGCCTAATTATGCTTATTCAAATGAATATTACCTATGCTTAAGGGGAATCAATAAATTTCTAAAATTCTTAACAATTGATTACTTGTACCTTTGTGTACTTTAAATTGATTTTTGACCTATATTATTTTGACATGTTATAATGCTATTAATAATGAAATAAGATACATACAGGGAGATGAGGGAGAAAGTAAGGACAAGAGTAAATAAAATCAAGAAAACACAATGAAATAACACTTTTGATTTGATAACATTGTATTAATTATTGAATAGTTGCTATAAAATGCTTGGTAATTTGTAGTATACAGTATACAGGTTTGCTGCGAAAGGGTATTTATACTTACATGCTGTGATTTAAAATTTGATCTCATTTGAACAAATAACCATTAACATAAATATTCGTTCGAAAATCTTCGATATTCGGAATAGTTATAAACTATTTGATTCGATTCGAACCAAAAAATCACTATTCGCACACCCCTATCACAAAGTAAAGATGATTAAAAATTAATTAATCCTAAAATTAATTTGGATTAATTTTAGGATTAATGCTAACTAATTAATTTTAGGATTAATCCTAACTAATTTTAGGATTAATGTAATCCTAAAATTAGTTGCATTTCTAAACTTTTGTGAAGAAAATAATGTACAGTTAAAAAAATTAGGAAGAAGAGAGATCATAAATAAGGACGGAATAGAGAGAAAGAAAGAAACAGCTACCTCTCTCAGTCTCCTTATCAGTGGCCAGGGAGGGGGGTTTCGAGGTTGTTTCCTCCAAGCCCCTGTCCCTGTTTTTTGTCATTGTCTGACTCAGTGTGTGCGAGCATATGTCAAAGAGGGTGAGTTAATTAGAAGATAAGGAATCCTTACTTCAAAATGCAAAAATACGAACTGCTTGTCATACAACTATAAATGACGGCTCATATTTTTGTCTTATTTTTATAAATCAAATGAGACCAAAATTAAACTTGTACAATATACCGTTTAAGAGATTAGCCTTGATAAAACAATAGACTTAAATGCTGTATTTCGTGTTCTCCAAGGTCAACTAAATATAGCTCCGATTTCCGTCTAAATGCAGATAATATTTCTTGTTAATTGTGAATGTCCTTTCCTTATCAGTAGGGAATATTTTTTGCTTTTTTATCGTGGGAGGGAAACACTCTTTCGGTTTAATGTGTCCAAAAATAGATCACATTAGTTATCTTTCTTTCTCTCTTATCAAGCTCGGCTCGAGTGTCGACCTTTTTTTGAAAAAAGTCGAGCCGAGCCGAATACTGAAAAGCTCGACCTAAAAAGCTCGACCGGTCGAATACTCGCACACCCCTACTTATTTACAATGGATTAAATTTTAAGTGTCAGCTTTAGGTGCCGTGTCAGGTTTAGGTGCACTTATCTTATGTCAAGTAGGTGCAAATTCAGTTTGTATAGCTGTCCTATGAAAATATAGTGTTCAACGAGGATTTAAGGCCACAAATTTTAAAATCCAACCCAAAAACTGCTTACATTTTGTAACATTTTGTAGTTGTGACATTAAAGATCTCATTGTCAAAGTTTTTATTCAACTTAACCAAGATTTTTCTAGCATTTTTAGCATAGAAAATGCTTAAATTTGAATCAACAATGTTCTTCTGTATTACTTTTTTTATTATGTACTATAACATTTTTAAGAATTTATTGGTATCTTACAAATTTTGTTGATGGATGATTAATAAAAATTATAGCATAATAATAAGTCTTCTTCTCCAATAAGTTGTCTTCTCAAGTTATGATTCTTATTAATCCTATCTTTTTTGTTTTATCTACTTTATTTATGTGAGAAATTGATCAAAACTCACAATTATATTACTATGCTCCTTCATGAAAATAAACTGAAACAAAACTATTAAAATAAGCACCGCTAACCCTTTCACAACCAGCTTTAGATTACAAAGTGCCAAAGTTATGAAAATCTATTTTTTTTTTAATTTGCTCTAAATAAAATCTGTTTTATTGTTTAAAAATATGGATTAGCACAATAAGTCTGAATCATGGGTAGGTAAGTAACATTCAGAATTTATTACAAAGACCAGCTTATAGTCAAGAGCTCCAAAGTGCTTGGAAAAATCTGAAAGACAAGATAATGTACTCCTAGTCAAACTTGATTTTGCAAACATGAGAAATTATTCTTCTAACCTTCATTATATTTTGGAGTATCGGAATTGAAAAATATAACATTGAACAAAAATTTACAAATGTTTTATTATTTTATACTTAAAATGAATCTTATGAGAACTTTGATCTTGGTTCATCTGCATCATCGAGATACACCCATAATTGGTCAAAAGTCTGTTGAGAAGAAATATTCTTTGGAATTATAATAATCAGATATATATATATCTTAAATTGTATTCATGTTTTTATTGGAAACACTATTTATTAAGTAAGCTCCACAAGTTAAATTAGCTATCACAATAAGAACTGCACAAAGTTTGTCATTTAAGAACTTTATCACATATAAAAATGATTACACCTTTAAATGAAACTAAACTATAAAAAATAGCATTAATCCCCACTAGAATAAAGAAGCAAAATGCTATTTAATTATTAGAATTTTTGAATTTGTAATATTTTATTTAGAATCTTCCTACCAATGTAGGCTGATTTAAAACAAAGAATACTATAGATAAAAAATTTTAAAATTAGTTGTATAAATGGTGTTAGAGAATGTTTGATGACACTGCAACAATATATACTTTGTATTGATCCAATAGATATGTTTTCAAAAAATTTATCATAAAATTTGTTAATTTTCCACGAGACCCACCTAATAAACAATAACTTCAAAATGATCAATCCCATATTTTTTTATAATACCTAATTAGGGCAACATATTTTTTGCAGCTAACTTCTTTTGCCTGTTGTTCATTAATTTCAAACCTCACTGTGGAAATCTGATGATTAAACCTTTGTTCCTTTTCCTATCTAGAACGATTATGTCGCTTCACTGAAGGGGGTTATAATTAATTCCCATGCTTAAAAAGGGGTTAATTTTAGGGGTCTGCGGGTCCATGAATTTTTCGGGTCGGATAGGGTCAGGAGCTGGTCTGAGACATCGGGTCAGGGCAAACGATATTTCGGGCCAAGATAGGGGCGGGCCGGGCCTGATAAATTACTCCCGCTGTTTACCTGACGATCGAATTTACGTGTAATTTACATTTGTGTGCGATTGAATTTTACAGCCGATCGTGAGTTACGCTTTGTGTGTGTCAAATAATTGTGACATTTATCCACAATCGACAGATTCTTTATCGAAGACACTCGCTAGTTTCACAAATAAGTATTATTATCTGTTCATTTGTGGTTGGCAAATACTCGTGACTGTTTTTTATGGCCGATTGCTAGTTTCGCAATGTTGCATTTCATTAATTTACGATCGGCAAACACACACAATCATTTTTCGCGGCCGACCACGTCTTTTGCAAGGCTGCATTTGCCGATTATCGGCGATTGGCAAATACGCATGAGCATATTTCACGGCAGATCACGAGTTTCGAAAAGCACATCTGTCGTTTATCTGCGACCGACAGGTATGCGCTATCGTTTTTCGCAGCCGTCCACGAGTTATTCATAACAATAACCTCAACAATATTTCATTAACTCGTAGAAGAATGGATTTCGACAGTTATCTAGCAATACCACCTTTCAGAATTCGGAAATTGAAAACTTACACTATATTTGGCTCTGACCTGGCACTTTACAACTTCAAATTCGTATTCATAGTTTATATCATTTATTGGCGCATTGGTCATTGTAATAAAGTGTGGCTTTGTAATGATAATAATCATTGTTATGACTCTTTATAGTTTTTTGGATGAATTTATTCAGCTATTAGTTTTTTGGATGAATTTATTCAGCTATTAGTTTTTTATCCTAATTTATTGTAGTGGGTTAAAATTGAATTACAATTTAGTCTTAACACACTAAAAATTACTAAGCCTCAATAGATAGTTATGATTTTTGTCTATTAATTGTTTATTTAATTTCTTGATTTAGTTAAGGTTCTAGTTAATTCATGTGAAAGTAGTTATTTAAATATTTTTGGCCCGACCCGATTTTGGCCTGAGACCCGAAAGCCAAAATTAAAGACCCGACCCCAACCTAAAAAGTCTGGCCTGCAGACCTCCAGTTATTTTTCTAAAGAGAAACAAATTTAGATAAATTATATATTTTGATTTGATTTTAGGTTATAGCCTTAAATCACATTCAAAACAAACAAAAATATTTATAAAATTAAAATATTATTTTTGTGTGTTTGCTAGAATTCACATATAAAATTCCCAAGTTTTTCTCAACCTTTCTTGGCTATTTCCAAAAATTCCCGACAAATGAAATCGGCCAAAATTAGCCGAATGAAATCGGCCTATGTTCGGTCCTTTCTTATAATGAATTTTTGAGCAGAATCTTTGAAAAGTAAAATATTATTTGACAGCCACCATTTTGAACAAAGGATATTAAAACAATACATCAATCTTTGATTTCCTGCCCTATGTAATTTCAATATCCTTGACAGTACGATTTAAGAATGGATCACCTCATTTTCAGACAGATTCAGAAGAATCAAAATAATAATTAGCGTACTATAATAAATTTTGACTTTTTAAAGGTGTAAATCTATACCATCAATTTTTAATCTCAGAGGTGGTACAATAAGCTATTTACACATAACGGTGGAAACAAAGTGAGGATCGTTCAAGAGTAACTAATGGTGGTGCAATACTTAATTAAAATTTGTTCCACTTTCGGGTAGCAAACAAGGCATCATCCATTATATAGCAAAGGAAGACATAAATATTAAAGCGAGTGTGATATTATTAAGAACAAGAGCATAAGTTTTCTAGAATTGCAAGAAGTCTCTAATTCTTAGGTATGCTTGTAATTACCATGACAAATTTTTATTGACATTTTAATTTTATTACTGAGTTTAAGTAGTTTTAATTGATTTATTTCTATCATGGAACTTTGAAAACTTGTCATCAGAAGGCTCCTGAAGTCTTAGATTCCAAAACTAGGGTTGCCTCAAAAGACATCCACTACTTGCACACCTCTATCATATACTACCTCTATCAAATGAACTCTTTGCTTTACTCTCATTCAGTTCATTATTAGCAATAATAATGAAGTAATGTAACACCTCATTCTGAATTATTTACTGTTGAAAAATTTCTTCATTAACACTAATTGAACAACATGACTCACCTGTTCTCTGCGCATATTCTTCTCCTCTTTCTCCCTCTTTCGGACCTCAAGCAAATACTCATTGAAAAGGCTCTCCCTTTCTCTCATTTTCTCAATATTTTTGAAGCGCTCGTCTTTACCATACTTTTGAGCAAAGTCACCAAAGGAGGACCTGAAATCCGATGATAAATAATCATTGATTCTTTATATGAAAAATGATAAGTTCTACCATTACAAAGTATTTCTTACCTTCAACAAATTGAACTTTTTTTATTTTTAAAAACTATTTTATTTTACTTTGAAAATTACATTAAAATAGGACATTTTGGGTTTCAAAAATTGCGAACTGAAGTTGTAAATACATAGGGATAGGTTAAAGGCCCAAGATAAATTTTTTAAAGCCAACATCACAACAGGCAGTCAAGACCAACGATGTAAATACAGGGTGTTTTTTTAAACACAACCCATTTTTATAACTGAATAATACACATATAAATAAAGCTGAAATAAGTTTTGTTTTGTTAATGTTTAAATGTTATACAACCTATTATCTAAGTTTGACCACATTTAGGTTACATTATGGGTACAAACAATCCGCTGTTGGCATTTATAAAAGTTTATAAAAAGTTATAAAGCTCTCTCTATCAAATTCCTGAACACCTTGTGCAAAGCACCTCTTTGAATTTCTTGTATTGAATTTGTTATGATTATTTTGAGGTGCTGAATACCCTGTGAATTGTTTTCGCAGCCCTTACATTTTGATGTATCCCAAAGAAAATAATATAGTGGGGTCAAATACAGGGATCTTGGGGGGAATAATCCTTCATTGATAAAATAAAGTTTTGGGTTTCACTTTAAAAAAAACACCCTGTACCACTCAATGAGGGCTCTGCAGAGTAAGCCACTGTCCATGGTTGCGTTTAATATTTTGAAGGTGCTCTATGGGTAAAAGCATTTCGCTAGGTACAATTGATGCGGCACTTGTGCCAGATCTTAACGCTTTTCAAAAACTTAAAACTTCTCTAAATTGAACGATTTTATATTATACGATATTAGGTAAATACACAATATACTCTAATTTTTTTTATTTCCTCCTTTCATAGTAGCCTGATTAAAATTTGAAATTGAAACGATGTTTTTTTAGAAATGTTAAAAAGGAATACAAGTTTTATTGTAAAATTTCTTTTAAAATATGATAAAAAAATAAATTTAATATTACTTCAAACATGAGGGTTTTTTACAAGTCATAAATGAAAAACAGATTACATTTGAGATGTCAAATTAAATGAACTTTTACGTAGATCTGCTAATATGTCTCAGGGTTTTAAGAAAGGGCATCACTTAAGAAGAAGGGGCTGAATTATCGGAACAGTGTTGCTATCTGTCAACACTAGGTCAATCTCAGTTCACTTTGTTCCCTGATGCATAAAACGTCAGAAGTTCAAAGCTATAATATAATGTGTTAAAATTTGTATAATAGTTACTTATACAATCCCAAATAAAGAAACGTAATCAAACATATTCTTTAAGTTTGAATAGTTAAAGTGATATTCTCAAATTTTTAAATTGATGCTGGTGCCACTTAACACTCGACACTTCGTCCTAGGCCCGTGGGCCGTGAGGGATGTTGTTCACGTACCTTTATGTAGTCAAAACTCTTTTAATCGTTCAAAACATTTTTGAAGCATTTATATTTTTTACTGACTTCAAAAAATTATATCTTCCTTTTCCTAGTAGACACCATGTGTAAAACATATACTGTTATCACTATATGAAATAACAATTTTAACCCATTGGCCTACCACTTTTCTAGTGCACAGAGACCCCAGAGAATTCCACTTTTTCTAGCACTTTTTTAAACTTTTATAAAAACCTACAAAACTTTCTTATTTATAATCGAATCCACTTGAAATTTTTGGAGATTATTACTTATTGTATATAAATATGTAATACGAGAAAAAATTAATTATACATGTACATATATATAAGTATGTAGGGTGTAAAATTATTTATAATCGAATCCACTTGAAATTTTCGGAGACTATTACTTATTGTATATATATATAAGTAATACGAGAAAAAATTAATTATATATATTGTAACTACGTGACGAAAACTTAATAATTTTCAAAACTCAAAACTTAATAAATCATAGACTCAATAGTTCGCCTCATGAAACTACAACTTGTCAGTCTGTCTGTCTGACCGATCGTCTTTCATTCGTCCTTTCCCTGCTGACGCGAACAAGATGTGCCCGGTAGGGAATTCTTCTAAGAACTGTATCAACAACCTTTAAGACACTCCCTATCAGGGATTACAGCCAATGAGGAGGCAATTATCTGCTCGGCGGGAGGAAGAAAGAAGAGGAGTGGGAGAAGGAGACCTCGGGACGAGAGGGAAGACGCGGGGTGTGTGATGTGTGAGTGAGCTAGGAGTGTGTGCTGTGGGTAATTTGGATTCCTTTGTTATTTATAAGAAGGTACTGTAAATATTTCAATATCATGTAAACATATTTTATAAGAAGGTATTATCTCATTTTTCAATTTGAAGTTATCAAGTCAATCATTTAATATGTAATCAATGTAATAATAACTTACAAGTTAATTATTAATGTAAATTCTAACCATTGATATTTTAAGCTCAAGTTTGTCAGGGCAAACACTGTAATTCAATTTTACTTTAATTTTGTTCTCATTTGATTTTCCTGTTTCATTTGAATTTTGGTTACCTTGATATTTTTTGCTTTGTTTATTAAACCTTTTGTTTGAGCAGTCTTGTGACCTACTCTTTTCAGTTACCTCTCGCCAATGCTTAGTTCATTATTTAGTTTATGTAGGCCCAGGACTGGCATGGTGGAGGCGTAATTTAGTTTGCCCTTTAATTTAGATCCCTGATTAATTTGACAAATTACTTCTGACTTGATAATTTCATATTAGTTTTGTAGTATGTGCAAAGATGTATTTTTGGGCGAATCGTGCCAATTATTCGTAATGTAGGACTATTTAAAAATACTTTAAAGTAAATTTAACATCTAACAGTTTTTATGTAATCTGAAATAAAACAACTGCCACACTTCAAAATAGGGCCTAACCTTAAAAT
Organism: Flexamia atlantica; assembly: GCA_035578135.1. Taxonomy (NCBI): domain Eukaryota; kingdom Metazoa; phylum Arthropoda; class Insecta; order Hemiptera; family Cicadellidae; genus Flexamia; species Flexamia atlantica. The sequence goes on from JAQJVK010000001.1 coordinate 118,594,040, forward strand.
AATGTTTTGTTATCATTGCACTGTGATACTTAAATGTAATAAAAATATCTCTCGACAAACCAGAGTGAAGTCAATAACTAAAATATGTCAGGCTAGAGTAAAGTAAGCTATTTATTCCATCCATAAAAATTACAATTATATGGATGTAAATTTCGAAATTGTTGATATTAACATTTATGTATTAAACAAAGCACAAGCATTACAGTTAGCTAACAGATATAAAATCAAACTCCCACCCATCCCTGAACACGAAACCCTAGCCAACTTAAGAACAAAACTAGCCCTCACCAAAGATGTATTTAAAACGGCACAAAGACACCCAGGATTTGCTACAGCTTTAGAAACACTCTTTTTCAACGGTATCTTAGAAGATAAAGACAAGGAAAATTTCAGAGACCTGTTAAATTTGTCAAAAATCTTAGAACCAATTTATGAAAGCCTGTCAAACAATAAAAATGAACCCCACCCTCAAAGTGAATATTTAACACCTTGGCATATGCAATCTAATGAACCATTCGGTCTTGGTTTGCCTACTTCATCCTCCCAAAATAATAATCCTTCTAATGAAAATATTTATGGCAATGAAATAATTAGTCAGCACGAAGCCCTTCTTAGATCACAAAGTAACGCAACTTTAAACCAAGAGAGCACTCCATATTTTGATTAGGATTTTTGCGGACATTTGCCATCACTGATTAGTAAATAAACAAGTTTCACGACGTTTCGGGATCTGGAATCTGATCCCGTCTTCAGGTGGAAGAAAACCTAGAACATAACAAGATTAGTAACACATAGCCAGGAAAACCTGGACAAAAACACAGCTAAAACAGAGAACTGTAAAAGCAGTCACGAAAACAATAAGCTGAAAAGAAAAACAATACACAAAATAACACAGGAATCATAAGTATCAAGAATCACCAGACAGGAGAGAGCACGTCCACACCTAATCAGAGCTGAGCTGAGACCGGTAGGAGGAAAGCAAATGGCGGCGGCAACGGAAATGGCGGCGCCCACACCCAACCAAATCACGGCGCGCTACCGGTGGCGAAAACCTGAAACAGAGACATGTGATATGCAAATTCCGTGTGTCTGTGTTTTTTAGTTAATTTTTAACCTGATTTTGCCCCTTGGCCTTGCTACGGGTTAACATGTTATGAGAATTTAGAACAGAATTGTTAGTAATTACCCTATTTGCTAACACTTTATTTTCCCTGTCTTTCAATTCTTTGTTTAATATTGGTAGCCATACTGGCCTTATTTCAAGTGAAGATTGACTGATTGGTTGGTCTGCTAGTTTTATGTATGAAGCTTCAATTAGTTTTCTTTTGAAAAAATGAGGTTCGCGGTGTGCTATTTTTGCTACGTCAAAATTCATCTGGTGATTTTCAGACCAGCAGTGTTGAGCAATTTTTGATTTATCCACTAAGCCCTTCCTCGTGTTATCTTTGTGTTCTTTGATTCTAACATTTAAAGGTCTTTTTGTCTCGCCATAATACGGCCTAGAGCAACTATTTCAGTTTATTCTGTAAACACAGTTTTTTGATCCCTGAGTGCCATTTTTTGGTTTGGTTTTTACGAGACATTGCCTAAGAGTGTTTTGTGTCCTAAACGCGGTTCTAACTTTGAATTTCCTAGCAACTCTTCTAATTTTTTCCGATAATCCCGGCACATAAGGGATTGACATAGGAATGAATTTTTCAGGGTTTTCTGACTCATTCTGTTTAGCCCTACGGGTTTTGCACTTTCTTATTACGGATTGAGGGTATCCATTCTTAGCCAAATCTTGCTCTACTTTTTTGATTTCCTGATTTAATCCATCTTGATTCGAGTAAATGCTCTTTGCTCTGTCAAATAGTGAGTAAGCTACCCCTTCTTTGACAGATTTTTGATGGTTATATTGAAAATTTAAGTACTGCCCTGTGTGTGTCTTTTTTCTGAAAACAGTTGTCCTAAGCGTGTCCCTATCCTTTTCTTCGCACACATCCAAAAATGCTAGTTTGTTTTGGACTTCCTCTTCCATTGTTAGGCGGATGGAAGGAGAAATACTGTTAAGATGCCCTAAAAAGTCTTTTAGTTCATCGTCTCCATGCGGAAATACCACGAAGGTGTCATCGACGTACCTCCACCAAATCTTCGGTTTGAGTTGAGCCAAAGACAAAGCCTTTTGCTCAAACTCATCCATAAAGATATTAGCAAAGATAGGCGACAATGGCGACCCCATGGCCATCCCCTCATCTTGACGGTATAATTTACCCTCTAGTTCAAAATAGTTACATTGAGTGCATGATTCAAGCAGTTCCATAATGACGTTAACAGGAAGTTTAGTACGTTCAGTTAGACTTCCATCTTTTTCGAGCCGAGACTCGATTATTTTTAAGGTTTCAGGAACTGGGACATTCGTGAACAGACTTTCAACATCAAAACTAACCAGCTTATCCGTCTCAGCCAGCACTATGTCCTTTGACTTTTCAACGAAGTCTTTAGAATTTTTTATGTACGAGTCAGTTTTTCCTACCAATGGTTTTAGGATGTCCAGGAGGACTTTAGACAGTTCCCTAAACGGTGAGTCGCGAGAGCTAATTATAGGCCTAAGAGGTACATCAGTTTTATGAATTTTAGGTAACCCATACATGTGTGGGATTTTCGAGTGATGCGGTGTTAAACGAGTTCTTTGTTTATCAGGAAAAAACTGTTTATGCTTCCTAAGAGTGCTTACAACTTTACGCTCGAAACTTTCTGTAGGATCTTTATTTAGTTCAGTATATTTACCAGCTTGGAGAGTTTCCAATATTTTCTCTTTATATGTTACTGTGTCCAAGACAACAGTAGCGTTTCCTTTATCCGCGGGCAATATTTTGATAGTATCATCTTTCCCAAGGATAGATACTGCCTTGAATTCCTCTTTCTTTAGGTTGGGCTTTGGGACAGGAATTTTATTCAGTAAGATGCTGGCCTCGCACCGAAACTGATCCCCCTGAGTCTCAGGGAGCTGAGACACAGCGGACTCAATCCCCGTAAAAAAGTCAAGCGCCCTCACTGATTTAGGCACAACAGAAAAGTTCAGCCTTTTAGACAAAATGGAAATTTCATTTGAATTTAAATTTCGTGAAGAAAGATTCACAACCTGCTTATTTGCATCATTAATCTGTTCATCATTTTTAGAGTTATTACTAATTTTGACAGGTCTTAATTTTTCTAGCTTTGATTGTTGTCTGGATTTAATATCAACCGATTCTTTGTAAAACCTATTTTGGATGCTTTGAAAAATGTTCTGAAACTCAGAACCAATTAAAGTTGCCAATTCAGATTTCTTATTTTCAATAATGATTTTGAGGGTTCTCTTTCCCGTACGATGAAAGTTTATTCTTTCAATTAGGAGAGATTTTGAAGCTGCAGACATTATTTTGCTGGCTTTCAAACTACTAAAAGGAGGTTTAATTCTGAAACTCTGCGGTATTAGATTTTCGAGTTTGCACTTAGTGAGAAAAGTTAAATGGTTGGTGTGCCTAGCCAACTTTAGGTGCATTTGTTCAAGTTCACTTAATTGATTACTTACTCCGGGTCCGTACCCAGAATCAATTCTTTGTTTGAAATTCATTGTTGGTGATGGTGATTTTATATTTTGATTAGGATTTTTGCGGACATTTGCCATCACTGATTAGTAAATAAACAAGTTTCACGACGTTTCGGGATCTGGAATCTGATCCCGTCTTCAGGTGGAAGAAAACCTAGAACATAACAAGATTAGTAACACATAGCCAGGAAAACCTGGACAAAAACACAGCTAAAACAGAGAACTGTAAAAGCAGTCACGAAAACAATAAGCTGAAAATAAAAACAATACACAAAATAACACAGGAATCACAAGTATCAAGAATCACCAGACAGGAGAGAGCACGTCCACACCTAATCAGAGCTGAGCTGAGACTGGTGGGAGGAAAGCAAATGGCGGCGGCAACGGAAATGGCGGCGCCCACACCCAACCAAATCACGGCGCGCTACCGGTGGCGAAAACCTGAAACAGAGACATGTGATATGCAAATTCCGTGTGTCTGTGTTTTTTAGTTAATTTTTAACCTGATTTTGCCCCTTGGCCTTGCTACGGGTTAACATGTTATGAGAATTTTGAACAAAATTGTTAGTAATTACCCTATTTGCTGACACTTTATTTTCCCTGTCTTTCAATTCTTTGTTTAATATTGGTAGCCATACAGGCCTTATTTCAAGTGAAGATTGACTGATTGGTTGGTCTGCTAGTTTTATGTATGAAGCTTCAATTAGTTTTCTTTTGAAAAAATGAGGTTCGCGGTGTATGAATTTCAAACAAAGAAGAGCACTCCAAATCAAACTAAATCAGAAACTCAAGATTCTTTAAACAAAACCCCAACCAGTAATTTACAAAATCAAAGTCCTGCTGTACTAACACCCGAAACTAAAATGGATGATAACGAATCTAAAGAAAAACTACCCCTAATAAAAGCTGGAACATCCTCGGGTCTACCATCAGAAGACGTCCATGATTTCATAAATAAATTTAAAACAGCTAGTTTATGTAACCATTGGTCAAACAAAACTAAAATTGAGCTTTTTCTGACCCATCTAACAAGCACACCCTACAAATGGTTCAATCTTTACAAGCAAGAGCATGAAACAATTGATTGGGATGATTTAGAAAAAGAATTCATTAAAGCCTTTAGTCCCGTAGCTTTGATTGCAGACCTGCAAACTGTACTTGAAAATAGGGTTCAAGGAGAAAACGAATCTCCGTCCCACTTTCTATTCGAGATTATCCACCTATGCAAACGAATTGATCCCGTCATGACTGACAAAAAAGTAATTGAATACGTAATTCAGGGTATTAAACCAAATATTTGTGATGAGCTAATTAAACTGGAAAATAGATCCTTACAAGAATTGAGAGAAAATCTGTTCAAAATTGAATCACAGTCGATTTTAAGTAAAAAAATACACGATTGTATCAGAGGCATAAATCTCCCAAAACAAACCCAAAATCAGTAGCATTTGATGATGCTAACTTAGCTGTCCTACAGTCAGACATCAGAAACCTAACCGTAAACAGTCTAAAACTTGCAACAAATGAAACCCGTAAAAGTAGAGACAGGTGTAGGAGTCCAAATGATGAAACCTCATATAGGTCACGTTCCCCATACAGGAGAGATGAATCTCCATACCATAGGCGAGATAGGTCAAGAGACAGGTCAAGTGATAGATTTATGCATAAAAGTTCTTCCCGTGAATCTAATTACAACTCTCGAAACTCCTCTCCCAAAAACAGAGCTAGTTTCCACAACTCTAATTACAACTCAAATCATAAATCTCCTTCCAAATCCCCATCTAGAACACAATCTCCTCAAGACGCTAGATATTGCTATATATGTAAAGTAAATAACCACACCACCGAAGTATGTTGGTTCAATTCAAGAAACAATCGTGCCAACAGGAACAACAAAAATCACAGTCAAAAATCCTCTAAACATTGCTCTTATTGCTAAAGAACCAATCACACTATAGATCAATGTTTCAGGCGCCCTGATCAACGATCACGAAATCAAAAAAACGTGTAAACCAGGGAAGTCATTTAACTGGTAAACACAATCATATGGCTTCCCATGAAAACAAACCATTTCGCACTAGATATTTTTGGAATAAAACAAGCCATTTCCCTGGACTTTTGTCAGGCAGACCTAAAAGTATGAACAACTTAACAAATAACAATAAACATTCACTTCTACAATCACAATACAAAATTGATTTCCCAACAATACAAGAGTCCCTTAAACGCAAGAATTACAGAAATAGATGAGAATTAAATCCTAATAGTAACGGAAAAACTAAGCATAAAAAGGCAAGTTCCAATAGCACCAGTAAATACCCTATCCATGAACCAACCTCGGTGACGACACCATCAGCTGATCCGCAAGGTCACTGCAACGAGCACGGGAGCATCAGCGTCTACGTCATCCTACGTGACGTGCGAACCAGCATCAACATATCAGCAACTGCCTGCGTCACGAACAGGTGATACGGGCACCGACACTGCTGCAGCCTCTGACATCATCGCTGCCGTGACCGAACCTCCTCCGCCGTTACCTAAAGCTACCTTTAACCAATCAATGATTAATAATGTTCATGGTAGCAGCACATAGAAACACAAAAGGAGACACATTTAACACTAATATTTCGTCCTTCTGGAGGACTTCTTCAGAGTGAAGAGAAAATGGCTGCACAGCCATTTTCTCTTCACTCTGAAGAAGTCCTCCAGAAGGACGAAATATTAGTGTTAAATGTGTCTCCTTTTGTGTTTCTATGTGCTGCTTCCATGAACATTATTTCTCAGGTAAGCTAGCTGAAAGTCTATCCCGTTCCTCACTCAAAACCTACTAAGCCCTTGGCTCTTCCTTAGAAAAACAATCAATGATTAAGTCATCACTTCCCAATGAACTAGTTAATGCCCAAAACCAGACCTCCCAAATTCATGACATTTGTTTATCCAACAGTGATGCACTCTCTCTCCAAAGTATAATTGAAAATGAAGCATCGGAACAAAGCATTAAACACTTAAATCTAAGAAATCTAATCAAATGTGAAAGAAGGCAAACTAAGTGTACTTTATCTGATATTTATGACCTAATTTTCAACGTAAAAGAAACCAAGAAATTTCCCAGACAGAAATGGCATTCCCTATGATATTAATCCTAAACTTACAGTTGAACAACATAATAGGCTAGCGAAAACCCTGAATAAATTTAGTCACATGTTCACCAACAGAACCGAAGATTTAGATCCAGCTAAACTACCACCAGTAAAATTAAAAATTAAACCAAATGCTAAACCAGTTTATCACCCTCCATATAGGCAAAGCTTAAAGGAGCGTAAAATACTTCAAGATGAAGTACAAAAGCTAATAAAAGCAGGCATACTCGAAGAGGCCCCTGACTATACCGAGTGTGCAAGTCCCATGTTTGTCATAACAAATTCAGATTCTTCTACACGAGTTATATCTGACTTAAGATCTGTTAATAAATGCTTGGAACAACAAAATTTTCCAATAGTTTCAGTTGACTTAGTCTTATCATGTCTATCAGAAATGGAATATTTTACTCATTTGGATCTGAAGAATGCATTTTTCCAATTGGAAATCGCTCCAGAAGATAGGAAATATTTAACAGTAATAACTCAAACTGGAAAGTACCAATTTAGGCGTATGCCTCAAGGTCTCTCAATTGCTACCGTAGCATTTCAAAGAGCAATAACAAAAATACTCTCCAAACATTTATACGGTAAATGTATACCATTTATTGATGACATAACAGTTTTAGGGAAAACATTCGATGATCAGCTTGAAAATATAGAAATCATATTACAAGAGCTAAATAGAGTGAACCTAAAGTTAAATTCAAAAAAATGTCAGTTCATGTACCGTACAATAAACATTCTTGGTCATGAAGTTAGCGCTAAAGGCTGCTTACCCTTAAAGTCTAACACAGAATCAATCACTAAATTTATAACACCAACCACAATTAAACAAGTTAGATCATTTCTAGGAGCTGCAAATTATTTCCGCCGATTTGTAAAGAACTTTGCGAAAATAGCCATGCCTCTAACAAACCTCATAAAAGAATACAATTCTACAAAGAAGTTTCAGTGGACAAGCGACTGCAAGAAATCATTCCAGGAACTGAAGACCATTCTCACCTCACCACCACTTCTGAGTCACTTCAATGAAAACAGAGAAACCAGAGTTTATACAGACGCATCTAATTTTGCAATCGGAGCTGTTATGACACAGTACGATTCTGAAACACGCACTGAACACCCAATTCAATATTTAAGCAGAAAATTAAAACCTAATGAAGTTAATTATAGCGTATCAGAAAAAGAGTTTCTCGCTCTTGTATATGCCCTAGTAAAATGGCGTGAATTTCTTTATGGGAGAAAAGTAAAAGTTTTCACAGACCACGCAGCTCTCCAATATTACAAATCATTTAAAGGAGCTTCCTCTAGACTCACCAGATTATCTAATCTTATATGCGACTATGACCTGGAAATAACACACAAGGCAGGTCGATCCTTGGCCTTTCCCGACTTTCTTTCCAGAAATCCGGTTGATAAGACAATAGAAGAGGATTTCACTTTCAACCTTTCTTCAGTAAGCGCCCTTCATCAAGTGGACTTGAAGATCTTGCAAGCCCAGGATGATGACCTGAAACGCGTCTTACTTGCTCTCGAAGACCCTGATCTTGTGGAAGAAAAGTACAGGAAATTAGCCGCAAATTACAAAACAGAAAATGGAATTCTTTACAGAAGCTATAAAGATGGTGAGAAACACAGATATGTATTGGCTATTCCCCAAACATTAGTTAAAGACATACTTGAAGAATACCACAATTCGCCTTTATCTGGAGGACATCTCAACACATTCAAAACATTAGGAAAAATCAAGGAAAGATATCATTGGATAGGTATGTCCATGGATGTCGAAAACTATGTAAAAACCTGCGAAACGTGCCAGAAGAGTTACCTCAAAGCCTGCGAGGTAACTCGCAGTTGGGGTATCGCAGGCAAAACGTGCCTGCGATACCCCAAAGAAAAAGTTTGGCTTCCTTAATCCTATCCCTCCCACAAACAAAATCTTTGAACGTTTTCAGCTTGACATTATTGGCCCATTAATTCCCAGTAATAAATTTAAATACATTTTATCAGTTACAGAATCTTGTAGTAGATTTGCGTTTGCATTCCCGCTCGTAACTGCTGATGGAAAATCAATTGTTAAATGTCTATTAAAATTAATCTGTACTTATGGTGTGCCAACAGACAAACAGACAGGGGTACTGAGTTCAATAACAATATGATTCATGATTTAACCACAGCAATAGGAACATGTCATATTTTAAGCAGTGCCTTTACACCTCAAATAAATGGTCAAGTAGAAAACTTTAACAACACCTTGATAAACATGCTATCTCACTATGTTGCTGAAAAACCAAACACTTGGTCACAGTATATTGATTATGTACTATTTGCTTATAATAATAGTATACACCATACCACAAAATATAAACCAGTTTACCTGTTCTTAGGATTTGAACCTCAGTTTCCAAGTGATACATTGTTTGTTAACCATAATGTTGAAAAAGACTTACTAGAGAAATTAAAAATTATAAATGAGATTAGGAATACTATTCCAGATGTAATAGCTAAGGAACAAAAGAAACAAAAAATGTATTTTGTATAGGAGAGTTTTGACTTTAAACCCTGGCGATCAGGTACTAATCTGGTACCCAAAAAATTCTCAGAGATAACCAATCAAAATTTTCATTCAGATATAAGGGCCCATACACTGTACTAAAGAAAGTTACGCCAGTATCATATTTAGTTGAAATCTTAAAAAATGGTAGATTAGTAAAAGAGGTAATTCATGTATCCAGAATGAAACTATTTCAAAGCAGAATTGTATAATATAATATAGATAGAAACATGCGATATTTAAAACAATCTTTGCATCAATAATGGTTAAAATAAATAAATACTTATTGCTTATATTCGTTTTACAGCTCTACTTTTTTATTAACAGTTAACTTCAATAATAACTTATAACAACATTTGATTCATATGCTTATAATTATTTTAAATATATATGACAGGTTAATATGATAAATTACGTAAGACTTCCTCTTTTGTTCGTATAAAATACAAAGGAGTTACCAACTCACCCACACACACACCCTTATGTAAATAATGTATATAGTTGTGTAGCTACACACATTATTAATAAGTTTTATTCTTTATTCAACACATTTATGTCTCACAAATTATGCAAAGACAATATGCGTGGCCACGCTCAAACAAAACTTAGACTGTAACTTGTGAAAGCATTGAACTAGGTAGGAAAGTGTTATGCATGTGACTTAAAACAATTGTCTTCTTAAGACAGTTCATAGATGCTCATAGTTTAGGAGGAGTGCATAACTGTTACTAGATATGATGATACATTTAACGAGAGAATTACTCTTTAGTTCGTGAACCGGCCGGCACGTAACTGGGAGTATTTCATTGTACTCATCCTATCCAACATTAAATTTCTTTGAATAGTTGTTTTTAGCACATTTGCCTTTGAACAATAGTGACGGACTGATCAACCTCATTGTTGTTTCAAATGCATATGAAGTTCCCATTATGTGATTTTTTTCATGATTTCAGCCTAACTAAACGCAATAAAAACAACCCATGACAAGTCATGACTAGATGAGTTTTTGTTCTCTTTACATAAATGGAGTCTCATATCTAAGAGACGTGATAACTTGAATATGAAATCTGTGACATCAATATGTAGAATCAGTAGGTTCTACAGGAATTTATTTGCCATTTTGTGCAAAATATTACAATGATAGCTTGCATCAACATGTACTCATGAACTATTAATTAATAACTAGTTTGTATATAGATATTGAAACATATTATAAGTAGTTGAAACAAACAAATAGTTGACAAATAAGCATATGAATCACAATTTAAATATCGCATGTTACAAAATACAACAGGAAGCAGAGGGAACAAAATTAAAGATTAGATAATTTATAATAATAAATCCAGCACACTCTACGACCGCGGATTCATCGCAAAGCTCCACGCATCAGCGCCATGATGTCATCAACGCACCGGCTGCTGCTGCCTCGCCGCCGTTCCAACAACTCGGCGGTGTCAGCATCGTGTCTACTCGCCGCCCTCCTCATATGGCAATCTACTCCGTCAGTTGGGACGCAAATAACATTTCATATTGTATCGGGCGTGACCTTCAATGATGTATCTTCAATTTTAATTCCTTATCATTCTGTCGCGCTTTTGTTTCACTAGATTAATTATCGCACCAAAACCACTCAAAACTATTCCTAAAATGAGAATCGGAACAGAAGGATTAAAATAACCCTGCGATTGCACAGTTCAACAAGGACAATCTATAATAATTGATAGTGTAATCCCATGTGACTCAAGAGACCACAAATCACCTCTAATTTACCACTTGATTCCTCTTTCATGGACTAATTTAAACAAACTTAAAGTAGATCTGCTTGACAAAATTGACAGAACAGTTTTTTATAACATTTCAAACTTTACATTAGTCGATTGGGATTTTACGACACCAACATTTGTTGTAAAAAATCTAGAACCAGTTAAATTATTTGATCATATTGAAGTAAAAAACTCCTGGACCGATATCGTAGACAACCGTAGGGTAATCTTATATGTATTATTAGCATGGATAACAATTTTGACAGTTTTATTGTTAATTGCTGCATATTTCATTCACATCCTTAATATTAAATTGAATGTTTTGAACACTCAGTCTTGAACCCCACCAGAGATTACATGTCATTCTACACATACAATACTTTAACTCACTTACATATCACCACAATTCAAAACAAAATGACTATTTCAAAACTAAATTCTGCCAAAATTTCAACTAAATTTACTTAAGGAGACCGAGAGGGCGAAAGAAGACGTGACCGCTCAATCAACAAGTCAGTTGATCTATTCTACCGCGTTCCGCTGGAAGGGTCGTGGGTAGGTAGGATGCGCCGGTTCAAGATCGCGGCGCGGCGCTGGAAGGGGGGATGAAGAGTCGGGGCGAACACCAAGATTTCCGCTCGCTAAAGAAGATGTCCGTGTCATCCTGAGGACCGCGAAAGCTCCTTAAGTAACATTTTCGAATTGGTCAACCGGTGGTAGGTTGACGTTTAAGCCAGGGGGGTGTAACTACGTGACGAAAACTTAATAATTTTCAAAACTCAAAACTTAATAAATCATAGACTCAATAGTTCGCCTCATGAAACTATAACTTGTCAGTCTGTCTGTCTGACCGATCGTCTTTCATTCGTCCTTTCCCAGCTGACGCGAGCAAGATGTGCCCGGTAGGGAATTCTTCTAAGAACTGTATCAACAACCTTCAAGACACTCCCTATCGGGGATTACAGCCAATGAGGAGACAATTATCTGCTCGGCGGGAGGAAGAAAGAAGAGGAGTGGAAGAAGGAGACCTCGGGACGAGAGGGAAGACGCGGGGTGTGTGATGTGTGAGTGAGCTAGGAGTGTGTGCTGTAGGTAATTTGGATTCCTTTGTTATTTATAAGAAGGTACTGTAAATATTTCAATATCATGTAAACATATTTTATAAGAAGGTATTATCTCATTTTTCAATTTGAAGTTATCAAGTCATTCATTTAATATGTAATCAATGTAATAATAACTGTTAATTATTACATTGATTACATATTAAATGAATGACTTGATAACTTCAAATTGAAAAATGAGATAATACCTTCTTATAAAATATGTTTACATGATATTGAAATATTTCCCAGTTGCCGTCCGGCTGCCGATGAGGAAGGACGCTTATCAGTTTTAGTCTGCTATCTGCCGGTTCAGGCCGTGACTTGTACTATAGTTAACCGTGCCGTTCGTGAACTATAATATAATATTTTCAAGTTTATAGTTCTGTTTAAGTGTATTTACGGCTACGTTCAGTGATGTCGCTCAAGTGCGGAAGGTGTGCGGCGGAAATTGCGCAAGGTGATCTGTCCGTGAAGTGCATCGATTGCAAATCTGGGTTTCACCCGGCTTGCACGCAATTTGGTTCGAGTCAGAATTTTACCAAATCAAAAAACAAACATTGGAAGTGTGAAAACTGTTCCTTAGAATCAAGTTCGTCAGTTTCACAGCAAACCAACGCCAGTACAGCTATGGACAAAGGTACTATGATTGAACTTTTAAATTCATTCAAGTCGGATATTAAAACCCACACAGACTCTGCTGTAGCTAACGTAATCACTAGGATAGATGGTCTCGCAGAACAGGTTCAGACTTTTAATAATAGAATCAATAGTTTGGAGACGAATCAGTCAGCTCTGCAAGAGCAATGCAACACGCTGGAACAGGCCAACGCCAAGCTGGCGGGCGACGTCCGCGTGCTCCAGGCACAGCTACACGATGCCGACCAACACTCGCGCTCTGCGAATATTGAGATTCTAGGTATACCTACATCTACTTCGGAAAATATCTATTTCATGCTCCAACACATCGCCAATGCTTTACAGATCCCTTTCAAGAGGGAAGAAGTCAGTATCGCCCATCGACTGCGCCTATACTCCTCCAAGCACGCGTATCCGCCGATCATCGTGCAGTTTGTCTCCAGAAGCACCAAGGAGGTGTGGATCGCTGCAGCTAAGAAAAAGAAAAATTTCAAGGCTTCTGATGTCGATTCCCGCTGCCCTCCAAGCAGCATCTACATCAACCATCACCTAACCACCAACAACAAGGCGCTTCTGGGGCGAGCACGAAGGCTACAGCGAGAGGGGAAAATTTACTTCGCCAGTTACACTAATGGGAAAATTCTCGTAAAACCCAAGGAGAAAGATGCTGCCGTCAGGATCACCGCACAGGAGGACTTGGACAAGTTTGACACTTGAGTTATTAGGCGCATTCGTTTTGATGTTAAAAAGGCCGCAAGTATATAGAACCATCACTTTCAATTAGCCTATTGTTTTTCTCAGGGCAAATTATTTTTTATTTTACCTGCATGATTGAAAATATTTGTTTTATAAGTTTATATATGTTAGTGAAAATGTAGATATTGTTCTGAAAATATTTTTATCGAGCATGCATTTTCCTCATATTTTTGTATACTTTTGTAATGATTATTTAATTTCTCAACATAACATATAAGCTTACTGTTCATGAACGTTTATATGCATGAATTTCATTAATTTAAAGAAGTATTGCACATAAATTGCCTTTTGTAAATATTTTTTATCAAACATGCATTTTCCCCATAAATATATTTTTCCCATATAAATATATTTTTATAATGATCATTCAATTTCTCAACATAACTTATATGCTCAATTTTCATGAATGTGTATATGCATGACTTTTAATTTAAAGAAGTATTGCAACAATTTGCCTGTGGTAAATATTTTTATCACACATGCTTTTTCCCCATATTTTTAATATTTTTTATAATGATGATTTTAATTCTCAACATAACATATATGCTTACTTTTCACGAATGTTTACATGCATGGTTTTTTATATTATTTAAGAATATTGAATTAGTTCTCCGTATAGGCTTTTGCAATGATAAAGTGTATGTGTATGAAATTCAAGAATGGTCTGTACTCAGTATTTGTTGTTTTTATTCAGAATATTTAAAACACCAACATAACGATTTCATTTGGATGTTTTATGATGATTTATTTGATACGCGAAGAATACCCTGCAATCCCGTTTCTTATCTCAGAATCAGTTGTTAGTTTGTTTTTTTCTAGTATTCTGAGTTCAATTCTGCACAATTAGGTAATTGAATTATGCTAAAATTCGTGATTGTGTCCTGTCTTTTAATATTTAAAAAAATAATAATATTAACCAAGAAGTTTTTTTGTTTTGTTAAATTTTTTATGTCTTAAGTAAATCAATTGTATTAATATAAAAGAAATGCCTTTAGGTACCAATATTAATAAGAAAACTTCATTATCCTTACGATATTATAAGTATTATTAGGTTGGCTCTTATTCAAAAATGTAACAGGATAGAATTTATTTTAATTTTTTTATGCATCAATTAATTAATATTCATTAATTTATGATTTGTAAATGAAGATATTATTTTCATTTTTTGAACAGCTCTACTACATGTTTGAACGTTTACAAAGTTAAATTGAGTTGTCTTCAAGCATAATAAAAATTATTTAAATTCAATCATTCGTTGTTTCAAATTAATAACTTTTTTTTAAAGCTTTCAATATGTTTAAGTTTTTTTTTTGTCACATATTGTAGTTAAGGCACTTGTTGTTGAATAGGCACATTATTTTCTCAAAATTTGGGTCTGGGCCGGCAGTGGGCACTTTGCTTGTGCCATGAATGATGATGACGATAATATATTTATTCAGAAATTAAACTGTTTACAATTAGACACAATTATTAAGTATTCAGATTTTTATAAGCGAGATGATGGCATTAGTCCTTTAAATTTTTTTCACTCTAACATACGAAGCTACAGCAAAAATTTTGATGAGTTATGTCTTTATTTAAATAATTTTATTTTCAATATTGATGTTATTGTTTTGACAGAGTGTTGGCTTTCCGGCGGGGAGGGGGCGGCAACCTTGGAGGGCTTTGACCTTTATCACACAACAACATACCGCAACCAGAACGACGGGGTGATTGTTTAAGTAAACAAACATTTATCAGCCACTGCAACTGAAATTACTATTGGGGACGTTTATGGGATCAAATTACAATTTACACTTTTTAATAAGCATTTTCATATACTAGCTGTTTACAAAACATTTGACTGCGACGTTATTTATTTTTTAAATGGACTTGAGACTTATGTAAATAACATTAATAAGGACCATGTGTGTATTTTTCTAGGAGACATAAATATTGACTTATTAAACAATGACTTGCTGACAGATAGATACTTAAACTGTTTATTAGGTACGGGTTTCACTCAGTGTATCGACAAACCTACTAGAGTGACGCAAAACACTAGTACCTGTCTGGATCATATATTTATTAAATATAACGACTTGAATACGGTCAAATCAGCAGTGCTCCAGACATGTGTGACGGATCACTATAGTACCGACATCGTCATCACATCCCCCACTCCTCACCGCGACTCTGACAGTGACTCATTCACTCCACGCACTTACCTTGACTACACACTACTCTCTCACTATCTTACAAATTCCAACTGGGATCCGATTTTGACGTGTCACGACGATGTAAATTTTTGCTCAGATTATTTTTTCAGATTAGTTTCTAATTCTGTTGCAGCCTCTAGAAAACCTATTTTTGATCGCAGTACAAGATTTAAAAAATTGAAACCATGGATTACATTTGAATTGTTACAGCAAATAAGAACTCGGGATAAATTAAGTAAGCAAATTAAAAAACAACCTTTTAACTATGAACTTATTAATTTTTACCAAAATTTGAAGAATAACTTAAGCAGATCATTAAAACAAACAAAAAATAGTTATTATCGTAACAAATTAAACGAGGCCAATTCCAGTCCAAAAAGGTTTTGGGGTATCATCAATGAAATTTCGGGGAGGGGTTGCAAAAAAGAAGCATTTCTAATAGATAAGTTTATCCCAGATAGAGCCGTAACCGCGAGTGAATGTAAAAGGGTTGCCAATGACTTTAATGAATTTTTCTCCTCAGTAGGTACCAACTTAGCCAATGCTATTAATGATGGTGGGGAACCAGTTGTGAATGACAGCCACTTCTCACAGGACTGCACATTTTCACTGAAAACTGTTACTGAAACTGAACTCAAACGTTATGTCTACAGTTTACGTGGCGGGTCGGCCCCTGGCTGCGATGGTATCACGGCCGAAGCCCTTAAATTAAACTTTAATGTATTTTGTAAGCCATTGCTACATATAATTAACATGAGCATTACTTCTGTTTCATTTCCTGATTGTTTTAAACTGGCTAAGATTTTTCCTCTTTACAAATCGAATGAAATTTCAAATATGAATAATTTTAGGCCAATATCGCTTTTAAGTATATTTCCCAAAGTCATTGAGAAAATTGTCAAGGATCAATTTGTTAACTATTTGCAGGAAAATAATATTTTAAGTGGGTGTCAGTACGGGTTTCGTTCAGATAAGAATATTTCAGATGCTTTGTTTGATATAAATAAAGAATTAAACCTTTCAATTTCCAACAATGAACGATCATTATTAGTTTTTCTAGATCTTAAAAAAGTGTTTGATTCAGTCCATCGCGCGAAACTTTTTTCTAAATTAGAAGCAATCGGTGTTAAAGGCGTTGCGCTCGAGTGGTTCAAAAGTTACTTGTCAAATAGATCTCAGTTTGTCTCAATTTGTAACATTAATAGTGACATTCAGCCTGTAGATTACGGAGTGGTCCAGGATAGCACATTAGGGCCAATTCTTTTTTTAGTTTACATAAATATCATTTCCAAAATCGATACATTTGGGAAATTTTTCTTATTTGCCGATGACAGTTTAATTTTTATTAAAGGAAAGACATGGCTCGAGGTAAGAAATAAAGCTTTGCATGATCTTTTGAGGACAAAAATGTGGCTTGACCAAAACACTCTCTCTTTAAATACCTCAAAAACCAAGTTTATGCCTATTTCTTTAAGTAAGATATCAGATTATAATTTACACGACCTTTTGATTCATTCTTGTGGAAATTATCAGAATGTCAATTGTACTTGTGATTACATTGAAAAGGTTGAGACATACAAATATTTAGGTGTTGTTTTCGATCAGCGTCTTAAATGGTCAAGTCACATACAATTTGTCAACGGTAAAATTAGAAAATACGTCTTTGCTTTTAGACAACTTAATCAAATTCTTAATGAAAGAGAATTAAAAATGGTGTATTATGCTTACGTTCAATCTCTTTTGACTTTTGGAATAATTGCTTGGGGCGGGTGTTTTAAAAGTACTTTGGAACCACTTAACGTTTCGCAAAAATTGATTTTAAAAATAGCTTTTGGGAAGTGCAAACGTTACCCGTCTGACGCCCTATTTCAAGAAACCTCTGTCTTGTCTTAACTGTTAGACAGCTTTTTGTCAAAAACCTTTTAGTTCATATTTTTAATAATTACAATAGCATTTTTCACAGCATATCTCACTCACATAACACCAGATATTCAACCAGAGTCGGGATAGTTTCTATGCAAATTTTCAGAACATTTTCTTTGACTAATTCATTTTACATTGCTCATATCCTGTATAGAAATATATGTAATAACTTTCAGTATCTTAATTTATTCGATTTACCATCAACAAGTATTTTTAAAAAGCGTGTCAATGACTTGTTGCTAAGTCTGGATAGGGACGAGGCCGCGATTATCATCGCGCCAGATTACAGGCGAGACTGACTGTGACTGACTCTGACGACGGCCCCGCTATGACTTGACTGTTGCACTGTCCGACTCCCGCTCGCCTCTCCTCTCCTCCCTCCTCCCCCCCACGCCTGCTGAATTTCATGTCGTAGTGTTGCCATCAATCCATCACGTTTTTCACATCGCAAATTTTTTAAGTTTTTTTTTCAATTACATTTTGATTTTACTAAGTTTTACAGGTATAATAAATTTTATTCCAGTTCTCCCTCATTGCAATTTTTTTTCTCTTCAATCTAAAATAAGGTAATTTTATTAAGGACGCATCTCGAAGCTGACGCACAGGCATTTGTGCCCATGTCGGCTTATTCCTTAGACCTTCTTAAAGTTTGTATTTTTTCCATTATATATTTTATATGGTACTTGTATTCATTGCATGTAACTTATTTATTTATTTACTTTTTAATACATCAAGAAGCATCAAGAACTTTTTTGTTATTTCAATGCAAGTACAGAGATAATTTTATTTTTTGCAATGTAAATTTTTGTAATTTTCTGGAATAAATCTCTATATTCATTCATTCATTCATTCATTCATTTACAGTACCTTCTTATAAATAACAAAGGAATCCAAATTACCCACAGCACACACTCCTAGCTCACTCACACATCACACACCCCGCGTCTTCCCTCTCGTCCTGAGGTCTCCTTCTCCCACTCCTCTTCTTTCTTACTCCCGCCGAGCAGATAATTGCCTCCTCATTGGCTGTAATCCCCGATAGGGAGTATCTTAAAGGTTGTTGATACAGTTCTTAGAAGAATTCCCTACCGGGCACATCTTGCTCGTGTCAGCTGGGAAAGGACGAATGAAAGACGATCGGTCAGACAGACAGACTGACAAGTTATAGTTTCATGAGGCGAACTATTGAGTCTATGATTTATTAAGTTTTGAGTTTTGAAAATTATTAAGTTTTCGTCACCTAGTTACAATATACATATATATATGTATGTAGGGTGTAAAATTATTTATAATCGAATTCACTTGAAATTTTCGGAGATTATTACTTATTGTATATAAATACGTAATACAAGAAAAATTTCTAACCTTGCTACTTGTTCTGTGGGTTCACCAATGTAGGGTCTATCATTAGGTATTTCCTGTTCAGTTGTGTCTGGCACAATTTCATTATAATAATCAAAATCAACCTCCATAGGCGAGTCATGATCTAGGCCTAGATCAGTAGGCCTAGGCCTATTGGTAGGGGCATTTTCGTCTACAGTTATAAGCTCGTTGAGGTCTGTTTCAAAATAAAAATTACTATAAATAGATACATCAATTTCCCCTGTACTTACTCTTTTTATTGTTTCATCGATGGTATCAGTGTGAGGGGAAACATTTTCATAAAAGTCATCCTCGTCAACATCTGATAAGTTGATGCTATCTGCAGCAGGCATGGGCAACAACTCATACAAGTCTTATGATTCACCGTCAGAATCGGATTCCTGGTACTGTTCACGTGTCACTCTGTCTTCAAAATCGTCATCACTTTCTTCCTCATTAGAAGATAATTCATTGTTTTCTAAATATCAATCTATTTCGCTAGAACGCAAACCACTATATCGCGATATTTTTATCACAACACAACCTCAAAACTCGCCTGGCTTTATTTACAAATAATATCTGACATATACAACAGGATTGCCAACTTTTAGAACGAAATTGTAGAAAAACTAATGCAGTTTGTCATAGAAAATATTGGTGTCCCAGTACGTGCAGCTACCTATGAGGAAAACCCAAAACTACTAGCACTAACGCATGACGAGAGTACACCGTCCAAGTATTCTGTAGCGCCCGGGCGGTCGGACGAGAACGACCCATCGAAGTAGGCCAATGGGTTGATAAAAACATTACAGATCTCTAGTCTGTAGTTTGTGATATATTATTATAATTTAAAATCTCATATTAAAAACCATTCATTTGTGATTTGTTTTGAATTATACCCACTATACACTAGCGGGTGTCCTTTGGGATTTAGAACAACTAGGATTAAAGGTTAACTAATTAAAAACTACATGGAAAGTTTACAGTAAAGCATATGGGAAGACCTCAGGTCGACTAGGATGAATTCAGATAACCAAGTTAGAAAGAACTGCTAAATTGGAATAACCTCTGGTGTTTGCCTAGCTCTCCCAAACTCTAGGGGTCAAAACTAATAACCCATAGTTAATGTTTAACCTACTCAAGAGATCAACACTAAACTACTACACTAGTGACTGGCTCATCAATTAAAGGAGTAAAACAAACCTTTTACTTTACAGGATCAGACAGGAGAAAACCAATTCAACGGCAAGAAAAAACTAATTTAATTTTGAAAAACCTGTTTATTCACTTCCAATAGTAGAGAAAATTTTGGTATGCTCATTTTGGGATTAAAGTTGAGTTTAGCCTACTTGATTTGAGGCTCAGTCTAGTGATTTATTTAATCATTTGAAATTCGTTGAGTATGCAATTTTGCTGCACAACGAGGGTTTAAAAAAATGCAATATTTAGCTAACCCATGATCTTTATTTTTTCTTTCACCAAAATTTATATTTTTTTATAATTAATTTAACGATTTTAAGATTTTACGGGAGCATGAGGAGGGTGACATGAAAAGCTTCATGTCAAAAATGTTTACCCAATCAGTGATATATTTTTCCTGCAAAGTTCATTTGTTTATTTATTTTTTAAAAATTTGTTTGTTTTTTGGTAAATAGAAAAAAAAACACCATTTAAACATAGAAACAGCTAGTGAGATAGAGCAAGAGTAATCGTTTTGTTAACAACAATTACTTACTTTCCATGCAAGTTGGCCTCCTCCATCAGTTTCCTGTACTCGTCCTTGCGCTCCTTGAGCTTGTTGCGTTTCTCCCGGCGCTCCTCCTCAGCCCGCTCTTTGACGTACTTGTCGAACACCTGCTTGCGCTCCTTGGACGTCAGCAGCAGGTAGCGAGGGTCGAACACAATCTTGTGCAGCTCCTTCTCCCACGTGCTGAATGCCGAAACCTACGACATTCCAACCTTGCAGAATGGGACAAAATAATACGTGGAGTGTTTTACTAAGTCATGTTTATAAATAGAGAAGGGAGTGGTAGAGATAGAGGTGTTTAGGCGATGTGATTGGGTAAACAGACTCAGGACTTGGTGAAGGTCTACAGTGGTGTATTAAGCTCAAATACAATATGTTCGCCTCAAGTTGCAGTGCTACCAGCTTTGCCGCTGCAGTAAATAATCATGCTGAACAAGAAGTGCGTTATCATTCACTTTAATGATTTAATGATCAATCTTCTCTTAGAGGCGAACAATATAGTGCAATTTTTTTCAAGCAAACGGTGCCATTTTCGTACTACACTGAGGCTCATTATTTTTCCCAATAAACTGAACACAATTATTGGCATCCACAGGTTTAACTTTTTCACCCAAAGAAAGTGAGTGAGTGATTACCACTTCTTGATCAACATGATTATTTACCAGCTTGAACACCGGCCAGTGAAGCCAGTGACACTGCAGCTTGAACCAGCTATTTTTGTTTTTCAATTACAGTTTTTAATACAGGCCCTATTGACCTCCACCAACTTCTAATGAGTCCATCTACCCCATGCCAATGTCTAAACACCTCTACCTCTTCCCCTCCTTTGTCCATCCATAAGCAGTATCCTTAAAAAAAAAATGCCTCGTACGTCTATTTATTACAGTATAATAATAAATACAAGTTGGTTACACGATGTTACAGTCAAATAAGGCAATGTAATATATTAATTTCTTATGAAGATAAAAACGAATACTTAATTTTTTATTGAAAAGTTTTTACCTCTGAGGGCTTTGAGGGAGTTTCTGACTAGGTACTTGCAGAATGCTTTCCTGCCTAGAATTCCACATTCTTATGGTACTTTCACTCTCATTCACTCCTGTGGCAATCCGTGCCATAATAGGGCCTTAATTGCACCAAGAACTCCTCTCCAGCTTTCCTGGCCATCTGCCTCTTCTTCTCTTGTCCTTATCTGGTTTATGACTTTTCTGGTGCTATCCGAACATCTCCTCTGTGATCTTCTAATCAGTATATGGGACTTACTTTTAGTAAATTATTCTTCAGCTTTATACATGAATAGTGATAGGGTTACTCAACCTTAAGGTTAAAGACTATGTGACAGTTGATAAGGTTAGGATATCACAGCTATCCCTGATTGATGAAAAAAACCTTGTAAGGTTCAGAAATGTGATCATACAGTAGAGCGCCAATTATCCGAACGTCGGTCATCCGAACGCTGTAATAATTCATATTTTGAACATGATTCTCAAGCAATTCAAATTCGCATGCTGAATTTGCATGTCAGGGCTGAAGCAAAAACAAATTTTGGACTTTTTATCTAACTAAAAAGTATACAGTGTACTGTATCTATGTATGATAAATTGTTCTTTAAAAATTTATACCCATGTATTCTGATCGATTTCATAATAAAATTACGTGAATAGTCTTTGTTTGGTAATTTTTTAGCTTTTTTACTAGTGAGAATTACGTTACATATATAATTTTTAAATTTTGTCTTTTCATGTTCGATTATCCGAATATTCAGTTATCCGAACACCCCCTGTCTCCAATTAGTTTGGATAATCGGCGCTCTGCTGTAATTTAAATACCTAATTAGCCTTGCTGTGCTATAATCAAAAACCAATGTTTTCATAAACTGAGCCAAGGTTTAAAAACCTTCCTAAAAATATTTTTATGAAACAGTGTGTACTACCTCCTTCTCTGCCAACATCTCGCGGAAGGACTTGATGCGAGTCTCAAGAGGCACGATCGCCCGCTCACGAGCCGCTCGCACTTCTGCCTCCATCGCTGCCTCCTTGCCGATGTCAATCTGCTTCTTCTCTTCTTTCACCTCTGTTGCTGATGAATTGGAGTCCACTGCATAATTAAATATTGTGAATGTTTCAAATGTAATCACCGAACAAATTCATGACATTTTCTGCAAAGACTGACGAACACAGTTAATATGTTTGCTATTGCTTAGCAGAAATTATTCTTCAAGGATAGGCCAATTGGCTTACAAACAAGTCAGCTATTGTGCTGAAAAAGTCCACATGCCAGCCGGCCAGAGCCATCTAAATATCTCATTTTTGACCTGCTGTTTCAGTGCTCCTAATTGGTGAAATGTGACATTAATTCTGGTCTAATTTCAAGGCTGAAGAGTTTTGTACCGATATATGGGGAAACTGTAACATATACTGGTCTATGTTTGGTCTCTATTAATACAATAAATACACATATGTGTTGTCATGATGGTAATCTAGCATAACTTCAGCTGACTTGCAGGCATTTTTGACGCTAAGTATTTTTAACCAGAACCTAACCTAAAAGTTGTAAAAAAAATTATTTTAGTTGTAAGAGTTTGAAGTCAGGAGTAGGTTAAACAATTGGGGGGGTAAGTACACTAGCTTTGAGTAATTTCAAAGCTAATGCCTGCGTGTCTGCTGCATTGCAGTATAAAAATATCGTAAGTTTGACCTCCTTATTGGAAATTAGTGTGTAAAAAAATAATTAATGAATTAACAATTAGGAAATTTATTAAGGAAAGTTATTTTTTTAGAAAAAATACAAAGTGCTGGAAAAATTATGAGTCATTTCTAGGGGTCTGCTGGCCAGACTTTTTTAATTTGGGTCGGGCCTTTAATTTTGGCTTTCGGGTCTCGGGCCAAAATCGGGTCGGGCCAAAAATATTTAAATAATTACTTTCGTATGAATTAACTAGAACCTAAAAAGAAGCTAAATCAAGAAATTAAGTACAGAATTAATAGACGAAAATTACCACTATATATCGAGACCTAATAATTTTTAGTAGGTTAAAATTATATCATGATTCAATTTTAACATTCGACAAGAAATTAAGTTAAAAACTAATAAGTGAACAAATTCAGCCAAAAAACTATAAGAGCCATTACAATAATGATTATTATCATTACAAAGCCACACTTTATCACAACGACCATAACGCCAATAAACAATATAAACTTTGAATATAAATTTGAAGTTGACAAGTGCAAGGTCAGGGCTAAATATAGGTGTAAGTTTTCAATTTCCGAATTCTGAGAGGTGGTATTTCTAGGTAACTGTCGAAATCCATTCTTCTATGAGTTAATGAAATATTTTTGAGGTTATTTTTATGAAAAACTTGTGGACGGCTGCGAAAAACGAAAGCGCGTATCTTTCGGTCGCAGATGAACGACAGATGTAGCTTTTCGAAACTCACGATCTGCCGCGAAATAAGGTCGCGCATGTTTTCCGATCACCGATAATCGGCAAATGTAGCCTTGCTAAAGTCGCGGTCGGTCGCGAAAATCGATCATGTGTATTTGCCGATCGTAAATAAACGAAATACAGCTTAGCGTAACTCGCGATCGGCTGTAAAATTCGATTGCACACACGTAATTCGCATGTAAATTCGATCGCCGAGTAAACGGCGGGAGTAACGTATTGGGCGCGGCCCGACTCGATTTTGGCCCGAACTGATTATTCAAAAGGCAATAACCACTCTAATATTTTACTTTTGGCTTTGGAAACCAAACAATAAAAACAAAAGCGAAAACTTAAAAACTATTGTGTCTCTATCAAACGTTAAAAAAATTTATAATATCTTTATTTCTTATATATTATTTCTTTTTTCAGTCCATTAAAATAAAAAAGAATAAAATTCAAATTCAATAAAAAGGTGTAACAAATAAACAATAACTTTATTTAGTATATTTTTATTAGTTAGCATTTCATTTACAATTAACAATTTCATTGAATTAACTAGTTTTATTTATTTTTATTTTGGAATGTATTTTCTATTTAGTATTTTTATATAAGTTACTATTTCATTTACAATTAACATTTTCATTGAATTAACTAGTTTTATTTATTTTTTATTTTGGAATGTGTTTCCAATGTTTGCTATTTTATCAATTGCATACAAACTAGTATTTTCTCAATTTAATTTATTTCTTGGAATGTTGTAAGTTGGTACGGTACTTAATACAAACAGTTATAAATGACAGTGTTTTTAACCTAATGATATTATTGTAATAAAGTAAAATAAATTTGTGAACGGGCATTTCCTGAAACTTTAGGAGAGACAAAAATCCTGTCCCGTCCCGAACTGAAAATCCAATCCCGACCATCCCTACTTATTATTTTAAATTTATTTTAAAACATGAAAAACAATAGGAACAGCTCAATGGTCAACGTAAAAATAGTAATTCATCAATTGATTAGGGAAAGGATTTTAACAGATTTAATAATATACTACCACTGTAGGTACCACTGTAGGTTTGAATTATAATTACCTACTAAAGGTAATTATAATTCAAAGACTAAATTTAATACAATTTAAACTTTACAAAACAACGCTAACAACAGTAGTTGGCGCAATACTACGTTTAAATTTTAAAACCCACTACTCACGCACCCCTTGAAAACATTATATTCGTAGTAAAAATATATGACATTGCCAACTGGAGACTGAGTGGCTCAGGCCTAAACGATAACATTCTGATCATGCTTGTAGTAATATAAAAGTGACTCACGCTTGGCAGTTTCGAGCTTCTGTTTCTTGGGCGCCGATGCCTCCGAGTCGCCGGAGCTGTCCCGCTTGGCGGCTCCCTGCGTGTCGGCGGCCACCTGCACCGAGTCGGGCGGACTGGCCACCATCTTGTCCACGTCCACGCGGCCCACCAGCTCCTCCGGCCGCTCCCACACCGACGTGCGCGACGACGGGTTGTAGAAGAACACTCGGCCGTCACCCGTCCACACCACACACCTGCAAGGTGGCTGAGTATTGGTTTTACATATGAGTTGAGTATTTAGTCACCTTCTCGAGTATCGAGTCAAATCCAGTTACAATAAAAAGTAAAAATAATACTTTTTTAAATTTCAAAATAAAACAAAATTGCTGATAAAGAAAAGAAATAGGAAATAACCTCAAATTATAATAACAATTAAGTTATATAAATTTATAATTTTTAATGGCTAAAAACTCCTTAATTCAAGAAAACAAATGAGGTTCAAGCAATGGCGGTTAAAGATTGATTTTTTAGGTGAAAATTCCCTGTGAAATTGAATCGAGTATACTGATTTTGCCTTAAACTTTGCCTTAAACTTTCGAGTATTTTAAAAAGTTGGGTAGTTTAAACTAGGCTCACAAAACTTGATTCTCAGGTACTCGCACACTCCTAGTTACTACATAACAAGAATCATTAGCTAGTGGATTATAATACAAAAACTCACCAGGGAGTACCTGGAACAGGAGTGCTGGACACAGGTTTAGATTTGTCTTGCGCTTTCTGCATTTCTTTAGCTTTTTCCTCCTCTTCTTCTTTTTTCTTCTTTGCTTGTTCTTCTTGGGCTTTGGCTTCTGCTTCTTTCTTGCTTTTCTCAGCCAGTTCATTCTTTTTCTTTTCAGCCTCTTCATCACTAAACAGTATCAAAACACTAACAGTTATAAACATAAATATTATTTGTAAGAAATACCCTATACACTAAGGACAATGAGATTTATCATTTACTGATCAAATTAAACACAGTAAATCACCTTTTCTTCAGCTTTAAAAATTAGAAATATGTTGCAGCAAGCACCAGCTATAAAATCTTAACCATGACCTTACTGCCATGATGAATCTTGACCTTACTGCCATGATGAATCTTAACCTTTACTGCCATGATGACATAGACTATGTTGCTGACCTCTCTTTGGTGGAGCTGGCAAGTGTCCCATTGACCACGCGCGACTGAGGCGACTTCTCTCCATCACTGGAGGAACCGTCCTCTGAGGCGGCGGCCTTGGCCAGCGCAGCCTTGGTGGTGGCGGCTGCGGAGATCACGCCTGACTGTGGCACAGTCGACACACCCTGCGCTGCAGCCAGCTTGGCCGCTATCAATCACACACAATGACTAACTATACGTCATTTAAAACCAATAAAAGTACAGTACACCTCGGATTATCCGGATTAATGTGGCGGAACACCGATCCGGATAGCAAAAAATCCGGATAATCCGAGGTCATTAAAATATCGCCTAAATGGCGATCGCGTACCTTAGTCCCTGCTAAATTGATGCTGCAAACGGCGTATCAAGACTGTTCAACATATTAGTCTTTCAAATTTTACAGGAGTTTCATTTTGAAACAAATAGAAACTAAACTTCATTATTAATCATACTAATATAATGTTAACTTTACCGTACATACGGTTTAGGTTTAGAATAAAATACCAGATTGATGCTGCAAACGGCGTAACAAGACTGTACAACATATTAGTCTTTCAAATTTTACAGGAGTTTCATTTTGAAACAAATTTAGGAACTAAACTTCATTATTAATCATACGAATATAATGTTAACTTTACCGTACTAATAAAACACCAGATTAAAATATTTAATTTATTATAAGATTAAATAATCATAACTCTGAATAACTCAAACTTGAAATAATCATGACAAAACTTAAAGTAACACCAAATTCACCACAGTAACTCTTCTCAAGAAATAACGTAACACATCTAATGAGAGTAATAAACGTCGCAAAATTAATTTTTTGATTACAGTACTGTACTGCTAGCGCCCCAAGAAGCAATCCAGAAAACTATATTCACTAAAATGCTGTAATGTTCTGTTTAGGGAATGCAATTCGTGTAATTACTGTGATTCCAAATGCGTATAGTAATGTATTATATTTGCATTTTACTTTTGGAAGCCACTTTCACCAGTAAACTCGCTAAAATCGTGATTTTGCCGTGATTTTAATTTTTTAATTTCTCCGATAGCCCGGTCCGGATAATCCGGGATCCGGATAATGTGGGGTCCGGATAATCCGAGGTGTACTGTAATCTTATTAACTTTTTAAAAACTACTTTTCGTTCGTAATCTTTCCAAGCTTGTAAAGCGGTCTTAACCGACGTTACAATAATTTATAACGGATGTAAATAATTTAATTTATTTCTATTTGAGTTTAGGTTCATTGCAGTTTAGGTTGTTTAGGTTTCCTTTATTACTTATTTTCTAACCATTACTACTGATTAAGAGTAAGGCAAGTCAAGAATTAAAAAACTCTCGCAAGTTTCTAGTGTTTTTTTGGTAAAGATGTTTTAAGATTAGAAGATATAACTAACGTTCTTTTGCATGATCACCATGTAATATTTGTTGAAATAAATTTTTACATAGTTTATTGTGCCATATCATAGAGAATATGTCTGATGGCTGTGGCAATGGAGGATGTCATAGCTCAAGATATAACACACCAAATGATCGAAGATTACTTACTGCAATCAGTTTTAAATTCTCCACACCCATAGTCAACATATATTTTGCTCCATCTCACTTCCTTCACCTCCAAATGGCCTCTAAAAGCTTCAGTTTAAAACATGTTTAATTCCTCTCTTGGTTTTTATTTTTTAAATTAATTCTTTGGCTGAAGTACTCTATTTTTGACAAAGGATTTGTGAGTGTGCCCCTTCATGTTTATACAAAGTCATTTGCCAATTTTAACCGGTTTCAACTCCTAAATCTGATCAATCAATGTGACAAACTAGCATTTTTCAATGTTACTGCTAAACAAATACTTTTACCTAACACCCCAGTGAGCCAAAGGCAAGTACCCAATGAACAGTTGCGTTTATAAACTTGTTTTTAAATGATTGATTATTTTATCGGTTCAAAAATTAAACAAACATTACTCGCAAATAGAGGGAATAAGTAATAACCTCACATTCCAGCAAGGAATAAAGTAATATGCATTTACTGATATTAATCGCCAAAAAATCCCTTAACTAAAAAAAAATACATTTACTGATGTTGGTAAAGATAGAGGAGTACTGATCTAAGGTAAATGGCAGGAGTAACTTCTACATTTGACCTTTTAAGTATTTTCTTAATCTTAAAAGTTGGGTCTATTAGTTGGCTAGAATATAATTCAGTACTCAAGTACTTGCATACCCCTAGCCAATAGAGAATTTAACACTAATTCGGTTCAAGTTAACCTTTAATAATGATTTGAATATGAACAGTAAACTACTCTTCCTGACAGCAGACTTCTAGAAAAAGCCAAGCTTTTACTGACTGCTGAAAACGGTAATAAAATCTTTAAATTATACTTGAGGCTTAATAAACTCTAAAACATCTCTTACTTTCTAAGTCTTTGAGTGCTTGCGGTTTCTGCCAAACACTTTCACCCAGTTTGGCATTGTAGTAGTAGAGCTTGCCATCTGGAGCCCTATGTTCCGTCCATTCTGCTGCTTTGGCTACTATTTCTGGATCAATCTGCAGGGGGAAAGCACATTTATTTATGTTTAGTAAACACATGCTAAGTTACTGATTTTTATTTTATAGTAAAATTTCGATAGTTCGACACTTAGTAGACTTTGAGTGTGTCAAAGTATCGAAATGACAAACTCAGGGGAGTATATGCACACCCCCCCCCCCATGAGGGGGGTATGTGGGGGAGATTTGATTTTACGTTAATAGCAGGATTGAAAATACATGTTGAGCATGTACATCTCCTAGATGAATTAAATGTCATACACCTAAACAATTGCACAAATAATTTACTAACTTTCATCGCAGTAGAGGTCCCAATACATATCAATGGAAAATATTTATTAGTCTTTGAATGTTTGATGAATGTGAGCCCGTTACAAACTATACAAAAGAGTCAAAGTATCAAGTATCGAAATAGCAAGGTTTTACTTAAAATGATTAAAACATATACAAAATAGATGCGTGCGAGAGAGGGTGAGGGTGAGTGTGAGAGGGTGAGGGTGAGTGTGAGAGAGAGAGAGAGAGTGTGTGTGTGTGTGTGTGTGTGTGTGTGCGCGTGCGTGCGTGCGTGCGTGCGTGTGTGTGTGCGTGTGCGTGTGTGCGTGCGCGCGTAGGTTTCAGTTTCATTTCTGTCATATCAATTATATTTTCAAACTGCAGTAAAATGTCAAGCATTTTTTTTAATTTCATTTTAAAACTCTTTTTTCTGCTTAGCTCCTCATTATTGCTATTCTTATTTTATTCCTCTACAATGTAACTTAAATAATATTTTTAACTTTAAACCCTGTTCGTTACTGTTTTTTTTTCTATTTATCGCGTCCTTTTTGTATTGCTTGCTGATTATGAACTCGTCCCTCACGCACAGGCATTCCCTATGTGAGGGACATTCCAGAATGTAATGAATTCTTGTTTATGTTTGTAATCTTGTTTTGTTTCAAGGAATAAAGTAATTTTGAATTTGAATTTGATTTGACTTTCCCTGACCAAACATCAAATTCGCTGACTTTCCCTGACCAAAATCTATTTCCCTGACTTTCCAGAATGTGGACACCCTGAACTCAATTAAATTGTTAATTATAAGTAAAATAGTAAATTATATAACAATGGAAATAAAGTTATTGTTTAGTTTTATTATTATTTTTTATTGAATTTGAATTTTTACTCTTCCTAATTTTAAGGCATTGAAAAACAGAAATATTATATGAAGAGTGCAGGGAAAGAACGTGTTGAGTCACTTTTTTTCAATTTATAGGAGAGAAATTTTAAGTTAAAAGACTTAAAAAACTTAGTTAAAATTATAAATTTATTACAATGTTTTTTAATACATTTGTGAAAGTATTACTCTAAGTGGCAAACACGTTCAAGAGTGAACATTTTCAGTAATTAGCTTTAAAGAAATTAAAAACTGAAGCAATGTCTAACTTGAATGGAAAACAACGTGTTAAGTCATATTTACCGGGAAAAAACGTGATAAGT
The DNA here is from genome assembly GCA_035578135.1 of Flexamia atlantica. Classification (NCBI taxonomy): domain Eukaryota; kingdom Metazoa; phylum Arthropoda; class Insecta; order Hemiptera; family Cicadellidae; genus Flexamia; species Flexamia atlantica. Next base: position 118,624,747 of record JAQJVK010000001.1, read on the forward strand.
CCAAGCCTTGTATAAAACCTTAGTGATAAATATCACAATATTAACCTTTTTTACATAAAATGGTCACATAATAAACAAATTCATGTTACCAGTACCTACTAAAGTTCTATCACATTGTTTAAGTGTTTTTAAAATAAAAGAATAAAAACAGCTCAGAGTAAACAGGTGATTTGGACTAACCACGTTCTTTCCTTGTCTTGGGACTTAACACGGTTTCCCCTTATCAAAAGTGGAATGTCTCTTGGACTAACCACGTTCTTTCCGTGTACTGGGACTTATCACGATTTTTCCCTGCATAGCTACAATTAAAAGTGGAATATCTCCTGGACTAAGCACTTTATTTGCTTTTCTCCCTTCACAATTTCATCTGCAGACTATGAGCTACACAAAACCATCTGTAACTGCAAATTGACAAAAATTGGACTTAACACGTTCTTTCCCTGCACTCTTCATATAGGAAAATAATAAATATAATACATTTTTTTAATGTTTTACAAAAACACAATAGTTTTTAGTTTTTGCTTTTTGTTTTTATTGTTTTGTTTCCACAAAGCCAAAAGTAAAATTATAGAGTTGTCATTGCATGTTGACAATATAAAGTCATGTATCAGTAAACATGTTATTGTATTTCTATGTACTTTAGGCTTTGAAGTTCTTGTTTTAGGAAAAGACTCATAATTTTTCCAGCACATTAAACTACAGTAAAAAATTAAAAATCAATTTAGTCTCAAGATTACAACCATAAAACTAGTTTTTCCAAGCTTAAAGTTATAAATTTGAAGTTCACAACTCCCAAACTTAATATTACACAAATTACATAAAATATTAATTGCCTATGTATTTGAAATCATAATTGCCAGAGCAAATGGTTTCCAAAAAAATCACGCATCTTTCTCGGTATTCCCGGTCAAAAGTCAAAATTCAAGGCCCATACTTATAATTTCTAAGGCCCAATTCACACAGAACAGACCTTTGGCGGAGTCGTGACACGGAAATATGTCCTTTTGCTGTCGCTCTCGTGTAAATGTGTCGCCCAATTTACACATGAGCAACGTAGCGCGGGCGGCCGCCCTTCCGCTTGTGTGTGAATTGGGCCTAAATAAGTTTCAGTTTGGACAAATAATTTTTCTTCGCAACGTTTAAACCATTTTTGTTGTACAGCTATTTTTACCCATCCATCAAAATAGTGTCTGCACTACAGAAGTTTCCGCTAATCTGAAGGGACTAAATTAACTTTATCTTGTTAATGAGATAATGAATAAGTTAGGCGACGTAATTAATGAATAAGTTAGGCTACGTCCTGCTGCATGACTTTCTTGGCGCCTTCAATTTCTTTGCCGCTACCTGCCTTACAGCTCTGCACTACAGAAGTTTCTGCTAATCTGAAGGGACTAGATTATCTTTATCTTGTTCCCGACTTGTTTTATTTGAACTCTATTAACTGTATTTTGGCTATGTACTTTTGCCAGCATATGTTTATTAAATAAATGACTTACTACATCTATATTTAAGATTTTATTTTGTATTTTTAGTAAAAGTTGAGTAATTGTTTTAGATATAAGTGCAATAAATTAAGCAATAACATTTTAATTTTATTTTCATTGCTTCCTATTGTTGTACGCCTGACTCTCTCGCGATGGTGCATACTCGAGCCACACTGCGCAACCAGGTGTTTAAAGATCTTGATTCATTAAATGTCCCAGATAACTTACATATTGATGTAAAACCTATTGTAATAAATTTTGTTCGGATTTTTAATGACATAATTGCTAAGCATGATCATACTGTTGTTGCTGATCTTGTCCCCCTCACTAGTGAGTGTTTGGGGAGGTTAAGTGACGCCTTTCAAACCATCGAGTCGCTGGAAATCGAGTCGCTGGAGAGTGTAAATCTGATCATGAGCAACTACTTAAACATCTGAAGAAGGAAAAAGAAAAATTCCACCTTATGGCTGAATCTGCTTTTGAAGAGCTTCCTCTTCATCTTAATAAGTCACTCATGAATGAGTTGAATAATATTAAAAGGATTTCTCAAAAAACAGTTGTAACTGAGCGAAAACATGAGTGTAGCTCCGTCATCCAGTTATCTTCTGAGACTGTTACATCGCAAAAATCTACTCCAAAACAAGCTTTTGTCCACCAATACCCTCTCAAAACCTTCAACCGATTTCATCCTCTTCAAAACCTGCACGATGATAGTCACTCCACTCCTGTGCTATCCAGTCTCTTCAAAACCAAACCAATCTTGCAACCTAAGAGGAGTCATACCAGACATCGAAACAGTCCTAGTACCCTCCCTTGTAAGACGTCCACCTCAGACAGAATTGAGTGTCGAATATCAACTCGGGCGACTCGGGAGGTCCAAACTGTTAAAAAGAAAAAGATCATGATTCTATCTGAAGGCCATGGTCGTAGGCTGCGAGAGGTGCTGGTAAATAGACTGGGTCCTGGATACGAAATACAAGCCATGGTGCGGCCTGGTGCGACCACCAAGTGTGTTGTGCGTGATGCAACAAGTCTCACTGCGGATATGAGTGAGGGGGATGTGCTTGTTGTCATTGCTGGCACTAATGATGTGGACACTAAGACTGAAAAGAAGACAAGTCCCACAATAAGAGAATATCTTTCGAGTATTGTAAAAACAAGCGTTATTTTGTTAACTTTGTCTTATAGGTACGACCTTGCATTGCTCAACCACCAAATCCATGCAATAAACAATGATTTGCTGTGCAACTTTGATCAGCCAAATGTTACTAAACTTGACGTGAATAGTTTTCTTCACAAGAAACACTATACACGTCATGGACTCCATCTTAACAACTTTGGTAAATTTAAGCTGAGTGCGACTCTAGCAATGAGCACTGAGGAATGCAGGGTCGTGGTCAGCGCAGTGGCTGGTCCGGCTGCCCACTCAGAGACGGGCTGTGTCTCTAACATAGAAATGGTAATCTCAAGCGAGACTAACCAGTGCTCTGGAGACCCAAATACTAATAAAATCAATAAAACAGTCAAAGCTGGGAATGTTTTTTTAAGCCCAGCAAGGAACAATCTATCTCTGAGCGAGGAGCTGGCGGCTTGTGTAGCACAGGACAGTCCGAAGATATTGCAGCCTCAGGACAACGCTTCTCCTCAAACTCCTGTCCATTAAGGGTTGTGAGCTATAACATCAGAAGTGTAAAGGAAAAAATCCCTGAGTTGTGTATTTTTATTAACTCTCTCCATCAGCTGCCAGACGTTATCTGTTTGCAAGAGACATGGACCGATGAGATTAGTGAAGTCCTTATGAATACATTGCAGGGGTACAAGGTTGCTTCTTGCTTTTCACGTTCCTCAAAAGACGGAGGAGATACTGCAATTCTTATAAAACAAAGTCTTCTTTTTAAAACCATTGATTACAGCGGAAAAGTCCCATTAGTTGAGTGCTTATTTGAATATACTGCAGCTGAGATATCGATTGGTGAAAACTGCTTTCTAATTGTCTCACTTTACAGCAATCCTGACAGCAATCATTCAAGCTTCATAAAACATCTCGATAATCTCATGGATCACATCACAAAAAAGAGCCCCGGGAAAACTTTTCTTAAAGCAGGTGATTTTGATATCAACCTTCTCTCTGATGACAAAGATGCCAAAGATTTCTTGACTTCTATCAGTTCAAATGGCTTAATTGCTAATTTCAAACAGCCAACACGCATCGTAAAAACTTCAGCCATATGCATTGATAACATTCTGACTAACTTTCTCCCACAAAATTCTGCCTTGCATGAACCTTCTCTGTCTGACCACAAAATGCTCGAAATATGTTTTCAGTTTAATTTCCTTCCGTTTAAATCTCCATCAGGAAAACCCCTATGAAGACGTTATCATTCTGAAAACTTATCAAAATTTAACAGATTACTTCTTGAGCAGTCTCCTTCAGTTCCTCTGGCTGACGGAGGTCTCAATATAAATGATAGCTTTGATTCTTTCCTTAAAAGTTTTCATTCTTGCTTTTGAAGAAGCGTTTCCCCTCATGCCAAACAAGTCAAAGCTAAAATCGCACAAAGCCTCCTGGATGACCCCCGGAATTAAGGAAATGAGTCGTCAAAAAAGGGAAATGTTTGAGAACAGCCGTACTTCGGACTGTCCTTGTCTTGCAATGAATTATAAAAATATATGTAAGGCCTTGAAAAAGGAGGTATCTGCTGCAAGACGCATGGCAAATGCTGAGCATATCTCTGGTGCTGATAACAAGCCAAGGGCAATGTGGGAGGTCGTTCGCAGGAAAACAGGGAAATTGCCTCAAAATCACAATGGAAATGTCACTCTGAATGTAGATGGGAATAAAATCATTGATCCAGAAAAAGTGGCGTCAACCTTCAACAACTTTTTTATAAATGTTGCTGTAAATCTTAGTCCGAATGAAAATTTTGTTTCTGACTTTCTTAACAGAAATTCAAAATCTAATGACAGCTCAATGTTTCTCCATCCTATAGATCCAAATGAAGTGTATAACGTGATTATGACCTTGAGGAACTCCCGATCAGTTGGCTGGGATGGTGTCCCAGCCTCAGTTTTGAAGTCTTCAGCTCATATTATTGCGAAACCCCTTGCCGATATCATAAATCTAAAAGCTTTCGATTGTTTCAGTCACACTGTTTTGCTACATAAATTGGAGTTCTTTGGAATCCGAGGAAAACCTAAAGATTGGCTTACGTCTTATTTACATTACAGAAAACAAAGGGTAGTATTTTCAGATGCTCATGGAATTAGTCACCATTCGACATGGGAAGTAAATGATAAGGGGGTTCCTCAAGGCTCCGTTCTTGGACCCATTCTTTTCCTGCTCTATGTGAACGATCTCCCGCTTGCATTCACAGATGCATCGTACTTTTTGCTGATGACACTACCATTACAGTGTCACATCCGGATAAAGCTCAGCTGGAAGGGATGGTCGATGTGTCTTTGCAACAGGCAGGACAGTGGTTCATGTCCAATGGTCTAATGATGAACAAATCCAAAAGACATCTTATGCATTTTGCTACCAGGCCAAGTATCCATCTAGACCTCAAAATTTTGGACATGGACACTGTCTCTTCTGCGAGGTTTCTTGGTGTCGTGGTGGACAGAAACATCAACTGGAAGGATCATGTTTCATTTCTTGTTAGTAAGCTCCAATCGTTGTGTTTCATGATCAAAGTATTGGCGCCAATTGTTGATCATGAGACACTAATGACTGTCTACTACGCCCAAGAACCAATCGGCCACCCGAAAACCGAAAAACAAGCGAAAGATTTCCGGCCGCAATAAGTCCAAAAGATTTGCCAGCCATGTTGTAACTTACAATATCTCTGGCCTCGAAAAAATAGCGATTTTCTTGTCGCAATACGACCGAGAGATATAACGGCCACTAAAAGAGCAAGGAACTCATCTGCCGCGAATCGACCGAAAAATGTTTCATTCCTAAAGCGAGTGAGTGACTTTCCGGCCGCAATATGACCGAGGTCTAATGACCGCGAAATGATTAAGGTCATCGGCCGCGATGCGACCGAGAGATTTACCTGCCGCAAAACAAGCGAAAGATTTCCGATCGCAACGAGACCGAAAATCTTGCCGGCTACGGTATAGTCAATAGTCAATAATTCTTTATTCATACATTTTGTACATAAATTAGTACATTGAATAGTGTCAAGTTATATTAGAAAATAATAAAATAATACAAATTTCCCTTAATCTACTCTACATAACTTAAAAATGAACCTAACTTGAATCCAGTTCCTCAATTGAATATGGTTCTAAATTAACCAAATATTCTTTTAGCGAATTTCCCCTATAGGGAAGAAGATATTACCATAGGTCTCATGGTAAGACCTAAGCCCGAGACCATGATAACTTTTCGTTTTGGGGCCACCAGAAGCAAAAAACACCATTCGTTCGAATTTTTAGATATATATATATATATCTATATGTCTGTTAGCACGATAGCGGCCGTAAAAATGGTCCAATCTTAATGAAAATTGGTATAGACATGTAAAGTGGTAATCACTCGGACGAGTTCGTGAACCAGCCCAATCGGACCACCGGAAGGGGGGTAAAGGGGGAAAAACACCCCCAAAAATGGGTTTTTTGAAATTTTTACATAGAAAAATAAAATTTATCGAATTTTTGTTGGCAACATTGTATTCAGCTCAAAAAAACAAACAATTTAGTATCTTGAATCACTGCTATATGTCCATTGGTTACCGAGATTTTGAAGGTGGTAAACACAGTACGTTATCCCAATGTTAACCTTATGGGAAATAAGTAAAATTCTATATCTTGCTGCTTATTACCCAACATATCTTGATAAAAATTGGTAAATGGCTTCTTCTAGTTCAGATCTACTAAATATTGAATTTAAACTAACCAGTTTTTATATACCTGTAGCGGCAAACTTGCATACTCATTCCCCATGTTATTGTTATGGGGCTTACCAAAACATATCAAATCTCGCTGTGTTGGATTGAAATATGTTGTTTTGCATTTGAAATTCGCTGAGTATGCAGGTCTGCTGCAACGGGGGTATTAATATTTTTTTTAAACTTTTTACAATCCGTTTCATTTTTTACTGTTTCTGGAATTTTCAAAATTAATCTATTTCCTGTATAAGTTGTTTTTTTCTTTTAAAGTTCTAAACGATGATTTTGAATCAGCATATCATTTTTTCGTCTAGTATTATAGTTGTGAATATGCTGAGAATGACTTTGTGTATTATTTTTTATAAACATGATAGATTCCAATATATAGAGACCATATACAGTAAGAATATTTAACTCTCTGAAATGACCTCTTACTGATTCATTGGTTTTAAGTTTTAGTATAATTCTGATTGCCTTTTTTTTTTAACTTTAAAGATTGATTTTAAGTTTTCTTTTTTTGTGGCTCCATACAAACATATACCATATGCAATATGGGAATGTATATGAGAATAGTAAATTAGTTTTAAATTTTCTACACTACAAAAAGGAGACATTTTTCTGAGGGCAAATAAGCCGGAATTTTATTTATTCAAAAGTGAATTTACATGGTTATCCCATGATAAATTGCAATCAACTACTAGACCCAAAAATTTAAATTGATCCACCATATCTATGGTTTTGTTGTTGATTTCGATATGTGGATTGGTGATTTGTCTACACTGTTTTGTTCTGAAATTTGTAAATTTGGTTTTGTCAGAGTTCAGTTGCAAATTATGATTGTTCAAAAATTGATCCAAACTAGCTAATTCTAATGTACTTAAAATTTCAATATCTTCCAAAGTGTTACCTGAAATTTTCAAATTTGAATCATTGGCATAAAGACATAATGCTGTAGCCGGCGAAAATTGTAGACTTTTCTTCATGTGGTTGAGGTAGCAAAGGAAGAGAAGAGGTCCTAAGATGGACCCTTGGGGCACTCCTAATTTTACGTATTTTAACTCAGAATTATACCTTGTAATATAATTAAAAGACATAATTTTACTTATTTGGACAAATTGTTGCCTATTCGACAAATAGGACTTAAACCAGTTCAAAGAATTCTTTATACCCATTGCCTCCAATTTAGAGAGCAAAAAAGAATGATTGACACTGTCAAACGCCTTTGACAGATCCATAAAAATTCCTACCACTTTTTCCCCTTTATCTACCGAGTCTATAACTGCTTCAATAAAACTTACTGCAGCTGTGATTGTTGATTTTTGTTTCCTAAAACCATGTTGATTGTCATGCAGAATACTGTTACTTTCTAAAAAAACATTAATTTGTTATAAACTATTTTTTCATAAATTTTTGAAATTGAAGGTAGTATTGAAACGGGTCGATAATTTTTAATATCCATTGGATCATTTTTCTTAAAAATTGGAATTACTTTTGCAATTTTCAATTGGCTTGGGAATTCACCACAAATAAAAGAAGAATTGATTAAGTGTGCCAGAACATTACCAAAATAGTGTTTAAATTCTTTGATTATTGACATTGGGATATTGTCATAACCGCATGAAGATTTGGATTTCAGAGAGTCAATAGTCTTTTCCACCTCATCTTTGTTGGTCTCTGTCAAATAAAAAAAATTCTGTATGTTATGACTATTTGAACTAGATATATTAAGACTATCTATTACATTTTTTTCACCCTCAGTACTTGGGTGGTCCCTGTCCTTAATCTGTGCAATATTTACAAAATAACTATTAAAATAATTAGTTTTCTAAGGAAGAGCCAAGGGCTTAGTAGGTTTTGAGTGAGGAAAGGGATAGACTTTCAGCTAGCTTACCTGAGAAATAATGTTCATGGTAGCAGCACATAGAACCACAAAAGGAGACACATTTAACACTAATATTTCGTCCTTCTGGAGGACTTCTTCAGAGTCACTCTGAAGAAGTCCTCCAGAAGGACGAAATATTAGTGTTAAATGTGTCTCCTTTGTGTTTCTATGTGCTGCTACCATGAACATTATTTCTCAGGTAAGCTAGCTGAAAGTCTATCCCTTTCCTCACTCAAAACCTATTAAAATAATTACTAATTTGTATGGGATCATTAACAATACTGCTCTTATCTTCTATCCTGATTTTTATATTATTAAATGTTTTCCTTTTAGCACCAATTTCAGAATTTATTATATTCCAAGTTGTTTTATTGACATTTTGAGCCTTCTTTATTCTACTATTAAAGTATTTTCTTTTTGTTGCAAGCACCCTTTTTTTAAATGCTTTATTTTGGTTCAAAAAACACCTGAATAGTTGTTTATCCTTTGATAATCTGGCCCGTTTACACAATTCAATAACTTTTTTTTCTCGTCTTTTAATGTTTCATTCAGCCATTTATTTTCATTGTTCTTAATTTTGAAATATTTTTTGGGGAATGCCAAATTGTAATAATATGTAAAAGTATTTATAAACATTTCAAATTTTTTATGTGATGGAGAATTATAGACAGAAATCCATGATTCTCCCTCCAAAAATCTTTTAAACAATTTTTTGTTTTCTGCACAAAAATTACTCCTAAGTTCTATTAAGATGTTTTGGGTTTCTTTGGTTTTGCCTACATTTTAAAGTTCTAAAATTTGACCATCGTGATCCGATAATAAAGTTATTATTCCACTAACTTAAGTTTGTTCTTTTCTTATATTAGTTAAAAAGTTATCTATAGCTGATACGGATCCTTGAAAAATTCTTGTTGGAAAATCAACTAAGTAATTCATATTAAAGCTTTTTAAAAGATGTTTAAGTTTCTTAAAATTTTGGTGATCTTTCTTCAACACATCAATGTTAATATCACCAGCTAGTAAAATGTTAGATGATTTTTTCAAAGTTTCACTGATGAGTGTGCTTAACCTATGAAGCCAAATATCTACATTTGAATTGGGTGATCTGTACAGGCCCACAAGAATAAATTTAAAACTATCTATAATATGTTTATTATATTATGTTTATTATATATGTTTATTATGTTTATTATTATTTTGTTGCACAAAACTCAAACTGCTTCTCTTCACGTAAATTTTCTGCTAAAGGAAGCGCCACCTGTGCCCACCTAATGTGCTCTCTACTCAAGATCATAACTCCTCCTTTATTTGAATTAGTACGGCAATAACAGGAGTTAATTTGAAAATTTTTAATGTTTATCCGGTCAATTTCATAAGATTTCATGTCATGTTCAGACAAAACAATAATGTGAGGGTTGATTTCTTCGATGATAATTTGTAAAGATTCCATCCGTGATTCTAATTTTTGAATGTTCTGATGAAAAATGAATGTTATTGTGTTTTAAACTTTTTTTATCTGAATTTATGGTACTTTTGATGTTTGAGTCAGAGAGCAGTTTAAAGTAGGGGCAACAGTCTCTCCTTCACAACTATTGGCTTCCAAGCTTAAAACACTCAGACGATCACTCTCACTTCCACCATCACTGGACACTGGGCTTGAGCTGGTCTTCAACAGCAAGGGACGACAGGTATCCACAGTTGTGTTGTTGGCTGCAGAAAGAAGATCAGCTGTTGATGTGGCTACCTCTTGAGTAGATTTCATAGACGCTCCATAGGCGTTTTCCCTCCTCATACCTGCGTCCAGGTGTTCAGCAATGGTGTCGTGTAGTTTCCTCACAAAGCCAGAATATAACTTTTCATTTTGCATTTTTCTGGTCATGTACTGGTTATGGGTAATGATATCGACTGAGGCATTTGTGGATATGTGAAAGTAAATTATATTTTCAATAAAATGTTTGATTGAAATTCTATCCCTAACGCAACCCATTGGGGAACAAATAAGTTTCTTCAGATTTTTCCTTTTAAAATCTTCAATAGATCTTGAAAAGCCATATTATATTCGTATGAATTTGGTTTGCTGTTAAATTGTGGTTTAGTGATCGAGCCATACACTACAGCTCCATTTGTATTTTTCTGACAGGTCAAATGGCTTGTAATACAGTCATGAGGTGAGGGTTTGCCAAATGTTTCTTTAAAAGCCACAGCAATTCCTGCACTCATACTTTTGTCATTACTGAGATCTGCTGAGATGCAGTGAGAGAAACCTACTCTTTCATCATTACGAAACTTTTGGAAAATGTTTGTTATATTTTCTTTTATGACTTTGATAGGTGGTGAGTAATTGTTATTTTTTGGCGGCATCTTGGATAATAATTTATTTGGTGTTGCTAGAAGAGACTTCTTCACTTTCCATGCATCCTATTCACAAAATCCACAACCATAAAACCAAGTTTTTTTTGCCTCTGAAACTCAGATGAAGACCGTGCCGAGTAAAGTGATACCTTTTAAAGTAATCAAAATCAATTAGATATACTTGATCAATACGAGCCACAATTTCTCTTATGTAGTTGTTTGCCATTGCTATTTCGCCATGAATTGGATTGCTCTGGTGCACATCATACCTAGGTGGAATTGTAGTGACACAAACCGGTCTCAAAGAGCTTAAACTTCTAAGTTTATTCTCCATTTCCCCATAGATATATTGAGGAGTTTTTTTGTGCATGTCATTTGTACCTGCTATCAGTATGACAGGGCGGTCTGAAGAATTAGAGGAAGCTCGGTTATAAACTTTTTTAGTATCTGCTCCTGGAGTAATAAGTCCACTTATGCTAGCTTTTCCCCCAGAAATTATACCAATAATCTCTGGAAGACCCCTTCCTTGGCTGTCGGAAAAAAGCTCCCCTTTACGCTCATTTTCATTATTTTGTCTTGCACCGTCATTAAACAATATGGTTTCCACGTTTTTGTTTCTTGTGCTTCTACAGGAGGAGGGATGTCTTCTTACATTCTTGGGTAAGTTAGAAGAATTAGATGTCATTGTTTCTGTTGTATATGAAACACTTTACTCGTTAGGTTGTAGCGTGTCAAGAATATCATAGTAGTTTTTAAACAAAAATGAAAGTGGTTTTTGCTGAACAATTTTTTCCCTTCTAACTAGAGGTGTGCGGATATCCGAAAACTCGGATCGGATTCGGATCGGATCGGATATCCGAATCCGATCCGATGGTTTTATAACTATCCGGTAAGACTGACTAGATATCCGACTCTATCGGATAGACTGCATTTTTTGGGGTAAATTGTAAAGTAAGATCAAATTTTCAAGTAAGGAAAGTCTTCCAAACAAAAGAAGTCACTGCCGACGAAAGTACATTGTGACAGAAAACATCGCGGAGCAAAAACGACGCTTTGAAATGCGACGGTTGCGATAGCGGCTAGAATAACGCCTCAACACAATGCGATTATGTAGTGGTATGCATCAAGCGATGTATTTCGGTTGCCGATATTGCGACTCGTGATAAGATCGAGAATCGAGATCGTTGTATATGATCAGATTACTGCGCAATACGCGACACGATAACAAACATTTTCTTAAGATAAATTCTTGTATCATAGCATTAAATCAGTTAACAAATATTAGTACATCCTGTAATGTTTCTGTCTCGATTAGTATCCGTTACCGACGAAACATCGATTGGTATGAGGTATGAGGGAGAATCGCGATCAAGACAAATCAGTGTTCGCCATTGACCGACAGTGTCGACAGCGTCCAACAGTCAGTCGTCTTGAATTTCCAAAACGAAATATCCCGTAAATACCCCATAAATAAATAGTCGTGTTGATGTTTCGTACGACTATTTCAAGCCGTAAATATCTTACGTGGCCTGTCGATACGATAAAATAAAAAGCCTACAATAATTTTGGGCTGTGAAAGATTTGGCAAACCTGTTCATTCATTGTTTTGTCTTTCCAAATCACTTTGAATGTCGTCGTCTGCTTAAAAGCTGAATTAACTCTAGAACGTCTTTCTTCTTACTTTATTTATCAATTAAACAATTACCTACCTAGAAATAGAAAGTTGAACGATCACAAATAAGTTTTTATTTTGCTGAAATATTTATCTTTAACGATTTGAGCCAAGTCAAAGCCGGCCGGCCGTATTTTCAATACGTGATTAAAATTTTAAAATGGACTTTCTTAGATAACAGTACAATGCGACTTGACAGCCTACGTCTATGAAAATAATTAGTGAGTTTGCTTGTTGTTTGTGACGGACCTTTGTTCTAATTAAATGACCAAGCTTTAATACCGAAACTTAAACATTTGAAACTTATCTTGAAATTTAGGTTAAGTTTACTGCTCGGACTTATTTTGTTTTTTTAGTGTTATTGTAGTGAATCAAAATCTAGGTTGTCAGGCATTAATGCATAAATAAAAATGTAAAGCTTTCTTCAAATATGAGGTGTCTGGTGAAACAAGTTTTATATTTAATTCTTTTGTCTAGTCACTTAGGCCTAGTTTCTCATCAAATAGGCTTAGGAAAAGAACAAAAAAGAGAGAGGCCTAATAGTGAACAAATTTAGGTTGCATTGGAAAAGGATTTTTTAAGTTGCAAATCCTGAAATTGATTTAGGCCTAATAAGCTTATTCAATTAAATTATATACTACCTATGCTTAAGGGGGATCGATGAAAATCTAAATTCTCAACAGATATTTAGTTGAACCTTTGCATACTTTAATAATTGACATTTGGCCTATATTGGAAACAATATATCACAACAATCAACAACTCAACCCTATTAAGGCAAATCTTACACATTAGGATGATATGGTAGTTCCTAGCAATTACCTTAGGCTTTAGAGAAAACTTAAATCTGCTCATTACGCCGCGCCGTAAATATCCGAATCCGGTATTATCCGATCCGAACCTGTTGTTATCCGATCCGAAACCGATCCGAACATAAGCTATCCGATCCGAATCCGATCCGATCCAAAAAATCACTATCCGCACACCTCTACTTCTAACACTTTTTTTCTTGCCTTTAAAGTTGTTGTCGGATTGGTTTGTATGTGGCAGCTCAGATGCGAAGGCTTTACTACTTTTTACTTCTTCCTTAACTTCTTTGTTACTCAAGCCCATGCCCTCTCTGTGAGCAGCATTTAAAAATGGATGTCAGGTTTCAGCAGGAGAGCTTGGATCGCAGTTGATTTCATTGTTAGATGTTGGTTATTGTAACATAAATATGCCAGATTTGCCCGTTTTGAGATTATGTTACTCCTGCTGATTGTTATATCTTTTTTTATATGTTTGAGTATCAAATCAACATTACCATTTAAAATGGCTTGAACTAGATAGTCCACAAACAGTAATAAATATACTCCACAGTCTCTAGTATTATTTTGCTGCGGGCAGTCAACAATGTGTAAGGTAGTATTGTTTGAGATACCATCACCTGTCACTTGTTCAGAAATTTTGTTGAAAACTTCCTTAGCTGATTTAATGTTATACTGTTTAAGTGAGTCAAAGTAATAAAATCCGTTACTAGACTTGTGGTAGAATAAAAAGCTCCAATGTGAGCCACCAACTGCACTAACAGCTTTTGCATCATTAATTGGTATGAATAAAAGATCTGTCTTGTAGGTTCAGCGGTTTTATTAAGTAATCAGTATCGTTGAGGCGTTTTACACCTTGGCTGACAACGGGGTTCATAAAACAGGTGTTATCATTGTTTAAAACTTTACTACTGATTATTTCAAAATAAATTCTTATAATTTCATCATTAATCCACTCATTACCTAACAGTGCAAGGCAATTACCCGCAGTCTCCTGAGTCTATGTTTATGTTGCTTTACAATCCTTATCATTTATTTGCTGAAGTGTTTTATTATGTAGAGGGGTGCTATTATTTGAAAAAAGGAGATTTAGTTGATCACTATTTGATGTTTTTGTATCAGCAGTGACTGATGTTTCAGTAGGAGTCACAATATCTGATTCATCAGTATTGCTGTCTGTCTGTGAGTTGACAGTGCTCTCTATACTAGATGAAATATCAGAGGCATTACTATCGTATGTAAGATTGATAATGTGAGGGTCAGCACTAGTGTTTGCAGGTTTACTGGCATAGTCTTCATTTATTTTTTTCGCTAAAAAATTGAAGTCTTCAATTTTAACAGCTAAATTTTTTTCTTGTATGTAATTTGCGAGTTCTTTTTTAGAGCGAAAAATTTTGCCCTTTGGGGATGTTATGTACACATCAATTTTTCCCTTACTATTACCTTTCTTCCTTAATATTTCCTCTCTTTTCCACCCTTTTGGAACTCCATATTTATTAGTCTGAGAGCTCATATTTCTGAACCAAAATAACTTAATTATTGGTAAAAAATATTTAATTTAATACTGTATCTAAAAATTCAGTATATAAACCCATGTATATCCAGACATTAATTATTCATAATAAAACTCCAGCATGTATTAAATATTTTGTGGGTATTACATTTATTATTATTATTATTATTTGATGAAGTGCTATAAGGAGAGGCAACAATATTGTAAACAGCCACTGATACCAACGACAAATGTAGTTATCAGTTTGGCATAGCAGATGACAACAATGACCTTAGAACCAGTCCGGTTGTTGGCATGTGCCTGATATGCACAAATACCGGTTATATAGGCACAGGTTTAAGTTTGCCGTGGTTTCCTTATCAGTGCTGTAGTGACTTACGTAGTCTTAATGATTAGCTTCAAAAATTATAAAAAGTGCCCAGTTTTACTACAGTTAATTTATATTTGCAACTTTAAAATAAAAATCCAAGTAAATGTTTACATTTTCTCACTATTAGGTATTATATGAGCTGTTTTCCATTATTCAGATACATGTGTTTATTCAGCCTTGGTAGCCTATCCTCTTGTGAGTAGAACTATTTTCACAAATATTTACTTATATAAACTTTATTACCAAAGTTTCCACTTACTCTTGCCTTGAATAATGAAAAATTTGCACCACTAAATAAAATTTACACTTAAACAACTTTTAAAACATTGAAACTTTGCTAAAAATGTGAGAGCTTCTGACAGAACACCCTAGTCAAAAATTTAGTCAAATCAATATCAATATTATAAATGATAGATATTCTGTCCGCAAAAAGATCAAGCGATTTTCTTATCGCAATTCGACCGAGAGATGTGACGACCACGAAAAGAGCAAAAAATTTGTCTACCACGAGACGACCGTAAAATGTTTAGGTCCCAAAATGAGTGAGCGATTTTCTGGCCGCAATACGACCGAGAGGTCTAACGTTCGCGAAAAGAGGGATGAAGTCATCGGCCGAAATGCGACCAAGAGATTTGCCGGCCGCAATAAAAGCGAAAGATGTGATGGCCACGAAAAGAGCGGCAGTTTTGTCGGCCGTAAAGAAAGCAAGATATCTGACGGCCCCAATGTGACTGAGAGGTTTGCTGACCCTGAAACGACCGAGGAATTTGCCGGCCGGGTTATAGATATTCTGGCCTTCATGTGGCCAATACATGTGATAGCCACGAAAAGAGCACACGATTTTAAGGTAGCAGTACTAACGAGAGATGTGTCGGCCGCGTAAGGAGCGAGATACTTGTCAGCCGCGTAAAGAGCGAGACTTGTCGGCCGCGTAAAGAGCGAGAGACTTGTCGGCCGCGTAAAGAGCGAGAGACTTGTCGGCCGCGTAAAGAGCGAGAGACTTGTCGGCCGCGTAAAGAGCGAGATACTAGTCAGCCGCATAAAGAGCGAGGCTTGTCGGTCGCGTAAAGAGCGAGAGACTTGTCAGCCGCGTAAAGAGCAAGAGACTTGTAGGCCGCGAAACGAGCGAGCGTTTTTACAGCTGTATTAGGACCGAGAAACTTGCGGCAGCGGAATAAGCGACAGCTTTTCTGGTCAAGATATAGCTAAAAATTTGTCTGCGTGATTCGTTCGAGAGATCTGCTGGCCGAGATGATGACAATAACGAAGAAAACGGCTATTTCGTTTTGTTTTATAGCCAAATTCAAATTTCCCGACCAAAAGTTGAAATTCATTACTTTTTCCCGACTATTCCCAACCTTACAAAATCCCCGACATTTTCCCGAATTTTCCCGAATTCCCGACTGGTAGACACCCTGTAACCATATTACAGATCGACATGCAAAAACAATCGCTGTTTTAGAGTTACATAATTTTTTAAAATTCAAGGACCTCTTGAAAAATTCACGCATAATTCATAGGTTTTTTCCCGTTGTATAAAATTCACGCATAATTCACGGTTTTCCCGGAATTCCCAGCTGCTGGCAAGCCTGGAAATGTCATTTCATATACATAGGCAACCTTTTGAACATAGGCAAATATTTTCTTTACTTTTGTCAACTGTCTAGGCTATTTTTTACTTGTTAATGAAAAATAATCATACTTTCAGCTGGGATTCAATAACATCTGAATTAGTTTAGAAAATTTAATCATTGGGCAAAACCACAATTTGTAGCAGACCAATGTGGCCGATAATATGAAAATCATCACTGACACGCCTTCTAGCAAGTTATTTCCGTTTATTAACCGCAATCAGTGAATACCTAAGATTGGTTTTCACACCCGATTGTGAGTTTGCAATGCTACATTAATCCTGACTCAAATCTTCACAAACTTTTATACGGATCTTTCTTAGGTTTAATCTTGCAATTTTTGTTTTAAGAAGCGAGCATGTTTCTCTGTGCTACCCAATCAATGTATTGTAAAATCCGGAGACAAGACAAAGACCTAATACCTCCAGTTTCCATAGTTAAGTGAGTTGGTGGTGAAGTTGGTGGAGGAGAGGGGATGAAGCTTGCAGAGTGAACGCGTGTTCGTTTCGGCTCCGTGTTTTTGCGATATTTTCCTGGTTTATTCTCGTATTTCTGTTATAAATTTTATACCAGTGTGTAGCTTATCGATTCCTTTATGTGAAGTAACTCTCATTTTACGAAGATAAGTTGGTTTTTAGTTTTAAAGGCCGAAACAATTAATGTCCCACCAGTCGCCGCTGCCTCTACATTCCGGTGCGAAGGTCAAGTCGGTGCCTCTGTCGATCTCCCGCGCTGATAAGGTGAAGCTCGAGCGATCGTCGTCTGCTCCGTCCACGCCGAGTGACCTCAAGACCACAACAATGCCCGACGTCATTGACTCAGCCTACATCGAGACCTGTGTCACTAAGTACCTCGAGGGACACAATGTGTTTAACACCCTCATTAGCAAGCTGTCCGAGAAGATCAAGGAGGTGGTGGAGTCTGCAGTTCGAGCTGCAATGACGGTCGCCAATCAAGAACTGGCCAGTTTACGAGGCGAGGTAAATAAACTATCTGGGAGGCTTCAAGAAGTGGAATCGAGGTTGGCGGACCGGACGGACGAGCTGGAGCAATACCAGTGACGGAACAACCTGAGAATATTCGGCATCACAGAAACCCAAGGCGAGGACACTGACCAGCTAGTCATAAAAGTATGCAGGGAAAAGCTGAACATTGAACTGCCCGAGACCGCCGTGTGTCGATCACATAGAGTGGGGCGACAGCCAGAACCAACAGCAGATGGCAGAAGACACCGACCCATCATCGTCAGATTCACCAGCTACCGGGAACGCCGCCACGTCTTTGACGCCAAGAAGAAGCTTAAAGGCTCTGGAATCACGATAAAAGAGGATCTAACAGCCTGCCGACTTCAGGTGCTCCAGAAAGCAGCTTCGATCCACGGCCCGAGAAACACGTGGACCCGCGACGGCAGGGTGCTGTGGGTGGACCAGACTGGAAGCAGAGGCAGCGCTACACGTCTGGCGGACCTACCGCCTTCCTAGATCATCTGGGATTGTCAAAGTATTTAAAATCCTACTTTAGTCACATAATAATTTACAATTTTCATTATATTTTTTCCAGCATGTTTTAACAGTATTTTACTTTATTATATTTTAAAATGAAATGCATTCTGAATAATGGCACAATCAATTTACAATATATTTACAATAGCATGCACAATAATTTACAATTTACAATTTTTATATATAATTTATGCATATATTTACAATAGCTACACTTAATTTATTTATTTTCATTAAAACTGTAACGATTTTTTAATTACTATTCAATAACTGCTAATAGCACGTCATTTAAAATTTATGTTTTTAATTTACTTTATTGATTAGTTATAAATCAGATATATGGATAGAAAACATTTGCTTTGCTCGAAGTCATGTTTTATTATTATGTTATGTTTATCATGTTTGTTCTTTGGCAACAATGGCAAGACCAGCTATGAAAATTTGGATATGTTTTAAAATTATTATTTCATTTATTATTATTATGTAATATGTTTTTTATAAGTTCATTTTAAAAATAATTTAATTTTTCATAACTTTATATTTAAAATAGCTTAATAATTTGATTGTATAGTCGTTATACAATAGATGTATTTATTATATTACTGTATTATAAGTATGTGATGTGCATGGTTGTAATATAATCCAGCGAGAATTTGTTGCTACCATTTCAAACCAATTTAAATTATTATAAACTGCCAGGAAATATATTTCTTATCTCACACTTTATTTATTTATACTGTTTAAACGAGAGTTTTATTCTATTTTTCATTAAGTTTTCAAGTCATTTATTTAATTTTATAACAGTTTTGATTTCAATTGTAATTATTTCCAATTTGAGAGTTTTATAACTTAGGAGCTGAACGTCCACGTGTCTTTAATATGACAATGGGTTTTGAAATGTACATTTTTTGTTTTTTCATTGATATTACTGCAGGCTTTTGTATCCGTAGAGTGAATGTGTGTGTGAGTGTGTCTGTTACAGCTACGCCGATGTGCGTTGTCGTCGCCGTGTCGCGTGTCCGGGCTGCAGGTCCAGCAAAGCTGACCTGCACAGCGTCGCCTCAGCCACCCCTCCCCCGCCGCCGACTGATAACGCTCAGATCCTTATCAACGACCTTGCCCCGTTCTCAAAACAATTCAAAGCCGCGTACATCAACGCCCAGTCTCTCAGTAAACACATTGACGAAGTCAGAGCAATATTTCGGCACAAAAATTTTGAAATTATTGCAATTTTGGAAACATGGTTAAAGCCGAGTATTTCGTCTGGATTTGTAGCACTGCCTGGTTATTCTCTCATTCGGAACGATCGCTTAGGAAAAACTGGAGGTGGGATCACCACCTATGTTAGGGAAGGTTTAAAAACCAGGCAGTTGTATTCATCTCCTGGTGAGTACTCGGCGAAACCTGAATTCATTTTTTTGGAGATTGGCTTGTCTTGCTCGGATGCCCTTCTCCTGGGGATTTGTTATCGCCCCCCATGTGTTTGGCATCTGGCGGACTTTGAAAACATACTCTTGCGCCTCTTGCCAGGCTACAGTCGTGTATTGATTATGGGTGACTTCAACTGTGACTTACTAAAACCAGTACGGTATGATTGCCGTCAACTGACTAACATGTTTGCATCATGCAACATGACTATACTCCCACTGGAGCCGACACATCATACTGCTGAAGCCGATACCATTTTAGACCTTATGGTCGTTAGTGACCCTCAAATTTCAATCCACCATGGGCAACTTCCAGTCCTCGCCATCTCTCGACATGATCTTGTTTATTGTGTCCTTGCCTTGAGAGCTCCAAGAGTCAGACAAAAAATTGTTACGTACAGAAATTTTCGAAATTTAAAAGAAGAAAATTTTTTAACAGATGTAGCTTCAACTCCTTGGCACTCCATACACAATCTGGAGTCAGTAAACGATAAGGTGGACGCCCTTAATAATTTTATTTTAAAACTGTACGACAAGCATGTCCCAATCGTTACCCGCAGAATCAGTAAGAAACGCCCTGTCCCCTGGATTTCAAGCGAGATCCTTAGTTTAATGGCTCGGCGGGATTCAGTTCATCGCCGAGCTAAAAGGTCTGGTGATCCCGGGCTTAAGGCCCAATATCGGCAGTTGCGTAACCAAGTTAAGCAGCAGCTCCGTAACTCCAGGCATCGTTATATTCATAGCTTGTTCTCTGACAGAAAACAGAATACCACTGTTCTTTGGCGCAATGTAAAAAAACTTGGCATTGGGAAGCAAGAAACTGCTGTTCCAATTTCTTTACCGTTAAATGACTTAAACGATCACTTCCTATTTCAACAACAAATAGATTAGCCCTACAAAATTATTTGACTGAACTTAAGGACCAGAATAACTTAGATCGTAACCGCGTTCAGTTCATGTTTAGACCTGTCTTGCAAATTGATGTTCTAAGGGCGGAACGACATATTACGTCTGACGCTACAGGGTCCGATAATATTTCTATTTCTTTAACTAAACGAATCTTGTTTGCTCTCCTCCCCACTTTAACTCACATTTTCAATACATCTTTAAGAACAGGCATTTTCCCAGATAAATGGAAGTCTGCTCTAGTCCGCCCTCTGAATAAGATCTCATCCCCCTCCCTTCCACAGGATTACAGACCGATTAGCATTCTCCCTGCTCTTTCTAAAGCCCTCGAAAGAGTAATGCATTCCCAAATATCCGATTTTCTTTCACATAACAATATTCTCAACCCCTTTCAATCAGGTTTTCGACGTTCCCACAGTACCGAAACAGCCCTATTAAAGATCACTGACGACATACGATTGGCCATGGATCGTAATCAGTGTACAGTTCTCACATTATTTGACTTCAGTAAGGCTTTTGATACAGTAAATCATGAAATTCTTCAAGCCAAACTCAATTTATTAGGTTTTTCAAATGCTTCACTAACTTGGATGAGATCATATCTTCAAGGCCGTAAGCAGTGTGTGTGTCATGACAAAATTACTTCCGACTTTAAAAATGTTTCCTGTGGTGTTCCCCAGGGTTCTATACTTGGGCCACTACTTTTCACTATTTACACAAATGACATCAGTTCAGTTTTACTCAGTACTAAGTTTCACTCATACGCTGACGATCTTCAAATATACGCTCACTTCAAAGTCAGCCAACTGAATGAAACTATTACTTTAATGAATGACGACATTGACAGAATTGTCCTTTGGGCAACAAAGAACGGACTCAAACTAAATCCTGACAAAACAAAGCCAATCATCCTCGGACATTCACGGTTACTAAACAGATTACAACTAGACGAAGCACCAAAAATTACAGTAAATGGTCTACCGTTGCCTTACTACAATACAGTTAAGTCTTGGTTTGACGATAAATAACACACTGGACTGGACTGGACTGAGGCGGTGGTGAATACATGCAAAAAGGTTTTTGCCGCCGTTCACACATTGAAAAAAATGCAGCGACTCTTACATTAAACTACTACTTATCAAATCACTAGTGTTTCCTCACTTTAATTACTGCTCTACTGTAATTAATGATATGACTGTGGCCTTGGAGACAAAATTACAACGCGTTCAAAATTATTGCATCCGATTTTTATACAATCTTCGACGTGATGATCGCATCACACCTTATTACATTCATTCTTCCCTTTTAAAACTTTCAGATCTAAGGCAAATTCGAATCATTCAAATTACTCATTCAGTAATCAACCTTGGAATCCCAAACTATCTTGCGGCAAATTTTGAATTCTTATGTGAGAGAGGCGCAAGAAACACCCGCTCCGGCTCGTCAACGCTACGCATTCCCCGACGCAAGACCACAACTTTCAATATATCTTTCACTGTAACAGCCTGCCGCCTCTGGAACTCTCCCCATTGAAATAAAATCCGTTGAAAATTGTGTACGGCTGACGGTGGCGCTGAAGAAACATTATTTGGAGCGGATGACCGTGGCGTGGCGGGATGGCGTGCGTTAGGCCTAGCTGTGGCATCGAATGAATGTGTGAGTGTGTGAGGGTGTTAGGGCATTATTATTATTGTTAAATAAGTTTATTTGTTTATTTTTATATCTTAGAAAAATTTGTTAATAAATTTTAAGCATATTTTGATTTTGTATATTAGTATTAGAGGTTAGCTGTAAGAAAGGACCATGTGGTCCTAAGTTCGCCTCAATAAAGAAGTATTTTCATTCATTCATTCATTCAAAAAGTTTTAGTAGCGCACTCGGCCTTGGGACTGTGGCAGCAGTGTCCCTGGTTTGAGTCTCAACGTTGTCTCAAACTTTGAACAGCACTGTTTACTCTTATACTGTAACGGCTCACTCCTTGCTTTGCTTGATAACTGCAATGCACAGGCCTGAGGCCTTTGTGGGGGGGGGGGGGGGGAAGGCAAATGCAAGGTAAAAAGAGGCTACCACCCTCTTTTTTTAAACCAAAACAAAACAAAACCATAATCATTGTTCATCAACAAAAAATAAACATTTCTTCGTCACTAACCTGAGGAGTGCTATCATCAGCCTGGTTGGTGGCTGCAACAGCAGCTACAGGGGTGGGGACCATGGCCTGAGGGGCCATCACAGGCTGCTGTGCTGGGGGCATCATCCCTTGTGGGGGCATGCCCCACGGGCCCTGGGGAAACCCTCCAAACCCACCAGGTGGAAATCCTGGCGGGGGCATGCCGAAGGGCGGAGGGCCTCCAAATGGACCTGGGCCTCCGTACATGCCCGGTGGGGGGCCTCCCATCATGCTAGGCGGGGGCTGCATTGTATTGGGCATACCTACAACACACAGACAATGGTCATCCCTACCAAAGCACACCAAAAATATAACAATAACTGTAAAAAAACACCAAAAAGATTTTAATTTAATGAAGGTTCATAATTTAAAATGTAAAACTAAATATTAAACTAATAATTTATTTAAAATACCCCCGTTGCAGCAGACCTGCATACTCAGCGAATTTCAAATGCAAAACAACATATTTCAATCCAATAAATCGAGATTTGACATGTTTTTGTAAGCTCCATAAGATTAACATGAGGAATGAGTATGCAGGTTTGCTGCTACAGGTACATTAAAACTGGGTGGTTTTAATTCGATATTTAGTTGATCTGAACTAGAAGAAGCCATTTAACAAGTTTTATCAAGATATGTTGAGAAATAAGCAAGATATAGAATTTTACTTATTTCCCATAAGGTTAACTTTGGGACAAAGTACTGTGTTTACCACCTTCAATATCTCGGCAACCAATGGACATATATCAGTGATTAAAAATACTAAATTGTTCATTTTTTAACTGAATTCAAAGATACTAACAAAAATTTTAGGTTTTGAGTGAGGAAAGGGATAGACTTTCAGCTAGCTTACCTGAGAAATAATGTTCACGGTAGCAGCTACCATGAACTGCTACCATGAACATTATTTCTCAGGTAAGCTAGCTGAAAGTCTATCCCTTTCCTCACTCAAAACCTACTAAGCCCTTGGCTCTTCCTTAGAAAAATAACAAAAATTTTAATAATTTTTAATTTTATGTGTAAAAAAACTCAAAAAACCCCATTTTTGGGGGGGTTTACCCCTCTTTAAAATGGGTTAAATGTGACGAAGATGGATATCAAGTCTTCCAATCTAAGAGCAAGAGAAATCTACATAAAAGGCAAAATCACAACAACAAAGGAGAGAGTTATAACAGGCCTAAGCCTATCTTGGGAACCAAGGCTAGTGATTTCCCAAAACTAAAGGCGGTAAGCAAGCGGTCATGGGTTTTTGTATCTCGTTTAGATACCAGTGTAACAAAAGAAACTATTGAGAACTTTCTAACTGAAAATAATATCAAGGATTTTGTATGCACTGAGCTTAATGTAAGATATGATACCCACAAATCATTCAAGATTGGAGTTGATGATTCACTGGTCGAAAATGTTCTTAACCCAGATTTCTGGGATGAAGGAGTCTTAGTGAAAGAGTACGTGCCTAGAAGACATTCGGGAAGACATTTTCTTGACAGGCGTTTCGCGCCAAAGAACATGGGCAGGGAGTCTTTAAACATGAAAGTAAACCAACAGGAGCGAGTACCATAAAACAACCTAAAGGCCTACACAAGTCTAGGAGCCGAACTGAAAATAGATCTGTCAGTGGAAGTGATAATGATATTAAAGTTATGTTCTTAAACGTGGAGGGCATTGCAGGCAAAACGAACATGCTTAGTCTCACTGCTGAGGACCAAAATATTAGTATCATGTGTTTTAGTGAGCATTGGAAACAAAATAATGCAATTAATTTTGGGGTGATCGAAAATTTTATCCTCGCCGCCAGCTTTAGTCGGAGAAATCACACAAAGGGTGGGGTTGCTGTGTATATGAAGAACAATTTTGCATCTTATGAATAGATAAACTTAGACTGGTTGTGTGAAGAACTTGTATTTGAGGTGGCTGCGATAAAGCTTACTTAACATAAAAGTTATTATAGTTAGCCTATATAGGTCTCCTGTAGGAGACCCGGGCCTTTTCCTTGAGAAATTGGAGCAGCTTTTATTCTGCCTCTTCAAGTTTAATTGTGAAATATTTATTGGCGGTGATTTCAACGCCCATTTTGATATAACTGAAGAGCGTCCAAGTGTGACCAGGTTTAAGAACCTTTTGAAGGAATTTCACATGGTCTATCTCAACTCATGTCCGACTCGAGAAGCAGCATGTCTGGACAATATGATAACTACTTACCATCACCAAGACTGTAAAACTAAAATATTCAATTGTGATTTCACAGACCATCATAGTGTCAACCCATCTTTCATTGTAAAATCAACTGTGTCAAGTGGGCCAAGGTCTTCATCAAAACTAGCAACGTTTGGAAGAAACCTGTCCTTCAAGAATCTTGAGGTGTTAAAACAAAGTATACTTGCTGTTGATTGGATGGAGATCCTGTATGCTGAAGAAGGACTAGAAGCTGAGTCTACTTTTAACAGATTCTTCATACAATTTTATCAAATATTTGATGAAGTTTGCCCTCATAAACCTTTAAAGAATCCTAAGGAGAAAACACAAAGGCCAAAGCTAAATTGGTATACCCCCCATCTGGACAACCGATGGCTTTCAGTACTATGTTTCTTGTGAACCGTAGTGATGCAGCGCAAGCGGCCTACAAGAGGAGTAAGCGCGTGTATAAAGAGGCAGTAAACAAAGCGAAACTTGACTACAATGCTGAATACATCGAGTCTGCTGACAAGTCTAAGGCTGCTTGGGCGATTATCAGCCATGTGAGGAGCGGAGGTGTTAACTCGCCGGAGATCCTGATCCCACCTGAGGAGTTCAATGACTACAACATCTCATCGGTCCAGGAAGCTAAAGACAGCATCATTCGACCCCAGACGACAGCGCTTGACTTCATCGAGAACTTACCGTCATCAAAGGAAAATTTCAAGTGGCAAGCAGTGTCATGTGCAGATGTGCATTGTGTTTGAAAAAATGAAAAATTCAAAAAGCAAAGATATTTTCTATATCTCGAATATCAGATAGTGAAGTGTGTGATAGAGTCCATTTTGTTGCCCCTCACCTTTTGTATCAATTTGTGTTTAAAACAAGGGGTTTTTCCTTCAAAGCAAAAGGTTTCAAGAGTGGTCCCAATATTAAAAAAAGGTCATCTCCCAAAAGTTATCGGCCAATCTCGATAGTGCCAATCACTGGAAAGATACTAGAGCAAATTGTTAAATCACAGGTATGTACCTACTTTGATCGATTCAGTCTGATAAGTGATTCTCAGTTTGGTTACAGAGTTGGTAAAAATACAACAAGTGCTGTCTTTAAGTTAGTAGATGATTTGATTAAAGCCTTTGAAGATCGATGCCTTGCTCAGATCACAGCAAGCGATCTGAGCAAGGCATTCGAGTGTGTTGACCATTCAATACTTTTCCAAAAGTTAAAACACCTTGGAATAGGTGGCATTGAGCTCGATTTTTTTAGGTCGTACCTTGATAATAGGTCGCAGATCATTGATGTTGGTGGTAATAGATCGTCTGCAGCTAATATAAAGTTTGGTGTGATGTAAGGCTCCGTGTTGGGACCTGTACTTTTTTCAGTCATGGTAAATGACCTGCCTGTTTTAACATTAATATCACATCCTCTAAAACGATTATGTTTGCTGATGATACATCCTTTCTCACTGTCAATAAAGACGTGCAAACTCTTACCAGAGTTGCCGATGAAACACTTGGTCAGGCTGTTATGTGGTTCAAGGCAAATGGTTTTGTAATAAATGAGGATAAAACACAGAAAGCTGTATACTCACTAAATAGTAGATTTGTGTTGCCAGATGTTTTTGATAAAAGTATTACTATTGGGAGTACAAATTGATCATAATCTAACTTGGAGTGATTAAATTGACTTAGTTTGTAGTAAATTGTCTAAAGTGATATATTTGTTAAAGACTTTAAAATTTTATGTTCCTGTTAATTATTTCTTATGTACTTACTATGCCTTGTTTCATTCAGTGTTAGACAACAGTATTGTCTTGTGGGGAAATTGTGGTAGAATATCTGATGTTTTGATTTTACAAAAAAAGGCAATTAGGATAGTGACCAATTCAAATTACAGAGCCCACTGTAAACCACTCTTTGTTCAAACAGGTGTCATGACAGTAATTTGTTTGTATATTTATAGATTGCTTTTGAAAGTCAAGCTTGAGGAATATAACCTTGTTTATAACAAAAATATTCATTCGCACAATACGCGAAGTAGTAGTAATGTTCATATCGAGCAAATGAGGTTATCCAAGACCCTGAGAAGTCATTTAGATGTAGGCATAAGACTTTTTAATCACCTGTCTCCTGAAGTGAGAATTTTGCCTTTTGTTAAATTTAAGAAAACTGTTCATAGCCTACTTGCAGCCAATCCTTTTTACAGTATTAAAGAGTTTTTCGAAAAGTCTTTCAACTAATGTTAAATTTTTTCTATGTTTGTTGTTTTTACTCTTTTAAACCTGTTAGATAATATTTATATAGTTTATATCTGTTAATCACTCTGAATTTTAATTAGGCCATATGTTTTAATAATTGTAGGCTTGTAAATGCCATAAATGAGATACCGTACCTAGGCCTATTTGATTATTTTGTATTTTTATATTTCAAGGACACTGAAACTGAAACTGTGTTCATACCTGACGAGGTCATATGCAATTTATGTATTGTTCTTTGACCAATAAAGATCTGATTTCTGATTTAACCCCCCCTTCTGGTAATCCGATCGGGCTGGTTTACGAACTCGTCCGAATAATTACTACTTTACACGTCCATGCCAAATTTCATTAAGATTGGACCATTTTTATGCGAGTTATCGTGCTTTAAGACACATATATAGATTTATAGATTAATATACATATATTTATTTATGAAAATGAACGAATAGTGAACCGAACAACAGCGCGGCCCAAGACGACAGTGTAGGTGAAGAAGACGACGACAGCGAGCAGAGAGTATCCCATTCGGACGCTGTGGCTGCCTTTGATCAAGTGCTATGCAACGTAGAACAACAGTTCGCCATGACCCCAGCCGATACCTGGTTCCTGAGACGCTGGCGCTATTGCGCTTCAAAAGAGAGGTATTCTTCTCTTCAACAAAAGTGTTACAGACTTTTTTAAACCTATGTAGTTTCGTTCTATAACACTGTTCTGTTTAGTTTATTACATTTTCGATCTTTGAAACATACTGTAATTTTCAGAAATACACTTAATCAATGTTGTTCCTTGTTTTTGTTTATTCCTTAATATTTCCTGATTTCGGTTTCGGATTAAGAGGATTTTCGGATTACCGGATTTCGGATTAGTGGGGCTCTACTGTATCGACGGTAAATTAAATTGGATTAAGCACATAGAATACTTACGAAAAAAACAAAGAAAATTAACTATGCTTTGTATAATACGAGACTTTTTTAAACGAAAAAGCATTTTAAAATATCTTTATACGTCTTGGTTTTAGATCAAAGTCAGATATGGTATTATTTACTATGGTGGAACCATATCCTACAGTGTTAAAACCAATAATAATAATCCAAAAGTTTGCAATTATTTTATAAACAAATCTGAACGCATGTCATATTTGATTCTAGAGAATAATTATTTTACATTTGATCAATTATATTCAATGTCTAGTGTAATGCATGTTTATAGACTTTTTAACAACTATGCTCTCAAATGGTTGAATGCTGCAACATGTGCGTCACAACTGGTTACCATCTAACTCACAGATTTCGAAAAGATTTATGTATAAAACGATTCTATTATCCTGGATAAAACATTAATTTTTTATATGACGGTGGCCCATTTTGGAAATGAAATTTTTAATGTGAGAAAACCTAAATTTAAGTTGAAAATAAAAAATTCATACCTTAACAGTGAAATCAAAATGCCTTAGTATTAAGTTATTTATTGCTCTTAACCCGGCAGAACTGACTTTGATTTGAAAACGCGATGACTGACTCACGGTCTTTTGGACCAGGTTTTATACAAAAGTAAGTATATTGAAAAATGATGAGTTTATTTGCACAAAAACTTCAGTAAAGTCTTTTGCATTAGTTTTGTGACTACTTTATGTAGGATATATCTGCATACTAAATATTTATGTAATATAAAAAATATGTATTTTGAATTGGAGTAGATACTTCAATAATTATTGTTATTGCATTAAAAACGTCCATGTGTTGTACAACAATGTGTTTATACTGACAAAAACCCCACAAAAGTATTGTACATTAGTGTTTTAAATATTTTATGTAAGAAATATGTGCACACAAGATATTTATATGTAACTTGAAGCCTTAGCTGACTCACGGTCGAAAACACCAGACCTCTAAAGAAACTTTCATTGAACTGACTATAAGGGTTAGAGAATGACGGGAAGTGATTCATGATGTTCCTGGAAAGACGTACGAGAGGTGTAATGACGGCCAGCCCTGCCGACACCCAAAAAATATGATTTTTATCAAAAAAACTACTAACCCGGTCTTTTAGACGGGTAAGTCAGTCCTCGCGGGTTAATTAAGTGCTCTCCATCCAATCTCAAATTTTTAAATTTGTTTTAAACTTGTTATGTATTTAAACATTTATTGACTGTTGATTATTGATTATTTATTTACCTATCATTCCTTATTATTGATATTTATTTATATTTATTTTTTATGTTTAATGTAATAGCATGTTTATTTATTTAGGTGTAAGGTGGTGTGATGGTATAATATGTAGTGAAAAACCCTCAAAAATATTTTTACGTTTCAGTGCTTGAAAGTAGACTGGCCGAAAACTTATTTTTAAATCTATATATATATATATATATATATATATATATATATATATATAAGCCAAAACCCATTGACTGATCACAGTTTCTAAAAAACTATAAGGGTTAGAGCCATGAAACTCGGCACAAATATTCTTTACAGGCTCTAGATGCACACTAAGAAAGGATTTTTTTTGTAGGAAGGCCCTTAAAGGGTAGGTATTATAATAGGATAATAGAGGAAACAACTGGCTTACCTGAAGTTGAGTAGGCCATTAGAAACACAAAACACTAAACACAGGAAAAGTCCCAATATTTCGGTCCATCTAGTAGGACCGAAGATTTTGACAGTTGTTATTCCACAAAAGCCCTAAAATCAATTCCAAAAACAAATTGCAATAGCTCCACCCTTAGAAGATGGGAACTGGCTTATCAACATGTAAACCCACCCAGAAACCCACCAAACCTAAATCTGAGATGATCCCAACCCTTCCTCACAACTGGCTTCAATAAACAAACTTTTAAGACTTAGGCCTAGAATGTACATAGTTACTGTGCTTATAAGTTGTGTATATAGTGTAGTTTAATATTGTATATGTGCCAAAAAATCAATATACAGCCTAGAGTGTTACATGTAATATAACCTATGAAAAGACATTTTCCCATTTGCTGTGTTGGCAGAACTGCATTTTTTCAATTTCAAATTCCACCACCATTAACAGTCTTTCTCCATCTTTCTACCCTTGAGAAAGGTCCTACTAGATGGACCGAAATAATGGGACTTTTCCTGTGTTTAGTGTTTTGTGTTTCTAATGGCCTACTCAACTTCAGGTAAGCCAGTTGTTTCCTCTATTATCCTATTATAATAAGAAAGGATTTTGTAATATTTTGTCTCTCTAAGGGCCTGTGTAAAAACACATATCTTTCATTTTCTTGACTGCTTATAATTATAATTTAATTTCTAACATAGGATTTATTTTGTCATTTGATTTTACAAAAGATAAATAAAAACATTATACAGTCCACTGATATTGAAAACATGTCTTATTATTTTTTACTCTTATTTTGCATTTTAATTTCATTTTACATTGAATAATTGAACATTTTTGGTCCTTCGAGCCGGATTTGGATTTTGCAAGTATTAAGAATGATTTCCTTGCTTAAAATTGGAAAATAATTTGGCCTAACCCATGATTTTGTAGTAGTTTGCCTCAAAGGTCTCTCTTTCTACCTGCTGGTTGCTGCTGTCGTCCTCCAATTCGATGTCCTGTTGGATTTGTTTTAATTTTTCGATGAGTTCCTCTGCTTTGGGTAACCTGACCTTTAATTCGTCCAAAAATCCTGGATTATGTGTGGAGTTTTCCAAAAATTGTCCAAATCGTGTCAGTTGTGCCTTTACTGTACTTCTTTTTTTAATAAGTGATTCCATTTTATTATATGTTACTATTCTTTTATACAATGTATTATTTAGTTGATACTGTTTCAATTCCGGCTTTCATGGACCAAAAATGTTTAATTATTTTCAAGACAGGAATGAATTACTTTGAATTTACATTGTTTGAAGGGGCCAGAATGTGTAAAAACACATATCTTTCATTTTCTTGACTGCTTGTAATTTTAATTTAATTTCTAACATATGATTTATTTTGTCATTTGTTTTTACAAAAGATAAATAAAAACATTATACAGTCCACTGATATTGAAAACATGTCTTATTATTTTTTACTCTTATTTTGCATTTTAATTTCATTTTACATTGAATAATTAAACAGGGCCTAAATAAGGTATATTATAAAATACAATATGGCGGCCATTTTTAGCTTTTAAAGCTTACTTTCTCAAAAACTTAAAAGACTTTGGGCCATGAAACTTGGCACAATTATTCTTTATAGGCTTTAGATCCCAAAAAAAGAAAGGTTTTTAAAATATTCTTTCTCAGATGGCTAAAATAGAGAATTTAAAAAAAATCTAAATGGCGGCCATTTTAGTTTTTCCTAACTATAGATGGGAATCCTGTAGAATATTTTCAGGGAACAGAAAAGGTACGAGAACCAATCTACTGAAAGAATAAAATTTAAAAATTAAATGAGAAACTTTTTGGGGAAATAAGTTTTTTGCCAAGACACAAAAAACTTCGGGGGTCGGTTTATTTTCAAAAACATATTTACATTCAAAAACATGCAAAATTCTGATTGATTTGAAGTCAAAAATCCATCATTAGTATCTTATATTTTGGGTTATCCTCATTCTCTCTGGAAATGGGAGGAAGCTAATTCATACCATTTGCTAATCATGGGGGGAACATTTTTAGAGGAAGCGTTACACTTTCTCATTTTCTTCTAGAGTGGAATTATCAGCTGCATCTCAAGGGTGTAATTGCACGCCCATGGCGCAAATAAATCGGCCCATTAATTATTCCTAAAAATTGCACAAGGCATAATATAATTGAATTAAAATTAGCTATCCTTTCAGCGGGCGAAGCTGCGGGTATATCTGCTAGTATGGTATTATCTGCAAGATCTATTTCAACACAAGCTCTGTGCGCTATTGGAATGTAAATATGGTTCGTTTAGTTTTTAAAAAATAAATTGTTTGTCTATTGTCAAATTTATTGAATGTTAATGGCCTAATTACTAATAAATTTCTTGCGGCAATCTGAAAACAAGCTATATTTGTATATTACAAGCATATTTTTTTAATCAAGCATCAGCATCCCAAGTTTCAATGCAATCAAAATAAATATAAAACTCTCCTTTGTCACGAGTAAAAGTGACCATAGGAAGATCTGTTACAAAAAGCATCTTTTACAAAATTATTTTTCTGAATTTTGAAAAAGGTGCTTATCATAACACCTTGATATTTTCCTAAGAGTCTCTGGGACGAAGGCCTTAAATTTGAGCCTTCCCATTATCTGAAATTCGTCTAACAACCACAATTTTGTTTCAAGTATTTTGCTTATATTCTGCTACAATAGTACAACTGAATTATAAAAACATATAAACAAAACTTTATTAAATACCAAATAACAAATCTCACCTCCCATGCCCATCATTCCCATGCCAGGCATGCCGCCCATTGGGCCACCCATAGGTGGAGGCCCACCCATCATGGGGCCCATGACGGGGCCGCCCATCGCTGGGGCTGCGGTCGTGATTGCTGCAGGGGCCACTGAAGCAGCTGTGCTGACAGCTGTACTTGTCACTGTCTGTGAAGTGGCAGTAGTCGTCGCTACACTTGTGCTGCCTAAAATATGTTATAATTTTCAGAAAAACGGAAAAAAACATAGAACTATAAATATAAAATTCAGGAATCTTAAATAACTCGTTCTTACGCACTGGTTTTTGAAGTGAAGTAAATTTTGCTAAAACTGGGTACAATTTAGATTGTAAGTTCATATTTGTTGTAACCAAATTGTATAGAATTTGTGTATTAAAATTTTAAAAAAGGGATTTGATTTGAGTTGATTGAATCAGTTGCTGTGCAGGTAACAAGACATCTTTAATAAAAAATGTCATTCAACCTGAGTCCTTAGGGTACCTATAAAAATCACACTCTGATACTTTTGATTGAAGACCCCTGCTGTTGATGAAACCTTTGCGTCTCAACAAACATTTCCAAGACCTATTGAGTTTCATGCACAAAAGCACTATATTGAATACACTGCATCAATCCATTAAGTTCTTTTTGCTGCTAATATTTATTTCTTAGTTTTAATTTAAATTCAGCCTTTTGTAATTAAACTGACTAATTATTGTAAAGCTTGAGTTCAGCAATAGTAAATTCTGGCTGTCTTGCCTGTTAATTAATATTGAATTACTTAACAGATATTATTTTTCTCAATATTAATTCTGGAGAAATATCATAATTTAATCGCAGTAATAATTAAATCTCATTAAAAGTTACAATTAAGTAGCCAGTGAGTAGATGTAGCTACCTTTTTTGAGGCAGGCAATATTGATCATGATTGGGTAACAGCCATACGAAAATCCAGTATGGTCTGAGGAATGTTGTAGAGTTGTCCGTGCGCCGATCATACAACCATACGCCGATCGTTACTATTTGTAATCTTGAAGATTGTAAATAAAGATGAAATGAAATACAAACTTCAACGCTGCTGGTATCCGTCGACAGCGACACTGTCTCACTTGAACGTGGACCTAGGTTTCGGCGGTTTGCCATTTTCAGCACTACTATTGTAAATCGTTGGAATCCTCGCTTATATAGGGAAGGTAATATTCCAGGCGTTTCTAGGGGTTTTTAGTAAACAGGGAATTCCAGGAATTCAGGTCATTGATACGGTCAGTCAGTGGGGGAAGGCAGGTCAACTGCCTGTTGTTTGTTCTATTCTGGAATCCTCTAGTATTTTATTCCTTAATCTTTTAGATAACCTTTTTTTTAAATCAGATCCAGAAACTTCTGTCTGGTGATTTATGATGTTGTATAGGCTGCCATTGAATCTAAAAACCCCTAAAATACCAGGAATACACCCCATGATTATGAGGTTACACAAAACCTAAATTTTTTCACCCCTTCTGTTAAAACAACGGTAATAGCTCATTCATTCTGAACTGAAATGCTTCACTCACTGGCTGCGGGAGCGGAGGTGGTTACGGCGGCGGAGACGGCCGCGTCGTTGCTGTTCTCTTCCGCGTCCCCGGCACCGGCCTCCTGCGTGGCGTTGGTCTGGCCTCCTACACCGGCCGCCTGTGCCATCGCCTCCACCTAACAAAACAAAAGCCCATGACGAGAGAATTGTCAAGGGAAATACGGTATAACCGAGATATAAAAAACTCAAGGGACCTAACAAAGGATTCTTACATCCAGGATTATATAGCATTAAGGTTTGTTAAATTGAGTGTAGGCTAGCTGTGATTTCGTAATAACAAGGTTCTCAAAAATGTTGAAGCAGAAACCTGTTTGCAACAAAGTACAAAACGTTTTTGGACTGATAAAACAGGAGAGTAAAGAAAAATCTCACTAATGAGTAAATAAACATTACTTTTATCATAAAATAATTATATTTTTACAAAAAATCTTATATCTTAAAAACATACACCTGCGCAAAACAGTTAAATGAAATAAATACCTGCTTTACAAAACATTTTAAAATGAAATCTTTTTACATTAGAAAAAACTTGTTACAGTCAACTCTTGGAATTATCGGTTCTCATAAAAAGTACTAAGTTGTTTTTTTTTATTTGAAACGTAATTGATAATAAACACAATTCTTGACTTATTGGCACCCACGATGAGCCTACTAGAGTAGTCGTACTAGAATATTTTTCGTAGTTTCAATGTAGGTATCATCGAAAACAACTAAAATGACCGGAAATTACTCTCTTTTCAGTACCCTTCAGTAACAAACTACCACTGGGCAGGGGCAGGGGCAGGGGGAAGGGTATTGTTGACGACTCAAGGTCAATGGGAACTGAAACATCCAGACTGCACAGACTGAGGAAAGAAATTACGATTCAGGTCAAGACACTGGTTTTCCGTCAGTTATACTGAGGTTGAGACGTAAAAAAAATTATGTGTAAAGGTTCCTTTATAGAGGTTCTTTACTTAAAAAATCGATCAAATCAAGTTAATTTATTTATATTTATGCTTTCAAAAAACATAAAATTGAGGTTGTAAGTAATATTTATTTGTAATATTAAGGTATAATTTACAGTGGTGACTGTTATGGCAACTTCAAGAGGATTTGAAAAAGTTTGTTGCATCAAGGAACAAACTTATAAAGTTTCATGGAACTTACCTAACTGACCACTATATTGAGGTCAGTCATGTTGAGGTTACACTGTACCTTGAATAGGGGTGGGCGAGTACTTGACAGTCGAGTAATAACTCAATTAGTTGCTGCTGCTCGAGGTCGAGTCGATTAGTTCCAACTACTTGACTTAAACAAGTTGAGTAGTTAAGTTACTCCCGCCGTTCATCCACAATCGACAGATTGTTTATCCCAGCCGCTCGTTTGCTTCAAAAATAAGCATCATCTTCTGTTCATTTGTGGCCGGCAAGTATGGGCGACTGTTTTTTACGGCCAATCACTAGTTTCGCAAGGATGCATTTAGTTTATTTACTATCGGCAAACCAACACGATCGTTTTTGCAGCCGACCGCGTCTTTTGCAAGGCTACATTTGCTGATTATCGGCGATTTGCAAATACGCGCGATCGTATTTCGAAAAGCTACATCTGCCGTTTATCCGCGACAGACTGATACGCACTATCACTTTTCCCAGCCGTCCAAGAGTTTTCAAAACAATAACCTCAACAAATTTCATTAATTCATAGAAGAATGGATTTTGACAGTTATCTAGAAATGCCATCTCCCAGAATTCGGAAATTGAAAACTTAGATATAATGTATTTAGCTCTGACCTTGCACTTTACAACTTCAAATTTGTATTGAGAGTTTATCGTTTGAATGATACACAGCCTTCATTTCTGTCTCATTTGATTTGTACAAATAAGAATAAAATTATGGACTTCGTTGGTTTACAAAAAAAAATTAGTTTGGGTTTTGTAATTTTTATACTAGGGGGATATCTTATTCTTATCTGGTCTCAGCTGTGTCACTCATGCTGGAGTGACTGGAAGTCAAAAAACAATAGATCGGCAGTCAGGCAAGGGGGTGGGGTTGGGTTTAGAAGTAAATAA
This sequence comes from Flexamia atlantica, assembly GCA_035578135.1. Classification (NCBI taxonomy): domain Eukaryota; kingdom Metazoa; phylum Arthropoda; class Insecta; order Hemiptera; family Cicadellidae; genus Flexamia; species Flexamia atlantica. Next base: position 118,660,754 of record JAQJVK010000001.1, read on the forward strand.
ATAACAGGGCATAGCTCTCCTCCGTGATCTTGTTTTTAATTCTTTCTTCTGCAATTTCTTGGCTAAGGTTTTATTTACAATTATGTTTAGCAGGGGTGGGCGAGTACTCGACAGTCGAGTAATTACTCGAGTAGTTGCTACTACTCGAGGTCGAGTCGAGTAGTTCCAACTACTCGATTCAAACTAGTCGAGTAGTCAGTTACTCCCGCCGTTTACGCGGCGGCCGAAATTACGTGCGATTTACGTTTGTGCGATCAAATTTTAAAGCCGATCGCGAGTTTCGCAAAGCTACATCTGCCGTTTATCCGCAATCGGCAGATTGTTTATCGCGGCCCCTCGCTAGTTTCACAATAAGCAGCATTTTCTGTTCATTTGTGGCCGGCAAATACGCGCGACTGTATTTTTGCCGATCGCTAGCTTCGCAAAGTTGCAGTTCGTTTATTTACGATCGGCAAATACACGCGATCGTTTTTCGCGGCTGACGCGACTTTTGCAAGGCTACATTTGCCGATTTTCGGCGATCGGCAAATACGCGCGCTCGTATTTCTCGGCCGACCGCGACTTAAGCAACGCTACACTTGCCGATTTTCGGCGATCGGCAAATATGCGCGATCGCATTTCTCGGCCGACCGCGACTTTAACAACGCTACATTTTCCGATTTTCGGCGATCGGCAAATACGCGCGATCGTATTTTGCGGCAGATCGCGAGTTTTGAAAAGCTACATCTGCTGTTTATCCGCGACCGAAAGATATGCGCTATCTTTTTTCGCAGCCGTCCACGAGTTTTCATAACATTAACCTCGAAAATATTTCATTAACTCATAGAAGACTGGATTTTGACAGTTATCTAGAAATACCAGATTCTGAGATGTCTCAGAATTCGGAAATTGAAAATTTACAGCTATATTTAGCTCTGACCTACACTTAAAAACTTCAAATTTTTAATTTATTTTATCTTTTGAATGGTACTCAGCTCTCCGCCCTGATGTTTTTAATTCTTTCTTCCACAATTTCTTGGCTAAGGTTTTAATTAGGGCCAACAACTATTTTTAGGGAAAATATAAACCTGTTTTTGTTTGTTAAAATAAAAGGCTAATAATTAAATCTTATTACTGCTTAGATTTTATAACTATGCATATCCTACATAAATTTATTTTGTGATCTTGTTACATTAAGTTATTTGTTATTTTGATTGATTTAGCATAGTCAACTTATTCATTTAAAATTTGGGTTTATGCAATATTCATTTAAAAGTTGGGTTTATGCAATATTCATTTAAAAGTAGGGGTATTAGAATATCAGAGTTTAATTTTTCGAAGAAAAATATAAAAACATAAGCTTAAATAAAGTAGATCAATTTTATAAGCAAAATTGAAGAAAGATTTTAGTTGAAAAAATGAAAATTTCATTACTTTTCACAAACAACTACTCGACTCGACTCGACTCGATACTCGAGTTTTTGGCTTAATACTCGACTCGACTCGACTCGACTTCAAAATCCACTACTCGCCCACCCCTAATGTTTAGGAAAAAATAAACCTGTTGTTAATAGTTAAAATAAAAGGCTAATAATTATATCTTACAACTATTTAAATTTTACAATTATGCATATTTTACATAAATTTATTTTTAGCTAATTTCCTTAAAGGAATAAGCTATTACGGTAGTACTCATGGTAAGATCTAAGTCCGAGACCATGTTAACTTTTCATTTTGGGGTCCCCAGAAGCAAAAAACACCATTCGTTCGAATTTATATATATACAGGGTGTCTCACCTAAGTTGTCTCAAATGGATGTCAAATAGCACATCATTTTACAGGTCTTGCAAAGACCAAAAACTTTTCAATTTACACCTAGCTGCTATCTTTGGTGGTTTTGTAGTTATAAGCGAAAAACTCCATTTTACCATATAAATCCCATGTTAAAAATGTAGTCTTCAGGGCATTTAAATTTGCATCAGTTAAACTTAAGTACTCCACATTTAACATGGGCTTTATATGGTAAAATGGAGTTTTTTGCTTATAACTACAAAACCATCAAAGATAGCAGCTAGGTGTAAATTGAAAAGTTGTTGGTCTTTGCAAGACCTGTAAAATGATGTGCTATTTGACATATGTTGCCATTTAATTTTTTTGACTTTCAGGGCTACCAACATTAAAACAAAATAAAATGCTCCGTCAAAAACTTTTATTTTTTAAATGTTGGCATGTCGTATATCAAATTAAAGCTGAGTTAACGAGGATTAATAATATTTTAACAGACCAAAAATACGTTTCGTAGTTCTCGAGATACAGGGTATTCCGTAAATACCAATATTTTTCACTAAAATGGCCGCCATTTTGAAACGAATAAAGATAAGTGAATTCTGTTTTCACCAAATTGTTCGTCTTGTTCAGAGCTTTAAAACGATGCATAACATGACATATGTTTACATTTAAAAATTCTAAGATTCGAACCCATGACCCCCGGTTTTTGGAACACCCTGTATTTTAAAAAGCTTAAAAATATGTTTATGTTGTTCCTTGCAGTCGATTTAGTGGAGTATGATTTTGTTTCATCTATGTAGGACTACTAGTTCGCCCGCAATCCATTTGAGACACCTTAGGTGAGACACCCTGTATATATATATATATATATATATATATATATATATATATATAGGTGTGCGGATAGTGAATTTTTGAATCGGATCGGATAGCTTATGTTCGGATCGGTTTCGGATCGGATAACAACAGGTTCGGATCAGATAATACCAGATTCGGATATTTACAGCGCGGCGTAATGAGCAGATTTAAGTTTTCTCATAAGCCTAAGGTAATTGCAAGGAACTACCATATTATCCAAATGTGTAAGGTAAGATTTGCCTTGATAGGGTTGTGTTGTTGATTGTTGTGATATATTGTTTCCAATATAGGCCAAATGTCAATTATTAAAGTATGCAAAGGTTCATCTAAATATCTGTTAAGAATTTAGAAATTCATTGATTCCCCTTAAGCATAGGTAGTATATAATTGAATAAGCTTATTAGGCCTAAATCAATTTCAGGATTTGCAACTTAAAAAATCCTTTTTCAATGTAACCTAAATTTGTCCACTAGTAGGCCTCTGTCTTTTTTGTTCTTTTCCTTATTTGATCAGGGACTAGGCCTAAGTGACTAGACAAAAGAATTAAATATAAAACTTGATTCACCAATCACCTCATATTTGAAGAAAGCTTTACATTTTTATTTATGCATTGATGCCTGACAACCTAGATTTTGATTCACTACCCAATAATACTGAAAAAACAAAATAAGTCTGAGCAGTAAACTTAACCTAAATTTCAAGATAAGTTTCAAATGTTGTAAGTTTCAGTATTAAAGCTTGGTCATTTAATTAGAACAAAGGTATATTTGTTTTATATCACAAACAACAAGCAAACTCACTAATTATTTTCATAGACGTAGGTTGTCAAGTCGCATTGTACTGTTATCTAAGAATGTCCATTTTAATCACGTATTGAAAATACGGCCGGCCGGCTTTGACGAGGCTTAAATCGTCAAAGATTAAGATTACAGCAAAATAAAAACTTATTTGTAATCGTTCAACTCTCGAACTCTCTATTTCTAGGTAGTATAATTGTTTAATTGATAAATAAAGTAATCTGGCGATTGAATGAAAGACGTTCTTGAGTTAATTCAGCTTTTAAGCAGACGACATTCAAAAATCAAGTGAGATGGAAAGACAAAACAATGAATGAACAGGTTCGCCAAATCTTTGACAGCCCAAAATTATTGTAGGCTTTTTATTTTATCGTATCAACAGGCCACTTAAGATATTTACGGCCTGAAATAGTCGTACGAAACATCAACACGACTATTTATTTATGGGGTATTTACGGGATATTTCGTTTTTGAAATTCAAGACGACTGTTGGACACTGTCGACGCTGCCGGTCAATGGCGAACACTGATCTGTCTTGATTGCGATTCTCCCTCATACCAATCGATGTTTCGTCGGTAACGAATACTAATCGACACAGAACTATTACAGGATGTACTACTATTTGTTGATTTAATGCTAAGATACAAGAATTTATCTTAAGAAAATGTTTGATATCGTGTCGGGTATTGCACAGTAATCTGATCGTATACAACGATCTCGATCTAATCACGAGTATTCACGAGTCGCAATATCGGCAACCGAAATACATCGCTTGATGCATACCACTACATAATCGCATCGTGTTGAGGCGTTGTTCTAGCCGCTATCGCAACCGTCGCATTTCAAAGCGTCGTCTTTGCTCCGCGATGTTTTCTGTCACTAATGTACTTTCGTCGGCAGTGACTTCTTTTGTTTGGAAGACTTTCCTTACTTGAAAATTTGATCTTTCTTTACAATTTACCCCAAAAAATGCAGTCTATCCGATAGAGTCGGATATCTAGTCAGTCTTACCGGATAGTTATAAAACCCTGGGATCGGATTCGGATATCCGATCCGATCCGAATCCGATCCGAGTTTTCGGATATCCGCACACCTCTATATATATATATATATATATATATATATATATATGTCTGTTAACACGATAGCGGCCGTAAATATGGTCAGATCTTAATGAAATTTGGTACAGACGTGTAAAGTGGTAATCACTCGAACGAATTCGTGAACCAGCCCAATCGGACCACCGGAAGGGGGGGTAAAGGGGGATAAACCCCCCCAAAAATGGGTTTTTTTGAGTTTTTCACATAGAAAAATAAAATTTATCAAATTTTTGTTGGCACCATTGAATTCAGCTCAAAAAAACAAACAATTTAGTATTTTGAATTACTGCTCTACGTCTATTGGTTACCGAGATATTGAAAGTGGTAAACACAGTACGTTGTCTCAATGTTAACCTTATGGGAAATGAGTAAAATTCTATATTTCACTTATTTCTCAACACATCTTGATAAAACTTGGTAAATGGCTTCTTCTAGTTCAGATCTACTAAATATTGAATTAAAACCAACCAGTTCAAACATACCTGTAGCAGCAAACCTGCATACTCATTCCCCATGTTATTCTTAGTACCTGGTGGACCGAGCCTTGCTCGGTGTTATTTCATGTTTACCAGTTCATCCAGTTACAAATATTTCAATGTCATAAAATTGATAAATAGAAACCATTTTTATTGCTCCATGGACTCTTCATCCCACTTGCTGTATTTTCCCTTAATGGCTGTAGATTCCAAACAGCTGTTATGATTACTTCATTTGTTTACACTTTCCTTGTTTATTTTCGTTGCTATCACGGCAACCCATAAGGCCAATGTTAAAATTTTACAACTTTAAAATTTGATTTATTACGTTATTAGATTTTCTCTGGCCAAGTAATCTGCGTAAAAGACGTTTTTGAGTCATAAATTACTTATTTCCAGACTTTGAAGAAAATCCTCGGAGCCGTTTTTGAGATCGTTGTGCAAGCAAGCAAGCAAGCATACATACAAGATAACACTGCTCGTTTAAGAGTATAGGATGGAGCTTACAAAAACATGTCAAATCTCGCTATGTTGGATTGAAATATATTGTTTTGCACTTGAAATTCGCTGAGTATGCAGGTCTGCTGCAACGGGGGTATTTTATCTTGTTACATTAAGTGATTTGTTATTTTAAGTGATTTAGTATAGTTATTCATTTAAAAGTAGGGTTTATGCAATGTAGGGGTATTAGAATACCCCTACAATAGACCCCTAGAATTCCCCCTATTTTTTTCAAAGAAACATAAAAAAAAGATTAGCTTCATTAAAGTAGACCAAATTGATAAATAAAATTGATGAAAGATTGAAATTAATTGTAATTCAAAGACCTAATTACTTTTAAAAAATTAACATTTCATTAATTTTCACAAACAACTACTCGACTCGACTCGATACTCGAGTAGTTGGCTTAATACTCGACTTGACTCAACTTGAATTCAAAATCCTCTACTCGCCCACCCATAGACCTTGAATAATATGTTATATAAATTCTGACCAATTAATGTTTCTTGCCAAATAATATCATAGCCACCACAGGGAAAATCCTGCCTAAAAGCTAAGGAAAATCCCCCTGTCCTAAATGACAGGTTATTTAAATATCTTTGCTATTTAAATATCAGAAGTGAATTACTTAAGTTATTAAGAAAAATTAAAAGTGCATAGAATAAAATAAACTAAGAATTAATAATACCTCCGTTGCAGCAGACCTGCATACTCAGTGAATTTCAAATTCTGGGATTAATCATTTAGATGGAGCCTTAAATCAGGTAAAATCAACTTAAAATCCTAAATTGAGCACACAACAATTATAAAATACCCCGTTGCAGCAGTCCTGCATACTCAGCGAATTTCAAGTGCATAAATAAATAATTTAAATGAAGTCTCGCATCAAGTAAAATCAATATACATTTAAAAGAAAGCGTGCAAAAATACTCTCCTAGTGGCTTTTAAGATCAAAAGGCTATAAAAAATAATAGCCTATACTTGGCACGAAAATGCAATGTTAAAACTTCACAACAGCTGGCTTTTCCAATTTAATCGTATGGGGAAATGACCAGCTGTTTAAGTTTGAGTAAAAAATTTCATAAACATCATCAGTAAAAATCTGTATTCGCTATAGTACATTTATTTGACATATTTAGTTATCTGGCCTTTAAGTAAGCCATATGTCTGTATCCACCATGTGGCTTTGAATCAAACATCAGCTCACATGTTTTAATGTAAACAAAGCAGACGTTTTAGATCCCAATGCTACTTCCCAATGCTACTTAAATGGCAGTTATTTTATGTTATTTTTTGTTTTCTAGCAAACTTTAAGAAATTACAGTACTTTTCCTGAGTCCGTGACATTAAAACATTTAATTTGAGCCCTGTTCCCTCATCCTGTGATTTGCCAAATGCCCACAATTGCTATTCAAAAATAAATTATTCTCCATAAGATTAGTATGTAAAAATGCAGGTTTGCTGTCACAGAAATTTGAAAATGAGGTATTATAGGCTACAATCCAATATATCTAAACTATATGAAGCCACATAACATGTTTTATCAACATATGCTGAGGAATAAGAAAGCTATTCAATTGTATTTACCTCTCATAAGGTTAACATTGGGAAAGAGAGTACACAGGTTTGCTGCCTCAGTAATTGGATGATTTGGATATTTTAAGCCATAATCAAGTAGATATTAACTGTATGAAGCCTCATGCCATTTCTTATCAGTATATTTTGAGAAATGAGCGAACTACACAACTTATTTTATTACCCATAAGGTTAGCATGTAGAATGAGTATGCAGGTTTGCTGCAACAGGTATGTTAAAACTGGATAGTTTTAATTCATTATTTAGTTTATCTTAACTAGAAGAAGCCATATACCAAGTTTTATTATATGTTCAAAAATAAGGCAGATATAAAATTTTTTTATTTCCCATAAGGATAACATGGGGAATGATTATGCAGGTTTGCTGCCACAAAAATGGAAATTTTGGGGATTTTAGACTAAAATACATTAGATCTCATCTAGATGAAGCCACAAACCAAATTTTATTAAGATATGTTGAGAAATGAGCGAGATATAGAATTTTACTTATTCCACATAAGGTTAACATTGGGACAACGTACTGTGTTTACCACTTTCAATATCTCGGTAACCAATGGACATAGAGCAATGATTCAAGATACTAAATTGTTTGTTTTTTTGAGGCGAATCTAATGGTGCCAACAAAAATTTGATTAATTTTATTTTTCTATGTAAAAACCCCAAAAAACCCATTTTTGGGGGGGTTATTCCCCCTTTACCCCCCCTTCCGATGGTCCGATCGGGCTGGTTTACGAACTTGTCCAATCGATTACCACTTTACATGTCTGTACCAAATTTCATTACGATCGGACCATTTACGGCCGCTATCGTGCTCACAGACACACACACACATATATATATATATATATATAATTATATCAGAAAGTAGAACAAATACCCTTTTTTCATGGTTTATTTTTGCTACAAAGGGTATTTGTTCTACTTTCTGATATAATTATAATAATATCCCTTAAGAGTGAATCACTATACAAATATATATATATATATATATAGATAGATAGATATTTATATATGAATTCGAACGAATGGTGTTTTTTGCTTCTGGTGGCCCCAAAACAAAAAGTTATCATGGTCTCGGGCTTAGGTCTTACCATGAGACCTACGGTACTAGCTTCTTCCCTATAGGGGAAATTCGCTAATAACATGGGAAATGAGTATGCAGGTTTGCTAACATGGAAATATGAAATTGAGAAATTGTTTGCAACAGTCCAGTAGATATTACCTAGATGAAGCCATATACCAAAAGTTTTATTGAGATATGTTGTGAAATATGCGAGAAATAGAATTTTATTCATTTCCCTTAAGGTTAACATTGGGATAACGTATTAGATACATTATTTGAAATGGCAACCTAACGAGGTAGGTATTTTAAGCCAAGTATGAATGACAGATGAGTGAAGTATGTGTGTTTACCACGAGCGATATATCTGCATGTTTTTCGTGATGTACAATTTATGTAATTCTTTTTTTATGTTTCTCTCACCTACTGTTACCCCAGGGATGTTGTCGATGCAGTCAAATTCACACTTATACACATACACACAAAACACATTGCACAAGCAATGTCCCAGGATCACTCCAACGTTTCACGGGGCCGAGAAAAATGTCCCGCTTCTTCAGGAAGCCGACTTTTCAGTTTTTCGACGCACCTCATGTATTTGCGTCGAACGCCCGAACGTACTGTGTGGGATAATTATGAAAATAGCTCAGATTGAAAAATGGCCGTAAAAGATTAATCAGTCATTAGACCTATGCTACTAGAATTTAAGCGATTTTTAGCACTGTATTAATAAAAGTTCAAAATGAAGTGTTGTCACAGACCTTGGATGACGTGAAGCAGTAGTCGGGGTACCCCACCTGAGCAGATCGTAGATCCCGAAGCGATGTAAATGTCTGTCCATTTTGTTGAATCTTGCACTACACTTTAAACATTGTCCATGAGCGCGACCGAAAATAGTTCAAATAAACTTCTCCTCGTACAAAATTGAACTTAAACACTTCTGATTACTATTTACAATGACTGATTAATAAAATTTAATAAATGGCATTTTATTTGCGATTATTTGCGGGCAGCAAAATGCGGAGCGGTAAGAAGCGGGATGATTTGCCGGTGACATTCGGCAGAGGACTGTGTCGTTTGCATGGACATCAGCTGTGAGTACAAAGGTCGCATACCTTCCTTATCGCAAGGAGCAACTGTATAGAAGAAATACGACTTGGGCTATAGATTATTATTTGAAATTGAGTGTGGAAAATATAATATTGGAAAAGAAATAATAAAATAAGAAATATATCCAACATCGCCCCCCTTGAACCAACCTGGTTTAACAGAAATAAGAATTGAGAATGGCAAATGAACAAATTGAAAAAAGGGGTGGAAGTGGATGTTTTCGACTTAATTGGTAGGAAGCAGGGAAACTTTGACGGCAGGTCGACTGAAGTTCCCTGTAGCGGTGCGTAGATGGACCACTCGTACCACTCCATCAGCTCCTGGTGATACTGCGGTGATTCTTCCTAGTTTCCATTGTAAAGGCGGAGTGTTAGGCTCATGTATAACAACAAGGTCGCCAATCTTGAGGTTCTCCTTTTTTGTTGTCCACTTCGAACGATGTTGCAGGGTATGCAGATATTCTTGTGACCATCTGGTCCAGATGTGTTGAGAGAATGCTTGAACTAACTGCCATCTTCTCAAGCGGTTACAAGAAGTTTCAGTAAACTGAGGTTCCACAATGGATTTCAGAGGTCCACCAGTTAAAAAATGTCCTGGGGTAAGAGGTTCTAAATCATTTGGATCTCCAGATAGAGGTGTAAGCGGTCTCGAATTTAATATTGCTTCGACTCGTGATACGAGAGTGATGAATTCTTCGTAGGTCAGGATCTGTCCACCTATTACTCGGTGAAGATGGTGTTTAGCACTCCTAATTGCTCGTTCCCTCAAGCCACCCTGATGAGGTGCATGTGGAGGCAGAAACTTGAAAGAAATGTTGTTCTCTTTGGCAAAGCGATGAGTTGCAGGATTACGAAGCAAATTCTCAAAACATCTGCGAAGTGTAGCTACTGCTCCGACAAAGTTGGTTCCACAGTCACTGTGAATTTCTTTAACTGAGCCATGTCTTGAAATAAAACGAGTTAGTGCTGCTATATAAGCTTCTGAAGTCAGATCTGACACAACTTCTAAATGTACTGCCTTAGTTGCAAAGCAGACGAATAGACAGAGATAAACTTTAATAGGCTGAAGTCTTTTTAGGACATACAATTTCACAGTGAATGGTCCAGCATAGTCAACTCCGGAAACAGTGAATGGTCGTGACACTATAACTCTAGGAGAAGGTAGATCTCCCATCAGCGGTGGGTTGAGCTTAGGTTTCATCCTAAAACATCTGAGGCATTTGAAAATCCTGGAACGAATAATACTACGAGCGGAAAGTATCCAATATTTCTCCCGAAGCGCAGCTTGGAGATGTGTTTGTCCAGCATGAAGGTAGATGCAATGATAATAATCGATTATCAGATGTACAACAAAATTATCCTTTGGCAAGATTATTTTATGCTTAGCGCTATACGACAATTCTGAATTTCTTAGTCGTCCTCCGACTCTTAGTAAACCTTCATCATCTAGAAATGGTGACAAGCGTTGAAGACGAGAAGAACATTTCTTCTTCTTCGATAAGGATTTAATATCGTCAGAGAAGCTCTCTCTTTGTACAAGCCAGCAAATACGTTTGTTGGACTGTTCTAATTCTTGAAGAGCTAGAGGATTAGTAATTTTTTGCTTAGTTTTTAAGCATGAGATGAAGTGCAGAACATAGCTCATAACATGTAAAAGCTTAGTCCATGAAGAAAATTTATTGAGAAAATTCAGACTCTGATCTGCAGTAGTTGTGATGAGGTTGAGTGTTGCGGGTTTAAGCTCTGGAAGTTCCTCTTCTGGGACGAAATCACACGATGATTGAGGCCATGAATCAAATGAACTATTTAGCCAAGTTGGTCCAGACCACCAAAGTTCATTGTGGATGAGATGAGCTGGGGTTAATCCTCTTGAGGCAACATCAGCTGGGTTGTCATGAGTGGATACATGTTTCCATATGCATGAAGGGGTCAAATCTTGGATTTGTGCTACACGATTTGCAATGAACAACTTTAAGCGGTAAGAAGGGGTGTGAATCCACGACAATGCAACTGTAGAATCACTCCAAGCGGTGACAGAGTCAATCTTGTAGTGGTCAGAGAGCTGATTTATACAATAGTGTATCAATTTGGCTAAAATATGTGCTCCGCACAGTTCGAGGCGAGGTATCGTAATATGTTTGAGGGGAGCCACACGTGACTTGGCAATTAATAAGCTGACTGATATATTGCCCTGTGCATTTTCGGTGCGTAAATAAACGCAACCAGCAAATCCCAGTTCACTTTCATCCGAAAACCCATGCAGCTGGATGTTAATAGCATCACTCAGAGATATGCATCTACTGATCTTCAAACTCACAATTTCAGGAAGTTCGTTGATGAACGTTGACCATTTATCAATAATATCACGAGGAAGAGGAGAGTCCCAATCTAGGCCTAGTGACCATATGTGCTGCATGAGCGCCTTAAACCAAAAAATTACGGGTGCAAGCATGCCTATTACATCGTAAATCTTTGCAATAGTGGACAGAATTGCTCTCTTGGTAAAAACCATGGAAAGTTCAGAGATCACATATGAAAATGTATCAGATGTTGGATTCCACTTTAGACCAAGAATACTAACACAAGGGTGCTCAGTTGATATGCAGTGTCGAGGGGGTAAATTTTCTAGTACTTGTCCGTTGTTGGATGCCCATTTACGGAGTTCGAAACCTCCTTTTTGTAGAAGGCCTATTACATCTTGCTTTAATTTCAAAGCTTCTTCAACTGTATCACTACCAAGTAGTGCATCGTCTACATAGATCTGTCGTTTAAGTGCATGAGCAGCAAGTGGACTCCCTTCATCACGTATCAATTGCTGTATTACTCGATTTGCCAAAAATGGCGATGAGGTCAAACCATAAGTTACAGTTGTCAACTGAAAAACTCTAAGCGGTTGTGTCATGTCTTCTCTCCAATAGATAAGTTGAAAACGTTGGTCTTCCTCATGAAGAGAAATCATACGGAACATCTGTTTGATATCACAAGCAAAGGCAATCTTATGCTGACGAAAGCGTAGAATTATGTCAGTTATTTCATTGTGTAACTTAGGTCCTTGATGCTGAAGACTATTCAGTGTTACACCTGAAGAGGTTTTAGCAGATCCATTAAATACAACACGTACCTTTCCATCCTTAAATACACCGTGGTGCGGCAAGAAACAGTGAGGTTTACAGTTTATGCCACTTAAATTAGAAAGCTTCATATGACCTGAGGATTCATAGTCATTCATAAATTCAGTGTACTTATCTTTGAAATCGGGTTGCAATTGAAATTTACGTTCAAGCGATTTGAAGGTTTGTAGAGCAGTTTTTGAAGAATCTCCTAGCTTTACTGGATCTTCTTTGAATGGTAAGCGACAGACATATCTTCCCGTTTCATCACGAGAATGAGTTTTCAAAAAATGATCTTCGCATTCCCTTTCTTCCGGGGAATGTTTGGAAGAATCAGGTGGTTCCTCGAGAGACCAAAATCGCTGTAGCGTTTCATGAAGACTGAGATCATTTATGGACAGTAAAGTAGTTATTCCACTGAATGTTTGATAATCTTGTAAAGTAGGTGCATTTCCAAGGACAACATATCCAAAAATTGTGTTGATAATGTATGGCATGCTATCACCAAGACTGGTGGCGGGTCCAAGAAGAGTCTGAGGAAACAGATCCGCGCCTAAGAGCAGATCAATTGGACCAGGGGTGTCAAATGTCGGATCTGCAAGAGTATAATCTCCAAGCTGTGCTTTAATATCTGAAGATATCTTTACATTGGGCATGACATTGGAAATTCTATCAAGTATCAAGACAGGGTGCGCTTTAGCAAGAGAATTTCTGCTAAGCGAAGAAATATTAACAAATGACATTCCCTTAGGCTTTACTCGAGCTGAGGAAATACCTTTAATCTCAGGAAGGTCAACAAAAGAACGCTGTGTGCGAATCATACTGGCACAGTGCTCTGATATTATGCTTGACTGCGATGCGCTATCGAGCACGGCTCGGACAACAATATTATTTCCATTTGGAGTAGAAATGCTTACTAATGCAGTGGCAAGAAGTACAGTACAATTCAGGCTGGCAGCATTAGCTGCGCCTATGTGAGCAGAGAGAACATTCTGTTCAGAACTTTGCAGAGAGTCAGATTTATTTTGCGGTTGGGAATCTACCGTGGTTTTATTAGAAGGCTTAACCTGTGAAGGTACAGGATTTTCTTTTTTGTTCAAATGAATAAGCGTATGGTGTCGTTTCATACAAACTCGACATGAGTTCAACGACTTGCATGAGCTTACAGAGTGTCGACCAAAACAATTAATACATAGGCCTTTGCTCTTAATGAAGTTAAATCTGTTTTGGGGTGATAAGGCTCCGAATACATCACATCGATAAATGTTATGCAGTGCTACATTGCAGTAGATACAAGAAGCGGTTTGTTCATTATCTGAAGAAAGCATTACAGCCTTGCTTGGTTTCGGACTAGCGGTTGTTTTGCCTTGAAGAGACGAGTTCTTAAAACTACCATAGTTTTTTGGGGACGGCGAAGAACTCGCATGTGCAGTGGAGCCTAAAATAGCTGCCTCTTTATACAAACACTCATTTTCAAGAAAATTTATTATTTCAACAACAGAAGGAACTTGTTTTGAGTCGTTACGTTTTTGTTCAAATTCTGAACGCATGCTTGAGTCGAGCTTTCTCAACAAGTGAGTACTTAAAATCAAGTTATCACCAGATATATCGTGGCCAAGTGCTTTAAGAGCTTGTTGATTACCGTTAAAAGCAGAAATAAAATTCCTTAGCTGCTTAACATTAGGTTTGTTTGGCTGTGGTAAATCGAGAATGTTACTCGTATGCAAAGTAATCAAAAGCCTTGTATTGTGATATCTCTTGAGCAGAGTTTGCCAAGCAATATTATAATTAGCACTATTTAGAGGCATAGACTTGATTAGATTCAAAGGTTCATCTGAAAGACAGCTTAGCAGATATGAAAATTTCTCAACATTAGAAATTGATTTGTTATCATGAACAGTGCTTTCAAATATGCCGTGAAATGAGACCCATTGCTCTGGATTACCTGAGAATGTTGGCAATTTTATCTTTGGCAATTTCACAGTAGGAGTAACTGCAGGAGTGGGAGGCACTACCTCAGAACTGGACTCATTTAAATCTTCAGACTTAACAACAGGTCCAAAGCAGCAAGCTGCAATTGGATTGTATTTCAACAAAAAAATCAGAAATTTTTTCTTGAAAAGCAGCAATTTTATCTTGCTCGATATCTTCAGGCGAAGGGGAGTTATGAAAAAGCTTATTTACAATTTTTTCAGATTCATTATGCTCATATACTGCACACTGACAAAAGTTTAAGTTTAGCAATCTGCTGTTCATTTAAGGCACTAATTACATGAGCTTCTTTGAGAGCAATGATCTGTTTATTTAAGGTCTCAAGCCTAGATTGAATAAGTTCACACTGTTTTGTGAAAGCAGTAAACCTCATTTTGACCAAGTATTTTCAAAGTAACAAGAGCTCAACACAAGACAATATGTATTATAAGACAGGAAAATATTATAATCATGACCAAATTAGGCTTTTAGTTATAGGCCTATAGTCTATGCCTAGGACATGGTAGCACAAGTACAAATAATTTTACTTTTAATAAGTCATGGTTAAATATAACTTACTTGTCTCAAAAGTTCATTGTCACAATATAATATTTCAATAATAAATGTCAAGTGTAAATAAATTATAATCAATTATTTCAACAGTATTGATTATTTAAATCATTCAATATTATAATCAAAGTCAATCTTCAAACAGTTTTGAGGTTATGACAGTCACTTGAATAAAATGTAAACAACCATTTGACAGCTGGCAATGACAGACGATGACGCACTGACGTCTTGATATTCGTCGCCGTAGACGCTTCTCGTTGTAGAAGGCTGTGGCTGTGACATTGCGGATTGGGAATACAGGAATGCCAGTGAACAGGAAAGGGATGTATGAACAATTGGACTGGTCTATTCTTAGGTCAGGAACAGACGAGCAAAAAAGCGGAAAATGTGAAATGAAAAATCCCTTTAACGTTCAATCTTGAACATGAAAAATATTCACGTGAAATGTGAATTCGAAATGAAATAAACTTGGATTCCAATTTTATGGAAATGCGGTCAGTTATATTTTAACCACAAACTGGTAAAATAGATCCGGCTCGAAGGACCAAAAATATGTGGGATAATTATGAAAATAGCTCAGATTGAAAAATGGCCGTTAAAGATTAATCAGTCATTAGACATATGCTACTAGAATTTAAGCGATTTTTAGCACTGTATTAATAAAAGTTCAAAATGAAGTGTTGTCACAGACCTTGGATGACGTGAAGCAGTAGTCGGGGTACCCCACCTGAGCAGATCGTAGATCCCGAAGTGATGTAGATGTCTGTCCATTTTGTTTATACTTGCACTACACTTTAAACATTGTCCGTGAGCGCGACCGAAAATAGTTCAAATAAACTTCTCCTCGTACAAAATTGAACTTAAACACTTCTGATTACTATTTACAATGACTGATTAATAAAATTTAAGAAACGGCATTTTATTTGCGATTATTTGCGGGTAGCAAAATGCGGAGCGGTAAGAAGCGGGATGATTTGCCAGTGACATTCGGCAGTGGACTGTGTCGTTTGCATGGACATCAGCTGTGAGTACAAAGGTCGCATACCTTCCTTATCGCAAGGAGCAACTGTATAGAAGAAATACGACTTGGGCTATGGATTATTATTTGAAATTGAGTGTGGAAAATATAATATTGGAAAAGTAATAATAAAATAAGAAATATATCCAACATACTGACTATCACCTCTTTACAGCTGGATTAAACAATGAACTCTTCTCAATTTGCATATACCTTAGTGACTTAAGAAATGTAATGTTTTTTACTAAATTAATGCTAACGGTTAAATAATACAAAATATTTTTCTTTATAAATGTATTTAACAAGATAAATTTACCTGTTCCTGCAGGAGAATTTTTACGTTGCCCTCAGGTTTTGTCCACGTAGTCTCTCTGGTTCTGGCATTATAGTAGTATGATTTTCCCTCAGAGGCCTTGGTCTCGACCCATATTTCTCCAGTGAAGTCAAGTGGCAGGCCACTGGCGGAGGTCTGGCCTGTGCCAGTGGCGGCTGGGGTGGTGGAGGCAGTGGGTGGCGGCACGTTGGTAGGTGGCAGACCTCCCGGGGGGGGCATTCCTGGTGGCGGCATGTTCATCGGTGGTCCGTTTGGCATGTTCGATGGTCCATTCATCGGTGGTGGCATTCCTCCCATTTGATTAGGCTGATGGCAAATATTATTTTCAAATGTGATTGCTTTTGGCAGTACATATGGAAGTATGTTATCAAATTCATATCACTAGAAATAAACTGATCATAACTTAAAGTAGTTAATATCCTAAGTCTAATAATCTAAAAGACTGTATAAAAGTATGAAGAGTAATTATAAGAAGGAAGTAACAAAAGCAAAACACAATTATTATAGTAATTTAAGTGAAAATTCTGGAAATGTCTGTAAGACTAGAAATAAACTGATCACAACTTAAAGGAGTTAACATCCTAAGTCTAATAATCTAAAAGACTGTATAAAAGATATGAAGAGTAATTATAAGAAGGAAGTAACAAAAGCAAAACACAATTATTACAGTAATTTAATTGAAAATTCTGGAAATGTCTGTAAGACTGTATGGAATGTAGTCAGAAAGCAGGTAAACATAGGAAAAGAAAAGGCTTATCATCATAACATCAAATTAAAAAATTGTGGACAGTGTATTGATAATCCCCAAATTGTTTGTAAATTGTTCAACAACCATTATCATAATATGGTTGATGTACAAGTAATTCCAAAATTAGCTTCCTCTTTGGGTCCTGTTGGAAGCTATCCACATCACACTCCACCATTTGACATCAGACCTTTGTTCCCAAATGGGTGTCAGAAGAATATGTAGAAAAAATTATAGATTCATTCCCTAATAAATACTCAACTGGATATGATAATGTCCCCATGACAATCATTAAGTTTGCAAAATATATATTGATTAAACCTTTAACTCATCTCATAAATTCATCTCTAATATCTGGTATTTTTCCTAAACAACTTAAAATTTCTAAAGTTAAACCTTTATTCAACGGTGGAGACGATGGGGAAGTGTCCAACTACAGGCCCTTAGCTCTTATTTCATCTTTTGCCAAATTGTTTGAACGTGTTATGGCCAACCAGCTAATTGAATTCCTGGAAACTAACAATCTGCTTGACTTAGAACAAATGGTTTCAGAAGTGGCAAATCAACCATTAGTGCCTGTATCGAGTTCACTGAATCAATAATAGACTCAATAGATAAAAAAGAAAATGTGATCGGTGTTTTCATGGATTTAAGTAAGGCTTCCGACAGTGTACAACATAATACTCTTTCAAAAATTACTGAAAATCTAGGAATCAAAAACCGCACTTTAAATTGGTTTAAATCATATTCAACAGATAGGTGGCAGTTTGTACCCCCCAATACATTATTAAATCATCAACACCTAATTGGTTTCAAATTAAATTATTTTCCTTAAGTCTGACCCCGGAATTGGACCCCCCGGATTTGTACCCCCCGTCGCCAAATGCTCAAGTCCTACCCCGGATTTGTACCCCCCGGATTTGTACCCTCCGTCGCCAAATGCTTAAGTCCTACCCCGGATTTGTACCCCCCGTCGTCCAATTCTAAAGTCCTACCCCGGATTTGTACCCCCTGTACTCAAATCTATTCTGACCAACCATGGAAATACACCCTACAGTCCTTTATTGGTTGAGTTAATACGATTAATTCCTAACGGTGAGTGAAATTTCAAGTAAAATAGCTGACTGGAATAAATATTGCAAGCGAAGCTACGACATTAATCTAGTGTAATGAGTAAAATGAAAACACTCCTTTACTTCTTACAGTTTATCATTTGTTGAAATTGGATTGTATATATAAAACATTTGTTGAGCTGTTGTACAAAAATATTATGCAAATTTATTTCTGATACCGTTTGACAACACTGAAATTAACTTTTTTCCAAGATAAAAATTAATTAACACCTAATATTATCTCGTTATATAACTCAAATTTAAGCTTCATTTGTTTTTTATGTTCCTCAAGATTGGTAGTTTATTGCTCTATGAATTGTGATTTTTAATCTGATTTTTTTTCTTTTATAACTAGAGGATTATTGATAGGGTTAAAAAGCTTAACTTCAATCACTGGTTTCATATCATAATAATTTTAAGTTCATGTTTTACAATATTACAAATGTTATGAATGAGTTAATAGAAACTAATTACTGTCAAGACTATAGTCCTATGACACGAAACCACTCGTAAAATAAATGGTTTTTCCCTAAACAAAGTAACCGCAAACACAAAATTTAATGGCACTTAATTTTTGCATGAAATTATTTAAGACTAGGTTCTAATGTTGGCCGTCCCGGTGACATCTAAAACAATTTAGTTTCAATCAAATAATTTATCATGACGTTTTTTTAGAGAAATATGTTGCTCTAGTTCCCACTAAGACCTTGATTGTTTGTCTGCAAAATATTTATTAGAGATTGAATTAGATAAAATATTTTCCCAGCGATTCAATGTACCGAGGTCAAATTTAGAGATATAATCCCCTAAAACGAATAAAGTGTGTCAATCGAACAGAGCAAACACTTTTCTTTTATTTAAATTTAATATTTGTGATATATATATATATACTTCGAAATAATTAAAACATTTTTACTTAGCAATATTTCGGTTTTACCTTTTTCAAGCTAAATAACAAACATAATCATAAATTAACAGCTGAGGACAATTTGGTTTGCTGGTCAAGTTGGTTTAGGACAGTTGATGAGGAATCAAACTATTTATTTAAGTATTACATATAAAGAAGTGATAATTATTTACAATTCAGCGGATGATGAGTCCATGAGGTTGTTTTGACCTTAAAACTAGCTGATGAGCCAATTCATATGTTCTTAAATTCAATTCATTGAGATCTTTGTTCTCAGTATTATTAATTTTGTGGACAGCTTTAAGATCAAAACAATCTTCAAACTCAGCATCATGCTGGACAGCGTGTAAGGCCACAGGCTTTTTCGTCTCTTTATGGTTAACTGAGAACCGATGTCCTGTCATGCGCACTCTTAAAGAGTTTGAGGTTTGACCAATGTATTGTTTTGGGCAATATTTACGTGATAGCTGGTAAATCGCATGGTTTGATGAACAATCCATGTGACCAACGATTGGGTAAACTTTGTCAGTGACGTTACTGCGAAATTGGTCTGTCTCGCACATGATCTTACAGATTCCGCAACGCGGTTTTTTACATGGTTCACATCCATGGTTGGAACTGAGACTTGTATCCGTGTTATTTTCGAGCTTGGGCCTTAAAAGCATGTTTTTCAAATTTTAGCGAATTTCCCCTATAGGGAAGAAGCTGTTACCGTAGGTCTCATGGTAAGACCTAAGCCTAAAACCATCATAACTTTTCTTTTTGAGGTCCTCAGATGCCAAAAACACCATTCCTTCACTTTCATAAATATATATATATATATATATAGATCGCACTATCATTGTGACGACTTTTCACAACACCTACAATATGGCAACCGCCACAAAGAGTTATGTATATTTAGGTTTTCATATGGAAATATGCTAACTTGGACTCAAGAAACAACATTATCAACTCACAATATGAGTTTTTTTGTTATTTGTAAGCAAACCATAGAGACATCATTGTGGCAACCTTACATGCCACAAACAATATGGCATCCAGTAATATACATTACTTTAAACTATCATTGTGAACCCCATTCAAAATATTTACCATCATTATGGCGACATACAGCGTTGCCAATTTTCACTCTTGCATTTATACATGAATAAATTGTTCATTCAGGCAAAGTGACGACCTGCCATACTACTATCACTAAGACAACCTGTTTTTTTAAATTAAGTAAAAGGGGATTCTTTTGTTTAGTCTTCACAAATTCCTATTTTCGATAATCTTGAAACGTTTAGTATTAAATTTTATATTTCATCATGCGTCATGAAAGTGACTTATTTCGGGACAAAATGATGGAGGTTAACATAGAAACAGTAAATCTCAAGGCCCGAAATGGTACTTTGGTGACGAATCGTGATCAAAAAACCAAACCGTGGGAACAGCTTATGCTTTGCTGACAGTTAAAGGTTTTAAGGTTAGGCTACGTTCACACGAGCGATATTTTACTGCTGCGACAGGTGGCCGCCTTCGCTGTTTACGCCACCAGCTGTAAGTTCTTGAGTTTTCCACTATTTCTGCGGTGTCGCTGGGATCTTAGATTTGATTAGGGGGCTTGTTTGAAATAGTTCCCACTTTCGCTACGGAATTTCTACGTCAAGGAGACGTTATAAGTTACATTTCTATTACAGAGTAACCAAGTAAAATAAATTTATGGCCAAGGACTTTAAAAATTAAAATTCAGATATACTAGTTCAAAAAACTGATGATATGTAAATGAAGAAAAATTGATCGAAATCTTGAAAAATTGATCGAAATCTGGAAAAATTGAATAAACAAAATAGTATGTACCGCAAATAAATATTTACATTCTAGTTATTTACAGTGACACGATAGAAAATTGTTTTGTTTGCATGGATGGGGGAGGGTACAAAAGTCATCGTGCCTTGGATCGTAGTTTGCTATCCATTAATACAGGCAACTTGAAAAAAGTAATAAAAAGGCTACAATCATTTTCAAAGACTTCAATATTTTGTTGGGAGCTGTCGATTCTACAGATCCCCCCTTTATACGTCCGTGATTCCGTCTTGAAATTTTGAATGAATGAATGAATGAATATAGAGATTTATTCCAGAAAATTACAAAAATTTACATTGCAAAAAATAAAATTATCTGTACTTGCATTGAAATAACAAAAAAGTCCTTGATGCTTCTTGATGTATTAAAAAGTAAATAAATAAATAAGTTACAAGCAATGAATACAAGTACCTTATAAAATATATAATGTAAAAAAATACAAACTTTAAGAAGGTCTAAGGAATAAGCCGACATGGGCACAAATGCCTGTGCGTCAGCTTCGAGATGCGTCCTTAATAAAATTACCTTATTTTAGATTGAAGAGAAAAAAAATGCAATGAGGGAGAACTGGAATAAAATTTATTATACCTGTAAAACTTAGTAAAATCAAAATGTAATTGAAAAAAAACTTTAAAAATTTGCGATGTGTAAAACGTGATGGATTGATGGCAACACTACGACATGAAATTCAGCAGGCGCGGGGGAGAGGAGGGCGGAGAGGAGAGGCGAGCGGGAGTCGGACAATGCAACGGTCAAGTCATAGCAGGGGCCGTCGTCAGAGTCAGTCACAGTCAGTCTCGCCTGTACTCTGGCGCGATGATAATCTCGGCCTCGTCCCTATCCAGACTTAGCAACAAGTCATTGACACGCTTTTTAAAAATACCTGTTGATGGTAAATCAAATAAATTAAGATACTGAAAGTTATTACATATATTTCTATACAGGATATGAGCAATGTAAAATGAATTAGTCAAAGACATTTGATCTAACATTTGATCTAAATGTTATTATTTTGATGTTGATGTTATTATTCTTACAGTGTTGGGGAGTAGCGTGCTACAAGTAGCGCCGCTTTCAATTGCGTAGCTTGTAGCTGTAGCGAGCTACTGTACTGAGTAGCGAGTAGCGGAATTTGACGCTACTTTTGCAATACAAACATTTATATTTTTCTCGGACCGGTATTTTAACACTTCAACCCATACAGAGATTCTGAGTAAATCGAGATGTTCTTTGTTACTATAATAGTTGGTAATTGTAAATGATTTTGTAGTTCCTGTAATCAATTGCCTTTGACCACAGACAAAGGCAACTTTGATTGTGGGAGTTCACTATCGTCGTCCAAGGGCGAAACTGACTTGCCCAAATATTCGGCCATCTATTTACAACATGAGGCCTTGTGAGAACGACATAAAACAAACAAGTCATGCGAACGCATCTGTAAATTTTGCATTGGCCTGTATTCGCTCATTCCGCTTGAGCCTTTGATCGACGTTAGTGAACTTACACCGCAATAGATAAAAACAACGCTAACCACCATTGTGGCTAAAGCCTCCGATACGGCGTCGTATGACAAAACAGACGACGATCGACGTGCATCCACATTCGCTATTCGAGCATTATCCGTAAATGAAAGCGTAGAGCAACAGCGTTTGTTTACTTGTTTAATGGACATTCAATGATAAACAATAAAATTATGAGTCAAACCATGGTCGAACCGAAAGGTACTTAGATAATAAAATAAGTAATGTAGTAGGTCTATGTCTATAAAGCCTTCAGAAGTCTAGCCTAAGGGTCTTTGGAAACGGGCATGACCAAATCTTAACATGGGAATGTAACACCAAATCTTAGTGCTTATTAGGCCCTACTTGGATGCCTATAATTTCATTCAGCACTTAGACAATCTATTTTGAGCAGGCCTACCGTGACTAATAATTAAAAAAAAACTTTATTGATCTATTGTTTGGTTTATTTATTTATTCATTTATTTACTTACTGTTATACGTCTGAAAAGCTAGATGGGTGTTCAGTTGAGTCAATACACCACTGCGAAAGACAGGGCAAAGTTGGAATTATTTCGTGAAAGAAGCTAAAATACCCCCGTCGCAGCAAACCTGCGTACTCAGCGAATTTCTAATTACAAAATAATCCATTAATACGTAATTAATCCATTATTACGTAAAAAGAAATAAACAAGTGATATATTTATGTATTAAAATTATAGCTATTATAGCTTGGTTTCCAAAACCTTTGTAAAAAAATATTGGTAAATGGCTTAGATGAAAAACACAAAGATTTCATATAATGAAGTAGGCAAGAATGTTTATTTTTTAAATTATATTAACATAAAAGTGTTTAAAAACCACAATTTTTTTTAACATATTGATAAACTGAGAAATTACTCTAAGCGATTCCTTGAAAACCTCAGTAGAGAGTAAATAGGAAATTGACTAAGCCAACATTCTGCTACCCTGATACTATAAAAACAGGGGAAAAAATGAGAAGCCGGAGACCAATGGACTTAGAGGAATGATTTAAAATACCAAATTGTTTGTTTTTTTCAAGCTAAATCCAATGGTGCAAACAATAATTGGATAAATATAATTTTTCAATTTGAAAAACTCAAAAAACCAATTTTTGGGGGTAAAATGGAGCCTTTACCCCACTTAGGATATGTCGATCTGGCTGGTTTACGAACTCGTCCAAGAGAATCTAGTTTTACATGTCTGTATCAAATTTTGTTGCGATCGGAGGAATCTTGTTACTTTGGTTGAATAAATGAGTTATTGAGTTATTTACGAGAGTTATCGTGCTTACAGACACTCAAAAAATGAAAATTCTATTTCCCTTATAAGCCCATGTTAAATTTTGAAACAAATCGTGACTTTTGCAGGTAAAAATGCGTTTTAACAATAAACTCACTTCATATCCAGAAAGTACACATAAAAAGCTGTCAATTAATATAAGTATTAATATGATTGCTGAGGTTACCCTGAACGGATATTTTTTGTCCATTCTGTTCTGTTAAAACGACGGTAATAGCTTATTTCTAAGGAAATTCGCTAAAAAGTAGCTGTAGCTGTAGCAGGATTTTTGTAGCTGTAGCTAGCTACTTTTTAAAGTCTGTAGCTATAGCTGTAGCAAAGCTACTTTTTACAACCTCTAGCTGTAGATGTAGCGAGTTACATTTTAAAAGTAGCTTCCCCAACACTAGTTATTCAATTGTTAAAATATAATACTTGAATAATCCTCATTATATAAAGCAGATTGTTAGAACTCAAAGGATTGAAAGCTCTCAGATAGACAGGCCTCCGAATTTTAGGATATCGTACAATTTACTGAAGGGAGGAATTACAGTGAATGGTAAGACATGAGCAGTCAAACCGGGAAATAAACGCAAAAACTAGGACATTTGGTAACCCTAGTTATGGGTTAAGTTTAGGTTAGATTTTTACTTTTACTATCTTCTGGTTTTTGTTGGGATTATTGTGTAGCTAAATATATACCAATCGTGGGTTACGAACAATGTTTTAGGTCGTTAGTGTATCGCGATCAAAGTAATTTAAAAACCACTGATTTAAAACTTCGCGACCCCCGCCATGTTCCCTCCTCGGGGCCTTTTTTTAAGGGGTGCATGGGGCGAGCGCCTGGAGCCCTGGTCCAAAAGGGGCTTTGGGAACCGACTTTATGGGCCTCGCCTCGGGAGCAAAGGAGACCCAGGGAAAAAGGGACGAAAAACCGCTGTCGGGCGAAAAAGAACACAAGGAATTAATTCATCAATTGAATTCCCATTCAGTACAGCGATTGCGCTGAACAGTTGGCACCGCGCTTGTCGA
This sequence comes from Flexamia atlantica, assembly GCA_035578135.1. Lineage (NCBI taxonomy): Eukaryota > Metazoa > Arthropoda > Insecta > Hemiptera > Cicadellidae > Flexamia > Flexamia atlantica. The sequence goes on from JAQJVK010000001.1 coordinate 118,685,465, forward strand.
CAACCTCAGTACCCAGCGGTGGCGCGACGCGGTGCTGCGAAGTGCCGACTGACCAAGGCGCCAAGCTCCAGATGTACTAGTGACTGAAAAACGATGATAGGAAATAGAGGGATCAGCACGTAAGTCCGATACAAGGGCCATGCAGACATGTGGCTGCATGGAGCGCCGGGGGGGGGGGGGGGGGGGGGGGGTTGTTGTGTTTCTCCAGCGGCAATAATGAAGCCTTTCAGCGACAAAAAACAAATTTAAAACAAATTGGCCGTAAAACGTGGATCTAATGACCATTATTGTTGGTCATATTTTTATGATTAAAGTGATGTTTTCACCAATGTTCTATCTTGTACCTTACCAAGATATAGCAGTTTTGACGCAAAGCGCTTTCTGCCATCTTTGCCCCCCTCCCCCCAAGTTGTTGACCACCTGGGAAATAGGTGACATTCGTGTTTTATATACCCACTGTCCATATTACAACAACGAACAAACATATTTGGACACACTTGTTTGCGACATTCTCATTTTAATTCTACCTACGTTAAAACAAATAGTCAAATACCTATTTCCTTTATTTTTTTATTTTGGGGGGAATGCGCCGTAAGCCTTGGAGGGATGGGCACCTCTGATAACGAGTCACTCTCCTTCACTAGCTGAACCAAAATTATTGATTTGTTTTTACTTAGTACATTTGTTTTGGAGAGTCAGATTATTGGTTGATAAATTTTTAATTTAAAACGCAGAACGGCCACGAGCAGCCGTAGTTTACTAGTCAGCATCACGTTATTCTCCTCCAACCACGTGCATCGGTGACCTGATCGCCCAGAGGGGGGTTCTCATCATTGCATTCAATTCAAGTCCAAGTCCAGTACGGATAACACCTCTCACTTCCTTTTTTTAAATTCAAAATTCACAAGGTTAAAATTTTTCAGAGCTATTTAATTCTATAGTTTTTTTTATAACTACAAGTTAATAAACAGTTATTTAATATCCAACCAATATTTATAATTATTTCCATTTCCATCATCCTTACACAAACTAAGCTAAGATCGAAAAATAAATATTACAATAACTTCAACTGAAACCAATTTATTTTACAACTTATTTCATAACTCGTTTACTGTTCAATATACGACCCCGGTCCTAACAACTGTTATTGGTGTCCAAATTTGTATTATTAAAACGACGTTTTAATCGAATCATTTACTGCTTTCAAGAGTTCCGCATTTTAACTCATAACACTACCCGCTATATCCCCCCCCCCCCTTCGTTGTCGACCACCCGGAAAATAGCCGGACGACAAGCATATTTTGTATTACCACAGTCCTTTTTATAATAATCTGCAAAAGTGCTTCGTACATGTATGCTCGAAACCCTCAGCTCCTTTACTCAAGGAATATACGCGCCTGAGAGAACCAGTGTTGCCAAGTCGTCCGGTCGCAGTATTACGCTAAATGCCGTATATTGAAATATACACTCAGCGACACTAGCGCACCATTACATGAACTAATAATATTCGTTTCAGGTGCAATATGACGACCAAAATCAATTTTTAAAGTCATCACTATATGTATCTACAGGGCAAAAGGAGATGAAATAACCCAAGTGTGCATATGACGACCATGTACGGTCGTCATAAGCACCGGTCGCCACTTTACATACACTTTTCCTTATGTACGGTTGCCACAATGATAGTTGGGTGAACATATATATATATCTATATATATATATATATATATGTGTCTTTAAGCACGATAACTTGCGCAAAAATGGTCCAATCGGAATGAAATTTGGCATAGACGTGTAAAGTAGTAATTATTCGGACGAGTTCGTAAACCAGCCCGATCGGACCACCGGAAGGGGGGGTAAAGGGGGGTAAACCCCCCCAAAAATGGGTTTTTTGAGATTTTTACATAGAAAAATAAAAATTTTTATTGGCACCATTGAATTCAGCCCAAAAAAACAAACAATTTAGTATTTTGAATCATGGCTCTATGTCCATTGGTTGCCGAGATATTGAAAGTGGTAAACACAGTACGTTGTCCCAATGTTAACCTTATGGGAAATAAGTAAAATTCTATATATCGCCTATTTCTCAACATATCTCGATAAAATTTGGTAAATGGCTTCTTCTAGTTCAGATCTACTAAATATTGAATTAAAACCACCCAGTTTTAATATACCCATAGCAGCAAACCTGCATACTCATTCCCCATGTTATTCTTATGGGGCTTACAAAAACATGTCAAATTTCGCTATGTTGGATCGAAATATGTTGTTTTGCACTTGAAATTCGCTGAGTATGCAGGTCTGCTGCAACGGGGGTATTTTGGTTTTTTGAAAACCATTCTAGGTGGTCTAGAAAAAATATTTTCTGTAAGGGGAGAGTTCTTAAGTAGTTCAAATCCTGTTTTCATTATAGAATTCATTTTATGAAGGCCAGGGAAGTAAGAGGTTATGAATTTTGGGTCATCTTTGAAATCATTAGGTTTAGTGGGGTTCTTTTGTTTTTTGAATTGTCTTTTTATTACTTTTTTTGGATAACCTCTTTGAGAGAAAGCATTGTTTAATTTGTTCAGATAAGCATTATAGTCTTTAGGATCAGTACATAAAGCTTTAGCTTTGACTGAAAGGCTTTTAGGAATGGACTTTTTAACATGAGCAGGGTGACAACTGCTGTAATGCAAATATTGCATTTTGTTTGTTTTTTTTGACATGGATTTTTGTTTTTATTTTGCCACCTTCTAAGAAAATATCTAAATCCAAATACGTCACTGTTTTTGAAGAAACCGTCCATGTGAAATTTAGACATGAACAATTGTTAAGATCAGCCAAAAACTTTTGAAGTGAATCCATGCCATGCTGCCAAACTACAAATATATCGTCAATGAAACGGAGACAGGCTGTTGGTTTTAAATTTTGGTTTGAGAGAAAATTTTGCTCTACCAGACCCATAAAAAGATTGGCGTATGATGGTGCCATACGGGTACCCATCGCTGTTCCTTTACATTGTAAATAATTGTTCCCCAAAAACTTAAAATTGTTCATGGTGAGTACCATTTGGATAAGGGTGGACAAAAATTTTGAAGAAGGTTTTGTTTGGGGTGGTCTGGTGACAAGGAAGTGTTTGGCAGCATCTAGACCACCTTGATGCGGTATATTGGTATAGAGTGATTCTACATCAATAGTCACCAGGAGCGTTTCTGAATGTAAAGGTTGTGGGATTTCCCGCAGTCTTGACAGTAGATGTTGGCTGTCTTTCAAGTAGGATGGTAATTGTTTCACCATCGGTTGCAGGTTTTCATCCACCAGGGCAGAAATTCGCTCTGTAGGAGATCCGTAGCTTGATACAATTGGTCGTCCAGGAGGAGGTCTTTGAGGTTTGTGTGTCTTCGGTAGTATATAGAACACCGGTGTGCAAGGAGATGGAGGTGTGAGAAGAGCTAGGGCTTCTTTATTTAAACCTTCTTTAGGCCCTTCTTTATTTAGGAAGTCTTTTACTCTCTTCTGAAAGTCAATAGTTAGTTCTTCATTGATTTTATATATATATTATAAACTCAAATCAAACATGTCATGAGTTTTGATATAAACGATATCTTTATATAAGATTAATAACCCCTTGGACTCTGGGAAGGAACCCGATTGAGCCTAGGACGAAATAGATGGCTTAAGAACCTTATCCGTGAAATTTTACTTATTTATACCAAGTTTTATGACAAACAGTCCAACGGAATATGAGTCCATAAACGTGAAACATTTATAATCAAACTAACAATTTTTTATGAATTTAGATATTCAAAACAACCTTTTATCCAATACTTTCATCGCGTATTATTAACATATTTTCTAGCCCACCTAATCATGAACAAGACTACACAATATAATAATAATAATACTAATAATAATAAGACATATTTGTAGAATAATAGGTGATAATTAAATGAACAGCCGTTGATTTACGAGAACTAATTAAAAAAGTCAACAACAACTATGAATATTCACCCGGTATATTTCCATAGTCGGTCAAAATGGATTTGAGCACAGGGGGTACAAATCCGGGGGGTACAAGTCCGGGGTAGGACTTGAGGATTTGGCCACGGGGGGTACAAATCCGGGGGGTACAATTCCGGGGTCGGACTTAAGAATTTGACCATGGGGGGTAAAAATCCGGGGGGTTCAAATCCGGGGTAGGACTTGAGGATTTGGCGATGGGGGGTACAAATCCGGGGGGTACAATTCCGGGGTCGGACTTAAGAAGCCAGGTTTAATTGGATTCATATCAATTATGCAACTGTTCAGCCAACCGTGAAATGTCAGTTGATTAAAATACATAATAATTTATCCCTCCTAAAAGTTTGCGGCCGGAATTGTACCCCCCGTCCTGTGACGTCAAAATGACGTAGCGTTTTTTCTGGGGGGTACAAATCCGGGGGGTACAATTCCGGCGACCCATAAGCCTTTATATAATACAGAGGAATTTGTAAAATAATTATACTACTTTAACATTTTTATGTAAACCTTTATAAATGTATGTACTTGTGGGAACTTGTAGGAATACATCACAAGACTGGAATATAATAAGATGACTAACTTTTTCGTACATAATTATAAACAAAAATTGTATTTTAATTGACACCATTCTGTACACTCGACTGTACTTCATGAATAAAGATATTTTTGATTTGATTGATTTGATCCCTCTTCAAAAGTCAAATGACTAAAAGATATTATTGTTTTATGCAATTTTCAATATATAAAACCAGCATCCAAAGAACAGACTGGCCTTCCCTATATGCAGCAGTCCTTGAAGCAACTTCTTCATTAAATAAAGGGTCTCACCGGTCAAATACTGCACACAAGTATCGTAGGTTTTAATTCTCAGCGTTTCAATAAAACCGCCCAGATGAATAGGCTTGCTTACCTGTATGAATCTCGCCGGATAAATATTTACAGTTGAGATAAAATTATGAATTTTGTAAATGTCAACAAAACAGTATAAACTTGCTGATGATTACAAACTTAGTTAAAAAATTAAAATCTATGCATATAAAATTCTTGCTGATTCTTTAATTGACAGAAAATCAATTAATCAATCAATCAATCATTTATTTTCACATAACGTTTACACTGACCAGCAGAGCTGGAGAAACAGGTGGGTCAAAATCTGAAAAGGGTACAATCACTGTCCCTTCATAAAAAAATAATGTAGCCTACTGTAATTATTGCTAAAAATGTTTTATTTTGGAAGTTTAGGTCTTAATCTTACTGTCTATACTGTTTAACCCTTTGCGGTTGAATGGCGAGTATAGGTCGCCGCGCGCCATTTTCCCGAAAGCTCGAATGGCGACCTACACTCGCCGTGACGTTTAGCCCGTATGAAGTGCGCTAAAACTTAACATAATGCAATGATTTTATGTCTGTTTGCTTCTTATACATTCCTTATTACGTTTAATGTTTATTTTACTTACTCCATGGATTAGTTTTATTCTGAAATAAATGTTATTCCTCCATGAACTAACCATACTTCACAATTCGCATCCTCGGCGTCTTGTGTCGTCTGATAGTTCCAGCTCCGATTGTTGTCTGTGGTGTTTTGGTTATGTTTACTCTTTCGTTTAGTTATAATTATGGCTAATAAAATTAGTGATAACAATATTTCTGAATTATTAGATGAAGATTATAATAGTGACAGTGATGTAAGTGGAGTGAGCATTGGAGACGAAGTAAATATTGTGCAAGATGATGGATTGGACGAACCGAACGATGTTGAAGAGGAACGTTTGCTGTTCGATGATGACAATTTTATGGAAATAGATGATGAACCAGACATAGGAAATGATACTTCTGCTGCTGATGTTGAAAACTTAATTGAAATAAGTGAACCATTACAGGTAGGCCAAGGAGATTTTGTAAATAATGTCAGAACTTATTTGAGTAAGCATAGGCATAGGCCTGGGCCCTCAGGCGAGGATTTGAGTGCAAATGAACCTTTGATAAATATTGCCAATTTACCTGATTCTAATGAAACTCATACTGATTTGACTGAAGTCACAAATGTGCCTCAAAATGAAAATGAAACGGGTGAAAATGTAAGGCCTGAGAATGTGCCAGTATATTGTGGAGATGTTTCACATTCAGTTAGGCCTAGGGGTAGAGGTCGAGGTAGGCCAAGTAATAGAGGTGCAGATAGAGGTAGAGGTAGGCCTACAGGCAGAGGTAGAGGTAGGCCTAGGAGGTCTGATAGACAAAAACCTAACTACAACATCGGGTGGGAGCGCTGTGGTGAGAATGATGTACCTCAAGTAAAACATGTGTATAATAACTACCCCCATTTTAGACCGCCTCTGGGGAAAGAAGAAAAAAGTGAACTAGATTACTGGCAACTTTTTTTCATGGATGAACTTATTGAAGAGATTACTACTGACACTAATAGGTATGCCAAGGAAAAAATTTTGAAAAGTACGCCTCTGCAAAAAAGGTCGATCTGGCATACCTGGAAAGACGTAACGCCTACCGAAATGAAGGCTTTCCTCGGTGTGATTATAAACATGGCCATGCATGAAAAGTCAGAAATAAGACAATATTTCTCAGAGGACTGGCTGGACAAGCCGCCATTTTTTAAAGATGTATTTTCGAGGGACAGATTCTTTAAAATCTTTTGGACACTTCATCTTTGTGCTCCGACGACTGATGAGAGGCCAGGTAGGACCACTAGGGCCGAGAAGATAAGAAGGATTGGTTCTTATTTGGACTCAAAGTTCCGTGAGCATTATTGCCCAGGACCAAATATATCTGTCGATGAAAGTACAGTTGCTTTCAAAGGGAAGGTGTTATTTAAGTGCTACAACAAACTGAAACCAATCAAGTTGCGTATTTATGTTCTATGTGACTCCACCAATGGTTATATTTGTGCCATGGAACCATATTTTGGCTCAGTTACAACAAAGAGCCTTATCAGACCTGACTTACCTTTTACCGTGAGAATTGTGCTCCACTTAGTTCATAAGCTGTTGGAAAACAATGACAGTACAGGACTAAATGTATTTACTGACAGATTCTACACTAGCTATTTTCTAGGCCAAGAACTTCTAAATCTAAATATGCATTTGACTGGCACGATAATGCCAGGTAGACTTGGACTACCTGATGCTGTGAAGAAAGATGCCGTGAAGGACCTGGGTCATCATGAGACAGTCGCCCTCCGCAAAAACGAATCATTAACGTTAGTGTGGCGTGATAAGCGAAACGTTACCATGTATTCTACTGCCTATGACAATAGCAATGAAAAAATAAATAGAGTAATCAAATCTGGTGTGACTGAGGAGGTAATGAAACCTAAAGTAATTTGCGAATACAACAGGTACATGGGAGGGGTGGACATTGCCGACAACTATATTTCCAGCTATGGTTTTACTAGGGGAGGAAGCTATTCTTTTGGCTTATTGAGACCTCAATTGTCAATGCCTACATAATCTACAGCCTGGAAACAGAAAAACCTAATAGACATAGGGTTTTCCGTAAAAAATTAATGAGGCAGCTGGTGGGTGAAGTGAGGAACACGCAAAACCGTAAACGTGGGAGGCCTACATCATTAGACAATTCCAGTGATGTGAGGTTGAATGGCAAGTTTCATGCACTATATAAGATAGAAGGTGGCAAGACTAGAGACTGTAAGGTGTGCAGTGACAGAAAAATTCCAGGGGGGAGAAGAGAGGCATCAACCTTCTGCAAGACGTGCCCCAAGGAGCCAGCGCTGCACATCGGTGAACGCTTCGAGAAATACCACACGCTGAAGGAATTTATATAAATTTAGTAAGTTTTTTTGCTTGTGCACTATCTCTAGCAACTTAAGTGAAGGCGAATATTTTTTTATATAAAAATTTATTTAGTTGGATTGGCAAAGGAAAATAAATTCGTTTTTTTTGTATAAATAATTTTTATTTTACATAATGTATGCACACCTGTTCATGGGTAAAAATGAGATTTCCACCCTAAAATGACAAATCTTAACATGATAAATTATAAAAAAATACTTCATTATGATAAAGCCTCCGAATCACTGATCAAAACGTGTTCTGGTTTAAATACCTGTTGTCAAGTGATCCAAAAATCCTTAAAAAAGGCAACCGGTTTCGACCTTTAAAACCAGTTTAGCAAACCCAGATACCAGAACAAATACAACACGTTAAACCAAGTCGCAGCACACATAAGGAAAAAGTTGACTGATAACGGAGCTGTAATCACAAAAGCTGATAAGGAAAACGCCATCGTTATCCTTACAAACGAAGCTTATACAGCTAAAGTTCAAAAGTTTTTTGAGGAAAATAATATTCGCAAAATTGAAAATGACCCTACACAGAAATTTGCCAAAGAAATAAATAAATCCATAAACTCAAGTACAGATATCTTTTCCAGCACAGACGTAAAATCGTTGAAAGTTACAAACCCACAAGCTTCTATATTCAGAGGACTACCAAAGATCCACAAACAAAATACTCCTATTCGACCTCTAGTAAACTTCATCCCCTCACCAGCATATAAAGTAGCCAAAAAACTAGACCGACTAATCAGAAATCATGTGGTCCTAGAAAATAGCCACAATGTCAAAAATACAGTAGATCTTGTTGAAAAAGTGTCACAACTTCAACTTAAAAATAGTTATATATTAGCATCATTTGATATTGTAAACCTGTACACTAATGTACCTATTGACGAAACCTTAACAATACTAGAAAATAATCTGAAAAGAAACTCATCCTTAACAAGAGAATCAATCAACGAGCTAGTGAATTTAACTAAGGAAGTACTGAAACAAAATTATTTTACCTTCCAAAATGAATACTTTGTACAGAACGAAGGGTTAGCCATGGGTTCGCCCCTATCTGGAATACTTTCAGAAATATTCTTACACCATATCGAAAACAAAAATCTATGGTCCAGTAAAAACAGCTTTGTGCAAAAAATTGTGTCTTACTCACGCTACGTTGATGACACGTTAGTAATATTCAATGGTAACAAAAGGCAAATAAACTCACTCTGTAAGCATATGAATACTTTTCACAAAAATTTAAAGTTCACCCTGGAAGAGGAAATTAACGATTCAATAAATTTTCTGGATCTAACAATAACCAGATTCCAAGACCAACTGAAGTTTAAAATATTCAGAAAGCCAACTACAACTAGCCAAACCATACATAACACTTCTCACCATCCCGTAAATCAAAAAATGGCAGCGTACAATAGTTTTATACATAGGCTAATATCAGTTCCCTTAAGTCCTGAAGATTACCAAAACGAAATAGAGATTATTAAATTTATTTGCAGTATCAAATGGATACAAGAGCGAAATGATTGATAGAATGATTCACAAACAACGAACGAGAAATAGACTTAACAAATCAGACTGTGAACGAAAATATGCATCACTGGAATATGGAGTTTCATTGAATAATGTAATCAGAAATGAAATGGCTAAAAACAACTTTACTGTCTCCTTCAAAACATCTGACAAACTAAATAACATTCTGAAAGATAAACCTAAAAATAATAAACAAACTGGAATATACAAATTGAAGTGCAACGATTGCCCCAGCATTTACATTGGGCAGACTGCAAGATCATTTAACGTAAGGTTTAAGGAACATTTACCGAAACAGTCAAAACCAAAGTCAAACTCAGCATATGAGTTATCATATGACTTAATTGATAACAACCATAGTTATACTAATATTGAAAATAATTTAGAAATACTCCATAAATGCAATAAAGGCCCATTCATGACCACAATTGAGGAGTTTGAAATATATAAGGCCGTAAAACAGGACCCTCAGAATGTTTTAAACGACAAGCTCTCTTTCGCATCAAATATTATTTTCGATACTGCAATGACAATAGTTGAGGAGGGACACAGACAAAAGCGCGCACCTGATAAGAATGATTAGAGTAGGGGTGGGGAACAAGGAAAACATTGTCACCGGAAGCGGTCAGTCTAGGCTCTACCTCCGCGCCGCCCGCCGCGTAATCGATCGATTTAATTTGTGGCCACTTAATTGTCGTTGTGTGTCCGTGTGTGATCAATGTTAAATGTTTTCAAAACCTCAATGTTTTTTTAAAATTTCGACGTGTTCGTAAGAACGAAATGAAGACGTTCGCCTGAAGATGACCTTTTAAAGGTCGAAACCGGTCGCCTTTTTTAAGGATTTTTTAAGGATCACTTGACAACAGGTATTTAAACCAGAACACGATAAAAAAATAAATAACAGAGACCATATGTGTAAAATGTCACTTATGGTGATTAGAATATCTTTGTAGTGAAATATATGCAAAATTACTGTAAATTAATTACGTCCTGGGGCGAACATGTAAATTTTTTTAATCGACCTCAAAGGGTTAAATCATGAATTAAGAAGAGGTTGGGGCAAAATACTGAGAAAAACTGGCCAAAGTAGTGACGGTCACGTGTCCCCAATCCCAGTTTTACCGCTAAAGATACGTTTTAAACAAGTTCACCAATCAAATAAGTGAATATAAAACCCACGTTTATATTGTCGGATACAGGGACATAATCAAATGGCGCTTATTACGGATGAAACTATATTATTACGACGCCGAGCTCGGTTAAAAGTTGTGTCCCCACCTTAAGCAGTAGCGTCGGTAGTGTAGTCTTTTTCTCGTCGTACAGCGACACTAGCGCTAGTAGCAGCCGACAACGAGTTTAATTCAGGAGTATCATGGCGGCGAGCAACGACGGATGTCGGAGTTCGTCGTGTGAAATGAATTTGGACGTGGAGAAAAATAGTTTTGTTCATTAAAATTGCGGTGTCTAATTTTTTGATGTACCATCAGTACATGATTTATTATTAAACAAAAGTAAATCGCTATCCATCGTAATAGTTTAATTTGTGCGTAATACGGCCCGGTTTCAAATGCCGATTCGTCACTAGCGATAGCGTTCGCCATTTTGAGGTTAGCAGACACAACAAGCGAAATTGTAGCGTCGGTCTGGGAAGCGACGGTCGCGAATTTTGGTTAATTTAACGTGAGATCTGCTACATTTTGTGACCGGTTTTTCCATTTGACTGATATACCTTATATTCTTAATGGTGATTTTTTTATTTTTTATTACTGCTGATTTTAATACTTAATAGAGTAAAATGAATTAGTAAACAATGTGTTAATTATGAAAATAATGATGCAGGGTTGCCACCAACAGGGAAAATCGAATTGTGCGGGCATTTTTAGTTCCAGAAGCAATTGTTTACAACTGTTATACATTCTTTTATTTAATCTGTAAATGAAATCACCTGATAGAAATTCTTTATATTCTTTTCAAAGCTTATTCTTTTTAATAGTATTTGCCCTTGTTTCTGTTTTTACGGTATAAATTTTTAAAATAATGATAAAGGTATTTTAATGTATATTTAAAATCAAATTTGAGTGAAAGTTAGATTGTTAGCGAATTTCCTTAATTTTTAAGTTTGTATCAGGCCTATATGCTTTAGAGTAATTTATTAAGTCCATAGCTTTTTTGACGTTTGTCACCTAACCTTTGTTTAAAATGTTTGATACATAAAAAATGTAACATATCCAAAATTGAAACAAAATTTTTTTTAAATGCTTTGAAACATTTTTTAATTAAGTTACTTAATTAATTAAAATACAGTATGTCTTAATAATATTTTTTGAAATTTAACTTGTGAGTCGCACTTTTTAATTATGACATATAATTTTTTTATGAAAAGATTTTTAATTCCGTTTGGTTATCTGGTTTTGCTGCAGTTTAAAAAGCAATTTAATACATTTTGAAAAATATAATGATATTAATGTGTATGAAATTACTCTAAGAATAGCTAAACGGGTTTTCTTTCTTTTTTAATTTTATTTTTATGCTCTAAAACTTATTCAGGCCTAAGCCTATTTTTAGAAATTTGTAATGAAGCCTTCATTTGAAGGGGTCCCTCCAGTAACGTTGTAAACGACAACTTTTTCAAAATTGAGATTTCTATGCAGTAAGGTTGTAAACGACATCCTGCATCAGTGCAGGGCATTTTTTCGTTGATATCTCTTGTGTTGGCAGCACTACCACAGGTTGAAAACCAAGTGCTGTTGGTCCCACAGTTGCAACAACGTTGTAACCGCCAAAAATTGCATTATCACCGCGCACCGTTCTGTCGCCGTCCCGATGTTAATCGGCTAAATCGTAGTAAAAAACGCCCTGTTAAGTTCGGAAGTTGGACCAGAAATGTGTGCTGATCAACTGTTTTTAAGATTTCGCCAACAGTCTGTAAACAAGCCAACCAATAGGAGACGAGAGTCCGAGGCTATGTAACTCGCTCGGACCCTGCTTCTTCCTCCTTTCTGTGGCCAACCCCCGATCAAGCATATTGGAAATTAATCGTTAAAGTTTTCCGCCGGTTGTTATCCGTTCTAAATTAATTCATTTTCATTTGAAAAAGTGTAAACATGTTTTAAAACGTTCGGAGTAAATTAGTTTGAAGAAAGAAGTAAATTACTATTAGTTTCCCGGTCGGTTCAACAACTTAGCGGTATTTTAAACTTGACCAACGTCGGTGATAAGTTCCTCCGGTCGTTTTGGGGTTAGGCCACCAACTATAATATTAAAACATAAAGGAGCTTTAAATTTAAACCTAGAAATGGTCGACCAAGTAAGTGGTATTTAGGCATTTAGTATTAATCAATTTCCATTCAGCCAGCCCGGCAACACACTATTTGAATATTTCATGTTGTAACAAAACCTAAGTTTTTCATGTCTGATTTATAGTTTTTAAGTAATTTCATTCTATTGTTAATTTATTTATAACTTAATTTCAAATGCTTTAATCTATTTTTTTATATCTGTTAAATACCAGAGTAACAATTGAACCATTTTTGTGATATACAGACTGTGATATAAATTATTAATAGGCTAGCATGTTCAACATAGGCTGTGATATTCATTTTTAGAAAACTGGTCATAGAACTGTAACCAAGATAATCCTTCATATTGAACTACAAAAGTAGGCCTATAGGTCAGGTGGCTGAATAAAACAATTAAATTTCATTAGCATCGGTGGATCCTGACAATACTAGAAGAGAAAATAGGAATAGGCTGTGAGGATAAGCGACCATTAACGCCATAATTAATTTACTGTAAACTTACAACAATGAATAGTCTGGCTCAGTAGCCGACTTCCCCAATTTAAAGGCCGCCGGGTGTTTCACACCCGAAACACAAATCCCTTTTGCCGAATAGTCGTTAACTGGCCAGTTACTATAACAATATATTTTGGGTCGCTTGGCAGCCTCAATAATAATAAATATTAAATAAACAATTTTCCTTTTGCAGTTAATCTTCTAGTTTGGATCAACCGTTTCTTCTTTGCATTTCATAATCAATATATTCAGTCACCGCCACCATCAAATATTTACACCAGGATAGGCCTAAGGATACTTCAATAATGATTAGTCTCAAATCTTAAACTTCAGCCAGATATTTTGTCAATTTATTTGGATTTTGTCAATACAGCCTATTTGAATTCAATATACGCATGTTACCAAGATTTGTGCCTGTTTATTAACCTTTTATGCTTAGATTCACAATGTATTCAATCCACAGTCAATTCAGCTGCTCATAGTCTACAACCACAGTCACCATTGGGTTATTTTTAAATAAATTCAGAATTCATATTTTTTTAACAATAGTCTGGTTTTTAAGCATTTTCGTTAAAATTGGCTTTCAATTTTTTAAAGAATTGTTGGAAACTTAATAAAATTAGGCTACATTTGCAGTAGTCTACAATTAGTAAATCTGTTAATAATTTTTTACATACATTAATAATGCTCATTTTTCAAGTATGAGTTAAGTTCATTTATTTCTATGAACCAGAAACAGTGTTGAACCAGACATCCTTCAGATCCCCCAGGACTTGTGGGCATTTTTCAGGTAAACTTAATAGGCTCAGCAAGATTTCTTTGACTTCCACTGCGACTCTTGCCAGCATTTTTGTCAATAAATTAACCCCAACCGGGGAACACATTTTTTGTAAGAATAATATTTTCCCTTAAGGAAATATTATTATTTTAAATCAGTAAGAATTTTTTTTTCTTTACAAATGTAAGTAAGCAGAGAAGAAATGCTGGGGAACTGTACATAAATGGAAATAAGAAACCAAAGAAACATTGTTGCATAGGCCAAGCCGGCAACAACGTTGCAAACGACTGTCATTTACAACGTTATTGCAATTTTAAAATCACTTTTTTTGTAATAACTTTTTTATTACGTGTGATAATATTGTAATACTTCATAGTTTGGCTAGATTTATGATATTACAATTATATATATCAAATAAAACATATCTAAATCATTACATTCCCAATTATATGTTTTTTCCATTTCGTGAAAAATTTACTTTATGTCGCTTACAACGTTACTGGAGGGACCCCTTCATTTAATCGTTGAAAAGTTTTGATACACAACCACATTAAACATACCATGATCATTTAAATATAATTTTGAAGAATTTCAAAATAATTTTTCATGTCTAAGTAATAACAATGAATGATTTTGGAAATAGAACATCCTATACATCATAAGTCATTAAAAATATTTTGTATTATGCACCTAATGATTCAGTTAAGGTTATTTTAACACTATTGTATTGACTTGTAATTACTGAAAAAGGCCTATATTAGAAATCAAATTCTTCCTATTTCAGACTATGAAAGGAACAGATGAAGATTTTATATTTTTAAAAAATTAAACAACAAACATGTATTGGAAGTCATATCCATGTAACTGAGGTCACGCGTTGTAGCAGAATGTCACATTTAAAATTTTTTATTTAAAAATATGTATGGTCAAAAAATATATAAATGGTTATATTTTTTCAATTTAAGTACAGTTTCAAGTTGGTACACAATAATATTCATTACAATGGAATGGAGTAAACACATTGTGAGGTTAAAAAACCTGACCAAAACTTGTATTTGTAGGTGAATTACATCTTTTCTAAGCTATTATTAAGATATAATTCAATAAAAAGTAAGAGGGCTGTAATATATTTAATACCCCCGTTGCAGCAGACCTGCATACTCAGCGAATTTCAAATGCAAAACAACGTATTTCAAGCAAACATAGCAAGATTTGACATGTTTTGTTAAGCTCCATAAGAATAACATGGGAAATGAGTATGCAGGTTTGCTGCTACAGGTATATTAAAACTGGACGGTTTTAATTCAATATTTAGTAGATCTGAACTAGAAGAAGCCATTTACCAAGTTTTATCAAGATATGTTGAGAAATAAGCGAGATATAGAATTTTACTTATTTCCCATAAGGTTAACATTGGGACAACGTACTGTGTTTACCACTTTCAATATCTCGGTAACCAATGGGCATAGAGCAGTGATTCAAAATACTAAATTATTTGTTTTTTTGAGCTGAATTCAATGGTGCCCACAAAAATTTGATAAATTTTATTTTTCTATGTAAAAAACTCAAAAAACCCATTTTTGGGGGGGTTTATCCCCCTTTACCCCCCCTTCCGGTGGTCCGATCGGGCTGGTTCACGAACTCGTCCAATTGATTACCACTTTACATGTCCGTACCAAATTTCATAAAGATCGGACCATTTTTGCGGCCGCTATCGTGCTAACAGACACATAGATATATATACAGATATATATATATATATATAGATATATATATACATATATATATAAAAATTCGAACGAATAGTGTTTTTTGCTTCTGGGGGCCCCAAAACGAAAAGTTATAGTGGTCCCGAGCTTAGGTCTTACCATGAGACCTACGGTAATAGCTTCTTCCCTATAGGGGAAATTCGCTAAAAACAGTATATGTGAGCAACAAAAAATATGAAATACAATGGGTTTTCCCTTTTATTTCATTATGAACAAAAAAAATACATTTGGACGCACATACATTTTCTGTGAGGTCGTTTAGTGACTTGGAAGTCTGTTGGTGGTTTAGTGTGTGTATTTATCTGGGTGTGACCTCTATTACGAAAAATGGGAGTTTCCGGTATAAAACTGCCTCTCCCATTGACATACATGGGTAATGGTGCTTTCTTTATATTTTCTCATATTCTATAGGGTTCAAAGTATTAAAAAATGTAACTGTCATTTAGATACCAAGTAATAACTTTTTTAGTTTTTTCCTAGTTTGCAATTGTACCCTTTTCAGATTTTGACCCAGGTGAAATTGTCATACATATAATAACTTATAAACAAACTTAAATTAAAAATATACTATTTTTAAAAGAATTCATTTAAAAAGGTATTAACATTGTAACGGATTTTAATCAGAAATTTCGAAACTTCAGACTTGAACTTTTCAATATTTTTCATGGACTTTAAATTTTGAGGCAGTTTATTGTACAGTTTTTTACCAAGATACTGAGGCTGTTTCTCTAAAGAGGACAGTCTGTGTATGGGCAGTTGAAAATTTTCACAACACCTCGTCAGGTTATTGTGTTGATGGTTTTCATTCATAAAATTATTTAGATTTTTCTTTATAAATATTGAGCTACGCAAAATGAACATTGAAGGTGACGTTAGTAAACCTAATTCTTTAAAAACATTTTTACAGGAGCCCCTAAAACTGGTAAAAGTCATAATTCTATGGATTCTTTTTTGAATTTTAAAAATTGATTCAGCATTTGTAGAACTACCCCAGAATTCGATCCCATATTGCATTTGTGAAGCAAATAAAGCATGATAAACGTTAATCTTAGGTTTTAGGTCTGTGATATTTTGTAAGACTAATATCTGAAAACAAACTGTACTTAGCCTTTTAGATAGAATGTAATTCATCCCATTTTAAATTGCTTTCTAATTGAACACCTACAAATTTAGTTGACTGAACTTGATTAATAATTTCTACATCAAAATTTATTTTTAGCTCTATATTTGCCTTGTCATGGGTAGTACTAAAACGAATTATGTATGTTTTTGAGCAGTTTAATTTTAGACTATTAGCTGTGAACCAATTATTCCATTCCTTAAGAGTGTTATCCAAAGTAATTGGTAGACTGATTGGATTATTGGCTTTTAGCAATGCTGTGGTATCATCTGCGTAAAGAGTTAGCTTTGAATTTATATTGAAAGGGAGATCATTTATATAGATTAGAAATAATAAGGGTCCCAATATAGAAAAAGTTTATATGCTAGGAAATTTATTATTTGGCCAGGTAATTTTTTTCTACTTGTCAGTAAGGACATAAATAAACCTTTTTATCTTTAGAAGTCTTTCATAAAATGCTTCATTTGGCCTACATAGATCTCAACAGTGAGCGGTCCAATTTTTTAATTCCTGCCTGTCGCCCATAGAACAAGCTGATGCGGAACTATTATAAATAAATAAATTAGCCAAGTTAATATAAGCTGAAGTGTAATATTAGTCTAAATTACCTGCATCATTGGGGGCGGGCCAGAGCCCATGGGTGGGGGTCCCCCCATGCCGGGGGGAGGACCGAAAGGTGGAGGCATCCCCATGGGTCCGCCAGGTCCACCTGGACCTCCCGGCCCTCCTGGACCCATCATATGAGGCGGGGGCTGCATCAACAAAAATAGGTAGGTCTCTTTAAGCTTCACAAAATAAACATAGTTCGTAACTTGAGTTGTACTATAACAGCTAGGGCCTACACCCTTTCTAGACCACTGAAGTCCCTCAGAAAATTAATTTCACATCGGGCTAAATTATATTGACTTAAAAATAAATATGTTAATAAATAATAAATAAATAAAATTGTCTTTATTTACAGCAAGTGTTTTTTCATGTGTACATGTTTTTCACAATTGACCCTTTCGAATATCAAGCAAGAGCTTTTGGAAGTTCGTGACCTCAATTTAGTGCTTATGACTGAAAACAGACAATTCTCGAGTAAGTTAAGGAACTTGAGCGTGAAATAGCTTTGTTAAGATCAGATAAAAGTAACTTGAACTTGAGCATAAAATAGCTTTGTTAAGGTCAGATAAAAATGAGTCTTTCCACACTAGCTTGTCACCTGCAGGTTCTACATCTAGGCAGGAAGAGATTGTTTTAGTAGTAAGTGTCTGCACACAAACTGACTTAATTATTGATTTCAATCACTTTCCGGATGGAAAAACACAAGGTAGGCCCATTTCAAATGAGTATGAATTAGCTTTAGGTAAACCTGTAACCAATTTGATTTCTCCATTAGCATGTGAGGCACCAGAAACTTTGAAAAATTCCAACCACAATCAAAATCTTTTGTCTGGTATCAAAATAATTGGAGATAGCCATGTAAGGGATCTGCAACCTTTTATTAAGGAAAATTTATCCAACAGTAGTCCTAGTCTTGACTTTGGTAAGCATGAACTGAATGTTAGCGTAGATATTTTCCCTGGCGCACCCATGAAGTACTATGTCAATAGTTTAGTAGATAGTATGACCAAATCAACCATTGTAAATAGTTGTAATGAATTGAAAATAATCTTAGGTGGTGTAAACTACATGTCTGAGGATTCAATCGACTCGGTAATCAACACCCTGGAAAGTAATGCACATCTTTTCAATGCTGATTGTATTGCCATAGTAGAAATTTTTTCCGCTATGATGATGTAGGTTTTAATCATCTGATTAATAAACAGAACTCAAACTTAGAGAACTTTGTAAAAAGTTAGGATGGTGCTTCATACCTGTGAACTTCGCCCTGTTCCGACTACACTACACAATGCATGGACTCCATTTAAATATCAAAGGCAAAAAACTCATCAGTGAAATTGTTGCCCAAGTTATTTTGCTTCAAGTTATTGCACTCATTTTTTAAGCTAGCCTACTTGAGTACCCATTGTATTTCACCTATTGTACCATCTAGTCACTTAGACCATAGTCCCAATTTATGTGATAAATCTGCTGGCAGTGAAATTTACTCTGTTTCTAATAATGAAGTTTTCTATGATAGCTCTCTAAAAATTTTGCACTTGAACGTACAAAGATCCCTTGGAACAAAAAAAGAGTTAGTTGAAATCTTACTTCAGGATGAAAATGTTGACATTTTCTTAGTCTCAGAACATGGGATCTCTTCCCAAAATGCTTCATTCATCAACCTACATGGTTATTCATTGTACAATATTCTCTGCAGGGAAAACATGCTATGGGGAGGTGTAGCTGTTTTCATAAGGTCCAATCTTGTTTTGGATAAGGTAGGCTCTACCTCATTACAGGAAACGAACAAGTTTTCGATTGAATCTGTATTTGAAATCGAAGAACTCAGATTTGAATTGAATGGAAGACTCACAGTTTGCTCTGTGGTGTACAGACCCCCCAACAATGACAATTTCCAACTTTTCTTTGATCAGTTAGAGTTATATCTCCAATATACAGTTGTGAATCACCGCCAGAATGGAAAATATTTGCCTAATTGATTTGGACGTTCTGAAAAGGTTCCATTTCTCCCGCCATGGTTTACACATGAACTACCGGGGGAAGAAAAAGCTGTCTTATCTAATATTGGAGGCTGTATCCATGTGGAACCAAAGGTCGGCTGCTTTGAATCTTCATGAAAATATTCAACTTAACAGTAAGGCCAATAGCATACAAATTGTAGATGGAGACATGGAACAAGTTATAAACAAATTTCAGCATTCTGAGTCGGTTGCTTTTTCCCATTGCGTTTCAGCCGATTTTTATGCAGAGGGGCACATGAGTGCAGGAGTTGCTGTAGTTTTCAAACGGCAGTTTGGCAGACCAAGAGAAACGGATTATTGTAACAACAACTTAACTATACAGAAAGTCGAGAGGGGAGCTTCAATCTACAGCCTTGTAAAAAAGCCTACATATGATTCTAAGCCATCCACAACCACATATGACACAGCTTTTCATCAACTAGGTGAACATTTTAAAGGGAGACAGTTGAAACATCTTATATGCTCACCAATGGGTTGTACTCGTGATAAAATTTCTGCTGAACATTTTGCAAAAAATATAGTTAACTTTCAAAAACTAACAGGTGCATCCATTATTATTGTAGCTCATAATGAGACAGCTCGGGCAACTTTAAGAAACGGTTTATCCCATGAACACTTTCTGAAGTATTTGAGTAATACAATAATTAATGAACAATCAAGAATTGAGAAAAAAGAAATAATTAACCAGGCGTCAATACCAGCAGTCAAGGAATTTTCTATACAAGAGGCGAGTAAAGAGAAAAATGAAACTCTGGGAACTTCAACTGAAGACCATTCCAATAGTAATGTGAACCATGTGGCCGAGCTTTTAAACTCCCCTCGAATGTATACCTTAAAGCCAATTTAGGGAAAAAACAAACAAAAACTAGTTGCTTAAAATTATTTCACCAAAATGTAATGGACCTAAAAACTCGAATGGAACCCTCAGAATTGACTTTAGCAGAGCTAAATCCTAATTTTGTAGTTTTAACTGAGCATAATATGACAGACGCTGAAATTAATTGTTTGAAAATATGAGACTTCAATGTACTTTCACAGTACTCTCGCACAACTTCAGGCGGAGGAGTAGTAATACTTTCGGGGGAGGGTTTGAGGGGGCGGCCACTGGTAGCTCCCATAATAGATAAACTTTGTACGGACAAACTTTTTGAATGCTGTGCTGCAAAATTTAAATTTGAAACCCTGGCATTTATAATAGCTGGTATATATAGAAAACCCCAGTTAAGAACAAACGAATTTCTTGATAGACTGAGTTCCCTTATTGAATTTTTTGTAAATAAAGAAAAATATCTTATAATTACCGGGGATTTCAATATTAACTTGTTAACAAATAGTAATGAATCAAAAAGTTTAAGAAATTTACTAAGGCGCCATGGGTTAAATTACCTTGTAGATTTTCCTACGAGGGTAACCACATCATCTGAGTCTTGCATAGATAATTTTTTTACTAATATTTGTAAAACAGAACTAAAAATATCAGGATTTATAACTTTGTTATCAGACCATGATGCCCAAATGCTTGAGTTATCTAAATTCAAAATTAAGGCATGTGAAAGTTTCACTTTCAGGGGAAGAGAATTTTCGCAGGAAAACATAAAATTATTTGAGCGCTTCCTTGAGGGAGAGGACTGGATGTCAGTCTACAACTCTCCAATTGATAAAAAATATGACAGCTTTGATAGCATTTTCCAATATTATTTCAATGTATGTTTTCCTATTGTGCAGATGAAAAGTAAAAACAGAAAGCAGTCTTGGATAACCAATGAACTTAGGGATGAAAAAAGACAAATAGTTGAATTAAGTAAATTAGCTAGATTTAATAAATCACAAGACCTCAGATTACGAGTAAAAAATAGGAATCAGGCACATAAGTCAAATTTGATAACAGAAAAGAAAAAATACTTTGATAGTAAAATTAAAAAATCTGAAAATATTTCTAAGGATACGTGGAAAATTATTAATGATGAAACAAAACCTAGTTTAAGTACGAAAAAGGAAAACTTTAGTTTAAATATTAATAATGCTTTAGTAAATGATCCTGGCTATGTATGTAACTCCTTCAATGATTATTTTACAAATATTGTTGATGAAATGTTAAATGAACTCCCTCCAATACATTCAGAAATCAATAGTGTTGAAGGAACAAAACAAAGTATATCGAAATTTCAATGTCCTCCTTTAGACGAACGTGAACTATCAAAAATCTTTGATTCTTTAACAAATAAGTGGTCAAGTGGGCATGATGACATTCCCATTAAACTCTTGAAATTGGCAAAACGCCCACTACTCAAACCTATTTTGCACTTAATTAATTCTTCTTTTATAACTGGCATATTTCCCGAAAAACTAAAAATTTCTAAAGTAATTCCGTTACACAAAAAGGTCAGTACAACAGAAATTCAAAATTTTCGTCCAATTTCTCTACTTCCATCAATATCTAAAGTTTATGAAAAAGCAATGTATAATAGACTTTTAAACCATTTAGAAAAAAATAACCTTTTGACAAGGAGCAACATGGATTTCGTAAAAATAAATCTACAAATACTGCCTTAATAGACTTCACGGAATCTCTTGTCGAATCAATTGATAAAAGAGAAAATGTAGTTGGAGTGTTAATGGATTTTTCAAAAGCATTTGACAGTATATCACACAATATTTTACTTCAAAAATTATTGGATTTAGGGATACAAAAAACTCATTGGCAATGGTTTCAATCATATCTCTCAAATCGAAAACAGTATGTTGAAATTTCCCATACCTGCAATAGCACAATTGAAAAATTTCAATCTAAAACTCAAATTATAAAGCACGGTGTTCCACAGGGGTCCATATTGGGTCCCTTGTTATTTATATGTTATATGAAAAATATGCCGGCACATTTAAACGACAATTTGGGTATAAAAAATGAGCTTTGCCTCTATGCAGATGACTCAAATTTAATAATATCCGGTAAAGATGAAAATCAGGTTGAAATTTCAGCATATTTAAATCTTTCCAATTTGCAACAATTCTTTATTAAAAACAAATAACTTTTAAATACAGAAAAAACTAATTTTATGTCCTTTCACACGAAACAGAACAGAAATAATCCTAATCCCCTAATTCTAATAGATGACAGAGAGCTTGTTCAAATAGATGACACAACATTTTTAGGCTTGATTATTGACAAAAATCTTAGTTATGACAAGCACATTGACCATGTTGAAAAAATGAAAAAATTGAAATGAAAAAAAATGAAAAAAAAAATGAATGAAAAATCAATTCTGGATTGTATGCCTTAAAAGAAATGTCAAGGCTCTGTGAATTGGCAGTTTTGAAAATGATTTTCCATGCTCACATATAATCCCATGTTGCTTATGGGATAGGTGTGTATGGAGGGACTTCATCTACAAATTTGAAGAAAATACTCGTTATACAAAAAAAGGCTCTAAGAATTATGCTGAATTTGAAAGATGACGAATCAGTCAAGAGGCATTTTGTCGATTTAAAAATAATGACTGTTTTAGCCTATATATTTTTGAGTGCTTAATGTTTGTTAAGAATCACGCTTGTAAATTTAAAAGTCATATGGAAAACCATTGTTACGACACTAGAACTTGTTGACGCTATTTATTGTACACATTATGTATTGTTATGACAAATAAAGATATTTTGATTTGATTTGATTTCTGGCAGGTGATTTCAATATTGATCCACATCAACATGAGGTCGAGTTTGCCACTTTTACTAGTATTTTAAGTAGTTTTAGTTTAAGATTAACTGTTAATATTCCGACTCGCATCACCCTTAATTCTGAAAGCTATCTTGATAACTTTGCCACTAATCTGCTTAATATAAATGTTTACACTGTAGAATCTTTATTGTCAGACCATCTAGCTATTGTAATTGAAGTGCCTGCCAGCAAAGACGTCGATTTAGGTGAAACTAAAACTAGAGTAATAAACGACCATTCAATCCAAGAGTTAAAAATTAGGTTAAGTTGGGAATCTTGGGATAATTTTTACAATTTGACAATTAATGAATTGTACAATAACTTGATAGACACAATAAAACACCATCTGGAAATCTCATGCCCATTAAAAAATGTTAGGCCTAGAAGTGAAAATAAACTGAAATGGATAACAGATGATATCAGACTGAGAAAACAAAAACTACTAGAAACTTACTTTGATTGGATCTCTACTAAAGATGTAAATGTTAGAAATAAGTACTTGACTGACAAGAAGAGTTACAGACTTGAAATCAAAAAAGCCAAATCTTCATTCATCTCAGAGAGGCTGAGAGACTCTGAGAACCCAAGTAAGACAGCCTGGTCGTACATTAATGAGGCTAGAAACAAAACCTAATTCATAACAAAACCAAATCTTGTACTTAAAATAAATTATCAGTGTGAGGATGATCCTCTCATAGTGAGTAACTGTTTAAATTAATATTTTTTTAATGTTGCGTATACTTCCAATAATGTCAGAACTAGGCCTAACCTTTTAGGTCACGACACAATTTCATACGTCACAGCCGATGCCATTAAATTTTCTGATTTTAGCCCGGTTTCCAAAGCTGAATTAAGCAGTGTAGTAAGAGAAATGTCCAACAGCAATGCTGCAGGATGGGACGAAATTTCCAACAAAGTCATAAAAAATTGTTTTGCCGAGCTAGAAGGTCAGTTGGTCCATTTAATTAATGTTTCTTTGCTTGAAGGAATTTTTCCTGATGGTGCTAAATTGGCTTTAGTTAGACCTATTTTTAAGAAAGATGACTGTCATCTACCTCAGAACTACCGTCCCATCTCACTCCTTCCAACAATATCTAAAATCTTGGAAAAAGTAGTTTGCAATAGGTTAGTCGATTTCTTAGTAGAGCACAACATCATTTTTGCCAAACAATTTGGATATCAGAGCAAAAAGACAACAAAGTTGGCTCTCATCGATTTTATTGAGAAATGCATCGACGCCTTGGAGGGTGGCGAGACAGCCATTGGCTGCTTCGTTGACCTCTCCAAGGCGTTCGATTGTGTCAGTCATTCAATCTTAGACAACAATCTTCTGGAACTAGGTATCTCAGGAACAGTTTTAAGCTGGTTAAAATCTTATCTTTCTCAAAGAAAACAAAGAACAGTAATTGACTTCAGAAACAAGCAAGGCATAACTGCCAAGCATTTTTCAAATCCTGGTGAATTGAGAGCTGGTGTGCCCCAAGGTTCAATCCTGGGGCCGATTCTCTTCTTAATTTATATTAACAACATCCCTAATCATTTTGACGAAGATAGCTTAACTATATTCGCAGATGATACTTCTCTCTTTACACGATGTAAAAATTTGGACAAGCTTGAACTGCAAACATTTCTCAAACTGAACACACTTTCACAGGCTTTTTCCGACATTAATCTTACAATCAATCCTAAAAAAACTCAAATTTTGCATTTTTCCACCCGCCAACGAGCGGTACAATCAATGAGAGCCAACATTTCACCCCCATCAGTTTTCCTCGAAGAAGAGGGAATCCAAAGTTCCAACTCAATAGACTACTTAGGAGTGAGATTGGACGGTGGGCTGAGGTGGATAGACCAGGTGGATAAGTTAGCAGCAACCTTGTCAAAAAAACATTTTTTTTCTTAGAAATATAGCTTATTTAAGAAACATAAAATTATCTAAACTAGTCTACTTTAGTTTAATTGAAAGCCACATTAGATACTCTATAGTACTGTGGGGTGCATCAAGTAAACATAATATCAATAGAATTTTTGTCATACAGAAAAGAGCAATTAGGTGTATTGTAGGTCTCAAACCTACAGAATCATGTCACAGTCACTTTAAAAACTTAGGAATTTTAACTGTCCCATCACTTTTCATGTTTGGGACTATTATTCATGTAAAAGACAGTAATCTGGTGCCTACACATTCTCATGGTTATAATACAAGGAACAGAGCAATCAATCCTTCAGTTCAGCACAATTTAAAGCTTTTTGAACAAAAACCTTCCTATATTGGCCTCAAATTCTTTGCTACCCTACCAACTGATTTAAAAGAGATTAACTGTCCCAAAAAATTCAAAACGAAACTGAAAACTTACTTAATAGATTGTTGTTTTTATGAAACTCCTAACTTTTCCTAACCTGGGCCCATCCTGATATGACCTGGTTCAACAGAACCGTGATTGAATAAGAAGATCAGAATAGAGAAGATATTATGACTGGTCTCATGCCGCATATGTGGTCTTCGGGACGACTGAAGAAGAATAAGTATAAATATAAGTAAGTGTCACACTTGAACTAAAGCTCATAAAATAAAACAATACTTTAAAAAATCTAACTTAACTAGACATTTTTCTATTTAACAACGCTTCGTACAATTTCTTTTTGAAGGCTCTCTGGCCACCAAGCTCATGACTGTAGTCGGCCGTCAGTGAATTTAGAACCTTAGGGGCAAAGTAAGAAAACTCTCCCCTAGCGGACTCAAGGCGCACACGAGGCATCTCCAGCATATGGTCCTGCCTAGTGCAGCGGGATTTATGTTAACTGTGGAATAAATTATGTTGACTATGAATTTGTGGTATTTCATGTATACATTATATTAAAACGAATGGTACCTACATAAGTGGAGAGTAAACAACATAGGTAGATGGCAATGGGATAAAAATATATTTTATTTTGCCCAGACCATAACTGAAAATATAAAATGAATATACTTAGGTACTAAAATGCTTACTTATATGACATTGAACTTACCCCCATGCCGCCGGGTGGAGGCCCTCCCATCATGTGGTGTGGCGGCGGAGGAGGCCCTCCAAAGTTTGGTCCGCCATGACCTTGCATTGGTCCAGGGCCGCCCCAGTTGGGATCCCAGTTGGGAGGTGGTCCCCCTCTAAATCTCGGACCTCTCGGTCCCCCGTAATGTGGTCCTGGAGGCCCGCCACGAAATCCCGGTGGTGGAGGACCTCTCGGTCCATAGCCTCCTCGCCCTCGGAATCTGGGACCCCCATGTGGTCCATGAGGACCCTGAGGACCGCCTCTCGGACCTTGTCCACCACCTCTGGGGCTGAAGTCCATGTGTTGTCCTCCCCTGCCACCACCCCTTCCACCTCCCCTGAAAATATTAGAGATTAACACATGGCTCTACTGACAACCTGAAATACTTACCACAGGCATGCACTGGCCAATATCTAAATCACCACAAAGAAAACTGCCTGCCATTATTTGAGGGCCTAGACGAACAAACTGAATTCATCTTAGTTGTAAGACAAAGAGCTGAGAGATTTAAGGAGGAAGTATTTCCCACAGAAAAACCTTTTCATATATTTATTCATACAGTACCAACTAGTGTGTTGTAAATTTCACCATGTTGTTGTGCTAGACAATGTATTAGCAGGGGCCTATTGCACGATAAACTACAAGCTAATAATATCAGTGATCCACCACATCTAATTGGGTGAATTGCCTATACAGTACACCTCGGATTATCCGGACCCCACATTATCCGGATCCCGAATTATCTGGACCGGTCCATCCGAGAAATTACAAAATTAAAATCTTGGCAAAAACATGATTTTAGCGAGTTTACGGGTGAAATGCTTCTAAAATAAAATGCATATGCAATACATTACTGTACGCATTTGGAATCACAATAATTGAAGGAACCGCATTGCCTAAACAGTACATTACAGCATTTTCGGGAACGTGTTTTCTGTATTGCTACTAGGGGCGCTATCAGTAATCAACAAAGGCGAAGCCTCCGGCATTTTTGCGAGTTTGTTTATTGCTGTAATTTGATGTGTTATCTTATTTCTTAAGAAGAGTTACTATAATAAATTTTGAGTTAGCCTACTTTAAGTTTCGTCATGATTATTTCAAGTTTGTGTTATTTTGAGTCCTGGCCTTTCATTCCAAACCTAAATCGTAAGTACGGTAAAAGTTAACATTTAGTTTAGTTCTTAAATTTGTTTCAAAATTAAACACTAGTAAAATTTGAAAGATTAACATGTTGTACAGGCTTTATACGCAGTTTGCAGCATCAACTTAGCAGGGGCTACTTAGGCGATATTGTAATGACCTCAGATTATCTGGATTTTTTGTTATCCGGATCGGTGTTCCGCCACATTAATCCGGATAATCCAAGGTGTACTGTACTAATAACTTCCCTCTTAGAAAATAATAACTTGGCCTCTTAAAAAATGCCATTGGCCCCTGCTGTTAATTGTAAGTTTTAACTTGTTGAAAAAAGTTTATAATAACATAAATATTGTGCAAGAGGCCCCTGTCGTTCTAAATTTCTTAAGTTACGTTTTCCTAGCTCCGCAACTTTTGTGCAGCGCAGTACGTTATTAACCTGCGTGGTTGAGGTTGGCGTTGTTAGTAGTAGTAACGCAGCGCACTTAATTGGCAGGGTGTTTTCCAAGATACCTAGATGCGATTGAGCAGCGTTGTTAAACACGAATTGCTCATTATTCGCCTCTTGAATTGGTGCAATTAATTAAAAAGGTTACATACCTATAACATGCCTTAAACTGTCTTCAATTCATTGCCGAAATAATACAGATTTTGTAATTACAGATCGTGCACTATATCTCAACCGTATCATATGATATTTTAAACATAAGGTTTTGGTAAACACAGCATTTGACAAACAGCGGGACTGTAGTAAAATGTTTTCAGAAAAGTACCCCCTCTCCCCCCCCCCCGCGCCTTGCAACCAACTGACTCTATCATAGCCGGAGATATAATGCGCGAATATGAGCTGCCCTGCAGCTTTTAAGTATACACATAATTCAATGATTGGAGTACATAAGCTTTTGATAAAAAACGTTGTTTGCTCAAATCACTGTTTTACTTGAAATTTATACTCCCATATTTCATTTTTTTTTAAAGAGGGTGGGGGCTTCTTTTTCACCTTGCCTTTGCCCCGCCCACATAGACTATTGATCTGTACTGGACATTATCAAGCAAAGACAAGGAGTGAGCCGATACAGTACAAGGATGAGCAGTACTGCTAAAAGTTCGCGACAAGCTCGGGTCTCGAACCTGCGACGATTCTAGCAGTCTAGATGTCTGTTCTAGCAAATATCTTTTCTAGTTTGAGGTTAGTTATTGTTACATCTTGTAAAAAAATGATTTTTGTTATATTTTAGAAACCATTCCAAATAAATAAAAACTTAGTTTTTTTGTTGACAGTTACATCAATAAAAATGTACCTGTGTGAATAACTCAAAGGAAATATTTTAATCATGAATTGAGTCATGTAATTGGTCACGGCTTATAATTAGTGTTTTCATTTAATTTCAAACCCCAGATAAGCATTAAACACAAGATAGGCTTGAAAAATATATCAAATCAAGAATTATTGTAAGTTTAAGTAAAAGGTTTTCTTTCTTTTGTTTTGGTATCATTCATTTGCATATCTGCTCTTAGTTTAATAACTCTTTTAAGTTTAATTACCTCGAAATTGTAATTTGTATTTGAGTAATGATAATAATTTTTTACCATTATGTAGAATCATGATGACCATTATATTATAAACTTTAAAAAAACTTGACTCGAAAAAAGCTCGAAACTCGCGGGTATTTTTCAAAACTCGGCTCGGCTCGACTCGACTTCAAAAATCACTACTCGCACACCCCTAGTTACCACCATAAATCTTAAAAAAATCTAACTTTCATAATTATTTGCAAATCTACATAGATGGAGCTTTCCAACGACCTGATAATTATTAAAATCTGTCCGGTAGAACTCTAGATTTACTTGTACAAAGTTTAACAAACATATCTCTATTTCAGTATTTTCTCACCACTATAAATTCGGAGGTTGCTTAGGTTTTTTGCAATTAACTTTTAAATGATGCAGAAATCAGCTAAAGTGGAAGGTGATATTCTGAAAGAGAAGTAAATTTCCTAAAATTTGTTAATATGTATTTCTTGAAAATACTCAAAAAAGGCAGCCAAAATTTACCTCGAAATAAAAAATGTGAAAAAACCCTTTTTTCAATGCATTTCTTATGGAAAACATGTGCTTTTTACTTTTTCACCGTAAATCTTGATAAAAACAAACTTTCATAATTATTTGACAATCTACAGGGAGATAGCTTTCCAATGACCCATCAATTAATAAAATCGGTCCGGTAGAACTGGAGATTTAGTTGACTGAAGATTGGACTAAACTGAATTATTATTAGAGTAGATAGGTTATTTGACAATCTACACGGAGATAGCTTTCCAGTGACCCATCAATTAATAAAATCGGCCCGGTAGAACTGGAGATTTAGTTGACTGAAGATTGGACTAAACTGAATTATTATTAGAGTAGATAGGTTATTTGACAATCTACACGGAGATAGCTTTCCAGTGACCCATCAATTAATAAAATCGGCCCGGTAGAACTGGAGATTTAGTTGTCTGAAGACTGGACGAAACTGAATTATTATAAGAGTAGATATAAACTCATTCCATTGCTTCAAATATAAACGGACTTAATCAAATCATAATTTTTTTCGTAACAGTCTGTGTTTAATAATAATAAATTCTCAAAATTACACTACTAATTACTCGTCGTGATTTTAACTTTAAATCCTAGTGTATAGGCCTCAGCGAATGAGAAATTGCCACACAATAGACAGAGTTAGCAGACAGCCAACACAGACTTCTGCTCAAATCAGCCGCAACTTAAAAGCAGATCGCAGCACTGTCCTACATAAAAATAAACTTGTACTATGAACGAATAAGCGGCCGTGGCCGCATTTCCATAGAGCTGGCCGCCTTTTCGTGTCCTGGACGCCACCCCGTGCACGTTTCAAGCGCTGTGGCCGCCTTTCCGTGCCGGTCTAGATCTATATATATATATATATATATATATATATATATCTAGAAATTTGAATGAATGGTGTTTTTTGTTTCTGGGGGCCCCAAAATGAAAAGTTATCATGGTCTTGGGCTTAAGTCTTACCATGAGACCTACGGTAATAGCTTCTTCCCTATAGGGGAAATTCGATGATAAACAACTTCGCCAGCCAATTTAATTATTAATGTTGAAATATTAATTTCCGTAACATTTGTACGTTTTACGTTTGTAAAGGCAACTTTTGCAGCAAATAAAACATTATTCAAATCACACACCAATTAATTGAGAACAAATTATACTTTGGCAATCTCATCAATTCCGGGATTGAGAGGCTCTATATCCCTGAGATTATCAAGAACCGTACTCAAAAGTGACCACGATCCCGGTATTGAGAACCGTACTTCTGATAGACCTAAATAGTAAATTAAATATAAACAGGAAAGTGTCTGAGCAATGTAATTCTGCAGTTTTACCTGCTTGTTACAAATGGAGGTGTTGGTCCATGGTGCAGCCAAGCTATTGATTTGAAGTTTACTTGCAACTCAATACCCAAAAACAAGCCCAGGTAGTTCAGTTGAGCCACTCAGCTGGTGTCTTTACACCAGCTGAGTGGCTCAACTTCACGAGGGAAAATTCAAGGAAAATTTTGAGGCCACAATCAAAGTTCTGGGGGGAATTTAATGGGTCCAAACATTTATTGCAACCCTGCCTAGTCGCTTTACAGTTTTTATTTAAGTCCTAAGTACCATAAATAAGTTAATCCTTTAATTTCACCCTAGGAGCAGGTATGGCCTGCTCCTAGGGTGAAAAGACAAAATTTAAAACATGAAACAAAAACATGAAAATACAAAATTTAAAAATTATATATGAAACGTAATTCTTACTAATAAATACCCCCGTTGCAGCTAACCTGCATACTCAGCGAATTTCAAATAACATGGGGAACGAGTATGCAGGTTTGCTGCTACGGGTATTTTAAAACTGAGTGGTTTTAATTCAATATTTAGTGGATCTGAACTAGAAGAAGCCATTTACCATGTTTTATCAAGATATGTTGAGAAATAAGAGAGATATAAAATTTTACTCATTTCCCATAAGGTTAACATTGGGACAACGTACAGTCAATCAATCAATCAATCAATCAATCAATATATCTTTATTCATAAAGGCAAAATAAAATATGCACAGAATGGCGTCAAATACATATGTACAAAAGAGGTTTAGTCTATTTATGAGTAAATTATTTTCAATTCTAGCATAACAGAGTAGATATAAATATAAATGATTCACATAAAAACTCATCCACATTATACAATGGCCTACTGGTAAGAAACACTTTAAGTTGTTTTTTGAATGCATTAAAGCTGTTCAAATCTTTAAAATTTTCAGGCAATGCATTAAAAAACTGTATACCTTTGTAGGAAGGTTTTTGTTCATACAATGTTAAGTTATGCTTAATGTATGCCAGATTTTTCCCATGTCTTGTGTCATACTTATGGTGTGAATTTAATTTTGGTAGTGTGTCAATATTTTTTTCACATGAAGAATAAGTTGGAAAATAAATAAACTATAAACTGTCATTATCTCAATTTCTTTAAAATGTTGTTTAACTGATTCCTTTGATTGTAGTTTTAACATAATGCGAAGCGCTTTTTTCTGCAATATTAGGATGCCATTTAAATTCATGTCTGATGAGCAACCATATAAACATAACCCAAAGGCAATGTGTGACTCAATTAAAGCATGGTACACTAGTTTTAAAGTTTTTAGGGAACTAAATTTGGATAGTTGTCTTAATCCATAAATGCCAGAAGATATTTCTTTACAAACAGAGTCTACATGAATGCTCCAATTTAATTGACTATCAATAAACCAATCCATGAAATTTTGTATTTTCCACTTCCTGTAGTAAGTGATCATCCATGAAAATATCTCAATTTTCCTTGTAATTTTGATTTGATGGTGTAAACTTTAAATACTTTGTTTTATCTGGATTTGGCAATAGATTGATGTCGTTTAAGCATTGCATGGCATTTGAGAGGCTAATAAAAGATTGAATTTCTAAATCTGATTCAGTATTTTCTGAAATTTTATATTGATGTCATCGGCAAAGAGACAAATTTTTTGGGGTTCTTTTATGATTGATGGAAATCCTTTTATATAAATTAAAAACAATAACGGTCCTAATATAGATCCCTGAGGGACTCCATATGTAATGATATTTTTAGATGAAGTGTAGGTTTTTAATTCATTTAAGTCATTGATTTGGTCTATTACAACATACTGTGTCCTGCCAGTGAGGTATGACTCAAACCAGCGAAAAGCTCTATCTTTTAATCTTATTTGGGATAATTTTTCAAGAAATAATTTATGCGAAACACTATCAAACGCTTTAGTCAAGTCCATAAAAACTCCTACCACTTTCTCTTTTTTATCCATTGAGTCAATTACTGACTCACAGAAGTCCACTGTAGCATCTACCACACTTTTCCCCTCTCTAAAGCCAAATTGTTGTGTCTCTAACAATTTATTGTCCTCCAAAAATTTTGAAAATTGATGCTGCATGACTCTTTCAAAAACCTTGGAAAAAGAGGACAAAATAGATATTGGACGATAATTGCAGGGCTCTTTTATGTCACCACTTTTGTAGCAGGGTTTAATTTTTGATATTTTCAATTTTTCTGGAAAATAGCCTGAAATTAAAGATGAATTTATAACGTGTAGTAAAGGTATTAATAAATAAGTCCGGGCTTCCTTGATGACTGGCATAGGAACTTCATCCCATCCTGTTGAGAATTTGTTATTAAATGACATAATTATTTTTTCTAAATCTTCATAACTGATAGGATTAGGACTAAACTTTCTCGAACAAGTTTTTGACGGTAATTGATTAATTGACAGATCAGATATAAATTTTGATTTTGGCAGTATGAATTCATGTACCATGTTAGTATAGTAATCATTAAACATCTGGCACACATTTTAGCGAATTTCCCCTATAGGGAAGAAGCTATTACCGTAGGTCTCATGGTAAGACCTAAGCCCGAGACCATGATAACTTTTCGTTTTGGGGCCACCAGAAGCAAAAAACACCATTCGTTCGAATTTTTATATATATATCTATCTATCTATCTATCTATCTATATATATATATATATATATATATATATATATATATATATATATGTGTCTGTAAGCACGATAGCGGCCGTAAATATGGTCCGATCTTAATGAAATTTGGTACAGAGATGTAAAGTGGTAATCGATTGGACGAGTTCGTGAACCAGCCCGATCGGACCATCGGAAGGGGGGGTAAAGGGGGATAAACCCCCTCAAAAATGGGTTTTTTGAGTTTTTAACATAGAAAAATAAAATTAATCAAATTTTTGTTGGCACCATTGAATTCAGCTCAAAAAAACAAACAATTTAGTATCTTGAATCATTGCTCTATCTCCATTGGTTACCGAGATATTGAAAGTGGTAAACACAGTACGTTGTCCCAATGTTAACCTTATGAGGAATAAGTAAAATTCTATATCTCGCTTATTTCTCAACATATCTTAATAAAACTTGGTTTGTGGCTTCATCTAGATGAGATCTAATGTATTTTAGTCTAAAACCCCCGAAATTTCCATTTTTGAGGCAGCAAACCTGCATTATCATTCCCCATGTTATCCTTATGGGAAATAAAAAAATTCTATATCTTCCTTATTTTTTAACATTTCTTGATAAAACTTGGTACATGGCTTCTTCTAGTCAAGATCTACTAAATAATGAATTAAAACCAACCAGTTTAACATACCTGTTGCAGCTAACCTGCATACTCATCCCCCATGTTATTCTTATGGAGATTACAAAACATGACAAATTTCGCTATGTTGGATTGAATTATGTTCTTTTGCACTTGAAATTCACTTAGTATGCAGGTCTGCTGCAACGGGTGTATATATATATATCTATATATATATATCTATATATATATGTGTCTGTAAGCACGATAGCGCTCGCAAAAATGGTCCGATCGGAATGAAATTTGGCACAGGCGTGTAAAGTAGTAATTATTCGGACGAGTTCGTGAACCAGCCCGATCGGACTACCGGAAGGGGGGGTAAAGGGGGTTAAACCCCCCCAAAAATGGGTTTTTTGAGTTTTTTACATAGAAAAATAAAATTTATCGAATTTTTGTTGGCACCATTGAATTCAGCTTAAAAAAACAAACAATTTGGTATCCTGAATCACTGCTCTATGTCCATTGGTTACCGAGATATTGAAAGTGGTAAACACAGTACGTTGTCCCAATGTTAACCTTATAGGAAATAAGTAAAATTCTATATCTCGGTTATTTCTCAACATATCTTAATAAAACTTGGTAAATAGCTTCTTTTAGTTCAGATCTACTAAATATTGAATTAAAACCATCCAGTTTTAATATACCTGTAGCAGCAGACCTGCATACTCATTCCCCATGTTATTCTTATGGAGCTTACCAAAACATTTCAAATCTCGCTATGTTGGATTGAAATACGTTGTTTTGCATTTGAAATTCGCTGAGTATGCAGGTCTGCTGCAACGGGGGTATTTAATATTATCACAGTTGTTAATGTTGTTATTTCTTTCAAGGTATGAAATACGTCTAGGATTTCTATTTTTTTGTCCATCTGCTTTCCTAGCTTCTTTGTTAACAATATTCCATGTAGTTTTACAAACATTATGTGATTTCCCCAATAGGCCATCATAATACGTACATTTTCTTTTATTTACTTCATTTTTCAATTCTTTCTTTTTGTCCTTCAAGATTTTTTAAAAATTACAATTTTTATTTTCTCTTACTGTCTTACTTAATTCTACTATATCCTTTCTTTTATTAAAAATATCTTTTGAAATCCAATTTTTTTTTCTTCTTTCAGCCTACTTTTTATTTTTGGGAAACATATATCAAAGTAATACATAAATATATTAAAGAAAACATCAAATTTCTCATAGACTGAAGCATTAAAAGCATTAATCCAGTTTTCATTTGACAATACCTTGTTGAACAAAGCAGAACCACCCTTAGTAAACTTCCTACAACATCTGACTATATATTTCTTTTTATTGGTGAAATTTTAATGTTCTTGTCATAGATCTCGAGTATCTGTGCATCGTGGTCGGACAATTCAGTAATCAATCCTACGATTTTTGTTTTATTGGAATCTATATTAGTGAAAACTTTATCAATGGCACTTTCCTTTGTGTCACATATCCTCGTGGGGAAATCCACTAAAGATTTCATTTTATACAATTTCAGGGTGTTCGTTAGTCTATGGGTATTTTTTGATTCCTCTAATACATTAATATTAACATCCCCCATTACTATGATGTTACTGAATTTTTTACTTAGGCTATCTAATAATTGATCAAATTTTTCCAAAAATGGCACATCATAACATTTCTTAGGTGTCCTATACACACCTACTAGTACAAATGAAAATGACCCCGATGATACTTTTACCATAGAACATTCAAACTCTTTATCAATAGTTATTCTTGTAATATTTTTCAAAACTATTTCTTTTACATTGAGTTTTGGACTTGCTAATATTAATACATCGCCATCGGTTGCTGTTTTACGAACATAAAACGATTTTACTTCCAAAATTTTAATGTTAAGGCAATGTATTCTTCTTCACTCATTTTATGCTCCGTTAGTACCAACAAGTCAACCGTAACTTCTTCAAGTAAAAGTGATAGAATGTCTACTCTGGAGGGCAAATGTTGCATATTTTGATGCAGGATACAAATTTTTTTTGTGTTTAAATTTTTGATTTTTTTCCTATTTGTATGCAATAATTTTGGTGAGCTATTTAAATTATTACCTAACATTGCTATGTTTTGTAAATTTGTTGTGTCAGATGGCAGTTTAAAGAATTTGAGAGTGGTGCTGAAACATTAAGATCTGAAACATCAATCACTTCACTAGCACAATTTTCACCCCCAGAGAGAATCAACCCCCCATCACTGGACACTGGCGAAGGTTGCTGCAGTAGGTCAGGCTGAGATGTTATTTCTTCACTCTGGGCCGAGCTTAAGGATGTGTGCTCGCTGGTGACTCTTCTCCTAATGTCAAATTTTGGATGTCAGCTGCAGGTAGAGTGATGCTTCTCAAGCGGGAGGTCTCCATTTCTATGGCGTCTTTCAGATGGTTCACAAAATCTTGATGTTGCTGGCTATTAGATTTTGTCAATCTTGTGTATTTGTCAGTGGTTACAATAATTACTGAGGCACCAGTCAAACTTTAGAACTTGACAAAACTGTTATAATGGATACTTGATTTAAAATGGTAAAATGACATTAATTTCATAAATTTGGCTCAAACGTTAAAAATATAAGTCTTACAACTATCAAAAACTCAATTAGTCCGTGAAAAAATTACTTAAAGAGAACATTTTTCACGAAATTTTACAAGACGTCTTCAAGTGTTAAACTGGGTATTTTAATTTTTTTTTATTTCATTATTAATTGGTATATTTTAACTAAATTCACGGCGGCCGAAATTACATAGCGGCGACCGAAATGATGTGGCGGCGACCGAAATGACGCAGCCGCGATCAAAATGAACTTTAAAGGGTTTTATCGTTAAAGAAATATGTGGTCTCTATTAAAATTAAACAATTTGTGATTTGGCAGAACATTTATTTTCCAAACATTATAGGAATATGAAGTAATAACCTAAAAATAACAGATGGAAAGAACCAGTTTAAAAAAAAGTGTGTTTTACAAAAATAAATTAAATATCTGATTTAGTTTTATTATAATTTTGTTAGTTAGTAATAATATTCTGTTAGAAATATTAAGGTAAATGTGGTAAAGCAACGTTATGACTGTTTTTCAATGTAAATTCGTCAACTCGGTCGCCAAAATCATATTCGGTAGGCCGACCGAAATGACGACTTCCGAATTGACGATTTCACTTTCTTGGCTCTGTCGTTTTCAGAACAAGCTACCTAGATTGTTTTCATTTCTAAGTTATGTTACACCATTCAATAGCTTTAGATTGATATTGGTAGTGTAATTGTTTCTATGATTATATAAAAGTAATACTGGAGACCGAATTGATCTACAATTAAAGTACTGCAAGTTTTTTAACTTGTTTTGGTGATATATCTTTTAAAACTGGTTTTTAATTCACGAAATGATAAGGGAACTCACATTGCACCTTTTTCAACACTACCTTAGTCGTCTGGGATCATGGAAGACGGGAGCTGGTCTTTGTGTGGGAGTTTTAAAAACTCACGTTCGGACGCCGTGTATTTTTAGGACAGCTGATTCCATTCAATTATTAATATTGAAATGAAACTTTTTCTTTTTATACTGTTATTAATTAATAAATGTATGTTAAAACAGACAAATTAACCTAGAATATAAAATATATCTAGTTATTTTATTCATTTTTACAGGCCTATAAGTTTGATTGATATAGGTTGGGACGGCGACCGAATTGATGAATGGGATTAGGGAAGGCATTTTTTTGGCAACAATTTGATATTCACAAACAAAGAATTATATGGGTTGACATACACATATTTTGGGTAAATATTTTATTTCAACATTATTTTTAAAAATGCATTTTTTAACCTAAGGACTTAAATTATCTCTTTATGTGAGAATGACCCGTGTACTTTTTCTCTCAAAATTTGTTTTTGCTTTAGCCCTGACACTTTTTTTGGCACGCGAATTTGAATTGCTTGAGAATCATGTTCAAAATGTGAATTATTACGGCGTTCGGTTAACCGACGATTCGGATGACCAACGTTCGGCTAATCGGCGCTCTACTGTAGTTAGATTTGCTTCTCTCTTTACTTTGCAGTTCAGGCTGAAAAAGCCAAGTGCTTAACACATTGACCGCGCAAGACGTTTTGGGACGCGAATTTGAATTGCTTGAGAATCATGTTCAAAATATGAATTATTACGGCGTTCGGTTAACCAACGGTTCGGCACCAACGTTAAGATAATCGGCACTCTACTGTAGTTAGATTTGTTTCTCTCTTTACTTTGCAGTTCAGGCTGAAAAAGCCAAGTGCTTAACACATTGCCACGGAACCACGTCACGCATGCCTAGCGCCGGCCGCGCACGACGAGAATCCGTGTCACAGACCTACTTACTTTTCATTGCTTCGTGTGAGCTCAGCAGTTGTCAGGTGGGATCTATGTCACTTGTGCACGTCGGGCAGTTCCCACCGATTCATTCTGTGTTCACCGCGTCCCAATCCATCGACTCGTTCGGTTTCTGCGATCGTTTTGTAGTTATATTTTATTACTTGCATTATTGTTTACGTTGTTATTTTATTAAGGTAAACCTACCAAATTCCGGAAGCTTAATGGTTAGATCAGGTTTGTGGTGCTTAAAGTAGCTTAAAATTTGAAAATTTCTAAATTACAAACATGTGATTTTAATCTTTGATCATTTCTGTAACCAATAATATCAAATATATCATGAAAAACTTGTGTATTTTATTTTAAATACCTATATTTCCATCGCCCTACACAATCAGCCGGAATACCAAACACCGGAAGCCGTCTGCTCTAATACCGGATTTCAACTACCTAAGTTCGGAAGCTCTGTTCTGAGGGAGGTTTCAAAGGTTTACATCCCTTTTATCAACATAATATCACGTTTGAGAACCATAAATAAACTGAAAACATAATACTTCTTCAAAATATCAAAAGTATTTATATATCAAATTCATTTGTCACGACGATCCTTCCATTAACTTGGACCTACTTGATTAAACGCCACTTGCAATCTGATTTTTGTTACATCGTCACTATCTGAGATCGTAAAATTTAATCTTAAGCCTCCAATCCAGTCCAGTCCAAATGCGAAAAGTTAATGGAATGAAACTATCTTCCCAAATTTTCCGTAGGCAGACTTAAAATTGTTTCATGAAGCCTAAACTTACCTGTTGTAAATTCATTTCCGAAAACAGTAAAAACGTGTGGAAGGATAAAAATACCAGAGTACTTACATCAAGAAAATAAAGAAGAAAGAAATGATGAAGTGAAGAAACGTGTAATTATTTAAATCACATCAAATTACCATTTTTAACAAATAAGTCAATGCCAAGTTATAAGAAATAACTTTAACAAAAGAGGACAAGAGAATTGAAACATTAAAAGAATGGTGATATAAACCAATATTAAACTAAGTTTAAACAAGAACACAAACTATGCCAAACATTAAAAAGGTTATTATTTAAAGACGTTTAATTTAGATGGGTTACCAGCTGGTCAGTCATTTCGCAGCTCGCAATTGCATGACGCAAAATTTAAAAGAAATATCTTAAATCAGAACAGGATTAAAAAACATTGAAATAGTCAAATAGCAACTTAGATACAATAATTAGACCTAAAAACACAGTTATTAAAAGAGAGGCCTACAAGAATGGTAACCTTCTCCAAACAAACCATGAACAAAGGTAAAATAGTTGAATAAAACAAGATATTAAATTAAATCAGAAGAGGATTAAGTCAGATAGCCATATTCACAAAACAAACGTTAAATAAAAAAGTTAATACAAGAGGTAAAATACATAAATAAAAAAGAACATTGAAATAATGAACTTTAAAGGCATCATCAAATGAATATCATTGCATAAAAAGGACAAATATTTATAACTTGAAACATAGCAGAATCAAAATATATCAATGCACTGAAATTTTTGGTGATTTATGAAGCATTGCACATTAGAATATACAGTATAGTCCCGCAAACCCGGACTTCGATAACCCGGAATTCTGGGTAACTCGGAAAGCCTGCCAGAGCAATAAAGTGCATTGAGATTCAAGGCCAGAGCACGGTGTGACACATATAAAACAGTTTTAGTTTTTCTTTAAGTTTTTTTTTATAACTAATATAGTTTTTATATTTTTTACTATGCAATAAATAAATGATTTCTAATAGAAATAACAGAAACTATTCTTATTTTTTCTTATTTTTACTCATTTCCCGATAACTCGGAATTTTCACAAACCCGGACACCGTTCGGTCCACATTAGTCCGGGTTTGTGGGACTCTACTGTATTGCAACGAATGGTAACCACTGAAGTTCACGTTACAAAGATAAAATATCATATATAAAACATGAGATAAAATAAAAATCAAACATTAATTAGAATTAAATTTTAACATAACACGTAAAATTCAAGAAGTTAGAACATTAGTAAATAAGAACAGGAAACTCAAAATAGTACAGTACAAAGACATTATCACTTGAATGCCATTACATGGAAAGAACACATGTTTATAACTTTAAATGTAGCAAAATTAAAACAAAAGAAATCGGCATTTTTGGCAATTCAACAAAAATATGTATATTAAAATATTGCAATAAATGGTAACCATTGAAGTCCATGCTACAAAGATAAAATAACATGAATAAAACATGAGGGAAAATAAAAATAAAAACATAGGTTACGATTAACATTACGTGTAAAATTCGAAAAGTATAAGAGCATTACTAAATAAAAATAGGAACATCAAAATATCAAAGTTTAAAGACATCATCATATCAATGCCTTTGCATGAAAAGAACAAAGTTTCTAGCTTTTAACATAGCAGAATTTAAAGTTACCATAAACTGAATTTCTAACATAAATAGAAAATATCAGTCTTCATATGTGAGATAAAAAAAACATGAAAGCAATGAAATTAGTAATGACCTAAATGATACCTAGGTTTATACCAGCACGTAGCAGTGACGTCACTATCACTGGCTTATTACTGGCGCAAAAACAGTCCAGTGCAAACCTCAAACAACTTGTCACTTTTAATGACGTCCACAAAAACTGACACGCCATTTGAGGTTGAAACGTGACATTTTTCGCGCCAGTAACTTACTGACCAGTAACATTGACGTCACTGTTACATGCTGATGTAAACGTATCTTAAGCCTAGTTTACACTAGCATCTAAAAGTGTCGTCACTTGGACACTCTAATTAACATTGTTGTTATGCCGATACAGGTTTACCAAAAACAGCTGTGTTAACTCTTCAATTGTTACAACACCTTATTTATCATTAGAGGGATGCAGTCTTGAGTGACGACACAAATATCTGTTTTTACAAATATTTATGTCGCCACTTACAACTACATCCCTCCAATGATAAATAAGGTGTTGTAACAATTGAAGTGTTCAAACAGCTGTTTTTGGTAATCCTGTGAAATACCACCGACAACATCACCTTTGATTAAATTAAGTACACATGTCTTATATTACCTGTTTTGTCTGAAATACTTCAATAAATACAACAAATTGTAATGTAAATTACCATAGATTTATTTGAAACTTACAAATATGATTTATTTGGGGTCACAATGATTTATTACAAATATGGGCTGTGGATTTATGCTCTAGGCTCGTAGGCCAATGTTCAAATTTTAGTTCTGTGAATTTGAATTACATAAAATATTACTGCTCCGACTGTTCAATAGTAGAAACACATCTCTTCTAAGGGTAGGTTCGTGCTGGATGACAATCTCAGTTAAAATAGATGGTTAAAATATTAATTTGGAAAAGATGAATTTTGAATTTCACAACAATGCCAATAAAGCTTCAATCATAAGATGGCCGAATTAGGTAAGTCACTGATGGTTTATTCAACTTTAATGCAAGTTTTTGGTTCGAAAGAAAGTAATAATAGGTTCAAATCTTGATATTCAAATTAATAGGTACAAATTAGGCTAGGCCTAGTCAAGGTTCTTGTTGATTTCTTCAGGTAGATATGATAATTTAGGCTGGTCTTACCAATCTGCAACAACAATTCTTCGCCAAGTACT
The DNA here is from genome assembly GCA_035578135.1 of Flexamia atlantica. NCBI lineage: Eukaryota > Metazoa > Arthropoda > Insecta > Hemiptera > Cicadellidae > Flexamia > Flexamia atlantica. The sequence goes on from JAQJVK010000001.1 coordinate 118,727,543, forward strand.
TTAAATGTTCAGGCAAATATAAACAAAGGGGTTGGCGTTAAAATGTACTTTTGGCAACATGTCCCTACTTTAGGTACTAGTAAACAAACACTAGTCCTCTGACTTGGGAAATACAAAATTAGGATCAGTGTCCTAAATATTTTACTGAGATTAACACATCCCTCTTCTCTGGAAGCTGGAACAGGAGTCTCCCTGGTAAGTTCGCTCAACACATTGTTGGTCATATGGGGTTCACACATCTTGAAATATAATTATTCTTGAGTTCACTTCACTGTAATTTGGATTAATCATGAAGCTGAATTTATAATTTTAATTTTTTATGATTGTAATTTCCATACATTATATATATATTTATGATAATACATTATCAACTTATTTAGCAACTGATCATTTAACTATCGATTAACTGATAAGGAACCAGGTTAATAGGTGAAATATAAATTATTAATTATTATTTAATGAAATTAACAAATTTTATTCTAACTGATTGGTGACTTTCTGGGGGTGATAGTAAGGTATCCGCCTATTTTAAGATAAAGTGATATATATTTTGGCATATCCATACTGAATGTCTAAATTCATCATTTGAATCATTGACTATATGTTACTTAAAATACAATAGAAATAAATTTTGTTTATAATAAATATGAAAGAAATGGCATGAAACATCTCAAATATCCCCTCAGAAATTTGTATGAATGAAATTCAGGCAAATTTTGATTTATGTTGAATGGCATTTATGTACATATTTCATGAATGGTATTCCTAATTAGTATGGTAAAACATTAAATGATTGATATTAAAGGTGATCTTAAATCTAACATATCCTAACAAGAAAATTATTAAAACATTTATCACAAGGAAATATGGAACTATCTGGGGCAGTGAGCTGTTGTTTTAGCAAAAAAAATATAGTTTATGGGGTCTTTGGGTAACACATAGAAAATGTATATGGTTCACGCACTCGCGATTTCAGTTCATTTATTAAATTATCCCCTCTATCACTTGAAAGAATGAATATTGTTTATTACAGTTTACACTTGCATTTATTACCATGACATCTTTTGATGATTAATAAAATTTGCACACTTTTACCCTTGAAATATTCACACAAGTTTTTTGTGTCCTTTGCACATATATTTTATGAAAAGTGTCCATTTCACTTTATGTTTGGAAAACTGTTCATTATTTTTGGGGAAAACACTGTTCTTGGGGGGAAAGTTACCACTGCTGTCAGATTTCAACTCTTCGATCGCCTTCACCTAGCTGAATGTGTGGTTCGATGTATTTTTTCAGAGCTGAGATATGGTAAGGACCATATTTATTTTCTTTCTTCAAGTCACTAATATGATATGTTGCATTTCCAAGGATTTCAGTAATGATGAAAGGCCCGTTGTATATTTCAAACAATTTTGATGTTTCTCCGTATGCTGCTCTTGACAAAGGATGTGAACGTACCAGTACTTTTTCATCTAACTGTAACTCCTGTGGTCTATGTTGTTCGTTGATGCATGCGTTAGTTGATAAAGCTTCGTTGATGGTTTCTTCAGATAATTCGGCATCGTTACTATGATTTTCTGGCTGAGCTTCATAAATTTTATTATACATATTATCGTACTCCTCATATATTAAATTATCATCATTAATATTTGACATTTCGTCTTGATAAACATTTATTTGCCTGTGGCGGTTATCAGTAGTGATCATACATAATTGACCTTCATTAAAAACCATGTCAAACTTCAATATTATATTCACATTATTTATACACATATTTAATTCATAATTATCAAAGTTTATGTCCATCTTCAAAATAGCTAAAACATCCACTCCTAAGATCACTGGTTTTATTAAGTTTGGTACGATTAAAAATTGCATATACATGGTCTGATTCTCGATAGTAACAGGTGCATAGATTATTCTGGATATACGCTTAGATTTTTCTCCTGTATCAGTTTTAATTACTGTATTTGTTAAAGGTAGTTCTTCATACGGTTTCATTAGCTGTTGGTTGTCTTTAAACCATGACTCAGACAAACATGTTACGGACGATCCTGAATCGATCAAAGCGTTAGTTTTTATATTATTTATTTTAATTATAATCTCTGGGCATCTTATTTTAATTGGGTTGGGTATAGGATCATTGTTTAAATTTTCGCTCATGAGAAAATCTCGGTCACACATGATGTTGTTTATTTCATAGCTATATGTATTACTAGGTGGATTTAAATCGAGGACTTGAAATTCTGGCGCTGTAGTTACATAACTATTTACATTGGTAACTCCTCGACTTGCAATTACAGCGCACGGTCGTTTCCCTGTGGTGATGGGGAACTATCACTGCTGGTCGTATTGTTATTGTTTGGTATGGGTGGGGGTGGATGACGCATGGCTTCGGCAAGTGCTCGAGGATCGTTTTGTCCTATAATAGTAAGTACTTGTTCTTGTTCGCGAGTTGGATATCTTCGCTGGTCTGGTGGGTAATATTCACCTTGTCTTTGAGGATATTTTTCTTTGTTGTTGTATGGTTTATAATCTCTATGTGGTCGATTGTTTCCATGTTCCGGTCTGTGTGTGTTTTGATTGTGATTTTGGTGGTACTGATTACCATTCATCTCGTTTCGTGGTGGGTGTTGGTTGTTTGATGATGTGTTGTGCGAATTCCATTTAGGTTGGTATGCACGATTATTTGTGTGTGGATCATGGTGTATGTTTCGACCGTTATTTGGACTATTTGGTCTCGAGTTAGTCTCAGTGTTCGCATGTGAAATTTGTTTGTTTCGTTTAGGTCCCTCTCGAATGTCTTCACGCTGCAATAATCTCTCGAATTGCTTGATTGTAGTGATGTTTTGTACGTTAATACTATCTTGTATCAAGGTATCAAATCTTTCTGCCAGTAGCGTGACTATTTCTTCTTCGGACATTGATGGAGTCATAGATTGGAGTAGGAGAACTCGTTCCGTGAAATACTCGGTTCTGGATAGATTGCCTTGTGTACGGTATTTTTCATTTTCGATTTTGTTTTTAATTCCTCTCTGTACTTCTCGGCTCCAGTATTTTCCTATAAATTCAGAAGCGAAGGTGTCCCAATCTTTAATATCGTGTTTGATTAGCTGCAACCACCTCGACGCAGGTCCTTCGAAACTTATTTCAAGAAGATCTTTCAAATGTTCTTGATGATTGATAGTCGGCTGTCTTTCTAGACTCTTCTGGTAATATCGTTCTAATCTGCGTAAGTATTCATTCGGATTATCGCTTCTCCCATTGAATTTTGGAATGTGTCTTTCAATAGTCTCGTTTCCGCTACAGATTACTTGTATGGGTCCCGTTATGCCGCTGATGTTTGTAGCCGATGTTTTTAACGATTTGACGTCGAGTTCACATTTTTCTAACGCCTCAGTAATATTTTTAATTTAATTCTTTTGTTCGATTAGCATGTGTTGGTTTTCATGTATTTTAGGTACGATATCATTATGTAGAGATTTAATGTATGCTTTGGTAGTGTCTTCTGCGGCAATAAGTGTCTGTTTTGTTTGTGTCTTAATGTTTTCTTCAGTGTTGGTTTCGTGTTTTTCGATACGGGATTCTATCTCAGTTTTCAATTGGTTCTGTTCACGGAAAATAATTTTCTCAATAGTTTCTTTATGTTTGGTTATGTTTTCTTGTACATAAGATTGGGTTTCATTTCGAATTTCATTGAATTTTGAATTTATTTGCCTCCCTATCAATTCAATTTCAGCAGATTGTGTCGCTTGGATTGTTTTAATTTGGTTTATTTCGTTACGAAATTCGTTTTGGGCTTCACGAATTTCCTGTACTTGATTTTCTAAAACATGACGGCAAGCTTGAATTTCTTGACTCATTTCATTTTTAGTTTCTAGTAGTTTTGATTTAATTTCTGCATTTGTTTGGTTCAATTTTGTGTCGATTTGTTTAATTTCTGAGTTTGTTTGATTCAATTTCATATTGGTTTGTTTAATTTCTGATTTAATTTCTGTGTTCATTTGTTGTAAATAGATTAATATTGTGTTAAGATCTAGGTCGTTTGAACTGCGCGCGTTCAAGCCTGAGCGATCCGCGTCGGCTTCTTTGATTGGTCCGGCTCCGTTGCCATGGTTACCGACAAGGTCAAGGATTGCGTCAGCTGTGCGTTCTGTGCAATGGTCGCGCATGCGTACGATCGCTTCGTCTTGCCTAGTTTCTATCTCGTTCCGCTCCGCTTCCAGGTCTGGATTGGACTCGGAATGTGTTGCGATCGTCCCTAGAACGTAGTTTTCGGACGGTTCGAGATCCATTTCGTCTGTGTCGTCTCGATTCTCGGGCTGTGATTGGTCGATTGTTAAATGTGTAGAGATGTCGGTACGCGTGACGCTGTCATCTGATGATGAAGAAGGAGATGTTTGGTTTTGTGTTTCGTGTTCAACATGGCGTCGGTTTTGTTTACATTCATCGTCGACCGTATTCATTGTGATAGGGTATTTTTTTGGTTTCCGTAAATTGTAGGACATTTATTAATGTGAGGGGAATGGTTATTACGGGGAATTGATATTCTTATAACTAATAATACCTCAACATCAATATAAACTTAAAATTATGTTCTTAAATATAGGAAATTACAATCTTATGATGGAACTGAGATTGTCAGCCACAACCGTTGGGCGCCATTGAAATACCACCGACAACATCACCTTTGATTAAATTAAGTACACATGTCTTATATTACCTGTTTTGTCTGAAATACTTCAATAAATACAACAAATTGTAATGTAAATTACCATAGATTTATTTGAAACTTACAAATATGATTTATTTGGGGTCACAATGATTTATTACAAATATGGGCTGTGGATTTATGCTCTAGGCTCGTAGGCCAATGTTCAAATTTTAGTTCTGTGAATTTGAATTACATAAAATATTACTGCTCCGACTGTTCAATAGTAGAAACACATCTCTTCTAAGGGTAGGTTCGTGCTGGATGACAATCTCAGTTAAAATAGATGGTTAAAATATTAATTTGGAAAAGATGAATTTTGAATTTCACAACAATGCCAATAAAGCTTCAATCATAAGATGGCCGAATTAGGTAAGTCACTGATGGTTTATTCAACTTTAATGCAAGTTTTTGGTTCGAAAGAAAGTAATAATAGGTTCAAATCTTGATATTCAAATTAATAGGTACAAATTAGGCTAGGCCTAGTCAAGGTTCTTGTTGATTTCTTCAGGTAGATATGATAATTTAGGCTGGTCTTACCAATCTGCAACAACAATTCTTCGCCAAGTACTTTAAATGTTCAGGCAAATATAAACAAAGGGGTTGGCGTTAAAATGTACTTTTGGCAACATGTCCCTACTTTAGGTACTAGTAAACAAACACTAGTCCTCTGACTTGGGAAATACAAAATTAGGATCAGCGTCCTAAATATTTTACTGAGATTAACACATCCCTCTTCTCTGGAAGCTGGAACAGGAGTCTCCCTGGTAAGTTCCCTCAACACATTGTTGGTCATATGGGGTTCACACATCTTGAAATATAATTATTCTTGAGTTCACTTCACTGTAATTTGGATTAATCATGAAGCTGAATTTATAATTTTAATTTTTTATGATTGTAATTTCCATACATTATATATATATTTATGATAATACATTATCAACTTATTTAGCAACTGATCATTTAACTATCGATTAACAGATAAGGAACCAGGTTAATAGGTGAAATATAAATTATTAATTATTATTTAATGAAATTAACAAATTTTATTCTAACTGATTGGTGACTTTCTGGGGGTGATAGTAAGGTATCCGCCTATTTTAAGATAAAGTGATATATATTTTGGCATATCCATACTGAATGTCTAAATTCATCATTTGAATCATTGACTATATGTTACTTAAAATACAATAGAAATAAATTTTGTTTATAATAAATATGAAAGAAATGGCATGAAACATCTCACCTGTATCGGCATAACAACAATGTTAATTAGAGTGTCCAAGTGACGACACTTTTAGATGCTAGTGTAAACTTAGCTTTAAGCAAGCAAAACAATAAAATGGCAAAGTAACACAACAAATAAAAAATACATTTTGAACAGAAATACTAACAAATGAGCAAAACAATAAAATGGCAATGTAACACAATAAATAAAAAAAATACATTTGAACAAGAAATTCTAAAAAATGAACAAGATTCCAAATGAAATAAAGACAACGTGGAGACGATATAAACATGATTAAGACATGATTTTTTCCTTAAAGGAGAAAAGTCCTCTTCTTTCAACTCGTGGGGCCGAGAGTTTTTGAGCTATTTCCGTCAAAGGAACCTCTTCATCGACGTCTGGTTCTTCTGGCCAAATGAATTTACTGCCTTTTTTTTCTAGAAACTTAATGGCAATGGTGTCATCATCTTTTATTTGTTTAATCTGTCCTGGAAAAAATTGTTTTTTTCTCTCCACCATATAAGGGACGACCACCCATGAGTTCACACTGAGGTCCTTTAATTCCTCTTCGGTTATTTCCTCAGGCTCAGAGCTGTCGGGATCATCTACATCGTCTTCACCCTTGTCGTTCGAGAAGTTGAGACGCTTCTTAGTCGATTTGGCCTCTTTGTTCTTAGTTCTTTCTTCCCTCAGGAGTCATTTTCTTTCTTTTTCTTTCTCCTTTTCAATCTTCTGCTCTTCTTTCTTCCTCATGTAGTCCTTGAAGTTTTGACCTGTCAACGTTGATGGTACAACTTCCGTGAATCTTTTTTTCTTAGCACTTGGGGGGGTTGGAAAGATAAGGCAACGTTTGAAGGGAGAGGGCAGGTTGTTTTGAAGGGTATCAGGGGTCTCTGGTGTTGGGGTGATGGGAAAAAGTTGAGAAGGTGAAAAAGTGGAAGGAGAGGGAATCGATGTCAGGAGGTTAGAAGAGGAAGAAGGGCCAGGTAGAGAAAAGAAAGGTTCAGTTGCTTTAGGTCTCGATGGAGTGAGAAAGGCAGCAGAAGTTGATGAGGCAGGTGTGCAGAAGTTGGTGGGTGCTGCAGAAGTTGAGTTGGTAGAATTTGCAGTTGAGGCGGCAGTAGTTGAGTTGGCAGAAGTAGGTTCGTCAGGTTTGGATGGTGTGTGGAAGGTGGCAGGAGTTGAGCTGGTGTGTGAAAGTGGCGAGCTATGGGCAGGTTCTTCGTTTGCACAGATGATGTCCACTACCATCCCATTGTCGATACTGAGGTCAAGGAAGGCAGGGTCTAAGATGATGTCACCCTCGCTTGTTGCCTTTGCCACAACCAGGTTTTGCAGGTCTGTGTCCTCTTGATTTTCGATGACATATTCATCACCTTCAATCTGAAAAAAGAACTAATTGGAATGGCTGTTCGGATTCATAATAATAGGTTGGCAATGGTGAGGGGGAGTAATTTTGTTCTTTGGTTACTAATCAAAAAGCAATGAATTCAGTAATGTGAGTCAAACTATCTGATTGGGCAAACATAAAAATTTATTTAAATATTCGAAGATATTAAATTAGATCAATCGTGTTCCCTTGCATCAATTAAAGAAAATACGCATAAGATTATTGACATTAATCAATGTTATTAGCGTTTATGACATAGGCTATTTTTATAAATTGATTCGAATCTTTGGCCATTCTTATAAGATTAGAATCGTTTTATATTGCCATTCACACAACGGTAGCTCATAAATAAATCACTACATACTCCCCCTCATTATTGCCAACCGGGAAAAATGGAAAGGCCGTTTTTCAACAACTAAAGTATTGTCGAGGTACCTCCAGGGGGCTGTTTCTAAACGATGTTGGTGAATTAATAAAATTAAATTTGTATTTTGTAATACTAAAATTCGGTTTCAAAACCGTAAGGATACAATGGAGATGACTCATAGCTAGTGACTAGTAGTTTGTAGCTTGTATTTGTGAAAAGTGTTTAGAAACACCCCCCAGTATAAACACTAACCTCTTTGGCTCGTTGTTATTCTTTTGCTTATACTCTAACCTCCTTGTTTTTTTTTCTTACAACTGTTTCGCGCCGATCAAGATAACAGTTGATAGCTTAGTTGTGTTATCGGACCGGCGACGTTATGTGGGTGATATAATGTTAGTTTTAATAATTTGTTCTTAGATTAATAATTGTTGGAGTACTTTCATTAGGATCGTTCATAATTTGGTTGAGTGATAAATCCAGGAGCAAAAACTACTGCAACAATTTATAAATGTTGTTGGTTATAACTCATAACTTCAGTGATAAAAGGTGATTTCATAACCTTGGAAAATGTGAGAAAGCACATGGTAGACGCTTCGGAGTGGCGGTTAGGGTTAGGTCGTGTTGTGATAGTGTCCAAGTGTTCTAAGTGAAAATAAAAATTGATAATGTGTTTGTGATCCGGATTGACACTGGCGAAGGAAGGAAGCAAACAAGGTGAATTTTATTATTAATTGTATCTTCTGTTAACTTAACTTACGTATTTCAAATTCTGAAGTGTTCGATAGTTTGTTCACTTCTTTAATAATCCATCATGTCTGATCTAATCAACCAATTTACCAAATAACTTAGTAAGTTTAAGCAAATTTATATTTAAATAATCTCATTATAAGTAATTTCTTGGTATTCTTACTTTTTGACGTAAAGTTATTTTGATTGTAACAGTCCTAGGGTTGCCATAATTTTGTTAGGTGAAATCAAGACACTTCTTACAAAGGACTTTACAACCACCATTTAAAACTCCTCCCTCCATCGTGTGAATGTATTTTACTCAGTTACAGCACTTTTTGTGCCTGTAAAAAATACATTAACTCAAGCATAAGAATTACAAAAAGAGTGAAAATAAATGACCAGAGCAATAATAATTAGCAGCTAAGATACCTATTTTTAACTCAGTGTAAATTTTTGAATAGACCCATAAGGATCATGACGGCAGGATGATTGTAGGGAGGGGGGGTCTAAAAGTGGCTGAAAAGCGATGATGTACTATATGGACAGCACCTAAGTTGTTTGTAATTTATTGTAAGCTGTTTAAGGTATTTGTGCCATAAATAATGTACTCAAATAAGTTTAAAAACTATACCACAGTAAATTAAGAATAATTTATTACCTCATCAAGGGGATCTGGGTCGTCAATGGTCGACGATCCTGGAGACTGTGGGGCTGGTAGGACCTCCTCAGCAGCAGTTAGGTTAATTTGAGGGCAGGTGTTCGGCTGGGGTTGTGGCTGCTGACGGTTGCCAATTTCTTCGTTGAGTTTGGCAATATCCGCCTTCACTGCCTGCCAGACCTCGTGCAGAGACTCGTCTCTGAGTAGGATGTCCCCTTGATGAAACCTCTGGATTTTCTCCAAGCCAATTTTCGTCTCCAGGTATTGGAAGCAGTTAGTAAGTTCTCGTCGTCGCCCATTGAGGAAGTCTACGCTGCGTCTGGCCTCAGGGGTCTTGGTTAAGTTTGTAAACTTGACTTTCTCAGGGTCGAGGGTTTTTAGCCCTGTAGCTTCAAACCCACTTTGGATCGTTTTTTTTGTCAGTGTTTTCGTGATTACTGTCTTCAGGAGAGGGGCAAATTCTTCTTTTTTGATTTTTCTGCCACTGTTTTGTAAGCGGAATTCGTCCACCCCCTTCTTCCATCCAGCTTTCAGTGGCCGAAAAACTGAGACGTCCATAGGCTGGAGCAAGTGTGTGGAATTCGGATAGAGGGCCCACCACCTCCATTTGCTTTCGGCTGCAAAAGTCAGAGAGTTGTAGGCTGATGTGAGAGCTATGGCCATCTATGAACAGTATGACTGGGAGAGGTGTCTGTGTTCTCTCTAACCACGGGTGGAAGACGTTAGTTATGTATTCATAAAAGGTGGCGCAGTTCATCCAGCCGGTCTCGCTCTTTGAGATTGCCCAGTCCTCCGGGAAATTTTGCCCTATGGCGGCTGGGATCCGCTCATACGGGTAAACAACCATTGTGGGGGCCAAGTCCCCAGCAGCATTGCCATTTATTAGGACAGTGAGGCATTCCTTTTCGTCATTGCCTGACACTGAATAGACAGCCTTCTCCCCCTTCTTTGCCAGAACTGTTCTGCCTTTGGGGCAGAGGAAGAAAGCTGTCTCATCGGCATTAAACACTCTCCTCGGATCTTTGAACATGTCCATCAGGTTCTTCTCCTCCAAGTACGCCCTAACCTCTTGGAACCATTGCCTAATCCTCTCCTCCGACACATTGGCTCTTGCAGTAGTCAGGCCCTGGGCCACCCTTTGGGCAATGATTGGGTGTCTGTTGAGGAACAACCCATACCACCTATCGCCAGGTCTGTTATCGGTGAAGGGGTTGGCCCGGTTTGTTTCCTGAATCAGGCGGGCAACACTGTCGAGCAATTGTTCTTTCGTCAGGGGGAAGCCCATTTTTCCTATCTGGAGGACCCATTCTACAACTGCTTGCTCCTCCTCCTGAGTTAAGACTGAGGGTCTCCCCATGGTGGCCTCCTCCTTGGATTTTCCCTTGATCTTGTCGTGAAGTGTCGACTTGGGGACACCATAGGTTTTTGAAGCTTGTAATATGCTCATCCCTTCTTTTATAGAAGCCAAGGCTTTGGATACATCTTCTTGGTTGTACCGGCGTCGAATATAAGGTCGGTTTGGAGCAGGCATGATGCTGAAAACAAACAAAATAACTTTAACCTGAGTTATCCTACTGTAAACCTATTTAAGTTTTAAGTTACAAAGTTCTTTGACTGCTAAGTCAAAGAAAATCTCTTTGAAATGCCAGTTAATTTTAGGCCTAATTTAATAATTTGACCTTTAACCTAAGTTTTGTGAAGGTTGAGTTTGTTTATTCTTAAGTTAGCTGGCCGAATTTGACGATTGTTTGTGACCCAGCAGATCTGTTTTAAACTTGAAAAAAATTCATAAATTAGACCTAACTTAAAGTTTATGCTCTGGATGATTTAAAGTTTGGAAATGAATTTAACTTCGGCTGCTTTAAAAAAATTAAAAATGATAATTTGATAGGGAAGTTGAACATAATCCACAGACAAAATTCTTGTAGAATTTTGTTTCATGCAGGCCATCAAACATGAATTTAATTTCATGGGTAAACTTAAAAGATACTGTTTATATCAAAGTTTAATTTTAATATTAGATAAATAACTTTATAATTTAATAAGTTACATAACAAATGTATTTAATTTTAATTAGAATTCTTAAAATAAAATCCAAAATAAAAAATAGGTACTAACTTAATGTTCTCAAAACCAAGTCATCTTTTTTTCCTATTTTACAGCTAAAAGTTACTTAATTGAGGATTGTTTTAGGTAATTCTTAAAAAATCAGAAAACGAGACAAATATGTTTATTTTGTGCATAAATATTCACGAATTTTAATAAAAAGGACGTTGAAACACATTTCCAAACTAAAATCGGGCGTAAACAATAAGTTCGGAAGCCGCTTCCGAACTAATGAATAACGTACATTTTCAACTACCTAAGTTCGGAAACCTTATAAATTAATTAAAAGCGTCAAAAACCACTGCTATTATAGTTTAAATTAATCCTTATGTATTGATTTATCTTTTAAAACATTTACGGCACTGAGAAACTTAATTAAAACAATAATATATCTTATTGAACTTACCTGTTTCCTTAACGAAACCACAAGCAATGACGTCTTCTCCTGCCGAACTGTCAACTTGCCGGCCGACCACGGCCAACTAAATTACGATGTTTTTCAATGACGTTTGACACCGAGTACGTTTTTAAAGACCAAAGACCACGGAACACGTCAGTATAGTCTGTTTGGCGATTGCATGGAGCAAATGCTTATTATTTTAGTTTGAAGTCGCCGCTTCCAATATTTGGTAGGCTTCCGAAAATTGGTAGGTTTACCTTATGTACATTATTATAGGTTTCATATTCAATTTTTATTTTATTAGGACTTGTGTTTCCATCAATAAAACATATAGGTAATAAAATAACAATTTTGAATGGTAAAAACTATCACATTTTTGAGGCGCTAGGATACGAAATAAATGTAGCCTACCCAGGTTATATTGTTGACTGAATTGAGCCTAAATGATATATTGAATATACAATTTTCAGAAGCTGAAAAAATTGCCCCAGACGCTGACAACGTGGATCCGCGTCCCGAAAATTACGTCACCGATTTTGGAGAAAAAGGATGTTTGACGAGCAAAAAACCACATTTCTGCCTTCCTGGGACTATTTTCAGGTACTAATTCGAATTTTAATGATTTTTAAGATTTATATTACGCAATGATAAGCATTTTCAGCAGTCAATGTGTTAAGCATGACAATTAGGCTTGAGCCGCCGGGCATCGTACCTAGGCCTAGGCGGGGATCTCAGAATTTTTATCTCATAAAATTATTGCTAAGAACTAACTTAAACAGAAAACTAATAACCTGAACATTCCACCCCCTCTGCCTCTTTTGCTTGGGGGAGGAGGGCGGTAGTCTTCGTAGTAATCATCATCATCATCACCATAGTCGTCACCCATCGGATCGTCCTGATTGTCATAATCATCTTCATTGTCTGAAGAGCGGTCTATTCCTGAATCGTCCATTCCGTGAGGGCCACCCATATTTGATCGAGATTTATCCTGTTTCATGACACTCCTAAACTGGCAGTTTAAGAATAAGTGCTTGCACAAATATAACAAATTGAAATATACAAATAATTATCAGAGTGCCGCGAGCTTGAATCTGGCAATACCAACGAGAACCTCACCCGAGTCTTCAAGGCAAAGGCAAAGGCTAATAAAATACTTAATAATTTCTGTGGCTGTGTCAAAGAGTAGCACGATAGATGTAGATAACAATGTGTATAGATATATCAAAACAACTTCAAAAGGATATTTCAATATTTATAATTTATAATAATAATAAATCATTAATTTCCTTATTCACGGTCTTTTTTGGTTGGATCATTATTTCTTAAGAGGAGGTTGGAGTTGGCCGCCATATTGGATTTATACTCCATAATAACCTATGTTAATTGGTATGCAGGATTTCTCGTTTATTTTTTGTCGGAAATCTAAAGTTTATATGTCAAATTAAAGCTCTTTTTAAACTCTACCAGACGTAGAAATTACATTTTCACATAAACCAGCCATTTTTTGTAAAATTGAAAAAATAACTTTTGATTGCGTTTTTACGTAATTTATTAAACGGTGGGGTATCATAGCTCATAATTTCATAGCCCATAAGTTTCATAGCTCATAATGGCAAACAGTTTCTAATAAATTACGTAAATTATTTTGATAGGCCTAGTTCAATAGTTTTTTGACATTTTTGCCTTTTGAATAAATTAGCTACTGGGCGATTCTCTGGAAAGTGAAACTGACATGATGTTTCTGAAAGTAATTTTGTAGAACTTGTAATGGGTGTATTTTGTTAGTAAAATGTATAAATTTAATTATTATGGAAAAAAATCATTTTTCCCCCATGTTGTGAAACCAATCTTGTAAAAACTAATCACTCAGAAAAATTACTCTGATGAAAACTTGATTTGTTTTGGACGGATTGGAATATTTTCATAAAATAATGCAATTACATTATTGCTTTGTCTTACAGCAACATGCCAATAACATAAATTGGACGTTTTAAGTTATTAAAGTCACTTGAAACAACAATTTTCTAAACTCACCTCACTGAGTCCCGTGCGTCACAAAAAACATCCAATTTTCTTTCTGCTGGCTTAAGCATTATCATTATAATATTTATTGTGCAAAGGGACTTTGTTAAGGTTTATAAAAATTAAGTGTAACTGTATTTTTATTTTAAATATATGTTGTTTTAAAAGAGTTTTAAAATCTGTCCCGTGCATCACGTGATGCACAAAGTTAATATTGATCTTACCATATTTATCAATCCTTATAGTGTACTTAGAATACATTATGTTTATATAAATGTAAAATGTCAATAAATAAATCACTTTTCTGTGAAAAATATAGTTTGACCATTATATCTAGGCACTGCAAATAAATTTTAATAATTAAGTTAATTAACGTTGTTTAGTTAATAATTTAATAAAAATAACTGAATATTTAACTTCACTTTCACTTTCCTCAAGAAATTCTGCATTTTCACTGAATCCCGTGCATAACGATCACATTTTTAGTGATAACTGATTTATATTACACAAAAATTAATTTTTCTTTCAATAAATAGAATTTGCAGGATGAAATTAACTTCACCTGCATGCAGAAAAAACATTATTTTTTATTTCGTAGTGTGTAGCCTACAAGTCTAAATGTCTGAGTGTCTGAATGCCCCGTGTGTCACGTATAGAATCGCTTATTATTTATTTCCTTAATTTACTCGAGAAAACGCTTTGAAAAACTACTGACGTGTTCATTTTAATGTATATTTTTTAAATCTAGGTCACCTCTGAAAATTAATTGAAAGAAATGATAAAACAAGCAACCAGAAACCTTTGTCCCGTGCATCACGATGTATTAGGATTTTAAAACATTTTTTAATATACCAAAATATTAATTTTCTCAAACGAAAAAATATTTTTAAGTGAAGAATATATCATATAGTAAAATGAAAATTTTTAAATAAAGGATTTACTACATAAACTACAGAAAAAAAATATTATTCACCTTACTTAGGAAACTCGTAACTTTGTCTGAGTCCCGTGCATCAAGGTCACTTTTCTAATGATAACTTATATGTATTACACAAAAACTAAATTTTCTTTAAATGGATAGAGAGACGCTACAAGTCGGTCCGTGCCGAGGTCCGTCCGCGCTATCGACCGACCTAATCCAATCCATCCGCTGTGTTCAGAACTCAGTCCGTGCGGCCTGTCAAACTTCAGTCCACCGTGAGTAATGTGCTTAAAGACGGCCAGCCAGTAGCGAGTTGGCAGCCCACCCCCTCACGCCATTGAAACTGCCCCTTCTTTCTTCCCTCCACCCTCCTTTCTGGTATTCGCAGGTTTGCCATTTAGCTACGAAATAATTATCGTATCCCGGCAAAGCTTATGATGTCAGGGTTTTCATACATACTGAGTGAAGAATGTGAACATTCTAAACTGGTGGGGGGCATCTTGGTTTATCAGGATCAGCTAAACTGCAACAAGGAATTACAAAACCAACAATTACGGCTCTTATCTCGAAATTAATTATAAGGATTATCATTACACCTCAACATCTATTTGAAGACACCTCTTCCTCAAGCTATCATTTTGTGAATATTTATATAGACATTGCAGTACCTCGTTATCTCAAAAGTATTGAATTGATAGGATACACATTTTTATTAAACTATTTTTAAGAACATAATGGTGTTGTTGGCGTGTCTTTCTTGTGCGAGCCCATAATGGAAGAATGCCGCTCCCAATTCCCTACTAACTTTCTGTATATTTATTTAGTACCTGGTGGACCGAACCTTGCTCGGTGTTATTTCATGTTTACCAGTTCATCCAGTTACTATAAAATATTTCAATGTCATAAAATGATAAATAGAATCCTTTCTTATTGCTCCATAGACTCTTCATTCCACTTGCTGTATTTTCCCTTGATGGCTGTAGATTCCAAACAGCTGTTATGATTACTTCATCTGTTTACACTTTCCTTGTTTATTTTCGTTGCTATCACGGCAACCCATAAGGCCAATGTTAACAATTTTACAACTTTAAAATTCGATTTTTTACGTTATTAGATTTTCTCTGGCCAAGTAATCTGCATAAAAGACGTTTTTGAGCCATTAATTGCTTATTTACAGACTTTGAAGGAAATCCTCGGAGCCGTTTTTGAGATCGTTGTGCAAGCAAGCAAGCAAGCATACAAGCATACAAGCATACAAGATAACACTGCTCGTATAAGAGTATAGGATAGGATTTACTTTTTCAATGATTTTTATTCCGGTTCTTACATTATTCGGTGACAAAAAAAGCGAAAAAACAATGATTGGGCTCACTTTGTTTGAAGACACCCTGCAATTAAAATAAAAATTACTAGCAGCCCGCGTCACTTCGTGACTTAAAACAACTTGGTAAAATAGGCTTTAGTTTCATGTTGACAAAAGAAGTTTTGCAGCGTAAAGTACCGGTACCTGTCAATTAGGAAAAGTGTGAATATTTGTGATTATTTTAATTTTCAAGACTAATTCCTTGTATCGTAGCACTCCTGTAAAATTGCCAGTAATTGAACTTCTCATGAGGCAAACCTTTAAAAATAACTTGTAGAGTTAGAGTTTCTTTTCAAAAGTATTGAATCTTTATGTTAATTCTACAAAACTTCTACGCGTCAGTTTCTTGCATTAATCTTTGATAGGTCTTAACAACAAACGGTAATAAAGAAGGTGGACAAACCACTGATTACATCGCTCAAATCGCTGATCAACTGTATGATGATGAACTAATCTCTAAATATATTTATGAAATAGCCATTCACCGAAAAACAAATTATTCAACTCTCATAATGGCCTAGGGATTACATTTTCAAATTGACCGGCTTTTTGCATCTTAAATACATGTTTGGCAAATGTTTACCCAAATTTGGGTAACAATAACCCAAACAAGTAGCATAACTTTCTATGAAATGCCTTAATTAAACAGACTTATTGTTATTGGTATATTTTAAAATCGAATAAAATAGGCAGGCTAACCGTTAACACTTCAATATCCTCCGCATTGCAAGTTCATTTACAAAATACAGGTTTTAGCGTTATAAAACTTTATTTTTTAGGTTAATATTTTACTAATATTGCTATTTTAAAACTCTAAACGTTGAAACATGACTCAATGTGTTGAAAAGTGTATCAATGTATAGTTTGTATAGTTTGTTGTGTTTATCTGTCAATAGTTTGTTAGAAAATCCCATCTCCAAAGCACCACCTGAGGTTACATATGTTCCTTTTTAAGTTCCCCTTTTAAGAAAATAAATACAGTAAAATAAAATGATTACAAACATTTGGTCTTAGTTTCAATGGGGAAAATATACTCTTCCTTATTTTCCGTTTACTTAAAAAACTCAATATTTTAAGAAATCAAAATCATAATGTGATTAATGATATCTGACTTTTGCTAGCCCTGCTTTCTGTGGGATATCTCTGGAACTAGTTCAAATCTTGATCATCTGTTTTTTTACAAACAAATGTGGATTGGAAAAAGTTCATAGGTTCTAACACAGATAGTAGCACTTTCGCTGGAATTTCAAAAGCCTCCTGTGTGAAGGCTTTTTCATCGGATATTTTCAAAATCCATAAAAGTAACGTCTAGAGAGTAAAAGCTTTAATTTGATACCGAATATGTATGGAAAAAATTAATTTCTAGAGGTCCAAATGCTCTTTTGGAAAATCCCAGAAATTCTTTTGATAATATAGATAGATTCACAAGTTGTGTATTTTGTAAATTAGCAATATAGGAAGATACTTAAGGTGAATCATCCACCCATTCAACACCAGACTCTTCAAAAGGAATAGCACCCTGAAGAAGTCATACTTTTAAGCGCCTCCCAATAGCAGGCCCGAGCGGCTCATGAATACATACCAAACCGAACCCAATTGAATATAGCAAACCCCTACCGCCGCCGTGAGCAGCTCTTGAAGTAGGAGTGAGTTGTTGTATTTCTGTTTCACTCACTCTCACCCCGTCACCGTAATGGAATGTCCGTACGCCGCCTTCATACCGTAGAAAAGGAAACAGCCCTTTTGTAGTACGATGACCTTCAAGCATCCCACTCTCTGCCTTTACGCGCTCTCTCTTCTTTTTATATCCTCCCAGGTCAGAGCGAGACAGGTGTCAAATTCGAGGTTTCTCTTCTTTGCTGTACTACAGCAAATTATTATTAATTAATACAATTATTAATTTTAATAATAACTGATTCTTCACGAGTTATTAATTATTGTCACACTCGTTTGTAATAATGTTGCTGCATCACCAATGTCTGCGTTTTGAGTGAAATCGGCGTAAAGAGCAACGCCAATTTCTGGGAAGATCTGGCATGTCAGACATGAATATGTTGAATAGGCCCCAATATAGAGCTTGCGGAAACCCTGCTCTTACTGGACGAGTTGAAGAGAGCGTAGAATATAGTTTGACTGGAAAAGCTCGGTCTGCAAAAATTACCTTTTAATTTTTCTAAATTATTGGTCAACACCCACAATTAATTATGGATTGACGTGCGGATCCTTTGGTCAATCTTCGTACACATAAAACACCTCTAAACCCGGACCTCAAACACGAATGTCCCAACGGTTCGCGTAAATAAAAATCATAACGCCTCTTCGGGGGATTTTTTGTTTACGCAAAACGTTGGGACAGTTCACGTACCCTACCTAGATGAAGAGGAAATACCCCGTCGCAGCAAACCTGCGTACTCAGCGAATTTCCAGTTACAAATTATTCATATTACGAAAAGAAGAAATGTAGATAAGTAATATATTTATGTATTGAAATAGTATTTCAATGTTAGTTTTACAAAGTCTCTGTCAATAAATATTAGTATATAAGTTTTATAAAAAAATATCTTTCTAATAATTAGGCAAGATTGTTTATTTTTAAAACTTATTTTCACATAAAAAGTTAAAAAGCCAAAATCCTATTAAATATTTTGATAAACTCAAGAAATACTCCTCAGGATTTGTTGAAAACCTCAGTAGAAAGTGAATAAGAAATTATTGAAGACAACATTCTGCTGCTCTGATACTAAAAAATTGAGAAAAAAGTGGAAATATCTTGGGGACCAATGGACTTAGAGAAATGATTAAAAATACCAAGTAATTTGTTTTTTCGAGCAGAATCCAATGGTGAAAACAATAATTGGATAAATTTTGATTTTTCAATTGGAAATACTAAAAAAACATTTTTAGAAAATGTAGT
The DNA here is from genome assembly GCA_035578135.1 of Flexamia atlantica. Classification (NCBI taxonomy): domain Eukaryota; kingdom Metazoa; phylum Arthropoda; class Insecta; order Hemiptera; family Cicadellidae; genus Flexamia; species Flexamia atlantica. Next base: position 118,746,353 of record JAQJVK010000001.1, read on the forward strand.
TCCACACGTATGTATCAAATTTTGTCACGATCGGACGATAATTACGAGAGTTATCTTGCTTACAGGCACTCGAGAAATGTAAATTTTATTTCCCGTATATAAGACCATGTTAAATTTTGAAACAAATCGTGATTTGTTGCAGATAAAAATGCGTTTTCACAATAAACTCACTTCATATACATAAAATACACATAAAGAGCTATCAATTAATGTAAATATTAATATGATTGCTGAGGTTTCCCTGAACGGATATTTTTTGTCCATTCTGTCAAAACAACGGTAATTTATTTCTAAGGAAATTCGCTGAAACCAAACTGGTGTAATTTGTACATCAGTCCACTACGGCAAACTTTGTCAAAGGCTTGCGCTAAGTTCAGGAAAGTAACGGTGGCATGAAGTTTGAGTTCAAATCCACGATTGATTGTTCACTGATTCGCAAAATTTGATGAGTCGTAGAATGCTTTCATCGGAATCCAAATTGATGGCGGGAACAGTATTAATGCAGTAAATAAATTTACAAACTCTCTTCTGAATCACCTTTTCAAGCAATGTTGAGATTGAAGACCGGGAACTAATTGGTCTGTAACTACTCGGGGAGTTTTTGGGTTTTGTCGGTATATGAATAACAATTATTTCAGCACGTTTCCAGGCCTTGGGAAAGTATCCAACAGAAATTCAATCGTTTAAAATAGAAGCTAAGAATCGACAATGCTTCGCGAGTTAGATTTTAGGACAATATTAGGAATTAGATCACAACCAGAAAATTTTCTGTTTGGCAATTCTTTATTTATTTTTATATTTAATTATTTTTTATTGATTTATTTTAAAATATATCATAATGTACAATTATACCTTAGCAGTAGTATTATGAATATAAAAATACAATTAGGGCTGCATTTAATTACTAAATTAAATAACAATCACAAATTCATAACAGTATATATAATTATGAAATAAGAAAAAAAGAATAAAAATGTCTATGGTGGATATGACAGCTAATTAACGTAATATTTCGTTTCTAGAAATTTTTGGAAACAGTAATATTTTTGTCCTTGAGATTGAGCTTTTTCTCATAGTTTTGCGATCCACCAAAAAATTTCAATTATATAGGAAATTAGTTATTTGTACGATCGTTTAAATAATCATTAAACCAGTTCGTAATTGATTGGCAGAACTGATCACTCCAGGTCTCACGTTAAACTGGTTCAGGTCTCACGTTAAACTGTTAGTTGCCACTTGCTGTTGACTATTAATTGAAATAATTTGTTTTTCGGCGAAAGGCTATTTAATAAATGTTATTTAGAGATTAATTCATCAGTATATCAGTGGTTTGTCCATCTTCTTACCGTTTGTTGTTCAGACCCATCAAAGATGAATGCAAGAAACTGACGCGTAAATGTTTTGTGGAATTAACATAAAGAAAAAAATTCAAATTCAAGTATTCTTTATTCATTCAAATAACAATAAAAAACATTTACATATCCAATACAGTTCCATAACATTAACATAACATACAGTACATAACATTAACATAACATATTACCGTTCCAATGCGCCACGCCAAGCAGGGCGAGTGAAGACCTTCGCCAGGGTGTCCGAGGGACACCCCCAATTCTAACAACAATGCGCGGCGCTACATGTGTTGTCATGCAAGACCCGTCATAAATCTCATGTTAAGAGACCGGCTCTGGGGGTGCGTCACTGTCGTACAGATCGCTGTCTCGCAGGACGCAGGCCTACAAAACTATCCAGTATTTCTTGAAATGGCCAACATTTAAAATAAATAATTAATTAAAGCAATAAACTTTTTCCATATCATTCATTATCATCTTTTTTTAATGCGGCCACCTCAGTTTCATTAAGTTAGTTATTGATTAAAAAATCTCGGGAATGGGTATTTTATTAAACTGATTTGATAAAAATGTTATTAATAATAATAAATTTTATTATGATTAGTGCTGAGTTAACAAAAACTAACCGTAGATCAAATTATATCAATGCATAGTAAATGTAGCTAAAGCTCAGTGGATTGAAAATACTTAGTCTAATGCTAGTATGCTAGTAAGTCAAAACAAATATGGAAAATAATAGGTAGATTTAGACAGACTGGTCGAACCATAAAAAACTTGGTTTTATAAGTAGAAAGCGAAATAATTAAAGATTCTAATGTAACTTGTGAAAGTATCAATAAGTTTTTTGTTAACATTGCTGTTAGCGTAAAAATAGATAACCATGAAACAACAACAAACACCCCTCTGCAGCTGGGAAACATTGTTCTTTTTTAACTTAAAAAATACCCCGTCGCAGCAAACCTGCATACTCAGTGAATTTAAAATTACAAAATATCCAGTAATTAATCCATTATTACGAGAAAAAAATAAACAAGCGATATATTTATATATTAAAATTTTATATTATAGCTTTTTTAACAAAGCCGTTGTAAAAAAAATATTTGTAAATGACGAAGATGAAAAAACACAAGGATTTTATATAATGAAGTAGGCAAAAATGTTAATTTTTTAAATTATATTAACATATAATAATATTTTGTTTCAAAAACCAAAATTCTATGAAATACATTGATAAACTGAGAAATTACTCAAAGCGATTCGTTGCAAAACTTAGTAGAGAGTAAACAGGAAATTGGCTAAGCCAACATTCTGCTGCCCTGATACGAACTCGTCCAAGAGAATCTAGTTTTACATGTCTGTACCAAAATTTGTTACGATCCGAGAATATTTACGAGAGTTATCGTGCTTAAAGACACTCAAAAAATGAAAATTCTATTTCCCATATAAGCCCATGTTAAATTTTGAAACAAAACGTGATTTTTGCAGGTAAAATGCGTTTTAACAATAAACTCACTTCATATCCAGAAAGTACACATAAAAAGCTGTCAATTAATATAAATATTAATATGATTGCTGAGGTTACCCAGAACGGACATTTTTTGTCCTTTCTGTTCTGTTAAAAACTACGGTAATAGCTTATTTCTAAGGAAATTCGCTAAAAAACAGTGGAACTGGTCTTTCTAAATTTATTTCCAAGTTTGCACCCAAAACCTTTACAGGATTTGATGACAGAAGCATGAAAACAATTATGAAATCTGTCAGTTTGAAATCATCAACCCCACATTAGAAAATAATGGAATTTTTTCCTTAAGGATGAAGATAGTTTCTTTAGTAACACACTAGCAGTTGCCCGTGGCTTCGCTCACGATAAACATTGTAACTCCCTGCTGACAAAATGAATATAGGGCCACATACTGAGTTTATGATTACACAAATAAGGGACAAAAACGAATGATAACTTTAAGTTAACTAACTAAACTAAATCTAACTTTTATATAGTACATATAATCAAAATAATCAATTAACAAAACAACCATAAAACCATTATGAAAGTAACAAAATTGTAAATCAGCTGTATCCGTATGTGAAGCTTGAACCATCTGCTTGTTGAATGAACATTGAAAACTAAACAAAAGATCATCCATTCCATTTACTAAGGAGAACTTATAAACTTCGACCTCGCCAAGACCCCTTAAAAGTTTGAATTTAAAAAAAAACGTTCTTAGCGGATGCTTACGTCATAAAGAACGTCCATGCAAAGGTCCAAGGTTGTAAGACAAGTGGTTTGGGCTGTGCAGTGATAGGTCAGTGGTATTGGACAAATGTAAAGAACTTTCATTTATCAGAAATATGTTTTCAGGAATCTGCAAAGACCGCACGTCTGCTGCGACTGGAGTTATTCTATTACCACCCCCCCGCAGAAGGTATTTCTATTTGGCCTCCCTGTACTATACATGCGGGCAGATTCAGCGCCCCGCCGACAAAGCCCTCAAGTGAGTCACTGCCCTAGGAAAGCTTACGCCCAATATCGTCAGATATGCTCGCATGTATGGTATTGAGTGGCACTTAGGCAGGATATAAATACCCCCGTCGCAGCAGACCAAGTATACAGTTTTCTGTTTCATGAAAGTATATGTACGTAAAACGTAGAATTTTCCCTTGATTTAATGTCAAAAAAAGTTCTAAGGTTTTTAGGGTCTATCTAAAACGAAAAAATACCCCCGTTGCAGCAGACCTCCAGACTATGCATGACCTTATTTTATTTCTTCAATAAGAATAACATAGGGAATGAGTATGCAGGTCTGCTGCAACAGACATACATACATTTTGTGGTTTTAAAACAATATCATGTGAATCTGAACCATAAAAGCCACATATACCAAGTTTTATTAAGGTATGTTGAGTAGTAACCGAGATATAGAATTTTTCTTATTTTCCATGAGGATAAAATAGGGAAAATGTGCTGTGTTTTCCGCTTTAAATATCGTTCAAATGGTGTTTTTTGCTTCTGGGAGCCCCAAAGTGAAAAGTTATCATGGCCTCGGGCTTAGGTCTTGCCATGAGACCTATGGTAATAGTTTATTCCTTTAAGGAAATTCGTTAATTCCGTCAATGAAATTCGCTAAAAGACAAAAGCAGTCTTTTTCTAATGATGTACATAAAATAAATGGTTTAAATTAGCTCTTTCAATAACAGCTGTTACAGGGAAGAAAGGTCTTTAAATTATCTCTAGTCAGTGATTTATTTTATGTTCTATTCCTGACAGCTGATTTGACATACTACTTTTTTTGCTTTTTACATCTGTTTAGACACAAACAGTTCATCAATTATTTTGTATTCTGCCACAACTTAAACTTGGTCGAGATAAAATAAAATCGTGTTTTAGGATTTTGCAGTTTGATTTCAAAAGTACTTGTGATTTAATAAATTGCCTAAAAATATCAAACATTTTATACTTGATGAGTAGATTCCATGAGCAAATGGATTATGTACGAAAACTAACGATTGATTAAATGATACTTTTATATAGTACATAAAAAAATAAATATTATAAACCAAAACATAAAACTGAATGAAATCATTAAACATCTGTAACGACGAATCCATCAGTGAAGGTAACTACCATCTGCTTGGAACTCTGAAAATGTAAACAAAACATCATCCCCTTTAATTATTATGGGGAAACTTGGTTGAAATCAAATAAAACTCGGTTTTTAGAAGCTTGCTATTTAATTTAAAAAAGACGTACGCTAGTTTTAAGTCGTCTAAAGCCTTCTCATATGTGCATACTACACAGGAAAAAAGTTTCAGCCATAACAGTACTCTAGTTTTTGCGTGAAAAGCGGTCTAAAGTGTGATGTTGAGCGTTACCAACACACATCGTGACATAAATTGAGAAAAGGCTTGATTCAGATTCTCTGACCTTCAAAACGCAAAAATAACCGAAAATTTCATAATTCTAAGCAATGTACAGACAAAACTCTAATTTTATTTATATAGATAACGTAATAATAATATCTCATCCCATTATTATTCTTTATTTACAAGTTTTTGAAATTGAATTCCATATTTTGCAATAAAAACACATATGGAAAAACCGTAATAGTTTGCACTTCGTATTACATAAACCCAATTTTTATTTAAGAAAAATTTCTCTTTGCGCACTGCAGAGCACGTTGTTTTATCCAAAATTAGAGTTATTTTTTCTTGCAATAAACATACGAAAGCCTTATTGACAATCATATTTGACTATGACGTTATAGGTAAAACCTTATACATTTTATTGTTTTGCTATGGTATATTTTTCGTTGGGGTTGATGTTAACATAGCCTAAATTTATACCAACGGTGGGTCGCGAAAAATCTTAAGCTTCATTGGTGGGTCGCCAGTCAAAAGATTTGGGAACCACTGTGTTAGAACATTATTAATATCAACGGTTATTATCGATATTCCTTGCATATGTCGTAGCCACTTACTGTAATTGGACACTTCATGAAGTGTCCAGAGCTAACCGGGCACTGTATTAAGTACCCAGGCCGCCTGGACACACAGTGTAATTGAACTGTTCCATTAAAAATTATAGTAGATATGTGACCAACAAAACTGTGCGCTTCATGAAGTGTCCATCGCTCGTTGGGAACTTGCTATAATTATTTTTTTTCACCATCTGTCCGGCTCAGATGCTTGGATACTGTTTACATTGCTGTAGGTGACATCTGATGTATTATTTTAACTATAAAAATTAGAAATTTTGTTGTAAAGAATATTGTAAAACATTATTAATATTATTATTAAAACAAAAAACGGTTTTAAAATTGTTTATTGTTTCAACAATAATATTAATAATGACGTGTAGCCAAAATAACTCAGGAAACACAAATGCAGGGTTTCCAAGTACAGTATTATTATGCTGGTCTTTAGTCAATCCAAATTTTACGCTTTAGTAGCTAAAAAAATGAAACTTTTTTAACTAACACATTTATATGTAACGTAACACTTCAATATCTATCTATACTTATTTAATACGCTAGGGCTTTTTTGTGATCATTACTCCTCCTAAACTACTAGGTCGATTTTAATAATTTAGGTTTCATTGGAAAGAGCTTGGCGTGAAGTTTTGCAGGAAATACAATTTAAAAAGGTTTGACTAAAGGGATGAGCCCTAGACGCCCTTAAAGTTTCATATTAGTCCATAAGATTTAACATGGGAATGGAAATTTCAAATAAAGCAGCTGATTGGAGCAAACAAAGTTTTTCAGCAAAGCCATATGTTGTTAATAGAATTTAAACCGTTGCATGTAGAGTAGAGCTGGAGGCATTTCAGTTTATGGAAGATGTAAATAAGTAAACTATTATTTTAATCACGGTGGAAGGAATAATACATACTTAAAGTCAGAATTCAGTATTAAAAACATTTATTTTGAATCACGTGTGAAGATCTTAATATTCACATCTGTTTATAATCAAAAGAAAAAATAAATTCTTATGTATAAATTATATTAATATTAATAGAAATAAAAGAAAAAATAAACTGACTTAACATTCATTATGAGTAGATTTATTGAACCATTTCAGTTAGGTTTGAGATTAAGACGGGTAATACGCTACTTAGGGCCGTTTTCCCCATTAAACGTTTAAAATAAACGTGAATTTAATTTAAACCATATGGATATTCTAATGTTTAAGTTATATACCATATGATCACGAAAATACAAATTTTACTAAACTTAAGTTTTTGACTTTCAAATAAAACTAGATTTGGGGAAAGCAGCTCTTAGTTACATATACTGAATTTCAGAAAGTTTTACAAAAATAACGTAAAACCAACAAAACCAACTAGCATAACTTTATTTTTTTATAAAACATAATTTAATTTTTTTTTACCCAACAGGTTTAATTCTAACAAGCCATTTAAAAACATTAGTGTTGTCTAAACAAATTTGCAGTCGATTTTCAAATAACAATTTGTTTTGGTCAGTTTCCATTTATATGGTGCTTGGGGTATTTCAACTCATAATTTTACGTATGAAAATTTCATCTTGTTGAACTTGGTTGAGTATACGCTTCGAATGGAGTTTATGGTGAATGTTAATGTGAAGCGTTTGTGAGCAGTTACCTAAAAGAAAATTACATGAATATGTAAATTACTTTAATTTAGTTCAACTATGAAATGCTAACCATGAATGATGTAAACATGAAAATGATAAAATTTTAACTATTCTTTTTGTGTTTCTTTTTGTGATCTATAATAAAAAGAACCCAGTTTCCAGTAATTCCAGCACTCGCTATGACTAGGTATAGCTCAGGGTCAGTCCATTGCAAAAGCTGGAATTTACCTTCCCTTCCCAGACTTTCTCATGGATTACTAGATATGTGGCGGCAGGTCAAGCCAACTCCTTTGAGGGGCTCTTAATAATCGTATAGAACTCTAAGAAACATGGACATCTCCTTAAAGATGATTGAGTATCCACAAGAAATTTAGTTTTAAAAAACTTTGTTAAAAAAATTCAGTATAACAGGAAGTTCAAGAATATAATAAATAAAATAGTTCTAGAATACTGTACCATCATTATTTTTATTTTGAAATCAATATATAACAATTGCTCGTTTTGAGCAACGGGTTTACTAGTTAACATTAAACTACAAACCACAACATGGTTTTTGGTTCTTCAAACTAATCATAATTCGATCATAATTATTTATAATGTTTGATTCTAGAATAAGTGGTTTTTTGTAATAAAAACCTCAACTGCCCGTCGCCATGGGCCAATAAGCCTGTGTGGCGATCTAAAGACAGCGGCAATAGTCACATAGGCCAGCCAGAGGTGACCGCTCATGATGGAACAGGAGTCGCCCGCCGCTGGGATCGAACCAGCGACGTTTGAAACGTGAAGCCATGTGCGCCATGTGCGCTTTACCTCTGTGCTATCGCCTCGGTTACTATTTTATTGTAAAAAATAACTTTTTTATTTTTAATTGTTTATTTTAGTCAGAACTTATAAAACACAAAATTCACTATCCAATTACGGCGTAGGCTAATTATATTTTCTAAAGATTTTAATAATGAAGGTAATTAAAACCAATATTAATATTTTTTTATTTGAAAAAATATTTAAAAGTTTACTACGCTATTTTTGAATTATTTTAATGCTCTAGAACATAAATGGCGTATAAAACCTATCTTGGTGCTACCCAGGGCAGTGACACTGTGACATCCCTGGGGGCTTTGTCGGCGGGCGCTGAATCTACTCGCAGAGGAAGGCCTGAGGCAGTCACAGCAGACATGATTACTTAGTACTTAAAATTATTTATGACTGCACTTTGTGAAATGAGTCCGATCCTAAAATAAATGTGAAAATCAAAACAACATTTTATTCAGGTTTTAGAATATTAATTTTAGAATATTGAGATAATTTTGCGAGGTCTAATTTATTCCGTCGTATAAAATTGGAATCGAGGAAGAATTATCGATTAAAATACATAGATGGGTAGAATCGAACATACTCCGCACTGACGTCAGTATCAGTCATGTGAGTTGTAAACCTGACAAGCGTCCGATTGATTTTGAAAGCGTTATGAGAGGGGCAACGCTTTATACAATTTATGATAGGGGCAACCCTCTGACCCCAGAACCCAAACCGGGGGTGAAGGAATATTGGAAAATAGCGGCCAATTAGAAGAAAATAGAATTCACATTTTAAATGTCTTTAAAAAGTAGGTGAAGCTCTCATTTAAAGTTTTCTCTATATCCAATAGTTTCTGAGACACCAATAGTAGCGAAGTTAAGTTGGACACCTTGTTTAATTTCACGCGAAAAAGTTAACTTAATAATAAGTGAGAGTTAAAAGTTGTGTAATTTCTCAGAGTTTTAGGTCAGATACTCAGATATAGAAAAAATAATAAAAATGCACAATGTACACACGGGTCCCATGGTATCACATTAAACAATCACCCGTTAAAAATTCTTGCGTATATTAGGCCTTAGGTTTGAAACTGTAAATAAATTAAACTATCAGAAATGCTTTAGCTTTTGTTATTGATTTTAAGACAAATAAATATAATTCTAATATAATCGAGCATGAAACATAAAATATTAAATCTAAATACTCCTCATGATTTATAAACAATATAGATTTTGAATGATTTGTAACCGACATGATGAGGATACGAGAATTGCACTCAATAAAGTATCGTATGGAATTATTGTATAGCCTCAGACCTACAAAAGAGGGGCTCAGAGTTGATTCCTTCTCTCTAACTGGTGGAGTTCCTCTCCAATGAAAAGACAGATAAAAAAGGAAGGAGTATGAGGGCGGGACTTATAACAATGAAAACGGACAGAGCTCCAGACGGACAGAACCGCGGGGGTACGTACACCCTAGTAGCGCGGACCGGAAGTCAATATTTGCCTGTTTTTAGCCTTATGGGAATTTAACATTGGCGGACCGAGTGCGGGAGGGACTGACTTGTGCGTTCCCTGGATAGATGCTGCAGGATGAAATCCACTACACCTGCATGAAGAAATGAATATTAATTATTATTTTGTAATATTTATAAAAGTATAAAGTGTCTGAATGTTCCGTGCGTCACATAGAGAATCGCCCTACTGAGCTTTCAAGCAAAATCCTTGGTAGTGCAATATAATAATAAAACACTAAGTTTCAGTGATAAATTAGGTATATAAAATTGGGACTTTATATTCACGTCTTATTGGCTGTTATTACAATTTCGCTAATAATTAAGCTACATATCTTCAACAGGGGGTGGGGTAGAAACACAATAACTAATTGTAACTTATAAAGACATACCCACGATTTTATTCACTGTCAACTTCACAAAACAAGACTTAACAATGATTATCACATCAAATATCAAACAACACAGTTGATTACAAACACAATAAAGCACTCTCAAATATACTCATCAGAAATCAGAAACTTTTATTGTCGTTAAGCATATTACAATTATGCAATAGACAAAGTCAATGTTGGTACAGTATAAGAATTCATCTTATTAATCTTCCCGCCGATGGTTCATGGGCCTAAACTAAAATAGGTACAGGCCTAATCAAATCAAAAAGTTACAGTCTTTAATTGTAAAAATTCATCTAATTTATAAAAAGGATGTAGGCACAGCCAGTCATATAATCTTTTCTTAAACAAATTAAATTCTAAGATTATACTATCACAGTGAAGCTTATTAATCATTTTAAGAGGAGGCTAAAGGCAATTCGGTGTCGCCCTCGCGGTCGAGATACGTACTAAAATTACTCCGCGATAATAATTGGAAAAGTAGTGTGACATAGAAAATATCCAGTTATTCTAAAATTATGGTATTAACTAGCATATCAAGTACTCTTTTCCACTTTTAAGTCCAAAATATAGCCACAGAGGCTGATATAATGCCGCTCATTTATATAGGTGGTACAAACAGTAATGAATGTAGTAAATATTCCTCCGCGGGGTCGGCGATCAGCGCCTGTAAACGTTCACGGGGTCGCATTTTCCGGCGATATATTTGAATTTAGAGAAAATAATTTTATTGCACCTTGAAGACAAATAAATTCAACACTAGGTTCGTGAAATACATTTTTCATTTTCTTTTTACATTCCGAGTTATTTTAGCTCAAAATATCAACTAGCTAAATTTGAACTCTAACGCAAATTACTCTTGTATTTGTTAAGATATCGGAAAAATGAATATTGAAAGGAATTTATTTCTTTTCATTTTGATATGTAGCTTATTGTCGTACGTTGAAAAATAACGTCAGGATATGGTATTGCGCGATGTTGTAACCCGCGAAAATCATGAAAACACCCTTGTGTGCGGGGACGCATTCCGACTTAAGTTTTTGATCGAAAATGAAAACATTATATATAAAATTAAAGAGGAGGAAAAACTCTACAAAATATTACCATTTGGTTCCACGATTCTAAGAAAGGTAAATAAGTAATTACACCTAAAGTTCAGCTGATGATTTTTAAGTGATTGTTAATTAGGTAAACTAGTAAACCTGTTGCTCGAAATCGAGCAATTTTTATGTATTTATTTCAACATAAAAATAATCATGGTATAGTATTCTAGAACTATTTTATTAATTTTATGGTTGAATTTCGTGTTTTACTGAAACTTTTTACAAAAGGTTTTTTAATTAAATTTCTTGTGAATACTCATTCATATTTAAAGAGATGTCCATTTTCTTTAGTGTTTTATACGAATATTATGAGCACCTCAAAGGAGTTGGCTTGACCTGCCGCCACAAATACAGTAGTCCATATGTAATGGACTGACCCTGACCTATTTCTATACCTAGTTACCTAAACAGGAATTACTGGAAACTGGGTTCTTTTTACTATAGAACATCACTAAACACAAAAAGAATTGTTAAAATTATATTATTTACATGTTTACATCATTCAAGGTTAGCATTTCATAGTTGAACTAAATTAATTTACATTTTCATGTAAATTTCTTTAGGATAATTGTAGATAATTGCTCACAAACGCTTTTCATTATCATTCACCATAAACTCCAATTGAAGCGTATACTCAACCAAGTTCATCAAGATGAAATACACAATTATTTTTGAAATACCCCAAGCACCATATGAAAGAAAATTAACCAAAACAAATTGATATTTGAAAATCGACTGCAAATTTGTTTAGACAACACTAATGTTCTTAAATGGGTAAAAAATGTATTATTCGGTTTTAAATGTATTTTTTTTAAACTTTCTGAAATTCAGTAGGGTATATGTTACTAAGAGCTGCTTTCCCCAAATCTAGTTTTATTTGAACTTCTGAAACTTAAGTTTAGTAACATTTGAATTTTCCTGATTATATGGTTTATAATTTAAAAATTAGAATATTCATATGGTTTAAATTAAATTCACGTTTACTTTAAACCTTAATTGGGGAAAGCGGCCCTAAGTAGCGTACGACCTGTCTTAGTCTTAAACCGAACTAAAATGGTTCGATAAATTTATACTCATAATGAATGTTAAGTCTGCTTCTTTTTCTTTAATTTCTATATATATTGATAGAATTTATACTTAAGAGTTTTTTAATTTTTTTATTTGGAATATAAACATATGTAAATATTCAGATCTTCACACATGAGATTCAAAATAAATGTTTTTAAAACTGAATTCTGACCTTAAGTATGCATTAGGATAATAGTTTATTTATTTACATCTTCCATCAACTGAAATTCCTCCAGCTCTACATGCAATGGTTTCAATTCCATTAACAACATATGTCTTTGCTGAAAAACTTTGTTTGCTCCAATCAGCTGCTTTATTTGAAATTTCTATTCTCATGTTAAATCTTATGGGCTAATGTGAAACTTTAAGGGCGTCTAGGGCTCTTTCCTTTAGTCAAACCTTTTTAAATTTTATTTCCTGCAAAACTTCATGCCAAGCTCTTTCCAATGACACCAAAAACATGAAAATTGGTTGAGTAGTTTAGGAGGAGTCTTTGTAACAAAAAAACTGCTCGCGTATTAAATAAGTATAGATTCAACTAAGCAAATTCAGAGGCTGATTACTCCTATATTTTTCTTATGATCATAACTAAATTAGTATTGTTTTTTATAATTTGTTCTCCTCATCAATTTGATGTATTTCTTTTTGATTTTTGATCGAAAATTATAGTCGAAAAGCGTTCCCAAACACAATGGTGTTCTCATAATTTTCGTGGGTTACAACATCGCGCAAAACCACATTCTGGCGTTATTTTTCAACGTATAACAATAAACTACGTATCAAAATGAAAAGAAATAAATTACTCACAATAAGCATTTTTTATTTTTCCGATATCATAACAAATACCAGAGTAATTGGCGTTAGAGTTCAAATAGTGGGTTTTAGCTAGTTGATATTTTGAGCTAAATTAACTCGGAATGTAAAAAGAAAATGAAGTATATGGACACCTCCAAGATGTACAGAGAGGCCAGTGTCAGCAAGTTGAGCTCCCGAAAGGAATTTATACACGACTCTCGATAGTCTAATTTTGCAATTATTCTCACGGCTTTCTTTTGTAACCTGAAGACCCTCTCAAATTTCTGATTTGAGCAGCCACCCCAGAGCCGTATGCCGTAGGCTAGGTGTGGGTATATCAGGCCAAAATACGCCATTTTTAGTACCTCTTGCGAGCAGAAATTTGCAAGGTTACGAAGTACATAAATGCCTGAAGTAACCTTTGAGCAGAGGCTTTCAATGTGCTCGTACCAAGTCAGTCTTCGATCTAGGATCATCTTTAGGAACTTTGTGGATTCAGCTTCCTCTAAGAGGGCATCATCTATCAGGACCATCGGTCTCAATTCGTCGTTTTGATTGCGTAAACAAAAATTTATGAAATTTGATTTTGAGCAGTTTGATTTCAAATTGATTTCAGAAAACATTTGAATGCTCGAGCTCAGGTCTATAAAGGCCTTTATTTCCAATTCGGAAATGCTTCTAGCTCGAAAACAGAGAGTCGTGTCGTCAGCATATTGGATCGTCTCCCCATTCTGGATCGACAGGCTTAAATGGTTTACGTAAATCAGAAATAAAATCGGCCCAAGGATGGACCTCTGCGGGACTCCATGGGGCAATGTCTCTTTCCGAGACAGTACATCAGCGATTTGGACGCACTGAATCCGATTATTGAGGTAGGACGAAAGCCACTTATGCGGCAGTCCCCGGACCCCATATGCCTCTAACTGGAGCAGCAGTGTCTCATGATGCACACAGTCAAAGGCTTTAGAAAGGTCGAGAAATATGCTGAGCACATGTTCTCGCCTCTCCAGGCCATCGACGACGGTTTCGAAATATTTTGTCACAGCGTCAACGGTTGACCTGTTTTTACGGAAGCCGTATTGTTCAGAAGAGATGGTTTCGAATCGATCTAAAAAACCATCAGTTGCTCGAGAAAAAGTTTTTCGAAAATTTTGCTGAAAACTTGAAGAATGGAGACGGGACGGTAATTGTTCGGCATAAGCGGATCATCTTTTTTGAAGATGGGAACCACTTTGCCAATCTTTAATTTGGAAGGAAACACTCCGCGTTCAAAAGAAAAATTGATGATTTTTGTCAGGGGAGCTAAAATATGCCTGATGCAATGTTTAAGCATCCACGCAGACATCCCGTTTATGTCAAGAGACTTCTTTGGATTGAGACTCTGGATAACACGCACCACATCCACCTCAGCAACAGGATTGTTGTTGAAAGCTGGTGTTATGAAGTTTTATATGGATCGGTATGTGGTTGGATCCGCAGGGATCATTTTGGACTTTCCATTCATTTATTAAAAGAAAGAGGCTGGGAGTGACAAAGATAAGGTCAATTGCACTAGATGAACGGTAACCTGTAGGTATTGTTGTCGCGCCACAATCATCTTTCACTCATCTGTCATTCATACTTGGCTTAAAATACCTACCTGGGTAGGTCGCCATTTCAACTAATGCATCTAATGTATCTAATGTATGTGTACCATCATTTAACAGGATTAAATTGGTCTCTGTTAGAACATTGGTAATTGTCTTACCTCTTGTGTCATTTTTTTCACTGCCCCATATGTTATGGTGTGCGTTAAAGTCACCACATAATATGGCATATTTATGGTTAATTTTTAATATTTCTTCAAAAATTCCATTATTTATTTTTCTATTTGTCACTTAGTAATTGTAAATATAAATTTTGTCATTGAGGATAGGAGCTTCAATTGCTACCTCTAATCCCTGAACGTTCGGATGTAGGATCGGAGGTCCTATCTGACACCATTTTAGGGTTTTGTGAATTAAGGTAGCAATTCCTCCATAGCCATCTTGTCTATCCTGTCTAAAATTGTAATTAAGTTTAAGAGTATGATGAGATTTAAACCAGGTTTCTTGAATTAGTGCTATTTTAATTTTGTATTTCCAAAGGTAATTGTCAAATTCAGCCCATTTTGAGAACAAGGATTGTGCGTTCCATTGAAGGATTTTTAAACTATCCATAGGCTATTTTTTTATTTTTTTTATTAGGCATTAATTTTCTGTTGTAATTCTAATTAGGTTAAAATGAGTTAAGTTTGCCCTTATGCTCCATTGATTGAATCAACATTTGACATAAATTTTTAACATCATTAGTTAAATTGTCCAATTTATTTGTGTCTGGGTTATTCAATTCGTTAATTAGAGAGATTGCCCACTGGTTATACTTTAATTTGAACATGGCATCATTGAATAAGGAGATCAAATTATCCTTACCTGGGTCCGGCCGACAATCTTTCTCCGGAGGAGAAGTGGGGTTTGTTTGCTGTGAGATATGTTTGCCAGAGGTCACTTCATCACAGGTAGGAGAATAATGGACCTATTTTTTGTTTATATATGACCTATGCTTGTTTGGGCCACGTCCTTTTATTATAGGCTTTGTCCTGAAAGTATTTTGACCATTTTGATCTATTTCTTCCTCATGGTGTATCTCATTTAGGAAGTTGAAACTGTTATCTGACAGAAAACAGTTTCCTGATTGAGGGATTTTCACACTAGATTTCAGTTTCTGTGCAAAACTATTTTCTATTTTTAGCGAATTTCCCCTATAGGGAAGAAGCTATTACCGTAGGTCTCATGGTAAGACCTAAGCCCGGGACCATGATAACTTTTCGTTTTGGGGCCACCAGAAGCAGAAAACACTATTCGTTCGAATATATATATATATATAAATATATATATATATGTATGTATATATATCTATAAGTATGTGTCTGTGAGCACGATAGCGGCCGCAAAAATGGTCCGATCTTAATGAAATTTGGTACAGACATGTAAAGTGGTAATCCCTCGGACGAGTTCGAAAACCAGCCCGATCGGACCACCGGAAGGGGGGTTAAGGGGGATAAACCCCCCCAAAAATGGGTTTTTTGGGTTTTTTACATAGGAAAATAAAATTTACCGAATTTTTGTTGGCACCATTGAATTCAGCTCAAAAAAACAAACAATTTAGTACTTTGAATCACTGCTCTATGTCCAATGGTTACCGAGATATTGAAAGTGGTAAACACAGTACGTTGTCCCAATGTTAACCTTATGGGAAATAAGTAAAATTCTACCTCTCGGTTATTTGTCAACATATCTTGATAAAACTTGGTAAATGGCTTTTTCTAGTTCAAATCTACTAAATTGTGAATTAAAACCACCCAGTTTTAATATACTCGTAGCAGCAAACCTGCATACTCATTCCCCATGTTATTCTTATGGAGCTTACCAAAACATGTCAAATCTCGCTATGTTGGACTGAAATATGTTGTTTTTCATTTGAAATTCGCTGAGTATGCAGGTCTGCTGCAACGGGGGTATTTTGTATTTACCATAATGTTTTGGTATGGCCTGACTGTCTGTAATGAAGCCTTCTTTCATCACTGCCATTCTTTCTTTAATTTTATTTTGTCTCATATATTCTGGGCATTCACGGAAGTTGCTAGGGTGATCCCCTTCACAGTGTCTGCATTTTGCTTGGTTGTTGCACTGTTCACCATGAAGTGCCTCACCACATTGCCTACATAATTTACTATTTCTGCATTTCTTACTTGAATGTCCATATAGGAAACAGTTGAAACATTGTTGAACTGGACTGATGTATTCTTTTACCGGGTATAGTACGTAATTTAATTTGATTTCTTTGGATAGATCCGTACCTGCGAAGGTAATTTTCATCCAAAAGGTTTTCTTAATACCTTCCTTGGTTATTTTTGTAATTATAAAAGAATCAATAATAGGACTATCTGCTACCGCTTCCTCTATTACTTCTTCGCTTGACACCTCCGGATCTATATTTATTAGGCCTACAACCTGAATCCTGTTTGTGGGAATTGTAACTATATAATCTTTGAGGAATTCAGATTTGATCATTCTGTTGGCTGTTAAAAAAGTTTTACAATTTACTATTAAATTCTTACCTGCTCTTTTAATTTCAAAAATGTCACTGTGATGATTTTTAAGAATTTTACCTACTTGGTTAGGATTGATTTTGCCTCTTGGTTGAGAGATGATAACCTCAAAAGGTCCTTTACTAAAACAATCGTACTGATTTAAGTTTGTCTTTGTAGGCATATAGTAAGTGTTTGTTTTTTTGTTAGGAGGAGACATTGATCCATTATTTCCTGAATTAATAGCGTGTCTGTTCATGATGGGAGATTTGGTCTCTTCATGAGTTCTTTTTCTGAGAGTTGGAATTTTCCCATTTTCATCTAAGTCATTTATAGACGGTAAACCTGGGAAATCAGTCTCATAGTTATTTGAATCAGTAATAGATTGAACAGCTTTTTGAATCTCTATAGCTCTTTAAGTTGCATCATCATCTAGGTCTTCGTTTCCATCCATGATGGACCCTTACCTAAGCCCTCCCTCTGAAGAAATCCAAGTTAACTTATTAATTAGATTATTTAGAACATTAGGTTAGTATAATACTTACAAACAGATTAATTGTTAGATTTACACAAAACTCAGGAATGGGTGAATAAACACAGCGGAACAGAATGATTAGTTATAAATGCGGGATACACTCAACATACAGCCTGCATCCAAAGCGAATTTCCACCGAACTGATTAAAAGTTTATAGGTTAAGTTTATGAACTATGGTACTAGTGTTGATCAACACTGGTACTAGTGTACTCAAACTCAACATCATATAAATATAAAATGACTTTTAAAATCACCGTTTTAACATTGGTTTAAATGGGAAAACAAACTTTTTGCCCTCCAGCGGTTTTAGCCAACTAAACAGAGCGTCTAAACTAAACTAAACTAAAAAACGACTTTCACGGCGGCGTACAGCTGTAAACAAGAGTAGTGACTCCAGTACGTAGTATAGAGCTCATTGGGGGAAACGGAATAGGAGGTTAGCATATCGTTATCGTGGTTTTGATTGGCTGATTCAGAGAAAAAGAAGAAAACCATGTTTTTACAACGATCGACATCTAACTAAAGCGCTTCGAACTAACCCGCTCCAATAAGCTTACCACTTGGCTCCATTTAAGTGTCAGACCGGTGGGTTGGCAACGAAGTTATTATTATTATTCTATGGATTGGCCGACATCACTTCAGAAAAAAATTCATAACTTGGTCAATTTCAAAGATAATCGAATGAAAATTTAACCAAACATGTTCAGAACTAAACAGGCTACAAAATAAAACATGTTGCGCCCAACTCCTTAATTGTATTGCCGCGCGAACTCCAACATCTCACTGTTCGCGGGCATTGAGTGAGTTATCCGGTGACGTAGTGAATTTTCCGGTTTACTCGTTTTTTTTTAGATAATAGCCAACACGGCAGCACTCATTAAGGCTTCAACGAGCTGAGCAGTCTATATATTTTAAAGGTTCTACCTTTTTTTGTACAACCGACCCATGGTGGAAGGAATATCAATCACAGTAACTTGAACATCTATACGGTAAGTATCATAAACAATATGCGCAGTAGACCAGCCAATCAGAGAGCGTTCTTCTGGTTGGTGGTGCACGCCAGAGCGATATGACTTTTACACTAATTATTGCGCCAAGTTCTTTTGCAAGTCAACGCACCAGCAAGTCTCGCTGCAAGCCAAATTAGCACCAACCACAGACAGCTGATTTATTATTATAACATGTTTCTTAAGCTTCTAACTCACCTTTTATTTCAAGGTTAAGTATTTATTTGTCAACATATGAAGACTATGTTTCATTCTAGTAATGAAAAATCTCACGAGATTTTGCTTAGTTTCACGAAATTTGCACGTGAACTTGCTGAACCTTCTTTCAAGTGTTAGACTACCATGACGTCACATCTTATTCTTACTCTTACCTGCGCAAGATACCTACCGTATGATATTCTAGGTACTGTGATATCAATATACTATTGAATAAGGTGTGATACTCAGCTAGACGAGTTTTGAACCGTTCTGCGTATGTCAATCAGCTGTTGCGTCATGACGTCATTGTGGGGCTAACGGCGACGTCAAAAACATGGCGAGATATTGAACAAACGCGACGTGCGCTACTTCGAATTGAAATTGTGACCTAATTAAAACCTCCATCTCGTTTACCGAGTTCATTTTTCAAACTTAATAAAATTCTCTATCGATTGGTGTTATTTGTTTTTAGGAATAGTATTTTTTATTCATCATTATAGACGACCAAAGGTAGAGGAGTTAGTTATCCTTAGGTATGAAAATGCCACCACTCCATTTACGTTTTTTGAGAAATAGGAAGCTTTTCCTTAAAAATGAACTATTTATTCTTGTTTTTCAAGAGTTTCTCGTAATATCAATGCAAAAATTTAACATTTTATTGAAAAATACATCAAACACAATTTTAAATACAATTTGTTTTGAATGCAGTTAAATACTAGTTTACTAAAATTAGGCCAACAGCAAATTAAAAGTGTGGCGATATGAATATTTGTTTGTATCTTATGTTACACTTGACTTGGACTCTCAATGCATTTTTCGCTTGTTTTTAAGATGTTTGTGAGTGAAGAAAACAATTATTATAGGACAATTTTCGAAAAATAGGCCTATAACAGGTCGTGCACATTTGCTCCAGTATAATCTAATTAATAAAAGTAAAGGATTGTCTCGCCCATTATGCTCAAACTTTTAATACTACATTAGCAAATATTTAAATAATTAATATCTCCAAATAATTAAACTCACTAAAGCTAAGCAATGAAAAATTAAAGTTCCTAGTTCCTTTAACAAATGAGTTTTAAACCAACTTTTGTGTAGGGTGCTAGAAAACAAACATATCCCTTTTTGTAGGACAACCTTTTTTGCCAAAAATATTTCAAAATAACCTTTTCTGAATAAGATATTACTAGAAGAAAGCACTTGATTTTTTGCTTATAAATGAATAAGACATTAGTATGTTTAAGCGAATTTCTAAATTCACTATGAATTAAATTGTAAAATAGTAGTATTAAAATTACCAAAATATCTGTTTAGATTTACAATAAAATACAGGTTCAATTTTAAAACATCAACTCATGTTATTTGTTGTTATAGGCCCTAAAACAAATGTGATTTCTCTGATTGAACATGTCAGTGTCTCCAAATTGTATGGTAGCACATTTAGCTTAGAAGTTCGCGAACTAGATAACAAATGCATCCGTTTGTTGTCCAAATTTTCTCAAGAGAAGCTTTTTAAATTATATCCAAAATTCAAATTTTATAAGGTTATTTTTAGTTATTTTTTTACTTTCTTTGTTTATTATTAAAGAGAATACATTATCAGTTTATTGCTTGCCAGCCTATTTGTTAATAAAAATATTTTTACTTGGACTCTCAGCCTATTTGTAAAAATGATATTTTAGAAACTGACAAGGCTGTCGCCTGTGAATGTAATTTAGATAATAATTGGTATCATATTGAATGTGTGAATGTTACTACAGAGCAGTACAACATTTTGATGCAAGAAGATGAATGTAAAATGACATGGGTATGTGTACAATGTAAAAAATTAGCTGTATTACAACCTAAAGATATACAACAAAACAAACAGTTTAATGAAATTGTAAAAATCTTATTGGAAGACATAACTGCGCTCAAGAACGAAATAGAAGCATATAAAAACGAAAACAAACGGCTTTCTGAAGTAATAGCTAAAAAAACGGAGGTAATATACAAACTAGAGAATGTGATCTATGAAGTTACGGGTAGTAAAATGGATAGAGATAAAAAACCGCCTAAATCAGTGACAGCAACTTTAAATAAAACTCCTGAATTATCCAATGTTAATGAAGAGGCTGAACCTCGACAAGATGTAAATAATACCTCTCTAATGAAAGAAAATTCAACTAAACAGACTGGCCCAAGAATTTAATGACGGAAAGTCTAACTCCGCTGATAGACCAAAATCATCCCAAAAGAGTATACTCTACGGTTCCCCTAATTATAGGTGACTCTCTCATTAGAGATGCTGCACAGATAATGCATAAGACAGGGCACATCCAAACCTATACTAATACTATACCAGGAGGAAAAATACAGGATTTAAGTAAATTTTTGGCAAACCAAAAAACCATGTCAAAAAAAGTAATTATAAATATGGGCACTAATAATATGTCTAAATCGAAAACACCAAACCAGGTTATGAGGCCGCTTTGGCTCACCATAGAGGCAAACAAAAAGAGATTTCCAGACACTGAATGGTACGTGGCCTCCATCCCCCACAGAGATGACTGTTCTGAAAGGCTCATAGCTGAGACAAATAAGGCACTGAACTTCATGTGCTCACAACTTAAGGTACATTTTCTCAACAACACCAAAGTATTGACCAAAGATCACATCAGCTGGGACGGAGTACATCTCAACCGTGAAGGATCCAAAATTCTTGCCAAACAAATAATGGGCATCATTGACCCGAACAAAAATGAGACGAATTGCAACCTAGGTGAGGACGGAGACCCAAACGGACACACAGCCTTCAGAGAAACAACCACTTAGCACCGGACTTGACAAATCCACAACCCGACTTAGACAATAGGCCTAACAACTTAGCTAAATTAAGCAAAAAAGTTCCAAAAAAAGCAGGCCTAGGCCTAACAATTTTTTATTTAAATATCGAAAGAGGACTACAGAAAAAAATAGATAAACTCTTAATAGAAATTAATAAATTAAACCCAGATATTTTGATCTTATCTGAGGTCGGACTAAAGAAAGATGAACTATTATGCACAAATATATCAGGTTATAAATTAATTACAAGCTTTTGCCGAAGCATACACATGTGGGGAGGTATTGTAGTTTATATCAAAAATAGTCTAAGTAACCTAATTGAAGAAATTGATTTAAGCCAAATTTCTGAACCAACTGAACTTAACTTTGAAACTATTGCAGTAAAAATTAAGGAAAAAGGTCACAGCCTCATTCTTATAGGTACCTACCGATCACCAGATACTAGGATTGAGGATATCTTCCTGGAAAAATTAGGCAAAGTATTGGAACAATTCTCATCAAAGAAAAATCAAATTGTAATCCTAGGGGATGCAAATTTCAACATTTTAAAACCTTAAGACCAATGCGTAAAGAAACTTGTAAATATACTCAGCGAACATGGCTGCCACATCCGACACCTGCCGGTTACTAGAAAAACCGCCACTTCAGCAACTAGTATAGATGGCTGTTATACAAACATTGAAGGCAAACAACTTGAAGTAAAGGCCGTAAGCAATACAATCTCGGACCATCATTACCTAATATGTAAGATCCCAGATAAAATGCCAAGACAAAATTTTGTTTTACAAAAATCAGAGGAATCTTTCAAAAAACAACCTTGACGACCTAAAAAACGACTTAGCCAAGAAGACTGGACCAGCGTGTACGAATCAATAACAACAGAAGAAAAATACAACAGCTTTCTTAACATAATGCGACTAAACATAGATCAAGCGATGCCTAATGAACCGAAAAAAATAACCATGTCAAAAAAGACAGTTTTTTGGGATGAAAAAACATTAACACTTAAAAAGCAACTGCAAGAAGCTCAAAATAAATATCTCACAACAGGCAACAACGAAGACAAAGATAGGTACGTAGAAACCAAAAGGGCCTATGACATAGAAGTTACAAATAAACGTAAGAAACATACCTCCGATAAAATCATGCAGTCAGATAATAAAACCAAGGAAATTTGGAGAACAGTAAACAAAGAAAGAAACAAACAAGATGACAATCAAAACATCAGCCTTCTTTGGGAGCAAAATATCATCACCGATCCTAGACTCATCAGCAACATCTTCAACAAGAATTTTTCCCAGACTCCAAACTTAAATCAACAGAACAGTGGCAAAAACTTAGAAACCCCCGAACCAGACCAGAATGTACCGACTTTTTCCAACTTCAAAACAATAAACAGATTAGAACTCGGCAAACTTTTCACGAAACTTAACTCTAAAAACTCAGCCGGATACGATGACATTTCTGGAAGAATGCTTAAAAACTGCAAAGACGAAATTATGGAACCACTTCTTCACATTTTAAACTCTTCTTTAGAACAATCTAGTGTACCAAAGAATCTTAAAGTAGCAAAAATATACCCCAAGTTTAAAAAGGGCAACAAAAATGACCCAGGCAATTATAGACCAATTAGTAACCTCCCCACAATATCTAAACTACTAGAGCGAATTGTATAACCAACTCATAGAACATTTGGAATCAAATAATCTAATTTCTACAGAACAACATGGATTTAGGAGGGGTAGAAGCACAAACACAGCAATTTCAAAATTATGCGAAGAGATAGCTAAAATATGGGAAGAAAAGAAAACTGTTTCTGGACTTTTCCTGGATCTACAAAAAGCATTCGACACACTATCATGGGACATATTAATCGACAAACTACACTTCTTCAAAATTACAGGAAACACACTGCAATGGATCAAAAACTATTTAAAAGATAGAACCCAATTTGTCACCATAGAACATCAACTTAACAATACAATCTACTATCTACACCACTCAATCTTCACTTCTACCGACCACAAGAGGCGTGCCCCAAAAGGCTCGATTTTAGGCCCACTGTATTTCATAATGTACATTAACAGTCTCCCTGGACAACTTGGGCAGAACCTTAAAAGCCTACTATTTGCCGACGACACGATAATTGTGATACCATTGGAAAAGAAACTTCAAAACACTGCAATAATCAATTCAACACTGGATAAAGCAACCTCAATCTGCAGCTCATTAAATTTAACTATTAACAAAAATAAAACTACACATATTAACTTCACACCAAACAATAGAAACAATGAAAATGACTGGACTGGCCTAGAAATACCTACCACAAATTCAAGAAAATTTCTAGGAATAATCGTAGATAAAAACCTCAACTGGCAACATATTGACCATCTTTGTAAAACACTATCCACAGCACACTATGTGATCAGACGAATAAGAAATATAACTAATGAAGAAACGGCCCTAATCTCATATCATTCTCTTTTTGCTTCCCATATTCGCTATGGATTCGCAGCTTGGGGGTCTGCATCTACACAAAATATTGACAGAGTTTTAGTTATGCAAAAAAAGTCATCCGCACAATCCTCAGGCTTGGACCAAATCAACACTGCAAACCGGAATTCCGAAGACTTAAAATCCTAACTGTTATATCCCAATACATTCTTGAAACCATAGTCCTGGCCAAACAATCAAATCCCACCCTCAGACAAGATCATCACTCTCACCACACTCGCAATAGAAATAACTTTGACCTGCCGCAGCACCGCCTCAAGAATACAGCAACACACCACTCTATACTGGTTCCCGCTTCTACAACCTCCTACCTGACTACTTAAAATCCATTGCATTCATAGCCACTTTCACAAAAAAGCTAAAATTATACCTTATTGAAAGACCTTATTACAATATTACCGAGTTCAGCACTGAACATACCTACCACCATCTCAAACAGGCCTAGGCCTACCAATCTATCCCAACTATCCGAGCTCACTTCGAGAAGAAGGAAGACGGATGGAAGCTTGACGACTCCCCAATCTACCGATTGTGGCGAAGACTTTGTATGTAAGATGTAATATTTGATTTGGGGCCTACAAAAGCTAGCTTGATCAAGGCTTCATTATGTTGTGGATAAGTTATAATTTACACAAAAACTAACCTAATTAGTCAAAATTCCAGTTACTCCACTGATGCATCATCATTGATTGCTAGATAAAACCTAAGCAATTAGATATCCTGAGAAAATGTTTCAAAAGTTCATATCTGGACACAGCTACCAAGGATTAATAGGCTATTAATTAATAACCCTGCAAATTAATTAGTTGGTTTATCATTACATCCATTTTCACCTTAAAATATCCCTACTGGTTTTTAGGAGTTTAATTGCAATGCATTCAATCCTCACTTTTTTTAAGGAGATTCTGTAACTGCTTTAGGTCTGATGTAGCCTACTTAACAGGCCTGATATAAGTATAGGTCTGATGTGTATGTTTAGGTCTGAACACTATACTTGAACACATAGGTGTGTTTAGGTCTGATGCAAAAGGTGGTGGTCCACAATTTCTCAAAACTTTAAGTTGTGCAGAGAAATGACTTTTTTTCATTTAACACATACAATTTGTATATACTGTTCACACAATTATTTACATACTAGTGAACCCACTTACTTTAGAATACCGTTTATAAAGATAATCACAATCAAACCAAACCTTAATATGTTGTAATTTAGCATGACTATACTGAAGAAGACTCATGTTGTATCAATCTTGTTTTAGCCGTGCTTATTTCATGGTGGGGTGAATATATTTAAAATCTATATGTGGTTTGACTTGTGTCACTAACAGAGTTTGCTATTGTAAACTATTTCATTGTGTTATTTACAAAGGTTTGCTATGCCAGTAGGGCTACTAAACTCTCACACCAAAATACCCTTCACCCCTTCCTTGTATTATCCCCTCTTTAGAGCATAATTCAAGGTTGGGGGGAGGGGGCAGAATGCTCTGTTTCCTCTTTTCATCTTGTTTGCAAAAGAAAAGCAAAACTAATCAGGTAGCTAATACATCAATTAAACGGCTATAGAAAGTAAATCCACTTCAATATTTAAAGTATTTCAGTGGCTGGCACCCTCATAAAAACAGGAAATATAATAAATTCCACTTTATTATAGCACCTGATACCTACATACAAAGTGTTTTTTTTAGCGCAACCCTAATTTTATTTTATCAGTAAAGGATTACACCCCCCAAGGTCCCCGGATTTGACCCCACTAGATTAATTTCTTTGGGGATACATAAAAAGTAAGGCCTATCCTATACTCTTATACGAGTAGTGTTATCTTGTATGTATGCTTGCTTGCTTGCTTGCTTGCACAACGATCTCAAAAACGGCTCCGAGGATTTCCTTCAAAGTCTGGAAATAAGTAATTTATGACTCAAAAACGTCTTTTATGCAGATTACTTGGCCAGAGAAAATCTAATAACGTAAGAAATCGAATTTTAAAGTTGTAAAATTTTAACATTGGTCTTATGGGTTGCCGTGATAGCAACGAAAATAAACAAGGAAAGTGTAAACAAATGAAGTAATCATAACAGCTGTTTGGAATCTACAGCCTTTAAGGGAAAATACAGCAAGTGGGATGAAGAGACCATGGAGCAATAAAAAAGGTTTATATTTATCAATTTTATGACATTGAAATATGTTATAGTAACTGGATGAACTGGTAAACATGAAATAACACCGAGCAAGGCTCGGTCCACCAGGTACTGAAAACAAACCACAGGACATTCAGCAGCTGAAAATAAACATAACAAATTTAATACAAGATACTTAAAGAGATACTTGGCAAAATGTGTTCAAGTATTTAGTGAAGAGAGCACAACTTTGTACATCCATGCGGATTGTTTGGGCACCTGATGTAACCTAAATGTGATACAACCTGAAATAGTTGGTTGTATAAAATGTAAAAATTAACAAAACAATTATTTCAACTGCATACGTGCAACATTCAATCTTAAACTTCGGTTGCGTAAAAAAACCCTGAAGTAAAGGTTGCGCCTCCCAGTATTACTCCTTAAACCGATTTGGATTATCGGTGATTCGTATCGTTAAGAGTTCTACTGTAATGTACATCAGATAGATATTGAATAATTTGCAAATTATATCTGCGGCTATGGCCAAATCAGCTGATAGCAAGACGCAGGGAGGAGAGGTGGTACTTTTCTACAAACATTGTTCTACATTCCAGCTGCATGTCTTATGTTGTATTTACCAATATCAAAATTATGCTTACCGTTTGATGTTTTGATCCGGTTAGTAGTGCAGGAGCCGTAGCGCAGATGTAATGCACAAATTGTAATTTTTAGAGCTGTCTCTATTTTGTTGTGTCTCTGGGATCAAGACCTTTAATTTGAGCCTTCTCCCATTATTCTGGGACCCCCACAATGGTTGTATCAGTTACATAATTGAACTGTGTATATGTATGAATGGTTATAAACCCAGGGTATGTTAATTGTTTTGCTGATGAAAATGATAATGCTGTATTCATCTGTCTTAGTTTTAATTTAATTCAATGACAAATATGTAGAAATACTAAACTTCAGGGGCCGGTATGAAGGCTTTTCCCCTTTCTTACCTTGAAAAATGTTAAATCTTACAAAATTTCCACTCCAGACTCTTGCCAATCACATCTAAAATTTAAAAAACCTTAAAGTAATTATTTGGAACACTTAAATTATTAAAATCTCTCCAAAAATATCTATAGGAGAAGGCTTGATCACAACAAATGCCTATTTTTAAATGTATATAACATATTAAATTTATTTATATACTAAATCTTTCACATAATTTACAGTCTTCAAAAAATAATTTTTTACCCTGCAGTATTTTGATTTGGATTGAAGATATTAAAAATAACAAGTAGGCCTACATAATCAGTTAAACAATACATAATTAGTAAATGATCCAGAATATTTTTCAAGTTTATGTACGGTACAAAAATTAATCAACTATTCTAAAACTAAATTTATACAATTAAAATTAATAAATAGATATCTCTGGCAGTGTAGATTGCAATGTTGTCTCTCCTCTCTATTGGTCAAAGTGCTGGGTCCTTACCACATTGTCTGTGTGGAATACTGAGTGTTTGAGGACTAGCTAGAGACAGCATACATCCACTAAAGTACACTTATTTGCTAGATCCAGCATAGCTGCACTAAATTGTTTTAAAGCTTCAGTATGGCTAAATCTTCAATTTTAATTTTATTCTTGCTTTAATGTGGTTTTCATCTTGCCTAACACTGTAAATATTGGCTATAAATATTTGCATTGTAAAGTGTTGAATTTCCTGCTTGATTATCTTGAGGTAGTTGAAATCTATTGAGAAAAATATGTTCCATGCCTTTATAAGTTTGAAGCCTTGATGAAAAACAGAAACTGTCACTGACCATGATACATGGTTTGCCTTTTCAGACACAATGTATTCAATATAATGGATATATATTTTTTATGTATTTTTTCTTATTTCACCATGTATACATGGTCTAAGTTCCATATTATTTATTTGTTTGAGAAGAAGAATATAGGTGATTTCGAAGAATATATACAGAATTTTTCAGAATGTTTAAAACTAACATTTTGTCCAAGGATTTTGGAATTTTGAAATTTTTTCTAAAGGAAATATATTGTTTCGTTAATGTCCCTCTTGCACCAAACATCACTCCCATAAAAATGGTATAGTAGGTTCATAGATGGATTTTTTTTCTTTGTATACTTTATCTTCTTGTTCCTTATATTCCTCGAATCTTACTGTTGGGTCAATAATCCATCCCACTTTTTGTTTTCGTCAATGGCTAGTATGTCGACTCTTCTTTAGCCAAATAAATGTCAAGTACTAATTTGTAATCAATATATACACTCAGAGCACTTGCCATCATATATTAACTGGTCTTTGTATATTAGTTTTAAAAACACATTAAGGCATATGGCAGCATCTAATATGGAACCACAAGGTTTTCAAATAAAATTTATGCCACCTTTTTAAGTTTTTTACTAATTTGTGTTTCTCGCCAGTCAGGGCATTTGAATATCTCAACTTTCTATTTATTTGTTTTATTTTTATGTGGGTTCTTATGGGGACAAGACAAATGACCAACTCGGCATTTGACCAACTGGGTTCCCCATCACGTAGGGACGGCTATCTCCATAGACGCCGTTTGATCACAGCTGTCAGACAGGCTCCGGCCGGCGGGGCACACGGGAGACTTGCGGATCGCTATGATGTCCGGCAGGGCACACGGGAGACTTATGGACTGAACAGCAGCAGGTGTGCCAACCTCATCAGAATATTCATGAATAATAATTTTTCTATTTTCTGAATGATAATGTTATGGTTTAAGCGGCTTGATGTTAATATTTAATTCGAAAAAGATACAATTACAGTAATAAAAAACTATGATCTTATCTGATGATCTTACTATCGTTATTTAGGGCCTAATGATTATTTTAAAATTTAAAGTTGTGTAGACAAAAGGGGAAACAAGGAATTAATGATCACAAAAAAGAAGATAGCGACGGAAAGAGCAAAATATTACAAACTTTGCATTCCATATTTATTTTATAGGAGAATTATTTATTTTCCATTTTTATTTTTATCGAAGGTGGTGAAGTGGCAGATTTGATGTTGTCAGCTGAGGGGCAATTTTAGATGTGTTCTTATGGTCAAGGAACACACTTGATTGCAATGTTTCACTGGAAACAGTTATTGTTTTAGGTTAAAGTGAAAATTTAATGAACAAAAGGTTAATCTACCAAGAAATACTATAAACAACATCCTATGATATGCTTTTACATCAATATAAACAAATCGAAGCTGTGAAAATTCAAAAATCTTGTTTCCGCACTAAGGTTAAAATCTTGCTAAATTATACGAAAATGCGGTGGCTTAGTATGGTCAACGCATGTGGCCACTCACTCCGAGGTCCCGGGATCGATTCCCGCTTGGCTACGACATTTTTACATAGTAATCGGCACAAAGAATTTTTTTGGGTGTAAGTAAATGACTCCACAATACATTAAATTGAACTTAAATTTCAATCTTATTTAGATTCGTTGAAGCCTCTAATTTTTACTTTCCTTCTTTCAATTAATTTATCAACTAATTATTACATTAAAATTCCATAAATGAATTTCAAAGCTACATTATTGAAGTCGTACGATTTGAGTAAATGAACGCTGAAAAGGCGGTAGGCCTAATTAAGAATTTAAAACATCCATTAACTTCAGGCATCAAGAAAAACTGTAGGCCTTATATTATCTTATTAATTCAGTAAACCCTTGTACATAAAACAACTAAATCTAAGTAATATTTTGGTAATTTTATTAGCAAAGAAATATTTTTCAAGAGCATATATTGATTAGGTAACCGTTAACTTAACCGAATACAGATTCCTTATTGCCTTCGAAAATCTCAGTTACCCTAATTCAAAACATTTATCTATTGATTATAACGTTAATAATTATAGGCCTAATTCAAAGTGTTGTTATCATTCATCGCCAAAAACCCGGTGAGCCTAACTTAAATGGATTGATAGTATTAAGGCATTCATTTACATCATTCTTCAAAACCAAAGTCTACATGGCTTATTATGGTTCAGAGTGCCTACAAATGCCTTTAAGACCGAGACGTAGCTTGGGGATGCGTATTTAAACAGAACTACTACAGCAAGATACAAAATACCAGAATTATAAGTTTACAGATACGCCGACTATTTCAATAATTAGCTATCTTTTCTAACGATTCTCCGAATTTTAAAACATTTTATTGAACAAAAACTTGGATTACGAAACATAATATTTTATTAGAAATAAACTTAGATTTATATAAGCCGAATTGAAGGTTTCCATCGTGTCAATTCTATTCTGACATCGAGTTGGCAACAGCAACGTGTCGTGAGTGAGTTCGTTTATCGGTGTCGAATGAATGAATTAAACAACCAATAGCGTTCGACGTTCGACGATAGTGTCGAGCGGTGTGCTCTGATTGGTCAAGCGATGCGTCACAGTGATGGAGAGAGCCTGTTGGCCAAATGCTCTGTACTAGCGTCTAAGGGCGATAGATCACGCCGTGATGGGGAACCCCAGTCGGGCCAGTTGGTCAAACGCCGAATCGGTCAAATGCACGGATCCCGTTCTTATTGAAATATATCGTCTAATAAATTCTTTACTAACATCTTCATTTAGACATTTTCATTGGGTAAACTATCTAATTGTGTATGACTCTTTAAAGTCAAATCATTTATGATTTAAAGACAAGTAAGCTTATTTAGCTAAGTAGTGTGAACTTTACCAGTATAGTGCCCAGAATGTTTTCGGTAGGGAGGGGGATATCATTGACTTAACGTCCACATTTCACCTATTTTGACATTATATTCAACACATTTTAAGGTTTCGGTAAAGAAGAGGGGTATAAATAATAAAGTCCGAATATATAAATAATATATTTGGATATCTCCCCCCCAAACTTAACTGATTGAACCAACACAAATCAGCCATCACACACTTCAAAATTCGCTAAACTAATTAAAAATTCAAGCATTTAATAGGCAGCGTAGTCCTTTATATTGTTATCATTTGAGTATAACGGACGCAAATGTAATTAAGTTTGCGCATCTTGGTATATTTTTTGAAAACTTTCCTATTATAATTGTTTGCCTTACAAATAAATATTTTAAAGCTATAGAGAAAAAATGTATTGAAAGTCCGAGTGTACATTAAGATACAAGAATAACATATTTATTTGGCCATACTCTTATTGCATTTTTGCCGTTGCAGTTTTTGCTGTATTTTAGTAAACTAATATAGTATTTAATTGCATTTAAAAAGGATTTTTTAAATCTGTTTTTAATAAAAATGGCTAAATTTAGCATTGATATTACGGGAAATTCTTAAGAAACAAGAATAAATAGATTTTTAAGGAAAAACTTTCTATTTTTCCAAAAATAACGAAATGGAGTGGAGGTATTTTCTTAATCAATGATAACTCTTCTACCTTTGGTCGTCTATAATGATTAATAAAAAAGACTATACGTAAAAACAAATTATACCAATTGATAAAGAATTTTACTCTCTTTGAAAAATGCACTCGTTGGACGAGATGGAAGTTTTGGTTTGGTCATAATTTAAATTCAAAGCAGCGTGCGTCGAGTTCGCCCAATCTCTCGCCATGTTTTTGTCGCAGCCGTTAGCACCCACGTGACGTCATGACAACAGCTGGCCCGACAATCAGCTGACGCTAGATGCGCAGTAGCACACCTTTTCCACTTTGAGGGGAAATTTCCCTTTTGAGGGGAAATTGACCCTTGGAGGGGAAAGAAAAGGGGAAACACTATTTAAGGGGAAAAAGGGGGGAAACACTAGTGAGGGGGAAAATAGGGGAAACTGGTTTTTACAAATATTCATTTTGTAATAAAAAAGGAAAAAATAAAACACAAAGTTTGTAAAATTGGAGTATATTAAAAATTAAAATTAGATTAACAATTGAAGTAAAATACAGTTCGCGCATTATATCTCCGGCTATGATTGAGTCAGACCGCTGCTTGTCAAATGTTGTGTTTACCAATATCATGTTAAAAATATCATATGACACGGTTAGTAACATAGTGGTCATAGCCGGAGATGTAATGCGCGAACTGTACAAATAAAAGAAACTTGATTAATCCTATAGTACAATGGTTAATTTTTATTAAAGTGGAACTTTAAACCCTCGAAAGCTGTAACTTGAATAATTACTAGTTTTTAGTTGGCATCAACCTAAGTTTTTTTGAGTCTGTGGCAGTAGCACTTACACACAAATTCTTCAACTGCAACTGCGGTAGGTGAATTGAATTTTTTCATTATCTCTACTGCAGTTTTCTTTGTTCTTTTATCAGTTTAATGTTTTTTTAGATTACTTACTAAACAACCTTTCAAAATCTGCATTAGATAAAGGCAAAGAAAAGAAATAATTGTCAAAAGTAGGTAAATGCACAAAATTTGGTTGCTCCTTAACAGTTCCGATTTTCATTGATAGGCTACAGCTTGGTGGTAATTAATATTAGGTTGTACATAGTTGCTTATTAAGCTGCTCATTACTTGCTGTAAGGCGAGGTGAAATTGTAGGGAAAATTATTTCAAACTGAGGGGAAAAGAGGGGAAATTTTACTTTCCGGAGGGAAAGTTGATTGGGCCAAAGTGGAAACACTGCCCTTAATTCCACCAAGCCACCAAGCAACCGACCAACGGTTCGACTTCGGCATTGTGTAGAAGTGGAAGTATACTGTGTTTCCTTGTGCTTGATTAACCATACGACAATATTTCCGCCATTCTCATCGGTGCTGGTAATCGTCATGTAAATTAGCCATTCCATTCCTTTTCTTTCTCATCTATTTGAAACTATTATTTACGTTTATTCTCTCTTTCTGTCCTAACCTTCATCACACAAATTGCAATCGGCCACACGTGCAGGAACGGCTGGTCCTGACATGTCAGGTCCAGCCGCAAATGCGACTTTGTCGCAAGACAATCAAATGGAAATAGAAAAAGCGGTCAGTTCAATTTTGCCACCCAGTAATGAAAATAAACGAAAACATGGAGAGGTATCTCCAGATCACAATTTATCAACTGAAAATCTAAACATCCACAAACCCACTAAGAAAATGAATTTGACAAGGTTTTACAAACCTGACAATAAAGGACCATTTGAGGTCATAATTCAGGACAAAAATAAAGCTAAACTAAACCCCTTTCAAATAGGTAAAATAATCAAAACTCACCACAATGACATTGATTACATAAAGCGATCAGGGAAAAATATCTCAGTTTTTTGCAAAACCTATCTGTCTGCTAACTTACTGGTCCAATCCCAACACCTCACCCAATATAATGTCTTCATTCCCTCTATCAGAGTATACAGTACAGGGGTAGTTTACATTGAACCTTGTGTATCTGAAACCGAAATACTTAAAGAAACTGACTGTGATGTCACTCTAATAGAAGTTCAAAGATTAAAAAGGCGCGTGAATAACAAATTAAAGGACACTTACTTTGCTAAAATAGTTTTCGATTCAGACGCTCTCCCAGACTACATTAGTATAAACTTTGTAAGAGTTAAGGTAGAACCTTACATTATCCCGGTAAAACAGTGTTTCCGTTGTTTCTCTTATGGGCACGTTGCCAACTCCCCATGTAACAACAAAAGGGTCTGTAGGGAATGTGGTGAAGATTACCACTCCGATTCCTGTCAAAAACCCCGTAAATGCGTTCACTGCCATGGGCCCCACAGCAGCAATTCAAAATCCTGTCCAGAGTTTACAAGACAAAAAAACATTAAAAATAGGATGAGTCTAAACAAAGAGGACTATTTCACCGCTAGTGCCTTATTCCCTGTAACTTACAAAAAAACCCGAGATTCTGTCAGAACACCTCGATCTTTTGCTGAGGTTGTTCAAGTAGTGGATTTAAAAAATAAATCAGAATTCCCAGATCTCCCCACTCATCAAATACAACAACACACTATTCAAACACAAAACAAATACTCACCTTTAAGTACAATTGATGATACACCCTCTAGGGATGAACAAACAACCCTTGTAAATATTAGGAAACCATATTCAGGAAACTCTCAGGCTAAGGGCAATAGTAAGGCTCCTGTCCAAAACAACCGAACAAATCAAAAACCAAATGTACCAAAACAAACCCCTCCTCAAACCCCAAGCAAGCAAAACACATTGCCTAACATTGACAGAAACCAACTTAAAACACTACTAAATGCTAAAATTAATGAAATAAGAAACAAGGTTCAAAGCAATACATTGACAACAAAAAAACAAGTGGATGAATTATTGGCATCATTCATGATTACGGATGATAATATAAATAACATGACACCCTCAAACATAAATCTTGGCAAAACCGATAAAAGCAATGGCACCACTTCCTTACCTCCTGACAAAAATGTTAGTTAACAAACTCAACCTACTTCAGTGGAATGCACGATCGATTAAACCAAAGTGGTCAGAAATCACACATTATTTCAACAAAAATGAAATACATGTTGGGATCATACAAGAAACTTGGTTAAACAGCAAAGATAATATTTCAGATGTAAACTATAATCTAGTCAAATTAAACAGAAACGATGGTTATGGTGGTGTAGCTTTTATAGTACACAAGGCCATACCTTTTAAAAAGGTTCAAGAAATAAATAATAATACAGTACAGTTATTAGCTATAGAAATAAGTATTTTCAACAGAAATGTATCCATATGTAATGTTTACTGCAGTCCAGCAGATACAAATATAAATCCTAATTTCTGGAAGGATAATTTATTCAATAGCAAAAAACCATTATTCTATTATCTGTGGAGATATGAATGCACACCATCCCTTTTGGAACTGTCAGAGTGCAAATAAAAGAGGAAATGATATATTTAAAGAATATTCTCAATATCAATTTATTCTTACTAATGATAATTCTTACACTACAATACCAAATCTCTACCATAGGCAATCAGTCATTGATTTAACATTCATATCACCAAACCTATATGCCTTTATGGAAAAGTGGGAGGTGCAAAAAGATCCAATGGGAAGCAATCACTTTCCAATTTTGATAAATTTAAAATTCACAGACCAAACAACTGTGAACCAAACAAACCATAACATTACAGGCTTAAGAAAAAACACAAAAAAAGCAAACTGGAGTTTATATACAAATTCAATACAAGAAAGTCTAGAAAATCATGAAAACTTACCTTTCTCGAATGACATAGATAACCTATATGAAATAATAAATAGAGTGTCTGAAAAGGCAATCCCTAATTTTGTCCCACCGAATTTATCACACAAGGGCTTTAAACCCAAACCTTGGTGGACCAACGAATGTTCTAAGGCAATCGCTCTTAGGCGCCTTGCTTTTAAAACCTTTAGATTAAACATGAGTGCACTTAACTACCATAAGTATCAGCTTGCCCAATTCAAAGCAAAGGAAATTATCAATGAAGCTAAAAGAAAGGGCTGGGCAGATATTTGCCAGGGAATAGGCGAGAAAGCTTCATCTCCACATGCCTGGAAAATAATTAAAAAAATAAAAAACCCAAATACTACACTACCTTTGCCAGTAATGAGTGATGACAAAGAGTTATGTCAAAAATTTATGCAGCACATAATCCCTGACTATGTTCCACAGATTACTGAACTCCAACCTCCTATATTAAGAATCAAAGATCAACACCCACTTGAAAATAATTTTACCTTAAATGAACTACACAAGGCCCTAGCATGCAAAAAAAGAGATACAGCACCTGGTCTAGACGGGATAACTTACTCCATGATCAAAAAACTTCCCTCAAATGCAATGAATATGCTCCTGAATATCTATAATAATGTTTGGAACAATGTTATAGAGATCCCCAACCAATGGAAAGAATTTAAGGTTATTGCTCTATTGAAACATGGTAAAGACCAATACTCAGAAACATCATACAGACCTATATCACTGATCCCTGTTCTTATAAAAATACTAAACACAATGATAAAAAACAGGCTAGAATGGTTTGTGGAGAAAAACAAAATAATACCTGATACACAGTACGCATTTAGAAAGAATCGGGGATGCACGGATTACCTAGTTACGGTTACGTCAAAACTACACATAGCCTTGAGTCACAATGAGACATCCATCTTAACTGCCCTAGATATATCAGGTGCATACGACAATGTACACCTCCCGACCCTATATAGTAAGATGTTTGCAAAAGGAATCCCGGCCAAGTTTATAATGCACTGCCAAAGATGGCTGACAGACAGGAAATTAACAATTATCTTCCCTAAACACACCCTCACTCGTAGTACGAGCAGAGGCTTGCCCCAAGGAAGTGTAATGAGTCCTTTGCTTTTTGCAATCTACATTTCTGATATAAATAAATGCCTACCGACAGAAGTATTGTCATTACAATTTGCGGACGACATAACACTGCTTTCATCTAACCGTAATTATGACAATATCAAACCTCAAATGCAACTAGCCTTAGACAATATCAAGACAAATTTCCAAACATTATCCCTTGAGCTTAATCCTAGCAAAAGTCAGGTCATAATATTCTCAAGGATGCGATCACTCGAAAGGCTAAATAAAGAATTCAAACTCGATAATCAAATAATAACAGTGACAACAGAACTGAAGTTACTGGGTGTTACATTAGACCACAAACTCTCTTTCAAACATCACATCCAAAACACATTTTCTCAGTGCCAAAAAGACTTAGATATACTGAAGATGGTAGCGTGTGGAAAGAATGGAGCGAATCCAGATTTTGTCCTTAGCATTTATAAATCTTTGATTAGATCCCGAATGGATTACTGTTCAAGTATCTATGGACATGCTACAGAAAACCACTTAAAAAAGCTAGACACTATACAAAACCAAGCCTTGAGAATCGCCACAGGAGCATTTAGAACCACACCAATAATAGGCTTACATGTTGAATGTGCCATCGAATCACTTGACATAAGGAGAAAAACCTTAGCTGAAAGAATATCATACAAAGTACTCACAGACTTTGACCACCCTAGTCACGGTATTCTATATTACCTGAAAATGCTAGTAGATACCAATGGTTATTGGCGAAAAAAGAAAACTCCTTTATATATCCATGCCATCAATCTTTTCCAAGAAAGTAATCCTATCACCAAAAACTATGAGGGTTGGGTAAAGCCCACTCACTTTGACATGCCACTAGAGATGATCCATTCAAAAGTTACAACCAACACACAATTAACTAATGAAATACAAGGAAAACAAAAGACAAATGAGGCAATATTAAAACAATATTTTAATGAACTTATAAACATAACCTCAAATGACAAACTGATTGTTTACACTGACGGTTCCAAAACGTCAGAGGGCACAGGCGCGGCCTTCTATATTCCAGCGCTAGAAATCGGAGCCATATATAACCTTGATCACAAAGTATCCAATTTTACTGCAGAATCATATGCTATATACAAAGCCATTGAAACTATCGACACGAACAATAGTATCTTAATATGTTCCGATTCTCAAGCGGCGATAAAGGCTATAGAATCAACCTCTCTAGGCCTGAGAGGTGATGGGATCAGCCTTTGCACCCTAAAGAAAATATATGAAAGTCCTGCTGAGTCATTCCATATTCAGTGGGTACCTGGTCACTCCGGTATTGCCAACAATGAAATAGTGGATAGGCTAGCGAAGGAGGCTTCTGGTCTTAATGACCCATCTTTTGATTTTCACTTGCCATTTAATGATTTCAAAGCATTTCAAGCTAAAAGAAACAAAGAAAGTATGACCAATCGCCTTTTACTTTCCGATAAAGCTCTTTGGTACAAAAAAGTTACCCAAAACAATACACCAAGATTCCCATGGTTTAAACTATTCAAAGGCAGCAGAAAAGACACTATTAATATTATCAGACTTCGATTGGGACATGCAAATGTAAATAAACACCTCTTTAGAATGAAGATCTACTTCACACCGCTATGTTTGAATTGTACTATGAATGTAAATGAAACTCTAGACCATGTAATCCTCGAGTGCCCCAGGTACGGCTTTGAAAGAGATAGATACTTCAAGGATATCAAAACAATTCTAATCACAAACCCTGGCATAGGTTTAACAGAAATATTGAACAGGAGCGATATCAAGGAATTTTATGAAATCAGCAATTTTCTCAAAGCAGTGCAAAGAATCCTATGACACAATTTCAAAGACCCAACTTCAACTCTGATCACATTAACTTTTCACGAATTCACACAAAACATGTATGTCTTTCCAATCCTGGGCTTCTTCTTCCGTGGTCGACCCTTTTTCGGGTTAGGACATTGCCTGGCAGACCCCTGGCAGAGAAGACACCTTGAAACCTACCGTTCCATGACAATCCTATCTCTGATTAGTTTTCCTTATCTTTTTACTAACTAAAACATTAAACACAAACATAAATTCTTACAGTTATACTCATACATAAATGTGTCACTAACTAACTATTGTCTATTTCTTATCTTTTATTTCACAGATTACCAACCAAAAGCCAGCCTACTCCCTACCGATTACTAACAATCAAGGAATGGAATGAGCAACAGAGAACCATGTGGCTTCATGGATATAATCCAAGCCGCCAATTTTGGCACCTAGAAAAAAAAAACCGACCAACCGGGAAGTGAGTGGCTAGAGGTTAAGGTTAAGGTTATGAGGATGAGGAGGAATTTGATTTTCAATGTTTATTTACTACGCGATACTAAATTTTAAGCTGTTTTCTCCAATTAATTCTTACTGGAAGTTACTTACAGTTTGTTGTCTTATTTGAGAAATATATCCGGCTTATTGCAATTTCAAAGCTACTCATGGGGTTTTTGTTGCAATACCCAAAGTTTTACAGGAATGCCTTAAAAAACATACTTCTGTTTACCGTTCGGCATTACAGTGAGAAAGTTCCTCAAAGTCCTTACATCCTCCGCTATATTTCGAAAAATGATACCAATCTAAATGTGAAAATTGAGCTTTCAACAGTAAGATACTTGGAAAGGTTGTCTCTTGTTAATTTTGGTAATTTTGAAGGAATTAGAATTCTTGAAACATCAGTAAAATTTGCAGAAACCCTTCTGCTTAAGGACACAGAAGGCATACAACCTTTATCTTCAGTTCTTGAAAATAGGTAAGCCTAATTTAAACTTGATTTTATTTGGGCTGAAATACGTTTAGGATAATGTCTGAAATGATTGCAGTTTCCTTTCTGTCCCACGCCTAACCTCATTGCAATTAATGATTCAATGCTCAATAATCTAAAGTAGTCCATAGGGCCTAACAGATATATTACTTGAGAAATTATTGATATGTGTCGATAGATAGCCGAATTTGGAAGGCGTCGGTTCTCGCCTACTGGTGACGAAATAGCCGATGGCTTCGGTGATGTGTGTGTGTGTGTGTGTGTGTGTGTGTGTGTGTGTGTGTGTGTGTGTGTGTGTGTGTGTGTGTGTGTGTGTGTGTGTGTGTGTGTGTGTGTGTGTGTGTGTGTGTGTGTGTGTGTGTGTGTGTGTGTGTGTGTGTGTGTGTGTGTGTGTGTGTGTGTGTGTGTGTGTGTGTGTGTGTGTGTGTGTGTGTGTGTGTGTGTGTGTGTGTGTGTGTGTGTGTGTGTGTGTGTGTGTGTGTGTGTGTGTGTGTGTGTGTGTGTGTGTGTGTGTGTGTGTGTGTGTGTGTGTGTGTGTGTGTGTGTGTGTGTGTGTGTGTGTGTGTGTGTGTGTGTGTGTGTGTGTGTGTGTGTGTGTGTGTGTGTGTGTGTGTGTGTGTGTGTGTGTGTGTGTGTGTGTGTGTGTGTGTGTGTGTGTGTGTGTGTGTGTGTGTGTGTGTGTGTGTGTG